>OZ005737.1:281291311-283691311 GCA_963930755.1 Eudasyphora cyanicolor | reverse complement strand
CATCGATTTTGATTTATATTTTCCAGTTCAAAACATCACAAGTAGCACTTGATTTTCGGCACACAGTTATTAATTTCTAAATATTCCAAACCAGTTATTTTGAAACATATGAGGTCTGTGCAATAGAAAAGGTGAATTTTTAAATTTCTCGGGCTACGTACATTCGGTTTTTTATACATACATCAGATGTTGTACATTTTATTTACAAATTTTGCTCTCAAATATATGTTATTTCAATTCAAATATATCTCAGGCAGTGATTTTTCCCCGTGTGAGATATAATGATGAGATACTTCAATAGCACAAAACTTAACATAATTAATTCCTCCGAAAATATCTTTAGAGCTTAATCGCATCAATATTTGTTGTGTTGTCTACATAATTTGTCACCAAAGATTTGAAAAATACTTTCAATTAAAAATCCAATTTATTCCACTCGAATTAGAAACAACAATTACTGGACATTACGCGGCAAACAGCAAAACAATGTTGTGTTAGTAAACAACTTATTGAGGTATTTAACAAATTTTAATAAAACAAATTAAAAAATATTACATACAAATCAAAGCAAATAAATTGCCCCAAAAAGCGCTTAGTCACTATGCGCTTATATCACTGTAAAATGAATGACACAGACGCGGTAAATGTTCGAAAGGAAGAACGAAAATTAAACCGATCATAATTCCAAAGAATATCCAAAAACCCTCCTTTGAAAATTCCCATCCGCTTCTGACTTTATTCAAACACTATTAATGGAATACATGAATTATAAATCATTCAGATAATGAGAATTGTTTAGCAAAATCTTTGACTGTCCGTCCGTATTTCTATACATTCTGTGATCTATTTTTAATGTTTCAATTATGCAAAAGGTGATTTAAGAACAATTGCAAACCAACCAGACAATGTCTCATTTATCGATTGTGCAAAATAAATCATATCGCAATCAATATCTGAATCTCTCTACCCCTCCGAGTTTCGCACATACAGTACATATATGTATGTAAGTGTACTCGTATTTGAATGAATGCAGGCAATACAATTCCAAGTCCAAATAGATGGATGGATGGATAAATAGAGGAGAGATATTAAAACTCATGAGCCAATATTACAAATAAGAAACGATCAATCAATCTGGCATTAAAACGATTTGAAATGAAAAAACGACAATTAATAATCTCGTGATACAGTAAACGTTTGTTAGAGCTCGCTCCCCTCCAGACCCCCACCCTCCCTACACATTCGTACTTCCATCTCGTCTGATTTTGCTATTAATATATCCGTCATCGTTGATAACTCGATTATACGTATGTCCAGTGAAGTCAAGATGTAAGTGCTTCTACCTCAAAAGTCGCAACTCAGGGGTAGGAAAAAATGCGCAATTATGCTAAATAAAAATATTTACCTTTTCGAGTACGAAAAACGTGTTCCATTTTCATGCGACTTCACAATGTCCAATGTCAAGTGCGGAAATTTTGCAATTGTTGTTTACAACATTTGCTACAAATATGAACCTGTTCTGAGTATTGTTATTGCCAATGCAACATTTCAATTGTATAAACGGATTTCTTCATCAGAAACACTGAAAGAAAAATTAAACCTATGTCTGGGACGGCAATTTAAGATTTGTTATCATAAAGTCAGGCCATTCGTCACTTTGCCTGGCTGGTGCACACGACATATTTCTAAAGGGGACACCGAACAACTATAAATTTTGTATGTGGTAGTAACCATGTTTTTTTTCTATAAAAGCTAGAGATTTAGGCAGCTTGAAACGAGAATAACATTTCCACTAACTTTCCTTAGATATTTTTGAGGGAAATTTACAGAAAGAAAGAATACTGAAGTACACCAGAAGAAACAAACGACCTTCTATTACGAAAGCACTTTCCAGGCTGTGAGCTAGGGAAAGCTCTTGATAAAGGAACTCACAATAATATTTCTCATGATAAAGTGGAAATACATAAGGCTGTCACACCAGACAGAGTAAAAAGGTTTTGGTCCATATACGTCACCGGGAGCGGATGGTATATGCCTATGTATTTTACAAAAATCATGGGATATCTTGGGTTACACCCTTACATCAATTTTCAGAGCCTCAGCCTCATTTTCAACACAGCAAAGCGAATGATTTTCGGCCGATTAGTTCATCTTCATACATATTTTATGAAAAGTCTAGAAAGAATAATAGACGAGAATATCATAGGAAATCTTAAATTGGATGGCATATCAGACTGTCAGCATGCATATATGAAAGAAAATCAGTAGATGCAGTACTACACCCTGTTGTATATCACATACATAGAAAGGGCCTTGTCATTTAATGAATATACAAGAGCTACCTTCCTGGATATTGAAAGGGCTTTTAATAACACAAAAATTGAAGCAGTGAAGCACATTAAAACGTGTGCGAGTAAAGTCATATTTAATCGATTGGATTTCCGCTATGCTAACCCATAGAAACATATCCTCTGAAATGAGCGGCCACACAAGAATTGAGGTAGGAAAAAGAGGCTTACCACAGGGTGGAGTGATTTCCTCTTTATTATGGTTGTTAGTGGTCGACGAAGTTCTCCTAGCTCTAATAAACTTTGGGGTAAAAGTAATAGCGTACGCTGATGACAAAGTCATCTTGACCTAAGCCAAATTCCCCCAGACAATCTTTGATATCATTGAGAGAACTATTAATTTTCTAGCTGCATTTCTTGTGCTCTTTACTGTAAATAAGAAAAAACCGACATATACCATGCCATCCCTAGATGGAGACCGCCTGCAATTATCTAGATCCGCAAAATTCCTTGGTGTAATACATGACTCAAAGCTAAAATGGATAGGAGAAAGAGTTAAGCAATTGTTCGCAGCACTGTACGCATGCCAGTCAGGGATGGAAAATTCAATTTCTCAAAAAGTACTAAAATGGTACTTTTTAACGGAAAAGGTACTTGTTTCTTTAATAATAATAATTTAATGCAAATATAATGAAATTGATGACTTTTTCATGAAAAATATTTAACAATGTATTTAATAATGTTCATCAATAACTATGCAAACTTCTATAATGAGGCATCATTAAATATACCTTCCACTAGTATCAATTTCCTAAAATCATTTCATAGAATTATGAAATGAATATTCTGAAAAAAACTTCAAATGCTTGCAAAATGAACCCCATTTTCAGGAAATACATCAACGAAAAATATATAACAAGATTAAAACTCCCGCGCCTATTTCAAAACATTGGTGCTTTTTTTTAAACTTTAAAAAATTCATATGCATAAAAATTGTCTTTAATAGAAATTGCACGTGTTGTTGGTGTTTTAGGAAATAAAATATCGTTTCATTCTTACAGAACTCAGAATTGGCTTTCTATAAGGGCATATATTGGATTAACTTCTGAAGAATAAGTAGATGGGAGAAAATGGTACCAAAATGGTCGTGGGGGTACTTCGGTACTTTTGAAAGTGGAAAAGTACTGAAAATAGTACTAAAGTACTGACTTTTCCATCCCTGATGCCAGTAGCTAGTAAGGAGCAAATGGTGCATGAAACCCAAACTTTTTCACTGAACATATACCGCGTTCGTTCGACTAATTGCCAGCTTTGGATGTCATGTCTGTTGGCCGATAACTAAAAATCCAACTCACGCAATGAAACTAAGTAGGATAAATAGAGTGCCACTGCTTCATATCAGGGGAACAATGGTCCAGTTTTAGACACTAGGAAATCTCTATTGTCATCCTCTTATAACCTAACCTAACCTTGCTACATTTTTTGAAATCTAGCATCCTAACGAAGAAAACAGTGCCTATTTTGAAAAATCTTTAAGTAGGGGAAATTAAAAAACATTTTTCATAATTTTTATTTTGGTCTTTTTGTTTGCGAGGTGCCAACAGTAGCGTGGCAATAACGCGCTATAAAAGCATTACACTGTACAACATTTCAAGTGTTTGTATGCGCAGGACACGAAGTTACAACAGTGCAACATGCTCTATTTGCATGGGAGGTACCAAAAGTGGCGAGGTATGCTCATTTTTCGCGGGACTATCGGTATTGTAAAAACTTTATACTCCACAAAATTATATGTATTTCTATGGACTTTTTCTGCAAAATGGTACATTTATTTGAGGTACCAAAATGGCCGTGACAATAACCCCAATGGTATTGTATGTACTATGAAATCATTATACTACACAACATTTTAAGTATTTCTATGGACAACATTTTAAGTATTTCATTTTTCTCAAGGTGATAGCGACCAAACTAATACCAATCGTCGAATTGTGAAAGATTCTGATATGTAGTGTAAAAATTATTAAAGAATCAATATTTCACTAAATTTTGACCCTTTGTGGGTGAGGTACTCTAAGGAATGGACCGACAAAGTCCATCTTTGATATTAGCCTGAAATAGAAAAAAATATTTACGGACATTGCTCAAATGACTAAATTACCCAAAACGAATTACGCCAAATATTTTTTGCTTCTGTGGTATATTGTCCCAAACATATAAACAAATATAATTTGGTTTGTGTGTAAAGAAGAATTTTATTGGTGAATGCCAATTCGCAAATATGCTTTGTTGTAATATAATAATATATGTGTTCCAAACGAAATTTCTTGATTTTTAAATAAAATTTATTTGTTTACAAAAATATATAATACTAGCTGACCTCAGCAGACGTTGTCCTGTATAAATGTATGTAGAAACATAAGTTTACACATAAGGCCGTGGCAATAACGATCACTTTTATCTAGACCCTAGGTACTATAACAGCATTACACTGTACAAAATTTCAAGTATTTGTATGCCATGGTATTAAAGTTATAAGCTACTAACTTTTGGTGCAAAATGGTCCATTTGTGGGAGTGGCCACTTCGCAGATTCAAGTAAGTAGTATAGAATGTACGAGTATTAAATAATCAATATTTCACTAAAAGTTAACCGTTTGTGGGGGACTTAGTTGGAGTCATCTACGATAGAGAAAAATATTACCGCATACCAAATTTAAAGTCAATCGGTTATTCCTTTCGAAAGTTATCGTGCGCGCCAGCCAGCAGACAGACGGACGGACGGACATTGCTAAAATGACCCAAAACGCATTTCCGCCGAACATACTTAGGGTCTTAGGCAACTCCTTCGATGTGTTACACTTTTGGCTCGTAGCAAATGATATATACCCTCCTGTCTAAGGTGAGGGGATAAAAATATGGTCCAAATAAGGCAACTTCCAAGAAAATAGGAATTTAAAAAAAAATGAATATGTTGTTTTAATATTTTTCGTCTTTGGGACATCATATTACACCAGAAAATGTGATACATAGCCCTTCGACAAAATTTTGTAAACTAGTGTAATATACAAATTGATGTGCAACAGTTTTAATGCTACTTTCTTCAATTTCTGAGTAATGCCAATTTTCGGAGACAGAATTAAGGGGTACAACGGGTGGTTCATCTGCTCTTGAACAAACGATTGAACCAGCGACTTCTTGTGGCGTTGTTTTCTCGACTAAACAATGCAAACCATCTGCGACATCTTTATTAGTTTCTGTCTTTGGAATTTTTAACCACGTACTTTAATAAGTCAGGAACACAACAAATTAACGAAAACACGGCTATTGGGTAGAAACCATCTGCGACAGCTTAATGGATTCTTATCTCTGGAATCTACTGTTCCATGAAAAATTGGAGTTTTTGTCACACCTTTTTTGGCAGTGCACATAAATACTTAAATTTTGTACAAAGCTAATTGTTTGATGAATCTACAGTTCAGTGAAAAATAACACCCTATGTTATTCCCACACACATTGACAAATGAATAGGAAATAAATTCCTCACATATCATCTCAATGAGTACTTTTCCAATTACTATAGTCTAGCAGAAAATGAGTTCTGTTAGACTATAAAATCTCTTATAACGTCTCTATCAGAAAGTACCAAATTCAATATTAGATTTACCTGAAAGTGATGATATACTTCAATCGGTTTACACGGCTGGTGTGTTCCTAATACATAGTTATGTAATAACCACGGGGTGTGCAGAACTTTCAGTGTAGTAATATTAATATTATTACCCCGTGGAAATGCCTGAATTGCAACACATGTTAGATGTTTGTAAATTGCTTTATTGACATTCTTAAAATTGAAATGGCCAATAGCCAATAGGCTCGTTCCGTCTGTCCGCCCATCTAAAATGGCAATTACACAAAAACGAGCTAAAAATATAATAAATAATAAAAACTAATAGAATTAGTTATGGAAACAATAGTACACTTGTTGGAACTCTGTCATACGGAGTGTACAATGGACATATATTACGATATTATCTTGGCAGCGGCAGCGGCTGCACCGGCGATAAAGTTGTCATTTGTAAAATCTCACCATAAGTCATTTTTATAGAACATTTCTTGTTGTTGCCATAATATAAATGGCCACTTTTATCACTTGGGGATTTTGTCTCAGGCATTTGCATAATGCCACTCGTACATTGGCAGAAACCCTCCCGCTGCAGTTACGGCTATAGTTCTTCATCGTTTTGTTAATAATCGCAATCCATTTGTGGAGCAATGGAGCAGCAAATCAGTCAGTGACAGGAAAAAAGCGTTATGAATAGAATCCATGTATAAAGAGTTAATTGAAAACACACAAATGAATTGGCTTAATTAAATCAAAGCATTAAAGTGGTGTTAATTTGTTAAATATAAATAAAAAGTAAAATCCATAGCTTTTTCACAAATCACATAGTTTCAGTCGTTCGGTGCTGCTGTGAGGCAAATACAAAACGAATCACAACCATTACCAACAAACACACGAAGTTGTTGTTTTGTTTGACTTCTATAATAAAAATAGGTCCGGTACAAAATTCCCCATTCGATGTACCCAGTGGTGTATCTATAGTCCGCCAGCGTTGTTGTTGCGCTGCTGGTCACTCATATTCACTCGCTGTGATCGGTCCATCGGTCGGACGGTCAATGGTAATGAGGCTTATCTATGTATTCAGTTTGTTATAATTATTTCAGAGGGCGTTGGTTGTGCCCGTCTATCACCGCCTGAATGTAGAGCGGAGGACAAAAGCAATTGAACATAGCACAGCTCAGCTCAACAGAAGTAAATGTTCAATGTTCTGATTGGCGGTGGAATTATTTACTCACAATACAAAAGACTTAAGAAACAAACTTGTTTTGTTTCTATTTAGCGTTGTTGTACAATGTTTTTTTAAGTGTTAAAATTAAATTATGCATATCGAATTACAAAAAAGGATTTAAATGTACTTTTTTATTGTAATGCTCACTGCAAAGGTGTGATTGACATATTTCAAGTACCACAAAACGAAAAATATTTTTATCCTCTTTTGTTTGTGGGCTTTCTGTCATTTATAAAGTGAACTTTGAAATTGTCGAAATGTATGTAAACTATTAAAGCTATGTAGTAGGGAACGGCTAATGTCGGGAGGAGCCGACTATCCCGACTACCCAACACCACCTTATAAGATCATAATATGCACACATATAGTGGTTCAATATCTGAAACGTATAAATTCAAACTGGCAGCTATCGACACTACTATTACAGAAATCGAATTGAAAACTTGTACGAAAAGGCTTCTTATATCTAATTTATGTTCCAAGTGTTACCCTTCCCACATTTAACCCCTCTTTCCCTACTGTTCCATATTTAACACTTTTCGTTCCACTAAACCATATGTAACCCTTTTGTCCCACTGTACCATTTAAATACCATTGTAACATATTTAATACTTCTGCTAGTACACTACATTGTGCCTCTAAACTACGAATTAATGAAAAATTGCGTCCCATATATTGCCCTGAGAGCACATTTAACCCTTTTTGCCACACTGTGCCATATTTAATACGCTTTTGCCACTCAGTGCCACATTTAACACCACTTTTCCATTGTATCATATTTAATCCTTTTTGCGCCACCATATTTAACAATCGTTTGCCGCACTGTGCCATATGTAACCCATTTCGACCCACTGTGCCATATTTACCACTATCTGCCACACTGTACCATTTTTAACAGGTTTTGGACCAATGTACCACATCGTTAACTTAGAGTGTAAAGTCGCTAAGACCAGTTTTCTAGATTGACAGGAGGGATAAAATACTTTAAATTTGTTTTCATATTAAATTTTCTTACAAACTTTTAATGCATTTTTCATTGTTTTCGTTCCCTCTTCAATCCCAAATAATGCAAAATTTAAAATATATATTTACTGTCGAATTGTAGATTGTTTTCGCTTACGTCTATTCCATTTTTCCATTGGACTTATTATTAAACAATTTCTTGTAAAGAAATTATTTTAAATAAGTAAGTGTCATTTTTTAATAATTAAGGGTAAGGGTGATTGTAACATTTCGTACCTTGGATTTAAATGTAGCATGAATTATATGGTCATTAATCAGTTCCCAATATATCAATTAAAATCTCGGTACAGTAGGTCGTTAACCTGAGGTCCACAGCCTGTTGGATAGGGCAGGTATCTGTGATAAACAGGCGCACCAACTTGTGATCTGGCCGCCCCTAATATGGGGAAACAGACGCCATTTGTATCCGCTACACTACAGTACCGTCGCTACTTTGTGAACTGTCCTTAGCTTCAGTGCTCAACCTCAACCTTACCGGCATGGGATGTCCTACCAGTAGCTATGCTACCGCCGGTATCACTCTTGTGTTCACAACACTTACTGGGCCCTCTCACCGTGTCCATGTGACAGTACCAGAGGGGACTTGTACTAAAGGGTGGTTACATTTTAGGGGCCGATGTTGATTTTGAATAAAACACAAATTATTTGGGAAATTATTGTCATTTCTTTTTATTATGATAATATTGGTATGGTTCAATTATGTATGGAACAAAATATTGGCCAAATGGCAGCAGCGACCTCGGCTGCACAGATCCATCCTATGGTCCAAATTTTCAATGGCGCTGAGGCATAATTGAGGTTCAATGCCATTAATGTGCCGAATTATCTCATCCTTTAGCTCTTGACTTGTTGCTGGTTTATCGATGTACACCTTTTCTTTCAAATAACCCCAAAGAAAGAAGTCCAATGGTGTCAAATCACATGATCTTGGCGGCAAATTGACATCGCCACGACGTGAGATAACACGACCATTGAATTTGTTGCGCAAAAGAGCCATTGTTTCGTTAGCTGTGTGGCAAGTGGCACCGTCCTGTTGAAACCACATATTGTCCACATCCATATCTTCCAATTCGGGCCATAAAAAGTTCGTTATCGTCTCACGATAGCGAACACCATTCACAGTAACTGCCTGACCGGCCTCATTTCAAAGAAGTACGGCCCGATGACGTCGCCAGCCCATAAGCCGCACCAAACGAACTGGGCGAGCACGCGCCGGTGTTTTCACATCTCCTACAGACCCGATTTGCTGAAATTTGCGCACAATTCTCCCGATTGTGGACAAATTTGGTCGATTATGCTGATCAAAAAAACATCACGAAGTGCATTTTGATTTGAACGCCCATTTTCGTAAAAGGCTTAAAAAACTTCAACGCCTTGCTCGATTGTGTATCTTTCCATGGTTCAAGTTGAGTTAAGGCCCAACTATAATATGCATAAGCAATTCCGTACGGAATGTGCGTTAAAGTTCGCACCCTGCTTAAGCAAATGGGAACTGCGAGAGAGCTGAGAGAACTTAACGAAAAGTTCACTTAGGTACATTATAGTTTGGCACATACGATGTCATGCATTCGCACAGTTGCTTAAGCTAGCTTATGCATATTATAGTTGGGCCTTTAGTTTGAAATTGAGAAATGTCAAATGAAATGCAGAAAAAACCATTACAATTTAACCACCCTTTATAATTTGTTACCATCAAGATCGTTCCAAAGAAAATTTTAGAAATCTTTTCCAGTCGCATTTTGGCTAATAAAACAGCTCTGCCAAATCGTTATAGTTTCACTATTCCGATTTAATAATGTCACGCCCAAACCACACTTTTAATTTTTTCAAAAAGCTTATATGACCAAGTAACACTATATCGCATAAATGTTTTTTATATGTAAAGATTCGCCGGTCTGATTCCACCCATTATTTGACGGGGCACACTCTTTGTTAACATAAGAACGTAATACATCGAGAATATATTTCTTTAGAATCTACTATCTTACAAACTAGATTTCATACTTTTAACATTAATTGTTTCTGAGATATCCCATTCTTAAGGAATCACACGGCCACGTATTTCTTCCCGCCCAAAATTGACGAAATTGCTAATATAAAATCGAATAACATTCATACCAAATTTCGCTAGTCTTTGATCAGTCATTTCCGAGTTGTTCTTTCCTTAATAAAGGCCAGACACAATAATCCTATCACACGCATATTTTAAATATTACAAATATTGGCTCATATAACTTCCAAAACAATTTCATCCGTCCACTATAAATAGTTTGAGATATTCTAAATTTAAATATTGCCGCGCCTTTAAGTCTATCTTCGTCTTCGATAACTTAAAAAACCGATAGGATTAGTCCTATTGGATATTAGTTGTGACACAAAATTTCAATTTTAAATTTTGACATTTTGGCCAAACGGCCTTTTTTCCATCTATGTAACTAATTACCTATTGTATTTAGAAAATCTTGCCCAAAAGTGTTTCTACAGATTTTTCTTCAACCTTATATAAAAAATTACAAAAATATTTGTTGTAATTTTTTTGCGAAACTAAAAATTGTTATTGCATTTTTGTCAAAATTATATTTATTTGTTTTTTGCTCTTAAAAGCAATTTAGGGGGGAGAGGGTGTATATTCAAAGTAGAGAGCCAATATGGCGCATAGTTTTACATAAACAAAGTAGGAAAAAATATTATTTACATTACATACAAAATTTGAAGACACAGGATTACAACTTTTGGGAGTTACGTGCGCACTAGCAAGACAGACAAATGGCTTAATAAGTTCTACAACAGATTTTCACCACTCACTGTCTGATTTTTGTATACGTCTATCCCCTTCTCTGTAAATTAAAGGTACATGTAATAAATTAGTTAATGTGGTTTACAATAATAGAGCAAAACGAATATATGCCATCTTATCACCTCTTTATCACTTCATATCTCTCGTCTGGAGAATAATAAGGATATTAATTCGTACATACGTACTTAGTCTTCGCTGTTTCTTAATATCGATTAAATAAATTGCTTTTAAATTGTTAGCATAACCATTTTAATGGCTAAATAATATCACAACAATTAAATAAACTTGTAATTAATGGTAATTTTATAATTTATGGGCGACAACGGACAAGTCGTCATAACTTACAACCGTCATTCCGTGTGTACACATATATTAATTTTAATTTTGAAAAAAGAATGAAAAAATAATACTATACGATCGGCAACACTCAACACTCACAAGTAAATATTCAAATGTGAAACAGAATAGCTAACGCCAACGCCGTTTTTCCAAACCGAACTGACAAAATGAATTTGATCTATTTATGACAGACTTAACAGACAGTCAACGTCAGTTGAGTTGAAGGCGCCAATTCATAGCGGAAAATCCGACTTCCTTCAACAACTCCCATAAGTAGACGGCGAAGTGCAGTCAGTGCTGGTGGTGACTCATTTCAATATTTTTTTTCCATTGAGATATCGCAGAAAAGCCCCCATTGAAATATTTGAAGGCAAATTAAGCGATGTCAGTTGACAATCGAAGCGATGAAGTGCAAGCAGCAGTGCAGGTTTCCCAACTATCATGTGTAGCTGCCGAGCAGGAGGTGTCACCAAAGGCGTCTTTCCAGCTGTTGTACACTACATAAGTCCATATCTCCAACTTGAAAAACAGTCAAATAAAATTTATTTAAGGTTTAACGTTTTTTTCCAATCCATCGCATGGCATTACACGATTATTACGCTTTTTAAAGGAGGAATACAAATTGACATGTTGACAGTACCTGTAGAGTTCGACGATATCGTATAACTTTGAATTTGTTAACAAAACAGCGAAAAAAACTGAATTTGTTATAATTTCAATTGACTTGTATCTTAAGGTGAATGTTGTTGGCTTCTTGAACAGATCAACAGCAACAAAACATTAGTTTCGTTGATGTGGGTGTTGGTTTTAGATGTCGGCGTCCAATGTTTTGGAGTTTACTCCACCACCATGGAACATGGAACAGAATATGATGGATTCGGCTCTGCTCGGCTCAGCTCTGCTCTGCGGTGACAGGAAGTTTATAAATTATTCAGAGACTTTATTGAAAGTGATACTTATAATTATAAAACGTTAAATATGTACGAAATCAGTCAGACAGGCAGACAGACACACTAAAAAACTGAATATATTTAGGAAACAGTTACAAATCAATCAAATGATTTATCAAAGTTTGACGTAGTTTATGTTTTATGCATATTCTACAATTAACCACAGCTTATTTGTATGAATTTGTAATGGGGGAGTAAGAAGCAGAAATACAAAAACAAAAGACTTAAGACACAAACCAATGACTACAGTTTGTACTAAAGCCAAGCGAGTAATAATCGTAACCTTTGTTTACTGAACATTTTGTATTATTTTTCGCTTGCACTTAGGTATATAGAATTTTAATGGGGATATTATTTATTATTTATTTACTTATATGAATTACAATACAAAGTAAATTTATATTCTAATTATAAGGTCCAGGGAAAGGCCGGGTTACAAAGACCATATGGCTAAATGTTTGCAGCGACAGACCAGAGCCTCTGGTGGGAATCGAACCCACGACCCCCAAACTCATAGGCGAGTACGCTACCAACTCACCTACTGGGGCGCTCCTTATTGGGGAAATACTTAACCTAATATCTTTCAATGTTCACTTGAATAAATCATATAATTGTCATTAAAGAACGTGGTGAACGTGAAATGTGAATTAACAAAAAACAAATATTTAAGTATTCTGGTCAAGAATATCACTGTAACAGAAGCATGTTGTCTATCTTCCTAGTTAGAAGTCTGCTCTCAATAGGATTCCAAACTCATTTTGCGTTAACAATAGGAAATATTAAGATTCGGATAAGTAGTATTGAAGTTATAATAGATTCAACATTTCTCTAAATGTTAACCATTTGTAGAGAGGGAGCAAACTGAGTGAACTGGATTGCATCCCAGACGACTCTACTATTTGCATGTACATATTATATACTATAAATCAGGGCTTCTCAAATTGGGAGCATTGACTCCCTAGGGTGTCTTTTCGCTTCTCATGGTGAGCCGTTAAAACTTGAAACATTACATAAAAATGTGTACGTTATAGTAATGTCATAATCCTTCAAAATCTTTGTGGATATTTAAATCTTCCCCATGTGAGAAAATGTGCAGCAAAACTCGAAAATACTTTCATTTGTTGTCTTCCCAATTACCGCTGACAAACACTTGATCTACATTTTTGGTGCGAATTGTTGATAGGAAATCAGGTCAAAATTAATTAATAATAAAGAGCCATCCATCCATTCGTCCATTCATCCATATGTTTCAATACAAGAAATAAACTACTTAAACGACTCTTGAAATCCCACTATAATAACAGCTACAAAACCTCAACTCAACTCCCATCCTACCGCTCGCGACATGAATTCTCGAATGGAATGAACTGCAATGCATTGTTGTTTGCACTTCACAAAGATAACAAGTAATTGTGGCAACGACACAGCATGTAGAGGCACCATCATCATCATTATCGTCTTTCGAACCATGCCAAGTCCAATAAACCAATGTATATGTTTGTACATACATATGTATCATACATAGTAGTCACATTTGTTATTAAATATTTTCGTTTTTTGTCTCATTTTTATTATAAATTCGTGCACGTGGTTGATTTGTCAGTTATTTTTTTTTTTTTTGATTTGGATCGAAATCAGGTTAAGCTCGAAATGCGGTATTTCTGATTTAAAAATTTGGTTTTCATGCCATCGTTAAACGGTGTACGAAACATAATTTCTTGTACCATGAAATTCGAATAAACTTTTACTTCAGGGACTTTATATTGACATAAAAACCACTTACCATAAATTCATGTAACAATATTTCAATTGTGTACGAATAAATAGGTATAAATTAGGTGTGACTTTCCTTTTTTGTGAAAATTAGAAAAGATCCCCTATTCCTAAACATAATTTAAGCTGGATGAGTATTTAATTGTGAGACCATCTATCATTGTCTGTCCATCTATATATAATCAAAGAAACACTGTTCCAATGATATTGAACATCGGAATCCATTGCGAAGGGTACTTCAACGTCACCATATTATTTATACCTTTAATTTAGGTTTTGCGAAAATCAGAAATATTTGGAAGTTCGATGTGCAGATCTCTCATCGTTTATGCAAAACTCACTAGACACAAATTAAAGCACAACATATATATGTAGTCATTATTTACCTTCCACAAATCCATATAAAATGTGACATTTGTACGATTGTCGACGCATAGCGCCACAGAGCCGCTTCACTGCACAGTGATACGTCATATACAATATACTAGTACATTTCAATGTAAGGTCTTACATTAATATACATACATATGTACCTAGTAAAATATTAAATACAATGAAAAACAAAACAATATAATTCACATCTATTATATATTACATATACGGGAATATGAATGTTTGAATTTTGATTTGTCTTCAATATTCTTGCACTGAAATGTCGATTTTTAATGATATTGAAAAAAATTTAGAGAACTTAACAAATCTATTATATATGGGGGATTTCATGTCAAGTGAGTTAATAATTAAAAGCGATGGGTTCTGATCGGGATGAAGCTTGTGCCAAGTTTAGTCCTATTGGATGGTAGTTATGACTCCAAATTTCAACGATTTGTAGAATGGGAGCTTTGTGGTCTATTGGTGGGATGGGACATATATAAGGCTGTGGAGTCGGAGTCTGGAGTCGAAAAATGATGGTCGACTCCGACTCCGAGATTGATTTTGCAAAATGTACCACTTATGTGATAGAACTTTTGAACTCAAAACATTTTGGTACAAAAGAAGAATAAAATATTGGAAGCTTTTAACCAAATATTTTTGTATGCCAAAAATATATATAAAGTAAACCAAACTATCGAGTTTTTATGTAAAACAGTTTTAGGAAAGCTCTGATTATATTTAGCTAAGTATTTTTGCAAGACACTATTCCTAAACAAGTGCTAAACAAGTAAAGAAAGGCCGGGCGAAGCCAACAATATGATACCGTACAACACCTTGTTAGAGCAGAATAAGCTCACATATTGTAAATATAAATATGAGATAATTACCTCATAAATCTAATGGTGATTTCGTTTGTGCAAAAAAATTTAAAATTGTTTCGACATTTAACACTGAAACTGAGTATGAAGCGGCCGAGTCGAGCCGCCGATTTTAGCCGCCGCTGACCATTTTTCACCAGCCGAAGCCGCCGCCGATCTTTGCGGCTAAAATAGGCTGAAACACAGCCGGCGTTCCATAGAAAAACTTTGAAATATGGATAGATACAATTTAAATTTTTGATAAGCAAATAGCTATATAGCAGATATATCGTCCACTTAATAGAAGAATAATGTGTACGCATATACACATTTTTTTTTTTTATTTCATTCTAAGAATCTACGCAATTGGTTCTATATCTGGTGAAATTCTACTTCCACAAATTGGATTATTGGGTGTTTGAAATTGTTCATTAATAAATAACAATATCAAGTTTCAATTTCACAAAAACGTCAAATATGATTTTCTCGAAACGACAAATAAATTATACACTATTAATTTATACGATATCAAAATAATAAATAATAAGATATGTCATCCCGGAGCGAGAAAGTTGTCAGTTACGAACGAATAGAAATTTCAACGAGTAGGACTTGAAAGAGCGAGGTTTTCCGCGGATTTCGAACCGATTTTCCCGAATTTTTTGTAATTGTCACAATTAAAAAATTAATATTAATCGATTAGTGCAAAAAAAGTTCAAACTATGTTCGCGGAAAGCTGTTTTTCGCGTGTGACATTTCAATCCTATTCGTTCGTAACTGATAGATTTTAACGTTTCGTCTGGACGGCACATCTGACTAATTTAAGGTCTGTGGACGAAATGGAAGTGAGGGATTTTCGTTTTGATTCGTTTGTTGTCACAAGCGGGAGCTTAACATGTCTTAAAAATCATAATATTGTAGTAATAGAAAAATAATTATAAAAATTATTTTTTAAAGGAAATAATAAAATTTTTTATTTATTATTAGATTATGTACATATAGAGATCAAAATATTTTCGAAAAAAAATCAATGGAGTATTAAAGAATAGTATAATAATATAAATAAAGTTAAGCTCAAAACAGCAAAAGTCATTCGATTTAAACCACAAGGTAATTCCACACAAATTTAAAATTTCACTAAAACGTCGATTCGCCTCTTCTGGAAACCACCATGTGTACACACAATTTTTGTCTTGCTACGTTGACAGAAAATTCATTGTGAGATAATTTGCAGATGTTAATATGTGCGAAGTTTATGCATGTGACAACGGCGCCATTGCCAGAAAAACATTTTATTGGCAACTGTCTATAATATATTTTTATTGGCAATCCTGCATATACATATTTACAAAATATATTTTAAAAAACATGAAATTGTAAGTGTTTCTTGCAATCGTCTTCACCTTTGCCTAACAATCTGTCATTGTCCGTACATTTGCAGCACTTTAACAGGGTTGGTGAGGTTGTCCGATCTGACAATCGTCTAGCTTTAGCATACTTTGAAAATAGAGTATATCATAGAGCCGACTAGCGGCACGGAATCGATGTTTTTTTCAACTCACAATATCTTACAATTAACTTAAGAACATATATTATTTAAGAATAAATACCAGAGCTTAACTTTTCAACTATTTTTTTAAATGTTAAAATGTCTATCATAGAGCCGCCGTATGTCAATTTTATGTCGGCTTAGCCGTCTAGCCGCCGCCGCCGATCTATAATTTTCAATGGCAGCCGCCGCCGTCAATATGTCTCGGCTTCATTCTCTGCACTGAAACCGCATTTTTAGGTTCGTTTGTAAAAATAGTGCAGCCGCATGAACGGGTATTGATTTCGTTTGTAAAATTATTGCACTCCGCAAATGCGAAAATATCGCTTTTTCCACACTCAGCCCAGTCCACGGTGTGGAGTGTTGCACCGTCAAAAAGCAAACTTCAGAACCGAACCTAATTGAAAGCGTACATTCTTAATGCGAAATTAGCAGTGGGTGCTGGGGGAATTTTTAAAATGTCGCAACATGATGTGGTGATATTATTTTTCAGAAACGAAATCACCATAAATCTAAACAGAATTTGATAAAATTCGACAATATGCGTTCTTGGATAAATACATTCTACCTTACTAAATTTCAAAATGATTGAATGTGAAATACAGCTTCCATAGCGTTACAAGGCCAAATCTAAACAAAACATTTATTACAATTTTATTTAATTACTGGTAGTGAATACCCACTCTTTTGTGTTTTTTTTCTATATCAAAGCTATATCTTATTTTCAATAATATGAACTTACGTCTTAGTAGGAATATAATTTCAGAATTTATGTTATTTAACTGCCGGAGTCGGAGTTGAATGATTTTAAAATTCGACTCCGGGAGTCGGATTCGAGTAGTTTTGGCTCGACTCCACAGCCCTGGACATATATAAGTATATATCAAAATAATAATAAACCTATAAAAAAATTGAGTTTTAACCATACATTTTAGCATAACTGGAGAATAATTTATGGTAGCCTTCATCTTCTTCTAATATAATTTATTCATCAGATATTGCCTAAAAAAACAATTTTTTTTTTAAAAATTTTAATATTTTTTAAATTAAAATCTCTTAAAAACAGGGTTGTGGAGTCGATCCAAAACTACTCGACTCGGACTCCTAGAGTTGGATTTTAAAAAAATTCTCCTCCGACTTCAGCTACGACCCCGGCAGTTTAATAACATAAATTTTTGAAATTATATTTCTACTAAGACTGAGTTTATTTTTATTGAACATAAGATATAGTTTTGTTAAAAAAATCACAAAAACAGGAGGTATTGAATACCTGTAGTTAAACAAAATTTTATCATTTTTTATCGACGTTTCACTTGCAATTCTTTCAACATGGAATCACACTTCCTCTGTTTCAATATACCGAAATTTTTTGGTAATTATGTACCCTATGCTACAAATACATTTTGTTCGCTTTTGGCAATCAGTGTGTTCGTTAGAATCACTAGCTGATGTAACCACCTCTGTCAGTCCATCTTGTTCGTTAAGTACATGTCGAAATTTCACTGCGATCCTGCTGAAATTTGGCAATAAGAAATCGTTCACACCAGGAGAGAACCCTATTGCAATTGGTCAAAATCGGTTCAGATTTAGAAATTACCATCATATGTATATATTTCTTCCGAGTTGGTCTTGTAGCGCCAGCTGTATTTCACATTCAATAATTTTGAAATTTAGGAGGGTAGAGTTTATATATATCCAAAAACCCATTGTTTAAGTTAGAATGTTCCTTTGAATTTTTTTTTTATTTATTTATTTAATTTAGTCTATGGAATACAATGTTCCTTACAGACAAAGTTAAAACTAAAAATAAATTAAATCTAATGTATTAATAAACTTAGTTAAAGATTCACTAAAATCGAGATTATTAGAGATCCTATTGAATTCAATTAGTGCGCGAGTAATTGGTTCATTAATGGCATAATTACTTCTGTTTAGGAGTCCAGGATTTGAGCTGGACTTGCCTTTCGAAAAAAAGAAATCTTTGTTTAAATGTTTAATTTCACAATCTTTATTTTTTCATTTAATTCATTGGGTTTGGGTATGTACATATGTATGTGTATGTGTTTTTTGATGTTTTAGCAATTTCAAAATTTTTTTGTTTCAATTTGTGTTGTTCTTACTTGTTTATTAATTTATTTGTATTATTAATCTATTTGTTCTTAATCTAATTGTTAAACTTTGGGTCGTTCGAGTTCACTGTGATATTTCTATGTACTTCTTTTTAAATGTAAAAACTAACACTTGTAATTATTTAACTTATTTAAACCGGGGAAAAAACTAATCACGGGGGAGAGGCGCACGAGTTTGGTTTAAGGATCGGTAAAAGACTAATTACTTGTGCTTGCCATCTATCTCTTCTAAGCTCACTTAACGACTTTCGTTAAGCTACAGATGGCAAGCGACAAGTAAACAAACAAATAAGCAAAAGGGAAATTAGAGTAATGAGTGATGAGTGCATGGGTGCTTTAGAGTGATGCATAGGTTATGCATGTATGGGCATATAAATGCATTTGCATTTATACACCTACACATATAATGCCGCGCAGTAGTGGAAGTTTCACACTGATGTTCAAAAGTGCGGTGTCACCTTTGAACATTCTCCCCCCCCGTGATATAGTGTAGATTATTCTATCTTAAACTAGCTTAATCTAAAACTTCAGCTCATGTGGCTCCGGTGGATGAAAACCCCATCCAGTTTTTGGGCCTGTCAAGGATCCAAGGCTTGAGAATATAATGTTGATGGAAATGCGATGGTGGGTCTTAATAGGGTCGAAGTTGTAGGGTACTGGATACCACAGCATCTGTCTTCAGGGTATATGGGCTCTCCTCGTGTCGTATAACGGTACTTCGTGAGTTGGATGAGTCACGACGCTGGGTTGGGCTAGGCAACTGAGAAACCTTATCTAGAATAGAAGAGATGTGAGTACCAAGTTCTTCTACATAAAAATAAATTGTAAGTCAATCTGAAAATAGTTTGACGATTTTCGTTATCGGTCGACTAATTACACCGTTAGCTGTCCGAATGTCAACGACCCTAATGTTGTTATCAGTTCCTCGGTAAGTTTTTTCTATACGCCCCATTTTCCATTCAGACAATCAAATCATCCTCTTTCAAATTTTCTGTTTGGTACTTCCACTTATATCGACGATGTAGCTCATTCAAATACTCAGTTTTCCATCTTTGGCAAAAATATTGAGAAATAATTTTTAATCGTTTCCATCTATTGGCAAGGGTGATGTTATCGTCTGAAACATCGGGTTCAGTTGGGGCCAAAATTGAAGTACCAATCAGAAAATGAGCTGGGGATGTAAGTCGGAAGGGTCGTCACTGGCTGGACTTAGGGGTCGAGAATTAAGACAGGCCTCAATTCTCGCTAAAATGGTCGCGAATTCTTCAAAGGTAAAATTCATTTGCGGTATAAATTTTCGTAGATGTGTTTTGAATGATTTAACTCCCGCCTCCCATAATCCTCCCATATGAGGGGCACCTGGAGGAATAAAGCTCCATTCTAAGTTCTGATAAACATTGTTCTGGGTGGCGTCCTTTTGCAGATTATTCATAAACTCTAGCCTATCTTTTTTTATTAATTCTGCTGCTCCTACAAAATTAGTCCCATTATCTGAGTAGATCTTGGCTGGGCTTCCTCGTCGCCCAATAAAGCGAGATAAAGCGGCTAAAAAAGATTGAGTTGATAGATCACTTGTGGGTTCTAAGTGAATGGCTTTTGTGGAAAAGCAAACGAAGACGCAAACATAACCCTTTTTTATTAAACAAGCTCTTCCTGTAAAATTCTTTATGTTGAAGGGTCCTGCAAAATCTACTCCTGTGTTGGTAAAAGGTCGAGTCAGCATAGTTCGCTGGGGCGGAAGTGAGGCCATAATTTGCGTTTGAGTCTGGTGTTTATACAAAACACAAGTTCGACAATTATGAATTACCTTCTTGATTAATGGCTTCAATTTAAATATCCAGAATTCAGACCTGATTACGCGAGTCATGAGTTGATTTCCGCCGTGCATCGTAATTTTGTGAATAAATTCCACTAACAAAAGGGCTAATCTCGATTCGTATGGGATAAGAATGGGATGGCGCTCGTTATATGTAAGTGCCGGGGACTGAACAAGGCGGCCATTTGCCCTAATGATTCCTTTTGAATCAATGAATGGATTGAGAGATAAAAGACTGCTACTAGATGAGAGTCTTTTCTTTTGGGTTAACGCTAAATACTCCTCTGCGAAATAACGCTTCTGTGTTAAAACAATAAGACGATCTTTGATATCCTGGATTTCACCGTGGGTGATTTCTGCTGAAGAAATTCTAAGTCGGGTCCGATTGACGCCGGTATTTCGCCAAAAACGAATCGCAAATGCTAAGACTTTGTATGCCCTAGATAGAGAAGAAAATCTATCCAAAGGATCTTCAACTGTTGTGGTCGCGAAAACTTTAACTGCCTTTGCTTCTAACTCTGTGTCGCTCATAATGTCGTGTCTAGGCCATCGGTCTTTTGGAAACTTCAGCCATTGGGGTCCAGTCCACCACAAATGATGTGACTGCAAATCATTTGGCGAACATCCTCGACTGGCTACATCAGCTGGGTTGCTTTCTGAATCTATGTGCTTCCAATTTTCGTTGCCTACATTATCTAAAATATCTGAAATTCTATTTCCTACAAAGGCACTCCATGAACACGGTGGTTTTTTGAGCCATGCTAGCACGATCGTTGAGTCGGTCCAAAAGTGCGTTGAAATATTTTCAATTTGTAAGTTGGGAACCACCGCTGTGGTTAATTTTGCTAAGAGAACGGCTCCGCATAATTCTAATCTAGGCAGAGATATTTTTTTGATGGGTGCTACTCGAGTTTTCGCTGCCAAAAGAAACGTGTCGACTGTTTGATCTAAATGTTCTACTCTAACATAAAGAGTCGCGGCGTAAGCGCTTTCTGAAGCGTCACAAAAACCATGTACTTCAACTTTACTTGAGGGTTTGAATCTGATCCACCTAGGTACTGAAACTGAATCTATTGAAGGACAATTTTTAATGAAATTCTTCCAATTCATTCGAGTGATCGGCTTCAACGCGTCGTCCCAATCTACTTTATCCAGCCAGACTTGCTGCATGATAAGTTTCGCTACGATGATTACTGGAGCCAGCCATCCACATGGGTCGAAATATTTGGCAATTGTTGAAAGGACTTCTCGTTTGGTGCATAATTCCCTTTCTTCCGTGGGTGGTGATGTGAACGTAAAGTTATTGCTGCATGATAAGTTTCGCTACGATGATTACTGGAGCCAGCCATCCACATGGGTCGAAATATTTGGCAATTGTTGAAAGGACTTCTCGTTTGGTGCATAATTCCCTTTCTTCCGTGGGTGGTGATGTGAACGTAAAGTTATCAGCCGAAATGTTCCATCGGATACCTAGAGTCTTCGTTGAAGTTCCTTCCGAAATATCCAACCAATTGACCGGCAAGAGTGAGTCAGGTGGCAGATCGCGAAGTAGATTGGGGTCGTTTGAACTCCATTTTCTCAATTCAAAACCTGCTGAGTCCATGGCTGCTACTAATTCTTTCATAGACTTAAGGGATTCTTCTACAGTGTGACCTCCAGCTAAAACGTCGTCGACATATAAATTTTGTTTTATAATTTCCGAACCTAATGGGTATGTTTCTTTAACATCTTCTGCCAATTGAATTAGGGTCCTAAGAGCTAGAAATGGGGCGCAATTAATTCCGAAAGTGACTGGTGAAAGTTCAAAGTCTTCAACTGGGTCATTTGCTGATCTTCTAAAAAGAATTCTTTGAAATGGGGCCTGACTTGGGTCGATTTGTATTTGACGATACATTTTGGTAACGTCCGCGTTAAATACGTATTTAAAAAACGTCCATTTTAAAATCTGCAATACTAAATACTGTTGAAGAATAGGCCCTGGATGTAAAATGTCATTAAGACTTTTCCTATTTGATGTGGGACTTGACGCATTGAAAACTACCCTAAGTTTAGTAGTAACCCTATCTGGTTTAATAACTGCATGATGTGGCAAATAGTAGTGAGGGGTCTTCTCGATTTCCTGGGGTCTCAGTTTCCGCATGTGTCCCAGTTCCAAATATTCCATTATCGCTGCGTCGTATTGAGATTTGATTTCGGGCGTTTTTTGCAACTTTCTTTCCATTCGATAGAATTGCGCCATTGCGATATTTCGAGATGCTCCAAGTTCAGCACAAGATTTGAACGGCATCGTGACAATATATCGTCCATCTTCATTTCTTCGCGTTGTATTTTTGAAATTTGTTTCGCAAAAGGTGTCTTCTGCTGACCTCAAAACTTCTTTTGGGGTCTCCTCCACCTCCCAAAAACGTGTGAGAATTTTCTCTATCGAAACTGTATTGTAAAGTGAAATTTTCCTATCATTTGTGTTTGATTTTTCAAGGGGTCCGCCCACTATCCAGCCAAAAACGGTGCTTTGCGCTAGTAAAGATCCTATAGATTTCATTGGAGCTCCTACTGTGTAAATTAAGGGTCCTATGTCTAAACCTATCAGAAGATCTATGGGTCGGCTTTCGTAAAAACGAGGATCTGCTAACTCGAGTTGGGTTGTTTCTCTATGTTGTGCCCAAACTTCTAATTCAAAACTAGGGTTTGTACGAGAACAAAGGTTAAAAAGACAAGCTTTTGTTGAAGTTTCTGAAACGGTTTCACTTAAACCGGTAACATGAACAAGATTCTTCCTAGTTGGAAGCTTCAATTGGTTTGTAATCTTCTCTGAAATAAATGTTGATTGAGATCCAGGGTCGATAATCGCTCGTGCGTCATATCGCTGCCCTCTAGATTCAATTTGAACAATCGCTGTGAAGAGTAGTGTTTCCTTCGATTGCTGCTGGCTAAGTTGTGAATTTTCCTTGAGAGTTAGAGTCGTTATACTAGGAGTTTGAAAACTAGGTGTGGACTGTAAACTAGGAGTGGATTGTACTAGGGTGGTTAGAGCTGCCGCACTGGTACTAGGTCGTACGTCATCTCTAACCGGTTGTGAATTTGTAGGTCGGGCCTCGTTACCCTTATGTAATAAAGTGTGATGTCTTTGATTACATTCCCTACACGTGAAACGACTCTTACAATATCTTACAACATGATCCGAAGTGATGCAGTTGTAACAAAGATTGTGAAGTTTTACTAAGTGAATGCGATCATTCACGTTTTTCTCAAGGAATTGTGGACAATTACGTAACAAATGGTTTGCCTTGCAAATTTGGCAACTCGGTCCATTTGTACGACTACTAGGTTGCGTAGATGTGCTAATTCTGTTGCTATTGTTGAATCTTCTTTGCGAACTTTGAGTCTGTTGCGCAACATTAGTTTGAAATGACTTAACCCTATTTTCCTTCCTACTATAATCGGATCTAGACTGATTATTTTTGGAGAAATGGGGCTTAATATTTCCTACAGATTCTAAAGTTTTGAACTTGTGTGTCAAAAATTCATTCAAATCTTTCCATGACGGTAGTATGGAACAGTCTTCCAAACCGTTTTCAAATTCTTCTAAGAAATTTCTCGGCAGTTTCGTAGAAGTGAGGTAAACTAAAATTGGGTCCCACCCCTTTACATCTACCTTGAGTGTTTCTAGTGTCTGAACGCAACCATCTATAGTGCGTTGAAGTTTTTGGATCGAAGATCCTGAATCTGCCGAAACTTGTGGTAAACTAAGTAGAGTCTTTAGTTGTTCATTTACTTGCATTCGTTTATTCTCGTATCTGTTTTCTAAGTTCTTCCATGCTAGATCAAAACCTTCATTTGTTAGTGGTACGTTACTAATAATTTCCCGTGCCTCCCCCGCGGTTTTTTGTTTTAGATGGAAAAGTTTTTCTACTTTACTAAGTCTAGAATTATTTCTGTACAAGGCCGAAAACAAATCCCGAAAAGTAGGCCAAGCGCTGTATCCTCCATGAAATGTGTCGGTATCGCATGGTGGTAAACTTAACGATAGATGGTTGTTTGGCTCAACTGTTTCCTTTTTTCGGGTCTCCGATTCTCGTTCGAACTTTTCCTGCTGCCTTTCGTCGGTTAGTGCTAAAATTTCTCCATTTACTGCGCTTAAACATCGTTTGTATGTCTCTAATGCCTCTTTATAATGGGTCCTCAACTTTGATTTATCGATTGGGGCCTCATCTTTTTCGGGAACACGGTCTCTACAATCTAAATAGGCCCTTTTCACTTGATCCCAAACAGAGTTCAATTCTACACGTGTCACTTCTAATGAGTGAATATTATCATCGGTGCTAGTAGCAGAGTAACCACTCTCAAAGTCTATCAGGTCATTTACGCAATTTACAAATTTATCACGTAAAACTTTATCCATATTTCCTCTTTCTTAAATATTTTCTTTGTCAAATTTTAAACTGGCTAAAATTTCAAGAAACTTTTAAAATTGAGCTTTTCTTTTAACAATTTCTGTAAAAACTTACTTTGCCAATATTTGCAAAATAATTTCAGAAAAACGCTAAATATTTGTTGAATGGGGCCAATCTTTTACAGTCCGACTTTTTTTTTCATGAATAGATATAAATAATGGCAGTTTATTTTGAACTTGTGTCGTTTGTGCGAACAGTAAGAAATTTTAGCGATAATAATTTTTATAGACTTGGGTCTTTTGAAAAAAAAATTATGTAAATAAAACTTTGGACGAAAGTAATTCTTTGTCGGCTAGTGTACACTCAAAAAAAATTATCAATCAACTCTTCTTTGACAAAACAAAAAAAATAAAAAAAGCGTAGGAAAGTGATTTTTCTATCAGAAAAAATTCAATCAAATCAAAAAACAAATTTTGTAAGAAAGTGTTTTTTGCAAATTTATAACAAACAAAAAAAAAACAAACTTTGTAGGAACGTGTTTTTTCAAAAAAAATACCCAAATTTTGTAGGAAGGTGTTTCACTTAATAGATTTTTCGAGCAAATTTATTTTTCGTAGTAAAGTGTAATTTCCCAAAAATTAGCACTTAATAAATTTCTGAGCAAATTTATTTTTCGTAGTAAAGTGTAATTTCCAAAAATTAGCACTTAATAAATTTCTGAGCAAATTTATTTTTCGTAGTAAAGTGTAATTTCCAAAAATAAAAATAAATTTTAATAAATGTAAATTATTGTGTTAGTTCTGTTTAGCTTTTGCCGAAATGTCCGTCCGATCCCATCAACCATCAAACCATATGTTCTTTCATTCCTTTCTTTACGGCTGAAATTATGTTTTCCTACTTCTCCCTTTTTTCTATTTCACAAAAAAATCCAGTGGTACATTAACCTTTGGGTTCCCTAATCAAGGCAAGAAGTGAAAACGAATGAAAAGACAACGAGAAACCAACGAAAAAAAAATCCGCTACCTATGGTCTCATATGCATCGATGTACATAGACTGGTGTTGTTGTTGTTTTAATGGGTACGAGGGGTCGAGTTGAAAGTGTCGGCACAGGAACTTTTTTATCAAATATATCAAGATTTTCGCGTTAAATCGGTTGGAAACTACAGTAATGCTGATTTGTAGCACAAACCACACATATTAATGGCAATAGAGATTAAAAAATCGTAAATTTTTTGACATTTTTCAAAAGGGTTTTTCTATTGAATCTAAAGCAATACGAGGGTCGTTCAAAAAGTTGGAACACGTATTTTCTAAAGCAAAAAAAATAAATTTATTTTTTTTTTAATTTATTGATTGGGATTGATTTTAGCGTCTCCAAAGCATCAGCTAATATCATACGGTCGATTTCTCCCTCAGAAAATCGCATATAAAGAAGGAAAAAAAAATATTTTTTTCTCTAAGTTGCAAACTTGATGTTTAAAGTACCCAAAAATCACGAAGTAATTTGTAGGGTTCTCAAGCCAGTCAGCGGATAAGTCGAGCCAATAAAAATCTTTCCTTTTTTTTCTTTTAAGCAGCTAATAATAATAGTAATAAGAATAAAAGTAAGCTTAATAAATATAACCGCGATTTAAGCAGCCGAAAAAATTCAAGAAATTTTCGCTCTTTTGTTTCACAAGAAAGTTGTCCGTCCACGCGTTATTCAGCACAAAATTATCTGGAATTCTTGCTGATGTTTTCAGAATAAGTCAATGGGTGTCCGTCCGCGCGTCCGAAATCTTAATAAACTTATCTTAATAATCGTATCTTAATACTCTTATCTTAATATTCTTATCTTAAAAATAACTTGATGGCATAAATCGACTCGACTAGCCGCTGGCTTTCAGAAAAATCCATCAGAATGCGTAATAAATTATTTGAACAAATTATCGAAGGGTTTTCAAAAAGGTTGGGTCGCTATTTTCCTAAAGTTTCGAAAACTAGAAAACAGTAAAGTCGCGCGTTGTTACCGAAAAAAATCGTCAAAAAATTTCAGAGGTTAGAATGCATGTAGGTTATGCAAGAGGTTAGTATATATGTAGAAGGGTATGTATGCAATGTGTAGGTATGTAACTGCAAGCTAACTGCACTTATGTAAGTATGTATATCAAAGTGCTATGTATATAAGTGCAAGCTAACTGCAGTTAAGTATTCAGTTATTTTTGTATATATGTAAAAGAAGAAAAACCAAGCCAGCGTCGTACATAGGGCCAGACCCGCCAAAATCTCCTTCATATATCAATATGGCGGAGTTCAAAAAAAATGGTTTTGGCACCCTATGTAACAACGCTACTTGCACTAATTTTGGGTACTCACTTTGATCCTTTTATGTGTTTGAGGTACCTGTTGTTGGCGTTGGTCGCAGGTTCTTCCTTCCTTCCTTCTAGGGATTCAAGGGTGATGTTGTTGGGTTATGTTTCCAAGGGGTCTTGTGTTGCTGGTTTGTGTTGGGTCACTTTGGGTCACTGGTTTTGTGGGTCACTTTTTGTTGGGTCACTTTTTTCTTGTTGTTTTTCAATTTTAAGTTTTCGCGTACCGTACCGAAATTTGTTTTATATAATTTATTTTAATTTCACCGATCAAATTAAATTTTCACTACAAAATATTTTCCACACAACGCTTGATTTTGTTTTTTAATAATTTAAAAAAACACACTTTTTATCCGGTTCGCATAGGACCAAATGCTTAGGAGTCCAGGATTTGAGCTGGACTTGCCTTTCGAAAAAAAGAAATCTTTGTTTAAATGTTTAATTTCACAATCTTTATTTTTCATTTAATTCATTGGGTTTGGGTATGTACATATGTATGTGTATGTGTTTTTTGATGTTTTAGCAATTTCAAAATTTTTTTGTTTCAATTTGTGTTGTTCTTACTTGTTTATTAATTTATTTGTATTATTAATCTATTTGTTCTTAATCTAATTGTTAAACTTTGGGTCGTTCGAGTTCACTGTGATATTTCTATGTACTTCTTTTTAAATGTAAAAACTAACACTTGTAATTATTTAACTTATTTAAACCGGGGAAAAAACTAATCACGGGGGAGAGGCGCACGAGTTTGGTTTAAGGATCGGTAAAAGACTAATTACTTGTGCTTGCCATCTATCTCTTCTAAGCTCACTTAACGACTTTCGTTAAGCTACAGATGGCAAGCGACAAGTAAACAAACAAATAAGCAAAAGGGAAATTAGAGTAATGAGTGCATGTAATGAGTGATGAGTGCATGGGTGCTTTAGAGTGATGCATAGGTTATGCATGTATGGGCATATAAATGCATTTGCATTTATACACCTACACATATAATGCCGCGCAGTAGTGGAAGTTTCACACTGATGTTCAAAAGTGCGGTGTCACCTTTGAACAACTTCTATGAATAGGAATGAAAAAGTAATTGTTGTTACGCAAAGATCTGGGTGGAACATTGAAATTCAAACATTCAAGTAAGACACCACAGTCAATAAAGCCAGAGATTAACTTATAAAGAAATACTTGTGATAAAAAAGACCTTCTGTTCATAAGTGTTTGCAAATGTATTAATCGGCATTTGTCTACATAAGAAGGGAGTGGCTGAGTAAAATCAATCGACCGAAGAGCAAAATTTATAAATTTTTTCTGAATTCTTTCAAGTCTGGAGCAATGATTATTGTATAAAGGATTCCAAATAATAGCAGCATATTCCAATTTAGCTCTAACTAGGGACGTATAAATCAATTTGGCAGTATAAGGATCAGTAAATTGCTTACAGTTTCTCTTTATGAAGGCCAATAATGAATAACACTTAGGGACAATTGCATTAACATGATGTACAAAAGAAAATTTGAAATCAAAGACAACACCCAAATCTTTAATTTCATCAACTCGTTTTAAGCTATAGCCATGTAAGGAATAGTCATATAAAACAGGATTTCTGCACTTGAAAAAGGAAACATTATAACACTTAGACAAATTGATTTCTAAAAGATTCTCCGAACACCAATTAGCAGCATTGCGTATATCGTCCTGAAGACGGAATACATCTGCTACTGAATTAATGCGCAGAAAAATCTTTAAGTCATCCGCATATAATAAGATGTTAGAACATTTTATACATAGGTGAATATCATTTATGAACAAAACAAAAAACAGTGGACCCAATATACTACCTTGAGGTATACCTGAGGTAGACGTGTAAATGTATGAATTAACATGGTCAAAAGATACATAATAATTTCTACTAAACAAATAAGATTTAATCCAATTAAGGAAACTCGAGTGGAAACCCAATAACGAGAGCTTATAAATAAGCAATCTAAGGGAAACTTTATCGAAAGCTTTTGACAAGTCCATATATATAGTATCCACCTGACATCCAAGTTCAAAACTACGAACACAATATTGTGAAAAAACAGCTAAATTAGTTATAGTTGAACGCCCACGAACGAAACCGTGCTGAAAAGGGGAAATTAAAGACTTCACAGAAAAATATAACTTCTCAAAAACAATATGCTCAAATATCTTGCTAATATTACACAATTTAGATATAGGTCTATAATTGGAAATATTATCTTTTGCTCCAGATTTATGAATCGGAGTAACAGATGCTAATTTCCAATCACCAAGAAATATTCCTTGCCTCAAAGACATATTAAACAATAGCTGCAATGGAAATGCTACTGATAAACTGCATTTTTTTAAGAAAAAACCACAGAAACCGTCACAGTCAACAGAAAAAGATGGATTTAATTTAGACAATCCAAAAGTAATGTCATCTAAAGACAACTCCAGTGAACCAAAATCAATAACAGAATTGGAATAACTCACATCATTGACAAAGTTAGAGTCAGGGGAAAAATTTGCACTAAAAAAGTCAGCAAACAGATTAACAGATTCAGCAGTGGAATTTGAATAATTATCATTTAGAAACATCCTAGAAGGATAAATAGAGCTAGATCGTTTTGAATTGACAAACTGCCAAAAAGACTTAGGGTCGCTTTTTATGTTATTTTCAAAATTAAGTATATACTGCTTATATAAAAACTTGTTTAAGAAATTAAATTCTCTTAGATAATGCTCATACATATACTTATTATAAGAAGAGTTGGTAACCTTGAACAAATTATAAAATTTATTTCGCAAATTCTTAAGTTTCTTTAAACCTTTGGTATACCAAGGTAATTTATGCACCCTGGGCTTTAAAATAGGCGTATTACGAGAAATTTGTTCATTCATAAAATCAGTGAACTTGGCGTAACATTCAATCAAATTACAATTATTAAACATTTGAGCCCAATCATTATCTCCAATAGAATTATTAATACTATCAAAGTTACATTCGTTAAAGTTAAAGCGCTTTGTGTAATCTCTTACTTCCGAAAACACGTAAAACTCAACATAGATTTCTAAAGGTATGTGATGCATATCTGAATTACAAAATGGATTAAGACACTCATTTATAGTATACTTAATATCACGACTAATAAAAACAAGATCCAAAATCCTGTTCAATTGATTATAAAATCTATTGACTTGTAACATATTCATGCCATAAAAACCGTCAATAACATCTATTTCGAAAGGCTTATTAACATTGGTTGGGCTAATTACATCGGAATCAGGAAAATACGACCAAATAACTTTACTAAGGTTAAAGTCACCAAACACTACAAACTCAGAATCGATATGACTAGAATGTAAATCAAGAATATTTTGCATATGTGCATTATATAACATATCATTACTATTAGGAGGGATGTAAGATACTGCGATAAATATTTTACCATGCACACCATCAATCGAAATGCAGACTTGGTCCAATAGAGTATCAAGGTTAGACAGCTCACACAGGTAAGACTTGTATTGTATCTTCACCGCAATAAGCACTCCTCCACCTTTCACACAATTAAGTACAGAATAATCTCTGTCTTTACGATAAGTTTGAAACACCTTCGCATCAAATAACTCCTCATCAGAAAAATCACCATTTAGCCAAGTTTCCACCAAAACAATTACGTCAAAATCAGATTGAAGGGAAGCATTATAAATTTCATTTATCTTCGTCCTCATTCCACCCATATTTTGATAATAGATTTTTAATTTGGAAAACTCAATAGCCTTAATCACATTTTTTTCTCCAACCTGTTCTGCTTCTGAAAAAAATCAAAAGGGCGTACTTGAACTTCCGCTGGCCATACAGACGGTTTAAAAAGCTCATTGTAGAAGCCTGGAGATATGCCTAACTTGAACGATACTCTCTTCATTGCACTCAAATCAGCATCTTTCTTTACAAGCTTGTAACACTCCATATTAGATTTGGCCACATTAGTATGTTTTTCCACATATTCCAATATCTGGTCTACCGTGACATTAGGTTTAAACGACGATATATGCACCCATTTTCTATTTGCAGCGACTTCCAATTCACTATTGGAATTATCACCAAAAACAACGCGCTTATGTCTCCTTTTAGGTTTAACCTTAACCCAGTTCGAATTTTTTGCTGGGATATCATTAGCAGCATTAACAGCAGAAGTGGAAACAGCAGTATGAGAAGCAGCAGTGTGAGAAATGGCAGCAGTGGTAGCCACATTTTCAGCAGTAACAAGCACAAGCATATTATCAGCAGGAATATTAGCAGCAGCAGCAATGGTAGCAGAATTACCAGCAGTAGGGGGAAAATCGGCAGCGACAGCACTGTGAGTATGAGTACTCGTCTGCGGGATACAAACATCACCAAAGTGATGATTTAAATTCGGCAAAACACTCAACCTCTCATTATCGTGGTCAGCAGTTACAACAATAGCACTGGTAGTGGACGTCTCATTAGACGCAACATCGTGGACAACAGCATTATGATTACCAAGAGAGTTATTCGAAGAAGAAGAATGCGAAGGTGAATGACCGACACGGTGCTCCACAGCATTAGACGAAGAGATGGCCTTGGAAGGAACTTCTTTAAGCAGCGCAGCTCCCAAATTGTTGTTGGTAAACCGAAGAAACTGCGTTTTTAACTCTCTGATTTCATTAGAGAGCATTGAAACAGAGGCAACTAATTCTCTCGAAACGTTAGCACAGTCATTACAATTGTAAACAATATTCACAGATGACTTCAATAGTTTATATGGAATTTTGAGCAGCAAATTTTACATCTAATGAAAATGTTACTGGTGAGAACTTTAAAGCACTTAGAACAAACTGACTTCGATTGCGACGACATTACTATACGTCTTGTTTGTACGAAGGCAGCAACTGAACTGCCACTGATTTCTTTCGGTGCATATACATATTGGCTAATTTATCGGGCATGAAATCTGCCTACTACATCCTTGTAGTATTAGCTTTGCAGATTTTAACGAGTAACGATTCGTTTTCTTCTTCTTGACAGTTGCTCCGCCACCTCCATCCATTTTGGACCGTCGCTCGACTCACATCGCTCGTTAAAGTACATCTTGCTGTACAAGTATATTTAAGGTAAACTTCGTTACCACACACACAGGCACCTTGCCTATAGTTATTATAAAAACCTAACCACCACTTTTGTTTTTATTTATTTATTCTCTCTTTCCGAAAACTCCTCTTTTGCTCCCACACGCCCGCCGGCGTAAACACCCATATTACAGAATTTGATGACATTTGGTTTACATTTATAAGATAATCATTTCATATTTATATCAACTATATCTGTATCATATAGTTGACTTCGCTATCCCAACTGGTTTTTTACTCGCTTAGGAATAGCTTATAGTCTTGCAAAAATTTTTATTTTATTTGCAGAGCATTCATTTTGCTAAATTGATCAAACACTTATACGAGTATCAGAGCTGTCCTGAAACTGCCTTTTCATAAAAAGTCGATATATTAGTTGACTTTATAGTTTATATTTGGTTAAAAACATCGAATGTTTTATCCTTCTTTTGCAGCGCTGCCAGTTTAGGGGATTTGTCCCCAATTTGGGGATTTTTCTTCGCGAATGGGGATATATTTTTGACATGTAAGCGCTGTGGAGACTGTATATTATATCCGATCAGTACGAAATTCGACAGAAAGATGACTTTTTACATGAATGAGTATTCAGGGAAAATCGGTTCAGGTTTATATATAACCTCCATATATATGTTCCTCCTGATTTGGTTTCAAAGCGCTATAGAAGTTGTACTTTACTTCCGATAATTAAATTTTTCCAGAAAGATGTCTCAATTTAGGAACGAATATTGCTTAATTTAGCGATTATCGTTTCAGAATTAGATAATATGTTCCTACCCATTTACCAATTATTACAAATTATTATCGCAATGACCCTTATCGCATTGTTAGGGAGGTGTAGGGTATTATACAGTCGGCACGCCCGACCTTTTGCCTTTCCTTACTGGTTATACCTGTCAATGATTAAGGGTTTCCTAGAAATAGTGCCACAAAACAATATTTTCTGAAAGGTAAATCTTACTAAATTTTATTATTGTTTGATAAAAACATGTAATCTACAAGAAATCAGTGCACATTGACTGATATAATAACTAATAAGTACAAGAAGGTAGGGAAAATTAAAAAAAAAAATTTGCATATAGACAGAAACGTAAATACGGCATACAATTCTTAAAAATTTATATATTTCGATGAATATTTTTTTAAAGTTCTTTATTTTGATATTAGAAATAATAAACAAACGCAACATGTGGAAATTGCTAATGGAAAATCCCTCAATTCCCAAAGAATACATCAAAAATTCCCAAAAATGGGTTTTTTACTTTTAGTCCTATATCTTCGATATGAAAGGCCGCGCTCGGGATTCCCTTTGCAGTCTATTTTGTTACACCCTAGTACAAATAAATAAAAAGAAAAATTTAACAATTTTGCTTTGCGATTGGAGAAAATCGATCAAACTTTTGAAATTTATGTAAAAAAAAGGTCCAAATCGGAGAAGGGTGGCAACCACACCAATCAAAATTTTGGCTTCGGATTTTTTCTAATAGATTCCTTTAAAATGAGTATAAATTTGATATACTTTGTGTAACAAACTTTTTCTACAAGACCTAAAGACGAATTGGACTTTTTTCGCCAAAAAATCTCCAAAAATGAAATTTTTTCAAAAATTTGATTTTATAGGGCCATAACTTTCTTATTTCTTCACATATCTTATCGATTCTTTTTTCATGATATTGTACATTTTATTGGCAATCCATAAAAAAACACGCGGCCCAAGTTCCGAACTTAAACTCTCTAACATCTTTTGTATACACACCTAAAATGTCATCGCCATACGATAAGTGGTTTTGAAATGGCAGAATTATGTCAATTTTTTTCCATTTTAGCCCACTGTGCGGCGGCGGCGGCTGAGCCGATCAAATTTCAACAATCGGCTGAGCCGATAAAGTTCCAAAAAACGAAGTTCCAAAACACACGATTTGCAGATCGGACAATATTGCCACAAAAATGGCGGAAAAATGCAACTCTGTGAATTTACAACCGTGTGAGCATACAATTTTTGTTTTGCAACGTTAGCAGAAAAGTCATTGCGAGAAAATTTGCAGATTGTTAGATGTGCGAAGTTTATGCATGTGACAACGGCGCCATTGCCAGAAAAACATTTTATTGGCAACACTGTCTATAAAATATTTTTATTGGCAATCCTGCATATAAATATTTACAAAATATATTGTAAATATATGAAATTGTAAGGTTGTCTTGCAATCGTCTGAACTGTCAATTAACCTTTGCCTAACAATCTGTCATTGCCCGTACATTTGCAGCACTTTAACATGGTTGACAACGTTGTCCGATCTGTCAATCGTGTGTACTTACCTTTAAGCAAAGATGGCGTTTTAAGATATTTCCAATTAGATGAAAAAACTTAAAATTAACACAAAAATTTAAGAAAAGTTATACATAGTATGTAGTTTTGATGTAATGTCGAAAATCGGCTCAATAAATCTCTACTTATTACTCTTTGTTGTGAAAGACAATTTATTATGAATGACATAGTGCCTGTTGTGTTCCCATTAAAACGACATAGACTTTTTTAAAATTGGTTCGGCCGCTCAAGCTATTGTAATTTCCGTAAAACCCAAAAACGCATTTTTCCATTTAAAATCCCATAATTTTTTTGATTGTTTTAAATAAATAAACTGTTTATAATTTTTTACGCAAAAATGAACTTCATTAAAAATTCTGACCCTATTGTATTACATAGCAAGTGTCATTGTTTATAGGAGATAGAGGTAGAGAGCTCTTTCCGCCTGCTTCTCTCTCCTACAAACTTTGACACTTGCTTGGAAAAAATTGGCTTGTGTGAAACTCGATTTAGTAGTTAATTAATTTTCTTAATTTTCATGGATGCATAAAATAAATATTTTTGACTCACTAAATAAAGTTCGGCGGCTGAGTTTCAGCCGATGTGAGCCGCTAAAATCGGCGTCGGCGCCGGCTGGACAAAAATGGCCGGCTGTGGCGCGCCGCCGATTTGCACCGCGTCGACTTCATAGCCTGTTCTGTAGTATATTGTCCCAAACATATTCTGCTTGAAATATACAAATGTTTAGGGAACACTCTAAATATATTATATAACTTCATTCACGCTGAAAAAATCGCTTCTTTAGTATATTCACCCAAACATATTCTGATTGAAATATACATACATATGTTTAGGTAATATATAATATTTGACACACACAAATATTATATGTTTCGGAGGATATTGTTCTAAACAAAAATATGTTCCCATCCTAATATTTTTTTATTTGGAACTAATATTTTGAAGCAAATGTTAATTTATATATAAGAATTTCGGCAATGTATCAATGCGTTACTTTTAAGTTTTCTGTTTTTGTTGTTGTTATTTATTGTTGGTCTGTGCTTTTGTTATTCAGTCAGAATTTATTTGGTTCGAGACCACATGTTTCAGTTACTTTCTGTCTATTGCAAAAAAGTAATAGAAACAAATACAAAAATTGGTAGAGAGTTTTAATTGCTTGGTAGAATTGACTGCAGTTTCGATAGACACCACTCTATCATCTTCAGAATTCAGTAGCAATAGTGTATGTATGCCTTTAACTTAAATCAGCTGAAATACTTATGGAAGCAGTAAGTGGAATTTAACAAGAACTGCTAACCAAACCCGTATTTTGCCGAACTAAATCAACATACTAAAACACTCATACCAATACATTTTTGTTATCTGATTTTTTCAGAAGTTAAAAGTGCATTTTTTAGAAACTGTATACGTTTGCAAAATTCCCTGAAAACTTAAATCGTATAATCTTTCGTAACTATAAATTTCATTGATGGATTGACAAAAATTGATGCATTGGAATATTTATAAATTAAAAATTACTGCGCTAAAATTAAAGCTAATGCTGATTACGCGTTTTTTCACGTGTATATTTTCTTTCAATTCAAACATATCGAAAATAGCGATTTTTTCCCGTATATCGACACAAAAATAACAGCGACGACACGAGACGAAACATACAATAATAATACGAATCGATTGATAATGAAAATACCACATACGATTATTGTTTAAATTATGCGTACGTGTTTATTATTATTGCAAATTATATATTGTTTTTTTTTATGAATTATATTACACCCCATTCCACGACTCTATTCCATTCTCCATGTAAGGCACGTTTGTCGTCGTCCACTTTAGTTGGGCTTGGTTAACTAGAGGGAAGTTCGTTTCTTAAGTCTTTTGTTTTTGTCGTCTGAATTGGATTTAATTGCTCCCCATTGGAGAATCGTTGAAATTCAATTTATTTACGTGTTTTTCTTTTTTCAGCATGCGAATGTGATTGTAATCGTTGTCATTGATGTTGTTGCCGTGCTTCGCTCTGTAATTGCAACTGTAAGTTACGTTTTTGCCATTTTTGCACTATACGTTTTTATGTCTGGATGTATGTGTGAGGGTTTAATTGTCAAGGTTAGTATGTTAACAGTTGTCTTGTTCGCTTTTATATTTACATGTAGGTACATATGTACACACGTGTTATGTAATATCTCAAAAAAGGAATTTTTGAAGTCATACAAAAGCTGTTAATTTTATTGATGGAATTTGTCACCATTTCAGAAAAAAATAAATACCTTTTTGCCAAAAAGAAATTTTTGTTCAAGATTTTAACTTTGGCTTTCCTAAATTTTCCAGTGATTTCGCAATTAAAATAAATGAAATAAAAACTAAAAAATGTTACACTCTGCAAAGACAAAGACAAGGAGTAAGTCGAGTGAATCAACTAAAGAAAACCTCTTGTTTAGGTTAGTGTGGTAGTCGATAGACCAATTGAGGTCCCTAGTGCTACCGCGGGGCTCAGATGCCCTCATAGAAACCAACCGGTTTGATACACAAATTTATTAATAATACGAATATCGGTACCGGCAAGATCATCATTCCTAGAAAACCCGATCGCAGTATATCCAGACGTCGTTTAATCAATGTAGGAAAGTAGGAAAACAGGTGATCATCGATCTCCAGTCATTGGACTCAACTCCCAGCCTCCTGGCGTGTTCGCCGATCAGGCAGTCAGAACTGACACTAACATAGACAGATTTTTCCTCCCTAGTGCGAGGACATATTTTGACCTTCTTAGGTCGCATATGGCCAAATTTGTCTAGCTTTGCTCAGGGCTGCGGAGTCGAGCCAAAATTACTCGGCTCCGACTCGGATTTTAAAATGATTCGACTCCGTCTCTGACCCCAGCTCCGACTCCGGCAGTTAAATACCATAAATTTCTGAAATTATATTTCTACTAAGACGTGAATTCATTTTATTGAAAATAAAATATAGCTTTGTTAAAAAACAACAAAACTGTAGGTATTAAATACCAGTAATTAAATAAAATTTTATTATTTATTTATCGACGCTTGACTTGGAACTATAAGTAATATGACAATTCTTTCAAAATGGAATCATGATACAATTTTTAACAATCCAGTTTGTTCGTTAGTTATTATACTCTACACCACACTACGGTACAGGGGTTATAATTTTGTTTTATGGCAGATTTGTAAAAAATACTACAGATACAGACACACCTTAAAATATACTGTTCGACTCAGAATCACTAGCAGTCCGTCTGTCTATCCATCTTAAGTTGTTCGTTGAAGACAGGTAAACAGTTCACTCCGATCCTGAAATTTGGCAATAAGAACTCTTTCACAACAGGGAGGAAACCTACTGAAAATTGATCAAAATCGGTTAAGATCGATATTGCCCCAGATATAAATGTTTCTTTAGATTTCGCCTTGTAGTGCTATGGGATCTGTATTCCACATTCAATCATTTTGAAATTTAGTGGGTTAGAGTTTATTTATGTAAGAACGCATACTGTGGAATTTGAACAAATTCAGTTTAGATTAAGTTTTATAATTATTATTTATATTTACTATATCTAAGCTTATTCTGCTCTAACAAGGTGGTGTACGATATCATAAACATATTCTTTTGTTTTTTTTTGATAAATTAATTTTTGCTTCATAACATAAAGCAATTCACTGCTACGTCTCTTGCCGGCAATAATTTCGTAATTCTTTTTTCTTTTCGATTTTTACACCTTGAAGTCTTTTAACAAACTGTTTGCTGGTACATATTTACTTTAACAAGTAGTCAATGCTATCAGAATTTCTAATGGTCTATAAATTCGCTCGCAGTTCCATCTTTGCTCAGAATTATTAATTAATATTATTATTAATTGAAATTATTATTAATATTTAAAAATATTCTTCCGACTAATTTTAATATTTTGTAACTATAAATTTTCTTTCAGTGTAGCAAATATTCTTTACAATAATTGCACAGGTGACGAGTACAGTAGTTTTTCTGCATTGAACTCTAATTTTTAATTTTAAAAGATTTTTTTTTTAAATGAAATAAGTCCCCAAATCGAGAATTTATTTCATTGCAAAAAATTGGGGACGTATTTCATTATGAAATAACTCCCCAAAATAAATATGAATTAACTCCCCAAAAAATGAAACAAACCCCAAATTTAGTTGTTGTTGTTTTCTGTACACTTTTTTGGGGACTTATTTCATTTTCGATTTGGGGCGTTATTTAATTGGGGGTTATTTCATAGAGCCGCATATTCGTCTTGGTAAATTGATCACATATGAAGCATTATTTGTCAGGAAGCCAGTTTTTTTTTTGGTAATATTTTTCGATTTGAATCACGTTGGCGTATTAAATATAATTAATCTAAAATATGACAGCATTCTGGGGACCACAACTGCAGTTGTATGCATTTTAATTTTCTCGATTTTAATAAATTTGCTCATATTTTTCGTTTTTATGTCAAACGAACGACATGCAATATGTAATAAATGTTTCTAAAAGATTTTTTAATCATTTTTGCAGAAACATTATTTTTAATTTGAAATTCAAGGTCAAACTATTAATTTTTGAATACCAAAAAAGCGTGGTCAAGCGATTTTACTCCAAATTTTTCAGAAGAATGCTATTTTAGCGTACTAACGATGGGCAGACTTTGGAGAGGTGTTTTTCCTAGTTTGTTTCAATTTTAAGAGAAGCAACTTATATGTGTTCTATAACACCGTGTGACAAAATTATAATATAATATAAACAGAACATTCCTAAAACTGTCTTTACATAAAAAGTCGATAATTTGGTTGACTTTATACATATTTTGGACATACAAGAATATTTGTTAAAAGATTCAAATGTTTTATATTTATTTTGTACCAGAACTGTTTTCCCAAAAATTGTTGAGTGGATGAACGGTATATTTTGCACAATCCATCGCGGAGTCGGAGTCGATCATCATTTTTCTACTCCGGATTCCGACTCCGGGCAAATTTCCCCGACTCCAAAGACTCCTCCTTCGACTCCACAGCCAGGTGATTCTTTGAGAATTTGTAATGTCGTCCCTTTTCTAGGAAGTTCATGGGCTTTGCTGTTCCCTATGGCCAGGTACCCATATGAGGAATATGCTAAACTGCCGCTGTCGAGAGCTGTTTGTTAAAGTCTCCAGAGATTTAATGGCAGCCTGGGAGTCCCAGTATATTGTATTGAGAGACACTACAAGTATCCGGTAGTCTGTGAGCTATACTAAACTAAGTTTTTTTACAGTGTACTTCATTCGAAGCCAACCTTCTCATCAATCTTTGAACCGTCTGTATAGAAATGGAGGTTGGTTAGGTAAAAGGTGGCAGCCTGTATAACAGATTCACTTAGATTATACAGTCCATTGTTTTAGCACAGGGACACAGGGATGTATGGGAAAACATAAGTTATCCCTAGCAACTCTCGTTTCCCAAATTTGATTGCTTTAAAAAGCGAATTCCAACATTAGGCAAGTTAGCTAACTCCCCAAAGAAATGAGAGCCTAAAGCTACATACATCCATACGGTTGTTAGATCTTAAAATATTTTCAGAAAAATGTAAAAAATGTCGTAAAGCCATGTGACCTTCAAATGTTTGTCTTGAAACATTGTCAGAAAAATCATTGTCAGTACATTGCAAGATGTGAGTAGTTTATGCACCTGACAATGGCGCCATTGTTAGAGAAACGTTTTATCGACAACACTGTCTATAATGGCAACCCGACCTATAAATATTTACAACATACTTATATTCTAAATATATTAAATTTTAAAGTTTTCTTTGCGCTGAAAAAAAAATCGTTTCTGTACTACACTGTCCCAAATATTTAGAGTACACTTGGTACACACAACAATAATATATGTTTGGAATGATGTTGTTTTAAAAAAATATATATTTCTGTCCTATTATTTATATACCACCATAGGATGGGGGGTATATTCAATTTGTCACTTCGTTTGTAACACCTGTAAATATTGATCTGAGACCCCATTCAGCATATAAGTTATTAATCGTCGTAAAATTCTAAGACGTTTTAGTCTTGTCCGTCTGCCTGTTGTAATCACACTTGATTAAATTGGGTAGAAATACTTCTTATAGTTGTATATTTTTTTGGGATTTGAAATGGGCCATATCGGTCAAGGTTTTGATATAGCTCCCCTATAGAGGTCGCTCCAAAATAAGGCCATAGATACCAAATTTTTAAAGCAATTTAGCAGAAAATTTGCTGTTTGTATTCTATTTTGACAAGAATTGATCACAGCAAAGATTTTAAAAATCGGTTCATATTTTGTTATAGTCACCCTATAGAGGTCGCTCCAAAATATACGTATTTAAGCCATAAATGCCACATTTTCTAAGCATTTTAACTGAATCTTTGCAGTTTGCCTATAATTTTGTAAAGAATTCATCACAGTAAAAATTCTTTAAATCAGTTCACGTTTGTTATAGTCCACCTATAGATGTCGCTTCCCAAAAGTATTATTTAACCCACACTTTCTAAAAATGTTTGCTGAAACTTTGCAGTTTGTATTCTATTTTGGCAAGAATTTATATCAATAAAATAGATTCAAATCAATTTTTATTTTGTTGTAGTCCCCGTGTAGATGTAGTTCTTCAAAATCCTATTTTAAACCATAAATACCACATTTATCAGGTGAAGTTTTTGGCTAAAGAATTTACGGCCTAAAATTTTGCTAAAAATTGCAGCATTCGTTTCTTTAACAATTTACATAAACAAAATGGATCGTTTCATGATTAGCTCCATATCCAAAGATGTTTCCTGTAATATAATTGAATGCAATCCGTGGTGGAGGGTATATAAGATTCGGCATGGCCGAACTTAACGCTTTTACTTGTTTATTTTGGACTACTATTGACGAAACAAATATCTATTTGAATTCAAGTCTTCAGAAAATATATCAGTACCTTAATTTAAAGACAAGTTTAATGTTTTTCAGTAATTCAACCTTCATTATTTCCACAAATTTTAATGTTTGATTGATGAGTTGGAATAAATAGATATTGAAAATTAGTGCTTTAAAACAAAAGGTATTGCTACTTATCTCCTTTAATATTGTAAGATATAACATTGGCAGCACTTTGACAGATCTGACAACCGTGTGTACGCAGCTTATGGCTGCATGCAGCCTTCCAGAGAGAGCGGAACACATACACTGAAGGTATTCCATTGAACCCTCCTCCTCTTCGACTCCACCGCTTCTGCAAAAGTCATTATGCAAGACCTTCAATCTCTCTGCGATACTTTATATTTCCTGGCATTCTGGCAACGCATTTCTCTCTTGCAGGATGAGGAATGGTTGCAAATACCCTCAAGAATAGTATTTTCCTCAGCCTTGCGGCCTCTGAGACCCTTTCCACTTCTGCACAAAATTTGTACCAAGAACGTCTTTGCGCTTTCCTAAGTTCTTTCTTGCAGATTTTGAGTTGCTCTTTATATGCATCCCAGCCTTTAGAGACTCCAGTTGTGGTTTAGTATTATATTTGTACCTTGGAATTGGTACTTTGTAGGCTCACCACGGTGCACAGTGTGCCAAATTCAGCATCTAGAGCGTCAAAAGTCCATACCTTTTTTCGCAATCTACCTAGGGATTCCAAACTTGGGGTGAGTGGTTTTACCGACAAGTCAAAACTTCTGAGAAAAAATGGGCCATATTTTTCCACTCCTTCTAGTACCTCACACACAAAGGGTTAAAATTTAGTGAAATATTGATTCTTTAATAACTTCTATGCTGCTTACTCGAATATTCTGAAATTCCTCACATAGTATTTGTTTATTAGTACCTCCCACACAAATGGACCATTTTGCACCAAAAGTTAACAGCTTAAAATATTAAAACCAGTACATACAAATACTTGAAATTTTGAACAGTGTAATGCTTTTATAGTAACTACAGTCCAGTGAAAAGTGGGCGTTATTTACACGCCCCTTTTGGTATCTCCCACACAAGTGGACCATTTTGCACCAAAAATTTGACGGCTTATAACTGTGATACCATACTTTAAAATTATTAAACTATTTAAATTGATAATAATATAATTAAAACAAAAAAATAACTACATTTACGAAACTTTTTTTTGGGACTCAAGGTGAGGGGATTCTTAAGCCGGTTTACCCGACTGAACTTTCTTACTTGTTTAATCCTCAATAGCTATAGAAAATCTGTAAACGCATTTCCTCAACGCATTTCTTCCATATCCTCAAAATAAATCCTGAGGAATCGCTGTGATTGCTCCTGGATACTTAAAAACTTGGATACATTGAATGCTTAAACTCCACCAAATACTTCTTTTACCGTCACACAAAGTCTAGAAAGAGTGTGTGAGGTAAGTGTTTGCTTCTGTATACGATTCAGTCAGAAGTTAATATTAATGTGTCGATAATCCTAAACCATTTGGTTATACTGGTCCACTCAGTCTGGTACTTACAACGTGTTAATATCACTGTGATACAAAATCGAACTATCCGAATGGGAATGGGATGAGACCAATTTCAAATGGATGTTGGCATTATTCCTAACAAAACCTTCAAGGGTTTTTTTCAGGTCAGTGCGAGATTTTTTTTACACGCATTTGAAGTTGGTGATTTCAACAAGAAAAGATCATTGGCAATTTGATAAAATAATGCTTATTTTTTTATTATCATGGAATGTTGTGGTATCTTACTGCTTTTGGGGTCGAGTATTTTTTTATATTTATTTTAACCTACAACTCACGCTAGATGGCGCTGACATACAAATGGTGCTATTTCTTGTAGATTTTCATAGAAAAAATGGTTCAAAATCACCAACTTCAAATGCGTGTAAAAAAATCTCGCACTGAACTGAAAAAACCCTTGAAGGTTTTATTATGGATAATGTCAACTTTCATTTGCAATTGGTTTCATTCCATTCCCATTTTGGTTGTTGCACTGTGTATTTAGTGAAATATTGAATACCTTTAACTTCAACACCACAGGACAAAAACACTTGCAATACGATACAATGTAATGTTTTTGAAATATCTACTGCTCGGCGCAGAATAGGCGTATTTGTTTAGCCCCATCTGGTAAAAACCACCCAATTTGGCAAATTCCTACGAAATTAATTTCCCCATAACTTCTGAAGTAATCATATCAATGTATTTGTTTTTCATTTCTTTTCGCCCACTGTGCATTATTTGTTTTGTCTATTCTTTCCGAACACCTTATGATCATTTCTGCAGCTATTTTAAATTCATATTCAGCTTTCCCTTTATATATAAAGAATGCTATTAAACAAATTTATAATATTATTGAATTGAGTTATATTTACCGCCAATTGTTATCGTGTATCACTCCCAATCATTACAAACTAATTAATTAACATTATTATTGTTCTACAACACATAATCGATTTCTTGGATTTTACCACAGCATTGTGGGCCAATATACCACTGCTAAGCATCCATAACATGTGTTGGCAAACACGCCTTAAATGGGAATTTTCACACCTCCCCTTCAAAAAAGCACACTCACACAATCTATAAACAAAATATAATTAACTTCTTTTGGATACACCAATGGATATCGTTAGTATCCGTTCAAACTTAGAAGTTAAGCGAAAACACCAGAAAAAATAAACAAACAAAAAAGCTCAAGAAAATGTAATACTATTGATCTTGAACCTAAGCAGCAGCGGTGGCGACGCCCTCATAGATCATTTCTCAAATAGATCTCCATTGAAGTTAAACTCAAACCCAGTGTTGCCATGGTAATAATCGGATTTAGATCTTTCCTTTTTTGTGATGTTGTTGATGGAAACAATTTTCAAATTGTAAACTGTAAAATATGTACATATTTGTTATAATTTCATTTTTTGCGGCTATCGTTCTCGGACTTTGTAAGAACTTAATGCCCAATCACTTTGAGTAAACAATGTAAATTTCCATTCAATTAAAATTAAAAAAAGAAATAGTCTAAAACAGTCAGCTTAAAAATGCATAAATATCGTTGGCTGAGCTACAAAGAAACGCAACTGAACAGTGTTCATATTTTGTTTGATTTGTATAAAAAAACGATCGATTTTCTTAAAGGATTCAATGTGGTAATTTTTGCTACATACAATACAAGTACGATTTTCCAATTACGAATAAAAATATTTTTAGGAACGAGCAATTTCATTTTAATCAATAAATCTTAAACCTTTGTGGGGGAGGTACTAGAAAGAGAGGACCAATATGGCTCATTTTCTAACTTAGCCGGAGATAGAGAAAAATATTTCCGCATACCAAATTTGAAGTCAATCGGTTAATCCATGCGAGAGTTATTGTGCGCACCAGCCAGCAGACAGACCTACAGACACACAGACAGACAAAAAACGGACGGACGGACAATGCTCAAATGACTTAAAATTAACTAAATCGAATTTCCGCCAAACATTCTTGGGGTCTTAGATCACTCCTTCGATATATGTATACACTCCTCTCTAAGATGGGGGGATAATAAAGATATTATCTCAGACCATAAATAACAACTTTGTTATTTAGAGTGATAAAATGTAAAATTTCCACAGAGATTTTGTAATCTTTATCATTTTCGGAAGCCTTATTTCATACATAAATTTATTACACTAGTTTGCAAAAATTTTTCGAAGGGCCGCGCATAGCAATTACTGTTCCAATATGCTGTCATAAACACGAGGAGATATTAAAAACTTTATGGTTATTGTTTTCAAAATTCCGAAGTAGTTGCCTTTAGTATTTAGATCATATTTTTTTAAGTATATGCTCGATAAAATAGGCCTAACCTATAAATTATAGGAAATTATGAGGACTACAGAAAATATCACTTTCGAATTAAAAAAAAAACATTTTTGACGGCAAGATAAAGACCATACAAAATCGCAAAAAATGGTTTGTTCTTTTTTTGAATGCTAACACCATAACGAAAACAAGTAAAAGCTTTAGGTTTGGCCATGCCGAATCTTATATACCCTCCATGGATTGTATTCAATTCTATTACTGAAAAATGGATATGGAGCAAGCCAGTGAACGATCCTTTTTGTTTAAGCAAATTATTAAAAAACGAACGCTACAGTTTTTAGCCTAATTTTAAGCCTCTTTAGCCAAACTGTTAATCTAAAAAATTTCGTATTTATGGCTTAGCATTAGCATATTTGAGAGCTACATCTACATGTGATCTACAATAAAATATAAACCAATTTGTATAAATTTTATTGACATTAATTCTTGCCAAAACAGAATATAAACTGCAAAGTTTCAGCAAAATTTTTTAGAAAATGTGGTGTTTATTGTGGCTTAAAGAGCCTTTTTGGGAGCAACATATATAGGGTGACTATAACAAAATATGAATTGATTTAAAAAAATTTTTACTGCGATGAATTATTTTCTTAATTAAATACAGACTGCAAAGATTCATTTAAAATGCTTAGAAAATGTAGCATTTATGGCTTAAATACGTATATGTTCGAGCGACCTCTATAGGGTGACTATAACAAAATATGAACCGATTTGTAAAATTTTTGCTGTGATGAATTTGTGTCAAAAATGTGGCATCTATTGTACAAAAACCATATGTTGGAGCGACCTCTACAAAACATTGACCGATATGGCCCATTTATGGTCTCAGATCAATATTTATGGTGGACGGTATAAAACAATGCCTACTTGAAGAAAAACAATGGATAAATGTAGAAATTTGTATGCAGACCTATTGGTAGAATTAACGGCCTGTTTCTGTATTTCTAACGAGAGTCTCTGCGAACGAAAACCAGTCACTCACTTTCGTCAGGAATTTGGTTTCTCTAACGTTCTATCGTTCGTTCGCCTGGCCTTACGTCAACGACGTTAGCAATTTACCAATTGGAAAATAATGTAATTGCCAGATCAATAATTTCACAACTTCCGGTCTAAAAAAGCACACATTTGTGTATGGTCGACCTTAGCAAATACATCTCTGTACTATTCACACTAGACGTGACCAAAAAAGCAACCCTGGGTGGTCAGTTGAGCTGTACCAAGACTCTCATTTATTTCTCTCTCTCTCTCCCGTCTCTCTCATTGTGCACTGATAATTTTTTTCCATCTTAGCGAGCAACCAATATTGACTTCTGTATGCTTAAATACACAATTTTATTATTATTTAATTGTTTTTACCATAATTATATTAATATCTACTTATTTTTTGCTTTTAATAATGTTTATTTTGTCATTGTTCCTATCAGTCGACAAATAAAATAATGTGACTCGATCTGACATTTGTGTTCGCCGAGATGACAGCAAAGAGAGATAGAGAAACCAAAATTTACACTGAAATGATTACGTTTTCGTACGAGTTCATTATCGTACGACTTGTCGTTCTGATGGTAGTTACTGAAACCAAATCAGCTGTTTGTCGTCTGGCAGGCGTACGAAAGCAAATTTTTAAGTTACAGAAACAGGCTGTAAGAATTTCAACAAAATCTTGTTTTTATACCCCCACTATTGTGAAAAGAAGGTATGTATCAGTTGCTGTAGACCAAACGTGTAACACATCGAAGGAATGACCTAAGGGACCCCAAGTATATTTGGCAGAAATCCGTTTTGGGTCATTTTAAGTTATTTGAGCAATGTCGTCCGTCTGTCTGGCTGGTGCGCACGTTTACTTTCGATAGTTGTAACCGATTGACTTCGATTTGGTATGTGAATATTTTTCTATCTCAGTCAAATAACAAAGATAGACCATGGTGGTCCACTTCTTCAAGTACCTCCCCCACAAAGGGTCAAAATTGAAATATACTGAAATATTGATTCTTTAATAACTTATCAGAATATTTCACAATTCCACACATCCTTTTTTGGTAGCAAAAACTTGGTAAGTACATGTCATTACCACTCGCATTATCAAGTAATGACATATTCTTACCCTCCGCATTACATTTAGTTACAAATAATGATTTACTGATATTGACAAAAATAAGTACACTTATTTGTAAGTTAATTTATGTTGTATATTGTAAAATATGCGACAACAAAAATTTGAAATAAAGAAAGTTATTTCATTTAGAATTTTAGTAAGATTTTGAGTAAAAACAAGTAAGAAAGTTTCAGTCGGGTAAACCGACTAAGGTATACCCTCACTTTGTGAGTAATGTAATATTGAATATTACACAAATTATTCTGTACCAAAAGGTGCGTGACAATAACGCCCATTTATCAATGGACTGTAGGCACTATAAAAACATTACGCTGTACAAAATTTCAAGTATTTTTATACACTGGTATTAATGTTATAAGCTTTTAACTTTTAGTGCAAAATGGTGCATTTGTGTGGGTGGTACCAAAAGGGGCGCGGCAATAACGCCCATTTTTCACTGGACTGTAGGCACTATAAAAGCATTACACTGTACACAATTTCAAGTATTTCTAAACACTGGTATTAATGTTATAAGCTTTTAACTTTTAGTGCAAAAAGGTGCATTTGTGTGGGAGGTACCAGAAGGGCGTGGCAATTTCGCCCGTTTTCCTCGAGTTGATAGCGACTAACAAACTAATACTATGTGTGGAATTTCAGAAGATTCGAATACGTATAATAGCAGTTATTAAAGAATCTATATTTCACAACATTTTAACCCTTTGTGGGGGAGGTACCAGAAGGAGTGGACCAATATGGCCCATCTTCGAACTTAGCCGGAGATAGAAAAAAATATTACCACATACCAAATTTGAAGTCAATCGGTTACTCCTTTCGAGAGTTATCGTGCGCACCAGCCAGCAGACAGACAGACAGACGGACAGACGGACGGACATTGCTCATTCGACTTAAAATGACCCAAAACGGATTTCCGCCGAACATACTTGGGGTCTTAGGTGACTCCTTAAATGTGTTACACTTTTTTCCGTAGCAAATCATATATACCCTCGTCACACTAAAGTGAGGGTATAAAAACATATCGTCATATATAATTATATATGATATATATACGCTTATGAGAATCATTATTGGCTCACACAGAGGCTAGAATTTATTAGATTAGAATAAGTTTTTATATTTTATTTTAAATTTAGTTTTAAGATTAGTATTAAGTATATTATTGTTGAGTTTCTCACTCATGTTAAGCTAGTGCCGGGAGCAAGTACGAATTTTACAACTACTCTAAATATTTTTATATGTGAAAAAAAAATTACGTTGAAGCTAGAAGCTGGGTTTAATAATTGTAATTAAAAAAATACGATATAGTTTTAAGTCCACATTTTATAATCTCTAGAAAAGACTCAATAAATTAAATTAAATTAAATTAAATTAAATTAAAATTGGTAAGGTGTAATTCAACCCCTTATTAAAATGGCAATAACAACTACTTATATGTGGGGTATTCGTAAGTGTAGTAGCTACTCTTTGTATGCTTGTATGTAAAAATAATCTAAATCGTGCCTAAACGTTAAGTCGTTATTTATTTTGAATTTAGCTTAAACAACAGTTTACCTGGTAACGAGAGGCCCTATTCTCCACGTGGGGGTAAGTAGTTATTTGTTTGTATGCTTGCATGGAAGTACTTTGCTCTAATGTCATGCCCATGTAAAAATAATCTGAAGGGAGACTAAATGGTAAGTCATTATTTATTCAGAATTTAACTTACCCGCCAGGTTACCTGATAATGGGAATTTTAGCTTGGTATGTACACACGGTTTTCAGCTCTTCCAATGTTGTCAGATCTGTGAAAGTGTTGCCAATATACAGATAATGACAGATTGTTAGCAAAAGGTAAATTGTCAGTTCAGACGATTTCAAGAAACGTTACAATTTAATACATAAGTACTCATATTTACGAAATATATTTTCAAAATATTGATCACTGCCTTTAAAAATATTTTATAGAGTGTTGTCAATAAAACGTTTCTGTGACAATGTATTGAGAAAAACTTATCTGACAACGTTGCAAGGCGGAAACACGGTTGTAAAACATTTTTTACATTTTGCTGACAATATTGTAAGATCTGACAACTGTGTGTAAATAGCTTAGGGGTCACAATTTATACATTTATCCACAGAAATTTTCAAATAGGCATTGTTTTCTTCGTTAGGATGCAATCTTTCAAAAATCCGAACAGACCAATTTATGGGATGTTAGTCTATTTTTATGGTTAAAAAAGTCAAATTTTTAAACGACAGTTACTAAACTACTGCATATACGCGAAAGTGATGTGGTCCACATTCTAAAGGTACCATCCATGAAAATTGGAATTAAAAAAAATTAAATGGTGTTCTTCAAGATTTTTCGTCTCTTGAAGTGAAGCTATCAAATACCATAAATAAAAACTTCATTTTTTAGAGCGGTAAATTTCTCATAAATAAATTTTGTAATCGTTATCATTTTTGGAGGCCTTATTTTATCCATACATAAATGTATTATTATCTACCAGACATCATTTCTTTAATAACTTTGTATGTAACATATTTGCACAAATAACAGTACCGATACTAATTTGTATACCCTCCACCATAGGATGGGTGGTATATTCACTTTGTCACTCAGTTTATATCATCTCTAAATATTGATCTGAAACGCCATATAGTATATACATATATTGTTAATCGTCGTAAAATTAAAAGACGATTTTTCATGTCCGTCTTTCCGTCCGTCCGTCTGTTGCAATCACGCTACAATCTACAATAATTGAGCTAGATGATTGACATTTGGTATAAACGCTTCTTATTGCTGCAGGTAATTAGGATTGAAAATGGACAATCTCGGTCCTTTTTTAGGTGTAGCCAACATATATAGCATCTCCCCAATTTGACTTCTTAACGCCATAGACACCATAAATTTTAACTGATCGGTCTGATAATTGGTAACTAGGTTTTAATTCCACCCTGAACCATTGACACGAACAACGGTAGTCATCATAGATCCATGTTTTGACATAGCCCCAATACAAAAGTCCCTCTAGATTTGACTTCTTAACGTAACAAAAATCGGCACATTTACCTCTTCTGTAAATATGCAAGGTTCATTGCAATCAGTTCACAGACGGAAAATTAAAATTTTTGATATCGAAATTATTGCTATTTAAGTTCTTTTCGCTTGCAGCTTCGATAAGATATTAATCTAGCATTTTCATGAGTGTATTTGTAACAAGAAACATAAACTATCTACCCGTATAATTCCATGGATTGAAATAAGCCAACACCCTCGATAACAATGCCAAGAACAACATTAGCGGAGACACCACCACAACTGCATATTACGTAAGTCCATACTCAGTTTTGGTTTGAGTTCGGATTCGATTAAGATTTTGTTGCTGCTCTTGTTTTTGCTGTTAAGACCCCCCAACAATGGACGGCATTGTTTTGCTCCAAATACAAACGGACATAGCTATCTGCACAAATCATTGACAAAAACTATTGAGTCTGCTTTAGAGACCAATAGGGGCAAGTTAAAGTTTGTGTACCCTACATTAGAATATCAGATAATGACCAATATTTCGGTGAGTAGGAGAAATACCCTCACTTTCAGAGAAATGTATTCGTAATATATAATTTGGTACTTTGTGTGGGGGATGGCCGAACGAGTGGAAACACTTTAAGCATACTTTGGCAGACTATAGTCCTTGCATAGGTAATAATTGCGAAATGATTTTATTATGTATATGCCAATTTCTGGTGGACGGCTTCACCAATACATTCACATCGCGAACAGAATGTTTATGTGCACTGGGACTGAAGTTGTGGAATATTAAATGTGTATATGATTTGGTGCCCTTTGTGTCAAAAGGAATGTGGCTAGAATTTTTTATTTCCCGGACTTTTCCAACGAAAAAAAAGCGGGAACGCTTAAAAAATTCCGCTTTCTCGAAATCCCACTCAGTGAAAGTTCCGAAATGTGTATTTTATGTATATACAATTACTTTAAGACATATAGGGCCTTAATCCCCAAAAAAGGCTACCACGATTTATTTTAATTTTTTTTAAGGAAATAGTTTACTTATGACAAATGGCATAATGTGTCAGAATTTTATAGCTGTAAAATAGTTAAAGTAACTAGCTGGACCCGGTCCACTTCGTTGCCCCAGACTTCAGATTTTCGATTCCGTTCATTTATCAAAACATGGCTTATGTAGATCGGGGCAGTAAGAATCTGGTTATTCTATTCGTAGGTACGGACAGTTATATGGGCGTACCCACGCCCCCTCAATCAAGAACTTATAAAGCCTATGTCACCCTCTAGGCTTATCTGAATACTCCCTGAAAATTTCATCAAAATCGATCCAGCCGTTTTGGAGTAACATACACACATCCATTTATATATATCGACCCGGTCCATTTCGTTTCAAAATTTGGCTTTGGCCCATTGGTCTGATCACGCCCATTTTTGGACTACTCACGTAGACTGCCACCAGATACATATAAACAGAATCGCAGTACTATGGCTAACAAATTTTGCACGATATCTCAATTTAAAAATTGGCTTATATGGGCGGATCCACGCCCTTTGGTCCCGCTCATTTTTAGACCAATCACATAGACTTCCACCAGACACATATACACAAAATAAAAGCACTCTCGCAAATAGATTGTGCAAGATACCTCAATTTCAAAAGGTTGCTTACATGGGCTGGGCCACGCCCATTGATCCGATTCCGCCCAGTTTTGGAAAAATCATGTATACTACCACCAGATACATATGCAAAAAATTACAGCACTCTCGATAAAAATATTTGCAAGATATCTTAATTTCAAGATTTGGCTTATATGGGCGGGGCCACGCCCCTTATTCCGATCTCCCTCATTTTTAGACCAATCACGTAGACTACCATCAGATACATATGCACAAAATTACAGCACTCTCTCTAACAAATTGTCTCAATGTCAAAATTTGTCTAATATGGGCGGGGCCACGCCCATTAGTCAGATCCCGCCCATTTTTTGACCAATCACGTAGACTATCACCAGATTTCAGCTCTCTCGCTAATAAATTGTGCAAGATATCACATTTTTAAAATGTGGTTTATATGTGCGGTGCCACGCCCAATGGTCCGACCACCCATTTTTGGACCAGTCACGTAGACTACCACCAGATACTTGTGCACGTAATTACAGCACTCTCGCTAAAAAATTGTGTAAGATATCTCAATTTCAAAATTTGGCTTATATGGGCGGTGCCACGCTCATTGATCCGATCACGCCTATTTTTGGACCAATCACGTAGACTGCCACCAGATACATCTACGCAACAATCTTTGCGTCAATTGAATTTTGTACGGGAACAAATGCAAATCAACGCGAATAATCCGTTGTAAAGTGGACCGAGCCATGCCCAACTGCTGAGAACGGCGTTTTTGGGATGTTCTTGGGGACCTCTCAACACTGGCTCGTACGGCAGCGATATTCTCGGCCGATCGCCTTGGTCGACTTTTATTTGGCCTCTTCGGATTAGAAAGAGCCTCACCAGTCGAAAATTTTTCGTATAAACGCTTAATGGTGTTCTTAGAAGGCGCACTTCTCACATTTTTTAATATTTTAAAAGCACGTTGACTTAACTTCTTCTGTTGAATGTAAATTTCAACTATTTCAGAGCGCTCGCGTGGCGTGTATTGTTCCATGGTAAAAATCTGCTTGGACTGACGCTTCAAACGCGGTATGTCATTAAGCGATCTGACATCTCTGTCAAAAGTTATGGCGTTGCCAGATGGGTCCGTCGAATATGGGAGACCCTGTACATACAACATTACAGTACATTGTACAAGATATATCAATTTGAAAATTTTGCTTATATGGGCGAGGTACATCGAAAATTCAAGTACCCTATTTCCACCACACATTCTGTGAAAATTTCAAGAAGATCGGTCCAGCCGTTTAGACGCCTATACGGTACAAACAAACAAACAAACCAACAAAGAAACAAACACACATTCTTCTTTATATGTATATATACCCAGCAAAAAAAGAGCATCAAAAGAAGCAATAAAAATCCCCAACATATTATCTGGAAGTTGTTCTAATTTGGATTTTCACCAATGAATTTAACAAGGGCTTGTCGCGCCGGGGAAGTACTTATTTGTCACCACTTTTGCACCACTCCTTTTAAAGCACTGTAAGATTTGCTTTTTTGGTGTTGTATTTATTTGATGAATGTATGTCGTTCTTATTAACATCTTTGGGTCCAGTGATAATTCTCTTCTTTTAAAGGAATACAAATGTTGAGCCTTCCTAACATTGGGAAGGGAAGGTACATATAAATGATTTACTATTGGCCAAAGTGATAATATATATCGCTCACTCACTTCAAGAGTGACATAACTCAAAATTGAAAACTGCCAAGTTGTGTAACTTTAAGTCCGCATAAAAAGATAAGGAACATGAAATAAGATGTTTAAATATGCTTGAGTAATCCGAAATATGGTTGTTTACTTATAGATCAAATTTCGCTGACATTAATTTATGAAAATTTGCAAAATTTGCATTTTTGTAAGGCAACCTCAAAAATTTTAAATTTTGAGTTATGTCACTCTTGAATTGAGTGAGCGATATGTATGTTCAGGACATTTTAAGTTGTTTGTGATCCGTATGGTATGGCTGGCTCTTGAAAAGTGTGACTCCATGACTCCATAGAGTAACTTCTAGTAACATTTTGCAAATGGTCAACATTCTCAGTTATAAAAAGGTATTTTTTATTCTACACTGTAATACATAGCACATTGGTGCGGCGCTACGTATTTTCCGTAGCCCCGGTTCAGAGAATAATTCAAGTATTTGTCAACATCTTCAAAAAAATTATTTGAAAACCAGTAAGGAAAACCAAAAGTTGGGCGAAGCCGACTATATGATGCCATACACCAAGGTACATTTAAATTTACACGGTCACTAACTAGAGCCCATTTCGCTTTACTTGGGTAGTATTTTCACGCCACGTTTTTCCATAGGTCACAAAATATGAACTTAAGAAACATGTATATTCTCATATACCAACATTTTTGGAAAGGATAAAGTGTTATTAATAAATTCCGTTTTTATCGCAATCCAATGTACTACAATTAAAATATTTCGAAGAAAATCAGCATACTTTAAAATGACTTAATTTTATTTTAATCGACTATGAAAAAGTCTACTTTTAGGTCCGATTAATCGACCTAGTCGACTGAAAGGAAATTTGAATCGAAAGTCGACTTTCAGCTTGCAGAACCATTCACTAATTCTGATATACCCGCCATATAAATATATATTTCTTCCGATTTTGACCTTTAGCACTATAGAAGCAGTATTTCACATATATATGTTCCTTCCGATCTGGGCTTTTATAACTTCAGAAGCTTTATTTTACATCCAATCGTTTTGAAATGAATTAATAATTTATACTCCAAAATTACATTTTGGTTAGTTATTTAGAAGAACTTCATTAAATTCCGAAAAAATGTTCATACTTATGATTTGGAAGTACTTATAATGTTATTCTTTTGGAAGTACTTCTTTTATTTTTTGCTGGGTAGATTTAATAGTTTGTGTTCCAAATATATTTTCTCTCAATTCATATCAAAAATAGCGATTTTTACCCGTGTACGTTTTTAATTATACTCGTACATTAATTTGGCAATCATTAAAATTTTTTAAAAATTAACTTTGAATTACTGATAAATATAAAACTTGGCTTACAATTAAGGTATTGATATACTTTTAAATTTGTATATGAAGGATTTCCAATAAAATTTTTTTATATACGGTGTTTCCAATAAAATGTTTCTCTGACAATGGCGCCATTTTCCGATGCATAAACTTCGCACATCTTTATTGACGATCACTTTTCTGTCAAAGTTACAGGACAAAAATTTTAAGTTCACAGGATTAGATTTTTCGACATTTTCCGGACATACGAGTACATAGCTTGAGACTTTCTTTCTTGTTTGCAGATTTTTCTGACCAAAACTTTAGGGTTTTTTTAAGATACAATTATTTAAAAAATATAATTTGAAAATTCTAAAGTCCTGTAAAAGGACAAACAATCACGAAATAAAAAACTGAGTACGTACGCAAATTTTCCTGCTGTTGATCTACATAGTATATTTTCACCTGTATGCAGAGAGAGAAAAGATGCATGTTTTAGCCAAACAGTCTAGCAAACCCATGTTCAGTCTCTTTTCAAAGTAGTGTGTTATCATGAAACATTCGTGTATGAGTCGGCGAATGAGTGGTGCTGGTGTGATATTAACAATATTCCTGATTAATTGTTTATATGATCTGTGGCCAGAACTACTTTCCATTTGTGTCAATTAAATGACAAACACCTCTAGAACACACCTACCCCCAGGCCAATCTCCCAACGACCCAACCGCTTTCAAAGCTTCTGATTTGGCGAAGAAAGACATTTGATCATCGGTTATCCAGAAGATAGACGAACAAAAAACACAAAACTATAATACAATTATGACAATAATATAAAACCATTTATTTTGCCACGCACTTTTTGCATTGTCATTTTTGTTATTGTTTCTGTTGCTGCTGACTGCCTGCTGGCAGTTGTATGGTGTTGTTAATAATCATTTATTATTTTTGTTAAATTGTGGCATTTTTCAAATTTTATATTTGACTTCCTGTAAATTATAGCTATTGTTAATTAATTATTATTTTATTCATCTAAGGGAGTTATGTACGTGACGGATGTGAATGTTATTAAACAAATGAAATCAAAAGAAACATTGATTAAAACCTCACAGAAAACCACGCAATAGGCCTATAATTTCTACATTTATCCACTAATATTTTTCAAATAGTCTATGTTTTCTTTTTTAGGCTGCTAGCTTTCTAAAATTGGAATAATAAAACAGGAATTTTAAAGAAAAATTATTTTACAAAAATTTACCATAAACTTGTTTTTAATATTTTTTCGTGTTTAGGATATCATATTACACCAGAAAATGGTATACACAGCCCTTCGACATAAATTGTGTAAACTAGTGTTATTTTTTAATTGCAATTTTTTAATGTAGAATGGTAACATTTTTATAAATTAATTATAGATATTAAAAAAAATTAATTCCAACAAAGATTTTTTAATCTTCAAAAATAAACAGCACCCCACAAAATGTTTTTGTCAATTTTCTAGTGTAATGTAGGCAGTCAGAACTATGTAAGAAAAAAATAGTATCCACGTCGGGGTGAAAAATTGTGTTTCATAGTCTACACACCATAATGTAAAACCAAAGGTACCAGAGAAAAGTTCAAATTAACCAAGATTGAGTGCGGAAAAACTCAAGTAAACAACAGTTTGATTAAAACGTGATTTTTATTTCAGGTCATTTTAGTAATTTTTACAAAAATTTATATAGGAAAAAGTCAGTAGTTTCTTTACAGTGAGCGACTTCAAACGATCGTCGTTCAGTGCATTTTCGATAGTAATGAGAGCAAAAAAGAAATTGTGTGTCTCTTTTGAGGATGTAGGAGAGTAGTGTTGTAAGAGATGTCACTGCTTCGATCAATATGTCTAGAGTTCAGCATCGGTTAAGACATCTTAGACACTGATGTCATCTCAACTTCAACATAATCCTCAAACGTTAACTCTCCAAAGTTAGTGTAAAGACCAGACAATACTGGTTTTACGACGCGGGTAACATAAATTCAATTTATAGAGTTCACGAGTTCAAATTATGAAATGTCGGCGAGTAAGATTTCATTCCTATAACTTCAAATTACCAAGGGGAGCAAAACACATTTTTTTTTAAATTTATAGAGTATTTTTCAAAGAAACTGGAAAATACTTAAAAGTGTCGAATGTATAACTACCAGAATAATTATCAGTAATTATAAATCTATCGCAAAACCAGTGCTTTTCGTATCATATTTGTTTTATGCCTATTTTTAAATGGACTTTCCGTTTGCATAACTTAAGTAAGATAAGCTATTAATTATAACCAAAGTTATGTTTTCTTCTAATTCCTGCAGTTAGTTACCCTCATTGGCAGGCAGTAAGATGCCAAAGTCAAAGAAAAATGTTAATAAAAACATCATAGAAGTTTGTTGGTACAGCAGTATTTATCTGCCGAAAATGGGAAAGCAGATTTGTCTGTTATTTTGATGTACCATTTGTTTTAGCAGATATGTTTGCTATTATTTAATAATGACATTTTTGGAAATTGCTTAGATTTGGCTACAGACCAAAATTTGTATAGAGATAGAAATACTCGTATAATGTTAAAAACTCTTAGCTACCAAGGGCATAACAAGCTATAAAATAAACATTGATCAAACTAGTTCGATTCTGTAGTATATTTTTGAAACGAATCGACTAAAAGGCAGATTCCGGAAGTTATTATTCGCATTTAAAAGTTAAAAATATGATTTTCGGATAGTTCGGTGTGATTTCCGTCCTTTGTTGGAAATTAAAACTCGTTAATTTTCGATTTGAAATTTATTCATTTTTATCCAATATTTCGACTATCTTTTGGTTTTTTAAATACTCGTATATCCTATTTATTAGTTATCTTTGAACAATTGAGTATAAAGGTAAATTTCAAGACCACACAAAACTCAGTCCATGACCAATAATTACGATATATTTAAAAAACCATTTCGTTGCCATAAAAGTATATTGTGGAGGCCAATAGTGATTTTTTACAGGGAATCTTTTTGTGGAATACATCACCCAAAAAATCCATCGAGAGGGAGATTTTCAGGGGTAATGGGACGAGGGAGGTGTCGGGTATTTTGGGAGAAATATTTCCCTTTCCCCTTTCTTTCATTTTTTGACATGGAACATCTATTCAGAAGTTGTCTATACTAAAATTGCGTTTGAATTTACTAACCTCTCAAAGCGCGTTGTCGCAGGAAAAAACTGTTAATGCCATTCGATTTAGCGGGTCGAAATTATTCGCCAACCGAATTTTGGTAATTCTGTCTACTATCATGCGAATCCATCAAGACAACCTACATTTTGTTAGTGGTATACTTCTGCTTCCATGTTGACAACAATCATATTTGGTTGTACCAACTACGAAAATGGTGGCTAAAATTATCTGTTGCATGTTGCCACAACCAACTGTTTTAAAAAAAGGGTTGTTCTGACAATTTGTCAGTCATATACTACCGAAAATTAATTAAAAACAGTTTTCATTAATTTTTATTCTCTTTATTGAACAAAAAACCAAACAATTCATAACAAAATTAAAAATCCCAAATTCATCACTATTATGAGATGTAGAAATATTTGACACAAATTTAGGACACGAAAAAAATACAAAACTTTTATGCAAATATCGCTTAACCCTGTGCTTTCAATTTCATGATTATTGGTTTTATTTTTTATGTATGTAAAACATTTTGCACGACATATTCTGCATTCCACATATTATTATCAACACGAGATTATTTTTGACTACATATACCGTCCTTGAACAAAATGTTGAAGATTTATTTATGTCGAGTAATTTTATTTTTTGTTTGTCATGTATCAGCAAAAGAACAGCAACCAATCTTTCGGTTGTATTTCCCAAAATACATTTAATTATTCTAAATTTGGGAAATTATTGGGGTAACCAAAAAACGATTATTTATTAATATTTTTTCTGTTGTAGTAACCAATTATTCGTTGCAATAATAATCTTTGGTCTATTGATACAATTTCTGTCGTCAAGAATAAAACATTGGTTGTCACAACCAAAAATCGATCATACCACAACTAACCGAGTGTCAATGAAAAAACAATCTTAATTCGATTAATACAACCATCGATTTAGTTGCAAGCATTTTCATTTGATCGTATCCATGTTATTATTGTTGTTTCAACTATTTATATATAAATACAACCGACACACGGATCAGCAAAAGAACAGCAACCAATCTTTCGGTTGTATTTCCCAAAATACATTTAATTATTCTAAATTTGGGAAATTATTGGGGTAACCAAAAAACGATTATTTATTAATATTTTTTCTGTTGTAGTAACCAATTATTCGTTGCAATAATAATCTTTGGTCTATTGATACAATTTCTGTCGTCAAGAATAAAACATTGGTTGTCACAACCAAAAATCGATCATACCACAACTAACCGAGTGTCAATGAAAAAACAATCTTAATTCGATTAATACAACCATCGATTTAGTTGCAAGCATTTTCATTTGATCGTATCCATGTTATTATTGTTGTTTCAACTATTTATATATAAATACAACCGACACACGGTGTAGGCAATATACTTTTTGTTGCTATTACTATTTTTTATAGTTACAATCGAATTCCAACCAATTATTTTCCTGGGTGTGTTTACCCAGCAAACTTTTTGAGTAAATATCTCGAAAACGCGATGTCACAGGAAAAAACGGCTAAAGTCATTCTAATTAGCAGGTGAAATTATGCGGAGTACGTTGTTTTCATCGAGGATAAATTTTTGTGCACACACAGTGTTATCGATAGATTTTCGAATATGCCTTAATTCTTTCACAAAAGCTTAGGCCCTTATTCATAAACATTTAATGAATGTTTGAAGAACGCTTTAACACTGCTAAAGCGTTCCTCAAACCTTCTTTAACTTATTATGAATAAGGGCCTTAGATTCTACAATTAAACTGGAAAGTAAAAATTCGGATTTTTTATTTTATTTCCTTAAACAAAATTAAATAATTTCTTCGTTTTTATTAACAACAGAAATGTTTAGAAGCAGTTTTAAAAAACTGCAAACATTTTGCTATTAGAGCAGAAATTTTGCTGTAACAACAGGCGAAATACTACAAACAAACAGCAAACTTTTTTCCTGGGTGCATGAATCAAATGATATTTTATGAGCCATATGAAAACATGGTGCCACATAAAAATTTGTTGTGTCTTAATTATTATTATTTTAAAAAGTTGTTTTAAATGCAACAATATTGTAATATTTGTTGTTATTTTAGTCAGCAAAGAGACCAAAATGAAAGTAAAGTCAAGGTGTCCGTGTACTTTTTAGGTGTGGTCGGTCACCAACGCCACCAAACACCAAAAAAAACCAGTAGTCATACATACATATGTAGCCGTACATATATAGTTTATGTAATATTATTTATATTGTTATATACAGCTAAATATTTCCACGTTGAGGATAAGACAACAACAAATACTCTTACGTACCTATGCATCGATTTTAGTAGTGTTCTAAATAACTAATTTTAACGACAATAAAAAAGACATACATGCAAATACCACCAATAATAATATGTCTATGTGGAGTGGTGCCCAGTGTACACTGTACAGCAAGCAGCTGTCCCCTAAAGAGTTTGAAAACTTGAAAAGTGAATAGCTAAGAATTTTTGTTGTTTGCACAAACAAACAAAATATGAAAAATTTATATGAAATTAATATTAATTAGTAACAGCAAAAATGGACAGATCTAAAACACTATGCAACATAATGGAAAAAGATTGTCCGAATATAATAGAATCTATAAAATCCAAAGAAAATAAAAAGGTCAGTTTTTTAATCCTTATGGATATTTATACCCTCACTTTAGTGTGACGAGGGTATATATCATTTGCTACGGAAAAAAGTGTAACACATCGAAAAAGTGACCTAAGACCCCAAGTATGTTCGGCGGAAATCCGTTTTGGGCCATTTTAAGTCGAATGAACAATGTCCGTCCGTCTGTCTGTCTGTCTGTGTGTCTGTCTGTGTGTCTGTCTGTCTGCTGGCTGGTGCGCACGATAACTCTCGAAAGGAGTAACCGATTGACTTCAAATTTCGTATGTGGTAATATTTTTTTCTATCTCCGGCTAAGTTCGAAGATGGGCCATATTGGTCCACTCCTTCTGGTACCTCCCCCACAAAGGGTTAAAATGTTGTGAAATATTGATTCTTTAATAACTGCTATTATACGTATTCGAATCTTCTGAAATTCCACACATAGTATTAGTTTGTTAGCCGCTATCAACTCGAGGAAAATGGGCGAAATTGCCACGCCCCTTTTGGTACCTCCCACACAAATGCACCATTTTGCACTAAAAGTTAAAAGCTTATAAAATTAATACCAGTGTATAAAAATACTTGAAATTTTGTACAGCGTAATGTTTTTATAGTGCCTACAGTCCACGCCCCTTTTGGTACCTCTCCCACAAAGGTACCATTTTGCCACAAAAGTTAACAGTTTATAATATTAATATCAGTGTATACAATTACTTGATATTTTGTACAGTGTAATGCTTTTATAATGCCTATAGTCCAGTGAAAAATTAGCGTTATCACCACGCCCCTTTTTGTACCTCCCACACAAAATGGCCAAATTATACCACAATTTAATATCTCAACGTTAATATACCAGTCCATATAAACGGTTACAATTCGACACAGTGCAATGTATTTAAAGTATCTACTGTTCAGCGAAATATAGGTGTATTTCTTAAACCCCTTCTGGTACCTCCCACAAAAATTGACAGAATAATTTGTGTAATATTCAATATTACATTACTCACAAAGTGAGGTTATACCTTAGTCGGTTTACCCGACTGAAACTTTCTTACTTGTTTCTTTTAATTTTGCTACAAAAACCGAACCGATTTGTTCGAAAAAGTGATAAAAATTCCAAAAATAAATTACTTATAACTTCTTTTTTTATAATATTATATTTATATCCAATCAACTATTTCATTTAGAAATAATACAATTTCAATTTCTTGTTATTTTGATCTGTAATACATGGGGTCTATATCTAAATATGCTATTTGGATCGACACATCGATTTGGTTCTTATAAAAACGGAACTAGTCGAACTGATTTTTCAAGTTGAAAAAAAATATTTTTCGTGTTTTAATAATAGAAAATTATAACGTCATAATTCAGACGACGAATTGAAGTTGGACCAACATTATTAAATAGCTAAGATGTTGTGTAATATTTAACTAAAGTTAGTAAAAGTTAATTTATGCTTTAGCTGTTTTTTATATTCCATTTCGAAATATCACATTATTAAGAATGAAAATATCCCGATTTATCCCGAAAATTCCGATTTACCCGAACATCCCGGGATATCAAAAAATTTCGGGATCCCGAAAAATTCCGGGATTTGCAATTTAAAAATCCGGAATCCCGGGATTTTTGAAAACCAATCCCGTTTGACATTTCTAGTTGTAATAATGAACTCCTAGGTCCATGTTTTGAAATAGCCTTTACCTTCTTTAAACATGTTCACTGCAATTTCCTCCACCGATTTTACAACTTAACAAAATTCCATTCGGCATTGAATGCGATCGAATCTACCAGCAATGATCAGCCGTAATATTTGTAAATGTTTCTAACATTTCTAATTTTATTTTTGAAGGAATTTTAAAAATCCTTAATATAAGGAATAACTTTTAAGTTTTCATTACTTTTTTCATGTTATAAAAAAATCGTCATTTCGGGGCAAAAATCGTCAAATCGTCATGTCCTATATTTTGCTCTAAAAATCATCAAAATTACGATAAATCGTCATTTCTGGTAACACTGCATAGATGGGGTTATAGTCCCAGTCCTTCGTATCAAATTTGCGAACAACTTTAAGGTGGACAGACAGACGGACAGTTTCGGTTAAATCGAATCAGCTAGTAATTCGGTACACTTTAAGGTGGGTCAAGCTGTAGTATTTTTAAATCCCCCACCATTGGATGGGGGAATACTCATTTTGTCACTCCTTTTGGAACACCTCGAAATATTAATAACAAACCCCATAAAGTATAGTGATTTTTTAAGAGCTTTCGGATTTTATTTAAAAAAAAAAAACATAAAATTTAGAGAAATTTATAAAATCTTTATTTGCGTCGATAGAACGGTCTATATAATGCAATGTTTAAAGATGAAAGAACACGAAAACAGGTGAGCTGCCAAAAACAGTGCACCAAAAAATCATACATTTTATCACAAATTTCAATTGATTGGGTTGTAATTTGGTTTTGTGGGTTCATTTAAATTAGGAACCATTCACAGGAACAATGTTCGTAGAATACTGTGGAATGGTGGATGCTATATAAGATTCGGCCCGACCGAAGTTAACGCCGTTTCTACTTTTTAGGTTTTACAAACATCTGCCTGTACACACAGTACAGTGTAATACAGAATAGAAATAACAATCCATAACTTTATTACTCTAATTTAAATATCTAAAAATAAACTAAGAACTTGCAAAAGTTTAGAAGTAGTAGACTTGCAACGACTAACTTTTTAATTATAATTAATTATCGTTTTTGTTTTTTAAAACAAACAAGAACAAAAACACTTAAGAAAAAAGGTCGAATACCAAAAACAAACACCAAGTATAATAACACTGTGCTAGTCCAAAAATGTAACAGAAAGGAGACCCTATGAATAAACTTATTTCGGCCATGCTGAATCCAGTGGCATTAACCGTTTTTTTATATTAGCTATTGTTTTCGCGTTATTCAACCACAAATTTTGTTGGGAAATCAGAGAGGTTACTTATCTCATTCGTGATTTTAAAGTGGAAGACTTTGGAATATACGCTTCAGTCCAAAGATTGAAATAACGGGAACATTTGGATAATTATTTCCCTCAAAACAGTCGTCCACGCTTCTCACCCCCTTCCCCCTGAAAAAGGGCAATGCAATCTTATCATATGTTAAAAATCATACATATCGTCGAAATTTGTAGTAGGCATCGCTGAGAAAAATATTCCTCGCGAAAAAATACTATAAGTCCTTTCTCATATTTTTTATGAGAATTAAGCAGATTACAAGTTATTATATAATTTGTGCATTTTTCTGCCCATAGCAGAAAATATTTGTAATAAAATTTTTTGACTTATATTTTTGTAAATTATTTTTTGGTTAAAATCAATGAAAATTTCAAAGTTAACTAACAAAACATGCTAAATTACAAAACCTGTTAATTTTTCATAAATGTTGAAAGGAGACTCATAGCAATTTTTCGCGAGGAATATTTTGCTCAAAGACACAAACTCAAAACGTCGACGATTTGTACGACGTTTGACATATGGTAAGATTTGATTGCACTTTTTCAGGGGTAAGGGCTGAAAACTTGGTTGACTATTTTGAGAGAAATAATTCTCGAAGGGTTACCTTTATTTCGTTCTTTGAAATGAAGCGTGTATTCCGAAGCGATAACTAATCTCTCTGATTTCCTCGCAATCTTTGTGGTCCAATTCGCGAAAACAAGAGCTAACCTAGAAAAACGGCTAGCACCACTGTATTCAGCAATGTCGAAATATGTATATCCATAGGGTCTCATTTCTGTTACATTTTTAAAGTGTCCATTTCAAGCACAATGTAATTAATTTCATTTATTTCATACATTGTAATACAAAAGCCAATAAGGCCAAATATTTGTATTATATACATACATATAAAAAATCGTTTGTACGTTTATTGGTAACGCACGATCTCCAAAACCATAAGATTGAATGGACTAAAAATTGCACAGTAGGTTCAGTTAGGAGTCATCCGTGTTTTAAAATTATTTTCACCGCGATAAATGTAAAATGTTAAATAAATGTCAAGTTATTTGGAAAATTCGCATTTCCGGAGTGATTTGGCTGAAATTTAACATGCATGTGTGGGTTGTATTGATAATATTTTTTATGTACGATTATAACCGGTAGATGGCGCTGTAGTGTACTTTTGGCCAATAGACACTTGGCACTTTCGAATGAAATATCAATGAAAAACAAAACAAAACATCCAAAAAAGAACGTGCAGGACAAAGTCTGCAGGGGTCGGTTAGTTTATTAATAAGTTATGATATTAATACCTAAAAAAATAAAAATAAAACAGAATTTTATTTAGCTGCGAAATTAATTAATTAAACCGTGTTTCTGGAGATATTGTAAGGGGTTTTCCAATAGAGAGGTTATGATTTTGAAGTGACATTTCGACCAATTGTAATATGTCATGATCTGTCATTTGTTTTTCATTGTATTCAGTAGTACAATTTCATCATGGAGATATATCCACAAGAACAACGTTTACAGATTATTTAGTTTTATTATCAAAATAATCGTTCTCCAATAGCAAATTATCGTGCGCTAAGTCCATTTTTTTAAAATCCAAAAAAATCACTTTCCTGTCGACCTACGACCTTGACACCCATGAGCAATATTTTAGCTCTCGTTAAGAGCTATCTTTTTGCCATTGACCGATTGTGGCTACCTGCCACACAGCAAATGAAACAATTGAATTGTTGCGAGAAAAGTTTGGAGAGTCGATTATTTCAAGAAATTGTGATATTGAATGGCCTCCAAGAAGTTGTGATTTAACACCATTAGACTATTTCTTGTGGGATTATTTGATGTCATTTGTCTTTCGAAATAAACCAGACTCTCTTCAAGCTTTACAAGTCAATATTGAACGTGCCATTCATAACATACGAATTGATTTAGTGGAAAAAGTGCTCGAAAATTGGGTTCATCGAATTCGATCCTTCAGAAGAAGTCGTGGATGCCATTTCAATGACGTTTTATTTAGAACTTAGTTGTATCGATTGTACTTCACATTAACTAAAAAACTGTGTGTGTTTTTTCGAAGAAATCTTATCACTCTTATTGGAAAACTCAGTTTTTTAATTTCGATTTTTTTATGGACAAAATCTGGCAACTGTTCTCGACATAAGTGAAAATCTGCGGAAAATGATTTTAAACGATTTTTAAACATATTTATTAACAAATCGATGACATGTAATAGTGTACCGGATTTTGTTGTCGACGTCCATACTTACTGTTCATTGATTTTATGCTCTTGTAATAAAGCAATTTGTTCTATAAATACACAACACCACCAATATTATTTATCAAAAGGCAAATGAGGGTGTGTTTAATGGCGATTTAAATGATAAAGCGTTGGGATTGTGTGGTGGCGACGTAGAGCCATAATTTTTAATTTCATAAAAATACCCGTTAAAATAAAAAAATCAATCAGTTAAATAAACCATTCATATGCGCCCAGCAGCACACACGACAGCAATGATCAATTTTTTGCCTTTGATCGGCACAAAGTAAACAATTTTCTAATCCATCATTATTAAGACTGACTAAATAACGACGAACGGCGGCAGGTCTGCCTGCTGTCCGAATCACGCTTTTTCATATTGTTAAGAATATCATTAAGATTTAGCGTTATTTTTATTGTTTTATTTTATACAAAAAAGGAGAAAAAATTGAGACTAAAAATAAGTGAATTTTGTTTACCACTAAATATTACTCTACACAATACAACATAAATTCAGTTGAGAAGGTCGGTAAAAAACAGGACATTTCAAAGGAAAACAGCAAATCCTTTCAGCGCTTGTTTATACAAATAATCAATCCAATAGCAGTTAACAAACATTTGTAATAAAACAATAAATACAAATATTGTGGCTTAGCAATTGTTAAAAACTGCATTTGCTTCTTAAACTATGAAATAAATTCAAAATCATCATCGGAACCGTCATTCTCATCACAGCAATTACGTCGTCTTAACTCCAGAGAAGAGTGATTGACTTTTTCGAAATCTAAAAAACGAAGAAAAAAGAACATATCAATATTAACAATTTTTAGTCTTGCTAAATCTATGTTTTGTTATAAGAATCGTTTCGTCTATAATTCTTTGAATTCTTATACACAAAATCAGAACAAAAAACGAAAAATTCAACAAAAACCTTCAGTATCCCCACAACTCGTTCGTAGCGAACTATAACTTGTCAAATCATCTGAGTTGGTGGTTGTACAAAGTGTTTGAAACGAGGAGGATGTATTTAATTCACTGGGGTTTAGGAAATCATCAAATGAATTGTTACAACTATCGCTTCTTTGCGCTTGCATTTGTCGCTTAGAGTTGTTTGTTGTAGTAGGTATATATGGATAGTAGTGATATGTACTAGTAGTGAGAGTGGAAGGCATAATACCTGGCATACTCGACACCCATTCGGGCGATCTCGTTTTAGTTATTTCGAATAATGGCTGAGTACTTGCTGTTAGAACTTGTGTTTTCAAATCTTCCAGGAGGATATCGAATGATATACGAGTTTTGCACAGGAAACACTGAAATGAGAAAGAAATTAATTTAATATAATATTGTTATTATTTGAAAAATTAAACTGCAATTGCTTCTAGGATGAATATATTAGAATATTGATTTCAAGAAGTACATCTAAAGGAAAATGATTAAGCCATTTTCATGTTTGGTTTGTTTTGTATCTATAAAAAAATTAGTAACCAATGAATCAATAAAACAAGTAAGAAAGTTTCAGTCGGGTAAACCGACTAAGGTATACCCTCACTTTGTGAGTAATGTAATATGGAATATTTCACGAATTATTCTGTCAATTTGTGTGGGAGGTACCAGAAGGGGTTTAAGGGTTTTTCTCTAAACCCTAGATTCTTTAAATACATTGCACTGTGCCGAATAATAAGCGTTTGTGTGCACTGGTGTATTAACGTTATGAGATATTGAATTTTTATATTATTTGATCATTTTCTGTAGGAGGTACAAAAAGAGGCGTGGTGATGACGCCCATTTTAAACAGGGCTATAGGTACTTTAAAAGCGTTGAACTGTGCAACATTTTGTAGTATTTTCGTACATTGGTACTCACGCTATAAGATGTTAACTTTTTGTATAAAATGGTACCTTTGTGTGGGAGGTACCAAAAGAGCCGTGACAATAACGCCCATTTTTCACTGGACTAGGCACTATAACAGCATTACACTGTACAAAGTTTCAAGTATTTTTATGCACTTGTATTAAAGAAATAAGCTGTTAACTTTTGGTGCAAAATTGTCAATATGTGTGGGAGGTACCGAAAGGGGCGGTGCCACTTCGCCCATGCTCCTCAAGGTGATAATAACTAATAGACTAATACTATGTGTGGAATTTCAGAAGATTCGAAAAAGTAGTATAAAAGTTATAAGCGAATAAAGGGTTAAAATTTACCCTTTGTGATGGAGGTACTAGAAGGAGCTGACCAATATGGCCCATCTTCGAACTTAGCCGGAGATAGAGAAAAATATTACCGCCTACCAAATTTGAAGTAAATCGGTTATCGTGCGCATCAGCCAGCAGAGGGTATAAAAAATTGTGAACAAAAAACAAAAGATATGTATGTATTGTTTTAAGTACAAATGGATTTACTAATTTCACCAAATAATTGTTCCCTTTGTTATCGCACCTGTTCCACAAAAGGGTAACAACTCAAAATTTAAAAAATGTCAGTAGAGGTCAAAAACTGTTTCCGTTAATATTAATGGTATATTACAAAAAAAGAATATGTCAACAAAATATCATAGAAAAAAATAATAACTTTTTTGAGTTGTTACTCTTTTCATGAGAAAAGTTTGTATATAAATAGTGGTATTATTTTGAGTTGTACCTTTTTAACTGAAAAATTTTACTCGGATTATAAGTTGAAAAGGGCACAATTAAAATAAAACTAAAAATATTACTCTTTAGATGAGAAACCAACGGTTCCATTTGCTTAAACACTTGGAGACAATTCAAAATGTAACTCTTTAGTTGAATCTAAGACGTTATTCTGTAAACACAGAGAGAGTCATAACGGTTTTTTATTATGAAAAAGAAGAAAAATGAACGGACATTTTTTGTAGTGGGTAGAAATTGCCATTGTACGTTGTTTTCTTGCAAAAAAGCAAAATTTAAAAATTTTGAGTTGAAATATGATGTTTAAAAAAAGTTGAACTAATCTGAAATTTAGTTGTTTATTTATAAACAAAATTTCACCGAGATTAATTTATGTACATTTGCAAAATTCGCATTTCTGTAAGGCAACCTAAAAAAATTTAAATTTGGAGTTATGTCACTCTTGAAGCGAGTGTGAGCCATATGTACGTTCCATTTCATTATACCCTCTATAAGAGGAGGAGGCTATATAATTGCTAAGGCCCATCGAATGAGAGACCTAGGACCCTAAGTTATTTTGAGCTATGTCCGTCTGCCTGGTTTGAGTGCACGATAACTCTCGAAAGGAGTAACCGATTGACTTCAAATGTATGGTATGTGATAATTTTTGTTCTCCTCTCCTATGATCTCCCACGCAAAGGTTTAAAATTTAGTGAAATATTGATTCGTAATGACTTCTATTCGAAGCTTTCGTAACTCCACAAATGGTGGAATTACCTTGTGGTACCCAAATTGACAGATTCATTAGAACACAATTTCACCATAACTTCTGTAGCAATTAATCTAAATGTTTTCATGTTCTGTACTTTAGACAACTTTTGTAATGACTGTAGACCGTGCAAAATGTTTACACAGTAGCAACCAAGCAGATGCTGCTTTGAGCAACAAATTGTGCCGTCGCACAGGTATGACCTTCGTCTCCTCATCTTGGTGGTCCACAGAAGACATGAATGAGTACGCACCCTGTCGCAGGGTGCCATTTTGGCAGGTCTGCAGGTTCTTCTACGTAGTCGTACTATGCTGCTTTCAGTAGTCGTACTATGATGCTTCAGTAGTCGTAATATGCTGCTTTCAGTATTCGTACTAAGCTGCTTTCGGAATCCGTGCTGATGATCAGCAATTGGAAAATATCCAATCAGGCTCGGGAGGCTAAAAGCCTCAAGTGTCTTTGCTACTGACGAGAGAAGAGAGATAGACCTGTACCGATACTCCCAACAACTGAGGGGCGGGGAGTTCATTGAAGCTACGGTTGGTGAATTCTCTGAACCCGTTGCAGTATGTTTACCTTTGATTCAGGAATGGAGAGGATTATTGGGAGATGGTATGATCCCAGTGAAATCCCAGATAACGTCATTTATCACACCAGGCAACAAGATGGTGCGAGTGAGCTGCTGCAATCACCCATAATCCGTGTGGGATATTTATTTAGTTCATTATTTTACTTGGGTTTTTAGCTTATCCTGTAAAATTTGGTACTTTTTCGTTTCTGATGACGATATGGGAAGTTTAATGTTTAAATGCATTCGTTGCACATGTAACATTATTTTGCATCTTATACATCAATGAGTACATCATACAATTCTAAGAAAACATTAGTCATGTGGCGCATATGCTCTAAACTTATCCTAGAAAGTAAAACTAAAAAAATTTAAGAAAGCAAATTATAGTTCAAGAATAAAATATGTACTGAATTATGGACGATTGTCGAATTTTCACTTATAGAGGAGGTCAAATCCCATAGGCTAGATTAGGTTAAAGAGAGGGGGCGTTTTAATGTCCATGGACATACATTTAAGGTACGCATGTCAGATTGAACGTCCTGTTAGAACACACTTCGTCTTACCAGCCTCGATCTTGTTTAGATTCATATGTATTATATACTTATTTATGTATATACATAATTATTTAAATCGATTTCCTTCAAACTGGCAGTGTTTCTTCTTGGGTCAGAAAACTCTTCTCTGTCAGATTTGAATATAATCATATTATATTGCGTAGATCAAAGTAATCAGCTCATAAATAGAGTAGATAAAATATGATTTATGTACTGTGGTATATTAACATTATGAGCTATTCAATTTTGATATGCTTTGGCCATTTTGTGTGCAAAAGGGGCTTGGTGAAACACCCATTTTCACAGGGCTATAGGTACTTTAAACGGACGTGGCAATAACGCTTATAATTCACTGGACATTACACTGTACAAAATGTATTGTATTTTTATGCAGTGGTATTAAGAGCTATAAGCCTTCAACTTTTGGTGAAAAATGGTCAATTTGTGTGCGAGTTACCAAAAGTGATAACTTACCTAATCTTTCTCAAAGTGGTGGCGACTAACTCTATCGGTTACTCCTTTCGAGTCAATCGGTTACTCCTTTCGAGAATTATCGTACGCACCAGAAGACAGACAGGCCTAAAACGGATTATGGTCTAACATACTTAGGGTCGTAGGTCACTCCTTCGATGTGTTACACTTTTGGCCTGTAGCAAATGATATATGTATGTATATGTATACCTGGTCACACTAAAGTAAGGTTTAAAAATTTCTTACTGATTTTAGCGAACTAGAACTTAATACATGTGTTGAAAGTATATGCTTAATTTTTGTAAATACAAACTAAAACAAGTAAGAAATTTCAGTCGGGTAAACCGACTAAGGTATACCCTCACTTTGTGAGCAATGTATATATGTACTAATATTTTGAACTATATAATTTTGGTATGTCTTGGCTCTTTTTGTATGGGAGGTACAAAAACGGGTGTGGTCATAACACCCATTTTTAACAGGTCTGTAGGAATTTTAAAAACTATACACTGTGCAACAATTTTGAGTATAAATATGTATTTATATTCACGATAAAAGCTGTTAACTTTGTGTACAAAATGGTACGTTTGTGTGGGAGGGACCAAAGTCGCCGTGATAATAACGCCCATTTTTCGACAGACTGTAGGTACTATAAAAACATTACACTGTATAAAATTTTTAGGCACTAGTATTAAAGTTAAAAGCTGTAAACTTTTCGTAAAAAATGGTACCTTTGTGTGGGATGTAACGCCCATTTTTCTCTGGGTTGTAGGTACTATTACACCATTGTACAAAATTTCAAGTCTTTGTATTAACTGGTATTCAAGTTATAATTTGTACCAAAACGGGCGTGCCAATTACGCCCACTTTTCACTGGACTATAGGTACTATAAAAGTATTACACTGTACAAAATGTTAAGTATTTACATGAAGCTATATTAAAGTTATTAGCAGTTAACTTTAATTGCAAAATGCTCCATTTGTATGGGCGGTACCCAAAGGGGCGTGGAAACATCGCGCATTTTTCCCGAGGTGATAGTGACTAATAAACTAATACTATGTGTAGAATTTCAAAAGATTCAAATAAGTAGTATAGAAATTATTAAATAATGGGGGAGGGCCTAGAAGGAGTGGTCCAATATGGTCCATCTTCGATCTTAGCCGGAGATAGAAAATAATATTACCACATACCGAATTTGAAATCAATCGGTTACTCCTTTCGAGAGTTATCGTGGACGGACGGACATTGGTCATTCGCAGAACATACTTAGTGTCTTAGGTCACTCCTTCGAAGTGTTACACTTTTGGCCCGTAGCAAATGATATATGTATACCCTCGTATCACTAAATTTAGGGTATAAATTTACAAAAATGGAGATGTTTCAACTTATTTTAGATTTTCTATGATTACGGCTTATTGGGTGGAAACCCTTCTTAAAAATTATTTTAGGGAATGTAATTAGTAATTTTATTACGTAATTTTTAATTATTTATTGTGCTATATTGGAAATTATGTGAACTGCATTGTGTAATCAAAAAATGGACTCAGTGCTAAAACTAGTGAAAAAAAGTGTAACTCGTGATTTTCTTTTATCCACAACTTACCACTGCTAACGATGGATCCATTTGTGTAAACTGTATTCTTCCAGCATATCTCTGATGAAATGTCGCATCGAAATCAATTTCATCTTGTGATGTTTTCTGTCCCACAGATCCAGACCTTTGCGTTGTATGTGGATCCAAAAATAATACTTCATCATCTACATAGCCCATAAAATATAAAGCCTGATTGGGTCGACCACCAATCATGCCGCAAAAACCCACTAATTGAAAGCATTTTTTCAAAGCGGGAATGTAAATGGGATTTATGTCACTTAAGCCCAAACGCAAGGGCACAATTAGAAGCAAAGGTTTCCAAGATTCATCGTTTTGAGGATTCTCAAGGCAAAGGTTCACTGTCAGAATGGGACAACTGTTATATATATAGGAATTTAAATCATGTACACAAAAACCTACTAATGTCGTCAGTGATAATCGTATTATCCATGGCCACATGAATCATTAAACTGCACCAGTCGTCATAACGTACCAGTTTCCTAAAAAAAAAAGGAAATTGATTATTTTTGGCATATATACTAAGTATTTGTTCTTCTTCTTTACTTTAGAACTTGCGCCACGGTGTTGGGCCCGAACCACTGGCCCACTTTCTTGTCTTCTGAATCTCCCATTAAGGCAATTTGATGTATGGAAAAGTAGCTTTTTCTAGAGTCTTCAAATCGATTAACTATTTTCAAATATGTTTGATCTCTAGTTTCAGCTGTCCAAAACCATTCACGACCTAAGTGCAGGTCAATCAAGGCCTGAGCTAGTACCATTTGGCCGCAACGCAGCATGCAACCCCAGCCCTTATCGGTGGTCAACTGAGGTTCTCCCAGCGGAACAAAACCTCGGCGATATGTGCACCAAAGTCGTGACTGCACATCCCGACGTATCAACTCGAGTTCTTGTATGGCATTGTAACTTTTACCTAAAATCCAGACGGTGGTATTTATATTTGGTATGTCATCTGGTTCGGCAGCACTCGCAGCCACAGCAGCCACAACGGCTCCCGCCAAAACGCCGTCTGGCCCTAAGTATGCTTCAAATACGCTGTCCATTTTGCGTGACACATTGGAATACAAGTCAATAAAACGATCGATGTTTGCTATGCACTGTAGTCGTAGATAGTAAAGACTGGGACTTTGTCTATAAAGCTCCACGGGATGCTGTCCAAGCCAAGAGTTAGCCAGTATTAATACCGTCACCAACGCCACAGCCAAAAGAGAAACAAGCAATCCAACCCAGCAACAGCTGTTATTGAAACAGCCGGACTGAGAAGTCAACAATAAGTCAATTTCGGAAGTCTAATAGGTCAATATCAAAAAAAGTGATTAGACTCCAACTGGGAACACTTTTAAATACTATAAAGCAAAAAAATATTTTGATTAGATGTATTCTTATTTATTTGTATTCTTTTATTTTTTAAGTCTTAAATGCATACCTGCATTTCAGGTTCTCTTTCCAGCATACACTCTCTTTTCTCTTTGTTGTCAAATATTGATCTCTCTTAAATCGTTTTTGACAATGTCATCATCACAGACCCTCACACAAAAAGTTATTTTAATTTTTTCACTTTTTTTCCAAAACCTTCACCTTCAACTCAGTTATATCAATATTTTGACAAATGCTGATTGCTTCTGGCAGTGCTACAACTATTTTCGTAAGAATTTTGCTTAATTTTACTGGTTTAAATTCACAATGAAAATCTCCGTCGCATTTGTCGTAAAAGCAAAACAAAAGACTTATGTTTTTCTCTATGGCAACAACAATTTTGAAGAACAGAGTTGTTCAATAATCCCGTGTTGCCGGATGGCTTTGTATCCATGACCCGGTACAAAACATAACATGATAACTGAAACCCGGAACACATAAACCGAAACCGGAAAAATAATCCGGAACACCGGAACCAAAACTAAAACCTGAACATGTTAAACGAAACATATTAAACGAAAAATGGAATTAATATCCAGCAGGTTCCGCAAGGAACCAAATCAGATCAGATTTTGAAACCGACTTTATGTCACTAAATTTTGTTTGAGCCAAGTTTCATAATTGTAAAAAGTCATATCTGTCTTAGGTGCGTTGAAAACGAAGCTACAAAAATTCCCGTATTCGTTGTAGTTAAATGTGGGTGTAGAAATAGTGTTGATTTTGTTAACTCTATGATTTTTTTATATTATGTGAGGTTTAGAACTCGAATGTATTGCAATTTTTTTTATTTTCTTAAAAAGATTAAAAAAAAAATGATATCGAAAACACTTTGGGTTAAATTTTCTAAATAGAATAGCTGATTAGTTATATACATACATAGATGGGCACAGTCCTTAAGTCCCGCTTTACACTGGCTGAATGTTCGGCAGATTACCGGCGTTTTGTTGGTGAGAGGCAGTCGGCAAGAGGGAGGAAAATCTCTCCCTGAATGTTTTGAGTTCTTCGTGCAAGTTCAAAAGAGGATTTGATGATAAGCTGCTGAAAAACTTGCCTTGTGTAAATCTTGACTATCCGTTCTCGTTGAAATTTTCTGGCATAACTACTATCCAATAGGACTAAACTTGGTGCAAGTCTCATCCTGATTAGAACACATCGCTTTTAAAAGTTGTTTAAGACATGATCTGCAGGTTGCATATTTTGAAATTTCGGTAGAAAGTTTCTGAACATTGGTTGCGGAATAAGTGTTTACAATCGAAGAAATTTCACACTATTATATTGCGTATTGAAACGACAAATAGCGCAATTATCTTTAAACTCCTTTACATCGAGTGTATTGCGTTTGTAATACGTACACATTTTAAAATGTAAACTGTGTGTCGGAGGCAATTCTGTAATAGACACCAAAGTGTGTGCACAACAATTTTTGTTTTTTATTCACACGCAGTTAATATCGAGATAAAAAACATGTGGCAATTTATAAACATTTCATTTATTATAAAAAATCCCAATGGACCAAGTTTTAACTAACTTTTAAAATTGTACAAAATTTATTATTTATATCAATGAATTCTTCCTCTTCTCCCCCACTTCCACTGAGCATATCGGCATAAGGATCTTCAACTTTTTTCAAGGATGCCTGAGCGGCCTTCTTCTTTTGCAACTGGCGTTTCTTCTTCTGAAGTTTCTTATTAATGGATGTTGTTAATTGCATATCTTGGACACGTTTCCAAGAGGGTATGAATTGTTCACACCATTGCCACAAATACAAATAGAAATCGAACATCATTGTTGAGTCTTTAAAGATAAAATTCCTTACATAGTACTCCACATCCAAACGATTTCTAAGGATATCATAAAGATTATACAGGAACACGCCACAGTATAGTTGTCCCATTTGCGGTGCTTGTTGGGGAAAAGAGAGTAAAGCGTTTAGAGAATGCAATTGGAAGACAATGGATTGTAGCTCGGCAAATGCATGCAGTACAGTGCTGGAATAAAGGTCATACTTCTTTTTGAAAATCTCCTGCATGTGGAAATGTTTCAGCAGATCATTCTGCACCAAATAACAATCTGATTTCGGTATAAATTTTATGCGCTCCGGTATTGGTAAAGCTTTTACATCTTCTCTAATTGTACGCTTCAGTCCCTCGGCAGCTTCTTTATCACGCACCTGCCTCTCCTTCTTGAGTATTTTGCCAAAACGTTTATTAAAGGCTTTTATATCCCGCTCAGGGGGAATTTTTGAGTCGATGGTCCGCAGGACTACCAAACATACAAGGAGAGCATGCAGATGATTCAGGTCACAGTGTTTCGATTTGTGCAGCCAGTAGACAATAGCTATAAAGTACAATCTCAAGTCTTCGGGAAGCTTTTCTACTTCTGTGAAAAGCAAGTTTTTATCCAATTCTGGCATTTTATTTTCAAATACTGTATGAAGTAACAGTGGATTAGGATTGTTGGGTTCGAAAGGATACTTCGGTTTCTCTTTGATTTCTACTGACACATATTGTACATTAGTTACGCGGGTTGCTCGTGTTAAGTACGTGAAGAATAGATGCCTTACAGAACCGTCTTCATTGATCTTCTCAACAAACTCTTCTCCTTTAGCATTGTTCAATAGTGAGTACGTTAAACATAAAATTGGTAATGCAATTTGATTGCAGTCCATGTAGGGAAAGTGCTCTATTTGGGGATTGTTAATATATTTGCGCAGGTGCATTAAATCTACACAAAATCTGGGCAAGTGGGCAGGGTAGAGTTTGTCTAAAAACCATTGCGGGAATTTGGATATTTGTTCATTGGTATCTTCCCTCGGCTCTTCATCGTCATCGTCTTCTGATTCTGATGAATTTATTTTATCCTCTGGATTATTATTTTCCTCGGTAGCATCTCCTTCTTCTGCCACAATTTCACCTTTTTCTTGCACATCATCACCTTCCTCTTCGGGGGTATCTACTTCTTCTTCGCAATAACCTTCTTCTTGGCATGAATCTTCTTCTTCTTGGCAAGAATCATCCTCGTCCAGGCCATAATTCGAATCTGTATCGCTGACCTCCTCTTCATCATCAGTTGCCAAAATATCAATATTTTCACCGATTTTTGTGAAAAACTCATAAGATCGGCATTGTTCATTGGAATAACCACTAACGGCCGATTCCACTTGGGCCATTAAAGATTCTCTCTGACTCTGGAAATAAAAAATATTGTCATTTTATTGTCGATAAACAATTACTAAAATAATTTTTAATGGTTTTACCTTTTGTAGCCGTGACATGATTTTGGTCATAGCAGATTCGGCAGTTTCATTCTTTAACCATTGCAAAATCAATCTTATTCGACGCTGCTGTTGATTAGCCTTGCGACCCCTGCCTATCTTTACCATCCCGGACAGAAAGAAGTTTCTAAACGCAGAACGCGATATATAGTCATTACCTAGTAAAGCCGCAAACAATGGTAATTTTTCCTTACTCAATGACCCACGAGAAATCAGATTTTTTATGCGATACATGCAACAATCCAAATACTTGTATGTTTTTCCTTTGCGAGGCTTCTCCTTATTGTCCACCACTATAGTATCCATAATGCGATTTCCCTTCGTGCGTTTTTCCACCTTTTTGGCCTCAGCTTTCCTTAATTTACGGCTGGAATCGTCGACATCTTTATATGATTTGGTGTGAGCCTTTACAGTCAAAGTTATCAGTGGAATGTAGCGGACATTGTGAATATAGAAATCGGAGTCATAACTTAAGACGGGACATTTAAGCTTGCGACTCAAAGCGGCCAACTCATCGTCAGCTTCGAAAACACAGCGCATTACTGGAACACCACAGTCTCTGACAGCATCGACAAATACCTCCTTCATCATTAGGGGGAATACGGTGATAGATGCACACGGATTTATTTTCTTAATCACGCATATTTTGCCCCTCATTCTTTTACCAACAGTTCTTAGCTTACGTTGTTCGTAGCCTCCATCCATTAGAACATAAGAATTAATATTGCACTCCGCGAGTACCACAAAAAAATTTACAACAGCGCGATAATATTCATCGTAATCTCCTCCAAAAGCGGAATACGTTCCGGAGACATCTTTGTACAAATTGCAGGCCAAATTGTCGCCATCTGTAAATTAGAACATAAACAATACAAATATACAGTAATATATACGTATGTATGTAAAAAATTTAACCTATCACTAGATTGCAATCATGTAATTCATAGGGTTGTAAATATTGCTCAGCTCGACGAGCTATAAAGCCTGTTAGACCGCGAACGCCCATTCTGTTGTTAAAACTTGAATTATTCAAGTTGAAAAAGAATTATTATTTATTTTTGCTTCCAAATCAGCATGTGCGACCATTCATATTTTTTTTTTTTGGTTTGTCAAGTTAGTGTTGGATAAGTACTCTAAGTACTCATATACCAGGACTGATTTGGTTTTGTACTGTATAAATAGGTACTATATAGTACTTTAATTGCACTTATGGTTACTTTCGTTGTGTTTATTCATAGGTTTCGTGATGGATATTTTTGTTTTGTTTTGTGCCTCATTTCCACATTATAGTTTGGTTTTGTACTGCTACGGTTTTTAGTACTGTATAAAAAGGTACTATGTAGTACTTTATTTGCTCTCATGGTTACCTTCGTTGAGTCTATTTATTGGGTTAGTGATGAGTATTTTTGGTTTTTGTTTTGTTTCTCATTTCCACGCTATAAATTGATTTTGCATTTCTGAATGAAGCTGCAGAGAGATTTCTTTTGTTCAATGGAGGAACTTTTTAGAAGTTGTGGTAAGTTGGTGTAACTGGAAAAGATATCAAAATCTTTCCTTTGAACACTGTATTTTGTGCAATTGAAAATTAAGTGGTCCTCCGTTTCAGGGGATAGACAAATGTCGCACAGATTAGTGGTTGCTGCCTTGATGGTGTGTAGGTAAGTTTTTCCATACGAATGACCAGTAAATAGTCTGTTGATGATTTTTATGTTTCCAGATGATAGTGAGGAACCGGAGAACCAGTGTTGCTTGGGAGGTGTTGGGAAGAACTGCGCGAAGTAAGTGCCCTTGTTTTGAGATATTTCTTGGTATTTATTCGTCCATTCATCCCATAGGATTTGTTGTATATGGGCCTCGGCGTCTTTAACCGACAGAGCGTTTGGGATTTCACAGCCAGCCGCAGCAGCATGCTTAGCAAAGTAGTCTGCCCTTTCATTGGGTTCAATGCCAATGTGAGAAGGAGTCCAAATTAATGTAAGTGTAGAGATTTGTGAATTTTTGATTTTTTGAATGATAGTGTTGACAAGGTAATTGTAGGATGTGTTTTGTTTTAATAAAAGACAAGCATTTTTGCTGTCAGTTAGAATAGCAGCTTTATCTATGCCATCCTCGATAATGAGATCTATAGCTTTATTAATAGCATGTAGTTCTCCCATCAGAGATGATATTCTTGCATTTATTTTGAAAAGAAAGTTTTGGTTGCTGGATATATTACATGCAGCACATCCTGTTTCGTTTGTTCCAATTGAAGCATCAGTAGCCCATATTGAACATCCGATACTCTTTAGCTCAGTGATTAGTTTTTGAATAGTTTTTTGGAAGAATTCCTTAGGAAGTGTGTTTTTCGGTTTTTCATATATATCCATTAGGAAAATAATTTTTTCATTGGGTTGTTCAGTTTTATTTACAACGGTGTTATCCAGAATATGTTTAAATTTTGTGTAGATTAAACCAAGACTGGTCTTTTTTGTGGCATTTTGTGCGATTTTCATATATGTCTGTGGGCTGAAGATTTTAAATTTTATTAATTCTTTTGCCGTAAGAAATTGTGAACGCTGTTCAGGGGGTAGTGATAGTGACAAAGCATATATAATGTGATTTGGAGTTGATGGAGTGAGACCAAGGTTTTTTCTCAGAATTTGGTTCTGAAATGCAGTTACTTTTTTGTTAAGGTAGGTTGGCATATGAGCCATTGATGATATTGAGTATTCAGTCTTTGAGAATAGTAACGATTTTGATAAGTTTATAGCAATTTTTGGATAAATACCATATTTTATAGAATTGACCATTTTAAGAGCATTTAAAGATGAGTTACATGAAGCAATGACTTCTTCGTAGTGTTCTTTGAGGGTTAGACTATTCTTTATGTGTCTGCCCAGGAATTTAATTTTGGTAACAGGGGTGATTTTTGTATTCCGTATTCTAACGTCTGGGATTTTTCTTCCTCCTTTGGCCACGTACATGACTGAGGTTTTGTTTGGGTTGTATTCCAGATTTAGTTTGGATAGGATGTTGCAGAAGCTATTTAATTTGACCTGAAGATTGTTATTAGCTATATCAAAATCCTTATGGACTGATAGAATAATAAAATCATCGGCAAATTGAAATATGTAGGTGTTTTGATCCACAATAGCATGTAGTCCTAAGGTATATATATTGAAGAGAGTTGGGCTTAGACAACTGCCCTGTGGGAGGCCATTATTAATTTCTAGGGAGTCTTCTCCAAGGATAATAGTTCGTTGTTTGAGAAAGTTAATAACCCAGTTTGTGATTTCAGATGGGCAGGATAGCTCGTTTAGAATTTTGTACAGCAATTGAATTTTTACGCAGTCATACGCCTTCGAAACATCAAGTGTGAAGAGAATGACTTTATCGCTTTTTTCTTTGTACCATTCATATTTATTATGAAAATGCAAGAAACAAAACGTCAAAAAAAGACGGACCATATTTAATGCGCCCTTCAGATAGAGTTGCCAAGTAAGCTTAATTATAGTTAAGTGAAGGTTGGTACCATGCCCGACAACAAAACTCGGATACAACCCTGTGCCATATTTTCGTACAATAACCTGTCAAAATAGGCTGCCGACTCGAACAGCTGACCAACAATTGGTTGTCAAATAATTTTTTGTTTGAAATTTTATTTTATTTTAAAAAGAAAATGTTTTCTTATATTTCAAACTTACGTGGAATTAAACTATATATAATAGGCGTGTTTTCGTTACACTTTCATTTCATTTCATTTCATTTTATTCATACGTTGCAATGCACAAGCCAATAAGGCCAATTTGACAGCATTACTGAAGGCAACTGCGTTTAATAAGTTTTACAATATAAAAATATAAGTTAGAGATTAAAACAATAACATTAAAAAATACATAAGAAGATTTAACTTAAAACTATTTAATTTAATTTTAATAACATTTACATTAAAAAAATCATATAAAGCACTAATGCAATTGAAGGCCCCAGCCAGAAAGAGATTTAACTAAAAATTCACATTAAAACAATTGATACGCCCAAAGGCAAAGCAAAGAATAGACTTAGATATATAAATACTACTCCTGAATATACATGTATATGTACTGCATGCATAAACAATGTCATATATACGTATAATTGCCAGAACAAACGATTTATTATTGATGTAGAGCAAACTCCAAATACTTCCCCTCGAACACATGTTCAGGATATGAAAAAACACGCAAGTAAACAGGAAGTCTGTTCCAGATTCGTGCAACACGGACAAGATACGATCGATCAAAGACAGAATGTGAGAAACGGGGTAGAAGGATCTGGGGGTTACGAGTCGATCTAGAAAAAATAAATTTCTCGCGAAGAGAAACAAGTGATCCAGTACGTATAATTCTGTAGAAGTAAAGCAAAATTCGTAGCTTTACAAGTAATTTAAATGGGACACCCAAAAATTGGATAGCATGTTCGGAAATGTGATCACGCCTATTTAAAGAATATACGAAACGAACTACCATGTTGAACAGCTTCTCAATTCTACTCAAGTTCTCATCCGTTGTGCCTGATACAACTTCAATGCAATAACATATTACGGACATCAATAACGCAAATGCGAGTCTCCTTCTTACAAAATGAGGAAAGTACAGATGCGTACAATACAATTTGCGCAAGGTAGAAATAACTTTTGGAAATAGCGAGTCAATATGGCTGGAAAAATCAAGCTTATAATCAAGAATAACTCCTAAACATTTCATCTCATCAACGAACTCAATTGTACTGCCATTTATACATACATTAAGGGTGTGATCTACTCGACGCAAATGGCCAAACAATATTGATTTAGTCTTAGATACATTGATGGTGAAATTGTTATTCTCCAGCCACCAACACACTGCAAGCATTGTAGAATTAATATTATTTTCCAATTGTACTTTAGTGTTCCCTCGGAAGAAAAGATGTATATCATCAGCATATATGTATGGAATACATATTTCAAAATTTATACAATCTACTATATCATTAAGGTATAAAATGAAAAGTAGAGGCCCCAAAACAGACCCCTGGGGAACTCCGCTGCTAACATTACGCATATCTGAAACTCTGTCATTGAAATACACGTATTGAGAACGACCACAGATATAGGAATGCATTAATCTACATGCAGTTGTACTAAACCGGAAATTATTTTCCAATTTATCAATTAGTGTTACGTAATCTACTCTATCAAAGGCTTTGGACAAATCCAAAGCCACAAGGGCACCAGTATCACCATCATCAACTGCTTCCCTTATAGTATCAGTCATATCAAGCAAGAGTGATGTAGTACTGAGACCTTGTCTAAATCCGTACTGAGAAGTATTAAACATTTTGCAATCATCAATGAAATATAGAACCTGCTCTTTAATAAGATGCTCAGCAACCTTAGAAAGACAAGGCAAAATACTAATTGGTCTCATGCCATCAATAGTGTATGAACCCTTGACCTTTGGAATCGGCACAACACGTGCAGTTTTCCAAGCAGCTGGAAAAACGGAAGTAGTAAAAATTGTATTGAAAAAGTGAAGCAAATAGCGTGATATATATGGGAAAATCAATTTCAAAAACTTGATGGGTATGCCATCAACCCCAACCGCCTCGGACTTCACATGGCTCAATGCCTTTAAAACATCATCTTCAAAAATACAGTCGAAGGAGAAATAGCGTTGCTGATCAGAGTCACCAGTAAGATCAATACCATTGGCATCATGGTTGGAATAGGATTGAACAAAATAATTGTTCAGATCATTGGCATCAAAGTCTATACCCGAGAGGTCCACATCTTCACCGACGGAACCACTTACACGCAAATATTTCCAAATCTGAGAAGAGTTCATACCACTAAATATTGCAGTAAAATATTTTTTCCGTTCACTCCTAAGTATAGATTTCGCCCTGTTCCTGTACGAACAAAAAATACGCCAGTTATCATCAGTAGGTCGCCGTAAATATTCCCTATATGCAAGGTCTCTGAGAGATCTAGACACTACAACAGATTCGGACATTAGCCAGGACTCCACTCTAGACGAAACTCTCCGTCTAACAATAGGAACAAATGAGAACAGGTTGCCAACAAGGCCATCAAGAAAAGATAACTGAATATTAACATCAGAAGTATTATAAATCGGATCAAAATCAACCGTGGACAAAAAATTAATAAAACTCTCCCAATCAATGTCATTGTAATTGCGATACTCAATAAATTGCTCCTGAGGTGACAAATCAATCTTCAGGGAACCAAATATCAATGCATGGTGCGAGATAGCTGGACATTGAACCTGACTGGTGAAATTTAAAAGTGAAGCATTACTTAATAAAGCAAAATCTAGCAAAGATGTAGATGCATGCACAACATCATGGTGAGTAGGCAATGTATTGTGAGCAATATAAAGTCCCAGGCGCAAACAAACGGTTCTCATTGAAATCGATCTCGACATATCAAATAAATTACAATTGTAATCACCGACAACAATTATATTATTGTATCTGACAAACAAATGGTAATGCAACTCTTCAAAAGACGAGATATCACCATGCGGCAGATAAACTACACCGAAGAGAATTTTATTAGAACCTGAGCCGGCTTCAATAAATAAGGACTCACACACTCTATAATCAGAAGCACGAAAAACAACACTAAACTTGATTTTATTCGAAACGTATATACCTACTCCGCCCCCCCTAGCACCCGGTCGATCATTTCGCACAAACGAAAATCCCGAAATAGACACTGCCTTTGATGTCACGTAGGATTTTAACCATGTTTCGGAAATACCAAACAAGTCAATGTCACTTCCACAAAGTATTGTCCTAAGTTCATCTAACTTGGTGTTGTAATTAGAAGGGCGAATGCTCTGACAATTGAGATGTCCAAAAGATAAACAATTATTGTAATGGCAAAGTCTATTCTTGAAAAAAGAAGCATTGCCAACAATTGGGCCAAGATTTAATGCAACCATTTTAAATAAGTAAAAAGTGAGGAATAATAACTGGGGAACCACAATGCAATGAATAAATATTTAACAAAAAGTATTCGGAAGATCAAAATCACAAAAAACAGATTTCCTCACAGGAAAATCAAATAAAAATAAAAATTGTAGAGATAAATAAGTACTACTCCAAAATAATGAAACATACTGCCCGATTAACATGGTTAAAACATATAGCAACTATGATTCTAGCCAACAATCATTGAAGAAATTTTCACATTCTTGTAGTGTGAGTGTTTTAACCGTACCACCAGACATTGTAGCTACGATTTTCGGAACATCTCCATTAATTAAATTGTATTTCATCAGCTTCTTACTACTCAATAATTGGCGGCTTAAGAAGACAAGTCTGGATGCATCAGGGGTCAGATGATCATTTAAAAAAACTCTTGTCCGCAAATTTCCCCCCATCAAAGAATCCAATTTAATAGGAGATCCACGGTGGTAATTTGCCATAATAAGGTCTCTGATTTGCACGGAATTAAATTTTACCAGGACTGATTTGCCATTTTCAAAGTAACAACAATGTTGAATGCTGTTTGCATTTATATTTACTTTGCAAAGGTTGCCGATCTTTAAAACTATCTGGGTAATATCATGAATACCGTGAGGTAGCCCCTTAATAACGATATTCGCTCTATTCAATCGTCGCTGCAAAATGTTTTTTTCCTTTGCCATTAAAATCACGTCAGTCTGCAATCTTTCAACCGTAGTACGCAGACTTTCCGCCTTGGCTTCCAGATTTTCCACCGTTGATAATGCGTTTTTACAGAAACGAATATCATTGCTAATCAAATCGACCTTATCCATGCATATTTTCACGTCATCTTTGACTTTCCGCAAACCATCCATAAACTCATTACGAAATGAGCCAATGACCTCATCAACGGTAGCCTGAAATTTCGATGAACATGCCTGTATTTGCTCATCAATTCTCCTTTTTAATGTTTCCTCCAGGTTATCAAACGACTTTCGCATTTTAATACTTAAGGCATCCATAAGATTGTCATTGATGCCTTGTAGCGCTGTTTGACCTCTGCTTCTGTGAGAATTGTTGCACGCCTGTACACTTGTATCACCTACTATGGAACTGTTGCTGGAATCGTCGCTTTTGTCACCATCGGTGTTTTTGTTAGCACAGCGTTTGCAAGTAAACACAATAGATTTATTCTTCTTCACTTCAGCATCACTAATCCCAATGCATTTTGGATGAAAATATTCAGGACAACCAGAACAACCTACACTGTAAACTCCTTTACTAATGGGTTTTCCACAGACAAGACATTTCCATATTTTTGTGCTGTTCCCAGTGGTAGTCTTCAATGCAATCTTCGTTACCGGCGCCATATCAAAACAAACGATATTTGTTGTACTCGTACACAGCTGTCAAATATATGTACGTAGATATATTCACGTTTGTATGTGTGCAGAGGTTGGCGCAAACAAGTAACAAACGCAAATAAATGCAAATTGTAACAATAAAAGCAGGACACAGTACAACTTCACTAGATTTAGATTTCCACGGTATAATTTATGGTTTTTAAGTCAATCAAATGTTGCAACTCAAAAATTACTGCTTTAATTTTATTTTTAATTTGATTTTTCTGGAGCACAACTTTAATTCAGCTGGTCATTGCCAGGGTTGCCAGCCATCGTGCACTTTTAAGCCATATTAGTTCCCGATGAAGTTTGGTGCTTGTGTTCATGTCTTAATCGAGTATGATGTTGCCAGATTGGGCACCCTATATTTAGCAATATGGCATCCCATTTTTGGAGAGATGTTATCAATTATTGTGAATTAACGGGAAGAAGAAGAACAAAAATGGGAAATTATTTTAATATTTGCAAAAGAGTGTAAACAATTGAACATAGAATAGTAAATATATGTTTTATAAATACTTTTCACGAATTTTTTTGTCTGTTTCGCACTGTTCTTTCTTCGCAACTCATGACACCATTGCTACCAGATAGTGAAAATCCGCCACTTATTGCTTATGTGCCAGTTAGTGGAAGTCAGTTGTTTTCGTTGCAAAGTGCTAAACTAAAAGTGCTAGCTGGTAACGAAAACATGCCTAATGTAAATCTTGTGACTTCATTTTTATTCAGTATAATAAGTTTTCGCTTTTATTGGGATACACAAACAATGCAAGCTCGTTCATTAAGAAACTATAAACTTTGAATAATTTCCTCATTTTAATCTCGGAAGGGCAGACGTTTGGAATCTATTGCTGGATAAATGATAAAGTGTCAATATTCGACATGGCAAACAGAGGTTTTTGCTGGTATAGTATTGAGTGGAATTGATGATGGAGTGCATATACATACAATACTGCCCGATCGAGCTTTCCAACGATTTTACTTTTTGGAATACATTTTTTAAAATGATTGTCTCTTCAGAGCTTGTTCTTACCAATGGGTGAAGAGGGGCATAAGCTGAATGTGGCCAAACGTGTCACACATATCACCCATAACAGGGAAAAGGCAGAACAGAAAAATAGAGCTGTGAATGCATAAAATGGAAGAGGTCCGGCCTAGGGGTTCTTTTCAGGTGATCCTCCTAGTTAACCATTTGGTGATGAATAGTTACGTCTACAAACAAAATCGTCAACTTTGTGACGATTTCAATCCATATGAGTTCCAAGAACGTCGAATGCATACCGAAAAAGTTGCTGTTTGGTGTGGATTTTGGGCTGACGTCGTCATCAGTCCATATTTATTTGAAAGCGACGTTCACCACACATTATCCTCAACGGCGAGCGCGATCGATGCTTACCAACTTCTTTTGAGCTGAGTTGGTTGATATGAACACCAACATGTGGTTTCAACAGGAATGCGCTACGGCCACACAACTCATGGTCATCTCACGAGGAGGTGATGTTAAATATCCACCGAGATGGTGCGATGCGACCCAATTACAATCTTCTAAAACGCTCCCAACAATAAAATGTAAACAAACAATCAAACGTCATCTATGAGTTTGACAGTTCATTGAGCTCTCAAAAAATGACGAGAAAATCAGCTGTTCGCTGTACTCTACCTTGTTCAATATACCTTGGTTGATACCGACTTTCGGTTGTATATATCGCTCACTCACTTCAAGAGTGACATAACTCAAAATTGAAAATTGCCAAGATGTGTAACTTTAAGTCCGTATAAAAAGATAAGTAACAAGAAATAAGATGTTTAAATACGCTTGAGTAATCCGAAATATGGTTGTTTACTAATAGACCAAATTTCGCTGAGATTAATTTATGGAAATTTGCAAAATTCGGATTTTAGTAAGGCAACCTCAAAAATTTTAAATATTGAGTTATGTCACTCTTGAATTGAGTGAGCGATATGTCAAACTCCACCAATGACAATTGAATACTATAGACGTCGCATGGCAGAGAGCTCTTTCCGCCTGCCTCGGTCTCCTACAAACTTTGACACTTGCTTGAAAAAAATTGCTTCGTATGAATCAGGACTAATGTAAGGCTATCTCTTATAAGGCGTTCACACCAACCCGTTTTAGCTCATTTGTTTTGGGAAAACATCTCACCGTTCACACATGTTGCCTGCTTAATTATGACATTTATTATGTTTTCAAATGGCATATGTCAACTTATTGTGTACAAACAACTTTTACTGAAAATATAAAATAGAAACATGGAAAGTACCAAAAAAGCATTATTAAATTATTTGGTGCTCACAAATCAATGCACAACGAGAATTCAACTATTCGATGCCGTACAAAGTAAATTCATTCATTTTATTGTTGACAAAATTTGAAATGTATATGTTCAGTGTGCGACAGATTCACAACTTAAGGGGGTTCACATACTTCAACATGCCGTTTTGGGACGTGTTATTGAGAAAAACATGCCGATTGAGACGGTTTCAATTGACATTTCTGGTGTGAACGCCTTATTAAATACTAGGTCCAGATTCACACTCGCCAACTTTTTCCAAGCAAGAGTCAAAGTTTGATGGCGGGCGGAAAGAGCTCTCTGCCTCTCTCTCCTACAAACTTTGACACTTGCTTGGAAAAGTTGCCGAGTGTGAATCTGGACTAGTGAAAGCGTCCGATGATTTCAAATGTATAATTTCGGATACTATAAATAAAAAACGTATTTTACAGAACGTTTACAACAACAGCACAAGAAAAACAAAAACACAAAGACCTAATTGAAGGCAGGGTTAGGCATTTCACAACTTATTTCCTCCTTTCAAAGGGCAGAATGTTAGAATGTCAGAAGAAGCAGCAATGAAAACAAGTATAAGTATTGAAAAAAATACGCGTGTGAACGTAAACTCAAGTACAAAAAAGAATAAGTCGAGAAGTTACTTAAAAAAGTATCGTTTAAATAGGGACTTAACGCCATGTCGTTTTATTACGATATTTACACAATGGATGGCAAGTGGATCAGGCCATTCTATCGGAGGAGATAGAGTTGTGGTAAGTTATGTTTCCTTTTATCCGACAGCTGCATGTGATTTATTGACCACTAATGCTATGTTTTTTTCAGTTTGAAAAAATTCCACAAAATGTTATTTCAAGTCGAAAATGGAAAGCTTTTTTCCTAAAGTAGCATTGCAATTTTGAAGTGTGTGTCACTTTTATATGTATATATGTGTGTATGTATATGCATGTGTATTTTTATACCCAACACCACACTGTGATACAGGGTATTATGACTTTGTGCATTTATTTGTAACGCCCAAAAAGAGAAGAAATAGAATCATAGTTTATTATACCGATCGACATAGAATCACCTTTTGAGTCGATTTAGCCATGTCCGTCTGCCTGTCCATGTATTCTTGTAATCAAAGTGCAGGTCGTATTTATGGTCCGATTGTGATGAAATTTTGCACAGTGCTCTTTTTTGGACGATCGCTATTGAAATTGGTGAAATCGGTTCAGATTTAGATATAGCCCCCATATATATGTTATTACCGATTTGACATGTAAGGGCTGTAGAAACTGTATTTTATATCAGATCAGTACGAAATCTGGCAGAGTGAATGGAGACTGCCAAATTCGGGGAAAATCGGTTCAGATTTAGATATAGTCCCCATATATATGTTACACCCGATTTGACATGTAAGCGTTGTAGAAACCTTATTTTATATCCAATCAGTTCGAAATTCGGCAGACAGAATTTTTTTATTACATGAATGAACATTACCAAATTCGGGGAAAATCCGTTCAGATTTACATATAGCCCCCATATACATATATGTTACACCCGATTTGACAAGCGCTGTAGAAACCGTATTTTATATCCGATCAGTACGAAACTCAGCAGGGAGAATTTTATTATTACATGAATGAGCACTACCAAATTCGGAGAAAATCCGTTCAGATTTAAATATAGTCCTACTATATGTATATGTTACACCCGATTTGACATGTAAGCTCTGTAGAAACCGTATCTTACATCCGATCTGTACGAAATTCGGCAGAGAGAGTTTTCTTATTACATTTATGAACACTGCCAAATTGTTATCGCAATGCACATTTTCACATTGTTGGGCAGGTGTTGGGTATTATATAGTCGTCCCCGCCCGACTTTCTGTCTTTCCTTACTGGTTTCTTTTTGCTAATATTTTTGAAAACAATCACAAGTTTTAATTCTAATCAGTAAACAATTAAGTGGGTAATGCCGACTTAGAAAACAGTTAATTTAAATGTCAGAAAGTAAATATTGTTGAAGATCATTGTGTTAATGCTATAAATATATTATTTATTTTGTGTTGATATGATGGTGATGCTTGTGATGCATCAGAAGCCTCTAATCAATAAACAATTAATTGGGTAATGCTGACATAGAAAATAGTTAATTTAAATGTCAGAAAGTAAATATTGTTGAAGATCATTGTGTTAATGCTATAAATAAATTATTTATTTTGTTTTGATATGATGGTGATGCTTGTGACGCATCAGAAGCCAGTACAACAGTACAATGTTATAAATAACAAAACAATTTCCTAATGGTGTACGATTATAAATATATAAAATGATTTTTTTATGAACCGAAAAAGAGGTTTTATTATTATTTTTAAGGATTTGCTTTATATTTGCTGAGATATATAAATTGTGCTTCCATCACCCAGGAAAATAATTGGTTGGAATTCGATAGTAACAACAAAAAAATAGTACTACACCAAAAAAAGTTTGCTGTTAATAACAAACAACGTCTGCTAATTTTCAGCAAACATTTTTTCTGCTAATACAGCAAATTTTCTGCTGTAATAGCAAAAAGTTTGCAGTTTTGCAATAGCAAACGCACTGCTGAAAAATTTGCAGTTTGCTGAAAATGTTTGCTATAATCAAAATATGTGAGAATAAGACAAAAGTTGCAATAATTTTCATGATGAAGTTCAACTACCATTGAAAATCAAACAGGTTAAGGTCATTCGTGCGCTGAGAAAAGTATATTTTGAAAAAAAAATAAATAATTTGTCGGCGATATCTATTTTCCTAGTTACGGTTCTCAATATTTTTATTTTTCATTGGATTTTATAAATATTGGAAATAGGAGTCGAATAAAACTGCAAAAAGTAAAACACAAATCGATAACGAATATGATTTGACGTGGAAATAGAGCGATTTCAAAATCTAAGTACCGGACATACAATTAAAATTAATCTATTGTGCTTAGGTTTTATTTTCTTATGTTTTATATTTTAATGAAACCAAAGCTAAACATTAATATTTTCAGCGCGATTTGTAAAAATGTTTATAAAGTCCTGATTCACACAAGGCAATTTTTTTCAAGTAATTGTCAAAGTTTGTAGGAGAGAGTGGCAGAGAGCTCTATCCGCCAGCTTCTCTCTCCTACAAATTTGGTCACTTGCTTGGAAAAAATTGCCTCGTGGGACCCAGGACTAAGTCTTGTGTATGCAAAAACACAAGACCACAGGACGGCAAATACTTGTGAAATTTTCGGTTTCAAATGGAAAGTCCCGACTTAAGGTGGGTACTATGTTTTTTCGGCACGAAAAAATTTCGCAAAATGTTATTTCGAGTTGAAAAATGGAACGCTTTTTTACTAAAGTTGCATTGCAGCTTGGAAGTGTTCGTGTCAAAGTGTCACTTTTATATGTATGTATGTGTGTATATGCATGTGCATTTTTTCTTTTTGCTAACATTCTTGAAAACAAACAAAAGATAAAATTCGAATCAATAAACAATTAATTGGAATAATGCCGACCTAGAAAATAGTTAATTTAAATGTCAGAAAGGGAATATTGTTGGAGATCATTGTGCTAATGTTATACATAAATTATTTATTTTGTATTGTTGCGGTGGCGATGTTTGTGAGACATGACAAGCCAAGGTAGTACAATGTTATAAATAACGAAATAATTTCCTACTGTTGTACGAATATAAATAAATATAATGATGTTTTGATTAATCGAAAAATATGTTTTATTATTACATTTAAGGATTTACATTATATTTGTTGACATATATATTATACTTCCATCCATAAACGGAATATCTTCTTCCAACTTCTATGGCTGGCAAGAACTAACTATGTATGTTCTTTACAACCATTTCCAAATCGAGATCACAGGCACTGTCCAATTCCATTGTCCTACTGCTTTAGTAGTAGTATTATACTGGCTTTTGCACACAATTGTTCTAAACATACAAACATAAATGTACATATCTAATTACAAGACAAATTCCACATTATTACATTAAGTTACATGTCCTTTCAGTGTTTTGCACATTTTGTTTGCTATTGTACTGCAATCCAATTGGAATTTCACTCTTCTGGTTATTTCCATAAACATAATTATTTTGCCTTTCACATCCTTGCATTCTTTATTTCGGAAGATAATTTAATTTATTATTCTTTATTAGAAAATTGTATTTCTAATATTACAACAGTTGAGTTTCTTGCGGACAAAAATAAATATAAACAAATGGGAGTGCGACGGTGGCGGCATTAAATTTGTTGCGGCGTTCAATTTGTAATGGCGTTAAATTTGTGGTGGCACAAAATGTTAATTTTTCGCGTTGAAATAAACACACTACCACAAACGAAATAATTTCGCAGTTTTTTTCGCGACTCGAAAAATGAACATAGTACCACGCTTAAAGGATTTTTGGATTTCTAAGTTTCAAAATAGTACAAATAAATTTATTACTGTAAATTACCAAGTCCCACAAAAATATGCTCCTGCCACTACTAGGACAAAGAGGTCCAGGATGAAAGTAGAAGAAGTTGCCTCCACTGTCCCAGAAGATGCCGCCACTGTCCAAGATGTTGCCACAGCCACAGTCCAAGAAGTTCCCGCCACAGGCACTGTCCAAGAAGTTACCTACACATATGTTTGAAAAACACAATTGTGTTACTACATACGTATATGGCGATTTTTGGAAAGATGCGATAACACCAAAATTAAATGCTGCCCCACTTAAGAAGGAAAGAATGCGTTCTTGTCTGCATATTGATGATCCCAATGAATGGAAGTACAGTTATCTGTCAGGCGATGCTCGGCACCGACATTGCGAAAGAATTATGGAGTCAATCAAATTATGGAGTATATATCATTTGCTACGGAAAAAAGTGTAACACGTCGAAGGAGTGACCTAAGACCCAAAGTATGTTCGGAGGAAATCCGTTTTGGGTCATTTTAAGTCGAATGAGCAATGTCCGTCCGTCTGTGTGTCTGTCTGTCTGCTGGCTGGTGCGCACGATAACTCTCGAAAGGAGTAACCGATTGACCTCAAATTTGGTATGTGGTAATATTTTTTTCTATCTCCGGCTAAGTTCGAAGATGGGCCATATTGGTCCACTCCTTCTAGTACCTCCCCCACAACGGGTTAAAATGTTGTGAAATATTGATTCTTTAATAACTGCTATACTATTTATTCGAATCTTTTGAAATTCCACACATAGTATTAGCTTATTAGTCGTTATCAACTCGAGAAAAATTGGCGAAGTCGCCACGTCCCTTTTGGTACCTCCCACACAAATGCACCATTTTGCACCAAAAGTTAACAGCTTATAACATTAAAACCAGTGTATAAAAATATTGAAATTTTGTACAGTGTAATGTTTTTATAGTTTCTATAGCCCTGTGAAAAATGGGCGTTATTGCCACGCCCCTCTTTGTACCTCCCACACAAAATGCCCAAATCATACCACAATTTAACAATTTAACAATTTAACGTCTCATAACGTTTATACCAGTGCACATAAATGCTTATAAGTCGGCACAGTGCAATGAACTTAAAGTATGTAATGTTCAGCGAAAAAAGGTGTATTTGATAAACCCCTTCTGGTACCTCCCACACAAATTGACAGAATAATTCGAGTAATATTCAATATTACATTACTCACAAAGTGAGGGTATACCTTAGTCGGTTTACCCGACTGAAACTTTCTTACTTGTTTAATATAAATAAAACTAATTTATATCATATTGCCCTCAACGTTTCGTTGGTTTATTTCCAATTTCATCAGGAGTAAAGATCTATTTTTGAATTATTAAATATTTCCTATTATCTCGTCATTATTTTTTAAAATTAAAAAACGGGACTTCTCAACACATTAATTAATATAATAAATAATTAAATATAAAATATATCAGTACAATGTTATAAATAACAAAATAATTTCCTACTGTTTTACGAATATAAATACATAAAATTATGTTTTGATGAAACAAAAAAGATGTATTATTTTCATTTTTAATATGTTTTATAAAATATTCGTTGTTTTGTGTTCGGTTCAGTTGTACTAGCAAAGGAAAAAAATATTAATATTAATATTTATAAAATATTTTTTAATAAAATAAAAAGAATAATAATTTCACAACTAAATTTATACTTTTATAGTGGCAGAATGTTAGAATGACAAAAGAAGAAACAATGAAATAAGTATTGCAGAAAAAAAGTACGTCGTGTGAACGCAAACACAAATTTAAAAAAGATTTAGAAGATAATTTATTTAAAAAAAGTATCGTGTGAAGCAGGACTACTAATAGTCTTCACTTTTTGAGTAATGTAAGGGCATGTTTACATCATCAGATTTCGTCGCGCGATCTGTCAAAAATTCATCTCTGGATGATTAGCCTTTTAGGGTGTCTCTTAGGGTATCTCTTATGGTGAATTCTTTTCTGCAAAAATGTGCAACACTTACATTGCCCTTTTACCGAAAACAGCACTATATCGCTTTTTTGAAATTTTAGTTGTGCTAAATTCGACTAACTTACAGCCTGTTTCTGTAACTTAAAATTTTGCTTTCTTTCGCCTGCCAGACGACAAACAGCTGATTTGGGTTTCACTAACTACCATCACAACGACAAGTCGCACGATAATGAACTCGTACGAAAACGTAATCATTTCAGTGTAAATTTTGGTTTCTCTATCTCTCTTTGCTGTCATCTGGGCGAACACAAATGTCAGATCGAGTCACGTTATTTTATTTGTCGACTGATAGGAACAATGACAAAAAACGTTATTAAAAGCAAAAACAAGTATATATTAGCATAATTATGGTAAAAACAATTAAATAATAATAAAATTGTATACATATGTTTACATATTTAAGCATAAACAAGTCAAAATTGGCAGCTCGCTAAGATGGAAAAAATTCATCAGTGCACAATGAGAGAGACGTGAGAGAGAGAGAGAGAGAGAAAGAAATGAGAGTGTTGGATCAGCTCAGCTAACTCACCCAGGGTTGATTTTTGGCCACCGCTCATGTAAAGGATACAGAGGTGTATTTTCTAAGGTCGACCATACAAATATGTGTGCTTTTTTAGACCGGAAGTTGTGAAATTATTGATATGGCAATTACATTATTATCCAATTGGTAAATGGCTAACGTCATTGACGTAAGGCCCGGCGAACGAAAGAACGAACCTTAGAGAAACCAAATTCCAGACGATAGTGAGTGACTGGTTTTCGTTCGCAGAGACTTTCCTTAGAAATACAGAAACAGGCCGTTAATTACCAAATTTCAAAAAAGTATCACAAAAGTGCCGTTTTCGGAAAAAAGGGCAATGAAAATGTTGCACTTTTTTGCAGAAAAGAATTCGCCATTAAATACCAGTGAATGCGTCCGGCGTCTGTCAAACTCAAATTTCATCCTATTGTTTTCTGTGCATACAACAACACTTTGACAGACGCAGGACGCAATTCACCGGTATTTAAGAGATGCCCTTAAATACCAGTGAATGCGTCAGCGTCTGTCAAAAAACGCACTACGGATAATTTTTAACGCGAGCTGCACCCAAATACGCAGGAAACAAAAAACAGCTGACTTGGTGATTCTGGACAGACCACAAAGAAGAGGAAATACAAATTTACTCCAAAACCAGGAGCCATTCGTATTTTAAACATTTTGCAGACAGAGCAATTCATTTTTCTTCGCCTTCTCAACTTTCTAACTATGTTTTCGTACGGAAAGGTTGTAGAAACCGGACTGCACTGAAGCAATTTGATAGTTTGCATTTGAGCAGTATTATTGTGTATACACCGCAATGACACAACGTTTTTAACTAAAAAATTTCCACAGCATTGTAGTTATATGTTTTAATTTGTTTGTTATGCAAGATCCTGTTTTTCATTAGAGAAGAACGGAAATTTTAGTAATCGTGGAGTATCTAAAGATTTTGGTTTTGTCCACAGAAGTCATATTATGTTTCTTAAACTCTTTATTGGTTGTGCAAAATGTAAAGACCTGTAATTCTCCTCCTGACTTTGTAATCGCCATCCATATCTATCGAAGCTGTCGGTTCCCTGGTGGCACTTGCCATGTTGGGACTAAATCGTGTTTTATTTCAATAGTAAATCAAATTATATCTTATAATCATGCTTCTTGTTTATTTATATATCTTATAATCATGCTTCTTGTCAATTGATATTTCCAAATGTCCTCGTTGAACATGGAATTCAAAGGCATTGCAGCATCGTAAAGCTTTGGAAATAAAAATTTTTCGGAACAAGCTCGCGTCATATGCTTCATTGGAGGAAGAACAAACACCTGGACTAACGATTTTCTTGGGTTCGATCCGACCGGAATCAAAATGTGTTCTTGAAAATGGATTCCTTGCGTCCAAGCAGCGTGAATAGGTTCCCCACATTCCTGTTGAGTGAATAAACATTAAGACAAAAATGCTGGTACACATTTTAAAGTTTTGGAATTTAGTACTAGGTGTTGACAACTCCAGAGAAATTGCTTGCCATGTGCCCTTCTTGATTTTTACACATTTGTGGAGAGGCTCCTTTGTATTCCACAAGTGGGCAGTGTCCCAGCTATTTCAATCATTTCTTCGCTGTTAATCTGAAAGGCACATTTTAATATAAATTATAATAGTAAAATATTAAATTCTTACCGGTTTGTATTTAGTATTTCCTGCAAATTCAACATTTAATATTTTTCTACTTCGTGCACTATTCCAAAATAAAAAAATGAAATGCTGCTTGTCATCTGTTTGTGTTTATGTTTTCTTTTGTTGGTGTTTTGTTTTCTTTCGCTGTAGTTGTAAGCGTACTGTCAAATTCGGATTTTTTGAAATTATCCGGCGTATCCGTGTGCGTATTTGGGTAGCTGTAGTACATTTGAAATCGAGTTGGACAGACGCAGGACGCATTCACCGGTATTTAAGAGATACCGTTAGGTATAAACGAGTATCACGCGATTTTGAGAGGATCTTACGACAAAATGACAGCGTGTAGGAGTTGACACAACTTTAAAAATTACTGAAAAAGATCTGTCATTCGTCGTCGGGTTGTTTCGTGCAAATGTAAAGGAAGAAAAATAAGGAAAGGAAATAAATAAATGGAAGCAATAGGATTACATAAATTAAATCTTGACAACGTGTTCGACGTGTACAACATTTGTTAATTTTACATTTCCTTTTTGCTGCTCTTTCTTAAATCAGCTGTTTTTGACAGAAATAAAAAGTTGCATGTCAAGCACGGTACTATGTTCCGGTTTCGCGCTGAAATCCCATGCAAAAAACAAAGTTGTGAAAAAATGAGTGAAATTTTTTTATTTGTGGTACCATGTTTTTTCAACGTGAGAAATTTACATTTTGTGCCGCTAAAAATTAATTGAACGCAGCAAGAAATTGAATGCCGCCAGTATTGCACTCCTATTTATTTATATTCATGTTTGTCCGCGAGAAATTCAATTGTTGTAAATATAAGTAATACAATTTTCTAATAAGAATACTAAATTAAATTATTTGAAGTTAAACAAACTAATGCAAAAGCATTGGAACGGAAAATAATTATGTATATGGAATAAACGAGAAGAACGACATTCCGATTGAATAGCAAAGCAAAAAATGTGCAAAACACTGGAAGGACATGTAACTATATGTAATAATGTGGAATTTGTCTTGTAATTACATATGTACGTTTGTATGTTTAGAATTGTGTCGAAAAGCCTGGTGAAACATTGTGGACGGCTACCGCTACCAAAGCGGTAGGACAATGGAATTGGACAGTGCTTTTGATCTCGATTTGGAAATGGTTGTAAAGAACATAGGTAGTTCTTACCACCCATAGAAGTTAGAAGAAGAAGTATAATTTATATATGTCAACAATTATAATGTAAATCCTTAAATATAATAATGAAACATCTTTTTCGGTTCATTTATTCATTTATATTCGTACAACAGTAGGAAATTATCACAAAATAAATTAGCATCAACACAAAATAAATATTTTATGTATAACATTAGCACAATGATCTCCAACAATATTTCATTTGTCGACTTTCAGAGGATCGCGTGTAGCACGACTTTCTGACATTTAAATTATCTATTTTCTAAGTCCTGATTCACACGAGATAATTTTTTCCAAGCGAGTGTCAAAGTTGATAGGAGAGGGAGGCAGAGAGCTCTTTCCGCATACCTCTCTCTCCTACAAACTTTGACACTTGCTTGGACAAAAATTGTCTAGTGTGATTCACTAGGTCTGCATTACTCCGATTAATTGTTTACTGATAAGAATTTTAACTTTTGTTTGTTTTCGAGAATATAACAAAAAGAAAAAAAAAACATAAAAGTGACACTTTCACACACACTTCCAAAATGCAATGCTACATTAGTAAAAAAGCGTTCCATTTTTAAACTCGAAATAACATATGGCGAAATTTTTTCGCGCTGAAAAAAACTAATAGTACCCACCTTTAAAATGAAAGAAAGTATCATTATGGCTGCGCTAAGGTAAATTTTCGGTTTCGTTTGCCTAACCCGACCTTAAGCACAGTACTATGTTCCCGTTTCACGCTGAAATACCGTGCTCAAGTATAGATTCGATTTTGACAGACATATATATGGTTTCACAAGTATGTAGGTATGGCCTTTAATTTTGCGTCTGCGAACAGAGGCGGCTCGCCGCCGTTTAAATTTCGTATTTGTTCTCTCATTCTGTTCGTATTCCGTCTTTGTTCTCTCATTCTTTTCGTATTGCGTCTTTGTTCTCTCATTCTTTTCGTATTCCGTCTTTGTTCTCTCATTCATCTCATTCATATATTTATTTTTCGACTTGTTTTTCAGTCTTGAAAAAATTGTCTCTTCAGCAACAACATTACAAGAGAGGGATACGCAAAAATTATTTTTAAATATGTATATTTTTTTAAATTAATTTGGAAAAGGAGACACAATAACAAATAATTAATGAGTTAACAAAAACTGGAAATATTAATAAAAGTGCCTTCAAAGAGTGTTTTGAGAAAGCGAAGAAAAACGAGTGTGTATTAACAAATAAAAAACTACCTTCTTTACGGTCGAAAGAAACCAAGTGTGAAGAGAAACGAAGAAACTTCACGAGATTGTGAATTAACAGCAAGTGAAAATATTGTAGAAAATAAGCAAGTGCAGACACTTTTGGAACAAGTGCAAATAATTGTATATTTATAAGAATTCTGGTACATTTTTCTGATTTTGTCGCATTCGATTTTACTTGAATGCTTCATTATTTCTTTGCCGTTTTCACGTCTCTTTCATTCATTCATTCATTCATTCATTCAAAGAAGTAAAAAACGTACAACAAAAAAACGTACCAAATTAGAAAACGGAATATGTAAAATAGAAATCAAAGAAAAGAAGTGGAAATAAAATCCAAGAATAAGCAAAGTGCTGAGAATTTGGTAATACATAAATATTAAAAATTATTTGCTAATCGTATTAAACTAATTTCAACTAATTTATTAAAACTAAATCTTACTAAAAAAAGTAAGAATTAAAAAAAATTACTGTAATATTTTTTCCACGAGTGAATTGTCATATTTATCTGGTGTTATTTTGTGTACTTCCGAAGAGCATAGAGAGCGCAAAGAAGAAACGAAACGCAGAGCTAGAAAAAGAAGAAACATAAGTGTGTGTGTAAAATTTGTGTGTTTCATTGAGAAAAAGACGAAAGAAAAAACCTAAAGCAGCAACAACAAAACAACTGCGAGTGTTTTGCTGCCGCGTCTGTCATTTGAAATCTTGCCTCCATCCTCCATCACTTGTGTCTTGTGTCGGGTTATACACTTTCTTCTAATTCATCTCGTGCGGGTTATTGGAGCTTTGCGACAACATATTCCCTCAAAACAACAAAAAATCACAAGAAAAAAATATCATTGTGTTTTCGATTTGTGTTTTGTGTATTTCGGTGTGGATTAATCTCTACAGCAGCAGCAGCAACAACAATTACAGCGGAAAAACAAGAGAGTATTTCGCGAGCTTCCTCAGCAGTGAGATTTTCTTTTTCGTGGTCGGTCGTCGTAGTCTGTCTTCATTGTTGTGTGGATTGTGCCAAAAAGCCGGTCACGTTTATAATCGTATTCGGTACTTCCTGCAAGTCGCAGAGTCCTGTTATCCTTAGCAGGTGTTTTCCAGGCTACTGGTCTCCAGTCTGCTTGCAATTTTTCTCTTGGTTGCGTGAGTTCTCGCAAAGAAAACTTTTTCGCAAATTTGATTTGTTTTGTTGGATTACACCATCTGATTTTCTTGCCTGGATTCCTGGCGGTGTCTCTATTGGATTATAATAAGGCACAAAAAGGATTACTTTAAAATTTAACTGCAACGAAACTGATAGGTAAGTTGTAATGCATTATTAATACATATGGATTTGTTTGTAAATTATTTTATTATTTACATATTGCTCACATCAAGAGTGGCATAAGTCAAAATTTTGGAACGTTGCCTTACAAAAATGCTTATTTTGCAAGTGTCCATAAATAAGGGTCAGCGAAAATTGTTTTAAAAGTAAACAATCATATTTCGTATGATTCCAGCATTTTAAAACATAAACATCTTACTTACCTTTTTATACGAACTTAAAGTTAAAAATCTTGACAATTTTAAATTTTGAGTTATGTGACTCTTAAAGTAAGTGAGCGATATGTATATTAATATGGGTCGACAAAAAGTTGAGGCGAACACCCCCTACGTTTAAGGTTTTGTTCAAAGACAGATTAAGAATAACAGAAAATGTTTTGATTCATGCGACCTACATACGTCCTAAATATTTAGGTTTTATTTATAGCCCTGTTATTTGGTGTCGTATCGAAGGAAGCCGCATACCGATGTTCATGGTTTGTCAATGGCTCCATTTTCACTTTGATCACTCTTGACTCTGAACATATGACATACGATGACTATTTCTCACTACGATCATGAAGGCTCCTAAAAACCATGAAACTTTTGGCTTAACAGCAAAAAATTGTGGAGATTAAAAAAAAGTAGTTCTATTATAGGGGGATAATTCATATATGTGTTGTCAATTGGCGTCCCATCGAAAGGAAACCTACCGTTGTTTGTGATTTATCAATGGCACCATTTTGCTCTTTGATTACCTTTGACTATAGTCAATTTTGACTCCCTGTATTTCCTCCATATGATGCCTTTTTCTCATAACGTCGGTTACATAATACAACAATAAGGAAACTACTTAAAAATCTTAAATATCTAAAATGTATTAATAGATGCAATATAAAATAAAATAGAATAATAAGACAGGGATTAGTAGAAAGATGGCATGTAACGAACACTTCCTAACTCACTCATTTTTAGAAAATATAATATATACTCTGAAAGCAGATCGAATAAAACAAAAGAATAGATGAAAAAAACAAGAAATCAATATAGTTTTATAATGAAAAAATTATTAAGCATTAAAATATAATAATTGAAAAATACAATAATGAAAATATAATTGAACGTTATAAGTAAATAACGAATAATTAAATAATTAATTATAATAGGAAAGAAAACGAAAAACAAACGAAATTTGGAGGCAATGTGTTATTTATTATCCTAAAAAGAATGATCTGACTTTATACATCGACACAGAGTGTTTATATATTGTAGGTACTAGATACAGGGCGTAAAAGTCCAGATCCAAATTTTTTACAAATACAATGTGAAAAGATTTTTCAATATCTTGGCTGCAATTGTTCCACAAATATCGATCTCAGCACAGAAGTCTTTATACGAATATGAATGCGAATTTATATCGAAAGCGCAATTTTTGCTACTTTGTAACATAGATTCGAAACAAATGTTTATACAAAACATCAGTCATACTCCATTAAGAAACAGCTTTTGCCCTAAGCTCGCATTCCCCAAATAATATTCTTTAGGGAGAATAACATTCACGGCTATTATTGTACAATTTATTATTATTGTAGAAAATTCATCCCTGATGACGGAAATCAATGATAACACCGAAATAAAGAAAAATTGATAAATATTAAATGTAGAAATACCCGGCCTATCGCTGCACTTCAAAAACAAAATGCAATGCAACAAATCATGTTTAAATTTGCCAACGATAGAAACCTCCTGGACAGCATCTGCAAACAAACAAAGATAAATTTAACAGTATAAATACAAATATGAAATGTGTGAAGAAATTTTACCGAAAACCTCATCATTTGCCCTTGCCTCATTACATTAAACTTATTATTAACTTTAATAATTATTAAACTTTTTATTGCACGATCAACTTTGAACCAACATAAATAATTGTGATACATATTTCTTGTTTTTTCCAAGCAAAATCCAAACCTGTTTCCTATTTCACTGCGGCTTTAAAACATTCATTATCTCATTTCACAATGTCATTAAGATTCCTTGACAGAGATATCCTATTTTAGAGAAGTAAAATTAGTTTGTAATAGAATCTTTGGTGTTAGCTTGAAATGCCACCTTAAATAAATTTCATTATTGACGAACGCAGGCAATTCTTGGAACACACAAATATTCTATTTAGCCTTCTTCTGTTTTTCCGAGCACACAAAAAATCCGGCTTTGCCAACTTCCTGTTTCCCACACACTCCGTTACTTTGCAAAGTGCAACACATTCACATTCACAAAGAATATTGCCTATGCACTGGAGTTGATGTTAAAAAGGAAAATGGAAATTTTGGCGCATTTTCCGGTGCTTAACAAATAACAAACCAAAAATATGCACTGCCACAGTCACTCGAATAAGGAAGAGCAAATTCACATGCTCGATGGGAATGACAATAGCAACAACAACAACTTTCGGAAGAAGAAACAGGTAAATAAATGTTAGAGGTTCTTTAAATCGTTTGTCTGGATCGAAAATATGGACGGACAGAGGAAGGGATCACCAACCAAACAGCACCAAAGAAAAGCGAGCAACTGCCTAGATTTTGGCAAATAGATAAACAACAAAGTGTATTTTGTTTTTCGAAAAGAACATACATTTCAAGAACATTACATTTTAGTTGTTAAAACTCCCCAAAAAAGGTACACAAACAACTACACATTTATGGAAACCCGAAATAACAAGAACCTGAAACAAGCCGAAAAGTTATGAAATTTGAGTCTGTGTTATGAATGTTAGCTACCCTTAATGGGTCGCCCTATTCGGTCGGTAACCATGTGAACTGCCAAACTGTCGAATACCCACTCCTTCGGCTATGAAAATTCTTATTTCATTGTGACAACTGCGGGTGGTGGTAGGGCACACACAAACACTGATACGAATTGGAAAATGGTAAAAAGTAATCTTAATTGGTTATTGTAAAACGCAATAATGTGTTGGTGGTGTAGCTCTTCTAAGCTGAATTAAACGCAAATTATTCGGTAGAATACCCAGAAATCCCCATCCTCTGATCTCCGTTCTAATGGGCACAAACTGTGATAAACATTGGGAAAATAACTGCGTTTTAGCAATTTAGCTATTCTTCTTTTTTTTGCGTTTCGTACATAAAATGAAGAAAATACCATTTCCTGTGGAGTTTTATCTAACCCTGTGGAGACAACCACTCAACCAACCATCATCATTGTTCCACAACATCGAAGAAGGGTAGAATTAAGAAGTCAAGAGGCAACTGTTACAAATGGTTGCCAAATTTGTTCTCCCATGTATATGCAAAAATGAGTTCACATTTTTTTAAGATGATAAAAAAGAAGTGGCAGTTTGGCGATTGTAGAATGAGGTTAAAAGTTCAATTTTCATTTGGAATACACCAATGCAGAGCCTAATGTGCATTGTGGTTATAGATTTCTGTTCAAGGATTGAAATGATTATTCCTCTCCTCCTCCTCCTCCTGAATGACTGACTGTGTTAATGGCTTTGTCATGTAATTGTGAATAGTGTTTCGCTGTGCTTTGGATTTTAGTTTCCGTAATCCTATACTACGTATGCCATTTGCTGAATTTCTCTATGGCATTATAATTTATGAAACTAGTTGTGACCCTCGGAAAATTTCCATTTTAATTTCCGAACCACAACTATGACTTTGATAATGTTTACCTTGCAAGCGCAACGCCCCCTCTTTGGCCCTTATTACAGCTGTGGCCAGTCTGTTGGTATTAAATTGTGTCGGTCGTCTTTTTTCCCATTCGGTCATGTAATATTTCAACTTGATTTGTTTTTCATATTTACCCTCATCTCTGTGTCCCGCTTTACTTCTAGGCAAGTAGTTTTTCCTTATAGCTTAGAAAAAAGTTCCCAGCATTATTAAGCTGTTTTTGCTTCACAGCGGAGATTGTGTTGTTTTAAATGTCCACAATTTTGCAAGTCATATTTGGATTATACCCAAAATTAATACGGACATCCCCATCCATTCAACTGACGGTGTCGGTCTTTTCTTTGTGTAAGAAATATTGCAATAGCAATTATATACTGCGCGCCCCTTGAAGGCTTATGAACTGAATGAATTTGGGAAACTTCTACTTACCACCACTACGGGTGTACCATGAGTGGAGTATAACATTAAATATCCTTTCTGGTGGTTTTCTTTGTTATGTACCTTTGTGGTTTTCTTGTCAATACGGACTTTTTGTTTAGTTTTCTGTTTTTCTCTTTTTAACCGCAAATGTTGGTAGATTTTGTGGAAGAAATTCAACTTTTGGAAAATGAGACTTTTTCAAGGCGTTAGTACCTGTTTGCTACTTGCAATGACATTTAGAAAGTTCTTTTATATTGTGTTCGTTTGTTTAAAATTTAAAATATATGATTTTGCTGTATTGCGACATTTTTGCAGCAAAAGGAATACATTTTGCTTCTTTGATTGCACGACGTGTGAAGCAGTGTTTGTCAACAAATAATGACAAAAACGCTTATCAAATATACATATGTGCAATATGATAAGTCGCGTGTCAAATGAGTGATTTGTTTTCACAACGACGAACATTCGTACTAAACCTGTATGTAGCATGATGCACTGAACAAGTAAAAGCACAGCGACCAGTTGATATTCAAACGTTTTTATCCGTTCGTTTATTTTTGAAGAGCTTCCAGGAAAATGTTTCCAAAACTTTCGAGTACTCAAACAGACCTGTTACCACCCGGCACTAAACTTCAGTAGAATACACATACGAGTGAAAACCAAAGTAAGCATTAGATTTTATGAATGAAAAAAAAAACACAAATTAATAAATAATTCCATGGTAATTATTGATTTTCATTTTAAATCTGAAATTTTATGGTATAATTTGTCCGCTGTTTCGAGATACAGAAACCAATTTATAATAAAATCCATTATATTTGTAGCTAAATAAAAGCGGAAAAATTCTTTATTAAACTTATGTATATTGGATTCAATTTTGAATGGATCAATAATATTTTGTTTTTCTTTTAGACACTTTTTTCTTTAAAATAAATTGTGTTTGCCATTGTGCAGATGTTGTGATAATTTACCTCTGTCTGCCTGAACAAGAATCACTTTTCTAAGTGGGTAGCCGGTGGGGAATTAGTCATTTTTTGCCATAGAAATTCATTAAGCCAAGGCGAGACTACAGTAATTTGTTTTATTACAATTTCATTCTTTGTAAATCCATAATTGACGACAACATCGATCACTTACATACACACATAATCGTACATATGTATGTGATTAAAAACTAGATTCTGGTTTTATTCGGTCCCCAACTGTTTGTATTGCGGTCTTGTATGAGTATTTCATTTTTTCACCGGCATTTAAACGGAATGAATGAATGACACATTCAAAATTCATAACGAACACCCTCAATTTGGCATGACGTCAGTTTAAGTTTTCTTGTTGTTATCTTTTTTCCCATTTGTTGGACATTGATTGTTGTGGTTTTGAAGAAATGAGACTTGACTGACAATATTTTATGGATTGTAATTTAAACTTGAAATACTTTTTGCAAATTAAAAAAAGAAATACCGACAACAAAGACAAATAGATGTCTTGGCTGCTTCAACGATCAGCACAAAAGCATTGTGTAAACGCAGGAAGGAAAAGAGGGAGAGGGGTATACCAAGTTTGTCCAGCATTGGGTATTGGGTGTCAAGATCAATTCCCATTCAATTCATTCATAAAAATGATTGACTTTGTGCAGCCACCACTAACCACTAGCCAGCTAAGACGTTATTGGCTTTTTCCCGCTTTTCGATTTTCGCTTTTAACGTAACGTTGTCGATTGTGTGTGTGTGTGTGTGTGCGACGTGATCAGTGTTTGGGGGTTCCGGTTTCCTCGATTTACCTTTTGTTTGATACGTTTTTCAGATTGTTTTTGTTTTGCATTTAATTTTTTTATTAGCCGCTCAATATTTCACCGCCAACAAGAGTGTTGATTTTGTTAAACCGTTTTATTGTGCTTTTTGGTTTGCACGATTTATTGGCTATTTTGTTTTATGGCGTCGAGAGATCTTTGTGGTGTTTTTCCTAAAACACTTTCATCCCATTCAGTCAACCCAAAAAGACAAGAAAGCAGACCAGACACATAATTTTTCCTTTCGTATGCCTAAACGCAAAATAGACGAGTGACTAATTGCGTTGGGGGCAAATTGGAACCACCTTCAGAGACAATTTTATGTCAATGTGAAATTGATTGAATTTTTTGAAAGAAATGTTTCTGTTTTGATGGAATTAAAAATATACGCGTTGGAAGTGGAGGTACAGCTATTAGCTATTGGATGATATGCTTTTTCCGCTTTTCCTTGGATTCATTCTATTCTTGTGGCAATGTTGTATTGGCTGGTGGTGTGGTGTTTGTGTCTGCCTTTATTTTGCTTGTTTTGTTTATTATTTACGTGTTTCTGTGGTTAATTTGGGGAAAACGCCTCTTGCATTTTTAAAACACAAACGTGATATTAGTATAGAACAAAAAACAACAACAAAACAACTACCACAAAAAACGTATATTTAACAAAATTTGCATTTTGTTTGAAAATAGAAGAACAACACTACATAAATATGAACTTGTAAACAACACTCATCAGCACAATTCGATTTACATACATACATACTTACAAATGCAATGCTACTTTAATGGTTAAATGTTTTCAACACTGAGAAAAAGACAATGTTAGCTGGGCAAAATTGATTCAACAATATGGGTTACTTCTTTTCTTGTGTTTTAGATTAACTGTTAAAACTGACTGAACTTCTTAGGCAACCAATTTCTGAAAACTGCTGATTAACGGGCTGACCTAAAGATATTATTTAAATACGTGTGATAGCAAAGGACGTCTGTCAAACTAGATTTCGAATGGAATTGTTTTTCGGCTCCTGCATTTTTGAGTAGTTTTTTGTTGGAGTATAAAGTATTCCCAATTCATTTTGCATTGCTATTTTAGGGTTTTGCCAGAGATTTAATTTAAATGAAAAACAATGTCATTAAATTTAGTTATTGTAATATTTTAGAAACAATTTTAGTAGGTGTATTTTAGAAAGCATTCCAACGTTCCACTTGTTTTTCAGTTGTTGCATAATATTAACCCTTTTGTTTTTATTTTTATGAGTAATATTAGTTATTTTCGTTTTTTGACAAAAAAAAGGTGAACTTTTATTCACCGCGAACAACTTTTTTTAGAGGATCGCACGACTTGGAGGGCGGTTCGCTCGATTCCGAAAGAGAATCTCACTAAAAAATATTATTCGGTACAGTCCAAAAAAAATCTATATGTGGAATAATTTATGCTTTAATAAAACGTCTAATTATGACTTTCCTTTTTACTCTCTCTTAGGACGTGTTTTGACAGTTATATCATGTCGTTTTATACGTTTTGGACTTCAATTAATTTCATTTATTGAGATATCGTGCGACATACAAAAAGTAACCACCAATTTCTTTTTTTCCATTTTGCGCCCACTTTTTCTATAATCTAATAATATAAGTGTATACCGTACAATGTGTTGCTACAGATCTAATTCAAATACATTTAATCAAAATGATTTGGCGACCAAATCATTAATTGAATTAAAAAATAAAATAAACCTTTATCAATAGCATTATCAAAGCATTGATTGCTCTCTCACATGTATTCATAGCTAAAATAATACATTTTGATTAAAATACATACATACATGCCTTAATTAGAAAGCAACAGATATTAACTGTGGGTGGCCAGATAAGAACGATTTAAATTAAACAACAAGGACGTTATATATAAAATATATTCTTGCTTTATTTCGAATACTGCGATTATGTATTCATTATCACATAATTCAAAGCGATAAACGCAATTTTCGATGGCTTGGTGGCTTGTGTGGCTTCATTCCTGCAATAGCACTTCGAGGTCGTCCAAAGTGTTTGGATTATTTGCGTAGACTAAGGATTCGAATTAGCCCCACAAAAAATAATCGAGAGTTGAATGCTTGCCGTGAGAGGACCCAGTCGACAAATGCTTCCTTCCAAAATTTTGAACGTTGCGCCCCAGTGCTTGTTTTCACATCCGCAAGAATATTGCGGATTCGGATTTGACAATTGCCCTCTTCCTAGTAAATCACACAGATTTCGGATTTAAGATAACAACATAAAAAACATCTGAAAACTAGAAAAGTTCCTTGTACAGCTGGATGGCACAGATAACTGTGTGAAATATAGAAATTGTAAAAAAGCATTGCAATGCCGTTACCCAATAAATAATACGACTTAAAATATAATTAATTTTATTGTACGCTATTGCAAGAACATTAGACACTAATTTAATTGATAAGCAAGAAAAATGCCCGTACCTTCTAGGTAATTATTTATTGAGAAATTTCTCACGGTGCTGTTCGGACTTCGGCTGACTTAATATTCAAACTAGCAATTTCTGTAGTTTTGTTTCATTGTTGTATTTTCTAATTTGTTTGTTTTTCTTGTTTTTTTCTTTTATACTACATATTTAGTGTATGGCTTGGGTATAATTTGAATAAATAAATGAATAAATTTTCCACATGGCAACTGATTTTAACAGTGAACGAACATCCACAGACGGACAACACAATGTGTAAATCGTTTATAAATTGCAATTTCCGTTTTAACAATAAACACATATTACATGGCCTGAATGGCTTGATGACTCTGGATAGTAGGATGGCGGCGTCCGCAGCTGGCGATAGTGATTATTATGACGTCGACCAAAGCCGCTGCTGATGATGGTGATTAGATGGCAAATTATAATAAATCTCTAAGCGCACAACAACTGCGCACAGAAGAAAATTTGCACATTTAATCAAAGGCAATTGAATAATTACACCAACCAATTGTGTGTCATCTCTCCATCTCTTTCTCGATCTCTGTCATTGTGGCACGATCTTTGACTATTTAGATCTTTTATCTGCCTTAAACCGGACAATAATTGATGTTTAATAACATCGCCATCAGTCGGCAGCAAATGGCAATAGCATCTATCTCCATCGCCAGCGCTACCATCCACATCATCATCAAATCACATCATGTGAACAGTTTTAGCAAAATCTCATTAGAATGGCGTCAACCGACTAAATTTACAAAAAAAAACTAGAACTTGAATGTTTCTTTTCTACTTAATTTCCTATGGCAATTTCCTTTTTAACATAACCACCGGCCAACACAGACAACAAGTAGGTACATATTCAAACTGAAATTAGTAAGCACAACACATGTGAGTCTGATTGTATATTTTCTTAATTGGAACAGATGCTTTATGGTCATGCATTAAGCAAAGACAGTCAGTGTATGACGTGTTATCATTTTAATTCCTCTAACACTTGATGTGAACAAAAACTATATGTACTCGTATACGCCAGGATAAAGGAAATACTGGGTTTTAGCAGTCGTCCATAAATAAGAAACAGAACGCGTGTCCTTTTCAGAGTATCAGATAACAAGTGTTCTTCTGCTGTTTATTACAAAAACTCAAGAAAATATGGAGAGAATAGAAGGGAGAAAGAGAGAGAGACTTTCGTTTTGCTTCTAAGGAATTCTGACATCTGTGAGGCCTCTTAAAAAATTAAAAACACACATCCTTACACACGCTCGCTTAGAGAAAAAGGTAGCAATGCCATTAGTGGGGTTTCCGGTTCTCTAAAATTAAACTACGGATCTTGGATTTTTATGGATCATTCACAAACACACATACACACGCACTCTCTGGCTACAGAGTACTACTCACCACATTCCTATTTTTTCGTTGTTTATTTTTTCTAAGCGGCTCTTAAGTCTAACTCACGTTTATTTTTTGTTCTGCCTTTGTTTTGAGCCCTACCCTATACTCTGTTTGATCCCCTCCAAATCAAATTCAGTTGTAATTCTTAAGTTGGACTCGTAGTTTTGTTTTTTTATTTCTTTTGTTTTGTCTCTAACATTCTTCTAAAAATACACTACTGTTATGGAGTTTTTTTGTTTACGCATTTCTTAAGAAATTATATTCTTTTGTCTGGAAAAAGAAAACCAATTGCTGCCGCTGTGAGTTAAATCGTCCAATGAGGAATGGGATTGGGACAACAGCTGTCGTTTTTGAAGAAACGCCTTGAGAAAATTATTTGTTTGTGAAAATCCAATCAGTGCATGCTTTTCAAATTAGTTCCACATAATCGTCGCATCATTCTTGGCTTTCGTTTTATGATTTTAGATAAAAAGAATTTCAGTTCGAATTTATCTAAATTAAAGACTATCCCAGTCCTACAAATGTTGAATCTTTGGATGTTTCGGAACGCTAAAAAAAAATCGCTTCTGTACTATAATGTCCCAAACATATTCTGCTTGAAATATACATACACCTGTTTAGGATATACTTGGAATAAATTATATTTGGGGCACACAAATATTATATTTTTTAGAAGACGTTGATCTTAACAAATCTTCGTTTGCATCGTAATTATTCTTTATTTGGGACTATTATTTCAGAAAATATATCAGTGCCTAAATTTTAAGATAAATTTTGTCTTTTTCAGTAACTTAATGTTCCTATTCGTAAAACTCTTTTATAGTTGAAATTAAATTATTGAAATGCAAGTAATAACTTGGAATATATAGAAATTAAACGTTAATTCTTTTAAAAAAACGTGTCACTTTAAATTGTAAGATACAATACGAAATCAATGAAAATTAAACAGAAATTGGAAAAACCTACAAAGTTTTGAAAATGTTTTTTAAACAATATATATTGGGCTAAATTCCTAAATAATAATTCTAGTTGTATTCAAACACATATTTTATTTGAGCAAATTTGTTCCCAAATATATTTTCATTTCATTTCATTTATTTCATACATTGTAATACAAAAGCCAATAAGGCCAAATATTCGTATTACAAACAAATTACATCCATATAAGATTCCATACAAAATATGAATATAAAGATAACATAATAATAATAAGTGTAAATATATAAATAAATTGAATATATAAGAATTCTTAACAAAAAAGAATAATATTACTAGAGCATTAAGTGGCTCCCCAGCCGAATACAAAATGGTAATAATATTAACTAAAGTTTATAGACCCTCACTGATAACGCCTGAAACATATGGACAAATAATACACAGTTCATATACATACGCATATCAGGACTCCTGCAGAGAGTATTCCAAATATTTTCGCCTAAATATATGAACAGGATACGAAAATGTACGCAAACATATAGGAAGATGATTCCATGTTCTACTAACTCTCACTACGAATGATCGTTCAAATGTCGAAGTGAAAAACCTAGGAAGTACTAATTGGGGATTTCGAGTTGACCTAGAAAATTTGAACTTTTCACGCAGTAACGCAGGACTTCCATACCGAATAATCTTATAAAACTGTAATAAAACGCGTTGTTTTAAAAAAATTTCAAATGGGGCGCCAATAAACTGTATAGTGTAATCGCTTATATGATCAAACCGATTTAAACCATAAACAAAGCGAACAACCATATTAAATAGACTCACAAGCTTATTAAAAATGCCTTGGCTTGTGCCTGATACTACTTCAATGCAATAGCAAATGTTTGACATAAGCAAAGCAAACGCAAGTCTCTTCCTAACAAACTGAGGTAAATATAAGTTAGTGCTATATAATTTGCGCAACGTAATTACCACTTTAGGAAATAAAGACTCAATATAACTGGCAAAGTCAAGTTTGTGGTCAAGAACAACTCCTAAACACTTCATCTGATCTACAGGTACAATGGCTGTTCCATTTATATAAATTTGAAAGTTATTTTGTTGTAATATGTATATTATATATATGCGTTCCAAACAAATTGTATTAATTTTCAATTAAAACTTATTTCCTAACTATATAATATTTAAAAAATTGTGTTTCAAATATATTTTCTTTCAATTCAAACATATTAAAAAACGATCTTGCCCCGTGAGGGAATGGTAAATATACACTTCTTTGTGATTCATTTGTATTGAAATTTCTTCTGAGTATCATGATTAATCAAAAAAGCTCATACGGCAGTGATTACATAGATATATGTATATTTTAAAAGGTTGCGACAAAATTGAATTGGTCAGACATATTGCATTTGCTATCAATTCACATGAAGTCTTGAAACCTTCGTAAATGATTATGCAGCTATTATATACATAGATAGAAAAACATTATTTTCCTCATAATGTGTGTGACGAACTCGATCGAACCCATTAAAAAAATTTTATTTTGCTGTCATGAATTGTTAAAAAATATTTCTTGATGTTGTCAATTGTCGCAGTTTCATATAAAGTAAAGAAAAGAGCTGGTCTTGCTTGGGCGACAAGAAAAATACAGCTCTGAAGCATATATGCATGCATAGCTTATTTATAGGCCAATTTTGGCACATTTTTAGAAGATAACAAGTTTTGTGGAAAATGCCAGAAAAACAGTAAATTTGCAGTAATATTTAAAAAATAAAATGTTTATACTGCCTTAAATCTACCTACTCTCTTTATTCAATACGTCGTGTAAATGTAATTATGTCACAATAATCTGTCACCAACAATTATCAGCCGTATCAAGCAGGATGACAGTAAGGGCCTGTTTCTGTAACTTATTTTCGTTCGTCTACGGCGAACGATCAAAATTCTCTCAGCTATTACTTGAATTCTATAAAACGCAGGTTGGAAATATTTTAGGAACAAGCTTTTTAAATGATTTTCAACAGACAGCGAATTATAAACTTTTGTGATTTATAGATTTCTCGGAATAATTGAGTGATTTTTGATCGTTCGCAGTAGACGAACGAAAAATAGTTACAGAAACAGGCCCTTACACATACACATACATTATGTGTATGTATTTCGAAATGCGTGAAGTTACAATTATAACATTTTAATACAAGCTATTTATTTATCATTGCCTTGTATCGGTTTTTATTCTATCGAAATTTACGTCTTTGTTGTATTTCTTCGTTCAACAATCATTACACTTAAAAACTTATTGCACTTTCTTGTGAAGTGATGACGACCCCCAAAGCCTTTACACTCGTGTCAATAAATGATTTAACCACAGGTAGATATGCAACAACAACTATGTACATCACATAATCATTATAAAGAGCGTATTATAAAAATTAAAGCATATCAAAGCATATGAACCAATCAGAAAAAAACGAGAAAAAAGAAACACTCCAAACACGAAAATAAAAGCCAAAACATCAAGTTTCAAAATGAACCACAAATTATGAAGAACGGAGAATACAAAAGGTAAAAAAAGAAGCACCACTAATACAGGCCTAAAATTACTGAACCACAAAAAATGCCAGAAAATAACACACGAATCTGTCTAAAAATTCTCGGTAATACAAATTTGAGTTTGTGGCAGCTGTGTGTTGTTATTGTTGGTTGCAACAAATTACATATATGAAGGTAATATGTACATAAGTCAGTAGTCGTCATATTAATGCAACATGCCATCATCAGGGCATACATACATGGCAACAGTCGAAAAAACGAAATTAAGAGAAAGGCCAGTAGTGTCTGATAATGATGATAATAAACCAATTCCCATTGTTGCTGTTGTTGTTTTGTCGCTGCCATTATAATTTTTGTCGGAATTGTGTGTTACGCACGTGTATTAATCATCAAACTTCAATTACACTTGACCGGCCCTAGACAAGTCCCCATCATTCACGATTGCTCTTCTCAACTGCACTCTACTCTCATTCATAAGTACATATAACCGTTCGTATGTACTTTTTCCATTTATATACGCACATACATATGTATGAATGTGCTTTTGCTTATTTGAATGCATTTTGTCAGTGTATGTGTACTTTGACATCTGATGAGAAACCCCTTGGATTGAAGTTGACATATTTAACTCTTTTTTTTTTACTTTTAGTTTATGCTTCCCCTCTCTCCGTCATATGCAGTTGTGTGTGGATTTTTTACAACCAAATGAAATTGGTGTTATTCCACATAAACGCCATCGAAATTTGTTGGATGTGATGTGAACAACATTTTTCGGCGGCATTGACAGATTGTCAACAAACACTCTCAGTGTCCATAGGATTTTCCATACTCATAATTTACTCCATTCCATTCCATATTCCATATGGGACAAAGGAGCAGCGCTCTTAGAGTAGACTAGTTAGTACACACAGTAACAAAACAACAACCAAATCATGTAAAGAGGAAAATGTTAACCATTCAACAAAACATAATAGGTTCCAAGTTATTGCCATCATGTTTTGTTGTTGTACAATTGTACAAGTACTTCATAGTCATGTTTGGGGCAAACCGAGAAGAAGAAAAAACAGTGAGTAAGAATGGTAAACAACAACATGGATGACGAAGAGTACTAGTACGAGTAGTAGTGTGTATTACTACTATTCTTCACTTGGTGTGTAATACCTTTCTGTAGTCGCAGTCGTCTCCATCGTCGGAATATTGGTTGTTGTTATTGCTGTAGCTGTTTTATTCCTGTTGTTGGCTTTTGTTTATTAACTTTACGTTTTGTATGTTATTTTGTTGGTATTTTTACGGATTCTATGTAAAAAAAAACTTGACTTCTCTTTTAGCTTTGCTTTTTCCCTCCATTCAACTTTATTTTTAGTTTCCATGTTATTAATTATGAACATGTAAATAAAAAATGTGTATAGTCGGGGATGTTTGTTATTCTTGTTGTTTTCGGTTTTAGTGTAAAGTGAAAAAGAAAAAAAAATACTTTTTGGTCGGTCGTAATAAAATTATGAGAGTATGAGAAAAACACTCACGATAAGATAGTTATCTCTCAATTTGTTGAATTCAATGTTAACATTATGAATTGTTGATTTATTTTTAAAACAGCTTTAGTTATTTCTTTAGAAGTAATTGTACGGTGAGAAATGTTTTGGGCAAAATATGAAAAATTTTGAAAATCTTTAATTCGACAACTTTTTAACAATTGAAAATAGGCATAAATAAATAAAATGCAAAAGCGTCAATGGACCAAAAAATCCAAAATATTTTTAGAGCTCTGCCAGCAAAAATAGCAAATTTAAATTAATGGAATTCATAAGGCCCTAACAACAAATTATTTCCTTTTTCATGGTTAAAGATGCAAATTTCATTGTTCATTCTTTTATGCATTAAATGTGTCATTTTATTAACTTTTTTCCAACTTCTGTAAAATGTTCACAAATATTTTTGACATGACAAAGCTTCTAACGGGGATTCTGGAAAAAAGTAACATCATTCCAATCACCACACTCACACAGATTTTTTATATACACAAATATAACTGTATTTCCGTTTCCGCCTTACGAAACTTTGCGACGATTCATAAACAAAAAATTTGCAAGAAATGCATGATGCAAACAAGCAAACTCTAAACATAGTTTTTTGTTTGGTTTTGTTATGGCCATAAAACTGAATCATCCATTCAATTCGTTGATGAAATATTTGGATAATGATTAAACGAGCTGGCCTGAGAAATTGACAAATGAGCTCTCTATAAAAGAGAAGAAGCTGATCAAACAAACAAAAAGAGTTCTTTCAATAAATTATATTAATTTCATTTTCTTATTAACACGCACCAATACTACCAAGTTTGACGTCAATTCATGAAATGTTCTTCTTCTCCATTCAATTAAAATCTAATAACCAGACAATACAAATAAATTGATTGTTGGATAAATTATTGATATCGACCTAAAAAAAATAGAAATAAAAAAAGAATTAAAAGCACAAATATTGAACAACAACAAAAACACTTGCCCGCGGATGAGTGGGTGTGGGAGTGTTGTTTTTGTTAATGTTGATGTTGCGGCGGCGATGCCATGGAAACTATAAGTACTTCATATAGTGTACCCAAAATGTAATTTAATTTCGTATCGTATGTATAGACTCGCGGGTAACACCCGCGCTTTTGAAGCATTTCCACAGACAGTTCCAAGAAATTAGCTTATTCTGACAGATAATCTGATCAAAATAAAAAAAGTATGCAACGTGAATGCAAGGAAATATTATAATTTTTCAATTTTATTATTTTAAAGATAGTTTATATGTAGTTTCAAAGAGATTTAAAAAAAAGACTGGGCGAAGACAGTCTTTTTTTTTTAAACTACTTATCGAATCATTGGGCTTGTTGTAAAGTAAAAATAACTTATCGAAAATTTAACTTTTTTTACCGGGAGTAAGTATTTTGAGACATGTTCTTTCGAATTCAGAATACACATTCGAAATACATTTAGGTAACAACGACATACTATTTGCGAAAGCGAATGCAATATATTTTTACTAGAAGTGAATGAAGCATTTAAATGAAAAACAAAAAAAGATAAAATTCCAGTCAAAACTCCTACTTTTTTCGCGTAAAAAGTTAAACTTTCTTGACCATATTCTTAGCTACATTATTGCCAAATATAGTTAAGCGGTACCATCAAGTCTGAATTAGTTGTTAGACAAAAGCTGATGAGACTTTTTTCGAGGGGCCCACTGATTTTCAGAAACTTTTGAGGCCCATAAAAAAATTGGTCACCAAATTCGCCAAACCGAGTATAGGGTTATACTAAACTTTGGAAGTAGAATCAAAAGTATACTATCAAGTCCGTATATTTTTTCACTGTGGCACAGTGTTATCAAACAGTACTCGAGCTATGCTCAAATCTGTTAGCTATACTGAAAACACATATAATTAAAAAATCTGATCCCTGAAATTAACATATGAACTAGTTTGGTAGCCTGATGTTACAAAGCAGCCAACAATTTCATCTCCTGTGAATGGAAGGAAACCGAAGGTAATGATTCGAAATATAGTCAAAAAATGGTCCTTCGGGGATATAGATTCAACCTTTTTTTTTGAAAGGACAGTCCAAGAATAACGTTTTCGAACCCCGTCTAGAAATATTTCTGCAAAGGGACTACTTTAAACAATAACATGTCTTGCTTCGTCACTCGTCATTCTGTGCTTTACTTTAATTATCAATCCGCCCTCTTACTTTGAAATGAACCAACACCGCCATACCGCTCTACCAACATAGAATTTGTTGCAAGTTTATTAAACAATAGCAACAACAATGTTGTTAATGTTTACATAATTATTTATCTATATTGAAGAGAAATTAAAAGAAGGAGCGGAGTGGAGCCGAAAAAGGGGAACATATGTACATAAATACATATATATATATATATAATATTGTATTGGGCGGGCTTATGGCAACACTAAATAGTATTTCAAATTCGAATTTTGCTTCGGTTTCTTACACTTTTGTTCTCTACAAACAAATGAGTTATTTGAACTAGAAATATTTGTAGGCGTTCGAGGAGAAGGTGGGTGCAGTGGAAATAAGCTATGTTGGAACACTTTCGTGTGAGAAAAGCATATAAGTAAGTGAACCATGAATGAATGAATGAATAGCGGACGGGTTGGTTAGATGATTAGGAATACCGTATTGACTTTTCTCCCAACGGTGCGTTGGGAGGAAAATGTCAGTTTCTGATGTTTGACTTATAACAACTAACCAGGCAAATAATAAAAATGACTTAACATTTTGCAAATTAACACCTATTTTCGTTTCAACGGCTAAAGGCGTCATCCTCCAACCTATCCAGACATGACAAGAGGAAAACGAATCGATGACTGGTGGCGGCTGCTCCCAGAGGTAACATTTTACACGCATCTACCTAAATGTGGCGTGTGAGTGTTACTAACGCCAGTTAGGAGCCCTAAGGCAGACAGACAGACAGAGACAGTCAGTCAAGTCAGTAACAATAGTCATCCATCAATGGAATGTTAAACATTTATGACTTTTGGAGTCAGCCAGTCAGTCAGTTAATGTGCGAATGGAGTGCATGCCGATGATAAGATTACGAACGATTATGAATATTTTCTCAAGGTGTAATTTATTTACACACTGGCTCAATACACTTATGTGAATGAGTTATTGAATTTCCATGAACGCAATGCATGAATGGACGAATGAACGTACTCATCGAACGTATTATATGTATGTATCGATTTGATTTCATATATGTATACGAGTACACATACATATGCACATTAGGGTTGATTGAAATTACATTGTTTTATAAAATTTGTTCGAAATTATATTTTTCTACAAACTTACATTGAAATTGCATTTTTTTAGAACATTTTGTTGAAATTAAGTTCGAATGCATTTTTCTACAAAATTTTTGTCGAAATTATATGGGTCATTTGAAACAAATTTCTAAAAAATGCAATTTTATAAAAAAAATAGTTTCGACGAAATTTTCAAGAAAAAATTAATTTTAAGATTTTCTAGAAAAATTTACAAAATTTTTATCGAAGTTAAATCGGACATTTGAAACAATTTTCTAAAAAATTCAATTTTAAAGAAAAAATTAGTTACGACGAAATATTCAAGAAAAAATAATTTCAAAATATTTTACAAAAATGTGATTTCGATGATACTTTTTGCAAATAATAAATTTCGGCGAAATTTTTAATTTTAATTTAATACATTTTCTAGAAAAATTCGATTTCGATGAAATTTTTTTTAGAAAAAAGAAAATGCAAATTTAATGAAGAAATTAATTTTTTCGCTAAAATTCAATTTTTGCCAAAAAGTTTCGTCGAAATCTCACTTTTCCATAAAAATTTGTTGAAATTGAATTTTTCTTGAAAATAAATTTTTGTTATTGTGCGGCTTGAGGTCCTTAATGTAATTAAACAACGAGCAAACCGATTTTTAATAATTCATTTTTATTTTTCTCCAATATTTCGACTGACTTCGTTAGTCATCATCAAGGAATCTGATACAAAAAACTAAAAAAAAAAACATTTTAAAACACAATTATTTAACATTAGTATTTTATTTTTTTTTTTGTAAATGTCTTGAAATTTCCGTTTTTAGAAAAATTGTTTTCTATCATCACTGATTAGCGGCCACTGCCTGGATTAAAGGTTGCTGACTTTATTAAATATCATTGAAGGGAATTTTTTGAAAAATAATTTTAACGATATGTTCTTGAAAAGTTAAATTTCGAAGAAATTTCCTAGAAATATGTAATAACGACGAATTTTTTTAGAAAAATGGAATTTTGAAATCGTTTTCTAGAAGAAAAGCATTTTTCAATATAAATGTAAATACCTATTTTCGACAACATTTTCTGAATAAATGCAATTGTGAAGAAATTTCTTTGAAAAATTCAATTTTGTAGAAAGACGTTATTTTCTAAATTTTTTCAAAATGTAAATTTTGAAAAATGATTCCGTAATATTGCGATTTTTACTAAATTTTACTCTAATACTGCCATATCTATAAAATTATCAATGAAAATACATTATAGTCGAAATTTTCAAAATAATGCAATTTAGATGAAATTTGTAAAAATGTGATTTTACTGAACTTTTTTATTGAAACTATGTCTTAAAATAATCACTCGTATTGTCTTAAAAATTGCACAAATGCAATTAGAATTGATTAATTTATTACTTTTCCGTAAAATCTTAAGATTTTTTTTTTAAATTTTCAAAAATCTAAATCCCCTTAAAAATTATAAATTAAAAATGTTAAATATGACATCTACAACAAATAATAATATACATATGTATTCATTAAATGTATGTACTTACGGCTCGCCAGGAATATAGTCGCGGCACCCTGGGAATCCCAGCTCTATTCGATCTCTATGAAAATATATCACAAACTATATCTCCAAAATTAATTACACGCTGAAAAAATTTCTTCTGAAACATACATATTTTTTGGGCCACTCATCAAATATATAATATAAGTTGTTCTAAACGAAAGTATGTTTTCATCCAAATATTTTTTTATTTGAAATTAATGTTTCCGAAACAAAGATTATTTGTTAAATATTATGGCAATGTATCAATGTATCCAATTTAATGGAAAAGCTTTCTGTTTTTCGTAAGTTAAATAGAATATTTATAATTGAAAAACTTGTATTGTAAAACGAAATCTGACGCGAAATCTAGGAAGATTTTAAACTAAAATTGGAAAAACTCAGTAAAGTTTTAGAAGTTAATTTTAAATAAAATAAATTTGAAAAACTTCTTAAATAATAACTTTGAACGTGTGTAAACACATATTTTATTTGTGAAAGTCAGTTCGCAAATATGCGTTGATCTAATGTAATACCATTTGTATGCTTTACAAACAACATTTCTTAATTTTCAAATTAAATTTTGGTTGCAAATATATTTTCTTTCAATTCAAACATATCAAATATGGCATTTTCCCCGTTTAGGACCCTTAGAATTTTGAAAACAATGTAATAGAATCCCGTTTTTCGTAACAAAGTTTTCAATATCTTAAAACCGCCTGACTATACATAGAAACATTGAGATATACAGCAAATTTTCACGAGGAACTTTTATTTGTCAAATATTACACTACAAATATTCACTATTTATGTGACTTTCAATCTATTAATTCCTTTTTTTAAGTGTGACATGGGCCTGTAGTACATGAAGAAAATAATGATGGGTCTTTTTCATTTTGTCCAAAGATATATTTTATATTTTCCCAAGTATTTCCCACCTTATACTTGCCCCCGAAATTATTAGCCTCTTTGATTACCCAGCAAACTTCATTTTGTAAATTCGATGAATCAAAATAGGTTTTAGAGATATAGTTTGTTGGCCATTTTTTCTTAATATTCATGTAGAATTCGATTATAGGGTACACCCTAGTGTACATACATACAATACACTATTTACGTTGTAAATACTGAATTGTTAAGTGTTAAATATTTTCAATTCATTACATTTATGAGTGCATTTAGCACATATTTCACAAATGTTCTTAATCAACTTGGGGAAATGTTTAACTAAATTCCAAAATAAATAAATACTGACTGACTCGACCACTCACTCACCCACTCCTGCCCTGCCCCAAAGAATACAATCGATCGCGGCGATTGTAAATAAGCTAACTTGATGGTGGCCATTGGGTTGAGTGAATGTTTATTAACTTGGCTAAAATGATTCTAGATACCAAATAATAAACAAAAAATCTCGACAGTCTATTGAAAAAAGAAAATAAATGTTTAGACCTCAACGAGCTCAAAAAATATTCTATTTGCAATAACGTATAAATATTGATGGCGGTACAATTGTGACGCATGCAAGTACCACCTCCTTAGGCGGTAGATCGCGCACCACCTCTCCTCCTTACCACATTTGAGAACATTTGCTTTTGAAAGTGAACTGATGTTTCTGTGCTGCTTTTTAATTGGCTAGATGAAAGCTTTGTACGAGCTCATTTAGAATGGGAAGGAAAAATCGTTTCTCCAAGAAAAACTATTAGTTCTTTTAAATAAATTAATAAACTTGTGGAAGGAAAATACTTCAAATAATTTTTGATTATAAAAAAATATTCTATAATTTTTATTTATAAAAATAAAAAGAATCAGTTATCTTAATTAAAGAGGATTTCGGAAGAGGGATTAACTTTTGACATTTAGTTTGATGTGTTTGTATTAATTTATTCATATCTTTGAAATAGATTATGAATATAAATAGAATATTTTGACAAAATATTCTACAATATTTATTTATAAAAATAAAAACAATGAAAATAAGTTAACTTACGTAAACGGATTTCGGAGGAGGGAAGCATTCTTGACATTTAGTTTGAAAGTATGTGTTTGTAGTAATGTATTTATATAGATTTTGACAGATATACGTAATATCCCGGCAAAATCTTGATAAGCACATGTCTTTACCAACGGCATTACCAGTTAATGATATATCATTATTACCAGCATTACTTTTGGTAAACAAACAACGACTAACTAAATAATAACCAAAAAAATAAGTTATTGCTTCTTGTATGATTGAGTGGAAGCACGTTACTAGTTTTTAATTTAGCTTGCTGGGATGTAATAAAAAAATACAAAAAAATTGTAGCGATTTCCAATTGCTTGGTAGAACTGACTGCAGTTTCGATAGACACCACTCTGTCATCTTCACAGTTCAATTGCAATAATGTATGTCTATAACTTAAATCAGCTTGAAATAACGGGTTTTCCAATAGGGATGATATGATTTTGAAGTGACGTTCCGGCCATTTGTTATACAAGGTGGCGCAAAAGTAACCTTTCGATGTTTTGTGCCAAAGTCACCGACCGATTATTGGTCAAATAAATAGTCAGCAATATTCCGCGTTCTGGAGCAGTGTAGCGTAACATTGTTTATTAACGTGTATTTCGCATGTGTTTACTACACAAATGTCAAAACAGAACTGACATTAGGGGCCAATCGCAAAATTTATAGCATTATCTGATAGGAGGATTACTTTTGCGCCACCTTGTATGTCATGATCTGTCATTTGTTTTTCATTGTATTCAGTAGTGTTTACAATTTCATCATGGAGAGATATACCCAAGAAGAAAAAAAATAAAAAAAAACACTTTCCAGTCGACCTACAACCTTGACACCCATGAGCAATATTTTAGCTCTCGTTAAGAGCTAAATATTGATTTCCACTCACATTTTTTTTAAATAAAAAAAAACGCTTTCCAGTCGACCTTGACATCCATGAGCATATTAGATCTCTTTAAGAGCTATCTTTTTGCCATTGACCGATTGTGTCTACGTGCCACACAGCAAATGAAACAATTGAATTGAATTGAATCTTTGAGGTCTTGAATCGACGCTGGGCTGTTGGCGTAGACCTCACGTGACCCCAAAGGAAGAAGTCGCAAGGTGTTAAATCACGAGATCTCGTAGGCCAATTGTGATCACCTCTTCGAGAGATAACACTGTCCGGAAACTTTTCCCGTAACAGAGAAATGGTTTCGTTGCTTGTGTGGCACGTAGCGCCGTCTTGCTGAAAGTAAACGTTGTCCAGATCAATACCATCCAACTCCGACCATAAAAACATCATTAATCATCTCTCGATAGCGCAATCCATTCACCGTAACTGTTGATCCAACCTCATTTTCGAAAAAGTTAGGTCCAATGACCCCGCCGGACCATAAACCGCACCAAACAGTCACGCGTTGAGGATGGAGAGGCTTCTCAACAATAACTCTTGGATTTTCCGAGCCCCAGATGCGACAATTTTGCTTGTTGACGTGGATGGAAATGGGCCTCATCAGTCCAGATAATTTTTTGATGATTTTCGAATTTTAATAATTTCAATGCGTTGTTGAATCGTGTATCGTTCCATTTTTAGTAATGCCGTACTTGTCAAATGTCAAAGAATAAAAGCTTCAAAAGTGACAGCTACCGAAATACCGGGTGATTCAAAATAACACCTCTTGTTGGAAAACCCTGTATGAGGGAGCTTAATCTAGCGAATAAAGCGCGTGCTGAATCAATTCGGACTTTAATTCATTGATTTTGGTCATCGCAATAGTGGATATGCCCAGTAAAATTTTTTTCGAAAAAGCAATCGAGTAGGGAATTATGCAGCTTTGTGCGTACTAATTCCCCACTCGCTTCCCTTGCCTTATTTTTTCGATTTTTCAACCAGGTTAGAGAAATGCAAAAAAAAATATTTTTTCTTTAGTTTTTATTTTTCTTTATTTTCTAGTTTAAATTTTATTTTTATAGACTTATTTTTTTTTTATTTCGATACGAAGAGGATTTGAACCCGGGTTACTTGCTTCAAAATATCACATTTTTGAAATGCCTATGACTTGAGCTAGCTCATGAACCTGCAACCCAACGGTTATCCAATACCATTTTGTGGATTTATTTAACCATTTATGGCGTGGACTCAAACCAAAATAAATTCTAGATGAATAATATTATAAATTATAATGCGATAATTTCATTTTTTCCTTCTGCACTTAAAAAAAACAGCTGGTAAATTTACAGACATACAATGGGGTTAAATCTAGCCGCATTTTGGAGATGAACTATCTGCTGCAATCATTGGAATTCGATGTAATTCCTTCCCCGCAAATATTTTTTTGTAATACTGAACAAAATTTTGTTTTCTAAAAATTTTCATTACATTTAACAAATGTGAGACCTTTCTGGACAATTCTCTATTTCATTGTTCATGTGATAATTTGAATTATATGACTAAACAATGGCACATTTGAGATATCAAATTTAACACTTTCTTGAGTTTTTCTCAAACTAATTTTTATTTTGACTTCCATTTTAAATTTATAATTATACAAAAATTTCGTAATAGTCATAACAGATATTAATGTATCTTTTTTTTGGCCGACGACGATCCACTATTAACATGTTAGTGGCAGTATTAATGGACACAAATTTGTTTACTCTCAGTAAATAAGTAATTAACTTGTTTTTATAACCAACATAAAAATGTATCATCTGTTTCTCATTTGTCGCCGAAAATTATTTGGCCAAAAGTTATGAAACTAATTTTCATTAAGTTTCTCATTAACTCTATCGCAACAAAGTGGAATCCAACATAAACAACAGAGCGAAAAGAAAATGCGAGAAACTTTCGGAACGTTGAGGAGGTCGTCCGAAGAAAAGGGAGCAGCATTTTTAATTACATACTTTGCAAAAGGCTATAAAGCATTTTGGCAAATTTGCAAAAGGTTATGGGTTTTTGAGGACGGTCGGACACACACGTGCCCATTTGTCGTCGACTGTCGCCATTGTGACAGTAAGAATTTTCTCAACCAACCACTTTCCCACAATATTTTTTGGCCAACCATAATGACGACTACAACGACGATGGTTATTACCTAAACTTTGTCCAGAGTGTATTTGCCGGGGTTTTAGCTTGGTTTCTTGTTCAGATTTTCGGTCACACACCTTTTTTCGAGAGGAACAGCCGTTTTCAGATTAAATACAGAGAAGACGACGAGTGAGTGTTGTTTGTATTCTCATACATTGTGTTTTTAATTAAATTTGCAGCAGCAGAAAGAAAAAGAAACAATGTCAATGGAGTGCAGAGAGCAGAGAGAAAGAAGAGTTTTAATAGAGGTAATACTTTACGAGTAATACTTACTACTCGTATGTATGTGAATTTCACGTACAATTTGCATGCGGATACCGGCGTTTTAACCCCTAAACCCACAACAAGAATAAAATTGCTGCAAAACTTAAACCTCAATATTTAGTTTGGCTTTTGCACGGACGATTTATGGTGGTTTTAAAATTTTAGTGTCACTTTTATCGTGTGTCACGTTCGTTGGTTTCATTCATTCCCTTTTTATGCAATCAACTTGTAATCCTTTCCTCCAGTGTGAAACACGGACACGAACAGCCACAATAACAAAAAAGAAAAAATAATATAAAAAAACAAGTTGTAAAATTTTAAAATCCCTTTTTAATCGATTCGTGTTTAAGGACACAACTCTCAAGTGATGAATGAAAAAAAAGCAGAAATTATATTTTTTTCCCTTCTGCATACAACAAAAGAGCGTTTAATCCTAACAGCTACAAAACACGCTTTCCGAATTGTTTAGGCTTGCAGGCTAAAATGCATAGCAACATTGTGAGTAAGACAAATAAGGAACTAAGGAACTCGGCTTCATTTTTGTGGTTCTTTTTCTTTACCGATGTCTGCAGCAGATAAAAGTAAAACCAAAGAAATGGAAAAAATATTCCATCAACTACTGTATGTTTTGTTGTTGTCAAAGTTTGTGGCTTCAACCCTTTGCGGCTTATTTGGCATAATAATGGGGAAAGAAGGACGGTGAATCAAGAAAAAGAAAATCCGAAATATAAATTGAGAAATATTTGAAATCTGTTCTTTTCTTGTACCCTACACCACACTGTGGCGCAGGGTATTATAACTTTGTGCATTTGTTTGTAACACTCAACAGGACATGAAATAGACCCATCGTTTATTATACCGATCGACTTAGAATCACTTTCTGAGTTGGTTTAGCTATATCCGTCTGCCTGTCCGTCTGTGCATGTATTCTTGTAATCAAACTACTTGTTGCAATTATGGTCCGATCTCAACGAAACTTTGCCCAACGACGATCCTATTGAATTTGCTTAAAATCGGTTCAGATTTACATATAACTCCCAGATTTACATGTACCTCCGATTTGGCATATATGCAGTGTATAAGCAACATTCTTAACCCGATTTGTATAAATATTGACAGAGAGAATGCTCTTGATACCCATAGATGCAATACTAAATTTGGGGAAAATCGGTTCAGATTTAGATATAGCCCCCAATACATATATGAGGTATGTTCAAAAAATATCGCGAATTTTGTATTTTTTCAAAAAGTATTTATTTATTCATGAATATCTATTTTGTCCCCTTCAAAGTAATTCCCCTCAGATATAATACACTTCTGCCAAAAGTTTTTTCCAATCCTCGAAGCACTTCAAATAATCATTTTTTATGATCTTGTTCAGCTCCTCCTTCGATGCCATCTTTATCTCCTCAATCGGGCGTAGCGTCGTCCTTTCATGGGCCTTTTCAGTTTTGGGAACAAAAAATGGTCGCAGGGGGCTAGGTCGGGGGTGGCAGGGAATACGGTGGCTGCGGCACCATTACTGTGTTGTTTTTGGCCAAATATTCGCGCACAAGCAACGATGTGTGTGCAGGGGCGTTATCATGGTGCAAAAGCCAGTTTTTGTTCTTCCACAAATCCGGGCGCAACATAACTCTACAAAAATATCAAAAATCAAATACACGTAGCCCACGGAAATTAAAAATTCGCGATATTTTTTGAACATACCTCGCATGTTACTCCCGATTTGACATGTAAGCGCTACAGAAGTTGTATTTTATTTGCGATCGGTACGAAATTCGTCTTATTACATGAATGAACTCTGCTAAATTTGGGGAAAATCGGTTCAGATTTAAATATAGCCCCCGTATATAAGTTACCCCCGATTTAACATGTAATCGCTATAGAAACAGTTTTTTATATCTGATCGGTACGAAATTCGGCAAGAAGAAGTTTCTTATTACATGAATGAACTATGCCAAATTTGGGGATTAAGATACGAGGGTTGCTATTTATATTTCGGCCCTGGCAATGCTGGTGCTGCCAGATGAAAACTGGAACTTCCATTGGAAAGTATGAAATTTTTTAGCATAACTTCACTCAGACCGTTTTGTCATTTGAGCGCGAATAGTTTTGGTTACAGTGTGTTGAAAATTCACCTCCAAAACATGGTTTTTGAACGCTTCGACAGCTGCTTCAGGCGTCAAAAAACGTTGACCAAGCAGTTTCTTCTTGATGTGAGCGAATAAGACGGATAAGACATTGGGTGTCAAATCAGGGCTGTACGGCGGATAACCCATCAATTCGACGTTTTGGCCGGTTAAAAAGGCGCTGGTTTGAGCCGATGGTTGAGAGATCGCATTGTCATGGTGCACAATGATTCGTCTTCTCTTGTTCTGTTTTCGAATTTCTCCGAAGACTTCAGCAAATAAATTGTGGAGTTCCACTCGGAATTGACCGTCCTACGTTGCTCAAGCGGAGCAGTCGCCACATGACCAGTTTTGCCGAAGAAACAGGCGACCATTTGCTTCGAAGTGCTTCTTCCTCGAACAACTTTCGTTGGATTTGGCTCGTCTTTGAAGACCCACACGGTCGATTGCTGTTTTGTTTCGTGCTCATACGCATAGATCCAAGATTCGTCACCTGTGACGATCGTATAAACGTCTTTTGAAGCGATCGTATTTTTTCACGAGCCTTTTTTTAGCGATTGTCAAATTGTGCGGGATCGAAGGAGGTCATGCAATATCGAATGTATGCTGGTGGAAGAAATGCCCAAGAATGCCTCTATCTCACCGTATGTCACATGACGATCTTGCATTATCAGTTCACGCACGTCATCAATGTTCTCTGGCACAACGGCCGTTTTTGGACGACCTTCGTCTTGGAGCGATTGGCGGCCACGTTGAATTCATTAAACCAGTTTTTCACAGTGCTATATGATGGTGCTTCATCGCCATACCAAGATTTAAGTTCATATTAGTGTTGCCTAGGCCAGATATATATATAGCAACCGTCGTATAGTCTCCAAATATGTATATGTTCCACCCGATGTTGTATCAAAGAGCTAAAGAAGTTGTACTTTACTTCCGATCGTTACAAAAATTGGTTCAGATTTAGTTATAGCCACATATATGTTCCTGCCTATTTAGTATTTATGTGAAAAGAAACCAATTATTCAAAATTATTATCGCAGTGACCCTTTTCGGATTGTTAGGGAGGTGTAGGGTATTATATATTCGGCCCCGCCCGACTTTCTGCCTCTAAGTCTCTAAAAGTGTACCACAGAAATAAGTATTCTTTTGAATTTTATTTATTTTGCAACCACTGTTTTGTACTCCATAAGAATAAGATTCTTGCTGCTGCTTTTCGCTTTAGGAAACCACCACTTTTGATTGACCCTTCATTGCCTCCAGTGCTTAAACTTTGGTTGTAATCGTAATTTTAAATGAACTAAATGACATTAAGTGACAGCGGTAAAGTTCGCCGTAGTCCTCATCGTCAGACTTCTCCACACTCTCAGCGACCAAACATGAGGGGCATGGGGACAACACCGGCAGGTGTTGTGTTTATAATTCATACAGTCTTTTTTATACCCTGATTATTTTACGGAATGGCGTTGTTCTCTCTGTTACGATTTTTTTTTATTCACGGAGACGAACCCAAAGACATAGTCATTAACATTGTCACCGCCACCACTCCACCGCTAGTCGCTCACCTCAACATGTGAGTGACTCCATATCATTTAACCTCTTCCAACTTTAATTTCATAAATGTGTGTATTTGTTTGTCCAAGTGGTGATACCCAAGGGTCGCATCTTGTTTGTTTAAATAACGCTTTCCCCGTGTTCGCCCGCCATGTCACCCCGATCTCGATATACCTTGTTTCTCCCCTTTACGATTTATGATGTGCTTTAATATCATTTGACATTTATTGGACGTCTTCTTTTTTATTGTTATTTTTTTTGGCTATAAAGTATAGAGCCAACCACATGGTGGCTGCGGCCGTGTCTGTGGAGATGTTGCTCGGTCGATCCATCCAGCACCGCTCGTCTTCTTGTGTACATACATCTCAATTTTTGCTACATTTCCCCCTCTTAATAAGTTTAGTGTTGACCTAAAATTGACTTCTGGTCTAAATTGAAATGTAGATTTAAAAATATTAAAAGAATTTTAAAATGTAGTGTCTTTTATTTAAATATGAGAAAAAAGAGACGAGAGATGTTGTGACATTAGTTGATATTGTTATGATAGAGGAAAGTTTGTCTGAAATGGCTGGAATAGCTGGTAGTAAGTGGCTGGGTGGAACTTTCCACCAAGATATAATTGAAATAATTGGTCAGAGAAAACAAAATACAAAAAAAAATTAATTAAAAAGTTTTAATTAATTAACAAATTATGTGGAAAGCCAAAAAGTAAGGTATGGGGAAATATTTGGCGCCCAACGTGGGAGTATAGATTTTTCTCTTTCTACTTCAAGAATATTCTTTAGAGAAAGTGGGCAGATGAAAGATTTCACAAAGTTTTATATTTCGTGGGACCAATAAAATAGAGAGAACGATTTTTATTATGTTTTCAGTAGCGATTACGCTATGCAACACTATTTCTCATCCTAAATAAGGTGACTAAGGTTTATTGTTTAAAGTAAAGCATTTGTATTTTCGTAGTAAAAATTAAAGTGAACATAACTCCTTCAATAGGATACGAATAGGAGAACAACAATTTATAATAATATTTTTTTAATTTTCTTATAAAATGACCAAAACTACTTAAATAAGGATTCAAGAGCATTAAATTAGGACCTACGTCAAAAATGGTCACATAATGTAATGTGGTAAAAATTAAGATTTTATCAAAACTTTAATTTCAAATTCATATTGTTTTTAATTGTATCAAGTTATTTCAATATATGCGCCCAGGAGGTGCAAAAACAATATTTTGAAGTAAAAATATTGATTTTTTTAGCTAAATTTGAATCGTTATTTCTCTTAAATACTCTATCATTTTATCTTATGCCAATAATTTGGACTTGCTATGCCATATATCATAAATGGTTATGTTTTATAAAAATTAAGTTTATGTCTGCTTGAAATTTACATATGTTTAGGCTACACTCAAAATACATAATATTTGACGCAAACAAATATTAAATGGATTTTGTTCTAAATTGAACTAAATTCTATCCTAATATTTATTTTATTCGAACTAATATTTCGGAAACAAAGATTAATTTGTATTTAAATATTTTTTCAATATATCGTTACATAAATTTAAAGAAAAGTTTACAGTTTTTCCGAAATTCAACGTTACATTGTATATGATTGTAAAATTGTATTAAAATTTAAATCGTCTAATCTTGCGTACCGAGAAATTGCATTGATGGATTGACAACAAGTGATGTTTTGGAAATTTAAAAAATTAAAAATGAGTGATGTGAAACAAAATCGAATGCTGCTTATGATTTTTTTAACTACAAAGGCCAGCAAAGTTTTTTTTAAAAATAAAGTATTTGGAAAAATTCTTAAACAATAACTTTGTTTATTTGTAAACACATTATTTATTTGTGAAAGTCGCAAATATATTTTGTTGTAATATATTAATATATGCGTCCCAAACAAAATGTTTTTGTTTTGATATACAATTGATTTGCCCAGAGATATATACAATTTAAAAACCAATTCAAATTATTTCTTTTAATTCAAAAATATCAGAAATTACGTTTCTCCCGTGTAGTAAAACATAGAGCGTCTACAACTCCTTAGAAAAGACACTAAGATATTTTGTGTGGTCACTTTTTTCTAGCAAAAATATAGATTTCCTTCGTAAAACTTAAAATGTTCATAATTCCTAAAATAAACGACATCGAGCAAGAATTGTGGTATTTTGGTGTCAAAAATTCAGATTTTGGTAGAATAAAAAAGGCACATAACTTCGGTATTTTGGGAATAAATATTAGATTATTTTGTGCTTTTACCCAGCAAAAGCATAGTAAGTATATGTCATTACCGCTTGCATTATCAAATAATGACCAGATATTGGACCGATAACATGCAAATTGTTTTCGTCAAAAAATAATTAAATATACACCTATTTATTAACTGCATATGTCGTGCTTGTGCAAAAAATATGCAAACACATCTTTGTTTAAAATTCACCGCAAATTCGATCATTTGCTGTTGTTCCATTTGGTGTACCGGCTATTATTTTTATAAAAACAAATTTCGCCATTTTTATAAAAACAAATTTCGCCATTTTTCTTAAATTTGAATATGTCAATGTGTGCCGCCTAAATTATGTATAATTCTAAAAGGGCGTAACAGACAAACGGCTGAAGCTTTAATCTTGAAATTTCACAAAATGAGAACAAGTTCACTCTTTAAAATATTCTCTCAACACTCTTTAAAATATGCAATCATGTTTAAATACAATATGTTCCCGTAAACGCCTTTCGTTTACCATAAGCGTAAATTATGAAAATTTTGGAATGAAAGAATGTTTGTTGACAGCAAGAGAAACTACGTTTACGATAAACGTTTTCATTCACTAGAAATATTTCAACCGTTACGGGAAAAGTAGAGCGTTTGAGACAAATAACTATGTTTGCGATAAACGACCTCTAAACGTTTTTTTCTTTGCGTGTATTAAAAAATAATCTAAAGGGTGGCTAAATGGTAAGTCATAATTTCTTTTGAATTTGGCTTACCCGCCAGGTTACCTGGTAATGTAATTTTTTTCCAATCCAATTGCTATGAATGGATTCTGCTGATAAAGAATAATTTTTCCTCAGCAGTAATACTTGTAATTAACCTACTACGTATTTTGGTTCTCTAAATATTTGTATGTATATATACATATTTTTAACTGGCTTATTTAAACATTCACATTTTTCGGATTGCTGAAATGTTTCTAGTTGAAAATGTTGATTTCTTGTATTTATTTGGAAATATTTTTTTGTTGACCATTTGATCAGTTCTATTTTTATTGGAATTATTTCAAAAGAATGTTATTTTTATTATCTTTCTCTATCGCTGTCTCTCGTATCACTCGCTCTTGAATGAAAGAAAACAAGTAATCATAAGATCAAATAAATATCAATAAATGTGTTGACGCATCTGAAAGTAGCTAAAGCTCAGACACGGCAACAGCAACAACAACTCCAGTGAACAATATCCCATATGCCATTCAACAAAGCTCACTCGATAATGGCTGTGGTGTCTATACCTTTTATGGTATCTTAAGCATCTTCGAACCAAAAAAAAAAGAAAGAAAGAAAGAATTCCCATCAAGAATGATACTGGCTATCCGAAATATAATCACAGACGTCTAAGTTACCTGGCGGTGAGACTTTACTCATACGTACACACCACTTGCCCCTTCCCCAGTGTTCGATTCTGAGATTCCTTAGTTGGACTTTTGCTCTCATCAGTGCCACACAAAAGCAGAGTTTTCTGATTTATCATCTTCTTCCAAATTGTGGCATACAAGTAAAGAAGAGATCAGCTTTTGGGAAGAGGAGATGCGGTAAAGACGGCCTGGAGTATGAAGAAGACAGAACAACGCCCAACTTGTTTTTGATGTCAGATTCTGGTGTGGTCTTAAGCTGCGCAAGCGCATTCGATTGCCTCTGCTTTTGGTTACTTGTTTGCCTCCTTTTCGTAGCTTAGTGCTCGTCAACATGCAACAAATATCATCGACCATAAACCCAACGATTACTAAACACACATTGTCCGACCAGCGACCAGCTTGCCCAGTCAGCCAATGAGCTGCCTGGACGAGCTTATACGTCAGTCGTCTGCAGTCATAAGTCGAGTTTAAACCATCTTCAACAATAATAACTGAAGCGTTTAAATTACAAGTATAACAAACAAATATTGTTAGGAAGATGAAACAAAAAACCCCTCTCGTCCATTCGATCGGCTGAGCTGGAATAAAATGGAATACATTTAACACGAAAGAGGTCAAGCCGAAGCGTTGGGAGGGAGTTACACTGTGGATATTTTGAATAGGGTTGATCATAATGGGATTCTCTAAAGAAAACTATTCCAAATGGAATACATACATATGACCATTTCCAGAGATATGTCAACCGCAACCAAAAAATTGAAAGTCTATAAATGTATGTTGTTTTGTCACTTCTCTATTGGAATCTATCAAATTTAACTAATTTTCCCGAAAATTATATTTATTCATAACAATACATTGGAGAAATGCCCATATCGCTCACTCACTTCAAGAGTGACATAACTCAAAATTTTAAATTTTTGAGGTTGCCCTACAAAAATCCGAATTTTGCAAATGTCCTTAAATTAATCTCAGCGAAATTTGGTGTATAAGTAAACAACAATATTTCGGATTATTCAAGCGTATTTAAACATCTTATTTCATGTTACTTATCTTTTTATACGAACTTAAAGTTACACATCTTGCTAATTTTAAATTTTGAGTTATGTCACTCTTGAAGTGAGCGATATGTACATGATAAGAGTATAAACTATAGAGGGTTTTCCAATAAGGCCGGGTCCATGTTGAAATATTATAAAAAAATCACAAATAAGTTTTTAAAGTCCAAGAAGTAAACTCGAAAAGGTTAATAAAGAGATAGATAAGAAAGATATATTTGATTATTTTTTTCTGGAATGAAACCATCAATGTACCGCCTCTTTTTTTTAAATATTATATTCGTAGTAAAATTCTATAAATAAGCGCCTTAAAATAAAAAATATGGTGTCTTGTTATCGGTTTACCGTCGTAAAAATGTTAATTTTCTTAGCATAACATACAAGTAAGTAGTAAATAGCACAAACTTTGAATTTTCATAGTAAAACTAGAAACTTTTTAAATAAGGACACCTGAACAAAATTACAATATTTTGTGATCACTTAGCGTACATAACTCATTAGAGCGACCTAGAAAATCAGGTCTTTAAATCTCTCATAACTCAATTCGTTATTTTAAAAATTATTTTAATAAAATTTTGCTTTTCTTTCTTTTCGGGTATGTGTATGAAATCTATATTTTGTATCTGAAATTCTGCACCATATACAAGGTAATTAAATGAGTATCAAATTTAAAACATAACACTTTTGTAATGCCTATTTCCACAACATCCATAGCGGGGAATTTAATGGAGACGTTTGGGAAATATACATAATTGTTTATGTACTCTGTTAAAGTATACAATTTAACAAATTTTCGAAGTACTGAGGGATTTTCGTGTGATTTTGACTAGAATTTTTTGTTCTCAGTGGCAAATCTGAATGAAACTTTCTTTTCTCAGATGAGTGCAGAATCACACCAAAATTATAGTTATTTATAAAGCAGTTAGCGTAGTCTTTACAATCTTGCACATTGACAAAAATTAACTTTGGGAAAAGTACAAAACTTTTTTAATCTCCACTTTAGTTTGGTTATTAAAAAAGCTCAACAAATAAATTAATAAATTCAACAAGATAAACAGATTCGATTCATTCATTTTACAATTTACATACACTGTGCTAGTCCAAAAATGTAACAGAAAGGAGACCCTGTGGATAGATCTATTTCGACCATGGTAAATACATTGGCATTAGCCGTTTTTCTAAGATAGCTTCTGTTTTCGCGATATTCGAACACAAAGTTTGTTGGTAAATCAGAGAGGTTAATTATGTCGATGGTGATTTTGAAGTGGAAGACTTGGTAATGCACGCTTCAGTCCAAAGAACGAAGTAAGAGAACCCTTGGAGGATTATTTTTCTAAAAACAGTAGTCCCCGCTTCTCAGCCCATGAGCAATAAAATTGCAATCAAACCTTATCATATGTCAAAAATCATACAAATCGTGTACATTTTTATTTGTTGTCACTGAAAAAAATATTCCTCGCGAAAAAATACTATGAGTCCTTTCTGAACGTTTATGTTTATTTTTCTAATCATTTATTTTAATTAGTTTTTCACTTAAATTTTTGTAAATTATTTTTCGGTTAGTGTTTATGGAAAGTACAATATTAAACAACAAAACCTACTAAATTAGGAAACCTGTTGATTTTTCATAGAAATATTGAAATTAGACCCATTGCAATTTTTCACGAGGAATAATTTTCTCAGACATCAACTAAAAATGTCTACGATTTGCATGACGTTTGACATATGGTAAGATTTGATTAAAATTTTTCAGCGTGGCGACTGTTTTAAGAAAAATAATTCTCCAAAGATTCCCTTTCTATCGGTCTTTGGACTGAAGCGTGTTTCCGAAGTCTTCCACTTCAAAATCACCACCTAGATAACTAACCTCTCCAATTTCCCAACAAACTTTGTGGTCGCATATCACGAAAACAACAGCTAACCTAGAAAAACGGCTAATACCCCTGGATGGTCGAAATAGGTATATCCATAAGGTCTCCTTTCTGATACATTTTCCAAGTGTCTATTTTGGAAAACAGTGATATTAACAACTTAACCCACAACTCAATCCTATTAAAATTTTACCCAGTGTATATTATAGAAAATGCCCGCGAAATTTATGGAAAATTTCAAGGTTTAATCGGCGTTCATTAAACTAAGATTAGCCAACAACATCTTTGCTGGGTAAAACACGCACAATTCAGTCAAACTATGTATTTAATGAACAGTAGAGGAACAGATGTTTTCCTCCTCCATTTGTTCACAACTTGTGCGTTTCCAACAAATTTATTGACAGACCAACAAGTTAGTAATAAATATTCTACAGGTACTGAACTCACAAAGCAAAACCAAACATCAACTGAAAACTAGCAGGGAATGAATATCGTAGCTGACCGACTCGCCGCCCCGACAAGTGACCGAGAAGAGAGGAGACCGCATTGGAGAGAAGAACGAACCTCCATAATGAATAGAAATCAATTTCGACTAAAACCAGAAAGGAGAAGAAATCAGTGAAAACCCCCATTGGACAACAAAACAAAACACAATGAAAAGTCTCTTCCAGCAACCACTCGAAAGGTTCCAAAGAAAAGGCGAAAGGGACCGCAGATAGCAAAGTGGAAAACAAGAAACCATGCATTCATTCTCGATGGAATGGAGTGGCGAGTCGTCGTGGCGTGTCAAATGTAAAGATTATAAGAACTTAAATTAATGCTAGAGACAGATGTTTGAAAACTGTTTTGCTCAGATAGATCAACAACAAGTAGTTGTGCTGGTTGGAAGGACGAACGAGAGATGCGGTGGAATTCTTTATGAGGGAAAAATGATGAAATACTACTGAAATGGCCATAGACAAACGAGGTACAATTTGAATGTGGGAGCAATTTATATCCTTAACTGTATATGTAGTATTTGCTTCCTTCGATGAAGCCAAAAAAAATTCAACAATCGCTAAAATGAATGCAAATAAAAACAGAATAAGAGTCGGGGGCTTTTTACAAGAATATCAAATTAAAGAATGATAATTGCTTGCATTAGATATAAAGTATAACAATGGTCCTTCGAGCAGAACAAATGGTCCTTCGCTGAAATGTATGCAAAGGTTAGGAACTGGTAAAATTTCCTACGTAGGTAACAATTTCTTAATAAATCTTTATGTATACATAATTGTTGTGTCTTAGCAACCTTTGGAATGAACGTAAAGATATGTGGCGTTGCAGTAAATTTATTTGGAAATGTTCTATTTGTTGTATGCGCACGGGCGATATAGTACAGGAAAGGGCAGGGCTACGTCTACAGGGTTAGCCAATATATAATATAGGATCAGGATTTACGAGTATATCTTAAAAATCATAAAATCGCTTGAAAACACTTTCGAGAGCGGATTGCATTCGAATTTCTTATTCGTAAAATTGTCCATAACTTCTGTTGAAGACTTTAGTAGATTCTCTGTAAACGCAGATTGTGTTTATTTTCCTAATAGAATATATCTGATACATTAGAAACATATTATGGTAAATACAAAGAAAAATATTTAGAAACTCCGAGCGGAAAACTCCGAATCAAGCCACATTTGGAATACAGAACAGGGGTGAATAACATTATTTTATTATATCAGAGTTGACAACAGAAGTCTATCTCAAATAGAATCGATCATTGAGATATTCCTCAGAATTAAAGTAAATCAATGAAAACACTTCAGAAATATAAATCACACCAGTTCTGTACTCCAAAAGCGGATTGAATCTGAATTTCTAATTCTTAAAATTGATCTGTACGCTTAGAATGTTCTCTGTAAACGCAGATTGTATTTATTTTCCAAACAGAATATATTTGATACGTTAGAAACAAATTAAGGTCCAAAGAAAAATATTTAGGAACTCGATTCCAAGCGGAAAAAATTGCAATCAAATGTTATCACATTTCAAAAATCATATAAATATTCGACATTTGTAGTTCGAGTCTCTGAGAAAAATATTTCCCGCTAAAAATGCTATTAGTACTTTCTCAAAGTTTTTTTTCATAAGAAATACGCAGATTTTTAGTTCTTACATAATTTGTGTATATTTCTGCTCATAGCACAAAATATTTATTGATACTAGTTCTGGAGTTAAATTTTTATAAATAATTTTCGGATAGCATCTATATATGGAAATTACGAAGCTAACTACCAAAACTTGATAAATTATGAAATCTGTTATTCATATTTATCTCAAAGACACCACTGGAGATGGCGGCGATTTATATGACTTTTAATGGGATGAGAAGCGTGGACGATTGTTTTGAGAGACATAATTATTCAAGGGTTCCCTTTATTTTGTTCATTGGACCATACACTCACACGTGTGGGATTTCATGTCAAGTAAGTGCATTTTTATAACCGATGACTTTGGATAGTAGTTATGACACAAAATGAGATCGGTTGAGCCCAAGGTTCGAATAGGTTTTTTTCTTTCAAAAAAATGTTATATGTTTGCATTTCTTGCGGATTAAATCTGTTTGGGCATTTTTGTCAAAGACCATATTTTTTGCTCAAACGAAAGATTGGTTTCAAAGATATCTTACAAGATATTGCGAACATTTTTTATAGTTTTTTAATTAAAACCTCTAAAAAACTTCGACAAATTCACAATTTTGATATTTTTATTATTTTGTCAAAGAAACCATTCTGAAGAAAATCGAATCATAATTTAAAAAGTTGTAGCTAATTAAATAATGCGTCTTACTTTAGGATTTTTAAAGCTTTCCTGAACCAATTCGGATTTGATGTTCATCCTCTATTTTATTGGATGTGTTTATCTTTATTTTGATAGAAAAAAAGTTTCATCCCACCAATAGACCACAAAGCTCTAAACTATCGCCTGAATTGAATGTTATACTATAAGAAATTGATTTGGAAAATAAATATGAAACAGAAACTATATTTCCGGCAACTAGATTGACATGTTTCCAAAAATGTATATTTTATTAATAACTGAGAACTGAACTTCACAATTAAATTTTTATTTATTAAATATTTCGGAACTTGGTATTCCACTAAAGTCGATAAAATACTGTCGAATATATATGTAGCTGAGCTCTGGCAACTATATGGAAACGAAAAGTTAAAATGCTGCAAAAGTCGGAAAAAATTGTTAATTGGGACAGTGGAAAATAAATAAAAAAATAAATTTTAAGTTACCCCAACACAGAAAGATTTATAAATTAAAATTATTGTTTAAAAATGATTGAATTAAAAAATTAAGCCTTTAACAAAAATGTTTCTTCGAACTACAAAAACAATGAAATAAAAAATTGAAAATTGTTCGAAAAAAATCTCTTTAATTTAAACATTAAAGATCTCTCGCTCTTTGACTTGATACCATGCTCTTGTTGCAATGCTCGGAAGTAGTAATGATGAACAATATATTCAGAACCACCCTCGTAAATCTATCTAATGTCGATGCCGCCTATGTCTGGCATAATAATTCACTTAATCAGGATTTTCACAAGATGTAGACGACGCACAAATGCGAGTAAGTAGTTTTCTTTTTTTTGTCAGTTCATGACTTTGTGCGGGACCAAGAAGTGAGGGTTAAACATTTTGGAGACGGCTACGGAATTTGTGGTGATGACGGTTGGGTAGATGGACGGACAGAAAGACAGACAAACAAACGGAGAAGCGTTTCTCTGGTGATGACGATTTGTTTGAAAGAGATTACCAAAACAAGTTTTTCTTTTCATTTATTTCCATTTCATTTGGAGATTTTGTTATTGTTGTGTGTTGTTTTCGTTTGGAGTAGGTACATTTACGGAAATGTTTATTTTTGTTCCTACTTCGAAAGGGGAGATAAGTAGCTAAGGTATGTATGTATCTCTATTCATCACTATGTTTCCATGATGCTGATGATGTTGTTCCACCGTTAACCGTCTATAATGTCCGTCTTTCCGTCCGTCGGAAGGTTTGTGTGGATTGTTCTCTTTTTGACGACCCATCCGATCATTTTTTAGGAAGGAAACAAGTTTCAGGTGTCATTTGTTAGATGAAGGTGAAAAATTGTAAATTGAGATTAAGTAAACCCTCTACAGATGAAAAAGGTGGTGCCCATTTCCATAGACAAAAAAGAAAAAAAAAACATTCCATCATAGGTTTAACGAGAAAGAGATTACCCAGATTTAGCCATGAGGAATGGCAGAATGGAGTAACATGAAACAACCTTCTCGGCTATTTATACAAATTATAGTTCATCACTGACACGAACCGAAGAAGAGGAGTTTTTCACCATCACACCTGTAGGTAGTCAGTTAGTTCGTTATACATATTCGTTTCCCTAAAAATATCCCAAGGGAACATGTGGTCACATCAATGCAGTGGCGGCGAAAGACTGACGTTGATGTATGTCGTCTACTCAATTCGACAATGATGACTTGTTCCATTGACCGACCACTTGTCCCAACGACCGACCATTCGAAAACAAGTAGTTACAAATTTTCAGTACTTCACGCCCCGTTGCATTCAAGTGGAGTGCAAGTGGTGGTAGTGGTCTTAAAAAGAGGGAACAACAAAAAAAAACACCCCCGTTTAACACAACAACCACATAGAGAGAGTTGCATTCTAAAAATGGTTGCTAACAAATGTAATGAACTATGTTAGGAGGAAAGTGAGAGAAACATAGAGAGAGAGAGGAAAAGGAAATACACTAAAACTGCAACAGCTGCTGCTTTCCGTTATTAAAAAAAAAAATAACAATGTTTCGCTCTACAAATAATTATTTTCACAAGCATTTTGTAAATACCTACAGTTCGTTCAGTCCTTTGTCGATGGCAACGTGTAACGAATTCCTGAAAAAGAGACCCACCCAACAAGTTACAATTGATTAATTCTGTTAGTCGATGTCTCTTTCTCTCTCGCTCGCTCTTAGTAATTCGCTCTTTTGATCGGTGTGACAATCATTCAGCTGACATGTCGCAGAATTTATTTGAGAGATTTGTTTCAATCACGTGTAAACATTTCTTGGTTATTTTGACTGACTCCGTGACCAAATCATGAAATCTATTCTGAATGAAGATGAAATTGGTCCTTTCAGTTAATCATAATATAGGGTGACCAGATAAGAACGATAGGGAAATACATTTAAATTAAATAACTACGGTGTGAGATGTATGGAATATCACATCACTCATATGGTAGCCTCGGCTTCGCCGCCAGTGCTTCAAGCTTTCGGTCCGGCAATAACATCTCAAGCTCATCCAAAGCGTGGACTAAGAACTACAACTTCGAGTGCTGCGTAGCATGCTGCTCCGTCAAATGGCAGCCTCGGCTTCGCCGCCAGTTGCTTCAAGCGTTTGGTCCGGTAATAACATCTGGAGATCGTCCAAAGCGTAGACCAAGGACTACAACTTCGAGCGTTGCGCAGCAAGTAGAGCCGTCTTGTTGGCACTCAAGCTCTGTCCACAGAATGTCGGTTAGTATCGCTTACACCAAATCTACATTTCTGGGTCTTTCTCTTGGTAATTTATTTAATGGATGACAGCCAAAGATATGAATGCCATTATGTCACCATTTCTCTAGAATTTAGATTCGATGAAGGAATGCACCATTTATTCGCTGGGAACCATAATAACTTCTGAATTGGATCTGAAAGCGACCAAGAACATATTGTCTTATGAAATGGTTTGTGTAACGCAGAATATGGTTTGGGTAACGTTGAGTAAACTTCTGAGACGCATTAGCATTTGTTAAGTGGTACAAAAAAAAGGATTAATATTAGAATCCAAAAAGTATTGGGCAGAAGTATATTGGCTCTTGCCTAGGATTATGTCTAATGTCCAAATCTGGGTCTTAAAATTAATTTGGAAATGGTACGGTGAATGGAATCTAGAGAAACTTTTGACTAAAGTTAATTAATAGTTTATCCTCCAACATGTATTGATTAAATTAAAAGCGATAATGCTTTGTGACAAAACACTTCAGCACCCAATAAAATTATGTGGAAGCCAAAAAGTCAACTATATTGTTTGGTGATAAATTTCAATATTTTTCATATTTTCACTTGCGAGGCACCATCACAACTTTAAAAATAAATAACAAAGTAAAAATTGTTATTGCCTAGGATTATTTTTTTGGCAAACAAAAACTTTTTTCGCAGTTATTTTCCATTTTTATTACTTTCCCTCTCCCTGGACATGGAAAGTTGGTGGAACTCATTTATCACCGACCGAATGCAATAAAGTTGTTGGGCTATAGAACAAACAACGACATTGCCTGCGACAAAGGATTCAAACTGTGTATAAATTACACTTTGCAGACAATTTAATAGATGCGAAATTTTAAGAGCACAACACAAACACAATGGCAATAATCTCAATAATCCTTGGAAGCAGTTGAAAGGAAAGAAAATTTGTATCCAACCACAAAGGGTGCCATATAATTTCCACAAACGTCCTGGAGAGTGAATTTAACAGAACAACATAAATTTGATTACAACTCCAGGATGAAGAGAGAGTCCAGAGGAGGCGAGAACGAGAAAGGTCCTCTGTCTGAGACCATTAAGTCAAGTAAATTAGTAAAAAAAAGACCTAAAGGAAAATGGGAAAACTCATGATTTTTATGGCAAACAACATTATTTTTTACTCAGTAATAAATCACAACAATTGTATAAAACCACATGGACGGAAGGAAGGCTTAGGAACAAAAGCTAAGGATCAAAACGTCGACGTTAAATGGAATGTGTCGGGTGCTATGATGTGTGGTGGCATGGCATGGCATGGCGTGTTGCAAGGAATTTGGAATTTGAAGTTAACTTCTTTCTTATGCTTAACACTTTAATGCATTTTCCCCAAAGGGACCGCGTATACCCGTTATGAACTCCAGACATGCTAATGATTTTTTTTAAACAAAGCTAAGAAACGAAATTTCAATATTAAGCAAAAAGTACATTTGCATAAACCTAAGATAAGAACGGACAACTTTCATTCATTTGTTAGAAACCGAAAAAGAAGTAAAAACGCCACTCATTCTTTCTTCCCGCCCCCCTCTGTAGTTCACTTGAAAGGACGTTGCTGCGTGTCTTAATCCTTGGTCTGTATGTATGTAATTCATTAACTTCAATAAAAGTTACGAGCCACAGAAATTCCAAAGAAATAAAACTGCAATCGTGCTAATTTTCGGAAATTAGTTTCAGCATTTCTTAATAACTTCAGACAGCAATAAGAGGAGCTGTGCCTGGCAGCCCTGGATAGCTGTGTGTTCTGCTGCCGCTGCGAGAGTTTTATTTTAGCACATGTCTGCCTTAAGGTGCCGCATTTTTACGTAGAAATGACAAAATGAGAAATTCTTTCCAAAAAAAGAAACGAACGAATGAAGAAATAAAACTTTATGTGTAGAAACTGGCCACACAGGTGGGGTTTTGTTTTTTCTCGGTCAGCCGACTTGTGGACATGGCAACACAAACGAACCACGGACACTTAAAGATCAACAACGTCCATGGTGTATCTTTCTCGCTCTCTGTGGCCTCAACATATGGATGGTAACAGCCGTCATCACTTAATTTTTATAACCAGTTTATCATTAACAAGGACACTACACTCCACACAACTCAACTCAACTGGAAGACATTTGAGGCACAACCTCAACGATCGAAGGGTCAATAACAACAGTAAGAAGAGTGATGGTCGAACGGACGAAGTGACGGGCTTTTAGTAATGGAAAGATGAAAAAGTAACGTCACAACAACAACATCACCACTACCGCCACCACCACCAACAACATCACCACTACCGCCACCACCACCAACAACATGGACACAATAACTTTCCTTGTGAATATCTTAAGGTTCCTTAAAGATATCAAATTGTATAAGAACAATGAGAGAAAAAATTCCCAAAATATTTTGACCATAAGTTGGAATAGTTTTTAGAGCATTCATTTTTTTTTATTGCTTTTTAATGGGGTCTATCCTAACATATGGATACGCGGACGTGGAAATGGCTCTGTTGTTGTCGTTGTAGTTGCTACTGCCATTCTTACAGCGTTAAAGGACTTGTTCCCCTATCTGTTTTCAGACAGTGTGTTAATGTTCGAATTCCTTTACTTCCACTTCCACAAGTTACTTTAGCGTCTGGAAGTGCACATACTTGTTAGTCTTCTTAGTTTAAGGCATATTGCCCTCAATGCTATGGTCTTTCCTAGATGTCACGCTTGAGTGCAACACCACCGACTGACTACCTTCAACTCTCTACCAAAGTTAACTTAAAGTTTGCTGATCATTTTCGCTGGGTTACATCGACAAACATTGGACTTGTTTCCCTCTGACTACTTGGGCTGTTCTTCGTCTTCTGCTCCTCCTCAGTCGGTTTGTCTTTCTATCCATTCCGTCTCTCCTTCTCTGTCTGTTTACCTTTGTTTCGGGGTTTTTATGGCCGTATATTGTGTTACATTTAACGCATACGATCATTAACCGCGAAACATAGCTTAGGAATGTTTTCAGTTCAACATTTTTTGCCCTATGCACTACTCCGAACAGCTCTGCGTTCGACTCCAAGTCGAACTTCATTCCATTGAGTAGTTCAGCGCCGCTAGAGAGCCTTTCTTTCCGTCCGTCTCTGTCTGGACATTTGTGAGATGCATCAGAATTGTTTAGTGTTTTATTTCAAAATATCTCGTTTTGTGTTACATGTGGTGGTGGTGCTGCTGTTAATCTCACTGGGCCTCAGAAGTGTGCTGCTGGGGTTATATTTTCACACAGTGATCGTAATAGAAAAATTTTTTGATTTAGAGTTTTGGCAAATAATCTACAGATCGCAGATAATAAGTATTGGCAACGAGAGGCTTAATGCCAGCAAGGAAGCGCTTGATCTTCGATTGAGTAGGGATAAAGAGTTTGGACATCTAGAATCAATTAGGTACTCCTGATATCCAAGAGGATTTTTTGTCTGGTGATTAAACATCTTGCTCCCCGAGGACTGTATATGGTAACCGTCCGAAATGTATGTCGTTAAGGAAGAGATGGATTTCTAAATTCCTTGGTTAACAACAATGAAGCGATATGAAATTCGCAAATTGTTGGATTCCGAAGAAAATGTTTCCAAAACTTTGTGGTGGATTCCGGTGAATTCTAGTGGGTGTTGAACATTTTGATTTTCATCACGCATTCAATATTATTATGTAAGTACTGGTAGTGTTGGCTTCGAAGAATCAGCGATGAGAATCGAATGAAGACGTTCCCGAAAGCATTGGCATACCGACGAATACTCACAAAGAGCTTCCGGATAAAGATGTATGTTGATTTTACCGGAGTCTTAACTTCCAATGCAGATAAAAGAATGACATTAAACTCCCAGACACAACTCCCGCCACAACAGGGAAATGTGATGACTTCTGAAAGGGGCTGTGCTTCGAGAAGAAGAAATAGCAAAGCATGGACGCATACGAAAATTTTAGGGTTCCGGAAATGATTCGCGAGTACGAGTTTTCCTAATGAAAGGGCATGGATGCTTTCGCAAAATATCCGCGAATGCACGTGTCCTGCAGAGGATGTCGATGACGAAGAATATTGATTTCTGAAACGAAATGGCGCCGAAGGGCGAATAAACTTTTAAATACATCCGTTAAATGCAAAAAATTCCCCTGATACGATGAATCTTTTGGGAAAAATTCTAGTTTCCAAAGTATACAAAATAATCGTTAAAACCTTTAAGAGTATATATATGTGAGAATGAGGAACAGTGGTGTCTTCTGATTGCGAGTAGACTAGTTACCGATAAAATTGTTACAGAGATTAGGTACCGATAACAAGACTTTCGAAAATTTTGTGGTACTGACTAATAGCTGTGGGAAGGATTTCCCCTAATGTAAAGTACAACATGGTGATGAATCCATTTGTGGTCATGAACCGATGACGAAGAGTGGTGTTTTCGGAAATGAGTCAGATATGACCTCCAAAGTATGAAGAATCATAAAAACCCCCGTAAACTACCGGAGAAGTTTCCAAAATCATTGGGACACCGACGATCTTTCGTGAATGATGAATGGAACCTTTTGATGAGGAGATATTCTCTTCTGATAGAGATAAACTGACGGAAATCGTCATTAAGTCTGAAATAGATTATTTTATGATCGTATCGACGATAAAAATCTAGAGTATTCTTAAAAGGGAGGATATCGGAGGGTTGACGCTGCAAAAGCGTGTGACATGTCGCAACAAGTATGAATATTGGTAAAGAAGCGTTATGTATTTGAAAACAAATTCTTCCGAAGCAGAAGCGTGTTGGTTTGTAAAAGCGAAATGCAGACGATGCATAATTATAATACTTAAACAGACTGATGGAAATTAATCGAACTCCGACCTGGACCTGAACACAGGTGGATAGCTATAGTTTCCGTAAAGAAAATCTAAATCGGTTACTTTAGCGAATATACGAAACTGATTAGGTACCGATAGCAAATCATGAGGAGTTCCATAAAGCGAGTAATAATAGTCGACTTATCACACTTATGCTGGAGTAGGGAAGAATGCTAATGACTTCTGGCAAGATTGCTTTAAATTATCTTGAGTCTAATAAATCGACAGCAATCGTTATATATCTTCCGACACTGTTGCACTGTGCAGCGTGGCAGACTGTGTTCGGAAACCCACCACTCGTATTTTAAAACCTGACAAATGTTGTATTGTGCTCCTCATTGTGGTCGCCGTCGTCCGTCGTTCATTCGTTCTTAGTAGTTGAGGAAGCAAAGAAAAACCTTTTAAGAATCGGTGCTGCTAGAACGGCTGTTGCTGGTTCTGGAGATGCCATAGAGCAACAATTGTTGATGTCGTTCGTTTAATTTCATATCATTGTGTTGCACATATTTTCGTTTAGTAATTCTTGGAAAATTTTGTAAAAAAAAACACACAACAAAACTCTAACAAGAACCGCATTTACTGAATGCGATGAAAAAATGTTGTTTTGTTTTAGCAGTTTCATTTGAGGAAAGACAACCAATGAAGTTGGTTGGCATAGTAGGGTTGCAACTGGCGGCTCTTCATTCATTCCACTCGAACTAAAGAAGACGAAATCTTGCTTTGAATTGAAAGAAAAAAATCAAACAGCCATTGCACAAATAATTCCACAAAACTTGTCTTTGTTCTTTGCTCTTGTTTTGTTTTTCATTTTTTTCACTACTCAAAGTTAACTTGTTCTAATGGAGGAATGTGTTTTGTTGCATTAGTTTGTTTTATTAAATGAAAATGTTTTCTGGCAACTTGGCGGCGACTTATGGCCGGTCGAGGGAAGCTCCCTGCATTGTCTTGCCCCGCCACCTTCCCAGACTTGATTTTTGGGGAACCAAACAGAACATCAGTCAATGTGGAAGTGGGTGGAATTCCTTCCTATGCGGATTTCGCCAGTGTGAATTGTTAATGTTGTGTTTGATATGTTTGGGGCGGTGTTTAGACCCTAATACATTTATATTAATAGCAAATAATTAACACTTTTTCAATATGATCTCAGCCCGAACAAGATGAAAAGGAGACAACACAAAACATACCAGTATATGAGATAATTATAATGGGCAATTTCAACATTTGCTATAAAAGAAACCTCCAATCTGTGCCATAATTTTAATGGCCTTTGTGGTGTTTCGTCGTCATCGTCGGACTGACATGACACTAGTGTAGTTCCATTTGAAAATCAAATTTTTCATAAGTTATTGCCACTTTTCTCGTATATTATTTTTCTCCTACAACTGCCACCTTACCAAACAACTCCTCAAATTGGATAATTCGCTCGCTCATTCACTTTAAATGGCATACGATTTTGGTTTTTGGCTGTAAATGGTTTCATTTCGTTTACATATTTTATTGTTTGCATTGTGGGCCAACAAAAAATACACCTCCATGGGAGGAGCCACTTGATTCGCTGCTTCACTTCATGGCGTGAAACTGTTGAAGAACATGCAAAAAATAAAGCAGAGCAATGTCGACGCAGAAGTAGCAGAAGGCTATAATTAATAAAATTAGACTAACTGAGAGCTTGACTTTTTCTAGTAACTAGCTGATATAAAAGCCAAAAATGCGGAATTTTTGCGAAACAATAGAATGTACCAATCAACCAATTATATTATCTGGATACCAAAATGTAGGATTGTGAGCTTTGGGAATGATTTGCTACTGACGTAGTATTGGCTTCTGAAACGCGAAATGTTTCGGCATAACGTCGGCTTAATGCTATTTTGTTCCATACGCCATTTTGTATGAACGGAGAAAAACGCAATTTATTGTTTGAGTAAAAACGGGACTGAAGAGTTACACACTTTTTATTTCATAGGGTTCCCAACAGTGTTTGTATGATTCTCATGCATTTCTATGCCATTACATCCAAAAATAAGCAAGTTATAACAATTTTTGTTCTTGGCATTTTGGTCCATATCCACTTTTATTTTACTATTTTTTCGTATTTGTATTACATGGACCACAAAAAGGGTCGGTATGGATGGACACTAATTTACATATTGTGATCGAAAGAACGTAAAATACTGAGTGAAAAATATAGGGCGATAGAAAAATTTAGACATAGAACAAAAATATCGAAATTATTTCCCGTTATTCAGAGTAAAACAAATTTACCCTACCAATATCTCGAAAACTAGGAGAGATAGGAAAAAAATGATTGCAGATTCTGAAAGAGCATGCTTGGAACCCATATTATCAACTCCTAACTCAAAAAACACAAAAATGGCGTATGGACCAAAATAGCATTAAGCCGACGATAAGGAGGGGATGCTTTTCGAAAGCTTTTCCAATTAATTTCTGAGATAACTGAGAAGTCTTCCTTAAAAGCTAATAATCTTCCTTTACGATTTTTTGATGAAAGAGCTTCAAAGTTCATATATCGTTGGATACTGCTTGGATACCGAAAATGAAATCATCCATAAACATCGCTAAGCTTAATGACAGATAAAAAGGGTTCCTTATATACTGATGAAGAAGCGTGATGGCTTATGAGGCGGGATTGGGTAAGTAAGAAGAAAATTGGTGAATTCCCCAAAGGATTCTAAGGTGCGATAAGATACTAAAGCAGACATTTTGTGGCTTTGGAAAGGACTGAATTATGGTCATCCTTCCTAAGATGACCGGAGATTATAACATATCTCCAAGATCTGTTGATGAAAGATCTTCAATCCCTCGGTCGATTATAGCATTGTGTTCCGCCAAAAATTAATTCCTTTCAGAGATGTGATTAGACACTAAAGAAAAAATGTAGTGACTTTCGAAAAGTATCAGACATAGATAAAGTTGCACCGAAAACTGACTGACAATGGCGATTCAGAAAGGTACTTTATTATTAAGATTGGGTACTGATGCAAAATGTAATGGCTACCGAGACGGGATTAGGTAACCCAGAAGGAAAGTGGCTAACCAGTTGGTTCCCCACCAAGAGACTGAAGAAGATTCGATGTGAATGGACAACCTTCATAGAAGCTTCAGATATGCATTGGGTACCTACGTAGACCACAGACTTCCAAAAGCTGATTGGGCACTGATGATTTTAAAGTCCGAACTTCACATTCGAATTGGTCAACGACAAAGAATGCAGTTGCTTCAGAAAGCTCCAAAGTGATTTTAATTGGTTGCATCGTTTGTTAAAAGTTGCATCGTTTTCAAAGCTGATTGGGCACCTATGAATTAAATAACTTTGATTTTTGGAACGGAATAGGTGCCGATAACGGAATAAGTGCTTTGTATAAATTTATGTGATTGGATACTAGCTTCGCTCTTGAGCCTAATTTGGTAACGACCTGGAAGTGTGAAAGCATCCTTAGCTATGAGTAGCAGTAGGACGATGAATCTAAGACTGTTTGGTGTTGTGGAGAGAAATATATGCCATAGCGATGAAACTGTCCTTATTAATCTACCGACAATTGCAATGCATGCCGAGAACATGGTGTTTAAGCTTACAGCTTTTTTATTGGGATGGCGACGTTGACGAAACCCAGGAAACATCCGAAATTGATTTAGTACTGATAAAGAGTTTGGACTCCTTGGATGAATTAGGTATTCCGCAATAATTCATCTACACCTCCAAAGGGATTTGGGATTCCTATTAAACATCTAACTTGCTCTCTGAAGAGTGTATATACATGTATATCGATACCTCCGTCCCAAAAATGAAAATCTTAAATTTGTATGGAATTCCTTTATAATGTAAATCGAATGACCTATACTGTTTTTCGCATAACTTTTGATTGGGTATATATATTAATATAAACTGGAGTATTTAGAATTTAAAAATGCATTGTCCTTTAAAACATGCTAAGTCGACTTGGCATACATTGGAATGAAGGTATCGATATGTAATCGACCGTTACGATTACCGAAATGTATTCCCTTCATAATTTCCTCGGTTAATTGGGAACTGATTGATGAAGATTTTCGATGCTGATTAGGCTATAGATTGATTGGTTGATCAAAAATGATGCTGATTTCCAAGACGGATATGTTACCGACAAACTAGTGATAAACCAAATAGCGGCTAAGAAAACGAAATGCATATTAAGAAACTTTAGTTTTTGCGAAGCTAATTCGATATCGATCTAAGGTCTGTGAGCGAATCTGTGTGGAAGAAAAAAACGTGTGGGATGTTTTATTATCTATTAAAATGTAATAGTAGTGTTTCAATTTGTATTCGTAAATAATAACGTTCAAAGGAACAGACAGTGAATGAGAATTATTTTAATTTTATTAGAATTATTGAATGTTTTCACATTATTTTAGTTTGATTGGCTCAATCCCAACTTCTTAGGTCATATCAAATAGATGATTGACGAGCATTGAGCATCGACAATTTCACTCATCCTATTGACGCCAGATAAATAATATGTTTATACTTTCCATATTTTTACAATTGCTAAAATAAAATATAGCTCTTTCATGCTTTGCTATATGTAAATATGTATATGCAGTGAGAATTGAACAATAAAGGAAATGGAAAATAGAGTGGAAAAGTATTTCAGTGGCCATCGATGAATGGTTGGTTGCCAAGTGCAGCAAAATTCATGACACCAAAATGAAACAAAACAAAAACTTTGCAATAACGGACCGATTAGACAGAACGGCCTTTTTCGGGCCTATGGGGCATTCGGAAGGTAAACTAATCCTATACGCTCCAATGAATTAAGGTGTAAAAGAAGAGTGTTTGTTACATCAGATAATTGTCTGAGCATCGGAACTTTCAGTTAAGACTAAAATAAAGGGGAAATAAGCGGGAACTTTCGGAACCAACTCAAAAGTGTCAACATCCTCTAATGATTCCTCAAAGAACATGTTTCGCTCTCACAAGGGGAAAATCGCCATTTTTAATACGTTTGAATGGGAATAAAATATTTTTGGAACAAAATTTTTTAATAAGTATTATATCGATACCTCAATTCTAAAACATTCTAAGTCGACTTAGCATTTTTTTAGGGATATTGCATTTTTAATATCTAAATATTCCAAATTATATTCAATCAAAAGTAAGTTATTCACAAAACAGTACAGGTCATTCGATTTATATTATAAAGGAATTCCACACAATTTAAAAAAAATATTCGAACTTTGATCGCCTCTCCTGCAAAACTACATTTTTGCACTTATCATAGTTTAGAATGGAGGTATCGATATATTTTCGAACATACGAACATAATATTTTAGAACAAAACATATTTGCGAACTAATTTTCTCTTAAAAAAATATATGTTTAAACATAAATAAAATTATTATTTAGGAATTTCTCCAAAAACATACGAGTGAATTTTATTTAAAAAAGCTTTTAAAAACTGATGACTTTTTTTAACTTCGATTTTAATTTTTTCTTGGTTTCGAATTATACCTCCCAGTTAACAATGGCATATGCAGAATTAGCTTAAGTTTTGAAGCACTCATTTAAAATTTCTGAATAATCCAAGTCATCGTTCGTTGTCAATACTTCAAGTTATTTATTGTTATCCAAGATAATGGGATTTCAATAAGAAAGTATTTTTAAAAACGTTAAAAAAAATGACTTAGAATTGTTGAAAAACTTACACAATTAAGGTATCGATATATCTTCTGAATATTTAAATAAATCGTGGTCCAACCAGCACGATGTTAATTGTGGCGAGCCTTCCCTAGCCTTTCTTCGAGCCTTTGGGGTCAATCGTTTACTTCTTTCGAGAGCTATCGTCGTACAAACAGACAGAGAAACAGACATTGCTCAAATGACTTACAATTTCCGAAAACGAATTTCCGCCGAACTTGGAATCTTAAGACACTGTTTTAGGGCGGGTCGATTCAAAAATCGCCCAAGTGAAGGAAAATCGTATTCTAGGGATCAAAATAAGAAACTTTGCCCGAGGAACCATACCTCTAAAACGAATTATGATGTCCCGACTTTTGACCGGTAGGGTCAAATATATGGATTCAAAAAATGTTTGTGTGATTTTTTTGATGAACCATATCTCGAAAACGAATTATGATGTTCCGACTTTTGACCCGTAGGGTCAAATATATCAAATATATATATGTATATATATACAAAAAATAAATGGACCCAAATTTTTTTTTGTGATTTTTTGAAATGTTTTTATGGGGAACTCGGCCCTCCAAAGTGGGATTTTTCAAAATTTGACCCTACCCGTCAAAAGCGGGGACTTAAGAATTCATTTTAGAGGTATGGTTCCTCTGGCAAAGTTTCTTATTTTGATCCCTGGACTACAATTTTCCTTGTCACTTGGGTGACTAGACAGCGGAATTTTATGCCATCTCTATTTGTCACCCTAAGAACTCATATTTTAGGAATAGGCATATTTTTGGATTCTAAATCTAAATTTTATATGCAAAAATTATACAAGGGAATATGCACAACATCTGCAAAATATAATGTGCTTATGTTGAATGGAAAAATGCATATGCAAATAAAAATTGCATATGCAAACAAAGCATCGGCAAATTGGGAAAATTAACTAATTTGAAACATAATTTTATATGACGACAAGAACTACCATCACACTAAATTTCAAGATTAAAGCTTCAGTCGTTTCGTTTGTCTGCTACGCCCTTTCAGAATTAAGGTAAACATGTACAGATTTTAGGCGAAATAAATTGACATATGGGCATTTCCGCGGGTCGCAAACGTACGTTCGTACGCTTTTTTTTTAGAAAACAGAAAATTTCCCCGCATTTTTCGGATCGGTCGCGAACTTACGATTCCATGTGTATTAACTGTTAAATTAAACGTTAATATAACTTTTTTTGGTCTCATTGCATAGAAACTTTTGTAGAAAGAGTGCAAACATAACATGTGTTTTGCATGTAAATAATTCAATATAAAAATGTCTTAAAAAGTAGCTTAATATGGAAAAAATAAAATGTTTCAGTTTTTAGGCCAATTTTCTCATGAAAACAACTATGAAACCATTGTATTTTAAAAATGTTGACATTTTTTATTAATTTTTTTATAATTATTCACAATAAAATACGATGATAACCAACATTTTATTTTTCGGCCCTGGTTAAACATTCGGCGGAAATGCCCATATGAAAATTAAAGAAAAAATTTGTGTGTTTTCGTCTTGCCGTACAACCATTCAATAAAAATATACAATTTCATATAGTCTGTCTAGTAATAACCTATTTCATCTAAATGAAAGACATTCACACTGAAGGCCTTTGTAAGGAATTTTAGGCCTCCCATTAGGCCTCCTTTGATCGTGTCTCTTCATTTACATTACAAAGAAAACTCTACGTTCATTGGTCTACAAAATGAATAACTGCCGCCACTCAACTGGACAAGTGTGGGAGAGTGCTTCGCCGATTGCTGAATGAGTGAGTGGGACATGCATGGCTGCCTGATTATCGATTGCAACTTTAGACAGTTTCATTCCAAGTTATTAGCGATTTCATGATAAACCATAAACCAACACCAACTTTAGCTGGCCTTTTGGGGGATCTGGGCTGACTGACACACAAATAACGATTAATATCAATATTTCTAGGTCTCTGGTAATTCTCATGTCAGTGTGAATAATTGACCCTGATGTGTGGTGCAAATGAAATGAAATGTAATGTAATAAAATGAATGTGCAATATATTGTATTGTTGGTGGATGTATTCCATCCAATCAATTATCCATATGTAAATATGAACTCTTGCTTTCTTCGATTATCTTCACTTTTCAATTTCAATTAATGTAATGAAAAATTTCATTACATTAAAAATCATTCGATTAAATGTGCTGTGAAAGCAGAAGAGACTACTAAGACGACGATGAGGCACGGCGGGTAAATGAAAGCCATCATCAGCAAGCACCACAGCAGCACTTAGTATAAATTTCACAATTACTACTGTGGGAATATGCCGCGGCGACGGTGGTGGCGGCGGCGGCATTCATTCATCCAAAAAAGCGAAAAGCATAAAGAACGAAACCGAATCATCGCATAAAATGCGTAAAAATACGTGTTAGTTGGTAGATCGTAGAGCAAGAAACCACCGTGGAGGTGGTGGTGGTGCCACATAAAAGAGTCTCTTGAATATAATTCTCATTGTGAATAAGTTTTATTTAACAAAAGCGTTAATTGCAATTCGAAAGTGTTGAAAATTTTAGTTTATTTCTATGTGCAAGAGATTTTCACATTTTCACATCAGAATTTCGCTTTTTTCTATAGTGGTTTAATTATATTTTTTGTTTAATTAAATGGTTGGTTGTACATGGGGGGAGTTTAACTTACAAACCGAGTTTTGTATGAATTTAATGGGTTTCTCTCAATTTTTTGATCTCTAAAATGCTGTTCCAGCTCATACTTAGATTGTAAAAGTAAAATTACACCATTTGTACCTGTTTTCGGGGATACATTGGTACCAGCTTTTCGGGGATACTGTGCACTATTACGTGTGTTTTGGCAAAACTAAATGTAGTGCAAAATTCATTAGTTCAATGAGAAAGTGTATTTTTAAAATATAGATTTCTATGCAATTTTTTCATCATTCAAAAAATGGTCAAGTTAAGAACTTAACATACTTCCAACTCAATACTCTATAAAGATGTTTTCTTTTTTTAAATATTGTCTATGCTATCTACTCGTACCAATCTTCGTTAAAAAATGGGGTTTTGATCAAGTTAAAAATTTAAGAGAAATCTTTTATTACTATGGTATTTTCTACCTTTTCCCCTTGCTTAAAAAATGGTCCTCCGATCAGGTCAACTGTTTAAGAAAATCTTCTTTATTACTGTATTTTAAGCACATTTTTCAACGAATTTCTCAAATTAATTTTTTAATATTATCTATACTGCCTTTCCACCTTGGATAACAAATGGTCCTTCGATCAGTTTAACAGTATTTAATTTTTTTTTATTTTACAACAAACATTTCTTAAATTTTTGTTTGACTCCGATGTTTTTTTTGCCATTTCATAAGCCTTTTGTGGAAATATGGTCAATTTTAAGTTAACATCATCCTGCATTGGATGTGCCACATGCCAGAGAAATAATTGGAATTCCTGGGAAAGGAATGTTCAGCGATCACGAGGGACGTTAGTGTTTTAGCCATTTAAGGCATTAATTAAGAATTCATAATTTGCCACAAAAAGGGAAAATAACACCGCCCTCCTTCGAAAAAGATACAAGTTAGCCCTCAGGCTTAGGAAAAAAATATTTTACAATGAGCGAATGAATGAATCATTTCCATTAGTTGATGGTGGTCGGTCGATCGGTCGCGTAGCGATGATGGTGTCAAGGTAAGGCGTTTGATCTTAACTCTGTACTATTTGACGATCTGTTATATCTGCTATGGTTCGTAAAAATCCTTTTCAGAAAAGGAATTGATGTCTTACATGCCATTTTAGATATTTGTAAGTCGTCGTAGTCCGCCACGAAAAAAGGAAGAAACATCTGCTGCTGTTCTTGAAAAGAGAAAAAGATCTGTTGGGTTTGCACCGCCGCTTCATACCACTTGCTGCATGCATACATGCACCACCACCACTGCCAACACCACCACCATTACCGCCATCGTTGATGTTATTTCAATACGTTCCGTATTGAAACTGAACTGAAATTTGGAGTGTGGAGGTTTTTTTGTGTTCAAATTCTTCATTTGTTTTGTAGTCGTTCAACACAACAAACGTACCTTTTTCGATTTGTTTGCCGTCGTCGTCGCCTTCGTCTTCGAGTCCATCAACAATTTTATGAGTTCAGTTTGGTTTTAGTCTAGAGTTTCTTGTCAGCGTGGCGCGTTTTGAGTATTGCAGTTTCTTTCAAAAACAAAAATTATTTTTTTTTTGGTATGTCCGTCTTTTTCTATACGTCTGTTGCGCTGGAGTGTCTGCGTGTGTCCGTCTGTCTTTTTTTAATTTTTTCGAAAATGCCGCATGTTGATCTTGGGTTTTTGTTCGCTTTTCCTCTCTCCGCTTCTTCGTGTATAGATTTTTGACAGGTGGTGTTTATTTCATTTAGAATTCAGCCAGTATTCCAAGGCATCCATATGATGCCAACATCCCATGCTTTGCCATCCCAGCCTCATCATCTTCAAATGATGAGGTTTGAAGTGCTCTTTGCCGTGCCATTGTACTTTATAATCTGAGTTTTCCCTCTCTTTCGCTCTCCCTCTCTTTCATGTATTGTCGGGCGGTGGATTTTTTTCTAACAATTCTCCTCCAGACTTTTGTCTTTTTAAGATGACGTTGAAATCCTCCAACATCCTGCATCCAAAGTTAATGAACTCTGTCTGGGCTTTTTGATTTTTCTGTTTTTGAAGAAACATTTGTTGTTTTGTATTTTTGTAATGATTTTTAATTTATTTCAAATAACCTTAAATTATTCCCCTTCTTTTTTATTTTCTTTACAGATTAATGAGACACCACACACCACCATGAGACTGTCATAACCTAGCAAACATGTTAATTGCGATACAACGAAATTCGAATAAAATTTCATAATTTCATAAAAAGTGAGATTAGTTTGAGATTGAAAGCGATAACGAATTATGTCTAAATTAAATATCACATCAACATTAACGGCTGCCGCAAAAGCTTTGGCGCCCGAGCAGCAACTGCAGCGCACGACCCGGGCGTCCAGTGAGAATCCCAATAACACAGCCTATACGCAACACAGAAGGCACAATTCGCTGAGTGGGAGAGTATGTAGTAAATCCTTGGTGAAGTCTGCTTCCATAACAGATTTAGCGAATAAGTTAGAACAATATGAAACGTCAACACTGCCCGATAGAGTTAGCCTGGAGACAGCGTCAACGGTGACGGGGGCGTCAGCGTCAGTGTCGACGCCGGCGTTTTGTGATCGTACAGCACCAAAAAGAGATTCAACAGATGAGGTGGACAGTGATGAGACACGGAGGCGAAGACTACCCTCTGCTGCAGTTACCAAAGATTGTTTAGAGTCATTCTCCTCCTCCTCCTCGCCTAATGCTAATGGATCCTCGGCGGCGGCGGCATTGTCGTACGATGAGCCTGATCATTTGCAGCATCGTTTTAGTCGAACTGCTAATGCCAACGCCGCTGCCTCTTCATCATCGGTATTTAGTGCGCGGCTGGCGCAAGCGCACAATCTTTCCTCTGCTGTTTTGGATAATGGCTTTAGCGATCTGGGCTGCACCAGTGGGATGAGTAGTGTGTTCAGTTCTCCATCTGCCAGTACAGTATCGTCGCCCCTGTCTACGCCAACAAGACATTCGCCACAACTTCATCAGCATCATTTGCATCACCAGCAGCAGCAGTTATCTTGTTGCCAAAAGTCAATAGCATCCGCAAAGAACTCCTGCTCCTCCGCCTCTTCCTCAAACCAGCATCATCATCATCTACAAGATCATCTCCAGCAAAGCAAACAGCAGCATCACAAACACCATCACATAACTTCTAGTTCAGGGAACGGAAGTAAAAACCCTAAGAAATTTGATCCGCGTCTGGGACCCTCACCCTATCGTCAACTTTTGCCCATAGCTTTATGTATTCTATCATTTGCGACTGTCTTCAGTATTTTAATTGTTTACATGGATACGACAGGTGAGTGGATATTTTTTTTAAAATTTTTGAAAATTGAATTTAAACAGAAATTAGATAGGATTTGTAGCTAATCCTTGTTTCCGTTTAGTTTTTTTTTTGCTTTGAAAAAATATATAGGAATGGCATATGTCATTCCACCATTGTGGTGTTACGTCAGTTTAGGTTATAGGCGGAAGTTTGTTTAGGAAAATTCAATAAATGTTGTTTGAAATTTAAGACTTAGGTAACAGAGAATTAAGGATGCAAAAGAGTAGGAAATTTGATATAAGCTCTACTATTCGGAGAGACAGGTTTGACGAGGACATCACTTCTATAAGAAAGTTGCTCATATTTCGGCGCCTTTTTCAAAAACCTTCCATATATTTGATCCTTCGGGAGATTCAAAAATGTCTTCACACACTGTAAACCTTAAATTCTCTTGTTGAACTGTTGTATTCTTCATCATGTGCAAATTAATTTAGATTTTAGTTAGTTTTTTTAATTTTTACTATATTTCATCGAAAAATAAAACTGTCAGAAATTTAATAAAGGGATTTTATAAACAAATAATGAAAGATTTGTGATAACGATTATTTTGAGAAGGTAAATATGTCATCTATCCGAATAAGTCGATGATTCTCCTTGATTTTTTTTAATTCAATTACTAATTTTAATATTGAATGAAATCGTCATTCGAGATGTTCATAAACCAGGTGAATTGACCATATATTTTAAGATTAGTCTCCTTATTTACACAGAAAAAAATATGTTGTCTTAAAATTAAAGATTTGCCCCAAAGACGCCCTAAATAATTGAAATAAATACGTTTTGGACTTAAAATTTAGAATATATAGTTAATATTAAATAAGTTATCTATACTTTAACTACAACAAGTAAAAGCGTTAAGTTCGGCCATGCCGAATCTTACATACCCTCCACCATGGATAGCATGTAACCTCACAAAATAACTCAAAACTGAATAAAATAACATCGAAAAACAAAAAAATATAGTAGATGAGAACAATAGGAAACATATAGTAGATGGTGAGCGCCCCAGTAGGCGAGTTGGTAGCGTACTCGCCTATGAGTTTGGGGGTCGTGGGTTCGATTCCCACCAGAGGCTCTGGTCTGTCGCTGCAAACATTTAGCCATATGGTCTTTGTAACCCGGCCTTTCCCTGGACCTTAAAATTAGAATATAAATTTACTTTGTATTGTAATTCATATAAATAAATAAATAAATAAATATAGTAGATGAGAACAGTAGGAATCACAGCAAGTTAGATGCTATATATGGGGGCTATATCAAAATATTGACCGATATGGCCCATTTGCAATCCCAAACAGCCTGCAACTATAAGAAATATTTATACCAAATTTGATCAACCTAGCTCTATTATTGCGGACTGTAGCGTGATTACCACAGACGGACGGACGGACAGACGGACATGGCTAAATCGTCTTAGAATTGTACGACGATTAAGAATATATATACTTTATGGGGTCTCAGACCAATATTTATAGGTGTTACAAACGGAGTGGCAAAATGAATATACCCCCCATCCTATGGTGGAGGGTATAAAAAGGACTTATTTTTATGATTAGGAAGTATTTAGCGCAAATCTTTAATTTTAAGACATTTTTTTTTTCAGTGTACATATTTGATTTGCGTGAGCCAAGGGTCGACAACGTTAATTTGGGTGGATTTGTGTTTATTCTTGTTGAAGTTTCATAAATCGGTTAGATTTTCAGATAGACGGGTAATTGGTCCACCGTAACCTAGGTTGGTAGTGGGGCTGCCACATTAAGGTAGCCATCCCGCCCGTCCTATGTTGTATATTGGGTATTTGAAGGCGTCAATTACTCGCCACTTCATTCTGGGATGAGATCAAAACATATAGTAATGATAGCAATAAGTGGAGAAATCTTGTAGAAACCCTATGCTCCTTAGGGTGCTTTCAAAGTGGGCGCTCAAAGCCTAGCGGAGCCGAGATTAAAGCAGAATGAATGCGAGAAAATAGTTTCAAAGAGTTTTTCGAGCTGAAATGCATGTGATGTGAATTCTTTAGTGTACATTCGTGTTTTTCGGAAGTAGTATAAACTAAATATGTATATTGATCAAAATAATAAATACTATATATAAAAATATATAATAAATAATATAATATATATTAATAATAATAGCTAAATAATAAAAAAAGTAATAAATAATATTATAAATATATTCTTTCAAATACGAAATACTCTTCATCAGATGATTCTATGAAACCTTTCTCTGAAATTTTATAAACACAAATTAACAAAAGACAGAGTTTATGGATACATAAATACAAAACTAGAACAATTTCAGCGCCGTTTTTCGCATTCACTTTGACGCTCCTAATTTTTCTTCTCGCGCGAAAATGTTCCGCTTTGCGCTCGGCTCCGCTCCTTAGGAGTAATAAAGCATTTGATTTATCATTTATGGATCTGACTAGAATTTTATTAGATCTACTGTAAATTTATTCCTCCGGGATGGGAACAAATCTTTTACAAATCAAATAGGAGTTTTTCTTGTTAAGCACAGATTTCGTTTCAGGTAGAGATTTTCTTTAATTTCTTGAGAGATTAAATATCACAAATAAGAGCGCACAAAGGTCGATGCACTGGCTTAAATGTACATATATCCAGTTGCAATCTGCTTGAATCCAAAATTGTCCGGAATTTGTATACTACTATTAGAATATTAATGCTATGATCACACTGGGCGATTCCTTCAATTATATATGTTTCTCGTATTTCTGAGTGGTTAAGTGTCGTTATCCTCCAAACGTGGTATTATTATTTAAAGCCATTGTAACTTTATTAAAGCGACAATCAATTCTAAAATTAAACTCCCGAACAACTAATCGCTAACGTTTTATTCACATTGAATTGTAAATGAGAATTTTTTTATTTTCGCAATTCTATGATTCATCCGTCCGTCCGCAAGTCTTTGCTATGCACCGGAACCGAAACCTTGAAATTCCGTTTGTGTAGGCGTTAATGGATTTCTTCTATTTTCCCTGTACGCCAAAGCGTTCCTAGGCGACAGTTGGCAGTGAGCTCTTCGATTCAACGCAATTTTCTTTTGAAGCTCAACCATTGGCGGCGGCAAAAATGACAATGTGAATTACTTCCAGGCAGTGTTCAGTGAGTGTTCAACAGCTGTCATTGAAGCGTTTTTGCTGTATGTGTTTGTCCGTCTGTCTGTCCGTTTGTTCGGCAGTCTATCTCCTAATGTAAGTTGCAATATGTCACACTTGAGCTTGCAAAACCGGCGTTTAAGTTTTCTTGTGGTTTGTTTTCTAACGACCGCACCGCACCGATCGACCGACAGTCGGCTTCAGAGTCGGGGGGAGGCGCTAAGACTCCACCGCCGCCGCCGTCGCATTGTGTCAATGCGCCAAGTCGCAAACCGACAACCGCAAAAGTGAGTGACAAGCGACATAGTCGCACAGCAAACACATAAACTTCACAAAAACCCAGGCGTATAGGATGGATGTACGGACGGACAGACGGATGAATGGATTGGTGGATGTACGAGTATGAATGTTGGAACAACATACATAATTTAACAATTGTGCGGGTGTTGCTAACTTTTTCCTTAACTTGTTTAGGTTCTGCGTTTCTTTATTTTTACTTTTGTGGTTAAATTAACTCTTCGCGTCTGCCCGACACGGTTGAGATTTTTGCAGACACTTTGTTAAAGGATTACATTGGCGAAAAACACTCCTTATTTTTGTCGTTTAGTTTATGGTCTGCTCTGGTCTGTATCGGAAGAAAAGGATTGTTTTTATAGTTTTTTTCTGTTTTGTTTTGTTTGCTATTGGGCGAAGTTTGAATGTTTTTCTTTTTAGTTGTCTGGGGTACTATGGCATTGCAGTTCCGAGGTTCCTTTCCATTTCCATTTAGCCAAGTTTTTCGCAGTGACTCACCAAAGATTTGTTCTCCACTTATTGACGTTCCTTGGCTGGTCGTAGTCTCTTTTTGTGTGCCTCGTATGTGTCTGAAATTTTGCCAAAACTGGTGTCCGTCCGCCTGTCTGTTGTTGTTATGCGTCGACAGTTGGGAAGGAAACAAAAAAGTATTTCTACTTTTAGTTTCAATAGTATTTTACAAAACACACACACACATACACAAAATGGAAAATGTCATTCCCAAAGAAAAATTGTGAAATTCAATTTGGGCGTTTTTCTTCCAGCTTCCATAGTCTGATGGGAAAAGTACCAGGGGGAATAGGAAATGAAAGACATTGCAATTTCTGGGAATATCTTTTGAAAACAGAAATAAACGAATTTATTACAAACTTTTTTATTTACAATTTAATTATTTTTCCCCCATAACAATGGCAACTTTTTCAATAAAATTATACAATAAGTTAAGAAAAGTGTAAAAAGATTTTCTGAACACCAAATTTTGTGAGGAAATATAGAAAATATTTTTACAAATATCGAAAGAAAATTAATTAAAAAATTATACAAAATTTATTTTTTTTCCTAAAAAGTGTGTATCAGATGGTAAATTTTTGCGATGTAAAACCACTTTCGGGGAATACTGTATATGGCCATTTCCAAAGATATTATCAACCGCAGCCAAAAAATTGAAAGTCTATAAAAGTATGTTGTTTTGCCACTTTTGTATAGGGAATCTATCAAATTTAACTTACTTTCCCAAAATTACATTTATTCTTAAAACATTTTGAAATATTCGAGTGCGAAGTCCAACAATTGCAAAATTAATGTTTTAAACATTTGTATTGCATGTTATGTTTTGATTAATGATCTCTCTTTTAAATCATGATTTATATTTAAAGATATAAGAAAAATTATTTCTGTTGTGATAATAAATATATTGAATATATTAAAAAATCATTAATAATATAAAAAACATAAACAAAAAAACATAAGAAGAATGTGATTAAAAAATAAACTACTTAATACTTTTGAATAAAACAAAAAAACATTATTAAGATACATAAATTCATGGTTTCGCTGAAATCAGAGTTTGATTTGTTTGCTTTGAAAACGACTTCTGTTTTTGTCGCACGCGAATGTCTTGGTTTTTTGTAATTATCTTGAAAACGACAATTGGAGAAAATCAACCTTAGCACCGATTATAGTGCTAATCAAGAGTCAAAATGAAATAATTTTTGGCATATGTTTACGAATGTCGCATTCGACATTGGAGAAATGCCATATGTACATATGGGCAAATCCTGGGTTGCGGATGTTACATTCGTACGCATTTTGTTGTACTTATATTCATCCCGTTGGCGTTCTGAATGCAATATTTTCATATAACCTTCAGCAACAACAATTATTTAAGAGTTCTTTGAAATGACATTAAAATATGTACCTAAATATTTTTGATGAATGCGATATTCGCGGCGAAAGTTCCGTTGCGGACGTTACAAAAAATGGAAGTAGGTTTTCAGATTAACGTGAATTTGCATGTGTTTTTAGCTAAGTTTGCATAGTAATCCGAATAATCGAAATACATTAAAGAAGGCGGCATATTAAAGGATATTAAAATAGCTCTTCTTCATCCAAATACTAGAAATTCGTCTGTTGCGGACGTTGCACAACAATTTAAACACCTTAAAACGACAATATTCTGCGAAAATTTTTATATAATAATAATAGTAATAATTTCTATTTTATAGATCCAGCTGAAAGTGTCATTTCAATGGTGAGATCATTAAAATCGCGAGGAAAATGAGATAAACAGATAGAAATGAAAATGAAAGAAAATTAAATATTTTCTTAATAGATGTCATATAAGCCACGGCTAATTTAAATCCGTCCACGTAGTCAGGAGATACAATGGTCAACATTTTAAACTTTGACATCATGTATCCTCGTAACCTATCACGTTTGGAAGCTGTATTTTTGGCACACCTCATAACCAAAGTTCTTCTGCAACGCCGCCAAGTTTTGACGCGATCGGAATAAAACTGAGAAAAATGGGCCCTTTGATGTGTTCTACCCCTCATATATAATTTAATAAAAAGAGGACCAAGAAAGCTTAATTTCTACATTAAATCAAATTAAGTATGATTGGTCCTTGGTACAGAAGAATTTCCTGAAAATCTGACTGCTTTGTCCCTATACATCAAGCATATGGCGTGATCCGATTGGTCAAAATTTGTGTCCGTTTGTTAAGGTGTTATGACTAAGAAAAGAGCAAAATAATTTAAGCAAAAAAAAAAAATGGAATTGAGACCAGTGTGCAGTGGGGGCATCGAATCAAGTATTTTCGGATCACTGTCCTAGGATACTAACTACTGTGTTACGAAAGCTACGAAATTGTTTTTCTTGGTCCCTTTTCAATTCTTTTAATAAGTCTGCATTTTTGTTTCTGAAGATAAATCAATAATTCAATTTTGTTTTTATATTTTCTTGTTGTTTGGTCCTTTTGAATTTCCGATGACGAGTTGTTATCAAATTTTTTTCTTTCAGTGTATTTCCCTTGTGGTTTATTGTCGAATTTTGTTGTAAATTTTAAAATTCATCACATCACATATTGTCAATATTTACCGGTTTCCTCTTTTGGATTCAGAATTTTGCACAATTTTTTGAGTTATTTAAATTGCAACTATGCTTCTGCCATTATTCTGCCTTTCGTTTTCATCCATAAGATATCGCGATTTTTGTGGGTTTCAGTTGATTGGCGATGATGTTACCCTACTCTTGCTTGTGGCCGTCTCCTCGAATCGACTTCTTCTCTTCCGGCGGTATGAGTTTATGTTCCTTATTTTTCTCTGATTGTATTTTTTGTTTGTTTTTTTTTCGGCTGGTGTACCAGTGGCAGTTTAGAACATGCAAATTTCATTCTTTCTTTGCGACGTGACTGATGTATCGGAAGTGTCTTTTTAAACACCATCAACAGCAGAAGTGGCAATGGCGGCGGTAGTGGTAGTGACGGCGGGTACAAGTGGCACTTTGGCGGACGTTGCAATTATATGGACGACGCCACCCAGACTAGACGCGCGAAAATGCCGGTCGAAGAGACTCGCAGGAATTTCTTTTTTTGCACATTTTCTGGATTCAACACCTTCTGAGCATTTTGCTAATGAAATAGCTTGGTTTTGGTATTCCTTTGTTAGTCAGAAAAGTTTTTTTGTTTCTTGTTCATTTTTCCTTGGTGCAACTTTACTTAAAGTGTATTATTGTCTGTCGATTTTATGTTCTAAAAAGATAACTTCTACTTACATATATACATAACATATCTCATAGCTTTAGGATTGAATTGTCCGGCGGTTGTTCGCTTACAAATATAAAAATTTTCTCATAACTTTGGAACAATTTTTGAAATGTCACGTCAAGTTTATTGTTGTTTGTTGTGTTTCTTTGTATTTGTAAAATGCTGATAATATTTTCTTTATCATTTTCGTTTTTTTTTTGATTTGGTTCTCAGATTTCTTTTTGGTCTTGACCACGAAAAAATTCCGAAAAAAGAAATATTCCCACTGTGTGGAGACCGATCGGTCGACCGACCCCCCTCTCTTGTTTAGCCATGATTCATCACATATTACATTTTTCATTGTTTCACATTCGTTGATTTTTCTACTTTATTACCATAAACGTTCTATTAATTTTCTTCTCAGTTTATTTCATTTTGTTTCTTTAGAAATTTCAAATAGATTAATTGTTTTTCTTCTTTTTTTTAGTTTTTGGTGTTTGTTTCCTTAAGATTAGTTTTAATGCAATCCAACGTTTATGCCATGCAGTCACGTTCCAATTCACTTTTGGGAATATTCACTGCCGTGTTTTAATGAATTGCTCAAGAAGACAGAAGAAGTTGTCTTCTGATGTGGAAATGGTTTTGAGATTTTCATTCGTCAATGACGATAATGGAAGTGGCTAGGTTAGGTGATGAGATGATTTCATGACGGCGGAGAAAACAAATAACATGGGAATATAAGCCTCATTTAAAAATTATCCGAAGAAATTAGAAATTAGTCGGCTCCACTTACCTATATGTTAGTGTAGTGTCAAGATTGTTTATTGTTAATTAGTAAAAATTTCGGGCTTTATGTTATGAGATTTTTAAACACAACTTTTGCTTACTATTTTATGAAACCGAAAGAAAAAAATTGTTTATGGTAATTTTTTTTTTAAATTCCAATTTTCATGGAATGTACCTTTAGTATTAGGATTATATTTTTTGATGTACAGGGTTTTCCAATAAGAGTGATATGATTTAAAAAAAAACACACTTATTGTTAAGGAAATTCAAAAGCTTTGTATTTAATGTGAAGTACAATCGATACAATTAAGTTCTAAATAAAACGTTATTCAAATGGCCTCCACGACTTCTTCTGCAGGAACGAAGTCTATGAACCCAATTTTCGAGCACTTTTTCCACTAAATCAAGTCGTATGTCATGAATGGCACGTTCAATATTAGCTTGTAAAGCTTGAAGAGATTCTGGTTTATTTCGAAAGAACTTCAAATAACCCCAAAAGAAATAGTCTAATGGCGTTAAATCACAACTTCTTGGAGGCCAAAAAGTTGCAATTGGAGAACGATTGTTTTGATAATAAAACTGAATAATTTGTAAACGTTGTTTTTGCGTATATCTCTCCATGATGAAATTGTAAACACTACTAATCGCAATGAAAAACAAATGACAGATCATGACATATTACAAATGGCCGAAACGTCACTTCAAAATCATATCATCCCTATTGGAAACCCCGTTATAAGCCCGATAGCCGTGATGCACTTTAAATTAAAGAAAATTATGAGAACAACAAATGTTGGGAATGTCCCTTTTACGTATGTATGTAGATACAGTTGCTTAGTAATTGTCGTTAAAACAGTTAGAAAAAATTGATAGCGACCAAGAAACTAATACTAGGTGTGGAATTGTGAATGATTCTGATAAGTAGTATAGAAGTGATTAAAGAATCGATATTTCCCTAAATGTGGGGGAGGTACTCAAAGCAGTGGACCAACATGGTACATCTATAATAAAGGGGTTTCCAACAAGAGGTGCTATTTTTGTATTCAAAGAAAAATTAAATTTTTTGAGATAAATGATCTGATGTTTATTTCATAATAAAGAGGAAGGTATGCCGTTAATAATGAAAAACAACATCAGCCAAATGGCCACCACGACCACGCTTACAAGACCATATCCTTTTGATGAAATTTTCCATAACCAAATCGCAAAGTGGCTGCCCTATATCCTCGAATTCTATCTTTGAGGTCTTGAATCGACGCTGGGCTGTTGACATATACCTTATCTTTCACGTGGCCCCAAAGGAAGAAGTCGCAAGGTGTTAAATCACAAGATCTCGGTGGCCAGTTGTGATCACCTCTTCGAGAGATAACATGGTCCGAAAACTTTTCCCGTAACAGAGCAATGGTTTCGTTGCTTGTGTGGCGGGTAGCTCCGTCTTGTTGAAAGTAAACGTTGTCCAGATCAATGCCATCCAACTCCGACCATAAAAAATCATTAATCATCTCTCGATAGCGCAATCCATTCACCGTAACTGTTGATCCAACCTCATTTTCGAAAAAGTAAGGTCCAATGACTCCGCCTGACCATAAACCGCACCAAACAGTCACACGTTGAGGATGGAGAGGCTTCTCAACAATAACTCTTGGGTTTTCCGAGCCCCAGATGCGACAATTTTGCTTGTTGATGTTGCCACCGAGGTGGAAATGGGCCTCATCAGTCAAGATGATTTTTCGATGAAATTTCGGATTTCACCATTTCAGATTTTCACCATTTTTGTAGTGAATTTTAATAATTTCAATGCGTTGTTGTGTCGTATATCGTTCCATTTTTAGTAATGGCGTAGTTTCTACTTGTCAAATGTCAAAGAATAAAAGCTTCAAAAGTGACAGCTACCGAAATACCGGGTGATTCAAAATAACACCTCTTATACACCTATGGTATAAAATGGCCCAAAACGGATTGCATCCAAATATTCTTGGGGTCTCTCAGGTCACTCCTTCGATTTTTCAAATATGTACTGTTTTTTCCGTTAGGATGCTAGCTAAATGTTTTTCTATTTTTAAGGTCTTTTTATTTCTTAAAGTGAGATTTTCAAAATGTGTAACTCATAATTTCCATTAATTGAAAGGCTTTATCGAGCTTTTACGTAACTTATGGTCCAAATACTAAAGACACCTTCAAGAAAATCGGAATTTTAAAGAAACATTTTTAAAAGGAAATTACCATAAACGTTTTTTTAGAGAAGCCAAACGGGATTTGTTTTCACAAATCCCGGGATTCCGAAATTGTTCGATATCCCGGGATTTTCGGAATAAATCGAGATTTTTCATTTTTAATAAAGTGATATTTCGAAATGGAATACACACATTTTAATTCAGTTTTAATTAATTTAAATAAATAAAAAGGCTAAAGCACAAATTAGCTTTTGTTAAAAAATAATAACGTTTATTAAAATATTTCACTATATCTTAGCTATGGAATAAATTCGGTCCAATTTCCGTTCGTCGTCTGAATTATTATTGACGTTATAATTTTTCTAAGAAATCAGTTTGACTAATTCCGTTTTTATGAGAACCATATCGATGTGTTGATCCAAATAATTTTTTTTTATTAGGATTCCTCATAAATTTGAAAGAATAGAATACAATGTTCTTCGTTTTGTAGGACACAAACTCCATTTGTGTTCTTGTTTTAAGTTTACTTGTTTATTATTAAATTTATGATATATTTTGTAATTCTTTTCCAAATTTCGAATTTTTTCATTTTTCATTATGTCAATGTTTTTTTATGTTAACAATTTGCTTCATTTGTTTACATTTTCGACAGAGTGTATCTATCTATCATTTAATATTTAATACGAGACAGATTCATATTTTATTATTAAAATATCCCGGGATCCATTTTAAAAATACCGGGATTCGGGATTTTTCGGGATCGGGATTTCCCGGGATTTTTGGGGTCCAGATTTCCCGTTCGACATCACTAGTTGTTTTTAAAATTTTTTCTTGTTTACCAGAAAATGTTATGCACGACAAACATTTTGTAAACTCTTTTTCCAAAAAATTTTTATTATAACTTCATTTTTTTCTATTAAATTATTAAATTAATTATCCAGTTTTGATGCTAATATTTTCCGGAGAAGTTGTGTAGATATAAACCCTCAAAGATTTTGGAGATTATTTCCTTGTTACCAACAACTTGAACCCACAATTGGCCTTAACCTCTCCATCTTCCCTGACTTTTGGCGTGCCATAGAGTTTATTTATTGCATTTATTTGTTGTAGCTCATTAACGTTGGAGTGTCTACGCGAAGCGCCTGTCTCACCTTGTCTATCACCTTTGTTTACAGCGATTAACTCCAGTCATGTATTACTCGGAAGTGTGTCTATGCCATATTTTCACATTTAGTGCATTTTTACAGTGCCCAATACCCTCCCGGGGACTGTCCATTCCATTCCATTCCATCGCATACCAACAACCTTCAATTGCTATTGCTGCTGCTGTTGTTACTGCCTCTGGTGGCGTTGGTTGCATTGTTGTTATTGGTTGACTTGACTTAAATTATTTCATTCTGCAATTTCTTCTTTGCCAAACAACAACGTTAGAGTTGGGTTGTTTGGTTTATTACCAAATGCTTTTATATGCCGACTCATACACAATGTCATTAGCCTTAACAAATCGCATTAGCCCAAATCTCATCATGTTACGGTGGGTGAAATGAGTTTTTTTTCTTGTTTCAACCACCTCCTACCCAGCGTTTTCTGTTTCTTTTGCATCGTTTTTTTCCAGTTGATGATGATGTAAAATTTTATACAATTATTGAGATTTGTTAATATTTGTTGTTATTTACTTCTCTACATCATCATTTAATTGTTATTATATCTTAGCAACTTTTTAATGCTTTTTTTTGTTATTTCACGAATATTTTGATAATAAAACTAAATAATTTGTAAACGTTGTTCTTGCGTATATCTCTCCATGATGACATTGTAAACACTACTGAATACAATGAAAAACAAATGACAGGTCATGACATATTACAGTTGGCCGAAACTCCTCTTCAAAATTATATCATATTTTTTAAATTAAAATTGCAATTAAATTTTTCCATATTTATAGACATGTATTCACAATAGACTTTTTGAGGCAATAGATGTAAAACCTATAGAATTGTGTCAGTTACAAACGAATAGGAGTGAGGTTTTTCGCGGATTTTCAGACCTATTTTGTAGAATTTTTTTGTAATATTCACAATTAAAAGTATTATATTAATCGATAAGTGCAGAAAACCAATGCAGAAATTTTACACATACAAATGCAGCAATTTGACATATAAACATTATAAGTAAATGTACATTTTTTGACATATATTCGATTGACTTCTTAAACCACCTCAACGAGTTAACAGCAAAAAAAACCAAGATTTTCCTATTAACAACATTATATCTCTAATGTGTTTGGGGGTGGGGAAGGGAGTAATTGTAACAAATTACAAATCGACTTAATTCCTAAATCTAGTCCAGCACACACAAAAACACGCGCGCTCTCGAGGATTTATGGACTTCCACTTAGTAAATACTAACAGCACAAGAAGTGATTGAAATTAAGCCCTTAATAGTCGCCCCACGCGCTGCCTAAGGCAGCTTCTGTTAACGCTGTTTGTATTTCTGCTTTTTATTAAGCCGAGTTGCCCTGTCTACCCCGGGGAGGCCCATGTGACACTAAGAGGAAGTGGTGGAAGAAAAAGAAAAGCAGTAAAGCGCCATTAGATTGTTCTGCCTGTCATCCATACTAATCGCAATTGGCTCCTAAGACCGGATGTGATTCATAATTCGGTCTTGGATTCTTCATGATTTCAACATTTTGCATTTGTCGCCGCACAACATCGTTGTCCCCATCATGAATGACATGCCTGCCGTATGTAATTTGCGGCTTGTGCAGGCACAGGCAGTCACTCTGCGTCAGTAGTCATCCAGCAGTTGAACTCGTCTTCCGCATGCTGCTACATCCATTGTTGCCACAGTGGTGGCGGTGACGACGGCAGCAATAACGGCGCTAATAATCTCTGGTTCACTTACTTACTTTCATTTTGCTGGCAGCCAAGTACTTTTCTTGTTTAGAAAAAAGCAAGAGACAAACCTAGTGAACTTTAGATTCAACTCAACCACTATTGCGTTGTAGTTGACAAGGTGGGTCGATGAAAAGGGCTTTCGGGAACTATCCCCCACTCGAATGTTTGCACCACACATGATGAAGCGCAGCACACACATGAAACATGTTGTTTTGCTGTTGTTGTAGTGGTGGTGGTGGTGGTGGTGCGGTTGTGATTCAAAGACGACAGTGATTAAAATCTATTCCATTCCAGTTTGTGCTTTACATGTAAGGCTTGGTACAGTGGTTTCAAGCGAAGAAATGGCCTTATGTCACTAAATTATTACATACAAACATACATACTCGTATTCGGGTGGGTTGAATTGTAGGGGGCCTAAAAAATACACAAAGCCGCGCCGCGATTCCGGTTCTAGGGGTCATTCTAAGAAACGTTGCCGGGGAAAACTATGAGCTATTATTCTCTTTCTTCACACAAAATTAACCTATACCGCGAATATAAGTGATTTTGGAATTTGTTAGTAACTTGAATACAGCGCCACCTTTCGGATCCAGATACAGTTACGCAAACGGTTAAGCCGTTTTGAAGTTACACAAGTCCAGCAAACGAATCTAAAATTCTATACAAAAATTTACGAGAAACATTTAATATTGACTCAATAAATTTGCTACATATTTTTATTTGGGTCCATCAAGGTTCTGTTTTGAGTTTTTCATAGTCAGTTCATAATAGTTTGACCCTTTGGTACCAACAAAATTAAGGATATTAGCTGATACATTTTCAGGATATTCAAGGATTAAGGATATTTTCCATATTTTTACCTTCTTCCACCAAAAGGAGATAACACAACATTGAAGAGGAGTAGAAGAGCTTGTAATTGGTATTAATATCTTAAAAATGCGTTAAGCGGTTAAGAAGATATGGCTAATTTAACAAATAGTAATTTCTACACAAATTCTTGAGATAGGTAACTTTGGAGCTCTGTACCACAAAAACTATCATGAATTTTTAAAAATTAAAAACGACAAAATAATTACCGCACGCTAGTAGAACTATTGTTATATAGGGTGGTCTAAGTAGATATACTTTTTTTAATAGCCTTTTTTTGACAGATCACGTGTGAGTCGTGTCATGCTGTCATGGTATTTTTGTTAAGTATTGTTTGGCATTTCATCATGGAAAGACTTACGCCTGAACAACGTCTCAGATGGTCCATCCTTAAGTCCAATTTTCGATGTCTCGATTATGTGAATTTTCGTAATAAAGTTGAACGATTTGTAAACGTTGTTCAGGCGTAAGTCTTTGCATGATGAAATGCCAAACAATACTTAACAAAAATAACATGACAGAATGACACGACACAATTTACTCTATACGTTGAAACAAGACGTAAAATGGGTAATTTTTGAAAAATTTTATTTAACGTTTGAATATTATCATTGTTTCAAAGAAATGTTCGTTGCATTAATGAAATCACTGTGCAATGGCCTTTGGTGGCAACCACAAATGTAAGCAGAACAGAACACAAAACTAAATCGTAACGAATACAATGCCAGACCAGTAAAGTGAACATATTGGATATTGGATTTCACTAGCGCTTGACAGGGCGGCGCTGTTGGGCCACCGCCTGGACGACCGGGTGGCTTGCGATTTTGTGATTTTCCACTTTAAGACTCAAGTTGGAAATTACGACGTAACCACATTATCACAGCGAGCAGTCTGAATAGTCTGAACAGTCTCGTGTAGAAGACACCATCTTCATGTTGAAGCTTGGCCCCACCTATCCTCTCCCGGCAGTAACTAACCACCAAATGAGTGAGTGTTTGTGATGAAAGGAAAAGGTGGAAGTATAGTAGAATAGAATAGAATACATAATAGTTAGTTAGGTTACTACTACTCCTCCATGATGATGATGATGGAGGAAGGAAGGGTTCTTTGGGGCTGCAGCATTGTACTTGCCCATGATTGCATTTGTTCTACTTTGGCTTTTGTTTTGAAGATTTTTCCAGTTGTTGTTTGTCCGTGTTGTTATTGTTTGCGATATTTCATATGCTATTCCTGCTCTTGGGATGTGCGTGTTGTAATAGTTTTTTTTTGCTAATTCTTCTTTTACTTCGTTTTTTTCTATAGAACCCGCATAAGAGTCTTATCTTTCCATTATTGTTTCTTCTATGGCAACTCTACGTCGAATGTTGTGGTGTGTGGTGCGTTCTGGGCTAACTCTAGGGGTACGAGTCTGTCCGTCCGACCACATACATGGAATCGTTATTCTCTCAACAAATGTGGCCGGGTTGCAACCAACAACTAAGTCTTGTATTCTTACCACAAAGCAGCGGCGATAAGAGTATTGGAAAGTGTGTGCTTCTTCTCTACAACGGTGATGAAGAAAAATTGCAACCCTTGCAATTGAAAAATTGCGCAATTTCTTTTGGTGCTGAAACAGATCGAAAGGGGAAGAAATTGTAAAATAAATTTCATTGAAATTCCGTTTTTTTTGGCGCAAATATGTATGTCTCTTCGTTCGTCCTTCTTCTTTAGATTTCGATCAGAGATTATTATCTTAAGAATTTTTATTGTTTTGTAACTTATAGAAATTCCTCCGGCGTAGCACGTGACAAAATGAATAAAGGTTTCTTATACTGCGACGACGCGCAGACGTCCTTTATTCTTTTTTTTAGGTTTCCCCCGAATGACAATTCTTTCCCGACAGTAAGGGATGTTGGATGATGACGATAATAGGAAAGGGTCTGACAGAAAGAAGCGAAACGCTTTTAGGTCAATTAATTCAGTAGTGGTCGTTGAGTATAACTGAAATTTATGGTTTATAGTCAAATGTAAATAAGCGCCTTTTTTTGGGGGGGTAATTTGTAATTTTCGTTTTATTTTTTAAAGACAAACTATTGTCGCACCATGTGGTGTTGCTAGGCTGAAATGTCCACAGATAACCATCTTATATTTCTTCAAGAGGGACATAACATTTTCGCTTTCTCATTCTCTTAACAATCGTTGTGACCATATGTTCAAGAAGTTGCAACATATTGTTCTCCCAGAGAAACTCACAAATAAAAAGCTCTTTCGAAGATCTGAAATAAAAAATTATCTAAATTGTTGGTGGATTCCGGAATAGTCAGCTGTGGCGATATGTTATCGAATTTTGTGACAATTATAATTTTTAAATATTTATATCAATTTGTAATAATTGGTTTCCTTATCAATTTATTAAAATTATTTAAAATGTAATGCTGTAATAATATGGCCCGAGTTTCGATAATAAAATACACAAAAATAGTTTTTACAATTAAACCCATCTGCATTTTCAATTTCAGTCAACTAATACATTTGCAAATCAAGTTTAAATTAAACGAAAGCATAGATGAGACCGAAATATCCATATAAAGCCAATTTTTGCCAGTTTACTTGCATAATTTCCTAAATCATGCGTTACACACAAACGTACAGAGGATTTTATATATGGGGAAAAACACGTCAAAAGGCCCACTTTTGTCAATTTTATTCCGATCGCGTCAAAACTTGGTGGGGTTGCAGAAGTACTTTGGGTATGCTATGTGCTTAAAATACAGCTTCCTAGCGTGATACGTTATGAAGATACAGGGTGTCAAAGTTGGAAATTTTGACCATTGTATCTCCCGACTACGTGGGCCGATTTGAATGAACCGTGGCTTATATGGCAGCTATTTAGAAACGCACAAAATGTGCATTGATTATTGTTTGCAAATATTCAATTTTCATATTTTTTTCTCGCGACTAATTTTTTTGCTCGCGATTTTAATTGTGTTCCGCGGATGGGATTCTATATCTTTAAACTACAAAAATGAAGTCCATTCTGTTTACTTTGTCAATACGAATTTTCGCTGTGGGATGGAAACCACAACAAAAGCTATGGAAATTTTGAATGTCAAACCTACTATTTTTTCATTACTTCTTTCGTATTATAAAGTGAGTTTATTCTATGATGTGGACCGGAAACACGATTAATAAAATGTAATGGTGGCATTCTATAGCCAAATACGCCAGAACATCAAAATAACTTATTTCGCAAAAAGTCGACGTCGCATTTTTTACACTGGCCTACAATATTGCACTGATCAACTCGAATCCTAGCGAGCAGATATCGGACACGATCTCGATGGATTTTGAGGTTCTAAATCCGAATATAAAATCAAAAATGCAATATATATTCGCGTTTTTGCGATATTGTATTAATTATGTGATAAAAGTGCTGATTTTAGGTTTTTTGAAAACAGAATCGCGACAGAGGCATTTTACCAAAAAAAAAAATTTCAGGTTTCTCAAAATAATCGCTTTGCTATTAAAACGAGTATCAAACGAATTAAAAGTTAATTTTATAAAGGGTCAAAATCTTACACTATCTGGTAGATATCATATTTTAATTTTTTTTTATTTTTCCAATTGTAGCTATATTAAAAATACGATTTCTCCGACTAGGTTTCCCGGGAGATATCTCGGAGATGACTTACGATTATTACAGTTGTTGAATACTCGTATTACTTGAAAAGCGATTATTTTCCGAAAACTGATTTTTTTTTTGTAAAAGTGCGTCTTTCGCGTTTCTGTATTCATAAAAGCTGTAAAATCAGCATTTTTATCACATAATTAATACAATATCGCAAAAACGCGAATATATATTGCATTTTTGATTTTATATTCGGATTTAGAACCTCAAAATCCATCGAAATCGTGTCCGATATCTGCTCGCTAGGATTCGAGTTGACCAGTGCAATATTGTAGGCCAGTGTAAAAAATGCGACGTCGACTTTTTGCGAAATAAGTTATTTTGTTGTTCTGGCGTATTTGGCTATAGAATGCCACAATTACATTTTATTAATCGTGTTTCCGGTCCACATCATAGAATAAACTCACTTTATAATACGAAAGAAGTAATGAAAAAATAGTAGGTTTGACATTCAAAATTTCCATAGCTTTTGTTGTGGTTTTCATCCCACAGCGAAAATTCGTATTGATAAAGTAAACAGAATGGACTTCATTTTTGTAGTTTAAAGATATAGAATCCCATCCGCGGAACACAATTAAAATCGCGAGGAAAACATAAGTCGCGAGAAAAAAATATGAAAATTGAATATTTGCAAACAATAATCAATGCACATTTTGTGCGTTTCTAAATAGCTGCCATATAAGCCACGGTTCATTCAAATCGGCCCACGTAGTCGGGAGATACAATGGTCAAAATTTCCAACTTTGACACCCTGTATCTTTATAACGTATCACGCTAGGAAGCTGTATTTAAAGCACATAGCATACCCAAAGTACTTCTGCAACCCCACCAAGTTTTGACGCGATCGGAATAAAATTGACAAAAGTGGGCCTTTTGACGTGTTTTTCCCCATATACATAGTCTGCATAAATTGGCCATATCCATTTCCGAAAAACTTTGTTTTTGACAATTAAATCCACGATTTCCACGTTAATCGGGTAATTTTCTATAGCGTAAAAAAATAAGATCAATAAGAAAATAGAATTAAATTAAGCAACAACAGTGTGAGATATCAAAATGATTTTCTCTTTATTATTAAACTAATAGTGGGGGGAATTAAAAAAAAAGAAATAATTCGGCTCTTATCGAGACAACCGACTGCGAAGAAAACTTGGCAAGCATGTAGAAGAGGTACTAGAAAAGTTAAGTTTTAAATTTGGGCCCCCCTATGGAGCCAGCTCGGGTACACAGAATGTTTAAGCGCGTGTAACTTTCGTTTTTTTGTCTGATTCATAAAATATTTTGGGTGCATTCTACTAAACGAGGTCTACAAAAGACTTTTTACAAGAGTTATCTCGTATAGTTACCGAGATATCTGCAATTGAAAATTCAATTTTTAATTTTTTCGCCGATCTTGTCCTAATATTTTGTGAATATCGAAGCATGCGCCATTTTTGTATTTTATTGCGAAAAGAGGAAATTATAAAAATAAAGTTTAACATATTTATATTCGTCTTAACGGAAACATGCTAGAGAATGTTTTCGAAAAAAGAATGGATCAACAATTTTTATTATTATTGTTGTCACACTTCCGGAAATTGCACTATTTTTACGAAAATTTCAAAACTTGGTCACATTTTCGACAATCGCAAAGTTAGAATTTGAAAACCTTTACCATTTTTATATGAAGTAATGTCATACACGGTAAACTGAAAAAGGAATTGAAGCCGGCTTTTAATATAATAAATTTTGGAGAAAATGTAAAAAATCGTTTTTAGGGATAATGGAGTTTTCATTTACAAATATAATAATATTTTAATTTGCCTTGATTTCTTTTGCCAAGACTGTTGTCTGGTTACGAAGCGGACTAATTATTTTCCTTTTTTTGTTAATTCTTCCCACTGTGAAGGGGTCGGTCCAATATGCGCGGCGTTATTCCGGCAATAGCATCTCGAGGTTGTTATCTTTTTAGCGTAGATTAAGGATTTGGCCTAGTCGTCAGAGAAAAAATGGTTAACGGTCGACGTGAGATGACCTAGTCGTCAAAAATGTTCTTCCTTTACAACTTCGAGCGTTGGTCGCTTGTATGGCTTGTAGCGCCATCGATGTTGACGAGATCCTACCACAGGAAGTCGGTTACATTGATGTATACCGAAGACCCTTTGGCTGCACGACGCCGTATTGATTTTCCTGGGTCTTTTTTGATACAGGCCGCTATGGCGACTGAGAGTTCTTCTTTACTTCGAACATCTGGAAAACTATCATTACTATCTGTCCACCCATTACTTTTTCTGCTGTTTTTTTTTTATATCTCTATTTGAATTTGAGTTAAAAATGCTTGATTAAAAACTTTGTGAATATTATTAGCATTATATCTTCAAATTTAATAGTCATGTTCTGTAGGTCAGAAGGTAGGAGGACGTATGTATGTATATGCACTGCAAAAAATGCTGTTCATTGAAACATCGACGAAAAATAAAAAACAATTTGTATTGGTTGGCTAAAAATCAATGAAACTTTTTTCCTCTGTGGCTTTTAGGCGTGTTTACGTTACACTATAGGTGCCTAATTTGTATGGGGAGCTAGCTAAGCATTATTAGTTCCCAATAAAGTTTGGTGTTTGTGTTCCTTAATCGAGTATGGTGTTGCCAGATTGGGCATCCTATATTTCGCAGGATGCCATCTCATATTTGGAGAGATTGTTGTCAATTATTGTGAATTAACGGGAAGAAGAAGAATAAAAATGGAAAATTATTATAATATTTGCAAAAAGAGTGTAAACAATTGAAAATAGAATAGTAATTTTATATTTTATAAATACATTTCACGAATTTTTTGTCGAACGAAGAATGAATGAACATTTATTTTCTAGCTAACATCAATTTGGATGGAGTTATTGGTATATTGTTTACAATATTTTCCATTCCCGTTCTATGACTTTAAATCTTTATACCCAACAATGTTTCCCTATTGACCCACTTTATAAACTGTATATAAATCACTTTCAATGAAACTGGAACTACTGTAATATTCAACCAAATGGTTGAATTGTTCTCTCGAACAATGACTGAACATTTATCATTTTCATTTCAAGTTGTGCCATAAATAGACATAGATTCGTACTACTGCTATATAACTAGAATATTTTCAAAGTTTCCTGTTTTTTATCCTTTTGCCAACATCAAGAAAGGATAACAATAGCCTTTGATGTTAGGGTTTCCTTTTTTATTATAATTGTTTTATTTTTATATTGATTTGTTGGTTGCCATTATGTTTAATGTCTAAAGCGACGTGATTCATTAGAGTAAACATGCGAAGTACATATTGTTGTTAGCCTAATAATAAAATCAATAGAATTACATAGAAACGAAAAAAAAATGGGAGAAGCGAAAAAAGGAACCACATACAAAGTCTTAACCTGTACATAATACGAGTAATACCCTTTGGAAAAAATTTAACAAAATGAGAAAATCATACATCGTTTTTGTATACTACGAGTACAATATGGATATACGATAGCCTATAATAATGTCCTACTGCCGAGCTTTAGCTATAAATTTAACGGTGTTAATTGAAAATGAGGACAATGTACATGGCGCAGCTGAATGGCAGACAGAGGGACATTTATAACGTCCTTTCGCCCATCTCCGTCCTTGTATATTTATTATATTCTCCACATTTCCAATTTGTTTTCGTTGTCAGGGGTGCACAAATCCAATTGTTTGGTTTTTTTCTTCGTCTCCTTCGTCTATATTTGAATTGAAAAATTGAAATTGAATTTAAAAGGAGACCTTTCTGGGAGCTTTTTCAATAAAGGAACAGTATTTTCAACCAATTCAAGGGGTGTTTCTTAAACGAATAAATTTCTGTGTGACATATACTGGCATTACCTACTTAGTGTTTGATGGTCTGGCGTTTTTTTTCCTTCCTCTTGTTTAGGGTATTTGTCGTTTGTACTGTTTTGGCTGGTGTATGTAGTACTCGAAACATCATTCAACCCTCTTTTAAATGTCTTTAAGTGCTGCCAAACATTTAACCGCAATTAAAAATGTTTTATATACAATTTGCTCCCAAACATAATTTGTTTGACTTATGTATGTGTATGTATACATATGGGCAGACGATGGATGGATGGGTGGTTAGATGGATGAATGGATGACCCCTTGGAAACTTTGCACTCATATATTTTTATTTGGCGAGTGGTTGCTTGTCTACTTGATATTTATTTCTTTTATATTTTCGACAGGTTTTTGAAATATGGAAATTATGACATTTAAAGTACATACTAAGAAGGCAGGCTCACTTTTATAGCTGGCAGGTAGTTTGTAATGAAGACTATTGAAAAGGGGCAGAAGAAGTTGTTTGCAATTGTACTAAAGGGCTTTCAATGCTTTCATAGAAATTGAATTTTCATAACTAGAAGATGATGATTTTTGAACAGAATACAAAAGTGCTTCCAATTCAGCACATTAATGCGCGTTTTGCACAAATATAATAAAGTGAGCAGAGGAGAAGTTTTTTTTAAAGATTTGACAATTTTGGATATTTAACTCTGGAATACTTTTTTAAAGTCTGATTGTATCATGAAATGCTGGGAATTTAACTCAAACCTTCTGACATCTCATAAGTTTTGTTGGTATTTTCTTAGGCATAAGAGGTGATAATAATTATCGCTTATAGTTCTGCAAGATTCATCTTTTGTATGGAGCGTATATTCCGAAGTGGTGATATAAATATAGATATTCCCATTCTAAAACACGTTAAGTCGACATAGCATGTTTTTAGGAAGATAGCATTATAAATTTCTTAATATTCCAAATTATATTCAGTCATAATTTGGTGTTTACCCGTCAACCCAATCAAAAGTTATTCACAAACAGTACAGGTCATCCGATTTGCATTATAAAGGAATTCCACATAACTTTAAAAAAGCATCAAGCTTTGATCGCCTCTTCTGAAAAACTACCTCTTTGCACTTAGCATTTTTTAGGATGGAGGCTCGATATGTGATATTATCAATTCAAAAGATAATTATTTTTTGTATACCCTCACTTTAGTGTGACGAACCTAAGAGCCCAAGTATGTTCGGCGGAAATCCGTTTGGGTCGTTCTAAGCTACGAACCTAAGACCCCAAGTATGTTCGGCGGAAATCCGTTTGGGTCGTTCTAAGTCATTTGAGCAATGTCCGTCAGTCCGTCTGTCTGGCTGGAGCGCTCGATAACTCTCGAAAGGATTAAGGATTGACTTCAAATTTTGTATGGAATAATATTTTTTCTATCTCAGGCTAAGTTCGAAGATGGGCCATATTGGCCCACTCCTTCTAGTACCTCCCTAACAAAGGGTTAACATTTAGTGATATATTTATTCTCTAATAATGTGTATACTACTTATCCGAATCATCTGTAAATCTACACATAGTAATAGTTTATTTGTCGCTATCAACTTAAAAAAAAATGGGTGAAGTGGCGGGGCCTTTTGGTATCTCCCACACAAAGGGGACAATTTTGTACAAAAAGTTAACAGCTTATATATAACATTAATACCAGTGCATGAAATACTTGAAATTTTGTACAGTGTAATGCTTTTATAGTGCCTACTGTCCGGTGAAAAATGGGCGTTATTGTCACGGCCCTTTTGGTACCTCTCACGCAAAGGTACCATTTTGTACAAAAAGTTAAAAGCTTATAGTGTGAGTACCAATGCACGAAAATACTCCAAATTGCACACTGTAACGCTTTTGAAGTACCTGTAGCCCTGTAAAAAATGGGCGTTACCAAAACGTTTTTGTTTTATATTTCCATTGGTTTTCTCAGGAGATACATTGATTAATTTAATTTAATTTTGTTTATTAATTGAAGCATAATCGCAAATAACGTTGTAAGCGCCACTAACGTCGTGTGAACAAAAATAATTTGTAATTAATTAAATACATAAAATTTATAAGAAACATTTTTTTATAAAATAGATTTTTAATGCAGCTATACCTGTAATGGGTGAAAAAAGGAACATTTTGAAAGTGTCTGCTACTTTCAAAACGTTAATTACGAATTTTTAACCATTTTAATTTTGTCGATTACAACGTTATTCGCGATTATGCTTCAATTATTCAGAACAGATTACATTTAAACAATTTCATCAATTGATAAATAACAATTTGTAACTAATTTAATTACACCTTTAATTTACGAATAACATCTGCTTCCCCAGCATAAAATTTCTCATATTTCCTCTTATAAAAAATATTTACTTTCAATTTTGCTTTTAAATTTGGACATTGCATTCCATATTGTATTGTAAAATACTCCTAATGGTTGTTTATACATACATACAGATATAAATCATAGAGTTATTTGAAGCCTCGCCTCATAACACAAATCACCACGATTTGTTGGGAAAATTCCCAAATATCCATTGTGCCAAACCCTCCGTAATACAATACTCGGTAAAGGCAACCTCTTGGGGTGGTTACCTTTACGTCATTAAAATATTTAAAAACTATTTTGTGGATTAACTGTTCGTTTCTTAAGTATCGTATTATGTTCGCATTCTTTTGTTATGAATGAAATACACTTTTTCGGATTAAAATTCATTCATAATTTTATTAATAAAAGACGTTCTCACTTTCATCTTTTAATTTGGGGATTTATGTATTTGTTGAATGAAATCTATAGGTCTGTTTATTCATTCATAGGTCAAGAATTGAAAGTTTTTGGAGATATATACTCAGTTAGTTCACCGGTGCCGGTGGTGGAGTTGACTATAAAGAGAAAGGTTTAATTTAATTAATTTTCATTTTTTCTTTTGGGGTTTTATTTATTTTTTAGCATTTAAATTTTGTGTTTTCTCCATTTTCACTTGAATTTCTTTGTGTTTTTTCTTCTATTATTTCTTGTTACATTTGTAGCTTTTCGCGTTTTTTTTGTTTATTCATTATAAACTTGTGTGTGAATTTTAAAAAAGAAGAAATTACAAGGTTGTTAACTTTTAAATATCAAAAGTTATACATAATATTAAAAAAATAATAAACACAAAAACTAAACTAAACTGTTTTTTTTCGGTTGAGAGTAGACGGTTTTTGTTTAGTTTTCACCTTTTAGTAGTTTCACACTATGTGGATGACCCAAAAAACTGCAACACCAAAAACAACAACAGAAAACAATAACAGCAACTTACACCTGGTTGGGCCAAGGTTTTTTGGTTGGTGTTTTCCAACAACCCTGAAGCGGCCCCCCAAACCATAGCCCAAAAACTGTGAGAAAAGGATATAGGAAACATTCGTTAAACCGTTTGACAGACAGACGGACATTTGCAAAGAAAACCCCATGGCTTGGAAAAATTTATGGTTTCTTATCAGGTGATGATTTGCTTCGATAATTTTCGAAAAACTTTTATTTGCATATGAACCGCAGAGAACGCCGCTCCATATGGAGTCGGCGCATTTTTTGTATTTCTCACAAAATTAACGTAATTTATTTCCTTTATCTGAATTCTTTACTGTTTTGACATTTGTGTAATTTTTGATTTATGAACACTCCAGCAGAGGCCGCGGCGGCCGCGGCGGCGTTCCGACAAAACATGAAAGTTTTGCTATTTTTAAACTGTAACCGTCATCCACGTTTAATTTGTAGTGAATTTATGTTTCACACTTGTGGATTAAAATGATGTTTGTGTCGGTGGAGCCCATATACCCATCACCCCTACCTCTTCATATATATTACGCGGCTGATTACTTGGATGTACGAGTATATTTACGTTCGTTAAAAACACACACCTCAAATTTGAAGTCGTTGGGAACACAATATCGCACTTGTTTTTGTTTTCATGTCTGCATAAATATTTTGTCTGTTTTAGGTATAACAAATAATCATTATCATTGGCCTAATGTTGTATGAGTAATAAATTTTTCCAAATTATGATTACCTCTGGCATTAGTTGGCAAAAAATAAATAAATGTTTTCCTCGAAATTGACAATTTAAAATTGTAACAGAAAGACCATATACCATAGGCTACATATCTATGTATGTATGTTATTCCTTTATATTATCTGAAATTTGATATTCATGTTGTTCCCTCCCAGCATCCAGATTGTTATTAATGTAAAAATCCCAATTCCAAATGAAATTTAGCCAATTGGAAAAGGAAAATTTCAATGGAAATTTAGCAAATTTCGTATGTAAAATATCAATCAAATTTCAACCATTTCAAGTTAATTTTGTTCAATTGATGTGTAAAATTTAAAATTAAATTTAGTCAATCTCAATTTGTAGTACAATTTTCTCAATTAATGTTGAAAATGAATTAGTTGTGCTTCATTTTCTTAATTATTGTTAACTCCTTTCAAAAATTTGCAGTAAAAGAAATCCAACAAAACATCTTTTCAACACAGTATTCTGCTTGAAACATAAATATCGTCATCAGAAACGAAAAAGGGCGTAACAAGAAGAAAAATGGAAATTCAGTTTTGATGGATTTCGGTTCACTGCATCAAAATACACATACTGACAAATTTTTAGCGGCCTACTATCAAAAATGGCGAATTTATTATCGAAATTCAAAAGGGCCTAACAACAAATTATTTCTCGTTTCATAGTTAAAAATTCCTATTTCACGCAATTTTCACAAACCATTTATAGTATATCAAGTTTGTGTAAATATATATATATATATATTTGCGTTTTTAAGTTCAGGTATTATCCTGAAAATCTAATTTTTCTAACGAGAACATTTTCAAGTTTGTTTAGTTGTTTGCTTCTCCTGTAACATTTTTCAATATGATGATAGGCCCTTTCTCGTTTCTGATGACGTTATAAATGTTTAGATTACACTCCAAATATAAAGTGGTTTCCAACAAGAGGTGTTATTTTGGTATTCAAAGAAAAATTCAATTTTTTGAGATAAATGATCGGATGTTTATTTCATAATAAAGAGGAAGGTATGCCGTTAATAATGAAAAACAACATCAGCCAAATGGCCACCACGACCTCACTTACATGACCATATCCTTTTCATGAAATTTTCCATAACCAAATCGCAAAGTGGCTGCCCTATGTCGTCGATAGCCTCACGAATTCTATCTTTGAGGTCTTGAATCGACGCTGGGCTGTTGGCGCATACCTTATCTTTCACGTGGCCCCAAAGGAAGAAGTCGCAAGGTGTTAAATCACAAGTTCTCGGTGGCCAATTGTGATCACCTCTTCGAGAGATAACACGGTCCGGAAAATTTTCCCGTAACAGAGCAATGGTTCCGTTGTTTGTGTGGCACGTAGCGCCGTCTTGTTGAAAGTAAACGTTGTCCAGATCAATACCATCCAACTCCGACCATAAAAAATCATTAATCATATCTCGATAGCGCAATTTATTCACCGTAACTGTTGATCCAACCTCATTTTCGAAAAAGTAAGGTCCGATGACCCCGCCGGACCATAAACCGGACCAAACAGTCACACGTTGAGGATGGAGAATCTTCACAACAATAACTCTTGGGTTTCCGAGCCCCAGATGCGACAGGTGGAAATTGGTCTCATCATTCAAGATGATTTTCGATTTTTCGAATTTTAATAATTTCAATGCGTTGTTGAACCGTATATCGTTCCATTTTTAGTAATGGCGTAGTTTCTACTTGTCAAATGTCAATGAATAAAAGCTTTAAAAGTGACAGCTACCGAAATACCGGGTGATTCAAAATAACACCGCATGTTGGAAAACCCTGCATTACTTGACACACACAAATATTATATGTTCTAAACAAAACTATGTTTCTATCCTAATAATTTTTTATTTGGAATTATTAATTCCGAAACAAAGATTAATATGTATTGAAGTATTTTGCCAATGTATCGATAACTTCATTTAAAGGCAAGTTTTCCGTTTTTCAGACATTCAAAGTTATTTTTTTTTATATTTTATATGTTTGTAAAATTCTATTACAATCTAAATCGTATAATATTGGATAAGAATATATTGCAAAGATGGATTGACGTTTCGTCATCATCATCTTGTAGCGTTACAGCTCGGGGTGAGCTTTAGCTTGATCAGTTTTTCTCCTCCAATCTTCCCCATTTTTGATTGTCATTTGGAATATTTATAAATAAAAAATATGATGCCGCTAATGATATTTTTAACCGATTATGTCTGCAAAGTTTTAATTTTTTAATATAATGTTTTAGGAAAAAGATCTTTCGCAAATATATTTTGTTGTAATATAATAATATATGCGTTCGAAACAAAATTTCTTGACTTATTTGTTCAAATATGTATAATTTAAATATTCTGGTTCCAAATATATTTTTTTGAATTCAAACATATCAAAATGGCGATTTTCCCCATGTATAAGTAGTTACCCCCCTCAACATGGTTAAATTGGCCAGATTGTTATAAAAAATTTACACGCAGTTCAGATTTGGTTATGTTCTTCGGACCAGTTTAATTTTCTAAATTTGTTTTTCAAACTATTAGGAATTTATAGATAGAAAAAATCGGATGTTCTTTTGTATGTTCCATCTATTTTTAGAAATAGAAAGAGTCAAACATGGGTTTTTGAATGGTAACAGGGCATGGCAAGTTCGTCAATTTATCTCAAGTGATAGTGATTAAGTTTTGCTCAGATTTATTTGAAGTGTTCACACAAAATTCTTGAAAGGTTCACCATTCAGAAAATCAAATGAGTAAAGTTAAAAAGAAGATTTAAGATTTACTTTCCCCCCTTTATAATAATCGTGTTTCGATTTAGAAGATCGGCTCCATATTGACGACATCAGATATCTTCGAACGCGGTACCTTTGAATAAATTATAAAATTGCATTTAATTTTCTTCTTGTTTCCATTGTAACTTTTGTTCCCTTTGCTGTTTTAGTTTTCTTTTTCTTCAACCTTAGGAAAGGCTTTTAAATTTATTATAACCAAACACTAACTAACCACCGGCCCAAACCAGTGTTGGCGATTGTGGTCGCCATTAAATAAATGCAAAACGAGCACCACATGAGCAAAAGATAACATAACATGTATCCCATCTTTTTTTTGCGAACACAGAGTGACCAGCGATGCATAACCATAACAGCAGCAAAAGCAGCGTCAGAAAATTATTTAAAATAAAAACATTAAAATTTCCCCCAGGCCCCGCAAAAAGAAACAAAATCATTTTCAGTTTAAACAACATCTACCCCCTCCCTCCATCTACTTAAGAAAGTTAGTTTCTTTCTTTCTTTCTATTTAAACCTTTAAAAATCATGATTCGAAGTTTTCGAAAATGCAACAATATTCAATATTGTAATTTCTTTGCTTTAATATCAAATTGCTGATTAATTAAATTTTATTTCGTTTGTTTCTTTTTGCAGAAATTCGCCATCAACAATTTCGACTGAATATGTCGCGTGATTATGAATTGTATGGCGTGGCTCAAGACGATCCTCAACTTATAGCATTCCTGCGCGAAATCCATATGCGCAAATATCCAATGCACTTTTTCAAAACACGGACCACAGATGGTGGTGAAGCAACCTCAGCAGCAGCGGCGGCGTCGTTGTCGTTATCATCGCCATCGTCGTCAACATCATCATCGACGACACGGGACCCCGGAGGCGGTGGAACTGGCAGTCTAGAGGGTGTAGATCAGCATTTTAACTTCAGTGCCCATCCCAATGAATTAACACCAAAAATGGCCTACTATGTGGGCAATCTGCTGCAAGGCAAAACAAATGGAGCCGTTATACAGTCCCTGACGGGTTCGTTAGGTCATCTGATGACAGCGCCTTGGCTATCGGAGACATTGAATTGGGCCGGTGTTATAGTGGAACCAGAACCGCGACGCTTTTTTACTTTGCGTAAACAGAATGGCTTGAGGCCGCGCTTGCAGGTGGTGCACGCTTGTGTTTCACCAAATCCTTATCCCAAAGAGGTGAGTAGTATTAGTAGTTCCTGCAATACACGCACATACATACATACATATGTCAAAAGGAATTTTATTTACAATTGTCATCTTATTTTGTCTTTAGGTTACCGTTCACAACGAAGAGTCTGAAGTGCGAATTAACAGTCTGCTCGACGAGGAGACGTCATGGTTCAATTCGCGTGTCAAATGTTTTCCGCTTTATACCATCATGCTAGCTTCAAATCGTGTTGAATACGATCTTCTTAGCTTGGGTGTACATGGTCATGAGTTGGAGGTAAGTAGTAGTAATTTAACCAGTAGTAGCAACGTGTAGTTTTAGCAACAAAAAAAAAAAACAACGAATATAAAGTCAGTTCGGCCTTAACGAATCAGAGTTGCCCTTCAGTACGCCCACCCCCACCACCATAGACAATTCTGTTGTCTTGTGCTATACTACAATCAATCAATTGCGACAAATGAATCTTCAATGATTCCATTTTACTCGTAAAATTTGGATGCGCTTTATTAAATGGCATTCAACTTTTTTCGTCACATCACATTACGACTCCAAATGTATAACAAATGAATCGTCAATAATTCCATTTAGCCCCCAAAAATTGGATGCGCTTTATTACAGGCTTGAATGTTTATTAACGTCAGATCACAGTTATAAGATAAATGCTTCCTCCTACGAAAAACGAAAAAAAATCACTTTTCATGTCTGAGAATGAAATTTAGAGGAGCACCTCGGGTTCAGTTTTTTCTTAAACAACTGTAACCTCCATATAATCCCGATACCCCTCCCGTATTCATATCTTATCCCCTTGGCGAAAAATTAACAGTTTTCATGATGTTGCAAGTTTTGTTTACAAGCTTTGCCTAGTTCAATAAACTAACAAAAAACTGCTGTAAGCATCTAATGGTGATTTCGTTTCTGAAAAATAATATCACCACATCATGTTGCTACATTTTAAAAATACCCACTGCTAATTTCGCATTTTTCATGCGAACAATCGAACAAAAATCGTGGGATGAGTACAACCCATACCTACATTATATCGCAACCATTTGATAGTGCATTAAGAATGTACGCTTTCAATTAGGTTTGGTTCTGCAGTTTGCTTTTTGACGGTGCACACTCCACACCGTGGACTGGGCTGAGTGTGGAAAATGCGATATTTTCGCATTTGCGGAGTGTAATAATTTTACAAACGAATTCAAAACGCTTTCATACGGCCGCACCATTTTTACAAACGAATCTAAAAATGCGGTTTCAGTGTAAAATGTTGAAAATTTTTTACATTTTTTTGCACTAACAAAATCATCATAAGCTAACAAAATACATCAAGTATCTGATTTAAGCAAGCAACTGTTAATGAAATTCCACTAAGCACATCAAAATTATGGGGAGTACGTTGGGTTTCACACACAGTGTTATTATTTATTGTGAAGATTTAATGTAAAGAGTAATCGTTGTCATAATGCGATATAATTATAAAAATAATAAAAATAAAATGTTCAAATAATCATGGAAATTAGGTAAATTTCCTCCAGTTGCAAATATCATCCGAATAAATTACATCATCTGCTAATTATTTATTTTTTATGGGGACTGTCCTAAATTTCCTTCAATACTTATGAATTGATCTACAAAAAAGGATTAACCAAAAGTACGATTAATCTTTTTCAACATATTTAATTTCAATTGTGGAAGATGTTATTATTATTTTCTTTTTTAATCTTGTTAATGATTGAAGTGCAAATACAATTAAAAATTTACAAAATTATCACATTGAGACAACCTTTTATTAAAACATGCCATATATTTAATGTTATTCGTAATTTATTTTTTGTCTTTTGTCAATTCGTCTTATCATTAAAATCTTTATTTGAAAAAATCATAAAAATCAAAAAAAAAAAATCGTTTTAGTAGATTTGTACTTACTTTTAGTAATAGGAAAATATATGTTTATGTGGTTCGAAATATTGCGAACAATATTTTTAACCCGATTCTACACAAAATAAACACGTTGACTCGTTTTTATTATTATATATTTCGAGGTTCCCTACCCTTTTAAAGAAAAAGAACAGAAAATTCAAATTGAATGGGGAATGTTTATTATAATTTGAAAGAACATTCTTTGGAATTTATTTTTTGAAGATTATGTCTATCAAATGTTGGCCGCGGCTACGTCTCAGATGGTCCATCCTTTGAGTCCAATTTTCGATGACTTGTTCGAGCATTTCGACTGGTAACTGACGAATGACACGCGTAAACGTTGTTCAGGCGTAAGTCTTTCCATGAAGAAATGCCAAACAATACTTAACAAAAACAACATGACAGCATGACACGACTCACGCGTGATCTGCAAAAAAGGCTACTGAAAAAAGTATATCTACTTGGATCACCCGTCACAATAGTTCCGTTCGTTTCAAAATAAAATGTTCATGTTTTGGGGGTACTTTTAAAAAACGTTGCTGCTTAAATATCATTAACACTCTATCCTGGGCAATCATTTTTATACATATTTCAAAGGATCGAAACTTTGAAAAAAAATCGGGATGAGTTTAAGATTGTTATAACTTTTTAATTTATCATTATATTTTCTTTTGATAAGACTTAATTTACTTCTAACATTTTAGATCTTACAATAAAAATGCTAACATTAAAATGCCATAAAAATCATTTTCATTTTATTGCAAAGCGTATTCGAAGAGATTTATTCTTTGAATGTCATTTTCAATATTCCCCAAATGGGCTGGTCTGTTTTATTCCAATGTTCTGTAGGCATTTTGTTGAATGTTGCATACATTTTAAAATTTTGAGCAAAAAAGGGTACTTGAAAGCTTCTGTTTTAATGCGTTACAAAGCTTATACTAAATTTAAAATACCTTGATTCGATAGTATAAAAACTGAAACAAAATTTGAAATATTTACTGCTGGCCCTGGCTGGTTGCATTGCATGCTGTTGCTGCTGCCGCCTCGGTATGGGGTAACAGTAACTACCTGCCAACTTCTGGCGTCACCACACCACACTACACCACATACACTCACACACATAAAATGAAAGTGTTTTTTAATTAGTTTCCACAAAAATGAACTTTTGATGTTATAACTACGACTAATTTATGGTATTTTTTTACTTCTAGATATTACAAACATTACCTTTTGACAAAATAAGAATTGAAATAATTTCAATACATTTATTGGAAAATCAAGAGGATGTCAGCAGTTATGTTCAAACAATCACCAAGTTCCTACAGCGGAAAGGCTATAAATTGCATAAGAAATTCGGACGCAATTATTTCTATCAACGATTATCGTCAAGCACAACGACGCCAACGCGAACACGAAAAAAAGATATACTACTGAAGACGCCTTAAAAGCCTTTATTATTAAAAAATTAAAACAAACAATGTAACAACACAAACAGTAAATGGTATATAAGTATTATATATCATTAAATATATCTATTATATATTATTATTAAATGATAATTAAACATGTTTAATTTAAGTCACACACACACAATGAAATGAGAGAAATATTTATATAGGAAACGAAACACATACACACCCACATACATAAACGAAAAAGGAAGAAAAAAATGCAAATTCAAATCATGTTGAAATGTTAAACTATACATTAAAATATTAGCTACTGCGCCTATACTCACACACATACACACAAGAAAAATGCAAATCCATTCATTCAATTCCATAAGTTGCAATTTGCAGAGAAAACCAAACGATTTAATAATATTGTATTCAACTTAAACACAAAACGAACTGGAATGGATTGTTCAGATTTCATTTAAACACATGAAAACAGCCTTTATTGTATAAATTGATTGTAATATTTACTTTACTTCTAATTATGTATTACTATTTTATTTTTTATAAATATAAAATAGTCGACTTTAGTTTAGCATATTTAATTCATTATAATTAATTATAAACAAACAAAATACATGAAACAACGATGCTTTATAGTAATACATCTATATCTTTATATATATATAAATATATCTGTAGTATATATAATATATAAATATATATATATATGTATTTCATTTAATTAAATTTAAATTATTGATTTTTTTTTTGTAAAACCTCACACACACTCACCTCCTCACCACACACACACACATAAACCTTTTAAATAATTCAAATAGAATATTAATTATAATATTGTAAATCCAAAAACATACACACAATTATATCTTTTCCGTTATCAATGTCATCCGGTCCTGTGTTTCCGTATTACAAACATAAAATAGAAATCATGTCCCCTTCATCCCCTCCCTTCACAAAAAAATACACCTAAATGTTGAAAATGTTTGTAGTTATGATGTACGTATAATCGTATACACACATATTAACAAAATATACACTTAAACTATTTAAATGGAAAATATTTTACGATATATTTATCGAATCTAGCACTGATATCTACTATACTACTATTTAAAACGTCCCCTATTTGTATTCCAAACAAAATTAAAAGAAAAAATCTATGAATTTAGTTTTCATCTGCAATTCAAAATTTTCTTCAAGAAAAAAATATTTATTTGTAATCATTTTGTTGTTATTAAATTTATGTGTATACACTGTGGAACAAACATATTGTTAGTAAATAGTTAATATTTATAGCTTGGCTGAAGCAGAATTCAGAGAAGAATTTGATCAAAACTAAAAGACAGCGTAAAATCTCAATGAGGAGAAACCAAGAGGCAATAATGTATGATGATTTTTGTAAAATAATACTGCTTTGTTTTAGGCATAATTATACAAAATTGAAAGATGACCCAAAATACAGGGAACTAACAGAAAATAATAAAAATATTTGATGGAAAGCAAATGCGATAAATCTCTTTCAAATTCTATTTAATATTCCATTTTCTGCACGAAATCTATAAAAACCTGTTCGAGGTAATGTGAAAATGTTCTTTCTTCTTCGCGGTAAAAGTGAAAAATACGAGATAATTCGTGAAGAAATTGGAAAATAGGAGAGATTTGAACGAAATCGTTTTCCATCACATATCTGATACAGGAGTATATATATTTCATTTCGCTATACTCCAGACTTTGGACCTAACCTTTTTTCGTATGGTACACATTTTTCCTAAAAAAAAACTAAAGATTTCTTTCTAAACTGTTAAATAATTTTTTCCCCATTTTTTCATTAATGGTAATTCCGACTAGAATAGAATACTTCAATTAAAATTTCCTAAAATCTGTGTCTTAATTTGTAACCAATCGCTTGACAACTTCAGATTTGACTAATTTCCATTTTGATTTTATCACACAAATTAAAATTTGAGTTTATGTATAGCAAACTTCCAAAGTTGACCTACATTTTGTGAAAATCTCTTGATAAATAAAAATACTCTTAACCATTTAAGCAAAACAACTGGGTATTTATTTGATTTTTGATATTTCTACTTCTGTATAATTAAGTATCAAAATCCTTCCCTACGTAAAAGTATTGTAGCCATGGAGAAGAAATTTTGCACGCGTAATTTTTTGAATTTACAAATTTCGACTTGTTAGCTCAACTATATGTTATCGTTTCGATATCGACTATGTGTTGTAGAAATCAAGGCGGATATAAATTTTAATTTGAAAACCATCTGAAGTAGTGATCCGATAGGGAAAACACACATGTTCTTATGGAAATTTTATTGAGATTGCAGTAATATGAATAATATTCAGATCGCATTTACTGTTTATGAGAAAATGAAAAGGTGAATTTCCTTTTTGAAAAATAATCTTTAAAAATATACAATGTTAAATAAATTTTTTATGTCCATTTTCTTGTTTTGCATGATTTGCCCAAAGAAAATATGAAATCACCTTTATATTGAGTCATAAGAGGGTACATCGGAAAATCACCAAAATACTCTAAGCGCCTTTAAAACATTTGCCATTAGCATTATTTTTGTACTGAAATAACATTATTTTATTTTTAGCGAATAAAATGAGAATAGATAGACAATTTTAAAAATTAAATGTCAGTTTTCGGAAACATTGAAATATTTTTGGAATAGGAAGAAATGTGAACAAATTTTTTTCTATAAATAAGAATTTCAATTAAATTTTTACATTGAATGTTATGATTACAGGTCAATCAGAGTGTTCAATATTGCCAACTTAAGAAAGTAATTCAAACGCAACTTCTTTGGTAATTTTTCATATTTTGTACAGTATTTATACTGATTAACTATCAGTTCTATACATTTTGGGAATATACATACATGCATACCTCTTTGAAACAATGTAAATTTTTCTGAGTTTTGTCTTCACCGCCAAATATGTAACCTAGCTAAAGGAAAACATGAGCATTTACTTCAATTGCTTCGAATTCCTTCCACACAACGCCATAAGTTTGTATCCGTCCATTTGATTTGTTTTCTTTTTTATTTATTGTAAACTTTTAATACGAAACCTCCTCAACTCTTATTGTTCCACAGTGTCTCCGTTCATACTTAGTTAGTCTTATTTTCCCCAACAGATTAGGGAGAAAAACAGATCCTCATAAAAGACAATTGGAGCCTATCAAATGTATGTGTAACTTAAGCATATATTCTGAATGATTGGTAGATTGTTTGGAAGTAAGACTTTTCCCACATCCATCCTCCTTAACTCCAACTCCGACCCAACTATATTTTGTTTGCACCTTACAATCGATTCATTAACTTCATTTCGGAAACTAAGAAATAAAAATTAAAATGAAAACTACTCTCTACATAGACACACACAACTACATATACCTATAACTACTACTAATCCTCGCTGCATAACTGCTTGCCTTAATAAAAGAAAGAAGAAACGAAAATCAAAGTGTTTATTGTAAACTTTTTAAGTAAATTACACATCCTCCCCCCAACCCGCTCCTAAAACCACAGTCTCCGGTCTCTCAACAACAAAACAAAAAATTCTTTATCCTTAAAATAGTTTTACTTTGTACAAAGTACCTTTAATTTTCTTTTTTTTACACCCAACACACAATTCCTAATTGTATAATTATTTTTTCGTTAGTTAATTAAAAAACAAATCCCCTCCCTCTTCCCTATACATGTAAAATGTATTTTTTGTCTTTATTTCAGCTTATTTGATATAATTGTATTTTGTCGTAAAATGAATTAAAGTGAGAAAACACAAATAAAAAATAAATAGGCAGACGACTGCAACCATTAAGTTAAAGAAAATGAAAAAAACGCCCCCAAAAAAACTCTTTAAAACATAAGCTATTATAAAATTAAGTTAAACTTTGTTTTGAAAAAGAAGTAGAAAAAACATGTTTCTTAAAACTTATAATTTTCTCTTATTTTTGTTCTTCCAAATTGTTTTTTTAATATGTCTTTAGTTCTGTCCCCCACACCCCAATTCGCCTTTAAGTCTGTAGAGTTTGTGTTACGATACATGTTAAAAAATGCATTAGTTTTTTGGTTTTTCTTAAATTTTTAGATTTAGTTTATTTTTTTAACATAAAATAGCCACACTTACAACCATGAAAACCAGAACAAGAAAAATAAGAAATTATCTTAGAAAATAACAACAGAAAAATTATAATTCCAAAAAATACATTAAACAGAAAAAATTATATAAATTTGTTTTTTTATTTAAAGGGGATTTAAAAATTTGGTAATGCTGGCCACACAATGTTATTTACATTTTGTGAGTGTTTAGGTTCGTAACGGTATGCTTATATATACAATCCTCTCGTTGATTGGCCGGCAACCCTTTCGGGTTAAAGTAAGAGGAGCCTCTGCTACAGCTCTCCTCGGACGATATTCATTCACATATGTACTACGGAGCGTGGGATTTCCAATGATGGTTCTCTCTTACACCTGTCTGGATTTTCGTCAATAAATCACTCCTTCAACTCTCCTTGGACAATATTTCGAAATTCCAAATTTTTATTTTTGTAAAATCAAAGCAAAATTGGCAAACAATTACTAAATTGGATGGATCGAGAATTTTCCTCATAATTTTCATGTTTTTATAAAATTTGAGGAAAAATTTACGTCAAACGATTTCTTTTATTTCGAAATTCCAAACTTTGATTTTTTGTGAAATTTTTTGGACAGTGTAACCCCTTTACGAAATTAGCAAAAATTGCGAAAATCGATGGTTCGAGTATTTTCCTCATATTTGTCATGTTTTTACAAAATTTGAGGAAAATTTTACATCAAACTATTTCGTTTAACGAGTATAATCGATTGGCATACGCCATATTTCGAAATTCCAAACTTTGATTTTTTGTGAAATTTTTTGGACAGCACAAAATTAGAAAAAAATTGCGAAATTCGTTGGTTCGAGTATTTTCCTTATATTTGTCATGTTTTTACAAAATTTGAGGAAAATTTTACATCAAACGATTTCGTTTGACGAGTACAGGGTCTCCCATATTCGACGGACCCATCTGGCAACGCCATAACTTTTGACAGAGATGTCAGATCGCTTAATGACATACCGCGTTTGAAGCGTCAGTCCAAGCAGATTTTTACCATGGAACAATACACGCCACGCGAAATAGTTGAAATTTACATTCAACAGAAGAAGTCAATTGTGAAAACTCAACGTGCTTTTAAAATATTAAAAAATGTGAGAAGTGCGCCTTCTAAGAACACCATTAAGCGTTTATACGAAAAATTTTCGACTGGTGAGGCTCTTTCTAATCCGAAGAGGCCAAATAAAAGTCGACCAAGGCGATCGGCCGAGAATATCGCTGCCGTACGAGCCAGTGTTGAGAGGTCCCCAAGAACATCCCAAAAACGCCGTTCTCAGCAGTTGGGCATGGCTCGGTCCACTTTACAACGGATTATTCGCGTTGATTTGCATTTGTTCCCGTACAAAATTCAATTGACGCAAAGATTGTTGCCTGCGGACAAGCCTCGTCGATTGGAATGGGCCCAAAAAAAACCTGGGTCCGTCGAATATGGGCAACCCTGTATAATCGATTGGCATATGCCATATTTCGAAATTCCAAACTTTTATTTTTTGTGAATTTTTTTGGACAGTGTAACCCCCAAAGTTTCGAAATTCCAAACTTCGATTTTTTGTGAAATTTTTAAAAAATTAGCAAAAAATTGCATAGTTCGATGAATAGAGAATTTTCTCTTTATTTTCATGTAATTACAAAATTTTACATCAAACGATTTCGTTTGACGAGTATAACACTATGCAACAAAATGTTTGTCCAAGGGAAGTGGATAACAGCTTCTGGTGCAACTAGGTGTCACAAACACGAAAAAAATATTAAATTTAATTTATTTGTTTTCATCAGAGTAACAGTATACGGCCATATATGATTACAAAATACGACAATAAATATTCTACTCGAAAATCTTAAATATCTATAATGTATCAATAGACTTAATTATAAAATAATACAAAAAACAAGAGTTTTAAAAAAGCGTAACTAAATTCCTCCTAACTTTCACAGTATTTATAAGCAGTTATGCTGAAATCAACAATAGGAAAAACTACTCACTGTGAAAAAAAATATATATGCAAAAAAACAACACAAATTATTAACAAAAAAAACTTTAGACATAAAATACAAGCATAATAATTGAATGCAATAATAAAAGAAAACAAGGGAAAATAAAACAATTTTGAGGCGATTCAAGATAAGAAAACAAGAGTTCTAAATATCAGTCCTACTACTCACTCAAAACCTACTCTAACAGGTCATATCATCCAATTAGGCAATAATAACATTGGAACAATAAAAAACAAAAACTAAAATGAATGAGAAAAAAATTACAAAATCAAAATTCATGAAGCTGAACATATTGATAGAGCTTATCTTTGTATGTGCTAACTGAATAATTGAAAGTTTTAAGCGACACAGGCAGATTGTTGTATATACGTGCTACTCTCACAAGAAACGACCTCTCTAAAATTACAGCTAACCTTGGAATAACAATTTGTGTATTTCTTGTCGACCTACCAAAACTGAAAAGGTCCAACATAAATTGCGGGGTTTGCAATCTGTGCACTTTATAGAAGTGCAACAAACTTCTTATTTTAACGAAGTTAGCAAAGGTACAACCAAGAAAATCTGTTACACATTGCGAGATGCGATTATGCCACCACACATTATATGCATATCGCATAACTTTGTGGAACAACAACCTCACCCTTTGCATAATGTAACCAACACAACCTGAAAATACCTCAATACAATAGAAAAAATAGGCATTATCAACGCATGAACAACACGAATCTTAATACTACGCTTTCCAGCTTTCATGGAAAGTACATTCAGTATTTGGACCATAATTTTATAAGCCTGCTTGAGCCTGAGTTATGCCTCAAATTAAAGGGAATTATGAGGGCTACATATGCTGCAAATATCGCTTTCACGTAGAATCATGGGTTTAGTAACAGTCGTCAATAAATGAGAAAAAAATGTTTTTTTTTTAAAAACACTCCTGGTACAAAAAAAAACCATAAAAAATAGAAAAACAATCGAAAAAATTATTTTATTACGTTTTTAAAAAACCAGCATGCTAAAGAAGAAAACACTATTTGAAAATCTATGGATAGATGTATAAGTTATGAGCCATTTTGTAAATGTTAGGGAAATTCAAAAAAATCTTGTATCATATTTTTTCGTTTTTAAATGATGTTTTTGCATATATTGAATTCGCCATATGTGAGAGAGACATAAGAGACATTGCATTTGCATTTTATTTTATGAGGATTGATGTCAGACATTATAAAATTATAGAGAGGACGAGGTTTTATGGCCGTTCGTAACCCTCCATAAAACATGATATGCAACGTGAGAGCTATATTGGATGAGATCCGCTCAGATAGAGGGTCATTCAACAATATTTGTGGTTTTTATTTATGAGGTTTCCATTCAGTTACGCCTTTTAGGGGCATGGACATCCCAGTTGTATATACAGATAGTAATATTATATGTACGCAATACAAAGTAGTAGGCGGCAGTCTTGAAAATATTGGGTTTCTACGTTCGATGCAAACTATATGTCAGCTACAGGTACTGCAACTTATGTACCTTAAACTCTGAATTTATAAATGAAATTTCTTATTAATAAATTAGTGTAATTCAGCGCCTTAAAGAGATAAGTCGATTTTCTGAAAAATATTGTGAAGTTATATTTCGAAGTATGAGTAAACGGCAAAGAACTTTTCAATGTGCAAATGATCCAGACAATTTCTGCTACTTCTGTCGAAAATATGTTATTAAAAAAAATCGACGTGCGTTTAGTAAAATAATAGAAGAAATATATGTGCAATATTTTGGTATACGAGTTAAAAATATGAACGAACCGTGGACACCTAGTATTTTGTGTAATTCGTGCCATGTAAATCTTACTCGATGGAGTAGTGGAAGCATGCGGTAAGTACTTTACAATTAATGTATTCCAATGTTTGGAATGCCAATGATTTGGAGACAACCATTATTCATTCACGATACGGACTGCTATTAGCCAAGTATGGCTAACAGCCTAATAACGGAAACATCATCAAGTTCAACTGAGTACTCAACTCTGAGCGATTCAAGTTTGAGTCAGAAGTCATCGCTTTTAACTCAGTTTCAACTCATTGATCTAGTGAGAGAATTGGAACCGACCAAAGATAAGGCAGAACTACTTGCATCTGGGATGAAACAGTACAATATTTTGGCCCCAGATGTTAACATATCGTATTATAGAGTCCGTGATATACCTTACAAACCATTTTATACAATTGCGGATAGCAGATGCTTTTGCAAGGACATTACCGGATTGTTCAAGGAACTTAATCAAACATACAATTCAAAGGAATGGCGGTTACTTGTTGACAGCAGTAAAGAAAGTTTGAAAGCAGTACTTTTACACAACGGAAATCAGAAACCTTCGATTCCTATTGCTCATGCTGTCATACGAAACAATGATAAATTGAAATTGATAAAATGCATAAAATATGAACATGACTGGAAAATGTTTGCGATTTAAAAGTACAAGGTGGCGCAAAAGTAATCCTCCTATCAGAAAATGCTATAAATTTTGCGATTGGCCCTTAATGCCTAATGTTGACATTTGTGTAGTAAACACATGCGAAATACACGTTAATAAACAATGTTACGCTACACTGCTCCAGAACGCGGAATATTGCTGACTATTTATTTGACCAATAATCGGTCGGTGACTTTGGCACAAAAAACATCGAAATATCGTTATGCCTCTGGAATAGCCGATATTTTGCCAAAATGGATATTAAGCTGGGGCTCTTTAAAAATGTTGTAAAAGCCTTAAGGAAAGATGGCAATTCACTCTCATATTTAAAAAGTTTATTTAAAAGTCTTTCTTTTCAAGAAATCGAAGAAGGAGTTTTTCATGGCCCTAAAATAAGGAAACTGATGAAAGATGTGAATTTCGAATCATATTTGACGTCGGATGAAATTGCAGCATGGACGTCGTTTAAGCTTGTAGTTTCAAATTTCCTTGGATCCAATAAAAGCCCGCAATATGAGACAATGATTAATGATTTGTTAAAAAATTATGAAAAAATTGGTTAGAAATATATTTTTTTATATTTATTTATATAACACATATGTATGTATGTATACTTATTTTTCGCTTTATGTATTCCAACAGGTGTAAATATGTCCCTCAAAATTAATTTCTTTCATTCTCATCTAAACTTTTTCCCCGAGAATTTCGGCGACTTAAGTGACGAACATGGCGAAAGGTTTCACCAAGAACTGAAGTCCCTCGAGCGGCGTTACCAAGGGCACTGGGATGAAAGAATGATGAGAGATTATATTTGGTTCCTCATTAGAGAAACCGATTCCGAAATCTACAAACGTCAACAAAGAACTCACAATTACTTCTAATGAAACTCAACAAAGAACTCACAATTACTTCTAATGAAACTTGGTCATGTAAATAAACTCAAATGTACAAATGTAAATAAAAGTAATAAATAAAATCGCTATTTAAACAGAAATTTAAAAAAAAATATTTTTTGAAATTCTCTTACCACAACCAAAAGGGCTATAATTTCTACATGTATCCATAGATTTTTTTCAAATATGCATTATTTTCTTCTATAGGATACAAACCTTTAAAAAATTAAATTAAAATTTTTTTTTCTATTTTTTACGTTTTTTTTCCAAAAATTTTTTTTTGTTGAAAATAATCTACTTTTTCCAATATGTTTAATAACTGTTACTAAACCTCTGTTTCTAAGTGAAAGGGATATTCCCAACATTGGTAGCCCACATTAATAGCTTTAATTTAACATAAGTCGAACTGATCGGGCATATACTCCAAAAATTATAGTGCAAATACTAAGGGTACCTTCGACGATAATAGTATTTTTAATAAAAAATTTTGTAACAAAAGATTTATCCATAAAAAATTTTTGGTTTTGATTTTATATAACAGTATGTCACAATCTATACAAAAAAATAATTTTTAGGTCTAGGACAAAAAAAAATTTTTTTTTGTTGCGTAGAGTAATCGAATGCCATATGCCATATTTCGAAATTCCAAACTTTGATTTTTTGTGAAATCAAAGCAAAATTAGCAAAAAATGAAAAAATTCGATGGATCGAGAATTTTCTCATCATTTTCATGTTTTTACAAAAATTGAGGAAAATTTGACATCAAACGATTTCGTTTGACGAGTAGTATCTATAGGCATTTGCCACATTTCGAAATTCCAAAATTTTATGTTTTGTGAAATTTTTTGACAAAATTAGCAAAAAATTACAAAATTCGATGAATCGAGAATTTTGCTCATAATTTTGATGTTTTTAAAAAAGTTGAGGAAAATTGTACATCAAACAAAATCGTTGGACGAATGTAATCGATTGGCATATGCCATATTTCGTAATTCGAAACTTTGATTTTTTGTGAAATTTTGCTAAGGTCTGTGGCCGTCAGCCAGAAACGTCAAAATCTATCAGTTACGAACGAATAGGAATGAATTGTCACACGCGAAAAAACAGGTTTCCGCGAACATAGTTTGAACTTTTTTTGCACTTATCGATTGATATTAATTTTTTAATTGTGACAATTACAAAAAATTCGGGAAAATCGGTCCGAAATCCTCGTAAAACACCACTCTTTGAAGTCCTACTCGTTGAAATTTTTATTCGTTCGTAACTGATAACTTACTCGCTCGGGGACGGCACATCTATACAATCTAAGGTCTGTGGCAGAGGCAAGTTTAAAAGAGAATTAGCGGATAAGCTGCTGAAAAAATATACTAGTGTAAATCTGGACAATTAGCGGATAATCAGCTGAAAAAATATCCTAGTGTAAATCTGGACTAATTGGCATATGCCATATTCCAAAATACCAAACTTTGATTTTTTGCGAAATTTTTTGGACAGCAAAAAATTACAAAAGCAAAAAAATTACAAAATTCGATGGACCGAGAATTTTCCTCATAATTTTAAAGTTTTTAGAAAATTTGAGGACAATTTTACATCAAACGATTTCGTATGCATATTTCGAAATTCCAAATTTAGATTTTTTGTGAAATTTGCAACAACAAAAAAATGCAATATTCGATGGATTGAGGGTTTTCCTCTTATTTTCATGTACCTCACATTTGTATTGTTTTATTATAAGAATTTAGAATATAAAGTGTCTATTTTATTAAACATTAAATAGCCTCATTTATTTATTTGAATAACCAATCAAAATTGCTATATACTCTTTACATATATCAACGAGTCAAGGAGGGCAAACTTTGGGCGGATCTGACTATATGGTACAAAAAACAATCTTTCGAAATAGGGCATAATATTGTCATCACTAAAAGAACTTTGACGTTCGAACGATTTTGGTCTAATGCAAAATATTTTGCCTACATTTTTTTAAACTTATTTGTTATGTATAACTTTATATCGAGACAATGCTGCCTTTGTAAGAATTATTTTAATCATTTCCTGTGCATTTTTTTGCAATACTTTCTCTGAAACATTTTGTTAATATTATATGTTTACAAAATGTTCAGTTTTTATGAAATTCATTCGCAGAATATTGTGTGAGAATGTTGGTAGTAATTTCTCTGAATTAATTTTTCACGATTGTTCTTGTTAAAATTCGAACTACAATGCCTGTGGACATCGCTCAGAACATTTTTAGCGGAACTTATTCGCATACTTTTTGCCAAAATTATATAGAACTTTTTAAAAAAATGTCACAGTAATTTTACAAGTAAATCCATGTCACAATTAAAGCAACCATTTTCTTTTTCTATACACGGGGCAAAATCGCCTTTTTTGATATGTTTGAATCGAAAGAAAATATATTTGGAACACAAATTTTTAAATATTATATATTTCTTAGCAAATACATTTTATTTGAAAATCAATAAAATATATTTGGAACGCATATATTAATATATTACAACAAATTATATTTGCAAACTAAATTTCTCAAATAAAATATGTGTTTAAATACAAATAAAATTATTATTTAGGAATTTTTCCAAATATATTTTATTTAAAAAATATTTCCAAAACTTTTGCTGAGTTTTTCATATTTTTATGTTTAAATTTTTCTTGGGTTTCGAATTGTACCTCCCAGTTATGATACCATATGCAGCATTACCTTCTGTTTTAAATCAATCATTTCAAATTTCTGAGTATTCCAAGCCATCATTAGTTGTCAATCCTCTAAGTACTTTATATTGATCCAAGATTATATGATTTCAATTATTATTTTTTACGAACATTACAAATTTCTAAAAATTTTACTTTGAATTACTGAAAAAATTGAGACAATTTATGTATTTTATGAATACTGAAATGCAAATAAATATTTGTTTCGAAATAATGGTCCCAAATAAAAACATATTGGAATGTAAACAAATATTTGTTTAGAACAACATCTTCCCAAATACACAATTTTTGTGTGTACCAAATATTACATGCTTAGAGTCTACCCCAAACATATATATGTTTCAAGCCGAATATGTTTGGGACAATATACTACAGAAGCGATTTTTTTTCAGCGTGTACATATTATTATCCGGCGTATCGAGACAGATGTCATACGTTCTCACACGTATTTAGGAGACAGCCTAACTTTTGAAGACTGTGTCGATCTATAGATTCATAGATCATCGATAACAATAGGTATTATAAATAGGATTATGGCCCTACACGCTGAAAAAAAATCGCTTCTGTAGTATATTGTCCCAAACATATCCGGCTTGAAATATACATATGTTTAGGGTACACTCCAAAAATAAAATATTTGACACTCACAAATATTATATGTTTGGGAGGATATTGTTCTAAACAAAAATATTTTTTTATTTGGAACTAGTATTTCCGAAACAAAGAATAATTTGCAAAAAATCTTAAAGACAAGTTGTCTGTTTTTCAGATGTTCAAAGACCAAATTTTTTCTAATTTTTACATGTTTGTAAAATTGAATTAAAACTTAAATCGAATAATCTTTCGTGAATATAAATTGCATTGATGGATTGACAAAAAGTGATGAATTGGAATATTTATAAATTAAAACATTTTTAGCTATAAAGTTTCGAATAAGTCAGCAAAGTTTTAAGAATCTTTTTAAATAAAGTATATTTGGAAAACTTCTTAAACAATAACTTTGTTTGTGTGTAATAACATATTATATTTGTGAAATTCAGTTTGCAATTAAATTATGTTCTAATATATTCATATATGCGTTCCAAACAAAATTTTTTGATTTTCAAATAAAATTTATTTGTTAACAAATATATAATATTTAAAAAAATTGTTTCCAAGTATATTTTCTTTCAATTCAAACATATCAAAAATGACGATTTTCCTCCATGTAGTTCTGTATTCCTAAAAAGGCCTCCTGGATCAGGATTTTCGGCTCGGAATCGAGTTTCTAAATGTTTTTCTTGGACCCAATATGTTTCGAATGTATCAAATATATTCGAATGGGAAAATGAAGGTAATCTACTTTTACAGAGAATCTTCTAAAATCCTTAAACAGAAATTATGGACAGTTTCATTCAGATGCAATCCTATGAATACATCACCCCTGTTATGTATACAGACTTTAATGAAATTAAGATCAATTGTGAATGGACCAATCGTGATAGCTATCGTGAATGGAGGTAATACCGAAATGGAGTGTAACAACGCCGGTGACGGTCCGGTGGTTGTGAAACTGGCTAATGGTTGTGTTTCCCGATGACAGAAATCGATAAAACTATTTCGATAACAAACCACGACTGGGTGTCTCCAGTAAATTATGCCCCAAAATGAAATGGTTCTATTTTCTAACGGAATTGGATCTGAAAATAAAATATGAACTGCCCAGCAAAATACTTCCGTGGACTGTATGAACAACAAATTTTGCAAAATATCGTTGGACCAATTGATATACGTTTGGAAGTTCGTTCTATTTGAAGTAAAACTGTGTTTACATTTATTTATTTCGTATGATCCGGCTTCCTTCATAAGAGACATCAGTATTTAGAAGGAAACGTTAAAAAAATAGGTAACGAAGTTCAGTCGGGAAAACCGACTTACCCCTCACCATCAGTCGCAAAATATATTCGTAAATTTATTCATTTGTTTGTTTTAATTAAATTATTATACAGATCACGCGTGACTCATATCAAACGTTCAGTATCGATTGGCAAGTTATCATGGAACGTCTTAGCCCACAACAGCGTCTTAAAATTATTCCAATGAAAATCCGGTGTTTTATCGTTAAACTTCGTTCAGTGACGTTATCGCACCATGTTAACGGACTATGTGCTTCCTGCTTCCTCGGATAGCCCTGGTTTCAACAAGACGGTGATACGATACAGCGCGTAAAACAATGACCTTGTTGAGAAATCATTTTGGTGATCTTTTACTTTCACGTTTTGCTACGGTTAATTGGCCACATAGGTCTTGCGATATCACACCTTTGGACTATTTTCTCTGGGGGGTAAAGTCTGAGGTCTTCAGAAATAATCCAGACACGATTGACGCTTTGGACGCCAACATTACTCGCGTGATACCAGTCGATATGCTCGATCGAGTCGCCCAAAAATTATTGACAACAAAGATAAGTCATTCGGATGAAACGTCAAAATCTATCAGGTACGAACTAAGAGGAATGAACTGTCACACGCGAAAAAAAAACTGTTTTCCGCGAACATTTCTTGAACTCTTTTTGGACTTATCGATTAATATTAATTTTTTAATTGTTACAATTACAAAAAATTCGGGAAAATCGTTGCTTTCAAATTCCTATTCGTTCGTACCTGACACTTACTCGCTCCGTGATGACATATCTTCGTATTAAATTGTTTTTGATTCAAAATGTATTTTTCTCTACATTTGTTAAAAAATTTAAATTGACATACAGTTATTTACTTCTTAAAAATTTGGATTTAGTCGATCGATTCATTACGGTACCACAGGTTGGTGACTAGAAAGTTCACTTTGTATAAGTAGTTAGGGCGTTTTGTTTATGAAAAACAGATGTAAATACTGTGAAAAGGAACTGTGGCAATATCTAAAATATTAAGCATCCTACAGAGATTTGTTGGCTCCTACAGCAAAATTATGGAAATATTAGTTAGGGCCTTTTACATTTCAGCTCACGATTTGCTCTTCTAGGTGATTTTTCCAAGTCTTCAAAAAAATGTGCAGCACACAAACAATCTGGCAACGTTGTAACGAACCAGATGAGGAGAAAACAACAGCTGATTCCTAGAGAAGTCTTCGCCGTCAACGGTAGCATTTTTAGTAATACTTCGTAAGATTTTGTGAACTAGTATTAGTAATAATAAATAGAATTAGATAGTTGTTAAATGTAAATACGAACGTCTTATTACTACATCGGCAACTATAAAAAGTAAGATTATAGCTCTGTTTTCATAATCTCAATATCCTTAAATTCGATATTTTAGACTAAGTTTGCCATGACTATAGCCCGAAAAATAATGGAAAAAACATTTTCGCCATACTACCTAAAATTTCCTATACAAAATAATAAATTCCACATTGCAAATAAGCAAAAAAAAATTTGTTGTCCGGGACTTAAAAACATATAGATTGAGGCATACTATTTTTTAAAACCAAAAGTTTTTTAATTTTTTTTAAATTACAATTTTCATGGATCTTACCTTTAGTTTTTGGACCATATTTGAAGTATAAGCTCGATAAAACCGGGATACCATTTAAATTAAAGGGAATTATGAGGGCTAGAAATGCTGAGAACATCACTTCCACGTACCAAAAGGGGCGTGGCAACTTCGCCCATTTTTTCAAGATGGTAGCAACCAAGAAGCTAATACTATGTGAGGAATTGTGAAAGATTCTGAGTAGTAGTATACATAGAAGTTATGAGATAATCAATATTTCACAAAATTTTGACCCTTCGTGGAGGAGGTACTCGAAGGAGTGGACCTGCATTGTAAATGACCTTAGTCTGATATAGAAAAAAATATTGACACATACCAAAATTGATGCCAATCGGTTTATCCTGTCAAAAGTTATCGAGTGCACAAACCACATAGACAGACGGACAGGCTGAAGGACATTGCTAAAATTGTTTAAAATGGCCCAAAACGGATTTTCGCCAAATATTCTTGGGGTCTCTTACGCTGCGTTTACACAGGACAATTGACAGTAGACATTTGAGAATTTGTATTGGTCGTCAAAATAGGAAAAAAAAATGTCATGTGACATAGGCGTCCAGACAATAATGAAGAAAATACATTTGAAGCAACACTCGTTAGTATCGTTTCGCGCTCTGGTTGGCTGCTTCCGTCAAGACAATTGCCGAATTTACTGTCATCAAAAAATCAAAGACAGTACGAAGACAATGGAGATTTCTACCATAAGTGCTATAAATTCTACATTTTTAAAAAAAATTTGTTAAAAAGGACTACACCAGAAAATTTAAAGCAGAGCCATTCGTGAAAAATGTTGTTGCATAGTGTGCAAAGTTTGTTTGTTATTCGAAGCATTTGATATATTTTCTTGAAAAATGTCCAAAAATAGAAAAGAAAGAAATAATACTATGATACGGACAAATTTCAAATAAAAAGGATTTTAATGTTGTTGACAACACATGCAATACGATCACTTTCATTGTCGGAAATTATTAAATAATTCCACGAAGATTGTGTTCTCCATATTTAAAACTTTAAATTTTTCCTTGTTCCCTTTCCTGTCTATTTAGAAAGCCATCGTACTTTTGTAATGTTGAACTCCAAGAGACTCCTGTTGCTAATTAAGTACTTTGTCCTGTTGCTCGTGTGCTAAGCTATAAAAATCGATTGCTTCCAAGAAAGAAAGTACGCAATCGCCGACACCCGTCAAATAACTGGGATTAAATTATAATACTTAATTATATGGAATGCCAACAAAGCAGAACAAAAAGAAATAATGGAGACCAAAACAAAACAAAACTGAAGCTATAATAAGGGCTTTAGTAACTGGAGTCCATTAAAAACGACTTACAAAATTTACTAACAATAGTCGGACAAAGGAAAATGTCGGCATAACAATTGTATTGAATGAGGATGTAAATCCTTAACACTCATACACACACATATGTATCCCAGTTCCTACTATTCACATGTAAGGATACCAGTAGCACACTCGTATTCGCAGGGATTCTCTTCACGGGCAGACGGACGGAGCAGTGTATTCTCTATATGTGAATCTATTCTTTAACAATAAAACTGTGAACGTATGAACTTTACAAATATGTTTGCAGTATAACTATACATACTGCTGTCTGTGTTGTGGGGCAACTTTATCCTCAGATCACAACAACATAACATTAACATTATGTCACCCATATTGTCCTTTTTATGCGCGACAACACAACGAATTTAATACGAACAATAACGAAATAATTGCGTTTGTTTTTCTCATCGAAGAAAAAAGAGCAAAAACTACGATAAGTGCGGATGTAAGCGACAAGAGAGGAGCACAGTGGCAACCACTTTACATGTTGACAAAACAAATACGTGAGTCAAGTAAATCGACCGGAATGGATTATAGAATTTGATTAGGAAGATGCAAGGTCGACAGGTAATATTTTGTCAATTCCTTGCCACAGTACAGTGATTGCAAAAGTAAACTGAAATACTAAATTTAAAAACATTGAGATAATTGCTACATAAGTTACTGGAAAAAGATTTCCGTAAGTATTTGGGGTACGAGAGAGGCAGGTAGACTTGGGAATTACGCTGCTTTTATAATGAACTGTAGGATTGATCGTAGGATTGACCTAAGAGCCTTAAAATGTTGGACGGCCCTTAGTCCAATATTGCGCCGTAGTAATCAATATATCGATGGCTTATAACCAAAAGTGGCTATATTAAAAACCGTAATTTTTAATTTTTTATGTGATTAAGAATTCGAAAGTATACGAGTATATTATATACGTTCGTATAAATAATAAATATCATATACAAATTATGGCAAAATAATAATCAACAGTTTATTTGCTCTCCTGAAAAATTGGTGTTTTTAATATAGCCGCTTGTGGATAGAAGCCATCGATGTTTTAGGATATCTGAGCTAATTCCGTTATAAAAGTTGTATTGGGGACAGAATACATCTTCCTTTGACTTAATTAAGGTGGTTGTTATTATAAAGGATTTCCGATATGTACAATTGTAATTACTTGCATTAGAACAAACGAGTTAAAACGTATATACATACCCTGCTCCTCGATGGGTTGGAATTTATGGTCTTTGCTGCGTTAACAAGTAAAGTATAGAGGAACCTTTGTATTGGGGATTTATCAAAACATGGATCTATGGCGACCATTGTTCGTGTTTAGGGTTCTGGGTATAAATAAAATACAAATTTTTAGCCCGATAAAATGCTCAAAATGCTTGGATTTTCATCAATTTTATTTATATCGGTCTGAAAAATTAAGCTGTGTCTGTTTAAAAAAAATTGTGGGGCCAAATCTGACAAAATTAAATTTTGGTATACATACGCTGAAAAACACCGCTTATGTAGTATATTGTCCCAAATATATTCTGCTTAAAACATACATGTGTTTAGGGTATACCCCAAATTATATTGACACACAAAAATATTATATATTTTTTTAAACTAATATTTTCGAAACAAAGATTCTATTATATTTAAGTATTTTGGCAATGTTCGATATCTCAATTTAATTTTTCAGAAATTCATAGTTCATTTTTTAGAAATTTTATATTTTAGTAAAATTCGTAACGATAAGTTGCATTGATGGGTTGACAACAAGATATGATTTGGAATATCAATAAATCAACAAATCAGATCAACAAAGTTTTAAAAATCTTTTTTTATATAAAATATACTTAATAAATTCTTAGACAATAATTTTGTTTTTGTGCAAATATATATATTTTATTTGCGAAAGTTAGTTCGCAAATCTTGTTGTTGTAATATACAGGATGGCCCAAATCGACCGAAGGCGTTTGAGTTCATTTTAACTTTCTATTTAAGACATACTTATTAAATTTTCTTTTTTTAAATACATATTAATGGCAATTTTTTAAATTTAATTATGAAAAATTGTATCTCGCAAGTGCTGGCCATTTTAAATTCCACAAGTATTTTGGAAATTTGTGAAATTTCTGAATTTTCCATTTTAAATTATCCAAGTCTTTTTTACAAAATACTGAAAAGAAATGATAAAAAATTATATTAAAAAAGTTATAAGGAATTCAAGCCCCTTCGGTCATTTTGGGCAACCCTGTATTTATGATATTTTTGAATTTTTCATTTTAAATTACCCAAGTATTTTTTACAAACCACTGAAAAGAAATAAAAAAATAATTATATTAAAAATGTTATTTTTCACAAAGTATTAACATGTAGCTATATGGCTTAAATGGTTTATAACTTTATTTATTTATGCGATTATTATAATTTTTACAGCTTTGAAAAATGATATCCTGTAAGTGATGATACGTGCTCTTTTTAGCATATTTCCAATAAATTTTCGCAAATTTCGGAAAAATTCATTTATTTTGTACGTTGTTCGATTCATAATTAATTCCCTAAGTCTCCTTCACAAAATGCTGAAAAAAAACCAAGAAAGAATAATAATTAAAACAGTTGTAAAGAATGCAAACCATATTGCCCATTCTGCGTCACCCTGTAGTAACGTTTAACGCATAATGTTTAAATCGCGCAATCATTTTCCCATAACTTCTATAGCATCTATTTCAACGATATTAAATTGTGAGCATAATTTGCATATTTTAGATTACTTTTCCAATTTCTACAGTCTGGCAGAGAATGAGCAACACGATCCCCTCCGGTCTAAGAACGGCTTATATGCAATTTAGTACAACAGGCAAAGTTCCAAATTTCATATTATATTTCTCGGAAATGATAACTGATATATACCTGATAACCTACACAGAAAAAATGTTTAAAAACATAGAATAACTTCTTTGATTCAAAGAATTATTTTCAGAGAAAGACAATTTCTTTATTTGTAAGAAACTTTTCAATTGGAATAATGAATTTCTCAAATGAATTTTGTTAAATACATAAAGCTGATTTCAAACGTGTGGGCGTGGCATAATGGACAAAGTTTTATAAGTTGAAATGTATTCAGGAAGACATGGAAGATATTCTGATTTTCGTAAAATATTAGTCTTAGAGGCAACAAGTAACACTAAGCAACACTTTGTTTCCTAGACATAAAAACTTGTGTAGATTGAGGCATACTTTAATGTCAACAAAACAAAATTTTTTTTATGATACACCTTCTTTTTCTAAAATTCGAATTTTCATGGAATTTACCTGAACCATTTAAATTAAAGGAAATTATGAGTGCTAAAAATTCTGAAAACATGAAATTGGAACGTAGAAAGGTAGGTTTAGTAACTGTCGATAAAACAATTATAAAAAATTTTTCGGTGGCACGGAAAAACCATAAAAAATAGAAAAAAAATCGCAAAAAATTTTTTAAATTTTTTGAAAGCTAGCATCCTAACGAAAAAGTCTACCTATATTGTAAAAATTGGAAACAAATAATTTTTCATATTTTTATACCCTACACCACACTGTGGTACAGGGTATTATGACTTTGTGCATTTGTTTGTAACGCCCAAAAAGAGAAGAAATAGAACCATAGTTTATTATACCGATCGTCATAGAATAAATTTTTGAGACGATTTAGCCATGTCCGTCTGTCTGTCTGTCTGTCTGCCCGTCTGTCCATGTATTCTTGTAATCAAAGTACAGGTCGCAATTATGGTCCGATCTCGAAGAAACTTTACACATATCTCTTTTGGTTAGAATCGGTTCAGATTTAGAAATAGCCCCCATATATATGTTAGCCCCGATTTGACATGTAAGTGCTGTTAAAACTTTATTTTATAACCGATCAGTATGAAATTCGGCAGAAAGAGGTTTCTTATTACATGAAGGAATACCGCCAAATTAGGAGAAAATCGGTTCAGATTTAGATATAGCCCCCATATATAAGTTACCCCTGATTTGACGTGTAACCGCTGTAGAAACTGTATTTTATATCCGATCGCAAAAAGAGGTTTCTTATTACATGAAGGAATACTGCCAAATTCGGAGAAAATCGGTTCAGATTTAGATATAGCCCCCATATATATGTTACCCCCGATTTGATATGTAAGCGCTGTAAAGACTGTATTTTATATCCGATCAGTATGAAATTCGGCAGAAAGGGGTTTCCTATTATATGAATGAACGCTTTTAAATTTGGAAGAAATCGGTTCAGATTTAGATACATCCCCCATATATACGTTACCCCCGATTTGACATGTAAGCTCTGTAAAAATGTTATGTTATATCCGATCAGTGCGAAATTCGGCAATAAGAGGTTTCTTATTACATGAAGGAATATTGCCAAATTCGGAGAAAATCGGTTCAGATTTCGATATACTTACTTACTTAGATGGCTATCTACAACCTATAGAATTCCACGCGTCTCGGTCTTGTGCTCTTAAATCTTCTTCGACTTGGTCACACCACCGGAGCCTTGGACGACCCCTTTTGCGCGGTCCGTGGAAATTTCCGCCGTAAATTCGTGACGCTGGAGCATTTCCATCCATTCGCATAACATGGCCTAACCACCGCAATCTTTGGACCTTAATGCGCACTACCACGCCCATGTCAGCATAAAGCTCATACAGCTCACTATTGTTTCGGCGGCGATATTCGCCATTTACGCAAACGGGACCGAATATTTTTCGAAGGATTTTCCTCTCAAAAACACCTAAAACAGCTTCATCTGCTTGTGCTAGTACCAGCGTTGCCAGATATTTTTTTGAAAAAAACTTAAAATTTTTAAAGAAAAAACTTATTTTGCAACAAAAAACTTATTAGGCATGTTTTCGTTACAAGCTAGCACTTTTAGTTTAGCACTTTGCAACGAAAACAACTGACTTCCACTAACTGGCACATAAGCAATAAGGGGCGGATTTTCACTATCTGGTAGCAATGGTGTCATGAGTTGCGAAGAAAGAACAGTGCGAAACAGACAAAAAATTCGTGAAAAGTATTTATAAAACATATATTTACTATTCAATGTTCAATTGTTTACACTCTTTTGCAAATATTAAAATAATTTCCCATTTTTGTTCTTCTTCTTCCCGTTAATTCACAATAATTGATAAAATCTCTCCAAAAATGGGATGCCATATTGCTAAATATAGGGTGCCCAATCTGGCAACATCATACTCGATTAAGACATGAACACAAGCACCAAACTTCATCGGGAACTAATAGTGCTTAGCTCCCCATACAAATTAAGCACTTATGGTGTAACGAAAACACGCCTATTATATATCTTTAAAAAAAGTTAAAAATAGTACGAATTCAATCTTTAATTAAATTGGAATGCTTCGTAATTAGACAAATTATATTTCATATTTCCATATTTCTCAAATCAGGATAAAGTATAGTCGATATAGGTATAAATATACAAAACAATTATTGTAATAAAATGTTTCCTGTAACTCCATGGTGCATTCCGCCTAAATTGGAAAATGTGTTTTCTGAAAATGCTTAATTTTGTGTTTCTTATTGAGCTCTATTATTTTCTTGTTCGTAAAAAATGTGTATTTTATTTTACAGTAAATTTATTCGTATTCTTCCAAGTAAGTGATTTATTATATTTTCAAAATTTAGTATTAATTTAAAATGGAATTAAAATAACCTGATTTGGGAAAGGTTTAGTGTTTTTCTGAGATAATAATATAATATTAAATTTTTCTAGAGTTAAAATAAAACTTATTTGTGGAAGAAAAAACTTAAAAGATAAATTTTTCATTAAAAAAAACTTGAAAAATAAGTTTAAACTTATCATCTGGTAACGTTGGCTAGTACCCATGTCTCCGCACCGTAGAGAAGCACGGGTAGTATAAGCGTGTTGTACAGGGTAATTTTTGTCCGTTTAGAGAGGGCTTTGTTGTTTAGTTGTTTGTTTAGCCCATAGTAGCACCTATTAGCTAACATAATCCTTCTTTTTATTTCGAGGCTTGTATCATTATGTTTATTAATGGCGGAACCGAGGTATATGAATTCATCAACTACCTCGAAGTTGCAACTGCCAGCCTCCACTCTGCCGCTAGGATGTTGTCGCGACATTTCTCTAGTTGTTGCAACCAATTATTTGGTTTTGTCCTCATTAACTATCAGTCCCAGTTTAGCCGACTCTTTTTCTATACTTGCAAAGGGCACAGTTACTGCTCTCAAATTTCTGCCAATGATGTCTATATCATCAGCATAAGCGAGAAGCATGCTTTGTGATGTTATTAGTGTGCTCCCTAAATTCAACTCGGTAACAGCTGCTGCGTTTTCAATAATTTTCTGTAGCAGGATGTTGAACAAATTACATGATAGCTTGTCACCTTGTCTGAGGCAACGCTTCGTATCAAAAGGTTCGGTGAGGTCCTTCCCTATTTTAACTGAAGATTTTGTGTCAGTTAACGTCATTCTGCAAAGACGTACTAGTTTTGCGGGGATACGAAAGTCAGTCGTGGTTTGGAACAGCTTTGATCTTATAGGACTGTCAAATGCGGCTTTATAGTCGACGAAGAGATGGTACGTGTCGATTTGTTTTTCTCGAGACTTCTCCAGAATTTGACGCAATGTGAAAATCTGATCGGTGGTCGATTTACCAGGCCTATAGCCACATTGGTATGCTCCTATGATGTTATCCACATGCGGATTAAGGCGTTCACATAAAACGCTTGAGAGTATTTTGTATGCAATTTGGAGCAGGCTTATGCCTCGGTAATTGGTGCATACCGTGCGATCTCCCTTTTTATGAACGGGACAAAGTACACTGAGGGACCAACCTCGGGCATGCTTTCTTGTTGCCAGATTGCGCACATGAGTTGATGCATACTCCTAATCAACTCACCACCTCCAGCCTTGAAGAGCTCAGCAGGTAGCCCATCGGCGCCAGCAGCCTTATTATTCTTAAGGTACATGATTGCTATCCTCACTTCTTCTATGCTGGGTAATTGGCATTCAATGTTGTCTTCTATGATTGGTGTGCAGTCTTCTTCAACGTCATAACCTTCTGGTGTCAATAGGTTATAAAAATGCTCCCTCCATATCCTTAGTACACTATCAGTATCCACAACCAGATTCCCATTTCCATCTCTGCAGGTGTTTATAACATCATTTTGGCCCTCTGTTTGATGTTTAACTTTTTGATAGAATTTTCGGGCATCGTTTCTATTCCTGCACCATTCAATCTCCTCACACTCGCGCAACTCCAATTCTTTTCTTTTTTGCCGGAAAAGTCGTTTTTCCTCCCTTCTTAAACTCCGATATTTCTCCCTTGGAGCTCTGGTTTCTACACCCTGCAGCATTGCGTAATGGGCGGCATTCTTTGCCTCTGTAGCCTGCTTGCACTCATTGTCATACCATGGGTTCCGTGGGAGTGGTGCTCGGTACCCTAATGTTTCCTTGGCATTCTGTCGACATTGAGTGTAAAATATGTTTCCACTGCTCACTAATATTATCGGGGGGAGGTGTGTCTGCTCGGAGTAATTGAGACAATTGATCGGAAAATGCATCTGCTGTCTGTTGCGTATGCAGCTTCTTGACGTCAAGCTTTCTCTGTGCATTGTTACGCGCAGTTCTTCATGCACTTAGCCTAGTGCGTACCTTAGCTGCTACTAGGTAGTGATCCGAATCTATGTTGGCACCACGGATCGATCGAACATCCAACACACTTGACGCGTGCCTGCCGTCAATCACAACATGATCGATTTGGTTTCGCGTTTTACGATCTGGCGACAGCCATGTTTCCTTGTGGATGTTTAAGTGTTGGAATTTGGTACTGCTTACAACCATATTACGCGCTGTTGCGAAGTCGATTAGCCTCAGTCCGTTTTCGGAGGTGTTTTCATGTAGGCTGAATTTTCCGACAGTAGGTCCATAGATGCTTTCCCTTCCTACTTTGGCATTAAAATCCCCCAGAACAATTTTAATGTCATGGCTAGGGCAGCGGTCATAGGCTTGTTCCAGGCGCTCATAGAAACCATCTTTGGTATCTTCACATTTTTCCTCTGTCGGAGCATGGGCACATATTAGGCTGATGTAAAAATATTTCGCCTTGATGCGGATTGTAGCCAGACGTTCGTCTACTGGAGTGAACCTGGAGACAAGATTTCTTAGCCTCTTATTCACTGCGAAACCACATCCAAATTCGTGCTTGGAGTAGTGACCGCTGTAATATATGTCGCATCTTATTTCCTGGATGGCTGTTATATCAGCTTTATATATCTCGAGGACATCCGCCAGTTGTATTGATGCACCTTCCCAGTTTAGGGTTCGGACATTCCAGGTACATATTCTTAAATCATGGTCCTTAAAACGTTTGCGTGGGTCGTCAACTTTAGGGGGGGTCCGTATTTTTCTTCTACTTTTCGTTTTCATTGTATTGATAATTTTCCGGAGATGAGTTACAAGCACAATGCTCCAACCATTTTTTAATGTTCTTTGGATGAACAGTTTGCGGTACATTTTTGTTCACTGATCCAACGGTTGTCAGAGTCAGCTACCCAGGTGACACCTGAGCTATAAAAGCTCGGAGGTCAGTATCCACTTGAGATGATGTGTAAGCCAAGATAAGCTCTGTGTTTTGCCAGGTTAAAACCGATCAGGCCGTTGCTTGGTTCCCAACATCCCCTACGTCAGATTTCGATATAGCCCCCATATATATATGTTACCCCCGATTTGACATGTAAGCGCTGTAAAAACTGTATTATATATCTGATCAGTATGAAATTCGGCAGAAAGAGGTTTCCTATTATATGAATGAACACTTTTAAATTTGGAAGAAATCAGTCAAGATTTAGATATAGCCCCCATACGCTGTAAAAATTGTATTTTATATTTTAATATGTTTCTACCCTTATCGCATTGTTAGGCAGGTGTAGGGTATTATATAGTCGGCCCCGCCCGACTTTCTGCCTTTCCTTACTGGTTTATTTTGGCAATTTTGTTTGCGAGGTACCAAAAAGGGCTTGACGATAACGCACATTTTTACGGGTGCTATAAAAGCATTACACTGCCTGAGGTAGAAAAATATTGACGCATACAAAATTTGAAGTCAATCGGTAAATACTGTCGATATTTATAATGCGCACCAACAAGACGGACAGGCTGATGGACATGGCTCAAATGACTTAAAATGGTACAAAACGGATTTCCTCCAAATATTCTTGGGGTCTCTTAGGTCACTACTTAGATATGTTACACTTTTGGACCGCATCATCTGATACATACCCTCGTTCACAATAGTGGGATTATGAAATTCTCTTATTTCTACCAAAAGTGCTAACATTTCTACATTTATCCAAAGATTTTTCGTGCCAGCAAAAAACGTGGAAAAATCAACTTTTTTCAACAGTTTTTTAACAACAGTTACTAAATATCTGTTTCCAAGTGAAAGTGTCAATACTAAGTACCATTTGTAGTCCTCATAATTTCCTTTAAGTCAAAGTGTATCCGGGCTTTATCGATTATACACATACATCTAAAATATGGCCCAAATACTAAACGCCTTCCAAGAAAATGGGAATTTTAAAGAAAATTTTTTAAAAAAAATTTACGATAAAAATTTATTTTAATATTTTTGTGTGTTTAGGACACCATATTTTACTAGAAAATGTTATGCACAACCCTTCGACAAGAATTGTATTGCATAGCGTTACATAGCGACCTCTTCCTTGTACACCCACTGTGCAACATGTGGATGGGCCCATTAACGTCTGAGCGATATTAGCAAATACCAATAGAAGAGGAAGAGTACAACAACAACAACTTCATCCTCAAGTATACCAGATTATGTTTCAATGTCTGTATACATATCCTAGAGTACTTGTGAATGTGAGCGTGTGAGTGGGTGTGAATATGACTCCATAAGAATGACAGCACGGCAGATAAGATTAGATTTAGATGTGGTTCATTTAGGGTGTGGTGACATGTTGAGGAGCATTCAGCCAGCCATCATATACTTTAAGGCAAATGAGTAAGTCATTGGATAGGGATAGGGATAGCGACATAGAGACAGAAGCAACAATGAATTGCTGTGGAAGACCATGACTAACACACAGTACTTTGTCTCATAGGAAAGAGTCAAATAATAAGTTAAAATGGGCCGATGAAGAGGATTTTGATAAGTAAGGACAAAAAAAAATAATATTTACTATTTTGCCATATTTTAATGATAATTATTTTAAGTTTTTTCTTCGTTACTACTAAAACAACTATTTCAAAAATAAATAACAAAAAACTCTCAAAAATGTGTTGTCATACTGTAAAACGTAGAATTTCATCCTGCCAACATCGTAAGCGATTGAGAAGGGAACACAAGCGGGAAACGAATTTCCTCACCTTGAGTCCCAAAAATATTGTTAAATTTATTTATTTTTTTTGTTTTAGTATTATCAATTTAAATTGCATTTGCAAGGGGCGGGGCAATGACGTCCATCTTTCACTGGGCAGTAGGTACTATAAAAAAATTACACTCTACACAATTTCATGTATTTGTATATACTGGTATTAAAGTTGTAAGATGTTAACTTTTAGTGCAAAATGCTCAATTGATGTGGGAGGTACCTAACGGGGCGAGGCAACTTCACCCATTTGTTACTGGACTGTGGATACTATAAAAACATTACAATGTACAAAATTTTAGATAAGCGGCAGATAAACTATGTGTGGAATTACAGAAGAATTGGATAAATAGTATAGAAGTAATTAGAGAATCTATATTTCACTAAATTTTAACCCTTTGTGAGGGAGGTACTAGGATTAATATGGCCCATCTTCGAACAAAGCCTTAGATAGAAAAAAATATTACCACAAACCACGTTTGAAGTCAATCGGTTACTCCTTTCGATAGTTGTCGTGCGCACCAGCAGACAGACAGACAAAAGGACATTGCTCATTCAACGTAATATGACCCAAAACGGATATCCGCCGAACATACTTAGGGTCTTCGTTCACTCCTTCGATGTGTTACACTTTTGGCCCGTAGCAAATTCTATATAAGTATTTTTTCGTATCACTAAAGTGGCGGTATAATAAACTACTTAGTAAAAGACGTAAACGTAATGAAAAGAGAGCTCATTGACAAAACAATTGCATAAAATTAGCAGAATTATAAGAATTTGTAGCAAGGAGCTGATGGAGGCAAAAATAATAAATAATAAGATATGTCATCCCGGAGCGAGTAAGTTGTCTGTTACGAACGAATAGAAATTTCAACGAGTAGGACTTCAAAGAGTGAGTTTTTCCGCGGATTTCGGACCGATTTTCGCGAATTTTTTGTAATTGTGACAATTAAAAAATTAATATCAATCGAATAGTGCAAAAAAGTCCAAACTATGTTCGCGGAAACCAGTTTTTTCGTGTGTGACATTTCATTCCTATTCGTTCGTAACTGATAGATTTTGACGTTTCGTCCGGACAGAACATCTGTATAATTTAAGGTCTGTGGATGGAGGATTCTATGCACATAAATTAAAGTCCTGCAAAGGAGATGTTAAGAGAACGTGACAGTTCTTTAACAGACAGCTTGGGCGATGCAATAAATCAAATAAAGAGATATTTACGGAGGACGGTAGGAGCATTTTGAATGATGGCACAAAATCTCTTATTTTTAATAGCTTATTTTTCTGATTCTGTTAATAATCTTAAAAACAGTATACCAAAATATGATAATGATGACATAAATATGTTTTCAACAATAATTCCCGATCCATGTTATTTTAGCCTACTACATGTTGATGCAGTAAAAGTTGAAAATATTTTGTATTCACTGAATTGGAACAAAATTTGTGGCTTTGATAATATGTATATCACCGAAAATGTTGTGCTTAAAGGAACCGATTGTAACTAACCTACTCGCTAAAATGTTTAATAATATGGTTATTGACAAAAAATATCTCGACGTGCCTAAAATTCACAAAAGAAAATGAATTAAAAAAATGTATCTGATTTTGGACGTATATCAGTTGTATCGATTATCTACAAGATTTTCAAAAGCAAACTTACGAGCAACTGTCCGAATATGTACATATGTACAATAATATTATGTACGAACAACAATAAGGCTTTAGGGAAGGATCTGGAACGGAGGAAGCTGTGGTAAATGTTGTGGAGTATAGCTGCATTATAATTGACTCGGGTTCTAAGGGAGTAGCAGGCGTTTTTTTCGATTTTTCCAAATCCTTTGACCTAGCTGCTCATACGATTTTGGCTAAAAAAAACTAGAAAACATTGGATTACACTATCAAACAAAAAATGTTATTTTTTGTCCTGGAACTAAAATTTTTTTTATATACAATGAGGCATAGTATTTTATGAACCAAATCTATTTTTTTATGCAGGGATTATCTGTTATTGATTTTATGGTTTTCTCACTGTGGAGTTGAGCTAAAACAATGCATTTACCAACAACGAACGGTAGAGGGAAAAAGAACTACGGCGGCAGGCGATTGACTCGAGATTGCTCTTACTTGAAAGTATAAGTAATTCATATATGTAAATTTGAATTACTTTCGTATAAGTAGAAGTAATGACAACTGGACTGCAGGCCAAAAACAACATTACTCCGAAGAGTTGTCTAACCTCCAAAGAAACGCGTCATGTATTGGTTAGTGTTGAATTTGAAGGTCGTTTTCTTTTTCACTTGACATTTCAAAATACCTTCCTTCACTTTGAAGGAACTCTTTGATGTGCAGTAGTGAGAAAAAAAAATTTACAATAAAATTATTTTATGGTAAATTTTTTTTTTTAAATTTTTGTTCTAGAATTCCAGATTTCATGGAAGCTACCTTTAGTATTTGAACCATATTTTTTGAAGTAAAAGCTCGATAAAGCCGAGATACCATTTAAATTAAAGGAAATTGTGAGGGCTAAAAAATGCTGAAAACATCACCTTCCATTTTTAGAAAGCTAGCATTTTGAAGAAAGAAGCAGTGTCTATTTGAAAAAAATCTATGGATAAATGTAAAAGTGAAAAAATAATTTTTGATATTTTTTCTTTTTACAATTTTGTTTGGGAGGTACCAAAAGGGGTGTGGCAATAACGCCCATTTTTTAATATACTATGGGTACTATAAAAACATTAAGTGTACAACATTTTAAGTATTTGCATGGACTGGAATCAAAGGTATAAGGCGATAACTGCCGTGACACATACCACATTTTAAGTCAATCGGTTAATCCTGCCGAAAGTTATCGTGCGCACCAACCTGACAGACAGACGGACATTGCTAAATTAACTTAAAATGATCCAAAACGGACTTCGAAAGATTCTTGCGGTCTCTTAGGTCACTCCATCGATGTGTTACATTTTTGGTTGGCAGCATCTGATATATACTTGTTCACAATAGGGGGGTATAAAAAACGAGGTCGTTTGAAATTCTCTTATATTTACCAAAATTACTATAATTTCTAAATTTTTGTTGCGATTTTTTTATATTTTTTATGCATTTTTTGGTGTCAGCAAAAAACGCTTTTTTGAAAAAATCACATTTTTTAATTGTTTTAACGGCAGTTACTAAACTTCTGTTTCCACTTGAATGTGTCATTACCAACATTTCCTTTAATTTAACGAGTATTCCGGCATTATCGAGCATATGCTCAAATATATTAAAGGCATCTTCCAAGTAAATTGGAATTTTAAAGAAAAATTAAAAAATAAAAATTAACAAAAAAATGTTTTTAATACTTTTTTCGTATTTAGGTATCCATATTTCACTAGAAAATGTTAAGCGCAGCTCTTCGACAAAAATTTTGTTGCATAGTGTTATCGTGAGAACCTTTGTTGTTTTCATCTCACTCAATATTGTCTGGATGTTAATTAACATGTATCTGTAAAATTCAGCGTTTTGCAGTTTCTATTCTACAGCGCTACATTTCTGTTCATAGTTGTCATGGTGTTATGTCTATTTTAGGTTCCCTGTTGACTTGGGCGATCAGATGTTGTAGTGGTAGTGTGTCCGGAGAGTTATTTTAGAAAAGTTATGCAGAAGCTCGACTTTTGATGAAAACATGAAAAGTTTATGTTAAATTTTTCCGGGGCTCTGGCTTGGATTCGAACCCAGCACCTTCAGAATCCAAGTCTACTAATCGCTGAGCTAGTTTTCCGATTTGATATTCCCCAATTTACAGTTTTAGGCGGCGTGAGTAGTTGAACTTCCAGGACCATAAAACTCTCTGCAATTGGATCGAAACCCTACATTTAAGTGCAACAACTACTTGGACTATAGTCCGCCGTGACGACAAAGTACTGTGTGACGGTTCATGTGGCTATAGAAAACCGCCATCGAGTCAGCCGTATCCAACAAGTGGCTGTCGAACAAAACATTTGAACCTTATTAGGTAAAGAGTGGAAGAGAGAGAGAGTATAAGTACATAGCACAACTGCAGCGACAACCACTGTTATATGTAAATATTTACATTGCTGTGTATTTAGGAGTACATACTCGTACATATGAAGGTACATAACCAAACAGACATACTTATCTATCTGTTTGTGGTTCGGTGTGAGAGAGTGTATATATGTGCGTACGTATTATAAATATTCCGCTCGATATTAAACACAAACAAAAACAACAAAGTAACAAAAACAACAAAGTAACAACAATAACAACATTTACATAAAAATACTCGTACAAAATCCGCGATTCCACTATAAACGGTTGGGGCTTTCATCATCCCTCTCCAATGCCCTGTTAAGAAACATTTGAAACCGCCGATTTTTGTTTTTGCATTCATTCTTGTCCGTCTGTCTTTCCGTCAAACAAACACCCGCACATATTCCCATACATATTCACACTCATCTACATACAACAGAGTATGGCAACAGGCGGTTTCTGTATGTCATCCAACTTCAACGCAAACTCACCACCACCGTTTGCTTTCCGTCTGTGTACACAACAAACAAACATGGCCACTAAAGCACTGAACCGAAGAGCTTTCGTTAGGAGTCTCTTGAACTTGACGTGGGAGCGAAGAGAACCAAGTGCAAGTGGTGAACGCTGAGCGGCAGTCGGTCATCCATTGTTCAGAGTTGTCGTCGCTAACTGTTGCGTAAAATGTTTGTTTTCATATTTGTAGTCGTTCATCATCACTCACACAGTTAGTAGCAGCAACAACAACAACAAATCTACGTCGACCAGAAGTGACTTTAAGTGTTAAAAATCAATAAACGGATCTGGAGCTTTCGTTGAATACATTCAAACCTCGTTTGTACGTACGCGTTTATTTTTGTGAGTGTGTTTAGTTATTATTATGTATTCGCTCCCTCGGAAAGTGGTGCTATCGACATGTGTTAGTGAGTGTGTGTGTCACTGTTAACCGAACGGGCGAGCGAGGGACAGCTTGCTTGCTGGGTTATACTTGAAAAGCTGCGATGTGGAAAACAGCTGTCAACTTGCGTCAAAACCAAACACTTTAAAGCTTTACTTCTCCACTTATGGGGGATAACAAATAGGCATGAAGACATACATAAATGGCTTTGGTAACATTTAAAGTGGTGGACAAATGTTTGTTACAATGAATCTATGTATTTGGTAACTATAGTGCTAAACAGCACATGTCCGTAAAATGAAAATATATTAATACTTAGACCATATTTCTGGTGAATGTTTTCAGGCAAAGTCTAAGCAAAACTGTTCTGCCCTCACTCGGTTGAAATTTGCTGCTTTTTTGGTCTTATCGAGGCAAATGCAGGAACAATTTTAATGTGTCTTATGTGCAACTGTAATCCAATGGTGCCCATTTTTCGTGGAATTAAGCAAAACTAAATACACCAAGCAAATTTCAGCATAAGCGGTGAACGTTACTAGTTTCTATAGTGTCAGGAAGTCAAATCAGGAGTTAGGTGCGGATCTGGATCAGGTCAAAATTAAACATGAGCTACCAAAAATGTCAGAACGAAAATATTCCGTCTATGGCTTAGTGTTGTAAAATATGGCTATTTTTGACTACTCGGTATTACTCGATACTTTTTAATTGAGTACTCGATACTTTCAGTAGTTTCAGTGTAATTAAGGTTCAACTTATTTAAATCATACTTATTTGAAAAAAACATGAAGATATGTATTTATTACAGTTATAAATTACTGTTGTGCCTTGAATACATTAATTTTTAATAAAATAAAAGTAATTGAAATAAAATTAAAAAAAAAACAATTTAAAAATTCATCGTGCAATCGGTAGTTTTAAATATTTTTTTATAACAATAGTGTTAATATACCGACACATTTATCTTATATAAATACATAATTTATTATTATGTATTATAGATGTATTTTATAAATTTTTCAACAGTTAATTCAGTTATGTCAAATGTATTTGATTTTTTATAATTACACTGTGTTCGAAATAGACACTTTGAAAATTGAACAGAAAGTAGATTTGATTGAAATAGCAAACGCTGTGGTCGAATATCGTGAAAACAAGAGATAACATAGAAAGACGGTTAATACCACCGGAGAGACACTATGGAGCGACCCTATAGTCTCTCCATTGGGTCTACTGTCTGTTACATTTTTGGACTAGTACAGTGTTATTATAACAAAAATACTTGAACATGGCTTTTTATTCACTGTAAACGATGCAAAAAATGTTTCAACATTTGTGTAATTTTAAGTATTTTTCCTATTACTGACTAGCTTCTCTGCAATAGTTCGCTAGGAACAGATGTTGCTACTACTGGAAGATACTTCGTTGAGATTGATGATAGTCCAGGATAAATTGACTCATGTTTTTCGCACCAATCTAAGGGACAAGCCTTTCTTTCTAAAACTCGTACATGTCCAAAATGTATAATCTCAATAATACATGTTGATGTTCTTGTTGTTGACACTGAACTTTGGTCGAATTCTCTCAAACAGAATATTACCCTCCGATATATTTTGTGGCGATCCTAGATAAGTTGGAATAGCCATTACATAATTATATTCCACATTGTAGAAGCACTTATTTAAATTCCTTTATTAAACTAAAACCGCATCGTACGAGTGCCAATACGTACAAGCCGAGATTATTGAGTAGGTACTTTTTTGTAATGAGTACCCGAAGAAACAGTCGGTATCGAGTACTCAGTACTCAAATACTCGATACTTTCCCAACACTACTATGGCTTAAATAATTATATTTAAGAGTGTTTAATTCCACACCAGAATGGCGGAAGTTAAAAAAAGATCACACAATTTTACATGGCTCAATTGTGCGGGGACACTCCCATTGGTCCGATCATTAGTGAACAAATAACGTAGACTGTGGCAGTCTACGTAATTACAGCACTCTCGCTAACAAATTGTGGAAGATATCTCAATATAAACATTTGGCTTACATGGGCGGGACCACGCCCATTGGTCCGATTCCGCCCATTTTTGGACCAATCATGTAGACTACCACCAGCAATATATGCACAAAATTACAGCGCTCTCGCTAACAAATAGTGCAAGATATCTCAATTTAAAAGATGGGGCATGTCCACTTGATATATCGAATATTCAAGCACGCTGTTTTCACCACCCCCACACATGTACATTCTGTGAAAATTTCAAGAAGATAGGTTCAGCCGTTTAGACGTCTATACGATACAAACAAACAACTGCTGTTGAAGATCAGCTATTGTCACTTCAACAAAGAGTAAAGCTACGTAAACACGGTTGTCAGATCTTATAATAATGTCAGGAAAATTGCGAAAAAAATGTAACCCTGTGAACTTACAATTTTTGTCCTGCAACGTTGACAGAAAAGTCATCGTCAATAATTTGTAAAATGTGCGAAGTTTATGCATCTGACAATGGCGATACTCTCAGAGAAACATTTTTAGGCAACACTGTCTATAAAATATTTTTATTGGCAATCCTGCATAAAAATATTTACAAAATATATTGCAAATATATGAAATTGTAAGGTTTTCTTGGAATCGTCTGAACTGTCAATTCACCTTTGCCATTGACAATCTATCATTGTCCGTAAATTGGCAGCACTTTAACAGGGTTGATAACGTTGTCCGATCTGACAATCGTATATATATAGCTTAACTTCAATATGAGGATTATATAAAAATATGGTAACTTTCCTTTGTACAGAATTTTAATAGAAACATAATCTAAATTTAAAAAGTTCTGCACAATTCCAAGTAAAATGAGTTTTTTATGCTTCAAGAAATTGATGGATTATTTTCAATACTAATACATCTGCAACTATAAGAAATACTCGTATTACGAACTATACTGATCCGCAGTATATCAAAGTGTTGCAAATGGAATAAATTGGTATAACGCAGCCTAAATATTGTTTAGGGTAAAAAAATTAATATTCTTTGTTCAATATTTTACAATGATATTTGACGTGTTCTATGAATTATAATTTTCGCAGTGGCATGACCATACTCGCTTTAATATGAAGCACTTGGTTCTCCATCCAAATTAGTGTTATTGAAATCAGCCAATTGTGAACCCCCAATTGTTCGATTAATAACTAATTTGGTCATTGCAGGATGAAATCGGTACCCGAAGAGAAAAAGAAATATGTTTGAAGTGATAATTTTTGCAGATCTTAATGTGGAAATATGTGATTGTTGCAACCATGGTGCATTATGTTGAGAACATAGCGCCTTGATTCTAACGGGTTATCCAAGTAGATACTTTTTTCAATAGCCTTTTTGACAGATCACGCGTGAGTCGTGTCATGCTGTCATGTTATATTTGTTAAGTATTGTTTGGCATTTCATCATGGAAAGGCTTACTTACGCCTGAACAACGTTTACAAATCGTTCAACTTTATTACGAAAATTCACGTTCTGTGAGGAATGTGTTTCGTGCACTTCGCTCAACTTATGGTCAACATAATCGGCTTACTGAGCGTACTATTCGCAACACCATCACCCACCTTGAAACCCAGCATTCAATATTGGATAATATTCGACCGAATAGACCAAGTCCAGCACGCAGTGAAGAAAATGTAGCGGCCGTAGCTGAGATTGTACACGAAGACCGTGGAGAGTCGATTCGGCACCGTTCGCAGCAACGCGGACTGGCGTATGGAACGACTTGGCGCATTTTACGTCGAGATCTTAAATTGAAAGCATACAAAATACAGCTTGTGCAAGAACTGAAGCCGCCCGACCTTCCCAAGCGACATCGCTTTGCTCAATGAAAACTTCCAAGAAGATCCGACGTTTTCGAGCAAAATTTTGTTCAGCGACGAGGCCCATTTCTGGCTCAATCGGTATGTAACCAAGCAAAATTGCCGCATTTGGGACGAAGATCAACCTGAACTTTAGGTGTGGTTTGTGGGCCGGTGGAATCATCGGTCCATATTTCTTCCAATAAAGATGCCGGTGAGAAAGTAACCGTCAATGGCGACCTTTATCGTGCCATGATAACCTACTATTTGATGCCTGAAATTGAAGCTCGCGATCTCGCGACATTTGGTTTCAACAAGACGGTGTGAGAGAACACTTCGTTGAGCAGATAATTTTACGTTTTGGGCCTGTCGATTGGCCACTAAGATCGTGTGATATCACACCGTTAGACTTTTTCTTGTGGGGATATGTAAAGTCTAAAGTTTATGCGGACAAACCCGCTTCGATTCAGGCCTTGGAGCAAAACATCACGCGTGTCATTCGCCAGTTACCAGTCGAAATGCTCGAACGAGTCATCGAAAATTGGACTCAACGGATGGACCATCTGAGGCGTAGCCGCGGCCAACACTTGATAGACAATCTTAAAAAAATAAATGCCAAAAAATGTTCTTTCAAATGATAATAAACATTCCCCATTCAATTTGAATTTTCTGTGTTTTTTTTTCTTTAAAAAAGTAGGGAACCTTGGAATGGATCACGCTATAGAAAATAGCTAGAAGTAGCTAATCACAACATTGTCTCCATGTAATCATCATACTGGAAAAATAGTTTCTGTAATATATTATCCCAAACATATCGCTCACTTACTTCAAGAGTGACATAATTCAAAATTGAAAATTTTCAAGACGAGCAAGTTTAAGTCAGTGTTAACAGATAAGTAATATGAAATAAGATATTTAAAATCGCTGGAATGATAAGTATTATGGTTTTTCACTTATAAACTAAAATTCGCTAATATTAATTTATAGACATTTTCAAAAGTTGAATTTCTGTAGGGCAACCTCATAAATTCATTTTTTTCATGATCACCATAAAACCATAAAAATATAACAATTGTTCATTTTTAGATGTTTTTATGAGGTTTTTATTTAAAAATTATTATAGTTTTTATCAAAAAATATGATTATTCTGTAATATTTTGAAAATATCGTTGAAACCCCTGAACGGATAGTAAATGGTATTGTAAGAAGTTGAAGGCTACTTAATTCTAAATTCTTTAAAACATTCCTGAACTAATTGGATAAATGGTTCTCTTGTTATGCCAAAATATGTAGTTCATTTTGGTCCATAAATGAGGAATTTGCTAATAAATTGAATACAGCCCCACCTATTGGATCCAGATACAGTTACGTATACTGACATTGTAAATATAAGTATAATGTGTAAAAATAACATCAATCGGTCAAGCCGTTTAGAAGTTACGCTAGTCCGGCCGACGTATCTAAAATTCTATACAAAAATATAGAGAATTTTAAAAAACTAAAAATGCCATAAATTCCCGCTCAATAAGAGGATTTTTGTGCTAAATTTTCTGAAAATTTAAAGAGGTCATTTCTTGAGTTGGTCGAACTGCTTTGGAACTACCCTATGTATAATTACACTGTGCAACAGTGAAAAAATACACGGACTTGACAGTATAGGTTCGATTCTACTACCAAAGGGTAGTATAATCCTATACTCAATTTAGCGACATTGGTGACCAATTTTTTTTATGGGCCTCAAAAGTTTCTGGAAACTAGTGGACCCCTCGAAGAAGGTGTAATCAGCTTTTGTCTTAACAATATTTGGCAATAATGAAGCTAAGAATATGCTAAACAAAGTGTCCTTACATGTTATGCGAATAATATTTTTTTTCCGTACTTTAAGAACTTTCAGGTACTCGTAATTTTTCACTAACAATGTTTGGCAAAATTGTAGCCAACGTTAATCTGAACAACTATTGTGAACATATAAATACAATCTGAACGTTTCTAGGCACCCTAAATAGATCAAAACACCACATTGTACCTCAAACATTTTAGTTTTTTACTATATTTGTTTGGAACATATTAACCCTCTAGCTGTGTTTTTTTTACCGTTTTTTTTTGGTTTTTGTGTTAAGTTTTGGGCTTTAGTGTGTTCTGGCACATATAGTAAAATTTCATGGCCAACATTTTTGTAGAACATTTCATCCCCGCCCTCTCCATTTTAAGGGGTGTTTTTTACGATTCCTTAAAATAGGGGCAAATATTACAATTATGTGGGGGAGCCTTAATATTTTCCATAAAGTTGCTGAACATATCCTACACCAAAAAATAATATTCTTGTTACATAATAGTGAAAAACTAAAATTTGTAGGTACAATGTGGTTTTTTGAGCTATTTAGGGTGGCTAGACACGTTCAGATTGTATTGATATGTTCACAAAAGTTGTTCAGATTTACGTTGGCTATTTTGCCAAACATTGTTAGTGAAAAATTACGAGTCCCTGAAAGTTAGCCTGAAAAAAGTGAAAAAAAAATATTTTTCCATCACTTTTTCAAAAAATAAGAACGAAAAAAAATATTTTTCGCATAAAATGTTAACTTAACACATTGTTCAGCATTATTATTGCCAAATGTAGTTAAGCGGTATCACCAAGTCTGAATTACAGGGTGGCTGATATGTATTGCAACCAACTTCACGTTGCGATCATATCTAAACCGCTAGTCTGATAGCTGACAGATTTACTTCGATCTATTGCATTCAGAAAAAAGTTATTCGTGATGGAATTCAAGCGTGATAGTGTGATTGCTTTATATTTGGGTGGAAAAACACAAGTGGCTATCGTTAGAGCCCTCCAGCATTTAAATGTGAATAAATCTTTTGTTTCTCGTACCATTGCTCGTTACCGTGATACTGGCAGTGTTGCATCGCGTCCAAAAAGTGGACGAAAAAACGGTAACAACACCAGAAATTATCCGAAAGTGAAGGCCAGATTTGATCGAAATCCACGCCGCAGTGGTAGAAAAATTGCTCGTGAGCTGAACATATCGCGAGAACGGATACACCACATATTAGAAAATGAGCTTGGCTTTGTCGGCCGTTTGAAGGCCATAATTCGTGCCAAAGGTGGCCAATTCGAACAAATCTAAACTGTTTATAAAATGTTATGTTATTTCCGACATTTTCTGCTTTTGAACAATAAAATTAAAAAAAAAATAAAAAAATATAACGCTTTACTTTGTTGCATTACATATCAGCCACCCTGTAGTTGTTGGACAAAAGGGCCCACTGATTTTTAGAATCTTTTGAGGCCCATAAAAAAAAAGTGGTCACCAATTCCGCCAAACCGAGAATAGGGCTATACTATACTCGTAGTAGAATCGAACCTATACTGTCAAGTCCGTTTTTTTTTTTAAAAAGTGTTAATTTGTTGCATAGTTTTATTGATGAAGGAAACATTTTATGACAATTTTTTGAGGATATTTAGATACTATTTGCAGAAATACATCATGTGTTGTTTAGTGTGTGTGCTTTAATTAGTTGATCACTTTTGCTCTCTACTGTTAACCCGTATAAGGTATGCGTGCAAGTTGACATTTGTAGCCACCTAACAAGTATGAAAAGCTTTCCTTCATACTTTACTTTCCATTATTTTAGCCGAAATTTGTGTGTGTACACAAGAGTATACGAACCTATACCACCTCTCCTTGCGTTGTTGGCGTGTTTCTGCTCACGCTCTCCGTCCCCAATATCTCCCGCTCACCCACATTACAGCAGTAGCATACTCACTCAGGCACGCAGACACACACACACACATATCACCAACTCACAGAACCCGATGCGTGAGCGTAGTATACCACCACAATGTTGAGCTTGAATTTTGCCACGACATACAAAACCGTTCAGTAGGACAGAAGTCCTTCGTCAGATGCCATCATCGTGTGAAAAAAACAAAGCCTGAAAAAGCAACAAAATAACGCAAATTAACAATCAAACATCACAATTTATTATTAATAATAATAAAAATTAATGTAAATGGTATAGCTTTTATGTGAAACGAAGAGGAATAAAACAAACATATACGAAAACGAACCCTCTTCTGCATTAGAGAATCGTGAGAGCGTTTGCAAAGTTTCCCAGGATTCAAACGAAAAGTGAAAGTGAATAACTGTGAACAAAGTGAAAAAACCAGCAACAAAATTGTGAAAAAATTTGGCCACGAAAAATTCCAGACATTCACAAAAAAAGCTTTTTTTGCTAATGAAATGTGAAAGTTTTTATTTGATTTATCGCAGAACTGCACTGAACTTCAATATGTTTTACTATTTTGGCGAATAATTCGTTCCGCACCCTCCCACTCATGCCCCGGACAATTCTGTCTGCCGTCACATAAAAATTATCGTTGTCTACCGACGACAAAAAGGATAGAAGAAAAAGGCCTTCCATAATGTCTACATTACGTTTGACATGATTGATAGTTTGGCAATACGTTTCTTTTTCATATTTTGGGGGATTCTATTTTTAGACATCGAAATTTGTTTGTTTTACATCGACCGCCGTCGCGGAACCCATTGCTCTGCCGTCACTACACGGAGAAAAGGGCGCAGTTGTGTTGCGCTGTGACGTAGACAGCCCAACCATTGAATGTCCTCTAGACGTGTATTTCGTTTGTTTTTATATTCACCAGCTTCCTCCTCATCGTCTTCCTCATGGTCTTCTCTTTGGTTTTTTCTTCTGGTTCTGTCTTTAGAACAATATGTTCTTAGAACAAACCATTGTAGGAACAGTTTTTTTTGTGTAGGCCAGATAAAAAGGACGCCCGTTTAGGGAAAAAGGGAGGATTCATTTGACTTATCTACACTGAGACCGTCATCGTCTTCAATATCTCCACCGCTAACATTGTCACAAGTATCTTCGCTGCCACCGTCATTCTCTTCGTTGTTTCCCTTTCCTCTTGTGAAATGCATGAAACAAGACACCTAATTTGTACTCAATACACCTTCGCAATTTGTGACTCAATTGTGGCCAGATGATGGTGGAATGTTCATACATATATACATATATATGATTCGATAAAAGGTGCGTGGTGCGTGCATAAGTATGTATGTATGTCCAGTTGTTCCAGGGATGGCAGTTATCCTAAAATAGCAACAACTTGGGGAACATCACAAGCAACAGCGCACAGTCGGAGATTTTTAGTAATAGGTTTGTTGTATCTCAGTATATCGCACCTATTCCACAAAAAGGTAACAACTCAAAATTTAAAAAATGTCAGCAGATGCCAAAAACAGCTTCCGTTAATATTATTGACATTTAAAAAAATTGTCAAAAAGTATGAAAATATCTTCTTAACTGTATTTTCTTGCAACGAAATATTTCCGGTAATATGAATTTTTTGAAATTAAAATTTACGAGAACAATTCTTGGGCTCTAGCGAAATTCTTTTTCATTTTGAGTTGCTACCCTTTTGTTGAACAGGTGCGATATGAGTTATTTAAACTTACCACAAGCAACAGATCACAGTGGGGGGTTTTAGGAAGTCGCCCTAAGACAACAATAACTACAGCACACAATGGGAGATTTTGATGAAATTCAATTTAATACAAATAAGGAAATACGAAGAAAATGTCAACTCTGTAATACTAGTAATTACCTAGTTTCTTCTCAGCAGATACCAGTCTGGAACGTAGCCTCTTAAGTGTGGAACGCGGACAGAGTGATTACGCATTTATATAAAAAAGGATGCAATCTGATGCGTCCCAAAAACTACATAAAGAACCCACCACACCGCTACATTTTCACCACAAGGCGATATTTTAAACATACCATAAATAACATTTTTGATTTGACTGTAAAGATAAGAATCCATAGTTCATACAAAACCAACAAAACATTTTTCGATAAAAACTTGGTCCGTTTACGCAGTATAACATCGATAATTTTATTTTCCAGATGACGAAATCTTAGTACCACTTTTTACCTGTCGCCCCCAAATACTTATATGTTCCTCCCGATTTGATATCAAAGCGCTATACAAGTTGTACTTTACTTCCCGTCATTACAATATTTGGCGGAAATAAGTTTCTTAATTAAGGAATGAATACTGCTTAAGTTGGGATAACCGGTTTAGATTTAGATAAAGGGTTTTCCAACAAGAGGTGTTATTTTGGTATTCAAAGAAAAATGCAATTCTTTGCGATAAATGAGCCGTTAATAACACTATGCAACAAATGAACACTTTTTGAAAAATACACGAACCTGACTGTATAGCTTCGATTCTACTACCAAATGGTAGTATAACCCTATACTTAGTTTCGCGAGATTGGTGACCAATTTTTTTTTATGGGCCTCGAAAGATTCGGAATATCAGTGGACCCCTTAAAAAAAGGTGTCATCGGTTTTTGAGCAACAGCTACTTCAGATTTGGTGATAGCGCTTAACTATATTTGGCAATAATGTAGCTAAGAACACGTTGAACAAAATCTGTTAACATTTCATGCCAAAAAAATTTTGTTTTCATGCTCTTTTTTTCCAAAAACATAGGATTAAATTTATTTTTTTCACTTTTTTCGGAATAACTTTAAGGGATCGCTGATTTTTTACTAACAATATTTGGCAATATTGTAGCCACGGTAAATCTGAACAACTTTTATGAACAAATCAATACAGTCTGAACGTGTCTAGGCACCTTAAATAGCTGAAAAATCCACATTGTACCCCAAAAATGTAAGTATTTCACTGTTATGTAACAAAAATATATTTTTTTGGTATATGGCATGTACAGCAACTTTATAGAAAATATTAATGCCAATATTTTTGTGGAACATTTTAACCCTCTAGCTCCCTCACATAACTGTAATTTTCGGCCCCATTTGAACAAATCGTAAAAAACACCCCTTAAAAGGGGGAGGGCGGGTATGAAATGTTCTACAAAAATGTTCGCCATACAATTTTACTATATGTGTCAGAACACACCAGAGCTCAAAACATAACACAAACACCAAAAAAAGGACAAATTCCTGATGGTGCATCAATGTTAGTCGTACGATCTAGTGGTTGAAGCAATAAAGAACGTTGTTGACTGGAATTTGACCGTTTTTTGGGTTTTTGTGTTAAGATTTGGGTTTTGGTGTGTTCTGACACATATAGTCAAATTTTATGGCGAACATTTTTGTAGAACATTTCATCCCCGCCCTCCCCCTTTTAAGGGGTGTTTTTTACGATTTGTTAAAATGGGGCCAAAAATTACAGTTATGTGGGGGAGCTAGAGGGTTAAAATTTTCCACAAAAATATTGGCCTTAATATTTTCTATAAAATTGCTGAACATACCCCATACCAGAAAAATATATTTTTGTTACATAACAGTGAAATACTTAAATTTTTGGGGTACAATGTGGATTTTTGAGCTATTTAAGGTGCCTAGACACGTTCAGATTGTATTGATATGTTCATAAAATTTGTTCAGATTTACCGTGGCTACAATATCGCCAAATATTGTTAGTAAAAAATCAGCGATCCCTTAAAGTTATGCTAAAAAAAGTGAAAAAAAATAAATTTAATCCCATGTTTTTCGAAAAAAAGTGCAGGAAAACAAAAATTTTTTGGCATGAAATGTTAACAGACTTTGTTCAACGTGTTCTTAGCTACATTATTGCCAAATATAGTTAAGCGCTATCACCAAGTCTGAAGTAGCTGTTGCTCAAAAACCGATGACACCTTTTTCAAGGGGTCCACTGATTTTCCGAATCTTTCGAGGCCCATAAAAAGAAATTGGTCACCAATCTCGCCAAACTGAGTATAGGGTTATACTACCATTTGGCAGTAGAATCGAACCTATACAGTCAGATCCGTGTATTTTTTTCACTGTTGCACAGTGTAATGAAAAACAACATCAGCCAAATGGCCACCACGACTACGCTTACAGGACCATATCCTTTTCATGAAATTTTCCATAACCAAATCGCAAAGTGGCTGCCCTATGTCCTCGATAGCCTCACGATTTCTATCTTTGAGGTATTCTGTCGACGCTGGGCTGTTGGCGTAGACCTCATCTTTCACATGGCCCCAAAGGAAGAAGTCGCAAGGTGTGAAATCACAAGATCTCGGTGGCCAATTGTGATCACCTCTCCGAGAGATAACACGGTCCGGAAACTTTTCCCGTAACATAGCAATGGTTTCGTTGCTTGTGTGGCACGTAACGCCGTATTGTTGAAAGTAAACGTTGTCCAGATCAATACCATCCAACTCCGACCATAAAAAATTAATAATCATCTCTCGATAGCGCAATCCATTCACCGTAACTGTTGATCCAACCTCATTTTCGAAAATGTAAGGTCCAATGGCCCCGCCGGACCATAAACCGCCCCAAACAGTCACACGTTGAGGATGGAGAGGCTTCTCAACAATAACTCTTGGGTTTTCCGAGCCCCATATGCGACAATTTTGCTTGTTGACGTAGCCACCGAGGTTGAAATTGGCCACATCAGTCAAGATGAGTTTGTATCGTTCGTATCGTTTTTTTGATGCTTTCTTTCGATGCTTGTGTATCGTTCCATTTTTAGTAATGGCGTAGTTTCTACTTGTCAAATGTCAAGGAATAAAAGCTTCAAAAGTGACAGCTACCGAAATACCGGGTGATTCAAAATAACACCTCTTGTTGGAAAACCCGTATAACCACATATATATATTTGTTTCTGCTTTTTAGTATTTGGCGGAGGGGGTTGGAAACGTTTGTAAACTTTTTTAATTTTATATTTTGAATGGAGAACCTTTTAAGTTTATTGTGTGAATATTTGAGACGAATCGGAGCAAAACTGGCGAATATACAGATAAGATAATGTTGCTAAGACAACAACGCCTCATACGTTTTCAAATTCGGTGTCCATCATAACTTCAAAACTACTGCATTGGTCATTTTGAAATTTTCAACAGAGAGAGAGTTTTTTTCAAATTTGATAATGTTTTTTTTCCAAAACGCTACCGAATAATTGCTGCCATTGCCATATTGACCTCTAGCGTATGTGGCGGAAATTAAATAGATTTGTCAGAAATCCGTTTTGGGCCATTTGAAGTCATTTGAGCAATGTCTGTCCGTTCTTCTGCCCGTCCGTCCGTCTTCATACAAATGCGCTTAATTTTCCCATAACTTCGGCCGAAATTTCACTAGTGGCACGTGTAATGTTGTCTTCCAAGGCAGTAATCGTGGTTGGCTTGTCTCTATAGACCAGAGGCTTTAAATGTGAACCAAGTCCAATTCATCTATGTTGGATAAAAAAATTTCGTGATCATTGATCCACTGCGGCCATCATCGTCTTTGAAGAAGTACGTTTCAATGATGCGGCCGGGCCATAAATAACATCAAACAATGAATTATTCAGAGTGCATTGACAGCTCTTAAACAGCCTCTGACTGCACTTCGGACCAAATTGGCAATTTTGTTTATTGAATTACCCATTGAGCCAAAAATGAGCTTCGTCGCTGAAAACAATTTTTGTATAAAAACAAATTTTTCTTTCCACAGAAACTAAAGGGTTTTCCAACAAGAGGTGTTATTTTGATATTCAAAGAAAAATGCCCTTTATTGAGATAACTCATCGGATGTTTTTTCGTAATAAAGAGGAAGGTATGCCGTTAATAATGAAAAACAACATCAGCCAAATGGCCACCACGACCACGCTTACAGGACCATATCCTTTTCATGAAATTTTCCTTAAACAAATCGCACAGTGGCTGCCCCATGTCCTCGATAGCCTCACGAATTCTCTCTTTGAGGTCTTGAATCGACGCTGGGCTGTTCGCGTAGACCTTATCTTTCACGTGGCCCCAAAGGAAGAAGTCGCAAGGTCTTAATGGTTGTTGGAATGAATGAATGAATCAATGAATTGTTGGAAACTTCTTTATCAGATGACGAAGATACAATGTGTGCTGTATTGTTGTTTATAAAGAGCGCGACCATGCATTTTGTGCCCCCACTAATTCAATTTCCGCAAGGACAAAAAATGCTAAAGTCCAAATCACCATTAAACTAGATTATTTTATCAGTGTTACGTAATCCATAAATAGAAAATATTGCAGAACGCTAATGAATTTTCCATATAGACGAGAGCTCTCCTTTTTTTATGAAAATAGATTCAGATGTTATCCGAGAAATTAATAGTTGAACACAAAGTTGATAAATTTAAACAAATCTGTATAACATCGGTATGTCGGTGGTTTTCTGGAATAACAATCTATGTCAGAAATTGTTAACCTAAATGTATTCCGGTGAAGCATAAGATGAACTGGATATCGTTTAACTTATTACCTTTCAAACTATACACAAAAAATCTCCCATTGTGCCACCAGCCTGTGGCAGCCCAGACACATGTAGAGCAAATTCATTTTAGCGGCGTGGTGAACTGCAAAACTGTTAGGTGGTGGCTCAGTTATATATGGATATGACGGTTGGTTTACGGGCTGCGGGTACGGAAAGTCAATTGGAAAATACGACGTCATCACTGGATATAACTTTTGGCTCATACAAACAAACCAAACTGACGACGATACAAAGAAGCAGTGGCATTCACCAACAAATGAATGAAATGATGTCCGTCCGACCAATCGACCGACCGACTGTGCGACCTGCAAACGAACACCCACTCGCAATTTGGTACAAAAATGTGTACCTATTTACACACGGGAGGGATAACGTTACGACCACAGTGAATTTACAAGAATGACGAAAACGAGGACGAGGGAAAGACGAACGACGAAAAGGCGATAGACGATAGGCGATAGGCGAGATGTTAATGGCGATGAAAACGATGAAACCGGTGCAAAAATCGTATAATGTCCGCTTCAATGTACATTAGCAGCGCATAAATAGACCTGAAAAGTGGAAAAGGTTGGGGTTCAGTTCGGTTCAGTTCAGTTCACATTACGCTTCTATGTATATAGCAGAGCATCGAAAGGAACAATACATCACAATCCAAAGGACTAAATACAGAGATAAATATATACAAACTCGTACATGTACACATGGGTGTGTGTGTGCGAAATAAGTGTGGAATTAACTTCTAATTTAAATCATAAATATGTCTTTAGTTTAATATTTACGAGTATGTGTGCGTGTTTATGTTTATGTTTTTGTATTTACAGTTTTAACCAATGAAATCAAAATAAATTATTTATTACCTAAGCAAGACGCTCGCATTTTAATCCCCATCGAATAATTTTTGAATATTGTGAACGAGAAATTAATTGAAATAAAAAGAATAAACAATTTGCATGTCTTCGCCGTCGTGGTTTCGCAAAAAATGGAATAGTTTAATGCAAGAGAGAAATTATAATTACATAAACGAGGTAAGTGATTTAAAAGTCATTAAAATTTCCCATAAATAATTAATCAAACAGTCATTACTTGTGCGGCAATTATTGCAAATATATTTGTGTATAAATGGAATAAATAATGTACAGTACTACATGAAATAATAGCAAGAAAAAGAGATAACAAATTAGCACGTTAAAACAGAAAATAAAACAAAATAAAATTGCATAATGGTCAAACAACTAACCCCCGTTTTTAGGAAACTCTGTCCACGCTAACGGCCGGTTGTATGTAGAGATGACAAACTTCGCAACAAACTTTAAAAAAAGATTTTTTGCTGGCAAAAAAACACAAAAAATCTCAAAAAATAGCGTTTTTCCATTTCTAAAAGCCAGCATCGTAACGAAGTAAACAATGAAAACTTGGAACATAATCAATTGATCAATTTCGAAATTAGTGTTATAATTTGGAAAAAGTAAAAGAATTTTCAAAAATAAACACACTCTCTATTGTGAACGAGGGTATATATATCTAATTAATTGCGTTGTTTAAACTAGGCTATTTGGTCAGAGTTTTGTTAAGAAGTAAATAAAACTAATTTATTTCATGTTTTTCTCCAACTTCATCGGGAGTAATTGTTGAAAATCCTAGCGACAAAATTATATATTTACTGTATTTAAGTAAATTTTGATAAAAGTATTGCTGAATTAATAACTACTTTTACATTATCACCATTATTAAATATTTTTAAAAAACTGGACATCACGACACAAAATTTATGATAATAATTAATAAATAACCAGTAAGGAAAGACAGAAAGTCATGCGGGGCCGACTATATAATACCCTACACCTCCCTAACAATGCGAAAATGGGCATTGCGATAAGATTTAGTGAAATATAGATTCTTTAATAACTTCTACTCGTATAGTTCTTATCGGAATCCGCAATTTCACACGTAGTATTAGTTTATTAGTTGCTATCAACTCGAGAAAAATGGGCGAAGTTGCCATGCTTCTTTTGGTACATCGCACACAAAAGGACCATTTTGCACAAAAATTCGCATAAATGTGCATCAACTCGGGAGGTGCTCATTTGACCGATATATATTTATCCCCTCACCTTAGAGAGGAGGGTATATATCATTTGCTACGAGCCAAAAGTGCAACACATGGAAGGAGTGACCAAAGACCCCAAGTATGTTCGGCGGATATCCGTTTTGGGTCATTTTAAGTCGAATGAGTAATGTCCGTCCGTCTGCCTGTCTGCTGGCTGGCGCGCACGATAACTCCCGAAAGGAGTAACCGATTGACTTCAAATTTAGTAAGTGGTAATATTTTTCTATCTCCACTCCTTCTAGTACTTCCCCCACAAAGGGTTAACATTTAGTGACATATTGATTATTTAATAACTTCTATACTACCTATTTGAATCATCGGAAATTCTACACATAGTATTAGTTTATTAGTCACTATTACCTCGAGAAAAATGGGCGAAGTTGCCACGCCGTTTTTGGTACCTCCCACACAAATGGACAATTTTGAACCAAAAGTTAATAGCTTATAACTTTATTACCAGTGCATACAAAGACTTGAGATTTTGTACAGTGTAATGCTTTAATAGTACCTAGAGTCCAGAGAATAATGACCGTTATTGGGATGCCCCTTTTGGTACCTCTCACACAAATGGACCATTTTGTACCACAAGTAAACAGCCTTGAACTTTAATATCAGTACATAATAATGATAACAATATAAATAAAACAAAAAAATAAATAAATTTACTAATACTTTTTTGAGACTCAAGGGATTCATTAGTCGGTTTACCCGACTGAACTTTCTTACTTGTTTTAAACTTATGGCGAATTCTTTTCTGCAAAAAAGTGCAACATTTTCATTGCCCTTTTTCCGAAAACGGCACTTTGTTATAATTTTTTGAAATTTGGTAATTAAGTTACTCGAATTTAGTACAACTAAAATTTCAAAATTTCATAAAAGCGATATAATAGTGCAGTTTTCGGAAAAAGGGCAATGCACGTGTTGCACTTTTTTGCAGAAAAGAATTCGCCATTAATGTAATACATTTTACCTCTTCAAATAACTTTTCACGAAAACAGAACACATTTTTTTGTCATTTCTAACAAAATGGTAGGTAATTCACATTATGTCATTACTTTTGCACCATCTTGTATAAGTTAGTAATGAAAAAAATATTAAAACTTTCGATAAACTTGTTCCAGGCCTATTTTCGATACATTTTGTTATCGAAATATAAGACATGATTTCTTTATATTTATAAGAGGGTATCTACTAAGAATGAGTATAAGAAAATAAGAAGTAAAGCATCAATAAAGTAAGACTAATCGTAATAGAGTTTGTCAGTTTATGCTGCATACACTGACAAAAATAATGTCGTAAAACTAAAGACAACACCATCTCCAAATCATTGACATTTTTGTCTTCACTTCAAATAAAATGTAAATGAACATTTGCATGTTTTCAACGGAATTATTTTTGATTCAAATAAATTATTTTCGCATTAATGCTTCGTGTAAATAATATTGTGTACATGTTAACTTTGAAGATATTTTTTGAGTTATTGATAATAACATTGATCTAAGGACAAAGTTTTTAATTTAGTTTATGCTGCATACACTGAAAAAAATAATGTCGTAAAACTAAAGACAACATCATCTCTAAATCAATGAAATTTTTTGTCTTTACTTCAAATAAAATGTAGATGGACATTTACATGATTCCAACGAAATTATTTTTGATTCAAAGAAATTATTTTTGCTTTAATGCTTCGTGTACATAATATTGTGTACATGTTAACTTTGAAGATATTTTTTGTTGAGTTATTGAAAATAACATTGATCTGAGGACAAATGTTTTTAATTTAAGTAAACATTTCAAATATTATAACGAAATTTTACTTGGAATTATATACGTTTTTATGTCATTCTTTTAAAGCCCAAATGCTTTAAATTTTTGGTACGATATTTTCAAATCATTGAATTTAAAACTATATTGTCTTACAAAGAATGACATTATCGTTCATAAACTTATATACAACGATCCTTGATATACTCGTAAATTCAATATTTCTATCCCTAGAAGGAACATCGTGGTCAAGTGGTTGAAAATCACATGATATTTTCCACATATTGGTTTATCTGTCCACCCAGATTCAAGAAAATCGGTAAACGCCGTATAGGCATCACATTACCACAGTGTGGTGTAGGGTATAAAAATATATCTTGTATGAAATAGTTTCGGGTCTAAAATAATTAAGTGTTTGTAATATTAATTTATTATCTAAATTGTACGAACTCAGCAGTTTCATGCATAATGATATAGTGCATCAAAGGTATACATCGACAGATATAGTGAATTGATTACCTTATAACTATAACTGGGTTTTCCTTGGTACAATACTGCTGTCAAATGCGTACATGCCAAGTTTAAAGAGGATTGGTGTAATAGTTCTCCTGATGTAAGGTTTTCAATAATGGAATCGTGGAGAAGGTGCCACTGATCCATTTTTTGTACGGCCACTCATATTGGTGTCAAATGCGTTCACAAAAAATTTCAAGAAGATTAGTAAAAATATTGTCAAATACAGCCATACCGAACAGCAAGACGATTGGTGCAATGGTTCTCCTGATATTTATTACTTAGAACGCTAATGAAATATTTCAAAAGTGTATCGTATCTTCAATGATATTCGAAATGTTTCAATTTTACTTTTCGAGTTGTGTGGCTCGAGTTTTTTGCTCTATCACGCGTACTTGTACCGAGGTCACGGTCACAATTACACAATATCGAGCACCGCAATAGTGCTCAGGATATTGCATTTATAAATTTCTGTTCATGTGGGCAGATAACACGCCCACTGTTAGTGACACGCCTGTTTTGGCCCTATTACGCATACTGTCATGGTTACACATACCAAATTTCAAATAGAAACAACAAAATATATCCAAAATCGATTTTATGACACATTTTTTTCGATTTCCAAATGACCAAGATTGCATTTATTTCTGTAATTCACACTCCACACATGTTTGTAATTTTAATTTCCGCTGAAGCCTTTCAGGTCTCTAAAATAGCGCTTATATAAAAAATTAGGAACATCTTTCTGGAAAATTTTGATCGGCAGTAAAGTACAACTTATATAGCGCTTTGGTACCAAATCAGGAGGGAACATATATATGGAGGTTATATATAAATCTGAACGGATTTTCCTTGAATACTCATTCATTGAAAAAGAAACTTCTTTCTGTCAAATTTCGTACTGACGGGATATAAAATACAGTCTCTACAGCACTTACATGTCAAATCGGGGGTAACATATATATGGGGGCTATATCTAAATCTGAACCGATTTTCTCCGAATTTGGCAGTATTCCTTCATGTAATAAAAACCTCCTTTTGCCGAATTTCACACTGATCGGTTATAAAATAAATTTTTTATGGCGCTTACATGTGAAATCGGGGGTAACGTATATATGGGGGCTATATCTAAATCTGAACCGATTTCTTCCAAATTTAACAGTGTTCATTCATATAATAAGAGACCTCTCTCTGCCGAATTTCGTACTGATCGGATTAAAAATACACTTTTTACAGCGCTTACATGTCAAATCGGGGCTAACATATATATGGGGGCTATATCCAAATCTGAACCGATTGTAACCAAATTAATAGAGATCGTCCTTGGGCCAAAAAAAAGATATGTGTAAAGTTTCGTCAAGATCGGGCCATATTTGCGACCTGTACTTTGATTACAAGAATACATCTACAGACAGACGGACATAGCTAAATCGACTCAGAAAGTGATTACAAGTCGATCGGTATAATAAACAATGGATCTATCTCTTCTCCTTTTGGGTGTTACAAACAAATGCACAAAGTCATAATACCCTGTACCACAGTGTGGTGTAGGGTATAATGATGTAATTAATTCCTATGAAATGAATACTACATATTATGCTATGCTCCATCTATTCGGTGGAAATTAGTCATACTGATATTTGCCTTTGTTACCGGTTAGACGAAAACCGTTAGTTGGTGGAAATACGCCAGTTAGAGGAAATAAGTTGTTTTCGTTGCAAAAATTCCTCAAATATTCTTTCATACTGTGAATATCATAATATACATATTTACTCGTATAACCACCTCTTAAATGTATATTCGTTAACTTTGTGACATTGTTTTCACAATAAACTGTATACATAAATAAACTGTAATAAAATGCATAAACTGAATAAATAGCAATATTAAATGTGTATATTGATTTATAAATAAAATCGCGGAATTTAGTAATGCACATAAATAACAGGATCAATTGAAATTATTAAAAAAAACTTTACATGAATTTGTATATCTACATGTAGCTAATGTTAATGCGATAAAATCATTGCGAACAAAAAGTGTAATGCATTTGCCAAGGATTGAACTCTAACCTACCACAATACGAAGTAGTCAACCTCGTAACCATATATTTCAGCATGATTTATTTACATGCATTAATGCAATGCATCGGTGCAAAAGGTGTTAACTACGCCGGCTCTATTTTAGTAACTGACGATAAATTTAGATCGTAAAATTGAAACTATGTGGAGAAAGTGCCAATGGCTGCATATGCATCATTTGTGTGCGCCGTAGGCCACTCCAGCCGCCACAAACACACACAGTGCATATGTGTCATCCAATTGTGCTTGGTTTGGGTCCATGGACAACATCATCATCATCTCCCACACACACACACACACATAAACACGCGCATAACATCCATGAATGGCTGAACCTTGATATTTAACATCATGGGAGTGAGTGGGAGTGGAAATGAAGGAGTGTGTTGCAGACAGTAGCCAAGATTCATACACAGTAAACTTTGCCATTTAACTTGACAAATTAGCAACAATATTCCAAGAAATTCTATTCGTATTCTCCAATACTCGTATACGAGTATATCTTATGGTCGGTCACCAACATATTTTATCATACAAAAGATTTATGAATAGAAATTAATTTGAACATTTTGCAATCAAAACACGTCATAAGATTGTTGGAATTGTTGAAAACAAAATATTCTACGTGCAAAGGACAAGCAAAAGATGTATGTCTTTGCATTGCAATCTCTGCCAGAGATAAATTTTATAAATATAGACATTAATATACTCCCCCAAAGAAATTTAAGGTACGATAGAACAAGCAAATTATGTTGTGTTTGTTGTTGCTGCATGATTTTCAAACAACAACTCAGTTGAAACCCAATTATTTTTGTATAATTTGAAATTGTGGATTAATGGCTCAAAATTGCACTCACAAAATACACGATGATGAGTTTAAGAATATTAATACATAATAATCAAGAAATCATAAAATTTAAAAAATGTCCAAATGTTGATTTGAAATGATTTTTTTTATTGTCATAATCTCTAATGCCGTCATTGAATATGAAACATACAAAATGTATCGGAACATACACATGTACATCAATCAACCACGCAGAAGAAAAAACAAAATTTCAGCTGTCGCGGTAAAACACAAAAGACGTATGAGCGATGAGCGACGACATTAATCATTCGTTATTTGCACCAATGGTTTAAAGCAACTACACCTTTGTAAAATCCATCATTGCAAACTCGATTGCGAACACATCATTATTGTTGCACTTATAAGGAACACAGGTCTGCAAAAAATGGATTTATTGAGACAAAGGTATATTTTACTGGATGTATGTAAATGAAAATACCCGGCGATGCCCATTAATAATTAATACCATTTGGTCACTATTTTAGATTCTTGTACATTACGTATTATTTTAATGTGCACTTTTTACACTATGCCCCTTTTGTACATTATTTTTTCTCGCATATGTTCTCTTTGGTTCACATTTTTCATTATTTATTAAATAATTTAAAAATCAGCACAAAAAAGACTAAATCTTTATTTGGCATATCTGCATGTCTGATTTTATTATAAAATATAATCTGGCAACTATGTGTTTATTATAAAATATAATCTGGCAACTATGTGTAGCGTGCCTCCAGCGATCGAAAGCGACGCCAAAAACAGCTAAAAAGAATTTTTTTTCAGAATCATCCCTTCTACTCAACTATGAAGAGATCAAAATCGGATTTATGATATTTTTAATCCTCACGAGTTACAAAAAAGTAGTGCTAGAAACGAGTTACAGAAAATCAGTGCTAGACACGAATTTTCTCAGGATTTTCCAGTCATATCTCCTATCCATATGTATCTCCTAAATGACTTTTGAAAATTGAAATTGAAAATTGTTTTGGTCACTAATTCACTGACCACAGTAAAAAATCCTGTAAATATAAAAGCATATTCCAGCCACGCCCTTACGTGTACGATATGTGTGCAAACTTTCAAATTATTTCTTTTTTTGGGGTCAGTGGTTAAGAGGTCACCAAACGCGTGGCGGAGCAACAAATGCTTAATATGCTATGTATGTTTCAAATTTCGAGATAGTCTGTTTAGTCATGATAATTCAAATTCTGATCACGTGCATAAATGTTGACCTAACTAAAAAATTAGCTACATCTGTGTTAAATCTAAGGGTTTTCCAAAAAGAGGTGTTATTTTGAATCACCCGGTATGTCGGTAGCTGTCACTTTTGAAGCTTTTATTCTTTGGCATTTGCCAAGTAGAAACTACACCATTACGAAAAATGGAACGATACACGATTCAACAACGCATTGAAATTATTAAAATTCAATACAAAAATGGTGAAAATCTTGCAGTCACAGTTCGCAAAACTAAAGCAAAAATCATCTTGAGTGATGAGGTCCATTTCCACCTCGGTGGCTACGGCAACAAGCCTCCCCATCCTCAACGTGTGACTGTTTGGTGCGGTTTATGGTACGACGGGGTCATTGGACCTTACTTTTTCGAAAATGAGGTTGGATCAACAGTTACGTTGAATGGATTGCGCTATCGAGAGATGATTAATGATTTTTTATGGTCGGAGTTGGATGGTATTGATCTGGACAACGTTTACTTTCAACAAGACGGCGCTACGTGCCACACAAGCAACGAAACCATTGCTCTATTACGGGAAAAGTTTCCGGACCGTGTTATCTCTCGAAGAGGTGATCACAATTGGCCACCGAGATCTTGTGATTTCACACCTTGCGACTTCTTCCTTTGGGGCCACGTGAAAGGTAAGGTCTACGCCAACAGCCCAGCGTCTATAGAAAACCTCAAAGATAGAATTCGTGAGGCTATCGAGGACACAGGGCAGCCACTTTGCGATTTGGTTATGGAAAATTTAATGAAAAAGGATATGGTCCTGGAAGCGTGGTCGTGGTGGCCATTTGCCTATGTTGTTTTTCATTATTAACGGCATATTGAAATAGACATCCGATTATTTATCTCAAAAAATTGAATTTTTCGTTGAATACCAAAATAACACCTCTTGTTGGAAAACCCTTTATTACCGCTGTAATTGGCGAGCGATATATTTCGAAAAGACTTTTAAACATTTTTGTCACGGTTTTTGTGTACCTGTTGCCCTCAGGCCGGACGACGCATTTCCTGGAAGATCGCTTTATGCACATATATGTGTAGGGTCACAGATCTTTTTGGGATTTTTATTGGAAGAATACAAAAATCTTAATGAATTTTGAAATACAGTGGAAGAATGAACATTTGTTCACCACTGACCAAAATCTTAGAATTCAAAATTGTTTTTTTTTTTTCGTGTATAGTACTACATATATTTTATCTTTGTATAATCTAAGAAGCTTCTAAAGTACGAAAATAATATTAAAGATATGATAGCGCGAGAAAGATTGGGCCAGAAACGACTGTGTGAATAATCCGTAGGTTATACCACACTCGAGTCTATACATAAGCAAAAGCTTTCTACCTGTAATCCGCAACGGTCAAGCGGTCAAAAGTAACTTGCTATCGCGTCCACTTGAGATCTGTACATAGACATAAATTAGTAGTATCATCTCCAATAAGGGACATTTAAGGTACAGAAACAGTGAAAATTGCTTTGGTCACTGCTACACTGACCACAGTCTGAGAATTGACCGAATTGACAACAATCGCTCACCACATTAAGTGGTGAGCGATGTATTTTGAAAAGGTTTAGAAATTTTCAAACGCGGTTTTATGTCCGAGTTGGCCTCAGACTGGAAATCGAATAATTGTTTTTGAATTTCCTTCCTATAAGAGGCTTCAGAAAGAACATAAACAATTCTCCAGTCTATGATAGCGCTATAACTGACCACATGCCGAAAAATTTACTACGTGAGTAGCCAGTGGTTTATACAACACTTCTGTCTATGCGTGTGGAAAATTTCAGCTTTCTAGCTCTAATAGGAGCCTCAGGGGTCAAGTGGTCGAAAACCACTTGGCGGAAAATTGAAAATCAAAGCAGCATCTCTCTGGAATTAGACTATTTGTCCACCAAGTTTCAAGAGAATCGGTTCAGCTGTTTAGGCATTATGATGGAACAAACAATAATAATACGATATTAAGCATTCATTTAATATACTTCATAGATTCTTTTTTATATGAGGGCGGTCCCAAAATTAACCGCTACAACTATAAAATATTGGGTCGCAGAGTTTAAACGGGGTGGTGCGAACTGCCAAGACGAACACCGTAGTAGTCGACTAAGAGAGGTGTTCACGCCAGAAATAGTTAAAAAAAAACAAAATGGTATTGGATGACCGTCGGTTGAAGGTTCGTGAGTTAGCCGAAGACATAGGCATCGCATGATGACGGAAAATTTGATGATAAGAAAGCTGCGCGCAAAACGGTAGCTGCGTTTTCTCACATTCAAGAAACATCCACTATTGCGATGCCCAAAATCAATGAATTACAGCCTGTTTCTCTATGTCGAACGAAAGCGATGCGAACGAAAAATAACTGATTTTAGACCTACTAACTGGCATCAGCCAGCATGTTTGCATTCGCTTTGTCGTTCTGATACCTGTTAGTAGGTCTAAAATCAGTTGTTTTTCGTTCGCATCGCTTTCGTTCGACATAGAGAAACAGGCTGTTTATGTCCGAATTGCTTCAGCACGCACATTATTCACCAGATTTAGCTCCCTCGGATTATTTTTTGTTTCAAAACATGAACAAATGGTTCGGTGGAAAAAGATTTGCCAGCAATGAAGAGGTTGAGGTTGTGGTTAATGTCTATTTTCAGGAGCTAGACATTTCATTATATAAACAGGATATCGGAGCTATTGAAAATCGCTGGAAAACGTGTATCGAGCTAAAAGGAGATTATGTTGAGAAATAACGAAAAATTTCCCCAAATTTGTTGTGTTTCCTCTGTTGAGTCGGCTAATTTTGGGACTGCCCTCGAATCAGTAATACGAATGTCGGTATCGGAAAGATCTGCCAGACTTACTAAAAAAGGTCGATCCCAGTATATCCAGACATCGTTTGCTTAATGAGGGACAGTAGTAAGGCAGCGGCTCAAAGCTCTCCACTTTTTCCTAATCACCACAGCTCCTACAGAAGTTATTGGACTCAATACCTAACATGCTGGCATGTTTGCCGATCTGGCAATGTCCCGTCAGAACTGACTCTAACGTAGACAGTCTTTTGCTCTCTAGTGCTAGGAGACGTTTTTACCTTCTCAATTAGTACCTTGGTCAGATGTGTATAGCTACACTACAGGTGCGGTTTTTGTCCATCTTTCATTGGACTGCTTTATTGTCACTTGCCTAAGCCAAAGCTTGCATGTGGACAGTGACGCACCAATATATGCAAATTCTTTGAGAATTTTGAAGGTCGTCCCTCATCAGCTTTGCAGTTCTCCGGGATATCCCTATGGCCAGGTACACATATCAGGTGTGTGTCAAACTGCTCAGCCATCTCGATAAGAGATATTAGGCAGTCGGGGGCTATTTATGATTATAGGGAGAATTGATGGCTGACTGTCCGAGTAGAAGAAAACGCCAGTTTTGGTCACTACGTTGCGACTCAGCCTCTTGGCGACTTCCCTTATTGCAATTATTTCAGCTTGATAGACACTACAAATATTAGAAAGTTTTAAAGTTAAAGCCTTGCTATATTGGCTACAACTTATGGAGGCATTAATTACAATTTTAAAATAATTTTTTTTCGCAATATCTTGTAAGTTATCTTCGAAACCGCTGAACGGATGCAAAAAAAATGTATTAGAAGAAGTTGAAGGCTATTTAATTTTTGATTCTTTAAAACCCTCTCGAACCAATTTGGATAAATGGTTCACAAGAACCTCTCTGAGGTTGTCAACCTATAAGGCGGTTTCTTTGAATTGACTATAGTTCTCGCGATAAACAGGTCTATGCTAAAAAAAGAGACGTTGAACCACATTTATCCGAATTGATTCACAATTTCTCATGGTTATTTCGCTTCTGTAAAAAATTAAAATTTTTACATGTTACACTGAATTCGAATTTTTGATTTCGTTTGTAAAAAAATGTCAACCCTATGAACGGTTTGATTTCATTTGTAAGAGTCGCACTAAATAAATGCGAAAATGTCGCATTTTGTGCACTCAGCGTTTCATAAGTATAAAAATGTCTTTGAATTAAGGTTCTTTGGTTCAAAGAAAATTTTCTTTGTTCAGTCAGAATTTATTTTGGTTTGAGACCATATGTTTCAGTTACTTTCTGTCTATTGCAAAAAAGTAATAGAAACAAATACAAAATTTGGTAGGGAGTTTTAATTGCTTGGTAGAATCGACTGCAGTTTCGATAGACACCACTCTATCAGTAGCAATAGTGTATGTCTTTAACTTAAACCAGCTGGAAGCAGTAAATTTAATTTAACAAGAACTACTAACCAAACCCGTATTTTGGCGAACTAAGTCAACATATTTTCAATATATTAAATTTTCTTTGGCTGAAAAGTATTCATCCAACTTCATAATTGTTTTGAAGAATAAACAATTTGTTGGGTAATTGTGAAATGTTTTACAAATATGTCTATTGTATTACATTTATGCTAGTTCATTTTTCGTTTTTCTAGAAATGATAGTGACGAAGAAACTGTGACCATGTGTGAAATTACGTTATATTTGGGTATGTAGTATTAACCTGACAGTCGCACATAGCATTATTAACTTACAATTTTCTTAAACGGAAACAGGGAGGGTCAACCGTGTAATATCCTACCCCACTATTAACAAAGCAATACAGTTATTACCAGGAATTGTTGCAGCTACATTAGATTACAAACTTCTAAATTTGGGTAAAAGCGGGTACAAAATGAGTCACAGAACGCTATGCTTGAGACCTCCATCGCGTCAAGAAGTCAAATCCGATGGGACCTTTAGGTGTCATATCAAAACATAGACGGTAAGGCCCATTGAAAGTGAAAACCTCTAGTCCTTGGATAAAAAAACTACTCTGTTCAAAATGATTAGCTGAAAAAAACAAGATTAGATGCTAGATCGGAAGAAATGTATAGTATAAGTATATATGGGGGCTACTATCCAAATCAGATCCAATTTTCTTCATACTAAAAATTATCCATTCTTTTATCAAGATATTTAACTCTGCCAAATTGCATAATGATTGGATGTAAAATACAGTTTCAATACCGCTTATATGCCAAATCAGAATGACCTTATAAATCTGAACCGATTTTTTTGAAACTCGATATAATAATTTCAAGAAACTTATTTGTGTCCAATTTCCAACAGTTTGGCGAAAATTGTGGCTCCTATAGCTCTTATATGTCAAATCGGAGGTATATATGGGAGCTTTGTGTTAATCAGAATCGATTTTCACCAATTTAAATAGGGATTGCCCTTGAGCAAAATAAGAAATTACTGCCAAATTTCGTAGTTATCGGAGCATAACTGCGACATGTATTACAAGAATGTAATTACAGACAGACGGACATAGCTAAATCGATTCAGAAAGTCGATCGGCATAATAAACAATTGGTCTATCTCTTCTCCTTTCGGGTGTTACAAACAAAATCACAAAGTCATAATACCCTGGTTTAGGGTATAAATATGAGATATATGCAACTTGCTGATATTTGGAAATATGTCAGGCATATCAGAATAGCGTGTTTGAATTTCAATGTTGTAACAGCAGATCATTAAGCTCATTCCACACCCCAAAATTTTTTTTCTTTTAGGAGTACTGTCACTAAATAAAATGTATTCACACTAAGGAATATATTAATTTTTGTTTCATTTACGTAAGTGAAAGAACGGGTGATCCAAGTAGAGATGTTTTTTTCAATAGCCTTTTTTTGACAGATCACGTGTGAGTCGTATCATGTTATTTTTGCTGTCATGTTATTTTTGTTAAGTATTGTTTGGCATTTTATCATGGAAAGGCTTACGCCTGAACAACGTTTACAAGCCGTTCAACTTGATTAAGAAAATTCACGTTCTGTGAGGAATGTGTTTCGTGCACTTCGCTCAACTTATGGTCAACATAATCGGCCTACTGATCGCAACACCATCACCCACCTTGAGACCCAGCACTCCTTATTGGACCGAATAGACCACGTCCAGCACGCAGTGAAGATAATGTAGCGGCCGTAGCTGAGAGTGTACACGAAGACCGTGGAGAGTAGATTCGGCGCCGTTCGCAGCAACTCGGACTGTGTATGGAACAACTTGGCGCATTTTACGTCGAGATTTTAAATTGAAAGCATACAAAATACAGCTTGTGCAAGAACTGAAGCCGTCCGACCTTCCCAAGCGACATCGCTTCGCTCTATGGGCTCTTGTAAAGTTCCAAGAAGATCCGACGTTTTCGAGCCAAATTTTGTTCAGCGATGAGGCCATTTCTGGTTCAATGGGTATGTAAACAAGCAAAATTGCCGCATTTGGGACGAAGAGCAACCTGAAGAGATTCCAGAGCTGCCACTTCATCCAGAAAAACAACGGGTTTGTGTGGTTTGTGGGCCGGTGGAATCATCGGTTCATATTTCTTCAAAAATGATGCCAGTGAGAACGTAACCGTCAATGGTGACCGTTATCGTGTCATGATAACCGACTATTTGATGCCTGAAATTGAAGCTCGTGATCTCGGCGATCACCCACACATCGCATCAATCAATGGATTTATTGAGAGAGCACTTCGGTGAGCAGATAATTTCACGTTTTGGGCCGGTCGATTGGCCACCAAGATCGTGTGATATCACACCGTTAGACTTTTTCTTGTGGGGATATGTAAAGGCTAAAGTTTATGCGCACAAACCCGCTTCGATTCAGGCCTTGGAGCAAAACATCACGCGTGTCATTCGCCAGTTACCAGTCGAAATGCTCGAACGAGTCATCGAAAATTGGACTCAACGGATGAACCATCTGAGACGTAGCTGCGGCCAACATTTGATAGACATAATCTTCAAAAAATAAATGCCAAAGAATGTTCTTTCAAATGATTTTTTTCCCCTTTAAAAAAGTAGGGGAATGTTTATTTATTTATCTTTAAAAAAGTAGGGAACCTCGAAATGGATCACGCTATATAATCAATTGTCCTATAATTTTGTTGCTCTGTGCAATTTTTGTTAAACTCGCAAAATTTTGCGAATTCATATAAAATTAATTAGTACACGGGGAAATCCTACATACGTATGTACTCGTACATACCTACACATCCACCAACATGCAAATATACATACTCGTACATACAAATCTGTGGGTGTATGCTTCTCTTGCAAAACGTGTGACATTTAAGAATTAATAATAATAATCTGAGTAATAATAATAATAATCCTGGATCAGCAAAGACATTTTATGTTTGACATTAAAGGACAAAATACACTGAATGCCACCACAGAAAAAGAACAAGAAAAAATCTTAAAAATTTAATAAGAACGAAAGCAGGAATTAACTGCTGATACTGGATGCCATCGGCTTGATGACGGCTGGAGGCTACGGCTGATCCTCTCATCTCCCCTCTTGTGTCTTGTGTGTTCCAACAGCAGCTCTTTTGGCATTTTCGTCGTCATAAAAATGATGTATGACAGCGGTTTTTATTACATGAAAATGAGTTCGCATTTGGATTATTACACAAACTCCCTCGTACTTGTTTGTACTCAACATCGACAGACAGAGAGACGAACAAGGATATCGTTATATGTATGTACACATACGCATTATGTATGTGCGATATGTGTAAGTAAGTACATACTTACATGTCAACCATGAATTAGTTGTCAGTCACGTTTTGTGCTGCGAATACAACAGACGAATTTGTACGATACAAAGGACGACTCACAGTGGAGGATTTCGAATATACGGAAGTCTATCTGCATTTTTTTTTTAGCCATTTGAGTCAATTTGAACGGAACTTCGAATACCTACTTAATGCATGAAATTTTAGTGCATAATTTCGAAATTAATTCTCACTGTACCAAAATTGAAGCATTTACGATTTAGTCTTATTGTGTGACATAGGTTCGCTTGAATTGTAGCGATGTCCTGGGTTATATTGATTTTGAGGGCATTCGGTAGATTGTTCAGAAAATCCCACAAGAAAAAGTGCAGCGGGGTCAAATCGCGAGATCTCGGTGGCCAACGCAGGTTACCTTCGCGAAAGATGACTACACCCTCGAAGTCTTCATGCACAGTGTCCATTGTGTCCGTTGCATTGTTTCACGCAATGCTTAGCTATCGAGATCAGTGACTGATCCCCACAGGCTACAAACAGTGACCCATTCTCATTGGAGAACTCAATGTAAACCTATTCGATTGAAAAAAAAATCCCCTACTGTGCGGTGCAAGGAGTCGGAGGCTGACTGCCGTTTAGGCGTCGGAATGTTTTCAAAAAATGCGTTGCGAAATTATGATGGCGCTGATGTCGATACCGATGCCCATGTCGATGATGATGTAAATTTGATTGACGTCAGTTGTGAATTGGAATTTCTTCAGAGTCAAAGCAATGTTGTTGTGATCTCTTTGAATTCGTATGGACAAGGACATGATGGAGTACGCCATGCATCCATCACACACATAATTGATTTAAAACTTTGATAAATCAAAGCGAAACAATTTCGAAAAGCATTCACGACGAGGAATTATTGATAACTAAATGGATTATGGACAGACATAGCCGCCACTCATTCAATCGCTCATGGTTTATTGGATACTCAATACGAATATAAACTCATTGCTGAATGGATGGATTCGCTGAAAGTGGCAATAAATTTCGCATGTATAATTATCCATGTATGAATATGCAGTAGACCGAATGACACTATTTGCATTTAACACAAAATTTGAAAATTGGTTTGTAAAATATATTATTCATTAGAATAATTATAATTGAGAATTATCAACAAGTAGAAATAATTCACACCACCGCTCAATTGCAAAAAAAAAAAAATAATATAAAAATGTTGATGGTTGTGAGGGAGGTGCATGGACGGGTATAAACGTTCAGTCCAGACTGTAATAATATGAAGTATTTGGGTTTATTAGTACAGACAGTTTTGTACTCGTATGCGTTTGCTAGTCGGTGGTTATTTCAGAAACGACTGAACCTATTGATGTCAGCTTTACACAACTTTTTCGTCTATCCCATAGTTGGGTGCGTAGTTATGTAGTGGTGGTCAAGAGAGTCAACTTATGGCAAAAATCTTCGCTCCTGGTCGAAACGGATTTCGTCTTTTTCGTTTGATCTATAAATGTGTGCATACTACTAACAGAGGTCTACCAAAGAATTTTACACCTAAGAGTCATCTCGTATAGTTACCGAGATTTTAATTTTTTTCTCGGTATTGTCATAGTATTTTGTGAATATCGCAGCAGAATATGTACCCATTTCTTTTACATCATAGGCAAGTTATGGACATTTGATGTTATACTTTTCAAAAAATTTGTTTTTTAGTCAGATTTTGAGAAGAAAGTATATGTCGTATTTTAGAGTTATAGAAGATGTTATTTAAAATGGTATAACATATTTATATTCATCTTAAAGGAAACTTCATAGATAATGTTCTTGAAGATATAATGCTTCACATTACAAAAAATAATTGAAATATTTCAGTTTTTAAATATTTTATGGTTTTATGAAGTTTCCGCCTGTATTTGAAAACATTTTTTTTAATTTTTTCTCGATCGTTACCTACAAATCGGAATATACACCAAATCCTTTCTCATTATCTTTTCTGGATAGACAGCAGAATTTACTATTTTTGAAAAATATTGCCGTTAGGCCGATCCGAATCCTACAGCTCCCAAAATCATCATTCGAAAATCCGCAAAGAATGATTTTAAGTTTTTCCAACAAGAGGTGTTATTTTGAATCACCCGGTATTTCGGTAGCTGTCACTTTTGAAGCTTTTATTCTCTGACATTCGACAAGTAGAAACTACGCCATTACCAAAAATGGAACGATACACGATCATCGAACGATACAAAACGATCAAAAAACGATCGAACAAAAAAACGATACAAAATCATCTTGACTGATGAGGCCCATTTCCACATTGGTGGTTACGTCAACAAGCAAAATTGTCGCATCTGGGGCTCGGAAAACCCAAGAGTTATTGTTGAGAAGCCTCTCCATCCTCAACGTGTGACTGTTTGGTGCGGTTTATGGTCCGGCGGGGTCATTGGACCTTACTTTTTTCGAAATGAGGTTGGATCAATTGATCTGGACAACTTTTACTTTCAACAAGACGGCGCTACGTGCCACACAAGCAACGAAACCATTGCTCTGTTACGGGAAAAGTTTCCGGACCATGTTATCTCTGGAAGAGGTGATCACAGTTGGCCACCGAGATCTTGTGATTTAACACCTTGCGACTTCTTCCTTTGGGGCCACGTGAAAGATAAGGTTTACGTCAACAGCCCAGTGTCGATTCAAGGCCACAAAGATAGAATTCGTGAGGCTATCGAGGACATAGGGAAGCCACTTTGCGATTTGGTTATGGAAAATTTCATGAAAATGATATGGTCATGTAAGCGTGGTCGTGGTGGCCATTTGGCTGATGTTGTTTTTCATTATTAACGGCATACCTTCCTCTTTATTATGAAATAAACATCCGATCATTTATCTCGAAAAATGACATTTTTCTTTGAATACCAAACTAACACCTCTTGTTGGAAAACCCTTTATGTATGAAATGAAACTAAACATTGTATCTCGAGAAAACGGACGGCCACACACCTTCACTTCACACACAAAGCAGTTAACTTTAATACTATAGTGGAGTAGGGTTATAACGAACTCCCAAGACTAAGGATTATGGTTCTTTATAGACGAAGTTCGTTATATGCGCGGTATATAAAAAACAGTCAAAATATTAAGAAGGGCGGACCGATGTACGAGTATAACCCATTATTTGTAAAGCATACGAGTAACATGTACTGTTGAACCATTTTTAACAAGCACTAGTTATAAGTCAACTGAATTAATGAATTAAACGAAGAATTTAACCGTCAAAAATTTAACCAAATTTAATTCTTTTTAGATCAGTTACTCGTTAAGTATCTACGTACTAATGGAGGCTCTTCGTCCAATTGAGAATATCTGAAAACTAAAAATTATTCTTTGGGGATTTTCGAATGATGATTTCGGGAGTTGTAGGTTTTACCATTACAAATATAATAATGTTACAGTTAGCCTCGATTTCTGGTGTCAAGACGTTTAAGTTTCAAAAAAATTATTTAAATATATTAATTTAAATTTATTCATTCATAAAATAGCATATTCTGTTGTCTATCCAGAAAATATAATAAGAAAGGAATTGGTATATATACCGATTCTTGGAAAAAGGTCGAGAAAAAATTAAAAATAAAAAGTTTTCAAATGCAGACGGAAACTTTATAAATCCATAAAATATTAAAAAACTTATAAATTTCAATTAATTTTTTGCAATGTGTAGCGTTAGTTCTTCAAGAACCTTCTCTGGGAAGTTTTCTTTAAGATGAATATAAATATGTTATACTTTTTTAAATTACTTCTTCTATAATTCTAAAATACGACCTATACTTTCTTCCCAAAATCTGACGAAAAAACGAATTTTTTTAAAAGTATAACAACAAATGGCTATAAATTGTGTCTTATTGGTTTTAACGGATCGATTTTTTTCATCATATAGAAAATTGTTGTGATGTGAAAGAAATCGGTATATATTCTGCTCCGATATTCCCAAAATACTAGGACAGTACCGAGAAAAAAATTAAAATCTCGAAGACTCCTAGGTGTAAAAGGTCTTTTGTAGACCTATATTACTAGAATGCACACATTTATAGAGCAAACGAAAAAGACGATTGTTCCTCGCGCTTAAACTTCGACCGAGGTGGCCAAAGGGAGATTTTAGTTTATAATTCAAAGTTTTGATTATTGAAGTACATATAAATATTTAGATGTAGGTGTTTGAACGTAATTCAAATGCGCCGTAGAGCGGAGCTTCTTACCCTAGTTAACGATGCAGCAAAAGTGAAGTTTCTGTCAATCCAGAAACGTCATCCACGAAACAGAAGCTGGAAAATTGATATCAAGATGGATGCTCTTAGTCCAAAATCTTTTTTACTCAAAATTCCTTTTGTAATTTACCGCATGACACATTACTATTATATAAAAATAAAGCTAAAATGTTTTGTTGGCCTTTGGGTTAAGGAGTCCTGGGTTCTATTCCCACCAGAGGCTCTGGTCTGTCGTTACAAAATATAGAAAGCAACATGGTAAAGTCCTCAACTCATATTCTTAAAAAACTAAATAAATAAAAAATGCCAAAACGCTAAATATGGGTTGTGTTTTCATTAATATTCGCCTAGAAAGGTTTTTTTGAAAATTAAATCTATCTAAAAAAGCTATATCATTTAAATTCTAAATGTTTAGTAAATAAAAAAATATTCAAACCTTTTAATAAAATATTAGGTATTAAATTTGTATGAGGTTTTTTCTCCTCCTGTAAACCTACAAGCTGGAAAAAACACCCCTAAAAAATTCCCACTTTGAAAAAAGTGTGGAAATATATTTTTTTGCATTAAATATTAACAAACTTTGTTCAGCATATTCTTAGCTACATTATTGCCAAATATATAGCGTGATCCATTTCGAGGTTCCCTCCTTTTTTAAAGAAAAAAAAACACAGAAAATTCAAATTGAATGGGGAATGTTTATTATCATTTGAAAGAACATTCTTTGCCATTTATTTTTTGAAGATTATGTCTATCAAATGTTGGCCGCGGCTACGTCTCAGATGGTGCATCCGTTGAGTCCAATTTTCGATGACTCGTTCGAGCATTTGACTGGTAACTGGCGAATGACACGCGTAAACGTTGTTCAGGCGTAAGTCTTTCCATGATGAAATGCCAAACAATACTTAACAAAAATAACATGACAGCATGACACGACTCACACGTGATCTGTCAAAAAAGGCTATTGGATCACCCTATAGTTAGGCGGTACCACCAAGTCTGAATTTGTTGTTGGACAAAAGTTGATGGCACCTTTTGCAAGGGGCCTACTGACTTTCAGAAACTTTTGAGACCCATAAATAAAATTGGTCACCAATTTCGCCAAACGAAGTATAGGGTTTTACTAACCTTTGGTAGTAGAATCGAAACTGTACTGTCAAGTACGTGTATTTTTTCACTGTTGCACATTGTTATTTACGAAGCAAATATTTATTTCTATTTAAATACTCAGAAAATATGTATATCGATAGCTTAATTTTAAGAGAAATTTTACGTTTTTTAACGTTCATTTTTCAGAAATTTAAATGTTCCTAAAATTACTTTCTAATTGCTTCCAAAATTGACCATGATTCCACATAAATACACTTTGTCAACACTGCAATACGCAATTCTGACAAAACAAATGTATGGTCATTGCACTTAATGCATATGTACATTGAAATTGTTGCCGTGAATAAATGATGGTTAACAGTCAATGTACGTATCAAGTTGCATTTTCCGCAAATATCATTTTCTGCATATTGTACTATTTTAATTAAATAGATTTATTTGTTAAGTTATCGATAGTTTATTTGTAAAGCAAAGTAAACCAAATAATAAAGGCAGTAAATAATAGCATTTGGTAGTGTTTACCTCAATCGCGATATAAAAGATAACCAAAAAAAAGAGTCTTATCTTTTATCAGGCATGTCACAGAGTGCAAAATCGTACAAGAATTTATGTTTTTGAAATCGAAAACGTTTTTAGCTTCTACAGAAAACGTATACCGAAAAACAAATTTCGGTTTAAAATGTTCACAGAATCTGAAGTGAAATTTATGTTTTTAGTAATTTAAACTCCAAAAAAATGCAAAAAATCTCCAAAAATTAAGTATGAATAATATTTGAATTAATTTCAAGTATTTCAAATACTTTTCGTACGAAATTGTTGATACTTTTGGTCTTCGAAGTGCTAAATCCACTGAAGTAACCATTAAACAAAAAAAAATAAGAAACTAAAAAAAAAACAACAAAAACAAGATTCAATCAATGAAATGTAAGTTTTTATTTTATTGTTAAGTTTAGTAATAATTATTGTTATATATTTAATGGGGCAAACACAGAAACGTTACTCAAGCCAAGTTGTATTTATTTTTTCTACCGCCAATCAGAATCTGGAGTCGTACCGATATTGTTGACGGCGGTGGCTGAAACAGCTGTTTCTGATTTCTATGCTGCCATATTTTTGATAATGGTTTTTCATTTTCTTTCGGTTTCATGAAAACGTATAAGAGCTGTAGAAGCAAAAATAAAACGATACGAGTTTGAAAAACGAAGACGAACCAATTTAGTGACATGTGACATGTGTATATATTAATTCCAAGTGTTGGTGGCTTTGGAGTACATCTTTTTACAAATTGAAATGGAATAATCTTGCATAATGACAGAGATTGTTGGTTCGACAACAAATGATGACTTGGAATTAATGGAAATTAAAAACAAGTAAGAAAGTTCAGTCGGGTAAACCGACTTAAGAATCCCCTCACCTTGAGTCCCAAGAATTATTCGTAAATGAATTGATTTTTTTGTTTTAATTAAATTATTATCAATTTAAATTGCATTAATAACATCTACTTGTGTGGGAAGTATCAGAAGGGGCGTGTCAATTAATGTACTGTAGGTATTATAAAAACATTATACTGTACGAAATTTCAAGTATATGTATGCACTTGTATTCAAGTTATAAGCTGTTAACTTTCTGTGAAGAATGGTTCATTTGTGTGAGTGGTACAAAAAGGGGGCGGGACAATAACTTTTCATTTTTTGTGCAAAACGGTCCATTTGTGTGGGAGGTACCAAAGGGGCCGTACAATAATGTCCATTTTTTACCGGAATGTGGGCACTATAAAAACATTACACTGTAAAAAAATTGAAGTATTTTTAGGTACTGGACTTAAAGTTATAAGCTGTTAACTTTTGGTGCAAAATGATCCATTTGTGTGGGAGGTACCAAAAGAGGCGTGGCAACTTCGCCCATTTTCTTGAGGTGTAAGCTACTAATAAACTAGTACTATGTGTGGAATTTCGGAAGATTCGAGTAACTAGTATAGACGTTATTTAAGAATCAATATTTCACTAAATGTTAACACTTTGTGGGAGAGGTACTAGAAGGAGTGGACCAATATGGCCCATCTTCGAACTTAGCCGGAGATAGAAAAAAATATTACCAAATTTGAAGTCAATCGGTTACTCCTTTCGAGAGTTATCGTGCGCACCAGCCAGCAGACAGACACACAGACAGACAGACAGACATTGCTCAAATGACTTAAAATTACCCAAAACGGATATCCGCCGAACATACTTGGGGTCTTAGGTCACTCCTTCGATGTGTTACACTTTTGGCTCGTAGCAAATGATATATACCCTCCTCTCTAAGGTGAGGGGATAACTAGTGCTTTGTAAAAAAAGTAATTGCTTATTATCCCCTCACCTTAGAGAGGAGGGTATATATTATTTGCTACGAGCCAAAAGTGTAACACATCGAAGGAGCGACCTAACACCTTAAGTATGTTCGGCGGATATCCGTTTTGGGTCATTTTAAGTCGAAATCTGCAAAATAAAAAAAAATTAATCAGATTCATTAAATAGAAAAAAAGTTATTAATTTTTTTTTGGTAGCAGCTTTCATCAGCCACCCTGTATTTGTATAAACTGATATTAAAGATATACGCACTTAACTTTTGGTGCAAAATGGTCCATTCGTGTGGGAGGTACCAAAAAGGGAGTGGCCACTTCGCCCATTTTTCTTGACGTGTCTTAAACTATTACTATTGGTGAAATTTCAGAGGATTCGAGTAAGTAGTATAGAAATTATTAAAGAATCAATATTTCACTAAAAGTTAACCCTTTGTGGGGGAGGTACTAGAAGGAGTGGACCAATATGGCCCATCTTCGAACTTAGCCGAAGATAGAGCAAAATATTACCGCATACCAAATTTTAAGACAATCGGTTTCTCCTTTCGAGAGTTATCGTGCGCACCAGCCAGCAGACAGACACACAGACAGACACACAGACAGACGGACGGACGGACGGACGTTGCTCAAATGACTTAAAATGACCCAAAACCGATTTCCGCCGTACATACTTAGGGTCTTAGGTCACTCCTTCGATGTGTTACACTTTTGGCTCGTAGCAAATGATATATACCCTCCTCTCTAAGGTGAGGGGATAATTATAGGCATATTCCTCGATAAGTAAAAAAACAACCTGTGTGTATGTTATTTTTTGAATACTCGTTAAAAAATACTGTTTTCGGACGACTACATTTATTAAATGTTTTTTAAAAAATATAACCCGTTTTCTCCTCGCTGAAATGTTCACGATTTGGGTAGAATCACTCAAAATATGCCTATATTTATACCCTCACTTTAGTGTAACGAGGGTATATATCATTTGCTACGGAAAAAAGTGTAACACATCGAAGGAGTGACCTAAGTCCCCAAGTATGTTCGGCGGAAATCCGTTTTCGGTCACTGTCTGTCTGTCTGCTGGCTGGTGCGCACGATAACTCTCGAAATGAGTCACCGATTGACTTCAAATTTGGTATGTGGTAATATTTTTTTCTATCTCCGGCTAAGTTCAAAGATGGGCCATATTGGTCCACTCCTTCTTGTACCTCCCACACAAAGGGTTAAAATTTAGTGAAATATTATGTCTATAATAACTTCTATGCGTACTACTTATTCGAATCCTCTGAAATTCCACACATAGTATTAGTTTAGTAGTCGCTATTACCTCGAGAAAAATGGGCGAAGTTGTCACGCCCCTTTTGGTACCTCCCACACAAATGGACCATTTTGCATCAAAATTGAACTGCTTATAACTTTAATATAAGTGCAAAAAAATACTTGAAATTTTGTACATTATAATGCTGTAGCGCCTATAGTCCGGTAAAAAATGGGCCTTATTGTACAGCCCCTTTTGGTACCTCCCACACAAATGGACCGTTTTATACCAAAAGTTAACGGCTTATAACATAAAGACCAGTGCATACAAATACTTGAAATTGTGTACAGTGTAATGCTGTCATAGTGCCTACAGTCCTGTGAAAAGTGGGCGTTATCACCACGCCCCTTTTTTAGATTTAGAAACCACTCATACAGACGACTTTCCATTTTTGGAAAGTCTTCACTGTGCAAAGATTTATTGCTCCTGATATGTTTTGGAAACAGCATTTAATATTGCGGTTCTATGTGATTTGATGTAGCTGATTGGAGATGTTTTCACATTAAAATCTAGGGCTAACCGGTTTCCTTGAACGCCTTTGTCGAGCTTTTCTAATAGTTTGACTTTAGTTTCCAATGATAAAGTGTTTTTTTTACGTTTATTTGACATTTCTAATGGTACACTCTCACTTTTTAATAGAGACTGCCAAAATACGTACACGCGTATCAAATCTCACAAATAAATTAGTCACAAATATACATAAATGCTGTTCAAACAGCAAAAACGCTCGGAAATTAGAATTTTAAATTCGAATAATTTGTGAGCGTCTACTGTATATTACATTACTCTCAAAGTGTGGTTTACCCGACTGAAACTTTCTTACTTGTTTTTATGCATTTTTAGGTAGGGGTTGTCATAGTGAAAAACTCAAAAAAACGAGAAAATAAAAAAATATTAAAATTTGGTCAGAAGCGATCAGCAGCTAAGACGGCCGGCAAAAAGCACTTGCACTTAAACTAAGCCTTCATTTTTCGAGAACGCGTTTTCTCACTACAACATTTTCAATGTTCCTACCTAGCCACTTGTTTCTTTATTCTCGCAAATTTTACTTGTTTTTTCAAAAGATATGACTTTAGAAATAAATTTCGTTTTTTTTAAATACATGTAAAATATGTCTAAGAAAAATATATATATATTTTTTATGAAAATCGTTCGGTTTGATATGGAATGAACGATATGAGTACAAAATAACTTTTTTTTGTTGATTTTCAAATAAAATGTATTTGCTCAGGAATATAATAATAATATATTGTCTTCCAATTCAAACATATCAAAAAAGCCGATTTTGCCCCGAGAATGTTTTCCCGAGTTATGACCTTTATATATAAAGATAAGGATGTGTATTTTTTCAGATGATCCACGTTTTATGTCTTTTGCGGAAATGTTGTTTTATTTTAAAATGTTTAATATACATTTTTTATTATTCCATTTTATTCTTCATCCATTGACACACATTTGTGTATCTTTGGTACATGGTAAATTGCCTCTGTCGATATCTTTTATAACGCTCCATCCTAATGCACATGCCGATTATATTAAATTTCATTGTGTTTATTATGTAAATAAATTCTTCCCCATCTTCGAAAATGGGACTACTGTCACTTCAACGCAACATTCCGGGACACAATATGACGTCTTTAGTAATTATTACTTTATTAAAATGAAAGTGAATTAAAACCCAAGATTGCGTTAAATGTTATTGGCCATAATATAGCAACAACGAGAATAAAAACATCATCTGAAGAAGTAAATAACGCAATAAGAATTACGCGTTAATTCCGCATGTTTACGAAAAGTGGGCATAACGTATTTGATGAAAGGGCGTAGTGTCATGTCAGGGTCAAGAAGAGGGTGGGGGAGAATGAAGGAATTTGATTAGATTTAATTTACTAAAATAGAATTATTAACCTCTCATAGACATGAAGGAGTAAATCATCTGATGTCAGAGGGCGGAGAAGGAGGTGTCAAATGAAGAAAGCTTCCTTCGTTGTATGGGTGTGCTATTACTGGTTGGTTGTATTTGTGTGGGTGCACGTTTGTGTCGATGAGTGGTGAGTGGTGAGCGGTGAGTAGTGTAGTAGAAATAATAAAGAAATAACGAAGTGGCTACAAATAAAATGATTGATATTTCATGTTGGAGAACTGTCGAGATAAAGCCATATACTATACACACACGCGCTCTCTTATACACTCACTCATTGTCGCCACTAGACCTCTCATGTGTGTGAGCGTGTGTGTGTGTGGGTGTAGAGATACAGCGATGATAAACGAAATGGGCGAAATGCTATAAAAAAGGTTCTTGAAAAGTACTTTTTAAATTGTGACAATTGACCAATCATTTAATAAGTGTTTTACATTTATCGGGCAAGATGTATCAATTCGAAAGGGGTCTGTGATAGAGAATTTTATAAAGATATGGAACACTATCGTTGTCTATTGGGCGGTACATTCTCGTTGCACTTGAACCCAGCAAATGTTGGGAAGTTATTGCAAATTAATCACAAATGGAATACTTCAAAAAAGTGATTTTTATCATTGCTAGAAAAGTGTTTTTGCAGCGGACATGAAAATATGTACAAGGTGGCGTAGAAGTAAAGTGAACCAAATTGTTAGACATGAAAAAAAAAATGATTTCAAGAAATGTTTATTTGAATAAGTAAAATTTAATACATTAACCCCCATTAACACAAAATAAAATAACAGAGCGTTAGAGCTAACGAAAGTTAAATTGTATGGAATTTGACAGCTATAACCGGTAGTTAGCTCTTGAACCTAGTTTATTTATTTATTGTTTATGGCCCTAAGTCGAAAAAAAATTAAATAAAACGAATACCTCCCGTGATGATGCACATTTGGTGCCAGAAGAGGATGATGTGTACAAAATCCTTATGAGCGACGAATGCCATTTACACTTAAAAGCAGAGAATGTTTGGGATTCCTCCCAAACATATATAGGATCTTAAGGAATTCCTTCAATATGTTTTTATAGCAAAAGTCCTTATATGCACTACATCCAATTAGATACAAGTGCAAAGCTCCTGTATAACCTGTAGTTCAGGAAAAAATGGGCTTCCATATATTGATACCTCAATTCGTGATTGCATTTTAGAAAGATTGCATTTTTAATTTCTAAATACTCCAAATTATATTCAGTCAAAATTTGTATAAAACAGTACTGGCAATTCGATTTGCATTAAAAAGGAATTCCACACAAATTTAAAAAAATTATCAAACTTTGATAGCCTCTCTAGAAAAAATACCTTTTTGCACATAGCATTGTTAATAATGGAGTTATCGATATGTATGTATGTTAAGATCCTTCTAGAAGGTCCCACACAAATTAATAAATTCATACGAAAATCTATACCCCATTCTTCGGAATTTCAGATTATGTTTTACCATGAGTATAATCAAACAAAGAATGAGAAAAACTTTTATTATCCCCTCACCTTACAGGGAGGAGGGTATATATCATTCGCTACGGGCCAAAAGTGTCACACATCGAAGGAGTGACCTAAGTCCCTATGTATGTTCGGCGGAAATCCGTTTTAGGACATTATAAGTAATTTCTGTCTGTCTGGTTGGAGCGCACGATAACTCTCGCATGGAATGATGGATTGACTTAAAATGTTGTATGTGATAAATTTTTGTTTCTATCTCAGACTAAGTTCGAAGATGGGCCACATTGGTCCATTCCTTCTAGTACCTCCCTCACAGTGAAATTTTGAGTCTCTAAAAACTTCTATACTATCTATTCAAATCATCTTTAATCACACTCAAATAGAAATACTTAATCCGTCGCTATCACCTTCAGAAAAATGGCGAAGTGTCGCCAACCCTTTTGGTACCTCCCACACAATGGATCAATTTTTTTGTACAAAAAATAAACTTCTTATATTTTTAATACCATTGCATATAAAAATATGCAATTTTCTCAAATAAAATAGTTTTTTATTACAAATAAAATTATTGTTTAGGAATTTCCCCAAATACTCGTATATTTTATTTAAAAAAATTTTCAAAACTTTTGCTGACTTTATCGAATTTCAGTTTTAATATTTCGTTGGTTTCAAATTGTACCTCCCAGTTACAATACCATATGCCGCTTAAACGTCTGTTTAAATCCATCATTTAAAATTTCTGAGTATTCCAAGTAATCATTTCTTGGCAATCCTCCGAGTAATTTATGTTGATCCATTTTTAATTATTATTAATTATTTTTACGAACATTAAAAATTTCAAAAAAAAAACATTCAATTAATAAAAATGTAACATAAAAGTACAACACATGAATTTGGGACTCAATTCTGAGAATTGGAAGTGAAAATAGCCCCAAAAATAAGAACTTCTGCATCATTCGTTTAGTAAAGTTGGCTCAATTAATAATTTAATGGCCATAAGATTTTTTTTCCTCAAGGTGGATTTTATGCACTTTTATTCTATATATTATATATATTTTTTCGGTATACCGTATGGAATATCTCTTTTGTGTCTGAAGCAAAGTTGTAGATATTGAATAGGAGAAATGCGGAACAAATCTACCCGAAAAATATGCATCCAGTACCTTAAATATCGCAAAAAATGCCCACAAAGTCATAAAATATCTGTCAGTAAAATATTGAAAAATACGTATACGTAATACGGAATAATTTTTTGTTGGTACAATATTTCCCATTCATTTATCATCTCTGGTGCAATGAAGTGAATGTTTGTTACACGTGAGTGTGAGAGCGTAAAAACCTCTTAACAGTTGTTGAATGAAGGAAAATCAGAGAGCTTTTCTACTCAGTTGTAACTGTTACAGTGCGTGGGTGTTCTGTGTCAAGAGACAAAAGCTTTCTGGAATTGTTAACATGTAAGCTCGCCCATCATTCCACTCGTCTTCGTGAGAAAAGCTTTTACGAAGTCTCTATGAATGAATGAGTGGACCATAACGAGTGTACCTCCTGTTGCTTCGTTTCACGAGCAACTTGTTGTTGCCCTCGAGTTGTGTGTGAGTTTGTGGAAGTCATTTTGAGCTTTTCTAGAACTTACAGTCACTGGAAGGACCACTTAAAGCGTACTTGTGTGGCAATGTGTGCGCGCGGATTCGCGCACTCGTGTGGATGCTATGTGAACACGAAGACGGATACGAAGAAGAAGAGGAAGAGCTGATGGCTGATGTTGGGGTTCGGTACTGGCACTACCTGATGCTTGAAATCAGTTCAACCTGGTGAACACAGACTGCATGTAGTGTAGAGCGGTTAAATAAGCGCCAGCGTGTGCATCACCACCAACAAAAGTATCCACCACTTTCTTCTTCCTCGTTTCTCAATCTTCTTCACATCCTCGCCAAGAGCAACCCAACCGACCAAGCGACAAGCGACCATCATCAAACATCAGCAGCCAGTCAGTAAGCAACAAACATCCATCCAACGGCAACAGCAATAACAAGTCAAAGACGACGAGGACCATAGCAATCGGCTCTATTGTAACATAAGACGCCAGTGTTTGGTTCGTCCAGTAAGTCAGTCGTCCATTTTACGGCGTCAATTTACAGCATCACAGGGATAAAATCTGTAAGCGAATGATTGTGTGTATGTGTGTTCGTTTAGGAAAATCTGTGACATTGTTTGGACTCAGCGAAGAGTAAATTGTGTGACCAAGTGTCAATTTATTACGATTAGCCGTGTCACCACCGACACACATACACACACCGCACAACTTTCACCGCCATTAGTCCGGTCACTGCCCGCTGGTCGTTCGTTGTTCCCGCCCACCCATTGTCCATTAGCATATGGCATCCGAAAGTGATGTCAACATGAGCAAACTTCATCATTGTCCCAGTAACGTTCATCGTCGTCAAAGGGTAAGTGTTTTACAACCTAATCGATATTGGCTCTCGCAAAATCCATTTCCCCATGATTTGACAAAAATCAAAAACCCCCGGAAAACCCCCTTAGCATCAGTCAGTCAACCCATCAATTTAGCTACCATTCGATCCTGGCATCCAACCATCAATCCACGTACTCGTATTGTGTAATGTCAGTGTCATTCTGGTTAGTCCATGTTTTGCAGCGTTACTACAGTCATTTATCTGTAATTAATTTCTCTCTATATATTGACACCCGTGAACGGTTGTGGGAAGAGCTAGAGTAGAATGAGGATGTGGTTACATAGTCTGTATGTACATACCTTTATCTGTAATCCAATTTCTGGGAAAACTAGCCATATGGATTGTGAACTGTAACATACGCTTGTCCATATGGATCTTTTTTTGCGTTGCGTTTTCAGTGTTGCCATCAAAGGGATCCTGAAATAAAATGTTTAAAAATACCATTACAAAATTCACAACAAATTTTAAATCGGGTAATTTGCATACAAATCATAATGTGGAAACATTTGAGAATGGGAATGGAAATGTGAGTAGATCGGAACATTTTGAAATTATAGTTCTGGCCAAGTGCAGTGCAATTTTTGATGGCTTTTCCTAATAATTCAGAACCAGACCTTAGTGCTTAGTTCAACATGCTACGCTTCCCTTATTCCAAAGAGGAATATGAGGCAGAAGACGGTGATGTATGAGATATTCCAGTTAGCCTTAGCTTGACTCGCACTTCCTATCACAAAAAATCGCCGAAGACTTTTCAGAAAACAAATTTCCTCGGACAAAATATGTCTCAATAAAAGATACAGATTTAATATGTATTACATTCAATCTATATGCGACACAAGCACAAGTTTTTACATCTTTAAAATTGTTAGAGAAAAATGCAACAAAGTCTTAAAACGAGCTTGCGTTTTATCATACCTAGAAATTCCAAAGTATGAAATTGAAAAATTTAAATTGAAGAGAAAAATAAAATCTTTAGAAACTCTGTGAATAAAATCCTTTGGGCGTTTGTTTGTAACGCATAATTTCCGAAGCAGTAAGAACGTTGGAACTAAACTGTGCAGGATTAGTTCAGTTTGGATGAGTTTGGACTGTGTTTTCGAAATACATAATTGTAACGCGATATACGAGTACGGAGGAGTGGTCAAGTTATCGGCAAAATTCTCATTTTCATTGGGTCAGAATTTTTAATATCTACCTATAAATTTTATTTTTGACTAAAAAGTTTCTAAATGGAAAAATAAGAGCTCGTTATCTTTTATTTTTTGAAAATTATTTTTAGTTCTCTTGAACGGCTGAACCGATTTTTACAAAATTTACGTCTTTTGAAAGAGAACATAAAGTGCCAAGTGTAATTTTTGTTTTTAAAAAATTTATATATTTTTTAAAACTTTAATTTAAAAAAAATGCTACCAACTCGATATTTTGTTTTTTACACAGAATATGCAATATCACAAAACCAAAACAGAAATTGGATTTTTGGGGACACAACATTTGCAAAAGTTATTGGCGAAATACTACAACAGGACATTATTCTTCTGTTTTTGCAAAGCACTGCGTGTAAAATTTCATTCAAAGGAATTTTAAAATTCACTTGTGCAAAAACAGAAGAAAAATGTCCAAAATTACCAGACCTATCTTAGCATAACTTTTGCAAATGTTGGGTTTCCAAAAATCAAATTAATTTTTTGGATGAGAGTCTATCGTATTTTTTGCCATGAATGGGGTGGAATTTTTTTTATATTAAAGTTATAAAAATTTTTGAAAAAAAAAATGAAAAATTTAAAAAAATCCACAAAAAAATGGTCCGTTATGTTCTTTTTGAATGGACTTAAACTTTGTAAAAATCAGTTCAGCCATTTAAGAGCAATTTCAAACAACTTAAAACCGAAAAATATTATCACATTTTGAACAAATAAACTCTTCAGCGTTACCGCGTAAATTATGTACAGAAATAGTGTTCAAAATTTCAAAACGATCGGTGCAGTAGTTTTGAAGAAGTTGGACACCGACCTTTTTTATGTTTTTTCTTTTTGTTTTTCTGATGAACTAAGTCACGTATGAGGTGCGGTTGCTTACACTGCTGTATCTTCGCTAGTTTTGCTCCGATTCATCTCAAATTTTCACACAATATTGTTAAGTTTCTCCAATCAAAAATTAAATAAAAAAATTCCAAAAAAGGTTTACAAACGTTACCTCCCCCTTAATAAAGGCCTTCGTCTTTGTAACCCTTTTTGCACATATCGATCATTCCATCTCCGATTTCGTTAAAACTTTAAAGGAAAACTCAATCCTATAAAATAGTTGATTTATTGAAGACGAAAAAACAAAAGGATATTTTTTCAATTGATATGACGTGATATGCGTGGGCAGAACTCATTCTTTGAGTTCTGCCCACGCGTTTTCTCAACACAACATTTTCAATGTTCCTACCTCGACACTTTTTCTTGATTTTCGCAATTTTCACTTTTTTTAATATGTGTAAAATATTTTTAACAGAAGAATATGTCCAAGAAAAATGGGAGTCGTCATTTACATAATTGTTTAAAAAGTTTCCGTCTGATGTCCTTTTTTGGCAGTCTACAATCAGTTTCTTCATAAGGGAAAGAAAGCAGATTTTGGCACAATAGGAAAGAGATAAATTTAATTTTGAATGTCAGCATTCGCGTTTTTCTGATTTAACTAACCACCGACCGCATTTTAAGAAAAGTTATGACAAATATTCTGAAAATAGTTCCAAGAGCAAAATGCGCATCATTTGAATATTTCCAAACTATATAAACTAAATTTAATAAAATTCCAACCTTAAATAAATCGGGAAAAACAAATTATTCATTATATATATCCAGCCAAAATGCACGATGTTAATTGTAAATAAAACAAAAGTTTTCAGAGAATTATCTTAATACTTTTTATTGTGATAGAAGGATCTATGACAATTATGTGTGAAACAAAATATCGGCCAAATGATCGCCGCGGCTTCGGTGGCATACCTCTATCCGATGGAACATATTTTCAATGACTCTAAGACATAATTGAGGTTCAATGTCGTTAATGCGCCGAACTATCTCATCCTGTAGCTCTTAAATTCTTCTTGGCTTAATGACGTACACTTTTTCTTTTAAATATCCCCAAAGAAAGAAGTCTAACCAACGGTGTCAAATCAAATGATTGTGGCGGCCAATTAACATCGCCACAACACAATTTCTGGCCAAAAGACCAGATCTCGCAATAACGAACACCATTCACGGTAACTGCTTGACTTCTCTTCTGCCACACTATCTCGAACAGCATGAATGTTTTCCCCAGAACGAACTGGACGAGCAGGCACAGGTGTTTTCACATCTCCTACAGACCAGGTGTGGACACATTTGGTCGATTATGCTGACCAAAAAATCACGAAGTGCACGAAATGCATTTTTATTTGAAAGTCCATTTTCGTTAAAGGTGTCAACAATCTTAACGCGGTGCTCAATTGTGTACCTCTAAATGGTTGAATTTGTCAAACACTGAAACAATGAAATGTCAACTTAAGTTGGGCAAAAAAAACTTTACGTTAAGATGTGACTCACAACTAACATTGGCATTATGGTTGGACCACCCTTTATATAAATATGCACACAAGTTGTAATAATTCGAAATCGACTTATTTCTCTTAAGAACGTTAATAATAATAATAGACCTTGCTCGAAGTAATTTCGAGCAACCTCAAAGTGGGCATAGGCTCCCGATAAGATGCCGCCATCTGGATCTTCGTTTAGGTGTTTCTCTCAGTTCAAGCAGGTTCATACTTTTTCTCTTCATCTAGCGTAGAAAGGCGCCATGAGTTATTCGGCAGTCCTCGTCTTCTAAATCCCTGTGGGTTGTATGTCAATGCTCTTAGACAGATACAGTTGTCTTCTCTTCGTAAGGTGTGGCCAATGCAACGGAATTTTCTATTCCGAGTCTCGTTATTGATACTGGACATGTTTGCCATTTCCAATTGTCTAACATTTGAAACATAGTTTGGCCAATATATGTGTAGAATTATTCGAAGGCATCTGTTAGTGAATACTTCTAGTTTATTTTTAATTTCTTCTGAAACAAGCCAGGTCTCACAGCAGTATAGTAGAACGGATAGCACACAAGAGGAGAATATTTTCAATTTAGTGTTTTTGCTGTATTCGCTTGACTTCCATTAATAAAGGACCCACAGCAATTTTTCACGAAAGAAGCTCAGTGTTGAGAGAATTTTTTCTCCAATTATCCTCTTTATGTTGTTCTTTGGACTAAAACGTATATTCTCAAGCCTTCCGCTTCAAATTACCTACCGAGATAGGTAACCATCCTGGTTTCCCAAAAGCTTTTTAATGAAAACTTCCAGTCCCCTTTAGAGCAATCTAGATAGCAGCGAGGCCCAACGAACACACCTTATACCAGGAGTATCTGTCGGTCGTAGATTTCCGTTTGTTCGGATGTGATATAATAATAATAATCATAATATCATCTGATGTTACTTGTTGTCATTTTATTCAATTCATTTTGTACGTCATGTGGGAGCATTTATTTGGCGTCAAGCTAGGCCAACTTTCAATCGCTTGAGGTACGCTATGCGTATGCCTTTTAGTCTGCTGTTTACAGTGGTATATCTTTATTATTCGATTCTGGATATTTGTATATTTCTCCTGAATATCGCCCAACATCTGTGGCTCTATAGCAAATTTAACTCAAGCTCGTCGGTTTTGCCTCGCTTGTGTCCCGTCTTCTGCTAAGTTATGTGTCTCCACATAAATGTACTTCAAGTCATAAAAAAGGGTTTCCGTCAAAAATATTCAGGATCTTAATGTCACGCATGCTGTTATGTTACATTTTATAGTCTGTTGCAAATTATATGTATTCTTCTCCTGTAGACTGAGGGTATAAAAGTAGATGTATCATTGTCGCAAAGTGGCAACCCTAAGAGTGCGTAGTTCCTGTTTTTTTTTCTTTTCAGAGTATCTTTTGACAATAAAATATTTTGTATGCGTTTGTTTGTGCAACTGAATTTATTTTTTCTATTTTTAATTGGAATATGTATCTATCAGTTTGTTTAACATGCTCCCGCTGCTATTGTTATTGTTGGTGTTGTTGTTGTCGTTGTAACAAGTGTTATTGCATGTTGTTACTGCAAAAACAATTGTTGTTATCGTTATCGTTGCCATATACATACATAGTATATCCGTACTTGCAACAGCAGCAGCAACAACAACACTAACAAGAACAACGACATCAACAGAAGAAGACTGACGACGACAACGACGACTATCAGTTGCTGCGCAATTAATAATTTCGTTATGTATTCTGTGTTCAGAGTTCCCTGTTTCGGTGCTTCGATATGTTCAGAGTGTTCGTTCGGTATTCATAAGAGTATTATCGGGCGTGTGGGCGTGTTTCCTGCTGAATATCCTGTCCAATGCGAGTAAAGGTTATGTTCCGTTTTGCACATTTTGGCTACATTGGCAAATGTACTCGAGTTTGTGTATGTGTGTAAGTGTTTGTTGCTGTCGCTGTGTCTGTGTGTCAGTGGAGTCCCTCGGAATTTGTCGGTGTATCTCTGTATCACGGCAAACGGTGCATGTGTGTATATCCATTTCTCCCCTCTTCCCACTCCACTTACAATTCCCGAGAGTACAGTTATTCATTTTTGATGAGTTTCGATGGAAACCATCAGTCGGTTGTACTTCGATGCACATTTCCATGCCAACCTGATGATACAGAAGGGTAAGGAGACACTATAAACCATCACCTCCCCGCTTGCCGTCACAGATATTTGTGGCACTCATTTTGGGACCTCGACCGACGCCTATCATCATCATCAATCATCATCTCTAACGGTTAGTAATTATGACATTTACAACTACTTTGACATACGAATTACAAACGCACACACACATACAGGTAATTTTATTACTAACATATGCTTAAGCTCCAAATAAATTCATACATATTCGGAAGTAACAGTGGCCGTTTGTAGTAGTGGTAGTCCAAGTTGAATGGACCTCGTTTGGGATGCAAATAAAGTGTGATCATCATCAAATTTCATTACAGATGAATTTATTGGTCATTCACAAATATTACAGTTGCCAGTTGAAGAGGGTCTTCAATTATGCATAAACAGATTGTGTTAACTTATCTTAAGTTGAATTGAATATGAGGTATGACACGCTGAAAAAATCGATTATATATGATATTCTATATTTTTAGGGTACAATCGAAATATCTGTTTTTATATTTAACACAAACTAATATTATACGATTGGATGAAAACAGTTGATTCCATATGGATGTATCCCCAAACAAACCTTTGTGTCCATCCAAATACATTTTTATTTGGATCTCTTTTTCATTGAAAAAAAGTTGAATTTGCATTTTCTTAGATTTATATATCATTCTTTAGAAATAAACGCATAAGGAAGGGCTAAAGTCGGGTGGAGCCGAATACGCTATCGTAGCAGAATAAGTAGAAATATTACAAATAATATAAGTTGTTTATACATATATACCGGTGGTATATTTAAATCTGAAGCGAATTTCTTCAAATTTGGCAACGTCAATTTTCGGTTCTCAAAAATGCAAAATATAGCCTATGCATAGAGGCTATATAAATCAGAACCGATATTCTTTAAATTTGGCAAGTAACGTTATTGGTTTATAAAACGGTTATCTGCTTTATTTTTAAAGTTCTCTACAGAAATGCAGATTCTCTATATGCAAAATCTGGATCTTATATATATGACGACTATATCTAAAACTGAACTGATGTTCTTCAAATTTGGCAGATTTTATTTTCGGCACAAAGTACTTTTCTGTATCAAAATTATTTTCTGTATCAAGGCAAAATATGGCTTCTATGCCGCGTAGATGGCAAATTGGGATGCACATATGCACTTCTCTGGGCTAAATTTTTTAAAGATGTGCCAGAAAATAAAGTTTTTATACTACTTAAATACCAAATCGGGGTATATACGAGTATACATATATATGGGAGCTAGAATGTGCTCTATACTGAATTTCATCAAGATTGGAGTTTAAATGCGACCTGTGCTTTGCGTACAAGCTTAAGATGGATGGACGGATGGATATGTTTGAAACGAATGAAAATATATTTGGTACACAAATTTTTAAATATTATATATTTCTGAGCAAATAAATTTTATTTGAAAATCAAAAAAATGTATTTGGAACACATATGTTAATATATTACATCGAAATATATTTGCAAAGTAATTTACTCAAATAAACTATGTGTTTATATGTAAATAACATTATTGTATATGAATTTCACCAACAGCGGGCAAAATCCTAAAATTCTGCTTAAACACATAAGCTGGTTTTAATTTAAACCATTTTATATATTGTTCAATATATAAACTAGCGACTATATTCAAATTTAGGTTATTTAATGTACTCTGGACTCCTAGTCGGCCATGTGGGAAATTTGTGCAATATTATTTTTTTTAGTGGAACTTTAGACTTGTTGTTAAAAATGTGTTTGGTTGACCATTAATACAAAAACTATGTATTATAACAAATGCTTCTCCAACAAGATATCTTAAAGTTATTAGAACACTTTATTATTTAGGCGTTTTTATCATTATTTTTAGTGCTGACATAGATAACCCATAACATTCATTCATAAACATATATTTATTCATAAATTTATTTATAAATATAAATTTGTTCTTAAGAAATGTTGTTAAAAAATAATATATAAGATAAGAATAACTACAATTTCTTCTAAAGTGTTGTCCAACCAAACCTCACGATCTTAATTGTTATTTAAAACAAAAAGTTTTCAGAGAATTATCTGACAATTATGTGTGAAACAAAATATCGGCCAAATGATCGCCACGGCTTCGGTGGCATACCTCTATCCGATGGAACATATTTTCAATGGCTCTGAGACATAATTGAGGTTCAATGCCGTTATTGTGCCGAATTAGCTCATCCTTTAGCTCTTGAATTGTTCTTGGCTTACTGACGTACACATTTCTTTTAAATATCCCCAAACAAATACGTAAAACGCTGTAAAATCACGTGAGATAATCTCGTCCAGGTCCATATTCTCAATTTCTGGGCACTAGAAGTCCGTTATCATCTCGCGATAGCAAACACCATTTACGGTAACTGCGTGGAGAATGGCCTGATGACCAGAACGAACTGCACATGAGTTTTCACATCTCGGTTTGCTAAAAATTTGCGCACAATTCTCTCGGTTGTAGACACATTTAGTCGATTACGCTGACCAAATAGTAGCGTTCGTCACAATGGATTCACCGTTTTATTAACAAATCGACAAAAAATGTTGGTTGCAAATAAGTAATTTTAGAACTCTGTTATATTCATATATCTTTTAGGTATTCGACTTTTACCAAAATTAGCTAAAAATTACGAAAACACACTTCAACTTTCAAAGTTACTTCCGTTTTTTGTAGCGTGCGTAACAAAACTTTGCGATCAATTATTTCGGCAAAAATAACTGTTTAAAAGAGCGTTTGGTGGTCGTGGGTTCGATTCCCACCAGAGGCTTTGGTCGGTCGCTACAAACATGTAGCCACATAGTCCTTGTAACCCGGCCTTCCCCTGGACCGTAAAATTAGATTATAAATTTACTATGTATTGTAATTTATATAAATAGATAAATAATTGTTTAAAAATTATTTCTTATGTCATTCGAAAGTACACTCTCATAAATCTCACTAAACACTATGTATAAGTTGAAAATGTATCTTTTGAAAGACCAAAAAAAAATATATTTTATCGGAAAACGCGTACGAATGTAGCGTTCCAAAGCCGAATGTGAGCTGATTATCACTTTTTTCCAAAGGCCAAAGGCCAAAACCGAATAATCGATCGTACTATAGTACGGTCCTTAAAACCGAAAATTCAAATTAACAAATGAGCGAAACATGCAGAAACGACAAATCTATATAACGAGTGATTGTTTAAGAGCTTTTGGATTTGATTAAAAACACTAAATTTAGAGAAATGTATGAAATCTTTATTTGAGTCCATAGAATTTTTTATATAATTCAATGTTTAAAGATAATTTCATGTTGACCGCGGCGGCCCCTCAAATGGTTCATACGCTGGGACCAATTTTGGCATACTCCCTCCAACATATCGGCCGGTACCTCATGAATAAACTCCTAAATCGCACGATGTAGGCGGCCAATTGACCGGCCCCAAACGTTAAAAAACTGTTCACCAAACTCAAAATTCATTAAAAATAAATAAAATTCATTAATCTACAAGCCTTGTTCGTTTGTAAGTCGATTTATGGTTAAATTATAGATCAAATTGAACATGTTTGATAGGATCATGTTACACGAACAGAGCTGAGCTGCCAAAAACAACACTGTCCGTGGACTGTTCGTGCAGCAATGTAAGTCATACGACCCAGTGGTCGAAGCAATAACGATACCAGTAAAGAGCGTTTGTGTCATTTTTGCCATTTTTTGTTTTTTTTTTGTTAAGTTTAGGGCTTTGGTGTGTTCTGACATATAGTAACATTTTATGGCCAACATTTTTTGAAGAACGTTTCATCCCCCCTCCACATTTTAGGACTTTTTTTACGATTTTTTAAAATAGTGTCAAAAATTGCAGTTATGTGGGGGAGCTAGGGGGTTAATATGTTACACAAAAATATTGGCCTTAATATTTTCTATAAAGTTGCTGAACATAACCTATACCAAAAAAAATATTTTGGTTTGAAAATAGTAAAATACTGACATTGGGGTGTCCAGACACGTTCACATTTTATTTATATATTTACAAAAGTTGTTTAGATTTGGCTACAATTTTGCCAAATATTGTTAGTGAAAAATTACGATTCCCTGTAAGTTGTGCTGCAAAAAAAGTCATTAATTTTTTTAAGAATTAGGAATTTTATTATTAAGAATTATATTAAGAATTGTATTATTAATGCGGTTACGAATATATTATTATTGCGGATATTTATTATTAGTGATCATTATTTTTTGTCTTGTAATCAAAATATTGAAAAATATTGAAATTTTTAAATAAGAGTAGTCAAGAAAACAATAGTTCACTCAGGGAGTATAATATATTCAAAAATAGGACTGAATTCGGTGTTTGTTATATATATATATGTACGTACATATCTGCATTCGTTTTCATAAATTTTGTCATTGTATTTTCCAACAGATCGTGTTTGCGTTTCTGTCATTTAATTATTTAATCTGCATTGATTGATTTCGGAATAATTAAATTTAATAAGTGAAAAAATTACATTTCACAAATTTGAAATTTTTTAAATCAGAACAAAATAACTCATTTTTCATGAGTTTTGGAGAGTATTTTATTAGTGACGGTGTAAGAATCTGAATTTTATTTTCTTATGTTTGACAATTTACATTTTCTGTTAAATATTTATGAGTATTAATTATTATGATATGCGAATGCAATTAAATATGTACATACTCACACATACATACTTATTGAAAAAAAGAACGCATAAATAATTTTAATAAAATTTTGCTCATTTGAATTTATGAAATTAATAATGCATACTTTGTTGCTTTTCTTCGGGTGGCTGACTGATTGACTGACTGCCGCAAACAAATAACACAACGTCCATCGTTCCACCGGTCATTTAATGTCACTACCACACATTAACCGATTTTTATCAATTGATTACATTTCATTAATTACAAAAGAGAAATATTTATTGAACGTGATAAACAATTTAATAACAGAATTATTAACATTTTGTGAAATTGTGAAAAATTCATTAAACAAAAGGTACCCTCACCAAAGACATACATATGCACACAGTTCGATTGATAAAATCCCATTAAAAAACCACAAAGATCATAATGTGCCTTTGAGGGGTGAATATTCTGCGGCCATTAATTTAATAAAACATAACTCTCTTTCTCTCTCGCTCACTCCCTTCCCTGTCCCCTAGGAAACTTGTTCAAAATACGAAAAAAAAGTAATTATATCCTGTGAATGCAGCGACAAAAGCGACAAAAGCGCCAATGGCCGCAGTTGTTGCGGCTACGAAATGCGTAGATATAGCCTCCTCCTCATCATCATTCGTAGTATCAGCATCAGAATCGAAAGACTGACTGATTCTGTTGATATAATTAACTATCCCATGGACTGAACATAATGACATGGAGACATCATCATATTACGACTTGGATAGATGGGGAAAAATGGTTGGTTGGTTGCTCATGGTCATTATAAATTACATTAATTTTATATTAAAATAAAATAAGAACTATCCAAGAAAGAAAAACCTCGGGTTCGTCCTCGAAGTCGAACTCAGCCACATTGAACATAACAATTAGCGATTTTCTGCAAAATGTGGTTCAATAAATATCAAAAATTGTTCTCATTGAAATCATACGGGGAATATTTTTGTAGAAAATTTCGAATGTATATATAATGCTTGGACGCCCTATTCGTCCTTCCTTAGAAGTATTTTAAGTTGTACTAAGAAACGTGTTCTAAAAAATGTCGCCTCCTAATTTCAGTAGGGATCCTAGAAGAAACGAATTACAATATCAGTGTTTTTTGTTTTGTAATTGCAAAACTAAAATAGGTAGACTAATTGCGAACGATTTAACTAATACTATAGCATTTCATACAGTATCTGTGGAAGGGACAGCCTTTATTTTCCTTCGAATGGTACAATTCGAGTAAATTAATGTAAAAAGTAATTATTGGCTAGTAGGGTTGTTATTGGAAACTGGGAACTGATAATATTAAACCAGTAAGGAAAGACAGAAAGCCGGGCGGGGCCAACTACATAATACCCTACACTTCCTTAACAATGTGAAAAGGGGCATTGATACGGGGATATATGTATATATAAAAATCTGAACCAATTTGTTTGGCAGTGTTCTTTGGCAGTTTTCTCTCATTTTACCAAAAAACGTTGGAATTTTGATAAATATGTATTATTTCATTATGTCTTTTTGACCTACATATGTACAAATGTATTCTGGTAGAGGAGACCAAAAAAAGATATACGTGTATCGTGGTTTTGAAAACTGTTTCTGCAGCATATCGGCAAATGAAATTATGTGTTCTTTACATCTGAGGTGTGGAGTATGTTCACCAACTTTGTGGAAAACATTAGGACCAATATTTCTGTGGAACATATTAACCCTCTAGCTACCCCTCATAACGGTAGTTTTTGGCTCTATCTTAAAAAATCGTAAAAAAGCCCTAAAAATGGGGAGGGATATGAAAAGTTCTACAAAAATGTTGGCCATAAAATTTTACTATATGGGCAAATCCAAAAAACTGTATACTAAAAATTAAAAAAAATTCCAGATATGTAATGAAATTATTATTTTGCGGTACATTCTAATGATCTCACCATTGAAATGACACGTTCAGTGGGCTCTATAAAATATAAATTATAACATTATATAATAATTTCCGCAGAATATTGTCGTTTTAAAACGGTAAAATTGTTGTGTAACGTCCGCAACAGACGAATTTCTAGTTTTTTGATGAACCACGAAGTGTTTTATTCTAATAAGAGCTATTTTAATATCCTTAAATATTCCTCGTTCTTTAATGTATTTAGATGATTACTATGCACCTTAGCTAAACAAACATGCAAATTCACGTTAACCTGAAAAACTACTTTCATTTTTTGTAACGTCTGAAACGGAATTTGTGCCGCGTATATCGCATTCATCAACAGTATTTAGGTAAATATTGAAATGTCATTTCAAAGAACTCTGAAATAATTGTTGTTTCTGAAGGCTATATGCAAATATTGCATTTAGAACGCCTACAGGATGAACATTAGTAAAACAAAATGCGTACGAATGTAACGTCCGCAACCCAGGATTTGCCCATATATGTATGTCAGAACCAAAGACCAGAACTGGTCGAAGCAATATGTTTGAGTTCATCAAGTTTTTATTTAAGACATAATTATTAATTTTTTTAAATACATGGACAGTTAATGGAGTATTTCATTTTTTATTTTTTTGGGCACGTTGTTCAATCCATTTGAAATTCTCAAAGTCTTTTTTTAGAAAATACTAAAAATAAATAAAAAAAAAATATATATTAAAAAAGTTGTAAGGAATTCAAACCTCTTCAGTCATTTTGGGATACCCTGTATTCTCCATTAAAATAATGTATTTAAAAAAAAAAAACAAGTAAGAAAGTTTCAGTCGGGTAAACCGACTAAGGTATACCCTCACTTTGTGAGTAATGTAATATGGAATATTACACGGATTATTCCGACAATTTGTGTGGGATGTACCAGACACATTGCACTGTGCCGGGGGTACAAAAAGGGGAGTGGTGATAACACCCATTTTTCACAGGGTTATAGATACTTCAAAAGCGTTACACAGTAAATTTCAAGTATTTTTATAGACTGGTATTAATGTTATAAGCTGTTAACTTTTGGTGCAAAATATTACCTTTGAGTGTTTGATTTTATGGCCAACATTTTTGTAGAACATTTCGCCCTCCCCATTTTAAGGGGCGTTATTTAAGATTTATTAAAATAGAACCAAAAAATACCATTCTTTGGGGGAGCTAGAGGGTTAATATATTCCACAAAAAGTATTAGCATTCACTTTTTCTACTACAACTCAGGTGTAAATAAAACGTAGTTTCATATTAAAACTTTCAAAAAACGTTAACCCCCTCTAAAATAACATTCTCATCGTCTTCTTTACCAGAATCCATTGTCAGAACCCCGTTATTTTTTTCGTGTGGTACAGTGTTATTAGTTCGTCTCTGGAAGGGTGTTATTTTTCTCAATTTTACGCAAAAAATTTGTTAAACCGATTATTGTATAGCGGGAGTTTTTTAATTTCAGAAGTTTTGGTATTCGAAGATTTTTAGAGGTGGCCTAAAATTACAGATACAATATCGAAACATTTCGCATTTTCATATGTGTGTAATTTCAAAAGATTCTAATAAATAGTATAGAAGTTATTGAATAATCATTATTTCACTAAATTGTAACCTCTTTATGGGGGAGGTACTAGAAGGAGTGTACTAATATGGCGCATCTTCGCACTTAGCCTGAGATAAACAAAAATATAAGATCATACCAATTTTGAAGTCAATCAGTTACTCCTTTCGGGAGTTACCGTGCGCTACAACATAGAGACAAACAGACAGACAAATGTCTTTAAATGTCGTAAAACGGATTTCCGCCGTAAGTGTAACACATCCTTTGATGTAATACACATTTGGCCCGTAGCAAATTATATACCCTCGATACACTTAAGTGAGGGTATAAAATGGCGTGGCGATTGTGGCCACGACCTAAAGCGAATATAGCCTTGGGTGATTTGTTACACTGTACTATAATTTGGCGTAAGAACAGTCCACATACAAAATAATGTTACACAGTTTAGCGAATTTATTTTCTGCTGCAACGTATGAGTTAGGGGTTCCATTCAATATCTATTTGGTTCTGACTTAGAGCTTATGACCACCCAAATTTTTTATTGAAATCATGTTTTAAAAAAATCGTGTATTGGGACCTTTACGAATTGCTTTTTTTTGGTAGTACTTAATAGATCCTAAATTTGTAATTGGGTCATGACCACACGCTGAAAAAAAAATCGCTTCTGTAGTATATTGTTCCAAACATATTCGGCTTGAAACATATATATCTTTAGGATACACTCTAAACATATAATATTTGGTACACACAAAAATTATATATTTGGGAAGATGTTGTTCTAAACAAATCTTTGCTTACATCCAAATATGTTTTTATTTGAGACTATCATTTCCGAAACAAATATTTATTTGCACTTAAGAAATTTACGTCAACACGTTGTGTTAAATTTTTTACTAATTCAAAGTTTTTTTTAAGAAATTTTTAATGTTTGTAAAAATAATAATAATTGAAATCGTATAATCTTGGAACAAAATAAATTACTTGGAGGATTGACAAGATATGATGACTTGGAATACTAACTAATTTGAAATTTAAACAGAAGTTAATGCTGCATATGGTATTGTAACTGGGAGGTACAATTCGAAACTAAGGAAAAATTTAAACTGAAATTTTAAAAAGTCAGCAAAAGTTTTGAACATCTTTTTTAAATAAAATATATTTGGATAAATTCCTAAACAATAATTTTTTCTGTATTTAAACACATATGTTATTTGAGAAATTTAGTTTGCAAATATATTTTGTTGTAATATATTAATATATGCGTCCCAAATATATTTTATTGATTTTCAAATAAAATTTATTTGCTCAGAAATATATAATATTTAAAAATTTGTGTTACAAATATATTTTCTTTCTATTCAAACATATCAAAAAAGACGATTTTGCCCCGTGCATAAGATGGTTGTGTCGTATCTTATATTGATCTGTTGTAACCATAATATGGTTCCTTTAAAACCATATTATGACAAAATAATTTATTTGACAAAAATGTATTCTTCTCATAACAATTTTCTTGGCGCAGAGGTTTGAACGCGTTAAAGAAATGGAGCATTAAACCGAGACCATTTTGCAGGAAACATATTTTGACGGAAATAATTAACATTTGGAAAAATAACTTATTTCTTAAATGGCGAAAATCAATCTTGTATTTATTTATGGTTTGTGTCGCTTTTTTAAGACCTAATAAGCTAATAACATTTATTTCAATGTCTTCAAAGGCTTATTTGTTTGGTTTATGCTTAAAATATTTTTTGTCAATAACATTTTTGGCACTCATGAGCGTTAAATTGGAAAATTGGTAGCTTATTTCGATTCGTAACTGTTTCGATTCAAACAAATCAAAACCCAATTCAAACAAATGAAGCAAAAACTTATTATAAAATGTTGGTATAGGGTGGGCCATTTACAATTTTAAATTTAAACTACCGATTACTTTGACTTGTGATTTGAGCCCTTTGAATTGAATTTCTGTGAGGAGCCGTTAAGGATACACATTACGCAAATCACCCAGAAGAGAAAATTTGGGTTGATCGGATGAGGTTCTGCCGAGCCAGTCGTGGTAGTCATATGAAATTGTGTTCCATTTTTAAATGATATAGTTTAACCTTTCCAATAAAAGCAGAAATTTGAAAAAATATCAGTACATTTTTTATAGCCGATTCAAATTCAAATTCAAATTCAAAATTTTAAATGGCCCACCCTGTAGTTATATTATTGCAGGAAACATGTAATGACAACAACTGCTTTATGTGTAGTTACTGCAACCAGGATATTAGTTCTGATGCAAATTGTGAGGTTGCCGAGACCATGCTCAATCACGAATTTTCTCTACGTGTTCATCTCAGTACTTTAAGTACATACTCGTATATACAAATTGTACATAGTTTGAATTAGATTACGTCCTGCTGTGTATGGACACAATAGTTTATAAAACTTTCTTACCTTAATCCTGATCATAAAATCAAACATAAACTTGGAATTAATCCCTGAAGGTGAGAACATCTTACCTTTTTGTTTCCCTTGTGAAACAAAAGCTGAGTAGCCGCATACAATCGATACAGTCTAATAAACATTAATGAAAAGCCTTTCAGCAGAAATTCATTAAAATTGTTGTTCGCCGCAGCATATCCCAATTCGATTGGATTTTGTTTAATAAAAATGTTTTCTGCTGTTGTTGTGTTTAGTAGCTCTCCGAAGTTATGACCACACACACACCGAGGAGGAATTTGTTTGCCAGTGCAGCATAACTCAATCAGAAACTCAAACGCAAAACCGAAAATTGAAATCCCAGAACTGAGAACTCAAAGTAGAAAAAAAAACAGCAACATAAACTGATAAATTCCAAAAACTGCGTTCGACAGCAGATGAGGTTATTATTGCGAGGCATCTGTCCGTGATGGGCAACCTGATGATGAACGAGCTGGAATAGCGCAAGCTTGTACTTGTCTCGATATTTTGTTAGTCGCAGAATGATGATAGTGGCCCGTCTGTCCGTCCGTTGGTGTCATAAATTCATTTATGCCCCCACCCCCAGAAGCCAAGATCCAACCCCAAATCTCCCGTTCTAAAGAGACTAAAGAGAAAAGTTTGCTGTGTCGGTATTTTGTGGCATTTTATATTTGTTTCATAAAAATAAATCTCCTCTAAGTCCGATAATAAAGTTTTCATTCATTTCGCTTTCAATTGCAGCTCGACTGGGGAAGCTACTGCCTCAGCTGCTGACTACCCGAGTGTTGGCGGTAACTGGTGGCAACAACCCACAGAAAAAACATAACAAAATTTTCTTCTTTCTCCTCCACCTCCTCCTATTCTTATACTTATAAATGTTCTTGATGAAAATGACGGCTTTCCAGAGATGTTTGTAATTTTTAGCAATTTACTGAATTTGTGGATATTTGCCAAGAAGTTTACTTAGTCGAGTTTGTTGGCGAGAGAAATAGAGGAGGGGTGGTGTAGGTGGGAGCTGCTTGGCAGTATGTCTTAATTTGTAGCAGTATTTACGATTATAATTCTGCTAAATACTTTTCAACAAGTTGAAACATTTACGAGTACCTCCTCGCAACCGAGCCACTATCCAACAAAGGAATCCCATACTACTCCACCTACTTCATTTGCTCCTGTGGCTCTACTTTCTGATACTTCTCCGTTTCACCCCCTCCCTTCCCTTTCCAGCAAGTGAACTACAAACATTCTTGTAATGCTGAGCAAAGTTTAAAGAAAACAACCCAAGTTTTTCAATTTAATTTTGACTATGAAAAGTGAAAAACTTTAAACATTCCTGTAATGTTGCTTCTGTTTTGTTGTTGTTGTTGCTATTTTCACCCACTCGTCGTTCATAGAACGAACGAGAAAAACACATAATCATTTTCTTTAATTTTTCCTAATTGTAATAACTTTGTAATAAATTCCCAGTTACGATGTTTTTCTCATTTTTTTGGTCTTTATTGCAGAAAAGTTTCCTACTGTTTTCTTTAAATACTACAGAAGTTAAGAAACATCATTGGGATGCCATGTTGCATGTTTTGGAACAGTTGTTTTATTCTACTTTACTTCGGCCTTAGAGCTATGATAACGCACAGTGGGTTATATGAATGTAACACAACCCTTCCAAAAAGGCTGTACACGTGCGCATTATGAACGTGACAAAATTTCCATGAAAAATACACATACATATCTTCATCAAAAGTGCCAATCAACAAAAAAAATTCAAAATTGCTTTATTGATAGTTTGGTTCATTGCTTCAAAATACAAGTGAATTCGAAAGGCCTAACAAAATAATTATTTTTATACCGTCACTTTAGTGGAGGAGTGTATATATGAGTGGTTTCGACATTACGTGCCAATTTCGTTTTTTGCAGAATTCGATATTTCAGAAAAATAATTATTTTTATACCGTCACTTTAGTGGAGGGATGTATATGGGTGGTTTCGACATTACAGGGCCAATTTCGTTTTTTGCAGAATTCGATATTTCAGATAGGTAAATATATTGAGAATAGCTATTCTATTATCGAAGGTACTCATAATTTATATAATTTTTAACTGAATTATACCAATTTTTTTAAAATATGGCCGCCAGGGTAATTTCTCCTATACAAATATGGCATCAAATCGAGAATCCCAGTGGTCGCCCTTTATAGTTCACTTGTTAATCGTTATTCCCCTGGAGTATTTTTAACAGTGAATGTAAGTAACCCAGTGCTTTTTTGTCGATTTGTTTAAACTTTATTGTCCGATATCTCGATAACTAAGGTGTTCTATCCAAATATGACATCAGATCGAGGATCCTGGTGGTCGCCCTTTATAGTTCACTTGTTAATCGTCATTCCCCTGGTGTATTTTTTTTTACAGGGGAATGACGATTGACTACAAAAGTCTCTATAATTTCGGTTTAAATAATTGCATACCAACAATTTGCATGGATCTAAACTTGGTTTTCACAATGAAGTTAAAATGCACAAAAAATTATAAAAGTATTGAACTTTTAAAATATATTAGTAGCACAGGGGAATGACGCACGCGAGTGTGAAAGCTCGTTTCGGAAGATAAAGCGCTACTTACTACATTTTATTAATATTGTTGACGCTAAAGCAACCACAAGTATATGTAGTAGTTTTAATACTCCTTATAATTTAAATTATTAGAAATCCAGAATGGTTTGGAAATTTGAATGGTACGGAATATAAGATTTGACTGGGGAGTGACGCAAATCTTCAGCCAAAAAAAAGTAATCATGCATATAAATGGTAATTGATAAAAAATTATAAACATTAAGAGAAAACATATAACATTAATTGTTATATTTTACATTGAAGCAATTTTATTAAATAAGTATTTAATATTTTTGTCAAAATTTTGTAAAAAAACTAAGTGAAAGTGGTGTTAGGGACAGCCAGAAAAATGAAATTTGAGCACTTTGGTCGACAATTTTTTCATAAAAAATAAATTGTTCAATAAAATATTTTAGTGACCGCAAAGACCTATAAAGCTTTGTAATAAAGTAAGTACCAAAGTGGAATATATTTATTTTTTCCTGATTTAATACACAAAGGCAGCAAATTATCCGGTAATATTGAAATCACCCATACTTATATAGGGGATTTTAAGTCAAGAGAGCCAATTTTTGAAAACGATGTCTTCTGATCTAGATGAAACTCGCAATGTCTTGTAAGATATCTTTGAAACCGCAGATGGGATGAAGAAATTATATTAGATGAAGATTCAGGCTATTCAATTTAGGATTATTTTAAGCATTCCTGGACCAATTTCGGTAAATAGTTCACCAGTTATACTAGAATATATGGCTGAACGTCAATTTTCTTTTTTAGAGATTTATCTTTATTTTCATTGATAAACAGGTTCCACTAATATACCACAAACTTAAGCTTTCTTTTGATCAAAAAAAATCAAAAATAAAAATATTGTTTTTTTACAAAGATTTGTAGATTGATAAAAATATATCCAAATCACTTTGGGAAAGAAATTATAAATATAATAGGTAATTAGTTATATGGATGGGAAAAAAGAACCGTTTGACCAAAATGTCTATATTCAACAACACCCTATAACTTGGACAGTCAATAATCGATCTCGTTGAAATGTTGTGTCATAACTACTAACGAATAGGACTAAACGTGGTGCAAGTTCCATCACGATTAGAAGAATCGCTTTAAACATTGACTCACTTGACATGAAATCCCCAAATATATACGGGTAATTAGCTATGGGCCAAAAGTGACCTAAGACCCTAAGTACTCGTATGTTCCTCGAAAATCCGTTTTTAATAATTTTAGCAATTTCCGTCCGTCTGTCTGGCTGTTGCGCACGATAACTTTCGAAAGGAGAAACGGATTGACTTCAAATGGTGTATGTGATAACATTTGTTCTATTTCAGACTAAGTTCGAAGATGGGCCATATTGGTCCACTCCTTCTGGTACCTCCTTCACAGAGGGTTAAATTTTGTGAAATATTGATTTTCTAAGACTGAGGAAGCCTGAAGGTAATATTGCTAAAGAAGCCCTTGAATAAAACCCGCAGGGTAGCCGACGAAAACGCAGATGAACTAAGGAAGTCGCATATAACGTGGAATGAAATAAAATTGTTAACATTAAGTAGACGTAATTGAAAATTTTTTGTTGTGGCCCTATGTTCCACCTAAAAACTTGGATAAGAGGTTCATTTTTCTAGCATTTGCCAGTACTGCAGTTATACTACAGCAAGACCCAAGGGGCTAGGTATAACTTATGTTTTCCCTTACGTCCCTGTGGTCACACAATGGACCGTATAGTCTAAGTGAGTCTGTTTTACAGGATGCCACTCTTAAGCTAACATAACCAAAACCCTAATTACGCGACGCAACTTTTTTGAATTTTCTTTTGAAATTCATACTTAAAATCATGTTCGTTTAGACTGTGAGTTTTTAGTTTCATCAACCAGGGCACAAATTTATGTTTTTATTCCTTTACTCACATTTTTATTAAATTGGATTTGTTTTTCGTATTCATTCACTTATAAAAGGAAAATATCAATATTTCCCTTGCATTTTTATTTCGTGCAACCTTTCAGCCCCGCAAGCTTCTCTACACCCTTGGACTACAATATTGTGTCACAGGACTCATGTCGCAGTGACAAGCCGCACCGTGTAAATTGGGTCTAAGAAACACTCCTTCTCCATTGCAGACGCACACACACGCAAAATATGTACCTACAACCCTCAAACCCGCTTGTGGGTGTTATGAATTGAGCGAATTAATATTAATTTCAAAAGGGACAGCGGTTAACATACCTTAATTTACGTTAGAATTATTAACAAACCACAAGCTGTAGGAGCAACAACCAATAAAGCAATATATTTCCTTCAATATAATATTTTTATGTTTTCCCTTTTTTATCTGATATTTTCTACTATTGCAAACATTTTATAGATTTAATAATTTATCGGTAATAGCTTTTGAGTATTGTTTTCTTGTGGGTGTTAATACTATTATTAACAAACCACAACAGAATAACAATGTTCTTAATTTTTATTAAGCAGAACTATTTGTAGACCACTTTAATAATTTAACACTTGAAATCAGTACTCGACACCTGCTATTTAAAGGGAGTTATTTGACAAAATGTATTGCCTTTCAAACATTGTTGGCGAAGCACTCTTTAAATAATAAAATATAAAAAAAACAAATAAGAAAGTTTCAGTCGGGTAAACCGACTAAGGTATACCCTCACTTTGTGAGTAATGTAATATATAACATTACACCAATAAATCTGTCAATTTGTGTGGGAGGTACCAGAAGGGGTTTTCCAAATACACATATTTTTCGGTAAACAGTACATTCTTAAATACATTGCATTATGCTGAACTATAAGCGTTTATGTGCACTGGTATATTAAAGTTACGAGCTATGTATATATGGAGGTACAAAAAGGGGCGGGGTGATAACGCCCACTTTTTACAGGACTATAGGCACTATAACAGCATTACACTGTACAAAATTTCATTCAAATTTCGTATTTGTATGCACTGGTATTAAAGTTACAAGCCGTTTACTTTTGGTACGAAACGGTCCATTTGTGTGGGAGGTAGCAAAAGGGGCTGTACAATAATGCCCATTTTTTACCGGACTATAGGCGCTACGAAAACATTATACTGTGGACAATTTCAAGCATTTTTATGCACTTGTATTAAAGTTATAAGCAGTTAAATTTTGATGCAAAATGGTCCATTTGTGTGGGAGGTAACAAAAGGGGCATGCCAACTTCACCCATTTTTCTCGAGTTAATAGCGACTAATATACTAATATTATGTGCAGAATTTCAAAAGATTCGAATAAGTAGTATAGAAGTTATTAAAGAATCAATATTTCACTAAATTGTAACCCTTTGTGTGGGAGGTACCAGAAGGAGCAGACCAATATGGCCCATCTTCGAACTCATCCGGAGATAGATCAAAATATTACCACATACCAAATTTGAAGTCAATCGGTTACTCCTTTCGCGAGTTATCGTGCGCACCAGCCAGCAGACAGACAGACAGACAGACAGACGGACGGACATTGCTCATTCGACTTAAAATGACCCAAAACGGATTTCCTCCGAACATACTTAGGGTCTTAGATCACTCCTTCGATGAGTTACACTTTTTTCCGTAGCAAATGATATATACCCTCGTCACACTAAAGTGAGGGTATAATAAGTTTATTTAAAATTGAAATAGGTCGTCAATGTGTCAGACAACCTGCTGTCTATAATGTGGGTTTGTACCTTGTTCAGAGTACTCGTACTAAGTAGGTCGTAGAGTAGTAGATCGTTTTTTTTGTGATTTTTATTATACAGGGTTTTCCAACAAGAGGTGTTATTTTGAATCACTTTTGAAGCTTTTATTCTTTGACATTTGACAAGTAGAAACTACGCCATTACTAAAAATGGATCGATACAAAACGATCAAAAAACAACAGAACAAAAAAACGATACGAACGATACAAAATCATCTTGACTGATGAGGCCCATTTCCACCTCGGTGGGTACGTCAACAAGCAAAATTGTCGCATCTAGGGCTCGGAAAACCCAAGATTTATTGTTAAGAAGCCTCTACATCCTCAACGTGTGACTGTTTGGGGCGGTTTATGGTCCGGCGGGGTCATTGCACCTTACTTTTTCTGGATTGCGCTATCGAGAGATTATTAATGATTTTTTATGGTCGGAGTTGGATGGTATTGATCTGGACAACGTTTACTTTCAACAAGACAGCGCTACGTGCCACACAAGCAACGAAACCATTGCTCTGTTACGGGAAAAGTTTCCGGACCGGGTTACTTCTCGAAGAGGTGTTCAAAATTGGCCACCGAGATCTTGTGGTTTAACACCTTGCAACTTCTTCCTTTGGGGCCACGTGAAAAATAAGGTCTACGCCAACAGCCCAGCGTCGATTCAAGACCTCAAAGATAGAATTCGTGAGGCTATCGAAAACATAGGGCAGCCACTTTGCGATGTGGTTACGGAAAATTTCATGAAAAGGATATGGTCTTGTAAGCGTGGTCGTGGTGGCCATTCGGCTGATGTTGTTTTCAATTATTAACGGCATACCTTCCTCTTTATTATGAAATAAACATCCGATTTATCTCAAAAATAGAATTTTTCTTTGAATACCAAAATAACACCTCTTGTTGGAAAACCCTTTAATACCGTCTTTGAACGTTACACTGGCATTTTCGTTGTTCCAAATGTTTTCGATTAGTGGGAGGATGATTAGTTTGTTTCCATCTGCGTTTACTTTAAGGAGTGCTGGAGAGATATTGTCGCTACCAAGGCGTTTTGTAATTTTATAGTAATTTGATACCACTTGTGATTTCCTATATCAAAGTGGTAGACGAGTGTTGAGCTGGTTGCTATGACTGGCGCAGGTTCCGCCCCAGGTTGAGCGTTAAAGTCACTCATTACTACTAAAAATCACCGCGGATTGAAGATGTTATATAAATCCTCTTTAATTATTTGATCAGAAACCTTGGTCGGTGCATAACATGACAAGTTTCCGGGACGTGTGTCTTATCAATAAAACTCTGTCTAAGTAAATTTTCTATCCAATCATTGCGTTATAGGCTGATTTGGACCGCAAAAATCACGAGATCTGTTGTCAGATGCAGATTTGCCTGAGAAGAGAAGGTGTTGTCCGTCAAATGTTGTGACCTCGCCTGAATAAGGCCACACATTATCTGCATATTTGAGATATGCGCGAAGGTTCGAGCAACGTCCTTGCGTTCCATGTTCCGTATCGTGTCTGTTTCTTCATGGAACTAATTATGCACTGAAAAAATATAGCATTATTTGTAAAGGAGTTCTAATTATTAAAATAGCGACAATTCATACTTGAAATGAGTACAACATCCTTAGTATTATTAAATTCTATTTATTTATTTTATGTACGAAATGACCTTTTTAAGTTTAGGACGTTTTTAGCGCCAAATCTTTAACATTAGGACCATATTTTATCAGTGTGGGTCGGATTTTTTTGCTGAATTTTTTTTGGAGCAGCCATCCTGACGAAAAAATTTAAATATACAAAATTTTTACATACAAAGTCTTAGTGCAAAATACTAAATAATAATTTAAATTTAACTGTATAGGCATAAATGTTAAATTAATTTTATTTCATTATCCTCGCTCATAGGAATAAGGATAAAAACGTTCCTCCCATTGTGCCCCAAGGAGGACGACTTTCTTAAACTTGGTTGTTTGGTTGGTGGTTTTGGGGTCTACCATACTTTTGGGATTAAGGTTTTCATGGTTTCACTCCTGCTCCAGCAACCACACTGCGCCTACACACACACACACAGAGATAAACTTTAACCAAGAAAAAACATCCAGAACTTAAGAAAGCCAGGAAAAAACTTCCACAACAAACACAACAACAACAAAATGTGGTCGAAACATAAGAAAAAAAATATTGTAAAGTCATCAGAGGATGGTTTCGAGTTTTCAAAAAAGCACAAAAAATGTGTCGATAGCGAAATGTGATTAATAGGCGGCGGATGGTATTAAAAAGGAAAACCGGGAAACAGACTACATGATATGCTCCTTTATTGTGAAGTAGATGGAACAAGCATTTTCAGTCTATTAACTTTTTTCTGTCGGTTCATGTTTTCTTTTCTTTGCGTTTTTTTGCTTCTCATGTCTATTTCAAAGAATTGGAAAAAGTATGTTGGAAATCTTAGAAGTTGGCCGGTTTTGTGTATAAAAAAAGAACTCTTCGCATAGAAGTGCTCGTATTTGCCTGGTTCTGACTTTGAGCTTTTTTGTTTTGCGAAAGACTGGAACGGGAGTAATGTCGGGGATTTTTTTAAGGTAATATATAATTTAAAGATTTATATATATATTTATATACATATATAAAATAGGAAAGGGTACGCGCACAAGTGTGGAGAAAATTTATGAGTATATTGAAAATACTTACTTGTTCCTTTGTTATTTTTAAAATAATAAAGGATAAATCTAGCAGTTTGTGAAAATCAAAAGTATGTACATAGTAATGTCAAACGGGAAATACCGATCCCGAAAATACCGGGAAATCCGGATCCAGAATCCCGGGATTTTTCAAATGACTCCCGGGATATATAAATAATAATATATGAAACTGTCTCGTATAAAATATTAAGTGATAGATAGATACACTCTGTCGGAAATGTAAACAAATGAAGCAAATTGTTATCATCAAGAAACATTGACATAATCCTGTGAAAAAATTAGAAATTTGAAAAAGAATTACAAAATATATCACAAATGGAGTCTGTGTCCCACAAATCGAAGAACATTGTATTCTATTCTTTCAAATTTATTAAAAAAAATCCTAATACAAAATCTGATTTGGATCGACACATCGATGTGGTTCTCATAAAAACGAAATTAGTCAAACTGATTTCTCAAGTTGAAACAATATATCGTGGTTTCATGAAAAGAAATATAGCGTCAATAATAATTCAGACGACGAACTTAAATTGGACCAAAATTATTACATAGGTTGTGACATATTTTAACAAAATTTAGTATTTTTTAACAAAAGTTCATTTATGCTTTAGCAGTTATATCCTTATTGAAATTATTAAAATTAAATTAAAACTGAACTAAAATGTTTGAATTCCATTTCGAAATATCACATTATAAAGAATGAAAAAACCCGATTTATCCCGAAATCCCGAAAATCCCGGGATATTGAAAGATTTCGAGATCACGAAAAATCCTGGGATTTGCAATTTAAAAATCCCGAATCCCGGGATTTGTGAAAACCGTTTGACATCTCTGTGTAAATAACATTTACACAGAAGATAGAATTTGGCAAAATTTTAAAATTTTAGTCCTCACAGAGACTGTTTGTTCTTATGAAAATGTTGTCAGAGGCCACTTTTTCTTAAGGAATAGTTGGCAGAGGCCACTTTTTCTGATGAAAAAGTTTTGAGAGGTCTTAAGAAAATGCTGTCAGAGACCACTTCGTGGGTCGTGGAAATTTTGTGCATTTTTCTCAAGGTGGTAGCTAGCAATAAACTAATACTATGTGTGGAATTTCAGACGATTCGATTAAGTAGTATAGAAGTTATTGGATAATCAATATTTGACAAAATTTTAATTCTTTGTGGGGGGGTACTAGAAGGAGTGGGCCAATATGGCTCATCATCCAACTTAGCTTGAGTTGGACAAAAATATTAGTTCATACCAAATTTGAAGCCACTCGGTTACCCATTTCGAGATTTATCGAGCGCTCCAGCTGACAGACAGACGGACGGACAGTGCTTAAATAACTTAAAATTTCCTAAAACGGATATCTGCCGAACGAAGTTAGGTTCTTCGATCACTCCTTCGATTTGTTACACTTTTGCAATGATATATAGCAAAATGATATATACTCTCGTTACACTAAAGAGAGGGTATAAATATAGCAAGATTACCAACACAACCCCCTCATAAGCTCGTACAAGCCTCGAGCTTGTCATTAAAGAAAACAAAAATTATTGTTTAACAAAAGGTCGACTACTTAGAAAACTATATCGATGTCTTCTATCCAAAAGCTTCTATATAAAAAAAACTATTTTTTGATGAAAATGTTGAATTTTATTTTTTGTATACCAACATATATAATATATACATTCGAATTCCTAATTCGCAAGGTGTTATATCACAAGATCACGGTGGCCAATTCTGATTACCTCTTCGAGAGATAGCACGGTCCGGAAACTTTTCCCGTAACAGAGCAATGGTTTCGTTGTTTGTGTGGCACGTAGCGCCGTCTTGTTGAAAGTAAACGTTGTCCAGATCAATACCATCCAACTCCGACCATAAAAAATCATTAACCATCTCTCGATCTTTCGACCGTAACTGACCCCGACGGACCATAACGTTGAGGATGGAGAGGCTTCTCAACAATAACTCTTGGGTTTTCCGAGCCCCAGATGCGACAATTTTGCTTGTTGACGTAGCCACCGAGGTGGAAATGGGCCTCATCAAAAATGCTTTAGTTTTTCGAACTGTGACTGCAAGATTTTCACCATTTTTATTTTTAGTAATAGTTTATTAGTCACTATTACCTCGAGAAAAATGGGCGGAGTTGCCACGCCTCTTTTGGTATCTCCCACACAAATGGAAAATTTTGAACCAAAAGTTAATAGCTTATAACTTTATTACCAGTACATATAAAGACTTGAAATTTTGTACAGTGTAATGGTTTAATAGTACCTACAATACAGTGAAAAATGGGCATTAATGCACGCCCCTTTCGGTACCTCCCACACAAATGGACCAATTAACACTAAAAGTTAAGAGCTTATAACTTTAATACCAGTACATACTTTAAAGTTATTAAATGCAATTGAAACAAAAAAATAAATAAATTCACGAATATTTTTGGGACTCAAGGTGAGGGGCTTCATAAGCCGGTTTACCAAACTGAACTTTCTTACTTGTTGTAGTGAATTTTAGTAATTTCAATGCGTTATTGAAACGTGTAGTAGTACTCTGTAGTACTCAAGCTAAAATTAAAATATTTTATCCAAATGGGTGTAATTTGGAACAAATTCCTCAAATAGTTTATTCGTCGATATTAATTCGAGAAAAAAGGGGACAATTGACAAATTAATACGAAAATCTTTTCCAAATTCTGCATTTTAAATTACGTTTCAAAGACTATAACATTACAAAGAATAAAATGTTGCACCTTTTTCAAATCTCCCACGAAGTTCTACATTATATTTCTCACAAAGTGAGGGAGGGTTTTACTTTAGTCAATTTACTCGACAGAGCAATTTACTCACTTGTTTTTTGTTCTATACATTTTAATGCAAAAATACTTTTTGTTGAAACTAAAATCAATGTAATATGTCTTTCATATTCAACGAAAACACTCAATTTATCAAACAAAAATACGGAACAGAATTATTCGACTAAAATGGAATTACATAAGTAAATAGTGCACAACTGTTGACAGGATAAAAAGGAAATGCATTGTGGGATCACGACAAATAATCTTTCGAATCAAAAACTAAAATCCAAGAGAAGCAGGTAAATCCCACGTTTGAAATTACGTTACTCAGCTTAAGGTCGTAAAATAAATCAGAGTCCTTTTTATCACAGCCAACGGTGATCCGTTTGTTAATCCAACTTTAACCAAGAGTTGAGTTTTGTGTGATTGTTATCCTGCAAGCATCACCGCCGTCATCATCAGCATCACTGGGGGAGAAATATTCCTCCCCCGCAAAAGTAATATTTGTATTCTCGAATACAAAGTTGCACTTCACCACATGACATTGCACAGTGGGGCCGATTGCATGTCTTGATTTCGTATATCTATATAAACAAATGCGTTAAGCGTATTTTAAAATCTGAAAAATTACTTGTCACAATGTGGAAATGTCCAAATAAAAGTGTAAGGGGAAATTGTATTGCGATGCCTTCGAAAAACATATTCCTCACAAAATTTGTTACAGGTCTTACTTATCACTTTCTTAGATACAAGTTTTATTGCAATCGATCCTGTAGTTTGGAAGCTTTGACATATCAAAATTGGTCTATTTGACATACTGTAACACATACTTCTCTTGCAACCAACTGCTTCAAATATAATGTTTTTGAAAGGCAAACGACACCCAAAAAATGTCTTTAACATGAGCTTAGAAGTTGTCATAATACTAATTTTATGCAATCAGTCCCACTGTGTTTTGTTCGTCCCGGTAACTGAAAGGGTTTTAGGAAAACTTAAAACTTGTTGTTCTTACTTTTCCCACAGAAATTCTACTCAGTGGTAGTCGGTGGGCGTTTATTGCATTATTCAGTTGAGTGGCGGGGGGAATAGATGGGAACTACCAAAGTGGGAATCATCACCACCAGTACCAGTCGAGGAAACATAACATAACAGCAACTACAACCATTCGTCATGTTATTTGAACCCACAGAGAAGTAACCATTTTACTTTATGGTCCTTTCTTTTTGTTGGTTTTTTTCGACCCTGTTTTACTTGTAAGAGAAGGGAACTCTTCAAGGATATGGAAAAGAAAAATGTTTTAACTTTTGCTTATTTTTCATCAGAGATTTCGGGTTGCATCAATTACGGACGGCTGCAGTGAATTAGAAAGGGATGCATTGAACGAATGAATGCTTTGTGCAGAGGGGTATTGGGGAGTCATTACTCTTTAGCAAATTTGCACTTAGTTACAGTTGACATTTTACATTTGCTACAATTGTTATGAAAATATTAGAAAAAAATTGCTCTTAACCTATAAACAAATTTTGAGGTGAGCAAAGAAAAAAATTAACACAAAATTCTAAGTATTCGTGCAAAATTCCCAGAATCAATATTGGGGTGTAATCTGATTAAAACATATATGTACGAGTAGAGTATGTACATATGTATTTAAAATAATAATTAAAAAGGTTTTAAGCCAGACGAGTGAACACGAGAAGTGCACCTGAAAAACGAGTATTTAATGCATATTTTGGGATTTGGTGTAAAGTTGGATGCAATCGACACATGGCTCCCACGTACTTACTTACTTACAGAAAGAGAGTGAGAGGAGGGGGTGTGTATCGAAATTACATGGAAGAGGAAGTTTGTGAAACGTGTTCCTTCCTAGTGGCATTAGAGCGTCCATCACACTCCGCTGGAAGGCTTCAAATTAAACTACCGAAATACAGTATTCACTGTACTCACACATATACAATTAGAGAGAGATGTAATGTGTGAGGTTGGATGAGTGAAAAGAGTAGGAGGATATGCTTTCAAATATCATGCAAAAAAACTCGGTTTGTAAATAATGAACTAACATGAATGGCAAACGTTGTACGGGGAACTGTTTATGCCACAATATTCAACATTCTACATTCTTTCATGAGTCAAAAAACGTAACACAACAAACTGATGGTTTGCCAGTACAGTGTTTCCAAAAAATACTATTTTGTTTTAAAAATTCTAGATTTGAGGTCTTCAAACAGCATGAAAGAAACGAAAATCTATTCTAATCTCGATACTATTAATTGAACCAATTAATCACCCTATCCAGTGATTCATACTGTCAATCACAATTTTTTCCAAACAAACGGTTGAAATCGATTTGGGGCGAAATGTACGAAAAATGTATTTCCTTACAAAGATTTTCTAGAAAATATTGATTCGCGATAAGCATATTGTTCTTACCGCTCACGTAATACTCGTATGCTAGTTTCAAATCTGAAGTAATGATTTTTTTGTTAATGTTGCTCAAATGACTTCAAATGTTCTGAAGGGGATTCCCGCCAAACATATAAAGGGACTTAGGGCACTTTACCCTTCTGCACTAACATGTGGTTATAAGAAAGAAGCCCTTCATTCATAATTCGATTAGAAGCTACAACAGTTAAAAATGTTAATTCTGTACTTTATTTAAAACACTGTACGTTGGGCGCCAATATGTATTCATTTTTGTTGGGCACCAGTAACAACGTCGAGATGTGTAGTGCAACAGTGCTCTGCTGTGTTGTTATGGCCACAACGGCGTATACAATGTTTTCCCTGTGAAGTGGCCGTTGTTGTGGTGGGCGCAGTGCAACTGCCGTTGTAAATGTTTTTAATTAAAACAACAGAGCTTCAATGAGCAACAGTCGAACTCATTGCTTTCTGCTCTCTGACGGGGGGCCAGGATGCAGTGCAACTGACTCGACTGAATGAGCGCCTGACTGGCAGAACAAGTACCCGAAACAGTGGCTGTGGCAGTGCCCATGGCAACATCATTGTAAAAACTAAACCACTTGGCCGGAAGTAATTTGCAACACATCCGTTTTTATTTTAAGCCACTTTACAGAAATGTGATAAAGTTTCCGGCATTTTTGGGGAGTACCCAAAATAAACGCACTCCATAATCAGAATACATAGAAAACCAATTATACATTTATTTATGGAAGAGGAGTTGGACACAACATTCGAACGAAATCTGCTTAATTTAAATGAACGAAATAAAGAATATAAAAATTAATTGATAGCGAAAACTTCAAGCATCAAGCGAATCGTTCAAAAATTCTGCAAATACTTATCAATCATAAAAATTCACAGACAGCGTTCTTCTTGGAAATATTTAAGTGTTATTTTAAAATGTTTCAACTCCTGTCGCTTTGATGAAGTTTATTAATAATTCATGCTAAAGTACTACGCAAGAACAAGAGAAGTAGAAGTGACGCCATAAACTGTAATCCTGAAGACAAACTAAGGAAGATAATTAATTATGTCCGGTTTGTCTTTTATTACAAAAGAGAAATTAAAGCTATACAATGTTAAAATACTCGCAGATCTTGGAGGAGAGTTGTCAGCAATAAAACTAACGATAATAAATATTGTTTACTTTCGTTGAGATGACGTGATAAAACAATGTTGTTGTTTTCAGGTATTGTTTGGCAGACTTTCCACAGTGATTACATATATAAAATATTGTCTATTTAATTTTAAATTGTCCTTGTTTTCAGTATATGTAGTAGCTTAAAAACAAACAGACTATGTTCGAAGGTGGATCATATTGGTCCCCTCCTTTTGGTATCTCCCCCACAAAGAGTTCAAATTTAGAGAAATACTGAATCCTTATGCTATCTTCTATACCACTTACCAGAATATATCCTAACCCCATACATAGTAATAGTATAATTATCGCTATAAACTCGAGAAAAATGGGCAGAATTGCCATTGCTAAAATGAATAGCACATAACTTTAATACAAGTACCATACTGGAAAAACGTTAGCTTTAATTTGAAGCCAAAGCCATTTCAAAAAACTGGTTTTTTGCTGACACGAAAACAACCATAAAAATAGAAAAAAATTAGCAAAAAATTGTTTGTTCCAATTTTTGGAAGCTTCATTCTAACTTGGAAAACAATGCCTATTTGAAGAAAATCTACGGATAAATGTAGAAATTATAGCACTTTTGGTAGAAACAAGAGAATTCCAACAAAATTTGATTTTATATAGGGTGATCTAAGTAGAGATACTTTGTCAAATAGCCTTTTTTCGGCAGATCACGTGTGAGTCGTGACATGCTGTCATGTTATTTTTGTTAAGTATTGTTTGGCATTTCATCATGGACTTACGCCTGAACAACGTTTACAAATTATTCAGTTTTATTATCAAAATAATCGTTCGCCAATTGCGCTAAGTCAATTTTTTTTACACCCATGAGCAATATTTTAGCTCTCGTTAAGAGCTATCTTTTTGCCATTGACCGATTCCCGATCCGACGTACAGGAATCATCGGTCCATATTTCTTCAAAAATGATGCCGGTGAGAACGTAACCGTCAATGGCGACCGTTATCGTGCCATGATAACAGACTATTTGATGCCTGAAATTGAAGCTCGTGATCTCGGCGACATTTGGTTTCAACAAGACGGCGCCACTTCCCACATATCGCATCAATCAATGGATTTATTGAGAGAACACTTCGGTGAGGACATAATTTCACGTTTTGGGCCGGTCGATTGGCCACCAAGATCGTGTGATATCACACCGTTAGACTTTTTCCTGTGGGTATATGTAAAGTCTAAAGTTTATGCGGACAAACCCGCTTTGATTCATGACACGCGTGATGTAGCAAAACATCACGCGTGTCATTCGCCAGTTACCAGTCGAAATGCTCGAACGAGTCATCGAAAATTGGAATCAACGGATGGACCATCTGAGACGTAGCCGCGGCCAACATTTGATAGACGTAATCTTCAAAAAATAAATGCCAAAGAATGATCTTTCAAATGATAATAAACATTCCCCATTCAATTTGAATTTTCTGTGTTTTTTTTCCTTAAAAACCTTGAAATGGATCACGCTATATAAGATGCTGCCAACCAAAAGTGTAACACATCGATGGTGTGAACTAAGAGGCCCCAAGAATATTTAGCGGAAATCCGTTTTAGACCATTTTATGTCATTTTAGCAATGTACGTTAGCCTGTTCGTCTGGTTGGTGCGCACGATAACTTTCGACAGGATTAACAGATTGACTGTGTCAATATTTTTTCTATCTCAGGCTAAGGTAAACGATGGACTATGTTGATCCACTCTTTCGAGCATCTCCCCCACGAAGGGTGAAAATTTGATTATCCCATAACTTCTATAATACTTCCCAGAATCTTTCACAATTCCACACATAGTGTTACTTTATTAATCGCTATAATTTTTAGAAAAATGGGCGAAGTTGCCACGCAATGGACTCAAAAGCTGCATGCGTTTTTGCAACACCCCCTTTTTAGTACCTCCAAAACAAAATTGCCAAAATAAAAATATGAAAAATTATTTTTTATTTTTATTTATCCATAGAATTTTCAAATATGTACTGTTTTCTTCGTTAGGATGCTAGCTTTCAAAAAATGTAACAAACAATTTTTTTGTATTTTTTTCTTTTTTTATGTTTTTTTTCGTGCCAGCAAAAAACTATGTTTTTGAAAAAAATCGATTTTTTCTAATTGTTTAAGTGGCAGTTACTAAACCTCAGTTTCTACATGAATGTGATGTCTTCCGCATTTTTAGCCCACATAATTTCACTTAATTTAAATGGTATCTCGGCTTTATCGAGCTTTTACTTCAAAAAATATGCTTCAAATACTAAAGGACACAAACAAATTTTGTTTTGTTGCATAGTGTATTCTGACGAAAAATGACTCAAAATTTTCCACCGTTTTGACATCTCTCATTTCTTATAAATGTACGATGAAACGTACGGTTTGTTCAAAAATACATTGAGATTTTACACAGAAAAAAATTACGTCGTAAAACTAAAGACAACACCCACCATCTCTAAATCAATGCAATTTTTTGTCTTCACTTTAAATACAATTTTTGTGAAATAATACAAGTTTCCTTGTTTTCAATGAACTTATTTTTTTTGTAATGCTTCGTTGTACATAATGTTGTGGACATGTTGACTTTGAGGATATTTCTTTAAATTATTGAAAATAATATTGGTCTAAGGACAAATGTTTTTAATTTAAGAACAAATTTTCAATACTTTTTATGAAATTTACTTGGAATTATATGTATACATTTTCATGTCATACTTTTAAAGTTCAAATGGCTTTAAATTTTCGTGACAATATTTTTATATCATTGAATTTAAAACTATATTGTCTTAGAAAGAATGCCACTTTCTTTCATAAACTTAAAGACAAATTACTCTGTTTTCATTTTGTTGTTTTGGCCTGAACTGTCCGATAGGCATACAACAATCCCGGATATACTCGCACAAAATTTCAGTTTTCTATCTCTTGAAGGAGCTTCTGTGTCATGTGGTTGTGGTATCCACCACATCTTTCAGTAAAGTCCGGTACGAAAAATCTGTCGAACTCCACTTAAAAATAACGAAAGCGATATGCAATATATTAGGTCCTATTAAGAGTTTGTAAAATTAATTTATAATTTAACATCAAATAACAGTTTCTTACACAGCGACAACAGTTTCTTACATCGAACGATCAATATGATATGTAAAATGTAGAACAGTGACTAAGTATGGCAAAATTAAGCGCAAAGCAAAAAATGTTAGCCTAATTCTGTGGTTTTCTGGAATAACCGCATATCGATCCATATATGGAACGGCAAAAGTATTTTGTGTCTCCTGAAAATGTTAAATTTTTGAGATTTTGTAAAGAAGTCTTATCATTAAAATTGTTCTATGTAAAATAAATACAAAATGCCAAATTCCATTTTAATCGGTTGGTATTTGTGGTTTCTAAGACATCATCTATATCAAATCACGGAGCTACGGATGACCCTTGTTTGCGGGAACGGTTGTAGGTGCAACTAAATTTCCTTTTCCTTCACCCGAAAAAGCTCAAAAGCTGCATGCAAATGCTAGATTTTTATATTGAAGATTTTTTGGCTATTTCCAAAATTGATTTTGACGATTTTGTGCCAAAATCGACTGGCAACACTGACCCTGAGATAAAATAATAGATAATTTACGAAATTTCTGGGGCAACAAAAGGGAAAAGGGATTTGAAACACGATTGGGATAAAATAATAAAAGATATTTAAAAATGAAACATTTGAATGTTAATTAAGATATGGAATTCCATCATTGCTTTAGAATAAACATTTCCTTTCGTAAATGAAAAAGAAAGGAAATAAAATGATTGTATTGGATCATTGGGTATCAATGTGTTTATTTGTTTAATACCTTTAAAATTATATATATGCTTAACTAATCATGCTTGTCATTTTAAGAAAATTTTTTTTTCTCATTTTAAGTCCTTCCAAAAGTTAAACCTCTTCGATGTCAATCTAACTTAAATTTTGCCCACTTTAAATGCTGAAAACATGTGACAAAATCAATACACGTGGCAATGATTTGTAGTAATTCGGCCAACTCTTTGGTGAAAGCCTAGTTTTTTGGACTCTTAACTTGTTTACAAAGTTTTTTCTTTTTGTTAACACACTCCAATAGACAAAGAGGGGCGAGTGAGTGAACAGATAAGCCTTTGGGGAATTTGAATGACAAAACTAATACACAGAGAGGGAGACTGCCAATCGATGGTGATATATGGTTGTGTTCTGACCTTTTTTTTGCTGGAGACAAACAAAGTTTGATAAATGTTGAAGGGGTATACCAAAAAACACCCTTTTGGGCATACAAAATTAAAGTTTTTTAGCACACTTTACTATTTTCCCCTTTTATTGGGAGGAATGAATTCTGCTTCGACTCCTGAGAATTTTGGATATGTGTTTATACCCCCTCTTCCCTACCAAAAATGTTTGTCTTTACTCTGAAGAGGATGCTTTCAATATCAACTCCCCGTTTATGTTAATGAAGTTCTTTTTTTCGGTATGTGCAGTCAATAATTGAAATAAAATCATCATAGCAACCGCCGTAGCAGTTCGTGCAGTCAGCCGCCAAGGAGCCAAAGGACGACCAAAACGAACGCGGCGGACGGACCGACAATATCATATTGAAAAACTTTATTTTTCCGTAATGAGGGATCACATGCAAAGGGAAAATGCGACATGGGGAAAAGCCAAACAGATTTGGCCATCAGAGCCAGTTATTGCTCTGCTCCACTCTTCACCCTAAGAGTGTAAGTGTGTGTTTCTGCGTTTTACTTTCCCTCTTTCTGTGGCACTGGGACACAACAATATGATGGAAATTTAATTTTAAGGGGTTTCATTCTTTTCTTATAAACAAATTGCATTCTGGGTAAGAAATTTTGTTAGTAACTTCATTATATTCCGAAATGAACGAGAGAAGAACTACTGCGAAACTGGTGGCGGCAGTGATGCCAGTGGTGGTGGCTCAGAGATAAAGTATCGAGAGGAGATGACGGCAGCTATGAGGGCAGCTATAAAGAAGCTAAAAGGGAAACTTAATAAATGCAATTTCCCATTCTTTGTTATGAAATCACTACACGTAGCCATAGCAGCGTAAACGAATGGAACTAACTGAACTGAACTGAACTCAACAAAAGACCAGAATCCTTAAAAGCGAAATATTTTTTTGCGTTACGAAATAATAAAAAAAAAATCTTGTACTACGCAACTGAAAGTACACTCAGAAAAATGTGTATCAAATGAGTCACAAATGAATACAGACAACAACCGAAAATTGCAGAACTTGCAATTGTTGTTGTTGCCTTTTAAATCAGTTAAAAACAATCCTAAATCTATATGAGACAAATATGGTGCACTACTCTAGATCTACTCTCGGAAAGCAGTTTCATCTTAAGCACTTAAAGAATTTTAGAAGTTGGACTATGTAAATTTTAGTGGTTATCCAAAAATAAGTAAGAATGGCAGTAAACCGGACCGAAACATGAATCCTCCACCATTAGGGCGTGTCGATTCTGAATTTTGTCCAAAAAGATGCCTTTGATGTGTTCCACTCTAATTTAAAAGGTGATTGCTTATTCATATCGTGTAAGTAACACGGGGCAAAATCGAAACAAAATATATTTGGAACAGAAATTTTTAAATATTATATATTTCCGAGAAAATATATTTTATTTGAAAATCAAATAACAAAAATAACAAAATATATTTTCTCAAATAAAAGATGTGTTTATATAAAGGGTGGTTAAATTGTAAGGGACGATGTTGAATGTGAACCATCGGGCCGTATTTTTTCCAAAATGAGGCCGGTCAGGCATTTACTGTGAATGGTGTTCGCTATCGTGAGATGATAACGAACTTTTTATGGCCCGCATTGGAAGATATGGATGTGGACAATGTGTGGTTTCAACAGGACGGTGCCACCAGCCACACAGCTAACGAAACAATGGCTCTTTTGCGCAACAAATTCAATGACCGTGTTATCTCACGTCGTGACGCTGTCAATTGGCCGCCAAGATCTTGTGATTTGACACCGTTGGACTTCTTTCTTTGGGGTTATTTGAAAGAAAAGTTGTACGTCGATAAGCCATCAACAATTCAAGAGCTAAAGGATGAGATAATTCGGCACATTAACGGCGTAGAACCTCAATTATGCCTCAGCGTCATCGAAAATTTGGACCATCGGATGGAGGTGTGCCGCAGAGGTCGTGGCGGCCATTTGGCCGATATTTTGTTCCATAGATAATTGAATCATACCAGTATTATCATAATAAAAAGAAATTGCAATAATTTCCTAAATAATTTGTGTCAACATCAACATCGGCCCTTAAAGTTTAACCACCCTTTACTACCCTTTAGTAGTAGAATTTAAAACCTATACTGTCAAGTCCGTCTATTTTTTCACTGTTGCACAGTGTAATCGGTATCCAAGATTTTACACGATTTTACTTGTATACTAAAGGTTATCTTTTATTAGACATAAAGACTCTCAGGTTTTCTAGACCGCGTTCTACATTTCTATAGTATTTTTTTTAAAGCTTATGAAGTGATGCTCTCCTGTACATTAAACGAAATTTTACCAAGCTAAATGTTTGTGAATAAGCAGAAACCTTTTAAATTAGGGATCAAACGCTTCTTTTTATATAGATCTATATGGGACTACATCAAAACAAAGATCGATATGGTCAATTCGGCGGAATAAAGATGGACCCCATGAAAATACACCGAAATATTACATTTGTATGAATATGGGTCCCAAAACAATTATGTCTCATACAACAACAACTTTTTTGGGGAGTAATTTCATATTTGACTGCTTTTTGGGGCCCATTTTCAGCTATGGGTTTCGAAACGGGAGCATCTTCGAGTAAGAGCATTACTCAATGTAGGCAACTTTGGATCTTGTCCTTAAATAGTTCAGCATTTTTCAGCTCATTGATTTGGGACTCAATTCTTAGAATTAGAAGTGAAAGTAGCCCCAAAAATAAGAACTTCTGCATCTTTCTTTTAGTCAAGTTGGCTCAATTAATAATTTAATGGCCATACGAATTTTTTGCTCAAGGTTGATTTTCAGCACTTTTTCTATATTTTTTCTCGGTATCCGTACGGAATATCTCTTTTGTGTCTGAAGCAAAGTTGTAGACATTGAGTAGGAGCAAAACTATACGAAAAAAGTACATCCAGTGCCTTCAAAATCGCAAAAATTGTCTGTTCTGTTTTATACGTATAGGTGTTACGTTTTATGTATACGTATACGTATTTTTCAATATTTTGATTTTTAAGGCATTGGATGCACTTTTTTCGGATAGTTTTGTTCTGCATTTTTTTCTCCTATTTAATATCTACAACTTTGCTTCAGACACGAAAGAGATAGAAAAAGTGAACAAAATCCACCTTGAGCAAAAAAAAAGTCCAAAAAAATCGTATGGCCATTAAATTATTAATTGAACCAACTTGACTAAAAGAATGAAGCAGAAGTTTTATTTTTGGGGCTACTTTCACGTCCAATTCTCAGAATTGAGTTCCAAAATTATGTGTTGTACATACTGTGTTATGTAAATATGTACAACATTTTCTGGCAAATCTCTGGGTTAGTTATCTCGGTGGTGAATTTGTGAAAGGCTTCGGAGAAACGTTTCAGTCCAAAGAACGATATAAAGGGAATCTTTGCAGAATTATTTCTCTCAAAACAGTCGTCCACGCCTCTCATCCCTTTATCTCCAAAAAAAATGACAATAAACTGTAATCCTATGTCAGAAGTCATACAAATAGTCGAAATTTTTAGTTGATATTTGATTTTTGAATACTAACCGAAATATACATAATTTACAAAAATGTAAGTCAAATGCTGATATAAATAAATATTTTCTGCTATAACACAAAAAAATACACAAATTATGCACTCGAAATGTACTTATTTCACATAAAAACGTAGGGAAAGGACCATAGTAAGTTTTCACAACAAATATTTGTCTACCCTAGAAAAATTTTATATCCATAGGGTCACCTTCTGTTACATTTTTAATGGGCCCATTTTGAGCGTGTAATTAATTAGATCAAATCTTAGCTGTTTTCAAAAGAATAATACACATTTATATATAGTAACTTCAAATTGGATGATTTTTAATCAAAATAATGAAGAAGGATTTAATACATCACGATAGGTACTTCATGAAGGCAAGGAAGAGTAAAAACATTTTTTTATTGTTCAAAAATTGGTTATATTTCTTTTCCTACATACATAAGTAGTAGTTTGTCCCGAAATATTTTTTTTATCAATTATAATTTTTTTTTCCGTCAAAGACATCAACTCCAGTGCTGCCTCTGTATGTGGGGTTTATATAATTCTATTCTTTGAAGTTCGTAATTTTTTTCCGAGTGTATTCCTTCACTTATGATGCTAATAACGACGATGAATACCGCGAGGCGAGTATGAACGGCAGGAGTTCGTTCAAAGTAAATGGAAACTGTGAAAAGGTTTCAACACTCACATATTCCGCAACAGAAAAACGTCGTTTTTTGTGAACATCCGCTTGAATTTGAATAAAACACAACCGTGCCAAGACTTCCTTGGAACGTACACACGTACACACACACACACAGCAGTGAATAAAACGGAAATTGAAACGTATTTGCCATTTTTCCTGTAAAATATGACTTTTTGAGTGTGAATGCGCGCGTGTGTGTGAGTGTGTCTGCGGCAGGCTAAATTTCATGACTTAAAGATATTTCTTAATTAGCTTCTGGCACTTTATTAACAAAATAAAAAAACACGTTTCTCTTCTTCTTTGATTACAGGTGGGCCAATTATCATGGCTAGCAATGCGCTACTGCGATTACGATCACAACAACAACTGGTTCCTGAATCCGGATATGCAAGTAATGAACCGGCCAGTGAGAATGAATTAAAAACCACCGAAAATCATCATCAGCATAAAGCAAGTAGCTCCCATCACTCCTCCCCACCAAATCACGAACATCAACCCGGCAAGAACCTGTACCATCGAGACCAATTCCTACGGCGACAACATCGTCAGTTGCACAAGTTGGCTACATTTACCCGGGAAAACGTTTGTGGCCGTCGCTTGAAGACCACCACAAACTCCACCTCCACCACGTCGTTCAACATTTTGAAGGGTACCACTCCTCCTCTGCGCTGTTGTCGTCGGTTTGGCTTTGATTCGATAGCGATTTGGTTGCAAGTTCTATTGTTCGTCGTTTTGGCCCTTAATGATGTGGCTAACGGCGAAGGAAATGTTGGTAAGTTTTATGACATTTTTCGTTATTCTTTTAAAATAGTTATTCAAAAAGAGAGGGAGAACAAAAAAAAACAAAGTCTAACATTCATTCAGTGAAACATTCAACAGTCAAAGTTTTAATGCAAAAAAGAAATGTCGAGTATTTTTTACTTTTAAATTGGAGGAAATAATTAGGAGTGTAATATGTAATAAAAACCATGCATATAAATGAAATATACACATATGTATATGTGTATTTATATTCACAATTATTCTTAGTTCATGGAATACACTATTACAAAATAAATTCATATAAAAATATACCTTTTCCATATAAGAAACTTGTGTGTCCTGGTATATAATTGAACTTATCCAAACATACATACGAGTATAAATAATTTTTATAATTAAATTTGCCAAAGTTATGGCAGAATTTGATTTATATATCTAATTTTTTGTAGAATTTTGTGTAAAAACATCGCTAAAAAAGCACGAGTTCATCTAATGAAATTCTACAACGTCTATTTTTGGAATGTGTTTATTTATATAAAAGCCAGTAAGAAAGGGCTAAAGTCTTCGGAGTCGTCGACTATATGATAGCCCACACCACCCTATTGGAGCAGAATAAGTAGCAATTTTGACAAATTTTCCAGATTTATCAATATTGTTTTCTTAATGATAATGATGTATCAAAAAAAAAAAAGATTGTATAGCGCTTAGTTTAAAATCAGGATATAAGTATTTACCGGGGCTATATCTATATCTGAAGTAATATTCTTCAAATTATTTGTACACTGAAAAGACAGTGTCCCAAAATTAATGAAAACGTCCTTGATTTTGCATCAAAGACAATAAATCGTAATACTAATTATGTTATCTTTAATACATGTACAAAATGGTCTTGTTTCAACGCTTTGTCTTTTGCGCCAAATAAAATACAACGTTTTTTCAGTGTAGCCTTAGATGGGATATCGTTAAATTTATGGGCTATGTATATAAAAATCTGAATTGATATTCTTAAAATATAGCAATTAACGTTTTTAGTTCAAAAAAACTGTTATCTGCTAAATTTTATAAAGTCCTGTGCGGATTATATAGGTCATATATTAATATCGACCTATGTAGTTTATTTTTGGCTAACAAGTTGTTTGGCTTGTTTTTTTTTTGTTTTATTCGATCTGCTTTCATAGTCCATATTTTGTTTTTGCACTTTGTTAGGATCAAGATAGTTTTTGTTGTTTTCAGTATAAAATGTTTATAAGCAGTTACAAATAGGTAAAATAAGATATCTCTATCAATTTTCAAATTTTTGTAAAAACATTTTTTTGTAAAAAATTTTATTGGCATTTTAATTTTTGAAAAAATTGTTTTTGTGCTATACGAAATCTATAATTGCTCTAGAACGGCTGAACCGATTTTTGCAAATTTTACTTTGTTTTAAAGAGGAAAATGCGCCATTTTTAGTTTTTGGAAATTATTTACTCTACTCTCATCAAATTTTCACAGAATATTTGTCGCACTCTCACAAATCCAGAACAGTAAAAGGTATGGACGAAATACCAAGACTAATCTGACAATTTTCGTGTGTTTTTGCAAAACACTGCCCAGTGGTACGAATTCAAAAAGGGGAAATAATTCGACCGTTTCTTAACCAAACAACCGATTGCGACCAAACTTGGCATGGTAGATAAAGAGGTCTTAGAAAAGTTAAGTTTTATATTTGGGTCCCTTATGTCAGCCAGAGGCGGAGCTAGAAGGCCTCAAAGTTAGCCACATCGGCTGAAGAAAATTTTCAAATCTCGTGTTTCTTTTCCGATATATAAAAATTCTCACCTAAGAATTATCTCGTATAGTTACCGAGATATCTGCAATTGAAAATTGAATTTTTCATTTTTTCCCTTACCGTGTGCTAGCATTTTGTAAATATCGGAGCACAATATGCACCGATTTCAGCCGAATCAACATGTCTGGATGAGCAATAACAAAAATAATACAAAAATAATGACCATTTGAAGTGGTAAACATTTCTTAAAAAATTTCCAAAAAAAAAAATTTTTTGCAAAAAATGACACTGTGCAAAAATAGGTTCAGCCGTTCGAGAGCAATTACAAATTTCGTAAAACACAAAAAATGCCTATACAATTTTTTCAAATAATTTTTTTTAAATATAATGATTTCGAGATATTACCTATTTGTAACTGCTTAAAAACATTTTAGCCAAAAATAAACTACATAGGTCGATATTAAATATTCTGACCCATATGCATCGGGATATAGGTATATATGGGATCCATATCTAAACCTGAACCGTTATTTTTATATTTGGCATGGTTTATTGTGGGCGCAAACAACTTTTCTGTATAAAATTTCGTAAACATTTGTGGCAAAGTATGGTTTCTACACCGCGTAGATACAAAATTGGGATGTACATATACATGGGAGCTATCTATAAATCTGAACCTATTACTTAAGAAATTTGGCAGAGGAAATTTTCGTTATGCAACAACATTCGAAGGGCGGTGCATTACATTTTCTGGTGTAAAATAATGTCCTAAACACGAAAAAAATATTTTTTATATTTTCGTGATTCTAACTAGAATATTCTCCCGGCTTCAAACCATTTTGTTTCTATATTATTACATAAACAAATATTTTATACATGGTGGTGTATAAATATGTATTAAGAATTGGCAGCACACATACTGGATCATGATTTCTGAGCCGTGACACTCGTTCTCAACAGTCAATGAGAAGCAAATTTTGCTCATTGGACATGGCTGGTGTTTTGTATTATCTTTGGTTAACAGTTGTTTTTGGAAGATTTTTGAGAAGTGAGGTTTCACAAAGAATTCTAATTCGCTTGTGTGTAGAAATTTACCTTAAAGAGATCCGTATCTCCCATACAACTGCAGCAGAACTGTTGATAACGAGTGTCACGGCTCAGAAATCATGATCCAGTATGTATGCTTCCAATTTTTAATACATATTTATACACCACCATGTATAAAATATTTGTTTATGTATTAATATAGAAACAAAATGGTTTATACACAGATCATGACATATTACAAATGGCCGAAATGTCACTTCAAAATCATATCATCCCTATTAGAAAAACCCGTTATATATGTATTTTCAAAAGATGTTTTTCTCAATGTACAACATTTGCTATAAAATCATTCTCTTACTTATAATTTAATTGCGGTTTGTTATTTAAATTTCAAGTGTTTCTTCCAATTCATATTGGCAACATGAAAATGTGTTCAAGTTCGGCTAAAAGCATTTTGGCGAAAGAAATGTTCCATGGAAAAGTTTTGCAAACTATAAAGCGATGGTCTTAGCTTCATAATACACAATTCTCCTATACATAACATTGACTTTAATTAGAGGTAAATTGAGTTGTGAAGTATTCAGTGAGGCGAAGTATTCAGTCAGGGTTGTGCTGTGCGAAATACTTATAATGGATTTGGAGATGTTTTCTCCTCGTATTTCATAGAAATGCAAATTAAAATCAATTTTAATAGACTAATTGAATGGCAGGCAGCAGTGTACATAAAATACCTACGTACTTATATGTATGTATAAGCCAATTTTTCCCTTTAACTTCTCAAACAAGGAATATAGGATTTATATCCACTAAAGGAGTATTTCAAAGGTTTAAGACCAAACATGAAATACAATACAATTAATTAAAATCTATGTCAGAATTGTGGCAGTCAAGTCAATTATAAATGGCATTCCATCGATAAACCAAAATATGCTCTTAAATATCTCAATTACAAATGCAATATTTCATTTCTTGTCTCGAATATTTTCTATTGAACATATTCAAATGAAAGAAGATGGAGATGATGGGTTGATGTCTTTGCTAGTTTCCTGTTTCTATAGCAATAAGCAATATTCTTATTCATGATAAACATTCAACTGAAGATATATTGACATAAATGATATTATCACAATTTATGTTATTTATTTACTCTTTTATAAATTTTAAAAATTCCAAAATGTAAAGGAAAGATTCTTCTTCAACTGCGATGGGATGCAATGCATTATTGTGGAATATTGATTTGTATAAACTGGAAATACATTTGAGTTCTCAATGTTTTGTTAGAATGAATAAATATTTTAATATCATTGTACACAACGAGTGTATGTACACTGTGTAGGTGTGTAAACATAAACAATTGTAGAAATATTTATACAATATTTTTAATTAAATTGCAAATAAGAGACGAACATTATCATCACCAACTGTTCAACTAAATGATTACAAATAAATCAAAGCTCCCCTTTTTCTCCAATACCAATACTATGGTTGGGGCAGTTGACCCATTAGCCGCATAGGTTGCATAGATTTCGGTGTGGGTTTAAGGTTGGAATTCCAAATTGAGTATTGAGGCAGTCTAGAATTGCATAATATTGTGTTTACTCAGGCATAAATGCAATTTGATGATGGATAAATGTCAAAAGACATCTATCTACACACACACACATTTCAACTACATATGCTCCTTCTCACTTAGATTCACACACACTGCCAACAACTTCATATTTATCCTGCGACAAGGATGATGACAACTGGCAGCCTTGGTAATTGCAAAAATGTCCATGCAAACTCACATCTATAGTAATATTAGGATGAACCACAAAATATCTGACATTTATAGCGTAATCATAGTATACTCAAAGAAAATAAAGTGATAAAGAAGTTCCGTCCAGTAGCGAGTAGTCTATCAGTGACGAACGAATAGAAATTTGATTTCAGCGATTGATTTTTTTGCGTATTTTAAGACCGATTTTCAAGACTTTTTTGAATTATCACATTTAGAAAATTAATATCGATGGTTAAGTACAAAAAAGTTAAAACAAAGACAATAGAAAACTATTTTTTTGCGTTTCTATTCGTTCGAAACTCACGAAAATGTAAACAAAGTTACGACGGCACATCTGTTTAATTGAGAGTCTGTGGTTATACTCTCCTGATAGTATTAATACTGTTTGACTCCTGAGAAAACTGAAGCGAGGCTCGTTACGTGTTCTGGGAGTATTCCAGAGAAAAATTCTTCGACAGTTGTAGTAATTTAGTGGGAGATAATTGTAATGATGATAAACTGTAATTAATGTACAATCATTTGCAAAGTCTCTTTCAAAAGATACTAAAAAAGAATTACAATTCGAGCAATTATACTTCATGGTACTCTCTTAAAGTATATAATTTCGAAATATTCAAGAGAAAATTACTTCCTATAAGTCTCGATATATCCTCCAAAAAGAAATAATACTTATATGGAATTTCCAATAAGAGTGATATGATTTCTTGAAAAAACACACTTATTGTTAAGGAAATTCAAAAGTTTTTTATTTAATGTGAAGTACAATCGATACAATTAAGTTCTAAATAAAACGTCATTCAAATGGGCTCCACGACTTCTTCAGCACTGCAATTTTCGAGCACTTTTTCCACTAAATCAAGTCGTATGTCATGAATGGCACATTTTAGGTCTCGTTAAGAGCTATCTTTTTGCCATTGACCGAGTCCCGATCCGATGTGCCGTTAAGGAGATAGAGCAAAAATAAACTTTCCGTTCACATTTGAAAATGATGCTAAGTCAATTTTTCTTTAAATCCAAAAAACGACTTTACAGTCGGCCTATGACCTTGACACCCATGATCAATATTTTAGCTCTCGTTGAGAGCTATCTTTTTGCCATTGACCGATTGTGGCTACGTGCCACACAGCAAATGAAACAATTGAATTGTTGCGAGAAAAGTTTGGAGATTCGATAATTTTAAGAAATTGTGATATTGAATGGCCTCAAAGAAGTTGTGATATACCACCATTAGACTATTTCTTGAAGTCATTGGTCTTTCGAAATAAACCATACGCTCTTCAAGCTTTACAAGTCAATATTGAACGTGCCATTCATGACATACGACTTGATTTAGTGGAAAAAGTGCTCGAAAATTGGGTTCATAGATTTCGTTCCTGCAGAAGTAATCGTGGAGGCCATTTGAATGAGGTTTTATTTATAACTTAATTGTATCGAATGTACTTCACATGAAATAAAAAACTTTTGAATTTCCTTAACAATAAGTGTGCTTTTTTCAAAGAAATCATATCGCTCTTATTGGAAAACCCTGTATTAATCGAACAATTATACTTCACGAAACTGTCTTAGAGTATTTCAAAGAAATTGCTTTAGTTAGTTCCATGAAGAAATCATTATTAGGATTATGAAAGAGTATTCGAATTGTATGAATCATAAACTACAATATCTTCAAAAAAAATTGAAAAGGGAAAAGTTTTCGGTATCCGCTAATATACATACATCAATATCCTCGTTGTAGTCTCCATGTGAATAGGTATATCAATGAGTTGATGACAGTTGGCCTATGATGTCGACTACATATGTACGACGTTCCGATACCTGTGAAATATTTGCGTTCCTGCATTCGTGTGCCACATCTGATGCTCATCTTTATTTTGTTTTTGCCAAAAGGTAGAGGTAAAAAATTAACGCCTGAGGACTTAAATTCAACACAGACTCACATACTGCTTCACAAAGCCCGGAGGACTCTTATGGTTGCATTTTTGTTGGCTTCACTTGAATGATGGTACGACGATGACAATAAAGGGGGCACAGTGTTTGGAATTCATTGTTAGAAATTTCATAACTTCTTCTAAATATTTTGAATTGTAAAGGGTTCAGTAATTTATTGACGATAGGAAATATGGCGTTTTCCGTTGAGTTAACTTTTAAGGAATACAATTATTTCTATTATCTCGGCTCAAAATTAAATTAATGAAATTTTCAGGCAATTGTAGGAAGAAAGCCGATTTAGTTTGGGTAGCTGACTTGAAAAGGTCGTTATTCCCCCAAAAAAAATTGAAGTACTTCCAAGAAAACTAAATTGGCAACTTCTAAAGAAATTGTTTTGCAGCAGCCATGAAAAATCTACATGGAATAGCATCATTATTGAATTTAATATACTGGAATGTGTAAGGAAAGCCAACGTCGCATTATATTCTTGCAGGAAGGCTGTAGGATCACGTTGGGGCCTCTCTTCTAAATTCGTCCATTGGATATTTGTATACAGAAGTAGTTCGTCCAATACTATTGCACGGCCTTGTGTTGTGGTGGACGGTAACTATCCGTTACAAACTAATTATCAAAAGTTCAGAGAACCGCCAGCAACCGCTACAAGCCCTACTCCATCCCATTGATATTGTAGCGAGAGAAACTGCCACCAGAGTGGCTTTACGATTGAACAGTCTATCAATGTGGAGGTATAAGAACTACGGCCATCTGCGAATATCACAATGTAGGGCTATGGTAACCGACAGAGTGGACTATAATCCTACGGGTCTGCACCTTCGGGAGGAACTCCACAAAGATACCCGCCAGAGATGAATGTGTAGGCAGAACACTAGAAAATAGAAAACATTTTATCTTCCAAACAGATGGTTCGAAGCTTTATGTTGTACTGCAAAGAACTCAGTCTTGATATAGCTCATAGACTACCAGGTACCTGTACATAGTGGCTATCAAGCCGAAATAATGACAATAAGGAAATAATGACTAATGGTGATTTCGATTCTGAAAAAAATGTTGCCCCGTCGATGTGAAATTCAGAATTAAACTTTGTTCCTATTTCAAAATTGCAAAATGTGATATAAAAGATCAGGAGAAGGACAACGAAAATGTTGCACTTCTTTGCAGAAAAGAAATCGCCATAACACTGGCGTTGTCATTTACTCGGACAGCCAGGTTGCCATAAATTCTCTACAGGTCACATCTCTAATTCACAAACAGCTCTCGACAGCCGCAGATCTCTTTACGAGACGGCTGAACATTTTAACATACGAGTACACCTCAGATGGGTACCTGGGTATAGGGATATACCGGGAAACTGCAAAGCAGATGAACTTGCTAGGAAAGTAACGAAAGTACGAATTTGCATATATTGGTACGCCACAGTCCACATGCAAGCTTTGGCTTGGGCAAGCGGCAATCAGACAGTCCCACGAAAGATGGACAGAAATCGGCAACTGTAGGGTAGCTAGACAAATCTGACCAATATAGGAACTAAGAAGATCAAAAGGTCCCCTCGTAAAAGAGAGAGAGAAAGACTGTCTACATTAGCGTCAGTTCTGACGCAACACTGCCTGGTCACCGAATACGCCAGAAGGTTAGGTAATGAGCCCAATGACTTCCGTAGGAGCTGTGGTGATGACGAAGAAGTGGAGAGCATTGAGCACCTGCATTGCTACTGTCCCTCATTAAGTAAACGACGTCTGGATATACTGGCTTCGGTGTTTCTAAGGAGACTGACAGATCTTTCCGGTATCGATATTCGTACTATTGATAAGTTTGTTTAAAACAGGTTGGTTTTGATGATGGGACATCTGTGCCCGTGGTATCACTAGGAACCTAAATCTAACCAGTAAGGAAAGGCAGAAAGTCGGGCGGGGCTGATTATACACCTCCCTAACATTGCGAAAAGTGTCATGGCGATAATAATGTGGAATAATAGTTTTTTTCAGTTAACAAAGTACTTAACTGCACCTCCTCATCAAGGCTTATTCCAAGGAGGAGTTGAAGATGTTAATCATAGTAACTAGATATGAAACGATAACTATAAAATGCGTAGTATTCTTTCATAGATCAATAATCGTATGGAACAAATAGATGGGACTATAAATAATCTAAGCAGATTTTCATCAACTTGGTTCAAAAACTCTGCTGGTATAAACATCGGACGTAAAATACTGTTTTAATGGCGCTTATATACTAAATAGGCAGGAACATAAGTATACATGTGGCTATATCTAAATCTGAACCGATTATCCCCAAAATAATCAATATTCGTTCCTAAATTAAGAAACATCTTTCTGTCAAATTTTGTAAAGTACAACTTTTATATCGCTTTTATACCAAATCAGGAGGGACATATATATGGAGGCTATATCTAAATCTAAATCGATTTTCCCCGAATTTGGCAGTGTTTATTTGTGAAATAAGAAATCTCTTTCTGCCGAATTTCGTACTGATCGGAAATAAAACACAGTTTCTACGATTTCCCACAAATTTGGCAGTGTTAATTAATAAGAAACCTCTTTCTGCCGAATTTCGTACTTATCGGATATAAAATATGTACAGTTCTTACAGCGCTTACATTACATCTGAACCGATTTTCTTCGAATTTGGCAGTGTTCATTTATGTAATAAGAAACCACTTTCTGCCGAAATTCGTACTGATCGGACGTAAAATCCAGTTTCTATAGCGCTTACATGTAAAATTGGGGAATGTATATATATGTGGGCTATATCTAAATCTCAACGGATTTTCCCCAAATATAGTATTGTCTCTAAGTGTCTCAAAAGACATCTCTCTGTCAATTTTTAGACAAATCGTATCAAAAATTTTGCTTATACAGTGCATATATGCCAAATCGGAGGTACATATATATGGGAGTAATATGTAAATCTTAACTGATTTTAATAAAATTCAATAGGGATCGTCCTTGAATCAAAAAGTTATATGTGTACAGTTTTGTTGAGATCGGAACATAATTGCGACCTGTACTGTTATTAGAAGAACACCTGCACTGACAGAGAGACGGACATGTCTAAATCAACTCAGAAAGTGATTCTAAGTCGATCGGTATAAAATTGTGGTACATATATTTACATCCGATACGTGCAGCTTAAAATTATTCAGAAATAATATGCACTCTTTTGCTTCATTGTTCCATATCGTATGGAATATATTAAATATATTGGTAATAACTATTAGATCGTCAGCAATTTTTTTTAATTCTCGAAGCCGTCATTATTTCCGCGCCCGAAATTGAAGCCGTCATTATTTCCGCACCCCTTAAGATCACTAATGAACGCAAACGAATTGAGCATGCATGTATGTGCAGTATATGAATGATGTCAATTTAAAAATTAAAAATCTCTTTTTCCAGCCCCACAGAAAAAATGTATACTTTTGCCCATATTTACGAACAAGATCAAATGTTAAAATTTAGTGTTTGAAAGCTGTATTTTTTAGAATTTAATACGATTGTAAAATTGAAAAATAAATATAAAGAAGAATTTCTTTAGCTGGAAAATAATAAATATTTTATTTTAAATAAAGAACTTTGTATAATGAAAACATATTCTGTATTCAATTTTATGTCTGTGAAAATATGTGGGTTTTAAATTTTGATAAATCCTTTTACTGTGTTAGTTAGACATCCATCCTGGCTGGGATTTCCAAAGTACCCACTCTGACTATGAAACGCTGCATCATTGTACTTCAATGTAGTGGGCGATATATTCAATCCCAAATCCTTCCATATACTCGTACATACCTACATACATATACATACCTAGGTATATTTGCCAATGACTAGCGTATGTAGTAAGTAAGTAATACATTCACAGCTAGTGTGGCAATATTTTTGTTTCATAAAACTGCAGCTATGAAATCAAAATATACCAATAAATACAAAAATTCATTGAACAAAGGTTGAGTGGGAGTAGAAGTGAGCATCATCATCGCCGTTATCATCCGCATCATCATCATCGTTACTATTTGACTTTCAGTTTGGTTTAACTTGAATCCTCTGGGTTAGTAGTATACTCCATGAAAGTAAGGTAGAAATATCAATATTGCCACAAAACCATGAGTAGAAAGAATATGTATATGTTAATCATATGCTTTGGCATCTGGATGGATCTGTGTGGTTGGTTGTACTCCCTCATAATATAGTTGCGAAACAAGCACAACCCAGAAGGATCTATATATATATCTATATATATACGTACTATACTCGTGTATGACTCAAAAAACACTTTAGAAAAACAAAATAACAAATACCTGGAATTTATTGATTTGCAACACACACTTAATGTAACTATATTTGTTCACCATCACCACCTATGCCCTATACCACATATCCTTAAAGTTGTTAACATATTCAGGATACATACAAAATCAGCAACAGGAGGTGCTCATATCCTGGCATCGCTCCCTGTGCTGAAACTACAACAGCAACTGTAACTGTAAACTATTACTGCTACTGTCAGTCTAACTTGTCGTCACAACGACCAGAAACAAATCACCATTTAACCGGATTTCAAACACATTTAAACTTGCAGATTCTCGTTGTAGTCGTAGTTGCTACATCCTTTTGGTCTTCTTCTTCTTCGAGGGAGATACATTACAAATCACTTCAAAATGAAGAAAAGCATATACAAGAAATCCTCGTGTGAGTTGTCTTTTGTTTGGAAGTTTTTTGTTTTGTTCTGGTTAAAGGACATTTCAGAGACTTCTGCAGCTGTTGTCGGTCTCTCTTTCAGGATAAAAATGGAAAACTTCCGAAAACTGTTGCCAGTCGTTAAATGAAATTCAAACAATAGAAACTTAATTAAAGTTAAAGTCCAGATGCTACTAAATGCTTTCCATCTCCCATTCGCACTGACAATGAGTGAGTAAAGGTGTGATTTAAAACCTGTATCAAATGAATGAATGCTATCAAAGTAAATGTCAGAGATGACACTCAAGGGGACTACCGGGCACAGGTGTGTTGGGTACATGTAATGTATTTTAAAAGTAATTTCAATTGTTATACAAACTGAATTGGTGATTCAATGAGATTCAAAAGAAAATAATTTGATATTGAGGAATAAATAAATAAAATTTCGAATAAATTTAAATACACATAATTAAATTTGTTTAATTTTCTGTAGCATTTTTTTTACTTAAAATCGGACAATGTTAATTTTTGTGATATGTAGTTAAGTTCGAACAAAATATCTACATTTGTGATATTAACATACATTTTCTAGTCTAGATAAAAGCTATTTTTATTTTCATAACCCAACAGGTTATGACAATACATATTTTATGTTAAAAAACCACGAAATGAATTAAATATTTTGAGGGCAAGGGAAGTATATGTACTCGTAATGTGTGATGTTTTAATTTCGGCAAGTTTATCTGCAACAAATACTGTCGGCCCCACACTATGACTTCCCGCTATACTCACCATTTACTCACCGTTTTTCGTCTACCATGGGGATAAATACGCAGTATGACGGGGATAAATGATGCGTGGGGTTCAAGATCATTTATCATCCTACATATATCTTTGTGTTGTGCAATTCATGCCTGCAAACATTTGGGGACGATTTTTCCCATTTCCAATTTATTTTTTAATTTTAGCTGTCATATGTATACATATTAAAACAAATTGTAGCATATTGTAAAACCATAACTTTAAGTTGCTTTCTTTAAAACGCCAGCGAAACGCCGGGACGCGTATAACGTCTTTTTTGACCGATATAGCTTTTCTCGGTAGTCAGAACCCCGCCGATTTTGTTTTTGAAATTTGGTGAACAGCTGGACCAATACCCGGAAATTAAAATAGGCTACTTTTATTTTCGATTCTCCGCAAAGCTGGTCCTATGGTCAGGTCTGTCGCTATTAAAAACTTGAATACCCATACCCGGAAATTAAAATAGGCTACTTTTATTTAATAGCTAAAATTTTGTAAATATGAAGAACTATACGAGACAAATATATTTCACTGCTTTTTAAAGTTCCTTAAGATCTAATATTCTAAAAATGTATGTAATTTTGACCAAATGACTAAGCTAATGCTCCAGTAAGAGCAAGAAATCTGAAATTTGCATATGAATGAAAGGTTCGAATGTTGTATAAACCACGGACTATTCGTTTTTTTGGCCTGTGTTCGATGTCCAGCTATAGGTTCAAAACGTTCGGTTTGAGTTAATGTTTTGTATGTTTTATCGAAGTACGAGTATGCCCCTTACCAATATGTGCGGTAACATATATAGCTATAATGTGATAAGTTGAGGTTGTGGCCAATATAAGCGTTATCAAAAGGTATACTGGGATAATCCGATTACACTGCATCTTTGACCATAGTTCGAATATTATGCGAATTGTTCAATGGTATAATAAAACATTTTATTCTCCGCCACAACATTTGCGACCTCTTGACATCTGAGACAACCTCTGAGAGCTATTTAGCTGAAAGTTTCCATATACATATAAAGCTAACAGCATGGATGGGATAATACGAAACTCAGATTGGCCAGTGGTCAGAACAGTTGGTGTTAAGACGTTTTCATCCTTTCTGATATTTTAATGTTTTTTTATAAGTTAATTTACATTCATATCGATACTTTAATTTTTAAGTTTTTAATTGCATTGCATTTTAGCTATTTTATTGAAAAAGTTTGCTAACACACGGTTAGACTAACGAATATTTTAAACGGCCCGTTAAATAATTCTTTTCCGTTAGATAACTTGAAGTTTATTACTATTGTGAATGACTCCTAAAATAGTTTGACACATTTATATTTATACCCTACACCGCACTGTGGTACAGAGAGAGTTTTCTTATTGAATATGAACATGAATAAACACTGCCAAATTCGGGGAAAATCGGTTCAGATTTAGATATAGCCCCCATATATATGTTTCACCCGATTTAACATTTAAGCGCTGTAGAAATCGTGTTTTATATCCGATCAGTACGAAATTTAACAGAGAGAGTTTTCTTATTACATGAATAAACACTGCCAAATTCGGGGAAAATCGGTTCAAATTTAAACATAGTCCCAATATATACAGGGTCTCCCATATTCGACGGACCCATCTGGCAACGCCATAACTTTTGACAGAGATGTCAGATCGCTTAATGACATACCGCGTTTGAAGCGTCAGTCCAAGCAGATTTTTACCATGGAACAATACACGCCACGCGAGCGCTCTGAAATAGTTGAAATTTACATTCAACAGAAGAAGTCAAGTCAACGTGCTTTTAAAATATTAAAAAATGTGAGAAGTGCGCCTTCTAAGAACACCATTAAGCGTTTATACGAAAAATTTTCGACTGGTGAGGCTCTTTCTAATCCGAAGAGGCCAAATAAAAGTCGACCAAGGCGATCGGCCGAGAATATCGCTGCCGTACGAGCCAGTGTTGAGAGGTCCCCAAGAACATCCCAAAAACGCCGTTCTCAGCAGTTGGGCATGGCTCGGTCCACTTTACAACGGATTATTCGCGTTGATTTGCATTTGTTCCCGTACAAAATTCAATTGACGCAAAGATTGTTGCCTGCGGACAAGCCTCGTCGATTGGAATGGGCCCAACGAGTCCGTGGGTCCGTCGAATATGGGCAACCCTGTATGTTACTCCCGATTTGACATGTAAGCGCTGTAGAAACCGTGTTTTATATCCGATCAGTACGAAAATCGGCAGAGAGAGTTTGCTTATTACATGTATGAACACTGCCAAATTCTTATCGCAATGCCCATTTTCGCATTGGTAGGTAGGTGTAGGGTATTATATAGTCGGCCCCGCCCGACTTTCTGTCTTTCCTTACTGTTTTTTTTTAATTTCTGAAAATCGTGCGCAATATGTGTATCAAAAATTAAAAAAAGGGTAATTTCATTGATTTGATGATTTGGCTCTTTTGTGTGGAAGGTTCCAGAAGGCACAACGCAATTTCCGACATTTCTCTGGAGATCATTTTACTGGAGGAGAATATACATACATTCATATGTACGTACGTTTGTATTTCGTATGCTATGTACCAAAAGTATTACACATTGAAGGAATGACATACGTGTCGGCGGAAATACTGTCTGGCTGATGCGCACTTTAACTCTGGAAAGGAGTAACCGATTGACTTCAAATGTGATATGTGGGTAATACCACAATTTATTTATTTCAGTTAAAAGACGTGCCGAATTGTCCCATGCCATCTAGACTTTACCCCTACACATAGGATTACAATTTCGTGAAATATTCTGTATCCGAATCTTCTGTAAGTCCACACATTGAAATAGCTTTTTTTTACTTCCCACACCATTTTGTACAAAAAGTTAACGACTTTGATACCAGTACATAGAAACACTTGATATTGCCTACAGAGTAAATTTTTATAGCGCCATTGACCTGTGAAAAATAGGCGGTATTACCACTCCCTTTTAGTACTTTCCACACAATATGGTCAAATCATACCAACATTTAATAGCTCGTAAAAGAACCCACTGTTCAGTGCAAAGTAATCGCATTTGTCGAACCCCTTTTGATACCTCCCACACAAATTGATAGATTAATTCGAAAACAATTGCCCCATGAATCATCTAAAGATATCTTTGCAATGTCTATTGACCTTTCTGGCTCCCACAAAGTATTATATTCTACATTACGCTACTCACAGGGAGAAGGTGTGCATAGTCGACTGAAATTTTCGATAGCCTTTTACGAATATTTTAACTTATTTTTTTGGCAATTCATATTTTTCCCCCGGTTAAAGCACTTAACTGGTGAAAATATTCCCGTTAAATTCAACGGCTAATTTTCATTTAAAACTGCCAGTTAAATTTTACCGGAGCTTCTTGAAAGCCATTTTTTCTTAACGGGTCATTAAAGTATCAGTTAACATTTAACGGAGTTACCTGAAAACGGCCGTAAATATCCATTTATATTCTGTTAAAAGTCAAGAAAAAAAGTTTTGCACAAAATAATAAAACTCTTTCGACTTGCATTATAAAGGAATTCTACACAAATTTAAAAACTCAGTCAGAATTTATTTGGTTCGAGACCATATGTGTCATTTACTTTCTGTCTATTGCAAAAAGGTAATAGAAACCAATACAAATATGTTGACTTAGTTCGGCAAAATACGGGGTTGGTTAGTAGTTCTTGTTAAATTCAATTTACTGCTTCAATAAGTATTTCAGCTGATTTAAGTTAAAGCTGATTTAAGTTATTGCTATTGAATTCTGAAGATGATAGAGTGGTGTCTATCGAAACAGCAGTCAATTCCACCAAGCAATTAAAACTCTACCAATTTTTGTATTTGTTTCTATTACTTTTTTGCAGAAAGTGAATGAAACATATGGTCTCGAACCAAATAAATTCTGACTGAGTAACAAAAGCACAAACTAAAAATAAATAAGAACAACACATACATTTAAAAACTTTATAAAACTTTCATTGGCCCTCCTAGAAAACAACCTGTTTCGACTCACATATACATTAGGGTGGGTAAAAAATATATCGCGGTTGTCCGCATCTCAAATGAAAGCTTGTTTTGTTTAATTAATATTCCCTAAATGTATATAACCTTTATCTTGAGCCGCCAGTGAGCTAGAGCGATATTACCTCTAAAATGCATGTTTTTCTTCAAAATGTCGGACATAATGGACTCAATCGCAAAAATTTTCAAATTTTCGATATTCCACTTCAAGCAATAACACTATTGTGATTCCGACGATGATAGAACCAAATCTTTGCTTCCTCCTAATATTTTTTTATTTGGAATTATTTACGAAACAAATAATAATTTGCCTTTAAGTATTCAGAAAGTATATCAAGACTTTAATTTTAGGACAAGTTCATTTTGTTAATTTTTCCTCAGAAATTTTAAATGTTCATAAAATTCCTTTATAACTGAAATTGTATAATCTTGCATACATTGTGTGATGGGTTGACAGCAAATGATGATTTTAAATAAATAGAAATTAGAAATAAGTTATTTGATTATTGCTACTTATATGATTTTAAATAATATAAGGTATACCTCGAAATCAATGTAAAATTTAAAATTAAAATTTTTTTATTGATTTTCAAATAAAATGTATTTGCTCAGAAATATATAATATTTAAAAATATGTGCTCCACACATATTTTCTTTCGATACAAACATATCAAAAAATACGATTTTGTCCCGTGCACATACAACTAAACAAATTTTCTGCTTTTTCGATTAGGGAACTTCAATACGGTTTGTTTTGCTGTTTTTTAAAATCAGAGTATTCATTTAAATGCCTTTCAGTTTAAAAAGTTTACATCACCGTAATAAAGTAGTACCTGGGAAACGCCGCCCGATGCAAAAACTTTAAAAACAACTTTCAAAAATCTGGGAATGGTGTTTTTATTGTGGAGAACATTTAATGAAAATACCTTCAAATTTATCCAGCCGATTTCGTATTATGACCATTCAAAGATTGTCCTTTTTATTAATAAAAGCAAATATCGTTGCGACTGCATGTTTGTTGTGTCCTACGATCAAGGATCATATGTATAACTTGTATAGTTTACTTCTTCTACAAAAAACTATAAGAATATAGTTAAACGCTTCTGCAGTTTATGTGTTTTATAATGGACCGGTAATTATTTGTTTTTAATTTAACTTTTCTTTTTTTTCAGTCGACGACCCAATGTGTAAAGTGCTTTAGTGCAAAACTTCAGCCTTCAAAAATATTGCAGCCCAGAATTTTATCCCATTAAAGTTCTTTTGGTTTCATTTTCAAAAACATTACCCGGTTTTGTACACTTTTACCGCAATGTTGACAAAAATATTTTTGAACTTTAATGGTCTGCATATTTAAAACGCAGCAACACACAATCAAGCAGCTCAACTAGATTTTAAGTTAAATTTTGTTAGCTTAGTTTTAAAAAAATATCGCTTCTGTAATATATTGTCCCAAACATATTCGGCTTGATAAATATAAAATGAATTGGTGGATTGACAAAAAGTGATGAATTGGAATACTTATAAATAAAAATTTATTGATGTAAAACAAAAGCTAAATGCTGCTAAATACATTTTAAACTATAATCTAGGAAACAACTAACTAAAATTCGAAAAAATCATCAAAGTTTAAAAAATCATTTTTAAATAAAATATATTTAGAAAACATCTTAAACAATAACTTTGTTTGTGGGTGAACACATATTTTATTTGTGAAAGTCAGTGCGCAAATATATATTGTTGTAATATATTAATATATGCGTTCCAAACAAAGTTTCATGATTTTTAAATAAAATTTGTTTGTTAACAAATATATAATACTTAACAAATTCGTTTCCAAATATATTTTCTTTCAATACAAACATATCAAACATGGCGATTTTCCTCCGTGCGGAAACAGTAAAAAACTTGGTACAACAACTTATTCTCCAAAGAATGATCTTCAAAAAATGGTCCCAACCGTAGAACTCTATCTCTAACGGTATTGTCGTGAGATAAAAAAATACTGCTATGCGTGCGTATTTACCTATTTTTTCCACACATGTGTATGTATAATTATATTATTATTCGAAGCAAAAAAAATCCTTTCCTATGTATATATTATTTCCGAGAAGTCGAATTATATTATTCTAGAACTTTTCTGTGCAAAACTCTACCTCTAATTCAAATATCGTAAAAACACTAGCCATCATCATTCAACCTGCACCTTATCTCTGAAAATAAGTATAATTACAGTTTAAACAAATCCTCTCGAATTCCCGTTAATTGCTATGTACGGATGTTGTTCATCTAATTTCTCTAATTAAATACCAAATGCGGAATAAGCTCTTTGCTAAATCCCCATGACTATCATAAGTACAATATCTTGGTGTTACCCCTTCCACTATCCTTTCCACAGAACTGAAGACACAACAGAAGCAAGATTGCAGAAGGGGGCAAGCATTCTACCCACAGAGCGCAGATAATGCTTCTGTTGTTGTTTTGCGTTGTTCTGTGTTGTGTTGTGTCCTGCAGTGACTAACTTGCACAGAGAGATGGACAGACGGACGGACGATGGATGCAATGTTTGCACCAATGTTTATTTATTAAATTATTTTGTTTTAATTTCGAAATAAAAGATTGATGTCGACAGCACTGGCAGTGGAGGAGCAAACAAAAAACGAATTGTTGCCGGACATAAACTGAACAGAAACGTCAGTCAGCACCACGTCGTCGTCAGACGAGCAAAAAAAAAACAATAGAAAAGTTTTTTTAGATTTTATTATATTATCATGGCACATCGTAAAACTATTAACAATGAACACAATGACAACGTCATTCTACTTCATAATGTACTCTGCATATACATACACGTATTAGGGTGTACTGGAAGTGTTTTTCATTAAAAATGATTTCAAGCTAGTGTTTATCTAGAAATTAGACAATACAGTAGTGTAAATATCTATTGATTCCGTAATAGTTTCCCAATACAATTCCTGGCATATTTGTGAAGAAATGTGAAAAGAGAATACCTTGAGACTTTAAAATAATTAAACCTTTGTTTTTTTTGTTACAATTACAACCTAATGTACATCCTGTATATGTTTGATAAATTATATATTAACTAAAAACAAACATAAAAAGTTTTCACTTGTTGTTGATGTTCATAGAGTAGCGCGGAATAGGGAAAATGATTATGCAGCGAATATGCATGAAGCATGAAGAGAGTCTGGTTTATTTCGAAAGACCAATGACTTCAAATAACCCCACAAGAAATAGTCTAATGGTGTTAAATCACAACTTCTTGGAGGTCATTCAATATCACAATTTCTTGAAATAATCGAATCTCCAAACTTTTCTCGCAACAATTCAATTGTTTCATTTGCTGTGTGCCATGTAGCTACAATCGGTCACTGGCAAAAAGATAGCTCTTAACTAGGGATGTAACGAAAGTGGCTTTAGCGAAATCGAATGCGAAAGCGAATATTGAAATATATTTCTTGCAAATGCGAAAGCGAATAGTGAAATATGCATTTTTGCGAAAGCGAATGCGAATAATAGTTCGAGCCTTTAGTACCAACAAATTTAAGGAACTGAATTGATACTTTTCGAGGATAGTCAAGTATTAAGACTGTTTTCCATAGTTTTACCTCCTGTTACCACAAGCACACACATATCTTCAAATTTGTGAAGGGAATTAGGAGATTTAACACTTTAATAAATGGAAGCGAATACCGAAATATATTTTTGCGAAAGCGAATGCGAAAGCGAATGCGAATGCGAAAGCGAATAATCCAAAGATGGTTTTTGCGAATGCGAATGCGAAAGCGAATTTTAAAATGATGCGAATAATTCGCGTTCGAATGCGAATGCGAATATTTGTTACATCCCTACTCTTAACGAGAGCTAAAATATTCAAGGACCCAATCAGCAAAGACACGACGTTGTTGATGATCGGTCGGTGTGAGTTCTTGTGTTAACTGAACTTTATAAGCCTTAAGAACCAAGCCTTTATGCAAGATGCGGTGTAATGACGTTTGTGGAATGCCCAATTCCAAAGAGCGACGAGGAATGGACAAACCTGGGTTTTCTTCAACACTTTTGGGCTACAGCAGCAATATTCTCAGTTGTTCTTGAGCGACGTGCACGGGTTTTATTCTTCACATCACTAACTTGTTCTCAGCTCGAATAGCTCGAATTTTTCCACCAATTTCCTTATTGCGGTCCGACAAGGTGCTCACGACGACCCAAAAATGCTTTAGTTTTGCGAACTGTGACTGCAAGATTTTCACCATTTTTGTAGTAAATTTTAATAATTTCAATCGTGTATCGTTCCATTTTTAGTAAAGGCGTAGTTTTTACTTGTCAAATGTCAAAGAATAAAAGCTTCAAAAGTGACAGCTACCGAAATACCGGGTGATTCAAAATAACACCTCTTGTTGGAAAACCCTGTACTACATAAGCATTTTTTTTCAGCGTGTAGAGTATATATATTATTTACTACAATGTAAAAAAAAGTTTAACACATTGCAGGAGTGATCTAAAACATTAAGTACATATATATGGCGTAAATTAAATCTACGACAGTTTAATGGCGAATTCTTTTCTGCAAAAAGTGCAACATTTTCATTGCCCTTTTTCCGAAAACGGCACTTTTGTGATACTTTTTTTCAAAATTTCAAAATTTCAAAAAATCGATATTATAGTGCAGTTTTCAGAAACAGCAAGTGTTGCACTTTTTTGCAGAAAAGAATTCGCCATAAGTCTCTTGATCAATGTCCGTCTGTCTAGCTGCTGCGCACGGCAACTCTCGGGAAGTGTGAGATTTGATATTTTGCATTCAAATTGGTACCTTCCTAAAAAGGTACTAAAAGCATAAAAACTTTAAAACTTTGTTGGACAAACGCTCAGAAAAAACGCGAACGAAATTTCGCACTCAGCTCTTAAAAGGAATCTTCAAAGTCGTCGAAGCAGACGCAAACCAAGAAATGCGTGAATATTAACATTAACAGCAGAAACCAATCTTCTATTGATGAATTACGATATTTAGCAAATGATCGAGATGCTTGGAGAAACTTTGCGAATATACTAAGTTTGTAATAACTTAATCATACATAATCATGTCATTATAATAAATAATGAGCTATAACTCAATTGCGATAAAAATGCCGAATGAAGTTAAGTCACTTTATGCCAAAAAGCTAAAAATTGCCTTTTGGGATTTTCTAAAATGTCGTAAAATTCCAGCGCAATAAAAAACTTCCAACTATCTATCACAGTCCTTATGCAGCTTTAGATATGCATACATTACATGGATATTTTAGTTGAAGTTTTTTCTGCTGAGCGAAAAAAGAAAAATCTAAGCAAACATTGGCATTTCACACATCGAAGTGAAAAAGAACTTAGCGACGACGAATATATCATCTGTAGTTTACAAGCAGAAGTGATAAAAGTTTATGTTTCTTTTTCTTTTTCAAATGCAACTTTGAAGTAAACCTCAATCTTAGATACGCACGAACAATGGAGACGTCGAGGATGACGACGATGAACGACTTTGTTGCATTTCACATTCAACCAAAGCTGCAGGAGCCGTCATTGCAGCAGAGGCAGAGGGAACATTTAACGCCAAAAGTTGTGCAAATAGTTTCGTTTCCTGTTTCCTTCCAAAAAGCCCGGGGGCCGTGTTTTCTGTTTGGTCGGTCTGTTCCTGCCAAATGCCATTTATGATGTTTGCATCTATGGCATTTTGCTATTGGAACTGGTATCATGCAACATGCAAATATGCCATTTAGGCAACTTTTATCCTTAACGCCCTCTAAAAAAAAAGCAAACAAAGTTTCTCGCTTGCAGTAGATACGAGGTTACAAGGGATTCAAGTGGAAGTTTTTTTTTGGGAAAAGGGACGGATATACTGACGGACAGACTAAAACATTTCATAGTTGAGCAATTTTTGTCAAAATCGAAATCTGCTCTACTGTTCTTGTGAACAAGAAACAAGTAAACTGCACTTCCAGCTTGTTGCAATTGCATTTTCCCATGCACTTATGAAAATTGATGCATATTTCGGTCGGTTGATTCGATGGCCAAAAAAGCAAAAAAATTGGGGAAATATGAAAATCCTCCCATTTAGCCATACTCAAGAAAGGCAGGAAGGATTCACTTTAATTGCTGGCATTTACGTAAACATATGTAAGACCCTGAAATGTGTGAAGCTTCGCTTCGACAAGGATCTCGCTCAAAGTACATTCTCAGAGACAACAGCAATTCTTGTAATGAGACAAAGACAGCGGCTGGAATGGAATGGGAGTGGAGTTAAACGTTTTGTGTTCTTCAGAATTACTGGAGCGAAAATTCAATTTCATTACGAAATTCAGTCATGCGATTTAGATCATTATGACACAAAGCAAAAAAGTAGACAAAGCACAAAAACAAAGTTGATTAATATTCGAATTAGTGCGACAATGAATATAAATGACGTACGACGATGTAATGGAAATTTACAAATGTTTTAGTTTTCTTTTTCAAAATAGGTTTCTTCGAAAGGAGTATTATCCGAATAAGAAAACATATAATCGAAATGTTACATAAAGTAATTAATTTCATTGCACAGTCCAGCGATTTTTGGTAGATTAGCATTAATCACTCGAATAAATGAGCAGAAATTATAGTTTTCTTTAATGTTGGGGAACAACGGTTCTGATATGTTCATATTAAAAATAAAATATTTAGAGATGAATTACCAAACGAAGCGTTTGTGAGTGCACAATTATTGGGTGTAAATACCTCATAAACAAGTAAGAAGGTGTCAGGTAAACCGACACTTCGTGAACAATGAAAATATGCACTGCTATAGTACTAATATTATGGGTTATTTATTTTTGGTATGTCTAGGCTTTTTTTGTATGGGAGGTACTAAAACGGTTCTCGCGATAACTCCAAAATTTTTAGTATTTATATGCATTGGTATATAAGCTGTTAACTTTTTGTACAAAATGGGACATTTGCGTGGGAGGTACCAAAAGGGGCGTGATAATAACGCCCATTTTTCGACAGACTGTAGGTACTATAATAACATTACACTGTAGCCAATTTTATGTATTTGTAGGTACTAGTATTAAAGTTATAAGCTGTAAACTTTTCGTACAAAATGGTAACTTTGCGTGGGAGTTACCAAAAGGGGCATGGATACAACGCCCTTTTTTCGCTGGATTGTAGGTGCTATAAAACCATTACACTGTACACAATATCAAGTATTTGTAAGGGGCATGCCAATTACGCCCACTTTTCACTAGACTCTAGGTACTATAAAAGTATTACACTGTACAAAATTTCAAGTATTTGCAAGAAGTGCTATAAACAGTTAAATTTTGGTGCAAAGTGGTTCAATTGTGTGGCGGGTACCAAAAGGGGCGTGGAAACTTCGTCCATTTTTCTCGAGGTGATATTGTGATAAACTAATTCTATGTGTAGAATTTCAGAAGATTCAAATACGAAGTACAGAAGTTATTAAACAAGTAAGAAAGTTTCAGTCGGGTAAACCGACTAAGGTATACCCTCACTTTGTGAGTAATGTAATATTGAATATTCCACGAATTATTCTGTTAGATTGTATGGTAGGTACCAGAACGGGTTTAACAAATACACCTATTTTTCGCTGAATAGTAGATACTTTAAATACATTGCACTGCGCCGAATTATAAGCGTTTATTTGCACTGGTTTATTAACGTTATGAGATATTAAATTTTGGTATGATTTGGACATTTTGTGTGGGAGGTACAAAAAGGGGCGTGGTGATAACGGCCATTTTTTACAGGGCTATAGACACTTCAAAAGCGTTACACTGTGCAAAATGTTGTGGCATTTTCGTGCATTGGTACTCATGTTGTGAGCTCTTAACTTTTTGTGCAAAATTGTACCTTTGTGTGGGAGTACAAAAAGGGGCGTGGCAATAGCGTCCATTTTTCACAGGGCTATAGACACTATAAAAGCATTACACTGTAGAAAATTTCAAGTATTTTTATACACTGGTATTAATGTTATAAGCTGTTAACTTTTGGTGCAAAATGTTACCTTTGTGTGGGAGGTACCAAAAGGGGCGTGAATATAACACCCATTTTTCACTGGACTGTAGGCACTATAAAGGCATTACACTGTACAAAATTTCAAGTATTTTTATACACTGGTATTAATGTTATAAGCTGTTAACTTTTGCTGCAAAATGGTGCATTTGTGTGGGAGGTACCAAAAGGGGCGTAGCAACTTGGCCCATTTTTCTCGAGTTGATAGCGACTAATAAACTAATGCTATGTGTGGAATTTCAGAAGATTCGAATAAGTAGTATAGCAGTTATTAAAGATTCAATATTTTACAACATTTTAACACTTTGTGGGGGAGGTACTAGAAGGAGTGGACCAATATGGCCCATCTTCGAACTTAGCCGGAGATAGAAAAAAATATTACCACGTACCAAATTTGAAGTCAATCGGTTACTCCTTTCGAGAGTTATCGTGCGCACCAGACAGACAGACAGATAGACAGACAGACAGACAGACAGACAGACAGACGGACGGACATTGCTCATTCGTCTTAAAATGACCCAAAACGAATATCTGCCGAACATACTTAGGGTCTTAGATCACTCCTTTGATGTGTTACACCTTTTTCGTCACACTAAAGTGAGGGTATAATAATCAATAATTCACTAATTATTAACCCTTTGTGGGGGAGGTACTAAAAGGAGTGGACCGGTATGGTCCATCATCGAACTTAGCCAGAGATGGAAAAAAATTTTACCACATACCAAATTTGAAGACAATCGGTTATTCCTTTCGAGAGTTATCGTGCGCACCAGCCAGCAGACAGACAGACAGACATACGGACGGACGGACATTTGCTTCTTTCGACGTCAAATGGCACAAAACGAATATACCCCGAATATACTTAGGGTCTTTCGATGTGTTACACTTCTGTCCCGTAGCAAATGATATATACCCTTGTATCACTAAAGTGAGGGTATAAAAATGGAAGAGACACAATCACGAATTTTTAAAATTTTATAGGAGAAACAAAAAAAAAAAAATAAAATGAAAATTTTGTGGATAGAAAAAATTTGGTTTTCTGGGTGGTTCTTAATTATACATCTGACGAACATAAAAAAATATTTTAACACAAACTGAATTTTACGCAATTACCGGCCCTTCTGAAGACTCGAATACTTAGATGCAAATAAAACTTTATTTCGAAAAAAATAGAATACTAAATATTAGGATTCAAACAATGATTTGTTTAGAATAACATCCTCCAAAACATTTAATATTTGTGTGTGTCAAGTTTTATATATTTGATGTGTACCCTAAGCATATGTATGCTTCAAGCTGAATATGCTTGGGACTATATACTACACATGTGATTTTTTTTAGCGTTTGAGACATGGTAATTTCGCCGTGTACACAAAGGAAAAAGTACTGAAAATCAAACAATTTGTCTTAAATTTAAAGATTTCAACAATGATTTCGAGTCAAAGACAATCAGAATTAAAATAAGAATGTCTGTAGTTAATTTCATGAAAGGTACTTGATTTGAGGATGCATATCATAGAATCAAGTAGCTTACGTAACAAAATTAATTATTTTTGGCCTTTAAATATGCATATGTTGGTGTACATTTAAGTAGTAATGTATTTTATTTGTAGTAATATTTTTTTAAAATTAAGTACGTCTGCGGATTTAAATTTAAAATGTCTGAACACAAAAATAGCATGTCATGTAAATAAATTTAAGGGATACATGAACATAAATTCATAAAGTTATAATTTAATACGACATATTTTGTTGCTTAAATTCAATAGAAATATTTGAATTGCCCTTAATTAAAGAGATGATACAAAAAATTTTTATTTCAGCCTAAAGACACCATTTTTCAATCGATTTTTTTGTGTTGTATTTCTATTTGCTTAACAGAAATTGTGAATTAAACCCCATAAAAGCATATTTTCCAAACTATTTTTCTGAAATTTTTTAGTTATTTTAATTACTTTGAGAGAAATTCTCCATAGAAAAAAATACAGTTATGCGTATACTGTGATCAATCTGCGCTGATGTTAAATGATAAATATGTAATAAGGATATGTGAAATATTGTTTGTAAAATTACTTAATTTTAGTTCAGTTTACACTTTGTGGATTCAAGATTTTAAACGAAATCATGATTTAGCTGTAGAGTGCCACAAGTCTTAAAACTAAAGGCATTTTTGCATATACTCGTACATTATAGAAAAATGTAATCCTTACTCGCATATCACAGCAATAAAATGTGATGTCTTGAACTTGGTCCTATTCAACCCATTTTTTATGTCCAATCCAAACCTGAGCTACGATTATTTTACCTTAGCAGTCCCGCACACGTATTGCACCTTCCAATCATAATAGCCTTTGGCATTTTCATACATTTAATAGAAAATTACAATTCACAGTCACATAAAGCCATAATAAAATCTGATGATCTTGTGAACGCACGTATTAGGCATCCCCCTTTTTTAAAAAGGGGAATTTACAGCGAAAGTGCGTAAAAAACTATTAAGGTCACCATAAAGTAGAGAAAAAACGACAGCCTCTAGGCAAGAAAGCAACAATGAATTTCCTTGCGAAACCCATCCCCCAACAGACAATGTGTTAAAAATCAAATTTACACATTTTTAAGGACATTTTGAGAAATCCCTTAAAGCCTCCTCTCTCCCTCTGGCTGGGAAAATGTACAACGGCGCCAAAGGGGAATGCTTTCCTAAAAGACATCGGCACGCCAATGAAATATCTCATTATGTGCCTGAGGAAAAAGGTTGAATGTGAAACACTTGAGAATCAGCCTTAAAAGAAAACCAAAGTGGAATCCATTGAAGTCATGTGTAGGACAGAGGGCGAGTGGAAGGAGAAGAAAAAGGCAACCGTACACATGCGAGGAAAATTCGCATAAAATTGTACTTGGAATTTGTTGTTGCTGTTGCTGTATTGTTCTGTTCTGTGTTTGTGTTTTTGTCTCCATTATAATAAAAATAATAACAAATTCCTACACTTGATTACAAACGAAACGAGGATTTTCGTCAACAACAATTACGTGCACTCACGCACACAATTACGAATGTACAAATACAAAGAACGAAAGAACACCCACACATACGCACACAAATATGTTCAAGTAATTACATACAGGTGTAATGCTCACCCACTATCCCATCTCGCTCCACCTTCCACCAACATATCTACTTATGCACAGGTCCACATAACGCATACAGTGAGTCTTTAAAATAAGATTACTCTGGCAAAAGCTAAGCTAAATTGGTCACATATGTAAAGATATGGGTAATAATCGTATGTGAAACTGTCTGATTGAAATAAAAAAAATATTAATTGTTGTAATTACTAACAAATAAGTATGTATAATGAAACAAGCAAGAAATTTCAGTAGTGCAAACCGAATAAGGTATACCCCCACTTTGTGAGAAATGTGAATATGCACTGGTAACTTATTATTATTGGCTATTTAATGTTGGTATGTCTTGGCTCTTTTCGTATGGGAGGTACTAAAACGGGTGTGGTGATAATTCCAATTTTTAACAGGAATGTAGGAATTTTGAAAACATTACACTGAGCGAAAATTTTGCGTATTTATATGCATTAGTATTCACGAATGAGCTGATAACATTTTGTAAAGGGTTTTTCAACAGGGACGCTACAAAAGTAGACCGACAGGGACAGCAAACGACTCCATATTTTTGCCGCTCTTTTGACATTTCTCTTCAGTAAGGTTTGCCATTTCATGATGGAAAGATATACGAGCCAACAACGAGTCGAAATTATTAAAATTTACTACCGAAATTCGGAGTCAGTGCCCTCAACGTTAAGAGCGCGAAAAATCGAAAAATCATCTTCAGCGATGAGGCTCATTTCTGGCTGAATGGCTTCGTCAATAAACAAAATATGCGTTATTGGTCAGACAGCAATCCACACGTACTCCATGAGTCATCATTGCATCCCGAAAAAATTACGGTTTATGGGCCGGCGGCGTCATTGGGCCGTACTTCTTCCGTGATGATCAAGACCGGCACGTTACTGTGAATGGGAATCGCTACCGTTCAATGATAACCGAATATTTTTGGTCCCAATTGGATGATATGGACTTGGAGGACATGTGGTTCCAACAGGACGGCGCCACAAGCCACACAGCGAATGCCACAATCAATTTATTGGAAACCAAGTTTCAAGAACGTGTTATCTCACGAAATGGTCCAGTCGATTGGCCGCCTCGGTCGTGCGATTTGACGCCGTTAGACTATTTCCTGTGGGGCTACGTCAAGTCTATGGTCTATGCCAACAAGCCAGCGACGATTGATAAACTTCGTACGAATATTGAACCTGAAATTGCAGCAGTATCAGCCGATTTATGCTTGAAAACCGTCGAAAATTGGGTTCAGCGTCTGGACTTCTACAAGCGTGCCCGTGGTGGCCATGCAAAAGAAATCGAGTTCCATGCAAAAGAAATCGAGTTCCATACACATTGGAAGACCTAATTAACAATATTGAGGGTGGAATTGGCAGAATACCAGTGGACATGCTTGTTAGAGTTCATGAAAACTTCAGAAAACGTATGCAGCAGTGTGTGGATAGCGAAGGTCGACATTTACCAGATACACTATTTAAAACATGTAATTTAAAAATTCCCTTACTGTTCAATATAATCGAAATATAAAATAAATTTTTCTAAGGTTCATAACTTTTTTATTTCATTCCCAAATACGCAAATTACCGTGCTCAACCCTGTATTTAGGTAAAAATGTAAATGTCATTCCAAAGAACTCTGAAATAGTTGTTGTTGCTGAAGCACTGCAGTATTGCATTCAGGCCGCCAGCGGGATGAACAATAGTAAAATAAAATGCGGACGAATGTATGGTTCGCAACCCAGGATTTGTCCATGTGGAAAACTTCTTAAACAATAACTTTGTTTGTGTGTAAACACATATTCTATTTGTGAAAGTAAGATTGCAAATATATATTTTTCTAATATATTAGTATACTCGTATGCGTACCAAACAAAATTTCTTGATTTTCAAATAAAATTTAGTTGTTCACAAATATATAATATTTAAATATTTTGATTCCAAATATATTTTCTATCAATTCTAACATATCAGATATAGGGATTTTGCTGCGTGTGTTCTTTAAATTCATAGTTTATTTCGATTCACCAAGAAAATGGGAAAGGGAATGGATCCAATAAAGACACATTTTGGCCAAAAAGAGAAGGACATTGACAGAGAAGGTGTTCGATTGTCTAAAGTTCCTCTTCATCCTTACAGAGTCGACAGTAGTCGACTATCATTAAGCGAATGTCCCTCTTTGTGAGGTTAAGAAGATCTTTGGTCCTAGATTTTAATATGGCTGGCCAGAAAGTTATAGTGATTTTACAGTCGGATTTTCTCGACCATTTCTGGTTTGCCAGATCTTTGTAGAAACACTCTATGTTACTGAAGAATTCGCCTAAGGGGGTATATAGTGGTAGCTCAATACTTCGCGCCAATTCTCGCGAGTTCGTCAGCCTTCTCGTTCCCCGCGATATCACAATGTATGGGGACCCAGCACAATCTGATTATGTCTTCCAATTGCAGTAGTTCCAATTGGCACCCTTAACCACCTTTGACTTAATAATGGTTGACTTCAGAACAGCTTGACTGTCAACAAGGTGTCGGCTAACCTGTAGGACATATGTATGCCAAGAGATTCGCTGAAGATGTGTGCCCCTGTGACTACATTCATTTTGAACCGTCAGTGTATATTTTATGGCCCTCCGAAGGAAGGTTGCGCATGACCAGTCTGTTCTGGGGGGATCATTATGTCGCAATTTGAGGAAAATCTCTGAACTGGTGACAAATAATTTGTCGGTCCTGCCTGAACTCTTAGATCAGACGTTCTTGATGCCTCATTAAAAACGGCCTAGTGGTCCCAAAAACACTCGGAGTCTGAGAGCCTGAGTACACGGCATAAGCCCCCAGCTCTTACCTATGGAGTTTCTGCACGAGTATAGTGCGTTCTAGCCGCAGTGGACAGCTTCAGCTCTAATCCGTCCAGATTAGGTTTGGTGAAAGGTGGTATCTTATTTTGTCTGGTGAATAGTACTAGCTCGGTCTTCGTGGATTTGAACCACAGAATGCGTGATTCTGTTTACTCGACTAAGATATTCTTGCTAGATAAATTACATTTTTATAAAACAAATTGCAAAATAGTAAAATTATTTAATGTGAGACGGCATTTATATGCAACTAACTTGGAGTACATGTATGTAATTGTATGTTCGGTGAGTTGGTATTGTTGCCGTATATTACCCAAAGAGTCTAGGTTCAAATCTCAACAAAACCATCTGGCATAATTCAGCGATGCTATCTTCTAATTAATGCGGGTGACATAACTGGTTAAAACAACCGTATACCACTCTATAAACTGTTGGCCCTTTGCAGACAATATGAAAAGTTGAAACGAGAGAATTCCAGAGTTCATTGTACAAATTATATATGTTTATGTTTGTTATATGTATATGTAAATTGGATTTTACTTTAACTTAGGTTAGAGTCATTGCTAATGATCCAGTTAGACCCCACTTCTGTATCACAATATGTGAAGGATTTCCGTTTCCTGATAAATGTACAAGTTACATTCCACACCTGCTTAATTTGCAAGGTCCCCATATTTGCAGATTTAAGGGACCGATTTCATTTTCCGGGCAAACATTTTTTGATGTGGGTACCGACATTTTCTAGATGCTTACTGTATTATTAATGTGTGCGTGTGTGCGTACCTCAAACATATACAATTATATGTAATAATGAAGTATGTATTTGCGCATTTAAGTACGTTTGTATGTCGTACATCTGAACATTTATAATCTCAGTAATAAAATCAGTGATGCGTATCTCCAGATTAATGAATTATAGCTTTTATTGTTCATTCGTGAGTGTGTGCGTGTTCGTGCGTATGTATTTGAGCCTAAACATTTATGAAATTTATTAGGACATAAAATAATAACAAAAACACAAGGCACTCACTCCATCTTCCTCTCCCACTCCGCAAGAATTCAGACATATGTGAATATGTCCTACAGGTGTGGGAGGGTGGGTGTACGTACAACTTATATTGTACTTACATATACAAGTCATAAAGCTAATTGCAGCAGTATGAGATGTCTTGTGAAAACAAGGACAAGAAGTAATAACCACAAGGTAAAAATGTCCGGTAATTGATTTTTGCGATTGTATCCAAATTTGAACCTGAACCCGGTCCTCCAATGGTAGGTCATGTTTTCTGGTTTATTTTAAATGAGAGTACATATTTGTTTGTATATATGTATGCGTAATTGTGTACAATTGATGTGAAAATGATTTGTGAAAATCGGGTAGAGTCTCTTCAACCTCATTTTCTCATTCCCCCAGATTAGTGTTATTAGTGTTAAACATTGTGAAGGAGTGGGAGCGAGTTGTGGAAACAAAATATGTGCCATGTTTCCACTTTATTTTGGTTTTCACAATGAATGCCAGGGCAGACCCCAAGAGAACGGAACAGAACACTCTTCTGAATAAAACACAACATGTGCGGAGGATAGGAGAAAGAGAGTGAGAGGGGTATTTGCTTCAAGGAGGGTAATGGTGAATAAACAAGAGAAACATACAAAGGACCTCCTTAACAGGAGCGAACTGTCTGGGGGAATGTGAAAACAAATGAGGGGCGTTTCGTAGAAACTGAAACAGAAACAGAAAAACAAATATAAATACAAATACAAATAAATGGATAAATAATGATAATAATGTTTAACGAAAAATATGTTGCCTTTAGCTTTATGTTCAGCTGAGTTCAGTTGAGTAGAGAATAAACAGAAAGCACACAATGCTGTGCCCATAAAGTTCTCTCCTCCGCCTCTCTCTCTCCCACAGTTTTTCATATTCTTCATTCATACATTCAATGCAAATAATAGAGTTCATTCAAATGTAGGCAAAGTATTAGGTTTGTAAGTAAGTACAATATGTATGACTGGGTTACAAGAAAATAAGGATGCGAGTACATATCGTATATTGATTTTTTGATTATAATCGATTTTAGATTAATCTAATGCAAAACTTAACCATTTGAACTGTGGTACATTCCTGGCTCCAGACCATTTTGCTTCTATACAATAATGGAAAGAAAATATTTTGACATAACAAAGTACTTCATTGCTGGCCCAAAGATTACAATTTCTGATTTTTGTGGTATGACCCCATTCATAGGATTTCTATGTGACTAGCATTGAAGCAAAGCCTTTGATTGATAATTCAATAACCAAACAATTCACACAGGAAAATGCGAATTCGCCTCGCAGACTCAACACGGCAATACACGCAGGGAAGTCTCGGTATTTGATTTTGAGGATCGAAAGAATCTATGTAACAAGTAAATAAGTTCTGTCGGGTAAACCGACTTACGAATCCCCCACCTTCAGTCCCAAAAATACTCGTAAATGTGTTTATTTTTTGCTTCAATTAAATTATTATTAATTTAAATTGTTTTTCATAACTTTAAAGTATGCACTGGTATTAATGTTATAAGCTGTTAACTTTTGGTGCAGAGTAGTCCATATGTATGGAAGGTACCAAAAGGATCGTGCCAATACCGCCCACTTTTCTCAGGATTCTAGGTACTATAAAAGCATTACACTGCACAAATTTTCAAGTATTTGTATTAACTGATATTAAAGCTATAAGCAGTTAACCTTTGATAGAAAATGGTCCATTTGTGTGCGAGGTATCAAATGGGGCTTGGCAAACTTCGTCCATTTATCTTGAGGTGGTAGCGACTTCTACAGCTATAAGAAGTATCTGTATCAAATTTCAGTCATCTAGCACAAGTTTTGAACATTGTAGCGTGATTACAACAGACGAAAGGAAGGATATGGCTAAATCGTCTTAGAATTTTATGACGATTAAGAATATACATATATATTTATGGGGTCTCAGATCAATTATAAGCATATTTTTCTGATTTGTGACAATAATTTCAATTTGCTTTGTGGGATTCAAATAAAAGTCTTTTAATTTTTGTGATTCTGTATGATCAATGTTACCATACGTCGTCCTTTCGGAGGATATGTTCTCTTTTTTAAACAGTGTCCTTACGTCATCACTGCTTTTTCAAAAATGTTGTATTTGTCCTCCTTTTGTTGCAAATTAAACTTTGTCAGCAACAGTAAAACTCCACAGGAATAATAAGCGAATTTTTCCATTTTTATACCGTACTATTTTTATACCCTACACCATAGAATGGGATGACTGAAATTTGGTAAATATATTACTTTAATTGTCATTGCTCAATTGTCTGATATAGCTTCAGGGTGGAGCGAGGTAGTTTGCTTATTTGGAAATGAAATAAAAAAGTTATGAACTTTAGAAAAATTTATTTTATATTTTAATTATATTGAACAGTAAGGGAATTTTTAAATTACATGGTTTTAAATAGTGTATCTGGCAAATGTGGACCTTCGCTATCCACACACTGCTGCATACGTGTTCTGAAGTTTTCATGAACTCTAACAAGCATGTCGACTGGTATTCTGCCAATTTCAGCCTCAATATTGTTAGTTAGGTCTTCCAAGGTGTTGGGACGGTTGATATACGCCTTCGCATGGAAAAAATCGCAGGGGGTTAAGTCTGGTGAGCTTGCCGGCCAGTTCACATCACCTCGAGTGATTCACATCACCCCGAGCGAGTGCGCATTTGAAAAATACGCTTCAACACAAAATGATCTCTCCTCACGTATCCAATGCATGATGGCAACTGAAAGGCAGACGAATACAAATCTCCCGTCAGCCACTATAAGCCACGCACACTCTCCACTCTCATCGACCAACAGTGCCGCCGCAGCCTGCAGTGCAAAAAAGCTAATTTCCGCGCTCCACCCTGTATATAGAATCTCCCTGATTTGACTTCTTCACGCCATAGAAACCACAAATTTCTACGGCTCGGGCTGCTGAATATCGGTAACTATGGTTTAGTTATACCCGGAACAACGGTGGTCATAGGTCCATGTATTGATAAAAATCCCCATACAAAGATTCCTCTAGATTTGACTTTATAAGACTATAAAAACCTTGATTTATGCTCAGTTTGGTTTGCCATTTCATAATAGACTTACTCCGGAACAAGGTTTACAAATCGTGCAAATTTATTACCAAAATAATGGTTCGGTTCTCGCGACGCAAGCCGATTTTTAAGGCACTGGATACACTTTTTTCGGGAAGGTTTGTTCCGCATTTTTTCTCCTATTCAATATCTACAACTTTGCTTCACACACAAAAGAGATATTCCGAGATTAAAATATAGAAAAAGTGGTAAAAATCCACCTTGAGCAAAAAAATCGTATGGTCATTAAATTATTAATTGAGCCAACTCGACTAAACGAATGATGCAGAAGTTCTTATTTTTGGGGCTTCTTTCCCGTCCAATTCTCAGAATTGAGTCCCAAAATCATGTGTTGTACTGTGCTATATTAAAATATAGTTATTTCAATAACACAACATTCAGTTGCGCTCTTCAGCAGTTGATATCCTTTGATTAGATCGATTTTTAAAAAGCACAACTTTATGTACTCCATAAAATCCCCCGAAATAAGAAAGCAGTCAATTTCAATTACACACAAATGTCAGAATTATTTATGTAATACAAATTGGGAATATTTCTTTCCACTGTGTAGTCAAAACTATCTGTACATTTAGATACAGTATGTCACGAAAGTATTTCGACATTAGTTTTTTTTTAGAGTAGAACTTTACTTTATTTGATTTTGCATTGTGTTCCTTCCAACACAATGCAAAATCAAATAAAGTAAAGTTCTACTCTAAAAAAAAACTAATGTCGAAATACTTTCGTGACATACTGTATCTAAATGTACAGATAGTTTTGACTACACAGTGGAAAGAAATATTCCCAATTTGTATTACATAAATAATTCTGACATTTGTGTGTAATTGAAATTGACAACAGGATGGTATCAACAATTTTTGAACAAATGTTCTCCATATCGGAGTATGGACGCGAGAAAAATTGGTGCAAATCGACTTGGTGCCATCAGCTCTTGTGAGGAAAATTACTTTCTTTATCTTAAAAATAAAAATGTTTTCCCTTAAAATTGTCTTAGACGGAGCATTTTTGCGATGTAAAAACACTTTCTTGACATACTGTATATGATAGTGTAGTGCACTAGTGTGGGCAGTAATAATGAAGTCCAAGTACCAGTGAGTACGTACATACACATATAGAATTACAGTCATGTGTTTCTTTTTGTATTAGTTGTTTTGCGCTTTAGCAAAAGAAAGGCAGTACGAAAACATCCCTCACTCGACACTCATCGTTATATTCCATTCGCAACCACGTACATACATATATACGAACGAACACACCTACAAAAATACCACAATTTTGAATGCCTTGGGGTACGAGTGCTGTGTGTTTTTATTTGGCAATGTTTGTGTTTTGTAGCCGCTCACTCACACCCGATGCCCCTTTTTCACATAGTAAATGGACATATCAGCGGCTTATACAGCACTACGAACAAACAGTGGTTTAGAATCTATCCTCATTGACCAAAAATGTTCAATTCTGGAGTGTTACCTTGAGGAAAATTTAAGAGATAGATCGGTCAAATTTTCAGGTAATTCAGGCCACTTTAAAAAGTAAGCATTGTAACGTCACAATCTTAATTGATTCGACTCTAATTTGTTTTTACTTTCCTGCATTTTTCCCCATATTATTATTACCGAAATCCCTCACTTTAATTAACGTAAACTTATATCTGTAGTCAAAATCGATAACTGGCTAAGTCGACTTAGGAAATATTTGAGTTATGTATGCTGCTATCATATTCTACTAACAATACTCTAACATATCTCTAACATTATTTTTTTAAGAAGATATTAACAAAAACATATTGACATAAGTCGCTTCATTACAAACAAATAAAAAGTGACTTTTTTCGGTTATTGCTTGTGACCACAGATATATCATTTGATAAATTATGTCCGTCCGTCTGTCAGACCGGTGCTCACTATAATTCCCGAAAGGAGTGACCGATTTTGCTTTATGCGTTGTTAAATAAATCACACTATAGTATTCGGCCCTTTACTATCGTTTTCACTTCATTATTTGTTTTGAAGTACTTATATGTAGTCGTTCTACTGCATTCGTTATTAGTTTGCAGTAACGTAAGGCATGACTAAAGTGATCATCCATCCCACTTTTGGCGGGAATATCCCGCTTTTTGCATTCGGGTTCTGCCTAAATTTAAACCAGTCCCACTTTTTTCAAATTTTTTGTATTATTATAATGACTTTAAAACATTGAATGAAATCTAATTAGAATTTTGAATTTATATATCACTCATTTAGAAAAAGAACGTCACATTTCGAGTTATAACATTTAACTAATGTGTGATTTAAAAGATCTATACAAAAATAATTATTTGACAGAATGTGATGATTTAACTTCTAATATGCGCCAAATATTGTTGTCCTCCTCAAGAATCAGATCGATCATGGATTAGCTTGTAGAAACTTTAATTTAGGACAATTCAGTATGACCACCTCAAATAAAATATATTTTGAGTTGTGGCGTTCCTTTTCTAAATAAGCGATAAGGTCTCAAATATTTTTTTTGTATCATTCCATATTAAATAAGGAATTTTTTCATTTATTTGGTTTTCACTGAAAATAAAAAAATTGTTTTCTTGTTATTCGTTATTTTTTTATTAAATAAATATATTTCAGCTTTGTTTAAAGAACCCGCTTTTTGTTAACAAATTCAGCTTTTTTGCAAAAGCATTCCCGCTTTTGGACCAAAGAAGATTTCTTCATACATATACTGATTTATCCTGAGCCACTGTCCAATATACATATGAACAGTTTTCCATGCTTTCACTTTTGTTGTTGGTATCTTTTCTAAGTGAGTTTTCATCTCCATGTGTTCGTGTCCCATTGTTTTAACAGTCATGTGTGGCTGAGTGTGAATGTGGTGTGTCCGTGTGTGAGTGAGAGTGAATGCCGTGTTGTGTTGAGAGACACGTGTTGTTTTTTGGTATTTACTTTATTTTTTATTGTTTTCCGACAATTGCGTGGAAACAGTTGTATATTTTATGTGAACGGCGAAGGCAGTCGTCGGCAGACAAACGATCATTTACATATGTGTGTGTGTGTAAGAATGTATGTATGTGTTGGCAGTATGCGAATAATACAAAAAAACCAAGTACTAAGTTGTTGTTTTTATAACACTTTAAGGCTTTCATTTATTTGCATTTAAAGCAACACACACAGACGCACATTCGTACACTTATTCACGTACGCATACAAACATTCACATCATCGCCATTTGAATGTTCTTCAATTTTTTATTTCCACAAAACAGCAAACAGTGGTTCCGGTTACGTGCTTATGTTCGTATACTCGTATTTGTGGCTGTGTGGGTGAATATATAAATATTAGGGTACGCTGAAGTTTAAAAAAACTTAAATTTATTATTCATCCTTCAGTTACATTCTGTCCATTGTAATAATGTATTAGAAACGAATACAAAAATGGCAGCGAGTTAAAATTGCTTGCCATAGATGACAGCAATTTCTATACACACCACTTTATTATACTCAAAGCTCAGGCGCAATAATATATGTCTTTAACTTAAATCATTCGTAATATAGGGCTTTCCAATAAGAGTGATATGATTTCTTTGAAAAAACACACTTATTGTTAAGGAAATTCAAAAGTTTTTTATTTTATGTGAAGTTCAATCGATACAATTAAATTCTAAATAAAACGTCATTGAAATGGCCTCCACGTCTTCTTCTGCAGGAACGAATTCGATGAACCCAATTTTCGAGCACTTTTTCCACTAAATCAATTCGTATGTCATGAATGGTACGTTCAATATTGACTTGTAAAGCTTGAAGAGAGTCTGGTTTATTTCGAAAGACAAATGACATGAAATAATCCCACAAGAAATAGTCTAATGGTGTTAAATCACAACTTCTGATGGAGGCCATTCAATATCACAATTTCTTGAAATAATCGAATCTCCAAACTTTTCTCGCAACAATTCAATTGTTTCATTTGCTGTCAATGGCAATCGGTTTCAATCGGTCAATGGCAAAAAGATAGCTCTTAACGAGAGCTAAAATTTTGCTCATGGGCGTCAAGGTCGTAGGTCGACCGAAAAGTGTTTTTTTGGATTTAAAAAAAAAGTGGACTTGCGCACGAAAAGTTGAAATTGGAGAACGTTTATTTTGAGAATAAAACAGAATAATTTGTAAACGTTGTTCTTGCGTATATCTCTCCATGATGAAATTGTAAACACTACTGAATACAATGAAAAACAAATGACATATCATGACATAACGGCTACCAACACTGGATCTAATAGGTCTGCCTAGGCTAACTTTGAGAGTTATTATATTATTCCCTTGAAATCTTCAGCACAACCTAATATAAGAACAATATGTTTGTCGGGGTTGTGTATGAGTTGTGAAATATTCTACGAAGAGTCCATTAAGAGAAGACGGGCGCTTTTAAAAATTCAATTTTCTTTTGTTTGTAGTCGGTTTTGTTTGTTGGCACAATTTCTTTACAAATCACCATTCCATCTCAATTATTCATAAGGATGTGATGCTGCTGCTGCTCCTGCTGTCGTTGCTCCTACTCCTACTCCTACTCCTAAGGTTTTCACTCGGTTTTGTGTTTTAAAATAATTTCGAACTTATAAATCATTCATTGGATTCCTTTCGGTGAATATTTCATTTAATTTAATTTATGTATAAACTTATTTGCATTAAGCCAACAAAAAATATTAAACTTTTTCCCCAGACTTTTGCCACAAAACGTGGTATCCCCATTTGACAAATCTACCCACAAACACGTATGTATGTGTGTGTATGCGGGAATGTGAGTGTTTGTGTCACACACACACATATATATATATATATAAATATATACGACAATACGTGCCACATTTATTGAAATTGATTTATCGACGCCCTGAAAAATGTCTCAATTTATCCGCAGCTAAAGTCGATAAGGACACAACCAACAACCACCTCCACACACGTAGGATATGAAGGGATAGTTACGTGTTTTCGGCATCTTTGGGTGGGTTATCTCAAATTCCCTTTATAAAAAATACCCCCTATAAATAAATAAACTTTTTTTTGTGGGGGGAGGTATGTTTGGAGGATTGTTTTATGGCTTGTTATTGGTTAGAAGAAGGTACAAACTTTGACTTGTAATATCATCTCCGTCGTCATCGTTGCCATCATTGTCGTTGTCCTCATCATAATCAGAGATGGTGCTCTTGAATGATTTTGGCAGAAAGCGATCCTATTGACAAAATTCAATAAAACTTTCCCTGCATTTTGGGTTGGTTTGAGGGGCAGAAAGTAAACGAGAATATTTCACAAACTTTACTTTTTAGTGACAGGGGAAATATTGAAATTTCACTTTCAAAGAATTTCACACGAAGTGATGATAAACTTTTGTCAACTTCATAATCATTTCCATTTCGTCGAACCGTAATCAGATGTGTTGTGAATTCGCGGTATACACATCTACATACACATGCATACGTACTAGTAGTACCAGTGCATTTTTAGTTTGTATCTCCGAAGGATATAAAGTTTATTTGAATGTCAAATTATCGTTCCTGCATGTAAATGAAGCTCAGGTCAACTTTTGAGACAAAGTTTCCTTAACTTTAAGACGCTTTCAGATCGATTTATGAGTTGCAGTGGTGGGGTCCCAAAAAGGTTGGTATGAAAATTTTTTTACAACATTGCATAAAGAAATATCATTCAATATTTGCAGACAAAAATGTGGATGACAAATAATCTTTAAAGTAAGAACATTGTACATTTCATATTAATATAATTTTACAAAAATTAAGCCGAGTTTCTTAATATTAAAAAACACAACATTTTAAATTCCTTTTGAATAAATTTTTTTATTAAACATATTGATCTGTTCAAGAGTGGGGTACCCTATGGCATAAAACCTGTGTAACTTTTCAGCCTTGTTTTCACTCGAAACTTAAAATACGCTTTTATCCAATCATACAAAATGGCGTATGGAACAAAGTAGCCTTAAGCCGAAAATTAATCTTTTTTTACAATGAATCTTTTTTTTTCGAATACATCACCTAAAATAATCCATCGATTTCTGCTACTTTTGATATATAGTTATTTTGTAGGGAGATTATCAGGGGTAAGGGTAGCAGCGGGTGTTTTGGAAGAAAGGCTTCGAACTAGACGCGTGGAGTGGCAAGCAGCGAAAATTTTGTTTAGAAATTTTAAAAAATTAAAAAAAAAATATAAATAATTTTAGGCCCACTTCCAGAGAATTAATAGTTTAAAATATCAAAAATTCGCAAAAATCGGAGAGTACAAAAATTACATTTAAATTGCAAAACTTAAAAATCGCCCACAACATTTTTTTAATATTTTTTCTAAATTTTTTTCTGAAAAATAGCAACATTTCAAAAAAGTGGTATCTTAACGATTTTTTAAATATAGATAACTTTTGAACGAGTTATCGGAAAAATATCAAAAAATTCCACAAACCGTTTCTTCAGGTGTACTAAAAAATATAAAAACAAGTAAGAAAGATTCAGTCGGTATACCCTCACTTGGTGAGTAATGTAATATGGAATATTAAACGAATTATTCTGTCAATTTGTGTGGGTGATACCAGAATAATTTTGGTATGATTTGGCCATTTTGTGTGGGAGGTACAAAAAGGGGCGTGGTTACAACGCCCATTTTTTACAGGGCTATAGGCACTTCAAAAGCGTTACACTGTGCAAAATGTTGTTGCATTTTCGAGCATTGGTACTCACGCTGTAAGCTCTTAACTTTTTGTGCAAAATGGTACCTTTGTGTGGGAGGTACAAAAAGGGGCGTGGCAATAACGTCCATTTTCCACAGGGCTATAGACATTATAAAAGCATTACACTGTACAAAATTTCAAGTATTTTTATACACTGGTATTAATGTTATAAGCTGTTAACTTTTGGTGGAAAATGGTGCATTTGTGTGGGAGGTACCAAAAGGGGCGTAGCAACTTGGCCCATTTTTCTCGAGTTGATAGCGACTAATAAACTAATACTATGTGTTGAATTTCAGAAGAATAAGTAGTATTGCAGTAATTAAAGATTCAATATTTCACAACATTTTAATGGCCCATTTTCGAACTTAGCCGGATATAAAAAAAAATATTATCACGTACCGAATTTGAAGTCAATTGGTTACTCATTTCGAGAGTTAAAGTGCGCACCAGCCAGCTGACAGACAGACAGACGGACGGACGGACATTGCTCATTCGACTTAAAGTGACCCAAAACGAATATCCGCCGAACATACTTAGGGTCCTAGATCACTCCTTCGATTTGTTACACTTTTTTTCGTAGCAAATGATATATACCCTCGTCACACTAAAGTGAGGGTATAATAATGGGAAAAATCAAAACCGAAATTTTTTGAAACCGTCGATTTGTCGTGGAATTCCCCAAATATATGTTTCAATCCGAATTTCGGACAATATACAACAGAAGCGATTTTTCAGCTTGTAGCATATTTATTCCTATCATCTCCAAAAAATGAGTTTACTCAACTGATATTTTCCTGCTTTTTGTATAGATGTAGTTTTGAATTAATCTGTAAAAATAAATGGCTTTGTAAATTGCAAATTTGACAAAGAGTAAAAAAAAATTGTCCGTAGAACTAAAAATTTCGAAATATTTTGTAATCTAACAATCATATGTTATTTTATAATGGGCAAGTCAGTGCCATGGGTGCGTGGTACAGAACATAACCCAAGTTACATATACGCTAACCATACCTCTAAGAGAGTTTTTTAGTAAAAACAATTATACGCCACATGGAACATATTCTTAAAACATAACCATTAATATATTTGGGTGCGATGTGTATTAATTTACATTGTAAAGCGATTCTGTATAGAGGTTCCATTTTTAAATGCTTCAGATATTCAGTATAAATTAAAATAATAAATTACTGAGAAACTTTTTAAATTTTATAATAAAGACTATTTTCGGTGAACCAAAACAAAAAACTGTCCGCGTCAAGTAGGTGTCTTCAAGCATAATGCATTCTGCGTAATTTTTGCTTCAAGGCAGTTGTATTAATATTGTATGTATATATATTAGGGCGGGTCAGAAAAAAATCGCTGCTGTCCTCATCTCAAATCAAATCAAAGCTTGTTTTGTTTATTGAATATCCTCAAAATATTTCGGCTTCATATTATATTTATATCTATGGTCACAAGGCATAACAGCATAACTCGAGTTATGCTCAAACTGAGTTATTAATGTCATAATGTCCCCCATCTTCGATTACATATTGTGACACATTTTTGTGATGAGCCCTCGTTTAGTTATCTAGATAACGCAGCATATCTCAACGTGTCACTTTATTACAAATGGATTACTATATCGATACAAACCTTTAAAATTCTCTCCAGAAAAGTTTCAAAAACAGACATATGCTGTTATGCCTTGTGACCACAGATATAACCTCTAAAATTAATGTTTTCCTTGCAAATATGGGACATCACAAAATACAAATACGACATTTTCCATATGCTCGTATACAGCTAGAACTCGCTATTGTGCTTAGAACAGTACCAATATTGTGATGTTCGCTCCAATATAACTGAAGTTATTCAAGATTTGAGGGCGTAATTTAGCATGAAAGTACCTATGGTCAGTGGATTGTGGATATACCAAAGCAATTATATTTCAAAAGGTGTGATACGGACAGCTTAGAAATGTGAAAATAACCTAGCAAATATTTCACAATATACTTATATATACATATACATTTAAATGATATTCTGTTCCTAAATAAAGTGCCTTTTAAATAATGTTATTATGTTGCTCATACGTCAACCATACCGCTAATAGAAGTATTCATACGTCACTTGCGACAGATACTGAAACAAATTCTTTTAATAACCATTGATATATTTGTGCGTAATTTGACTTAATTTTATTTCCAAGGTATGTATTGTAAAACGTTTCTATACTTATAGAGGTTCCATTATTAAAATGCTTCAGATATCTCCATACTCGTTGTTGAAGTGACAACAGCTGTTCTTCAACAGCAGCGCCCCTACCTTCACTTTCAACAACGTGCAGCTGAAATGCATTGCTGCTAACGCCGTCATGGTGATGGCAACGCCGTCGCTGTGATATTTAATTAGTTCACGACTCAACCGCTTCTGGCATACTGCCACCGCATACGGCTCACGGCCGAAATAAAGTCATAACATATTTAATAAAGTATAATTTTTTTGAGTTTTCTTTTTTTAACTCCCGCCACTCTGGCGCGGAGTTAAACATGGTCCTTCGAACCAAAACTGATCTAGTGACCGGATAATGTGTTGTGATCGTCCAAAATATTTGCGGAAATTGCCAGAAATTTATTTGATGTTGTTATTTGGTTTCACGAACCAAGTATTTGTCCGTCGTTGTGTGGTTTCATCACGTGAAACCTGCTTCACGAGCCAACGGCGGTCAACAAAAATACTTCACGGTAACGAACATCATAAACAGATAAAAAAAGGACAAATTCTCGAAACAAACTACAATGATCATCATAAACAGCGACACAACAACACAGCTTATACAACAACAAAAACAACATAAAACGCATCGTCACCACATATCATCTTGGCATTGCACTCGTGCAAGGGGGGCGGTATGTTGAAGTGACAACAGCTGTTCTTCAACAGCAGCGCCCCTACCTTCACTTTCAACAACGTGCAGCTGAAATGCATTGCTGCTAACGCCGTCATGGTGATGGCAACGCCGTCGCTGTGATATTTAATTAGTTCACGACTCAACCGCTTCTGGCATACTGCCACCGCATACGGCTCACGGCCGAAATAAAGTCATAACATATTTAATAGAATATAAATTTTTTGAGTTTTCTTTTTTTAACTCCCGCCACTCTGGCGCGGAGTTAAACACTCGTACATTAATTACTAAGAACATTATTCAATTACACATCTTCTGGGAGAATAAAAATATTCAATGCATTCTGAGCAATTTTCAGCACATAACAGAAATACATGATAACAATTATTATTTCAAAATTATGTTATTACATATGTTACTCAAACGCCAATCCTATATCTATGATGACTTTTTAATAAAAATGCTCAAACGTCACATGGGCCACAGATTGAAAGAAATTCTTAAAATTCAACCATTGATATATTCGTTGGCTATGTATATAAGTAGAGTTTTATTTGTTTAAGTGCTTCTTCTTCTAAGAAATATTACTCGGAAAATTTTGAACTGTTTAAAAAAGACTATTCTCGGTATAAAAAAAAACAGGCTTTTCACGTCATGTACACATCTTCACCACTGTTGTCAACACATACCAGTTAATCAAACCACACCAATGTCAGGTTTACATTTCCATATATTCCCAGTTACATAAATAAGTAAAGAAAAAACGAAAACGAATGTCATTTGCGTATGCAGTGAAGCAGAAAATGTATTGTTTGCCTTGCAGGAAAACACATCCTTCCTGCTTGAATTGCAAATATAGTTTTATTTCAATCTAATTTGTGTATTCATTCATTCGTTCGTTCGTTGCTTCTGTCGCTTTTCCTCTCGCCGTGACTACTATTATTGCTGCCATTATTATTATGCATGAAACGTATATCTGCTGCTTATATTCATATTTCCAATGGAAATATATACAATAACTGAACGCACAGAAGAGGATATCCTATTCTAATACATATATTACGACTACATCTTGAATACACCGGAACACCGGACATGGCATTTTTTTACGAGATAATCAAACCGGAAACGTTGGAAGGTAATAGTAAATCTCTCTTTGTCTTATGTTAGTCAAAGCTTTCAAATGGCGTTGAAATATTCCAAACACGTTTTCCGCTTTTTCGATTGTCTAGAAAATTTATTTGACAAATTTGCCATGAAATTTCAAGAAAAAAAAAACAAATCTTAATCGAATGAGGTCAATCAGATTGTATACTCGTATTACAACGATGGAGTGGCAAATTGTTTGTGTTATATTACTTTCTATTTATACAAAAAAAGATGTTGAGAAATTTGCATAGTATTCAGGGAATCTGAATAAATTGACCATAGGGACTATAAAGGAGGCAAATAAAATTCAATATGTTTAAAACAAATTATATTAGGCAACAAATTTAAAACCATTTTTCCGAACATAGTCAAATCTATATTTTTTTGCCAAAAACCGTCGATATGACAACTTTTTTTTAATATAATTTGTGGTTTTAACAACATAAATTTTCACAAGACTAACTTTGTTTTATTTTTTACCTACATTAAAATATCGGAAATTAAATTTTCTTTAACTTTCTTGAATAATATCTTTTAAACCTGATTTAAAAAAGGATAACTATAAAACAAACATAAAAAAGACAACACCACATACTGTTTAGCGTGTTTATTGTAAGTCAGGCAATGGACAAATTAATAAGTTCCATTAATCATTTTAGCAAATCTTTCTAAATACATCCATTGAAATCTAAACAAGCAAAAACGGCAATAAATTCGGCCAGGGCAAATCTTATAACGCTCCACCATGAAAATTGGAAATTATATTAAATATTCAAATAAAGTGTCATTGTATGGGAGTTATTTCAAAACGTAAACCAACAACTCCACTGTTTCTTGTACATGGATTTGGGCAAAATCATTGTGTTGAAATTTGTGACTTTTGTGGCACTACACAGGAATAATGTATAAAATTATGTTTATTTATTATCCTAAAAAAACTAGTTTTTCTAAAGACAACATTTTTTATTTTATTTAGTTTTTTGCTTCTCGTTCTGACGATTTTTTTTCGGGCGAAGGGCATTTTTTTGCGACAAATATGTATTTGTAGGTACTCTCAAATGATTATGCGGATCCTCAAAGTGAGCTTAAAAAATTTGTGAACCGATCTCATATTCTTGAACTGCAATAATAATCAAATTTTGCGGAAACATATTTTATACATATCAGTTTCTTAGGATTTAAAATGGCCCATATTTCGATATATTCCCATAGAAAGAAATTTCACAAAAAAAGATTATCACCATTCACACCAAAAGGGTCCGGCGTAGATCCATGGTTATGTGTAGCCCACATGTATAAATATTGATTATTTTATACATTCTATACTACTTACTCGAATCTTCTGAAATTTCACACATATTATTAGTTTGTTAGTCGCTAACACATCAATAAGAACGGGCGAAGTGACCACTGCCTTTTTGGTACCTCCCACACAAATGGACCTTTTTGTACCAAAAGTTAACAGCTTTTACCTTTAATACCAGTGCATACAAATACTGGAACTTTCGTGCAGTGTAATGCATTTTGTACTAAAAGTAAACAGCTTTTAACTTTAATACCAGTACATACTCTAAAGTTTCTAACTGCAATTTAAATGGATAATAATTAATTTAGGAATATTTTTTTGGGACTCAAGCAAGGTGAGGGGATTCATAAGTCGGTTTACCCGACTGAACTTTCTTACTTGTTAAATTTTTTGATTGAAAATAATCAACACTGCGATTTTTTAAAATTCGAATCGAAGTCTTCAAACAAATAAATTTAATTCAGAAAATATTGTTCGATAAAAATTGAAACATTTTCTTCGTGTTGGAATTGCGTAAACCAACAGATATATATCGATACCTCCATTCTAAACTATGATAAGTGCAAAAAGGTAGTTTTTCAGGAGAGGCGATCAAAGTTTGATGCATTTTTATTAATTTGTGTGGAATTCCTTTGTAATGGAAATCGAATGACCTGTACAGTTTTGTGAATAACTTTTGATTGGGTTGACGAATAAACACCAAATTTGATCGAATATAATTTGGAATATTTAGAAGTTAAAAATGCAATCTCCCTAAAAACATGATAAGTCGACTTAGCATGTTTTAGAATGAAGTTATCGATATAATTCAGCTTTCGTTATAATTTTGGTTAATAATCACAAATTTTAAAAATTGATTTTTATTTGGTAATTAGAGAGAAAAACTGCTAAGGTTTTTAAAAAGCAACTTTTCATTATTATGGAAAAATACTTATTTTTTATTCATAAATATACATTTTGTCCCCATCAAAGTAATCCCACATAAATACAATACTTTCATATCAGCCTTTTTTCCAATTCTGGTATGTGATTTTTGTTATGGCCATGAGGTATTCTAGCAATGCGGTATTTATCTCCTCAATCGTGGCAAAACTCCCACCTTTCATTTTCAGTTTTTGGAACAGAAAAAAATCGAATGAGGTAGTTGTGAAACTATCGAGCTCATGTAACAGTTCTTTTGGTCAAAATTTAATATTTCTGAACAAACTTAGTCATGTCATGTCATTTCAACATGGTGAGAAGCTCTGGCATAGAAACTTCTGTTATATGAAAATGTTACATATTTATTTTTTATGATTTTTGGTGGACATTTCTTACTTCGCTTGGTTATTTTGCTATGATAAGAGACAGATTGTATTTTCCTCCTGAAAACTTATTACAATAATTGAAACGTACTCGCGCCGATATGAGTGTTTCACGTGCCTTGCGTTTAATTACGAACGTGTGGTCCAGAGATTTCTAATTAACTTATTTATATCACTCATACGTAATGTGAATGTCCCAATGACTATGTCACAAAAATGTAGGATTATTTATAATTAGCATGATGATGCTAGTAGTGTAATGGAAAGTAGGGCAGGATAACATATGGAGGGTGGCGTGCTCTTTTTAGCATATTTTCCATAACTTTTCGCAAAATTTCGGAAAAATTCAATTATTTTTGTACATTGTTCGATTCATAATTAATTAAATAAAAAAATCAAAGAAAGAATAATAATTAAAAAAGTTATAAAGAATTCAAACCTTATAGCTCATTCTGCGCCACCCTGTACATACATACATACATATATTGTACAAACAAATCCAGATATAAAGCTTGACTTACGTTTTAAAGGAACAAAACCCCTTTTTGTCTTCCTAAATTTTCTATATTTACTACTACGTTATAGTATAGCCATTTCTTTTTGTTACATATAGGAATGTAATTTGAAACTGAAACTGAAATTTGACAATTCAAAGATGGCAGCCATCAACGAACATAAGCTTAGTTTCCTGAATATGTAATGTATGGGCATTGCCTCCAATGACTTCAACTGATGAGGAAGAAGTGGAGAGCATTGAGCACTCACTATGCTACTGTCCCGCTCTGAATAAATGACGTCTGGATATACTGGGGTGAAACTTTCTTTGTACCGATATTTGTACTATCGATAACTTTGTATAGGAAACAAGTCGGTTTCGATGATGGGCACTTCAGCCCGTGGTAACACTAGGGACCTAAACTGGTCTATGTGAGTTGGTAAAAAAACGGCTAACATAAACCTATCCTATGATTCGCTGGATAGAGTAAGTAGAATTTTGGGCATGTTGTCAAGAAAATTTTAATATTGCAATAATTAGTGAATTTCTTATTTTTTCCTAGCCGACGGAACACATTTTCACCTTCTTAAAATATATAATTTTATTTAATTTGGAAAATGTTCGCATTCATTATTATTAAATTATTTGTCATTTATATTGCATGCATTACGTGAATCATTAATAAAGATTTACCACAAACTGTGAACTTTAGCATCTGATCTATCTCTATCGCAAGACACATAGAGTACAATTGGAGGTTAATTATTTGTATTCCTTATGAATATTGCCAATGAATAATTTCATACCTGACCTTATGAATGATATGACTGTCCGTGTCCTTTGGGGTATCCGTATATATGTATACGGATGTGTGTGTGTGAGGATCTTCGTGACAAAATAATGATATTAAGCTTTTATACACAACAAAAGGCAAGCTGTGAAAAATAAACATATATAATAAATATAATAAAACTACATGTCATTCATTAATCATTGCGGCTATGCAGAGAAAGACCGAAGATATCAGGACATCACCACCACCACCTCGGCAACTGGCAAGAGGACATCTAGGAGCGAAAACCTTCGCAGTGGCATTTCGTGTCGACTGCAATTATTCACACCCATTTGAAATTGAAATGATGGGAGGAGCATTCGCATACATTGTACTTTAACACTTGTTTCTGTTGTTGTTTTCTCGCTTTCGGTTTGTGGGTGTGTGAGTGTTACGACTGAGGGTCTTGCCTGGTGGCAATGGCTTCTGTTTTCGTTTCGACGGCTTTGATATGTCAGAAATGACATACCCCCACCAGCAACCGGAGCCAGAGTCAAAGCAGCAGCAGGAGCAACCACATCATCAAGTAACAAATAAATAAACAAACGAAAACAATGTGCAAAAAGAAGAAGAAAAAACTACAAAGTGAAAAACATGGATAATCTTTATAGAAAAATGTACTCTTTTATTATGATTATTCCTCCCTTTGTCTTTACGTTCTGGCAAAATTATTACAAAGTATTCTGTGTATTCGTTACATATTTGTGTTATTTATTTTTTACTCCTCCTCCCCCACTACAATGCTGTTTATTTTTGATTCCCAGAGGTTACTTTGTGTCTCTGCCTCCGCTGGAAGTGATTGTTGTTGTGGTGGTGGCCATGACAGGGACTTATGATAGTGTTATGCTGTCATCTCTACTCTACTTTGTGGCTACCAAGCTTACTTTGTTGCCTTTATCCCACACACACACACACACACACATACACAAAGAGAGAAAGAATCCTTCCTTGCTTACGTACAACGCAAATAAGTATGTATATAAGTATTTAAGGAATTCTTTATGAGTTTGCTTTTCTCCACAGAAATTCTTTGCAGAAATGCGTTTGTATCAGATCGGAAGGATAGGAGGGGGAAGTAATCGACAAATCGTTGGACATACGAAGAACATAATCTAATTTGTTAACTGAAACATGATTTACTTTGTGTCGTCGGCAAATACGACAACATAGATTAATTGGCTAATGGCCGGAAATACTTCAAAAGTCCTGACAAACCCGTCTTAGTTGCTCTCGGCTGTTGCTTATGTGTTCCGAGGGGAGGTTTTGACATTTAGTAAATATTTTATTATTATGGTATGGGGGAGGAGAATAAAATATTATTGAAATTTCACGCACATAGGAGCGCTGACTGTTGGGCAAAGTTAATATTAATCAATACAGTCACATTTTGGGGAAACTAATTACAAATATTTACTCATACGAACTAAATTAACGACTTGTATTTGCAGATAATGTCGAAGTTGCAGACACTGATTTTCTTACAATATTTCTAGTGCTTTTTGCATCAGTTATATATTCGTTGCGTGCTTTATTTCATTTAGGCAATAGTTAAAACTGCCGAATATAACCCAATCCTTCAACAATATATTTATTTTCGATTCGCGTTAAACAAAAAAAAAACAAAAGATTGTACAAAATAATAAACTGTTTATAGATTAAGAATATAAGTTGAATAACACAGTACAACATTTTCCAGCTCATTGATTTGGTAATCAATTCTGAGATTTTTAGGGCACTGGATGCACTTTTTTCGGATAGGTTTGTCCCGCATTTTTTTCTCCTATTAAATATCTACAACTTTGCTTCAGACACAAAAGGGATATTCCATACGGTATACCAAGACATAACCGTGTTAAAATACAGAAAAAGTGCCAAAAATCCACCTTGATCAAAAAAATTCGTATGGCAATTTAATTATTAATTGAACCAACTTGACTAAACGAATGATGCAGAAGTTCTTATTTTTGTGGTTACTTTCACGTCCAATTCTCAGAATTGATTCCCAAAATCATGTGTTGTACTGTGTAAGTTATATTGAATCGTAGACGTGGAGTCGTATGAGTGATATTAATAAATGTTGCTCATACAATTCGATGGCTTCTTTAGAGATTGAGAATGAATATACATTTTTGATGTGCCAGTATGTTTTCAGTTTCTGCAGACTTCATATTTTGTAAAAGACTAAACGTGTAATTTTCCAAAAGATGCCAATAGTTAACTTTCAATTTTAGTTTTCAAATATTGAATTTTTTATAAATATTTTAGTCGACTGAACCTACTACCCTCACTTTGTGAGTGAAGTAATATGATAATTCGGGTGGGAGATGCCAGAACGTTGAAAAAATGTTCATTCTTTGTCAGTCTATAGTCACTGGAAATGTTGTCTCAAATACAAAATGTGAAAACAATTAGATGAATGTTGAGGAAGTGGCTGGAAGGCACACATAGGTCCGAAATCACAAAAAATTTATATTAATGAATTTTTTTTTTTTGAAAAATGTTTATTATTTGATTAGCCCCCAATTTCACAACCTCCGGTTAGAGCTAACTCCCAGTTAAAAAATAAAAATGTCATACAATTTGACACCTATAACTGTAGGTTAGCTCTAACTGTAGGATAACCGGCGATTGTGGAATTGGCCATAAATAATATAAAATTCTACATCACTACTGAAAATTTCAAAGTCATATACATATATATACACATATATGTGGCTTACTTTTCTAGTAGCTGGGTCTTAAGGTTAACATTTATTTATTTTCCGTGAACAGTTGTGAATATTTAAATTTGGCATATTTTAACGCTTAATATATTTTTTGTATACGTATATATTAATACTTTTATTATGGAATCTTCAACTAAAGCTATTTTAGAGTAACTCAAAAAAAAATTATTATTTGTTTTGAAAATATGTCTAACGGCCAATTCTACAATCTCCGGTTATCGTACAGTTAGAGCTAGCCTACTTTTATAGCTGTCAATTGTATGAACTTTTTATTTTTTAACTGTGAGTTAGGTCTAACCGGAGGTTGTGAAATTGCGGGTAAATGTGGACTTTCAAAATATATGTGAATTTTTATTTTTTTTTATTTTTGATTTGTTTGAGAAAATATATTTGGAAACAAAACTTTTAAATATTATATAGTTTTGAACAAATAAATTTTATTTGAAAATCGAGAAATTTAGTTTGTAATGCATATATTAATATATTACAACAAAATATATTTGCGAACTAACTCTCACAAATAAAGTATGTGTTTACAAAGAAAAAAATACTTATATATTATTTAAGAATTTTTCCAAATACATAAATTTAACAAACGTAAACTTTGCTGATCTTGTCATTTTTAATTTTAATTCTCGTAGATTTCTTGTCATATTATATAGTTAAAATGTCATAAGCGGCATTATATTTTGTTTAATACCACTAATTTTTATTTGATAAACATCCAATGGCCAATCTATCAATGCAATTTATCGTTACCCAAGATTATTTAGAATTTTACAAATATTTATAAAAAAATGAAGGTAGATTTTTTGAAAAACCGAAAAGGTATTGATATATTACCATAATACCTAAATGCAAATTAATATTTGTTTCGGATATATTTGTTTCAAATAAAAAATATTACGATGAAAACATAGTTTTGTTTAGAACAACATCCTCCCAAACATATACTATTTGTATGTGTCAAATATTATATATTTGGAGTGTACCCTAAACATATATATGTATATTTCAAGCAGACTATGTTTGGACAATATACTACAGAAGTGAATTTTTTCAGCGTGTATATATTCCAATATTCCGCAAAAACATGTTGTGCTTTTCTTTTATTAAATAAATTGTGAAAATAATCATATAAATTTATTTATATTTTTACTTCCTTGGGAAGAGCCTTTTTTGAAGTATAAAACCGGGATACCCTATTAATTTATGAGGGCTACAGATGTGGAAATATCACTTTCACGTAGAAACAGAATATTTGTAACTGTCGTTAAAACGTTTAGACAAAATTTGATTTTTTCAAAAACATTTTTGCTGGGGCGATTTAAAAATATCGCAAAAACTTTGTTCCAATTTTTGAAAGCTAGCATTATAATGAAGAGAACAAGGCCTATCTGAAAAAATCTACTGTTAGATGTAAGAATTATAGACCTTTCGGTAAAAGTAAGAGAATTTCAATAAAATCTTGTTTTTATAGCCCTGCTAATGTGAACGAGGGTATATATCAATTGCTGCGGGCCAGAAGTGTAACACATCGAAGTACTGAATATTTGGCGGAAATCCATTTTGTCATTTGAGCAATGTCCTTCCGTCCATCTGTCTGCCTAGTTTGCACGATAACTTTCGATAGGAGTAACCGATTGATTTAAAATTTGGTATGTGCTAATATTTTTTCTATCTCAAGCTAAGTCGAAAGATGGGTCATGTTGGTCCACTCCTTCGAGTACCTCCCCCACAAAGGGTTACAATTTAGGGAAATATTGATTCTTTAATAACTTCTATACTACTTATCACAATCTTTCATTCACATAGTATTAGTGTTTTCTTGGTCGCTTTTATCTGAGAAAAATAGGCGACTTTGCCACGCCCCTTTTGGTACCTCCCATAGAAATTGACCACTTTACACAAACAAGTTAATTGCTTATACCTTTATTCCGATACTACTATGTAAAATGTTGTACGTTATAATGTTTTTATAGTACCTACAGTCCCGTGAAAAATGGGCGTAATTGCCACGCCTCTTTTGGTACCTCCCACACATATGGACCGTTTTGAAAATTTATTTTCTTAAAAATGTTCACTAATAATATAATTTTTTATATTTTAATATTTAATTAATATAAATAAAATTCCTGATCCGAAAGATTATCTGAATTAATATCCATTTTTCGGGATTTCACCCGACTGTGAGGTGTATTCGTATTTTGCTCATCATCGATCTTACCGTTACATCGTTACTCCTTTCGAGAGTAACTTAAATTGTCCTAAAACGGATTTCCGCTTACCATACTTAGGATTTTAGCCCACACCCTCGATGTGTTACCCTTGTAGTCCGTACTTTTTACGAGGAAGATTTTTGTAGAATATTGTTATGATTGGACAACAAACAATTGAATAGATTTGCATAAAAAAATCCAATGACAAATGATAAAGAGCAAACTTGAATTCACGAATTGTGAAAGCACAATCGAATTTGCTCTATCAACCTCAATTTGTCCTTCAAATTGTACTAATTGAGCTTGAATTGATTTCTCCTACTGAACATATTTCCTGGGGTGGCATGGCGAAGATTCCCAAATAAACCTTAGGTATTTCTGCTATTCTTCCCAACTTCCTCAAATTCAATTGGGGCCAAAAGGAATGAAAACAAACAAACAAATCATGCAGTCAACCAACCAACGAACCAGCCGGCGAAGCAACTAAACAAGCAGACGACTACCGACCACGGAATAGTAAAAGAAAAATGTTATCCAATTAGATTTTATAATAGCCTTGAGAAGGATATTTTTACTGAAAGTGTTTTGAAAGTCTAGGTTTGTATGTGTCCGCGTCTGTGTGTGTGCTGTTGAGGCAAAACTCACGTTCTCGTTCATGTTCATGTCCTCGTGGTGATGTATGGTTTTGTTTTCGACGTCGTCCTTTCTTGTTATGAAATCAATTAAACTTAATTGATTATAAAATGTCTCTATTTAAACTTTTTCTAAAGGTTTCCACACACACACACAAACACAGTTACAGAGAGACGTTAGAGTGTCGAGAGAAGCATATTCTTTGCTCGTCCAAGTCCATGATTCATTTCTACCATTTACCCCTTACAAAAGACTCAAGCGAACGTGACAAAAATTAATTTCAACTCCTCTTCGCCGCACAGTGTTTCGGAATCGATAGGAAAAAATTATGTTAGTTATATGAAAAAAAAGGTATATTTTGGGATAAAAATATTCCTTTATAAATCAGTTCAATATTATAGTTTTATTTCCAATTTTTCAACTTTAATGAATATATCGATGGCTTATATCCATTTGTGGCTATATTAAAAAAGCCAATTTTTCAGGAGAGCAAAAAAACTGTTTTATTGTCACATTATTTGAGCTTCAGCGAATTTTTGTTCTACGATATGTTTCACATATTGCTACCATGTGCAACAAACAAAAAAAAATGAATATAATCCATTGTACGCGAAGTTCTGAAATATAGCCCTCTTTTTCCTTCGTAAATTGTCTATATGTTTTGTGGAATTTGTAAGTATAGCAGCTTTTGTTGAAAATAAAAAATGTTGAACAGAATTCAAATTAAAAGAAATTTATTAAACTAAACGCCAACCAGGCTGGTTAGATAGTAAATAAATGGCTATTGATAGGGCTACATCCGCAGAAATTTTGCAATACTAAGTGTGGGTAGCCAAATGAAAGAAGATTTTGTCGCGATTCTATATAAACACCTTATATACGTTCTAAAGATCGCGAGTTTTCCTAGATACAATATGAAGACAAAAGCTTTTTATGATGGTATCCACGATTTTTGTATATTTGCAAATAGTACACGTAATTCATTTGTTTACATAGTTTATGTTATCATAAAAGTAATGGTAATCGGATGGAATCACAGACTTTAATTCCTGCAAATGCTTCCATTTGCTCGCAGAAATTGGAAGCTGACCGTGATGTAGAGGTTGTGGTTCCATGTAGCAATTGTAGTTTATAATACGGGTAGGTAGAGCAGCGTATGGATCATCATAATCGACTTTATATTCAACATCGCCATTTGGAAGATATAACAGGGACGCGATTTTTTGCAAATACTCGTACTACAATGTAATTCGAACATTTTCTTCTTTTCCAGCGTTACGCGTTATTTTAAGAAAATTGCATTTCGCGATTTTGTGCAAATTTTTAAAGTAATTTGAACATCGTATTTTCTACCCTTTCTGCGATACCCATATCATGGCAAATAGTTCAGACGATTTGTAGATATCATGCATAGACATGCTTTTCTCATATGTGCATTAATAATGCATTCAACTTTAAAACGTTTCGAATAAAACTCGCAATTCATAATAGAACTATTACTCTAAGTATTTTTCGATTTAAATATTTTAATATTAATTAATTTTCTCGTGTTATGGCGTATTTTAGGTAATTCTAGATATTTTAGGATTCTGAAGTCAAAAGCATCAAATTATCGCTGTAAAGATGTTATTGTTTTCAACTATTTTGCAATATATTTTATGAAGTAAAGTCCATTTTTCACAGTAGGCACCTTAAACTTCGCTTAAGAAGGTTTATGAGAGATACGCGGGAATGAAAATACATCAAATTTGAAACTTTGTAACGCACTTTCCTCTAAATGTATGTATTTTGAACACAGAATTGTAATCCGCGGGTCAAAATCTACAGGAAAAGTTCATACTGCATCGAAAAATGATTGAGTTTAGCGGTTTTTAACTTGTTAGCAATTTGAAAATCAAATAAATAATTATATTATAGCCAGATTTGTCATCGTAAAAATACATAAAATAACATAGCATAACAACAAAAACGTCAAAAAGGGGTGTTGGGATAATCTTTTTGATTTAAATAGGTCATATCATGTGTAACAGAAGAATTTTGCATCAAAATCTCATTTTTGAAAATTTTAATATAGCACCTTTTAGATATAAGCCATCGATATATCGCCTTCAGATTAATTTTTTTAAAGGAAAAATAAAAAACTAAATTAAATCTAAAAGTATCTGGGGCCTTCGTAATATAACCCAAACGGAAGGAGCATTTATTATGCGGTGCGTAATTTTGATCATTCCTTGTAAAACTATAGTCCTTGGAAACTATAGGGGCTTGGAAAATACGTATGATATGTATTGAGACGAACATCTACTAATTCCTGAAATACCCACAAGGAATATAGGGCAATATAATGGTTTTACGAATCGTTATATTTAGGATGGCTAACTGATTGGTTCTGCATAAACTTTGCGCCGCTGTGCAGAGTTAAACACCAGCCAGACGGATCTGTGAATGGGCATAGCTCAAATCACGCATAAAATGTCCTGAAATGGCTTTCTCTTTAACATATACTGCCTATAGGTCACACCATCCACGGGTAACATTTTTGATCGGTAGCAAATGATAGCGAGAAGTAGGGTATGTAGAATAAATTGGAAAGTTTCAGTTGAGTAAATTTACTGCAATAAACCTTAACTCTGAGAGCCCCAGGTAGTTGAGTACTTAGGTAGCGTGCTCGCCTATGACTTCAGGGGGTCGTGGGTTCTATTCCCACCAGAGACTCTGGTCTGTCGCAAAAAAAATCGAACAACTAATCTTTTCCCTGGACCGTAAAATTAGAAGTTAAATTTACTTGGTATTGTAGTTCGTAAAAATAAAACCTGCATCTTTAATACCGAATTTAGAATGTTGTGTGAAAAAGACCCCAAAACGGGTAGGGAATTTTGTTGATTATGTTGTCAGAATATAGCTATTCCAAAATCATTCTAAAATACTAAAAGTGAAGACTAAATTCCACTGATGTAAAAAACTGTAAAAAGTGTCCTAATATCGGGTGATCTAAGTAGAGATACTTTTTTCAATAGCCTTTTTTTGACAGATCACGCGTGAGTCGCGTCATGCTGTCATGTTATTTTTGTTAAGTATTTTTTGGCATTTCATTATGGAAAGACTTACGCCTGAACAACGTTTATAAATTATTCAGTTTTTTTTAGTTGTTTTTAATTAATAAACAAGCTCGAGGTCAAGTTTTGATGCTTTTTATTTATTCGATATTTCGTTCCTCTTTGAGGAACATCTTCAGGAATATCTATAACATTGTTGAAAATAAAACAAAAACAACACTCAATATATTAAAACATCATAAACATCGTTCACTTACGAGTATGTAAACAAAACTAACACAAAACATAAAAAGACATACGTCCTGCCTTGTTGTCGTCTGTTTTCTTACTAGCTGATCATTTTCTTACTCGATTCTATTTAACTTCTTTATTAGAAGTCTATAGTTGTTTGCACACCCTTCTATGTCTGCTTTGTAGTTAATGCGTTTTGTTGTTGTTGTGTTAATGATGTGCAGTGTCTCTAGCATTAACCTTTTGTTGTAATTACTCTCACTCTCTATTACTCGTACTCCTTCTAAGTCGGGTTCGTGTTTGGTTGCAGCACAGTGTTCTGCCAACGCTGTTTTTTGTGTTAAATTTCTATTTCTTAGTTTGATGTCCGATTTATGCCCGGCTAGTCTTGTTTTTAGTTTGTTTTTTGTTCAGTTTTATTATCAAAATAATCGTTCGCCAATTGCACTAAGTCCATTTTTTTTAAATCCAAAAAAAAACACTTTCCAGTCGACCCACGACCTTGACACACATGAGCAATATCTTAGCTCTCGTTAAGAGCTATCTTTTTGCCATTGACCGATTCCCGATCCGACGTACCGGAATCATCGGTCCATATTTCTTCAAAAATTATGCCGGTGAGAACGTAACCGTCAATGGCGACAGTTATCGTGCCATAATAACCGACTATTTGATGCCTGAAATTGAAGCTCGTGATCTCGGCGACATTTGGTTTCAACAAGACGGCGCCACTTCCCACAAATCGCATCAATCAATGGATTTATTGAGAGAAAACTTCGGTGAGCAGATAATTTCACGTTTTGGGCAGGTCGATTGGCCACCAAGATCGTGTGCTATCACACCGTTAGACTTTTTCCTGTGGGTATATGCAAAGTCTAAAATTTATGCGGACAAACCCGCTTCGATTCAGGCCTTGGAGCAAAACATCTCGCGTGTCATTCGCCAGTTACCAGTCGAAATGCTCGAACGAGTCATCGAAAATTGGACTCAACGGATGGACCATCTGAGACGTAGCCGCGGCCAACATTTGATAGACATAATCTTCAAAAAATAAATGCCAAAGAATGTTCTTTCAAATGATAATAAACGTTCCCCATTCAATTTGAATTTTCTGTGTTTTTTTCTTTAAAAAAGTGGGGAAACTCGAAATGGATCACCCTATATAAAGCTAAGTCAGCGCTTCTTCTGTTTTTCTTAGTTTTAAGGAAACTCAAAGAAAAGTTCATAAATATAAAGAATAATGTTTTTTTTTTATATATAAAGTGAACATAATTGTTCTGCCTACCCCAGAATATGCCTTCGCTCGTTACGTATTATGGAATTTGTATGTTTTACAAATTGTTTGTAAAATAAAAATAAATATTAAATTGTTACCGATGGAATGGTACTCTAAACCACTGTGCCTGACTCGTCGAATGATAAAGCAGCAGATAGGTCGAATAAAGAAATAAAATACCTCCAAATGGAAACGATGAATTGTATGGCGACACAAATGAAATGAAACGTAAGGACACAAAAGGATATTAGTTGTTGATGGCCGATGTTGTAGCGGATAGTGGACGGGGAAAAGGGGAACAGATCCACTTCTTATTGCTTTCATAAAACTAATAAACACTCAGTCAAGCAAACAACAAAAAATGTCATGACTCTGTGAACTCCAAGTGTCAAATCCCCAATCAACCCACCATTGCTATACCATAAGCTGCAGCTGAGCAGGAGGTTGCCCTCCCACACCAAACAATAAAGGGCAAGTGGCAACAATATGTTGTGTGAGTGGGGGAGGTGGGTGGTTTGTATAAGTAGAATTCCACCAGTTGCCACATTCTTCGTGTGTTGTACAACGAGGCTTGAGTCTCGGCAAATAATAGAGAAATATTTAATGGTTCACAACAGCTCCAAGTTGTGATAAAACTTTGCCGGACGACCGGAAATACTCGAAGAAGAATCTACGAGTACTACGAGTAACAAAAATGATGCAAGCCAACCAAGAATGCCACAGACACATAGAGAGAGAGAAAATTAAAACGTAAAGTTTATTCCCATGTCCCGATTAGGTATGGACAGAATTGCTTAATTAACCCTTGAAATGTTAGACCAAATGGGAACAATTTCAAAGTGAAAATAATAAAAAAAACTGCTGGCAAACTTGGATTTGCTTGGCATTGACAATGGAATATCCCCGGAAAAACTATAAAGTTACATAATTCAAGGATGGTTTAACCATGCTCCTTTACCCTCAGTGTCTATGTGTGTACTAAAAACAGGTAATTTATGAAGTAAAAAGGGAAGCATTATTTTGTGGAGGTAATAGTAATTCTCAAAATGGAAACAACTTTTTATTGATTCCATTTCACTAGTAACAAGATGATACGTTTTAATAATAAAGAAGTAATAAATAAAATTAAAATGAAATGAAATTGGTTCAGCATCTTAAATATTAAACAGAGGGTACCTTATTTGGATTAAAGTACTCAGATAATTTATCGGTACCACAATTCTAAGCAAAGTTTTAAGTTTTTCAGTAATTCAAAGCTCATTCTTTAAAATTTTTAAATATTCATAATACTCGTATTCTCTTTTTTATGATTGAAGTCGTATAATCTTGCATAACGATAAATTGCTTGATAGATTGACAAAAAATAATGATTTGGAATATTTAGAAATTAAAAATTATCGCTTTAAAACAAACGTTAAATATATAACGGGTTTTGCAATAGGGATGGTATGATTTTGAAGTGATGACGTTTCGGCCATTTGTAATATGTCATGATCTGTCATTTGTTTTTCATTGTATTCAGTAGTGTTTACTATTTCATCATAGAGAGATAAAGTTTTATTATCAAAATAATCGTTCTCCAATTGCAACTTTTCGTCCATTAAAAAAACACTTTCCAGACGACCTAAGACCTTGACACACATGAGCAATATCTTAGCTCTCGTTAAGATCTTTTTGCCATTGACCGATTCCCGATCAGACGTACCGTTAAGGAGCTAGAGGAAAAATAAACTTTCCGTTAACATTTGATAATGAAGCTAAGTCAATTTTTTTAATCAAAAAAAAATTTTTCCAGTCGACCTACGACCTTGACACCCATGAGCAACATTTTAGCTCTCGTTAAGAGCTATCATTTTGCCATTGACATATTGTGGCTACGTGCCACACAGCAAATGAAACAATTGAATTGTTGCGAGAAAAGTTTGGAGATTCGATATTTTAAAAAATTGTGATATTAATGGCCTCCATCAGAATTTGTGATTTAACACCATTAGACTATTTCTTGTGGGGTTACTTGAAGTCGTTGGTCTTTTGAAATAAACCAGACTCTATTCAAGCTTTACAAGACAATGTGCCATTCATGACATACGACTTGATTTAGTGGAAAAAGTGCTCGAAAATTGGGTTCATCGAATTCGTTCCTGCAGAAGAAGTCGTGGAGGCCATTTGAATGATGTTTTATTTAGAACATAATTGTATCGATTGTACTTCATATTAAATAAAAAGCTTTTGAATCTCCTTAACAATAAGTGTGTTTTTTTCAATGAAATTATATCACTCTTATTGGAAAACCATATAGTTTGTATCATATTTTTATTTTTATGTTATATTTCAAGAGGATCAAGATTTTTTACATTTTAATCTCTAATGGCAAATGCTTTCATCGTAAATTAAATAACCATTAACATTTTGCATTTAACTGCTGTGAATATTATTTCACACTTTCTTCGCAGACAATAGCTATAACAAAAATTTAAGGATTTGCATTCTTTCGAAAAAATTTCTAACATAATTCAAATGTACTCGGCGTTATAACATTAGAAAGATAAATGATTTAATTTGAAGCCATAACATGCGTTTAAAGTGACATACTTAGTTTTGTAATTTTCCTCTCATAAAAATGCAATTGAAATTCCTTGGAAAGCCATACGAACTCTTAGGCACGCAGAGTAATTAATTCATGCTGCTCTGAAAGAACAATATTTAGTTAAGCAATTTTTTCTTAGCACCAGCACCCTCCCTCCCTCCGCTCAATCTCATCACTTTTTATGGCAAGTTATTGTGAAATTTATGTGGAGCCCCTATGGATCCGTAGGGGGGCTATGGTCACACAAACGAAAAAGGACAAATAAATAAAAACCCTTTCAATTACAGGGGACACCAATGGGAGAATGAAAGAGCTAAGAACGACGAACGAAAAGACAAAAAGAAATAAATGTGTTTTAAACGACAACAGTTGTTTTGCATATAAAACTTCATGCACACGCACAATACAAACACACACATACATATATATAACTATACATGAGCCGGAGGAGGATACAAAAGGAAACGGAAATACCCCTACAAACGATGGTTACAAGGAGCATGTGTTTGTGCTGAGTTTGTTTTGCGCCATTCATGCTGCAGCATACTGTTGCTTCGCCATGTGATGTCAAACCAAAGAACCACACATTCACAACATCAGCCACCGACCCGCCAAACGACCACCAACTGCCATCACCAGACGCCCACAAGCCCTGTTCGACTTCGACTATGACACAGAGTGGAATTATTTGCATTCCAAATTCCAAATTGTGCATAATCGCACCACTACGGGGCGTGATCATTCAACGAACCGCATTGCATATCATGCTGCTGCTGCTCTATGCATGCCCCGTAGGTCATAGTTCTTAGCGGATGGATATGCAGAAATGTGAACTAGAGCAGATGTGCATAACCGGTTCAACAAACACTGTTGCGCTTTTCGAAAAACCTGATGCACAATGGGGGAAGTCAATCTGACATTCGATAATTATCCCCTCACCTTAGAGAGGTGGTATATATCATTTGCAAAGAGCCAAAGGAGTGACCTAAGACCCCAAGTATGTTTGGGGAAAATTTGATTTGGGTCATTTTAAGCCATTTGAGCAACGTCCGTCCGTCCGTGTATCCGTCTGTTTGCTGACTGGGGCGCACGATAACTCTCGAAAGGATTAACCGATTGACTTAAAATTTGGTATGCGGTAATATTTTTCTCTATGTCCGGCTAAGTTTGAAGATGGGTCGTATTGGACCACTTCTTCTAGTACCTTCCCCACAAAGGGTTAACATTTAGTGAAATATTGATACTTTAATAACTTATATACCACTTACTCGAATCTTCTGAAATTTCACACGTATTATTAGTTTATTAGTCGCTATCACCTCAAGAAAATGTACCACGCCCCTTTTGGTACCTCCCACACAAATGGACAATTTTGCATCAAAAGTTCAATGCTTATACCTTTAATATAAGTTCATTCAGATACTTGCAATTTTGTACAGTGCAATGTTTTTATGGTACCTAGAGTCCAAAGAAAAATGGACGTTAGAGGTACCCTTGTGGTACCTCCTACACAAATGGAAAATTGTGCACCAAAAATTAACAGCTTATAACTTTAATAACAGCTTAGTACATACAAATACACATACAGTACACATACAAATTATATATTTGGTAAGATGTTGTTCTTAACAAATCTTTGTTTACTTCCCTGACGTTTTTATTAAAGTATTCATAAAATATCTAAATTGTGTTAAATTTTTCAGCAATTCAAAGTTAATTTTTTAGAAGTTTTTAATGTTTGTAAAAATAATAACAATTGAAATCGTATAATCTTCGATCAAAATAAATTACTTAGAATCAGAAATTTGAAATTATTGATTTAAAAGAGAAGTTAATGCAGCATATGATATCATAACTGGGTGATACAATTCGCAAGCAAGAAAAAAATTAAAACTGAAATTCAAAAAAGTCTGCAAAATTTTTGAAATATTTTTTTAAATAAAACATATTTGAAGAAATGCCTAACGAATAAATTTATTTGTATTTAAACACATAATTTATCTGAAAAATGAAGTTTGCAAATTTATTTCTTTGTAAAATATTAATATATGCATTCCAAATATATGTTATTAAATTTCAAATAAAATGTATTTGTTCAGAAATATATAATATTTAAAGGGTAATTCCAAAGCTGTTCGACCATCTCAAAAAATTACCCCTTTCCATTTTCACAAAATTTAGCACAATAATTCTACTAGTGTGCGGGAATTATTTGTCGTTTTTAGTTTTTCAAAATGCATTATAGTTTTTGTGGTACAGAGCTCCAAAGTTATCAATCTCAAGGATTAAATCAAAATTACTATTTGTTAAATTAGCCATATCTTCTTAACTGCTATACGTATTTTGAAGGTATTAATACCAATGAACAGCTCTGCTACTCCTCCCCAATGTTGGGGAATGAAATATTTATCTTCTTTTGGTGGAAGGAGGTTAAAATATGGAAAATATCCCTAATCCTTGCATATCCTGAAAAAGTATCAATTAATATCCTTGATTTTTTTGGTACTAAATGGTCAAACTATTATGAACTGACTATAAAAAACCTCAAATGGAACCTTGATGGACCAAAAATATTAAGTATAGAAATGTTATTGAGTCAATATTATATTTTTTTTTGTGAATTTTTAAATAGAATTTTAGATCCGTCTGCTGGACTAGTGTTACTTAAAAATGGCTTGATCGAACTTTAAACTTGGCATACAAATGAATGTGAATATTTGCAATGCAAATAAAACTTTCTTTCGGAAATAATAGTCATAAAAAAATATATTAGGACTTTCCATTTGATTAGAACATCGTCTTCCCAAATATATATTATTTGTGTGTTCCAATTATTATATATTTCGAGTGTACCCTAAACATATACATGTTTCAGCCGAATATGATTAGGACAATATACTACAGAAGCTATTTTTCTTCAGTGTGTATCCTTATGTTTACCCTTATGCTATCCTTTTTGTTACATTTCTGTAATTAATAAAAAGGACTAAAAACTTTTGTATTGAAATGTGCAAACAAAATTTAAAAAAACTCAGAAAAACCTACATTCGAATATTTAATTTTATCCAACCCTAGAGTATAGGTACTCCCTCAAACATTTGCTTATTGTATGACAAAAAAAATTACTGGGATTCTGCAGAGTTGCTTTTTTCAGCACATACTACCAAATCTCTAAAGCGGCGCATCATACACCTCCCTCGAGGGGATAGGGAATACATCCACATAAAGGCAGTGTAAATTGAAATTTACAGCGTGATAATGATTATGGTTGGGGAGAGGATGGAAGAAGAACAGTGTGGAGAGGAGAAGGTGTACTATAGGGTGAGGGGGTGCGGGTATTTGAGAAATGTTGCAGTGGTGCCATGATGCAGTAGATATAAAAAGCAATGGCATTAGGGGTCTTTATAATAAATCCTGCTGAATAAAATGGCATAGAAATGAATTCTGCAGATACAGGACACGAGTCCTATGACACGCACACACACACATTCATGAAATGCGCATTTATTGATAGGAAGAGAGCGAAAGCCAAATATGCAAAATGGTAAGTGATAAATGGATTTCAAACATGATAAATGCATTTAATGGCAGTCCAACCAACAAATATCCGCACACTTTCACTCACCCGATAGGAGTACTGCACTGGAGGTCCTTCAGAGCTTTGGATCATTGGACCAGTGATTTATAATGTCTGTGCGAGAGTTTGGCCGCCATCAAAGCACTTCGGTGCCTTTGACCCATTGGACATATTTAATGATTGGTTTGGGACAAAATAATTACATTCACTTTTTCGCCTAGAGTTGATCAAACAAACAAATTCAAACTGTGCGGGCAAAAGGACCACTCCATTCAAGTTCTCCTCAAAACGTCCGTCATGAAGAAATTTAATGGAATTCTCAAGTGTCTCTCCTTCTAGTAAACACACTTTATGTGTGCTAACAATCAAAGCTTTTAAGGAGCAAGAACTCCTCTGTTAAATTCTAAGGAATTTTTCTAGAAAACTGATTTCATAAGGGCTTTAAGCCACACACACATTTTTTTTGTAACGTTGGCCCTACTTAATGCTGTGCATGGGAATTCTCTGTCCCCCAGATATTAATTAGAGCGCAAGTAAATTAAGTATTTTTTATGGCACTGTGCGTAGGCATGCTTAGGGGAAGGGGGCGAAGGGAACTCCCAATTGCTACTTTTGTCTTGGTTTGCTGTATTTAACCACAATCTGGTATTAAGTTGGAACAAAGGATGACAAATCAGCTTTAAGAATTATCAACCTCACAAACATTCTGTCATTTGCCTATCTCATTGTTTCTTTAGATTACCTTTTGTTTTCTGCCAAATAAGATTGTTTTTGTATCGGCATAAGCCACCTTTTTTTTGTGCTTTAGTCACACGCACACCGGAAAACAATAGTTTGGTCTTAGACAAGAAGGAAAATTGCCTTTCACAAGAACGAGTTTTCGACAACTTTACTTTGTATTTAAACCTGCGGAAAATTTAAATTGAAACTGGAACTTATTTGCTGGAATAAAAAAGGATTTTTAAAAATATAGTTACAAATAAGTTATACTAGTTTACTTAATAACATTAGCACGGAGACTTAATTTGCTGAAGTCATTCAGGTGTACAAATACTACTGATGTGAAAGCGGTTATACTTTAGAATGTCATGAATGACTAATGATCCAAAAACAAGTAAGAAAGTTTAGTCGGGAAAACCGACTTACGAATCCCACCTTTAGTCGCAAAAAATATTCGTAATTTTTTTTGGTTTAATTGAATTATTATCGACTAGCATGAACTAGTCTTAGCTTTATATGGAAAGGGAGGTATAAATTGGATGCATACAGCCTTCTCAGTGAAGGCCAAACTTTTCCGGATAATGCATCAATGTGACTTTTAAATGAAAGTTCACAATCAATGATCACACCTAGGCACCTATGATGGCTTGCAAATTCGATTTGATAATGATTAGCAAATATACTAAGATTTGGCAAGACACGGGTTACAGGACCAAACATTAAAGCCTTTGACTTCAGTGAATTCACAGATAACGAATTCACTGACGCCCAATTTAAGAACCGACGAAGGCAAGAATTTATGTCTCTTTCATAAGTCTCTGTAGAAGATTGACTATTACTAAATAATAAGAAAATATCGTCAGAAAATAAGAATGTTTTACATATATTAGAACTAGTATATCGCTGAAGATCATTTACATAAAAAACGAACAAAAGAGGGCCTAACACAGACCCTTGTGGCACTCCAGAATAAAGTGGAAGCAGATCAGATTCAACACCACTAGAAACAACAAACTGAGAATACGAATATATATAAGCAAACAGGCAGTTTTAGAAAAACTGAACTCATCCCTGAGATTCATAATGAGTTGAATATAGCCTTAGATAAATCAAGAAAAATGAGAACGCTCAACTTATCCTCATTTATATCGTCACGAACCGAATCTGTAAGTTTTAGAAGCAAATGAGTAGTGCTATGACCACGCCGAAAAGCATATTGCGATTCATTAATAAGATTAGAACAAAACAACAAAATTTGGTCTTTCATAATATGCTCTACCACTTTTGAAAGTGCCGGAAGAATAGATATTGGTCTGAGGTCATTTGGTTCACGAACTACCTTAGACTTGGGGATAGGAACGACACGGGCATTTTTCCAAGCAATCGGAAATGTTGATGTAGTTAAAATACAATTTATAAGGTCTATAACTAAATGAGAGACGTAGGGAAAGATTGACTTTACAAATCGTATCGGAATACCATCTACCCCCACAGATTTTGATTTTATTTTACCCATAGCCTCAATAATTTCAAATTCGTTTACACAGCGGAATGAGAAGGACGATCCGATGTCATGCAAGTGGTTAAAAATAAAGTTAGCATCAGCATTGTCACCAGCAGTGCCATTTGCAAAAAAATCGTTGATGCAGTCTACATTAATATCAAAACTACTATCATCATTTCCAACACACCCTGAATTTTTAAGAACTTTCCACAAATTAGCAGAATCAATACCCTCAAAAAGCTTAGAGAAATGCCTAGCATTTGCTCTACGAATCACAGCTTTAGCTTTGTTGCGGTATTTACGAAAAGTTTTCCTGTGATCGGTCAGACTGGAAAGCAGAAAATGATAGATCCCTAAGAGATCTAGCAAACAGAATATCCCTGGACTCCATCCAGTTATTCTCACGAAAACGAACACTTTTACGAATAATAGGAACATAGGAGAAAAGATTACTAATGAGAGAGCAAACATAAAAACATTTAGCATCAACATCCGTAGCATCAAAGACAGTGTTAGAATCAAAGTTACGTAGGAGTAAAAACAAACCATCCCAGTCAGTACTATTATAGTCACGATACTCAATGAAATCCTGTGTGGAACAGTAGCTAGGTTTAGGTTAGGGTGGCAGCCGTATTTTTTTACAAGCTCACATAGACCAGTTTAGGTCCCTAGTGTTACCATGGGCTGAAATGCCCCTCATCGAAACCAACCTGTTTGATATATAAATTTATCGATAGTACGAATATCAGTACTAGAAAGATCTGTTAGGCTGACTAAAAAGGCCGACCCCAGTATGTCCAGTCGTCGTTTACTCAAAGCGGGACAGTCGCAAAGCAAGTGCTCAATGCTCTCCACTTCTTCCTCATCTCCACAGCTTCGGCAGAAGTCATTGGAGTCAATACCCAATCTTTTGGCGTGTTCGCCGAACAAGCAGTGTCCCGTCAGAACCTGTACTAACGTAGACAATCGTTTCCTCTCCAGTGCGAGGAGATATTTTGACCTTCTCAGGTCATACCTTGGCCAGATTTGTCTAGCTACCCTGCAGGTGCCGATTTCTGTCCATCTTTCGTTGGACTGCCTGATTGCCTCTTGCCTAAGCCAAAGCTTGCACGTGGATAGTGGCGCACTAATATATGCAAATTCTTGAACAATTTTTAATGTCGTCCCTTTCCTAGCAAGTTCATCGGCTTTGCAGTTCCCCGGGATATCCCTATGCCCAGGCACCCATATGAGGTGTATATTAAACTGCTCAGCCATCTCGTTAAGAGATCTGCGGCAGTCGAGGGCTGTTTGTGAATTTAGGGATGTTGCCTCCAGAGAATTGATGGCAGCCTGGCTGTCCGAGTAAATGACAACGCCAGTGTTGGTTACTATGTTGCGACTCAGCCACTTGGCGACATCCCACAGTAGCTAAAAGAAAAAGAACCAAAGATAAGAGCATGGTCAGAAACGGACGGACATTGTACCTGATCAGTATAACAAGCCAGAGAAATATCACAGACCAATATAAAATCTATCAAAGATGTAGACCGATGTCCTAAATCGAAGGGTGTAGGCTTTGAATTGTGGACAATAGACAAGTTACACCTGGTACAGATAGACCGAAACAAGTTAACCTTAGAGACATTGAATAAATTACAATTAAAGTCACCAAAAACTACAATATGAGAGTACTGAGAAAAAAGTTCACTATGGTGATTCTCAAATTCATCCAAGTTTCCTGTATGCAAATAAACAACACCAACAGTAATTTAACATCCCGAAAACGAAGTTCCACAAAAAGAGTTTCACACTGAGATTTAGAAATTTTGAAAACTTGTCCGAAGTGTAGGCCATTAGAAATATATATACAAACACCGCCACTCCTACCAGGCACCTGACGATCATTTCGGCAAATCTTGTAGCCAGGAATCGAAATAGCACGATCAGAAATTTCATGGGAAAGCCAAGTCTCTGAAAGGGCAAAAATGTCAAACACGTTATCTCTAATAATATAGCTAATTTCATCAAGCTTAGATGGAGGTTTAATGCTTCTACAGTTTAAGTGACCCGCATTCAATAGATTTTGAAATGGGACCAATACAGTTTTTAAATAAGAGTTGCTACGTACAATTGGACCGAGATTGTCATTAAAAGATATCAATTAGAAATTAATTGTATCGACTGTACTTCACATTAAATAAAAAAACTTTTAAATTTCCTTAACAATAAATGTGTGTTTTTTTTCAAAGAAATCATATCACTCTTATTGGAAAACACTGTATATTAATTTTTAAATATTTTATGGATTTCATTTAAACATTTCTTTTAGTGTTTTTCCAGAAACTTTCTTACGGTATATATAGAGCCGGATATTGACAGATTCCTTTCTCATTATCTTTTCTTGATATTGATGGATATCATTTTTTTATTTGATGAAAAAATATTGCCATTAGAGACAAAAGTTATGGTATATAGTATATTTGAAGTTATACTTTACAAAAAATATTTTTTGTATTTTTGAGAAAGAATATCGAAATATTAAGCCCGTTCTGGTACCCCCATACAAATTGGAAAATTCAAATAGTAATTTCCAACACAACTTGTATATCACTATTTTCTAATTCTGCATTTTAGATTACGTTTGCAACGACAATAGTCTGACTAAAACAAATGTTTCCTCGTCTCTGAATGTTTCTTATTTTTTCAGTTTTTTATTTGTCAAACCAATCTCGTCTTGATAAGTAGTCGCATGATGCACGTGAAAACTGCATCGGCAATTGTAACTATTTTATGCCATCGAAAAAATGTTGTCCTTTCCGCCGGAACCAATCATTGCTGTCTCGTTTTGTCGTTCACAAAAACAACAAAAGTGGCATATGAAAAATCAATACATTTGAGTAGTTTCCAGTTGTCGCTATGAATGGCAGCATTTTTTAATAACTCCAACCGGGAGATTCATCTTTCTTTTTTATCCAAATGCCACTGAGACGAGTGACGATATTGTAGGCCAGCTTTAACGTCCTTGCAGCGCGACAACAAAAAATATCAAAAGAATAAAGCGAAAAATTCGCAATAAAAAATTATTTTCAATATTTCACGGCTGAAGAAGCGCAACGTGTCCCCTCCCTCTCTCTTCATTTCACATTCTTTTTCAATGCTATCCCAAAAACAACAAAAGCTATCACTTGAGAAGACAACAAAATTGACATTGATGACACCATCAATATGTCAAAATACGGCCACGCATATCAAGTCAATAGTTTGATATATATGTATTATAAAAAACGACTAAAGGAGGCAACAAAAGCAAAAACACCACAACGTGGAATACAAATGATTCTTAATAGATGTTTCATGCAAGAAAAGCACAAAGTAGGACGGTTCATTCATGTCTTGTCATTCGGAAGATAGGAATGTGGGTAAGCAATGAAAAAGCATCCACCCATTGAAGTCGTCATTGGGGACTAAAAACTGCCATCACTGACAGATTTAACAAAAGAAGTCACGGTTCGATATTACTTTAAAGCTAAAGAATTCCAATAGAATTAAATGAATTGGAATATTTGCCCTACAACAGAAGAAACCACAAACTCTCTAAAGTGAAGGGAATCTAATGGAATTACGGGGACAATGGAAAGTCCGAAGTTTTTTAAAAGCTGGCAGCTGTTATTGTGTCGGCTTTTCAGAAACAAAATAATAAACAATGCCAATCGAAGATACTCGTTCTTTAATGGGTCAACCATTGTTAATGCCCCTATCCAACATTCAGCGAAGATGTTTGAAGTGATTCACTTAATATTGCACTGTGGCCCAAAGCTCAGCATTCGCTGTTTTAAGAAATACAACATTGGAAATTGGTGTATACTTGTCACGTCTGAGTGGACCGCAGGACAAATATATTTATTGAAATGCTCGACGCTCATACTCTGCCTTAAGATCATCTTTATCTTCAGCTTGTCTCAAAAGAATGTCTATATATATTAAATTGATTTAAAAAAGAGAGCGGTCTAGCGAAAAAATATTTATTAGCTACACTTTGTAACATTTGTTTCGGCACCTTTAGCAAATGATAGCCCTCGATACATACCTCAAATCCTTCCAAGGACAAGTTCCCGTAGCACAAACATGACCACAATAGCCGCGTATAGAAAGAAATATGTCATACAAATTTAAACCAAAAATTCTTATTTTTAACAGAAATCGTACTTAAGTATAAAATTAAGTCTAATTAATTTAAATTATCAATCTCCCAGAGAGAGAAAAAATAGAGCGCAAAGTTAATGGCGATTTCGTTTCTGGAAAAAATGTTGTCCCGTCGACTTAAAATACTGGAAAATATTTGCATCTTTAAAAACGAAATATTGGAGTTCCTCAAATTTAACCTAACTCCAATTTCAAAATTTCAACAAATTTAAAAAAAGTGTAGTTTTCAGGGATAGGGATAAGAAATGCTGCTAAGTACGGCTTTTTTGATTTAATTAAGAATATCTTAAGTGAATTATAGGAGCCTATTTAAATAACAATCTCCGGCCCTATGCTGCTCATAGGAGTAAAAGGTCAAGAGTGAATTTTCATAATTAATGTTTCCTGATCGTGATGAAACTTTTTATATTGGAGTTGGAGGGTTAAATATTTACATTTTGGTCAAACTCCATATAACAAATTACCTACTGTGTTTAGAAAATTTTGTCCATAGTGTATTTATAAAGCTTTTTTCGATCTTTGAAAAAATAAATATAAAATTGCAAAAAAATTTTAAACTTGTTTTTGAATTTTTGCCAAAAAACTGAATTTTTTCCTCAAACGAAAGATTATGTTATTTGCTTTAATAACTGAAAAGCGATTTGTGGGATGCGTCCTGCTTATATATCAAACCAAAGATAAACATCTAAAAAATAGAGGTTAAACCATATATTTTAGCATAACTCGAGAACCATTTATCTTAATTGGCACAGGCAATTTTTTAATAATCCTAAAATAAGTAGCCTTTATCTTTTTCTACTATAATTTTTTCATCCCATCAGCGGTTTCAAAGACATCTTACAAGATATTGTGAAAAAATCAAAATTTTTTGAGAAAATGTTAATATAGCGTGATCCATTTTGAGGTTACCTACTTTTTTAAAGAAAAAAAAAACACAAAATTCAAATTGAATGGAGAATGTTTATTATCATTTGAAAGAACATTTTTTGTCATTTATTTTTTGAAGATTATGTCTATCAAATGTTGGCCGCGGCTACGTCTTAGATGGTCCATCCGTTGAGTCCAATTTTCAGTGACTCGTTCGAGCATTTCGATTGGTAACTGACGAATGACACGCTGTGATGTTTTGCTCCAAGGCCTGAATCGAAGCGGGTTTGTCCGCATAAACTTTAGACTTTACATATCCCCACAGGAAAAGGTCTAACGGTGTGATATCACACGATCTTGGTGGCCAATCGTCCGGCCCAAAACGTGAAATTATCTGCTCACCGAAGTGTTCTCTCAATAAATCCATTGATTGATGCGATGTGTGGGAAGTGGCGCCGTCTTCTTGAAACCAAATGTCGCCAAAATCACGAGGTTCAATTTCAGGCAGCAAATAGTCGGTTATCATGGCACGATAACGGTCGCCAATCATCATTATGAACTGATGATTCCGGTACGTCGGATCGGGAATCGGTCAATGGCTCTTAAAGAGAGCTAAAATATTGCTCATGGGTGTCAAGGTCGTGGGTCGACTGGAAAGTACAGGGTCTCCCATATTCGACGGACCCATCTGGCAACGCCATAACTTTTGACAGAGATGTCAGATCGCTTAATGACATACCGCGTTTGAAGCGTCAGTCCAAGCAGATTTTTACCAAGGAACAATACACGCCACGCGAGCGCTCTGAAATAGTTGAAATTTACATTCAACAGAAGAAGTCAAGTCAACGTGCTTTTAAAATATTAAAAAATGTGAGAAGTGCGCCTTCTAAGAACACCATTAAGCGTTTATACGAAAAATTTTCGACTGGTGAGGCTCTTTCTAATCCGAAGAGGCCAAATAAAAGTCGACCAAGGCGATCGGCCGAGAATATCGCTGCCGTACGAGCCAGTGTTGAGAGGTCCCCAAGAACATCCCAAAAACGCCGTTCTCAGCAGTTGGGCATGGCTCGGTCCACTTTACAACGGATTATTCGCGTTGATTTGCATTTGTTCCCGTACAAAATTCAATTGACGCAAAGATGTTGCCTGCGGACAAGCCTCGTCGATTGGAATGGGCCCAACGAGTCCGTGGGTCCGTCGAATATGGGCAACCCTGTATTTATTTTTGGATTTAAAAAAAATGGTCTTAGCGCAATTGGCGAACGATTATTTGGATAATAAAACTGAATAATTTGAAAACGTTGTTCAGGCGTAAGTCTTTCCATGATGAAATGCCAAACAATACTTAACAAAAATAACATGACAGCATGACACGACTCACACGTGATCTGTCAAAAAAAGGCTATTGAAAAAAGTATCTCTACTTAGATCACCCAATAATTAGTTTAATTAAAACCGCTTAAAATCATCGAAAAATTCACAATTATTATATTTTTATTAATTAATGTTAAGTCTGGTCAGTCATGAATAAAATGAGACCATTGCGAAAAAATCAATGCACATCTATCAACCCCACAAAATATCCAAAAAAATAAAAAATGTAACGTAAAACCAGTAAGAAAGTTTAGTCGGGTAAACCGAATTACGAATCCCAAAAAATATTCGTAAATGTATTTATGTTTTTGTTTTAATTAAATTATTATCTATTTAAATTGAATTTTATATCGGTAAAGTAGGTACTATAAAAGCATTACACTAAACTAAATTTCAAGTATTTGTCTGCACTGGTATTAAAATTATAAGTAGTTAACTTTTGGGGCAAAATGGTCCTTTTGTGTTGGAGGTACCAAAACGGGCGTGTCAAAAACGGCCACTTTTCATAGAACTCTAGTTACTATACAAGCATTACACTGCACAAAATTTTAATCATTTATAAGCACCGGTATTAAATATATAATCAGTTATTCGGATATAGAAAAAAATATTATCACGTACCGTTTGAGTCAATCCGTTACTCCCTTCGAGAGTTATCGTGCGTTGCAGCTAGACAGACAGACGAACGGACTTTTTTTAATTCGCTACAACTTTTTAAATTATGAATCGATATTCTTCGGAATAATTTCATTTTATTCACAAATTGTTTTTAAGATATTAAAGCAAACAATATAAGCTTTCGTTTGAGCAAAAAAATAAAAATATTGTTTTTGGCAAAAACGAGTTTAAATTGAAAAAAATCAAAATATTTGTAATGTTTCATTTTTTCTATGCTATCAAATAATTTTCTACATACAATAGGTAATTACTAATTAGTTATATGGATGGAAAAAATGGTCTCTTGGACCAAAATGTCAAAATTCAACATCCTTTAACTCGGACAGTTCTTAACCGATCCCGTTGAAATTTTGTGTAAGATTTCTGGAAATTTGGGTAGTCCCATTTTGAAAAGAGGCTATTGTTTGTTAAAGTTACATCTAAGAATTACATTTTCTACGTTCGTGTTTTTGAGGATCCTATTACAATTAACCGAGCAACATTTTTGTTGTTGAAAAGAACGCCTAAGCATAGGAGATAAATGGTCGAAATGCTGAAAAAAATCCCATACAATTTTCTGAAATATTCGAGAACTGGATTTTTCTAAAATAAACACATATTTTGATGTAACACATATTCGATCACATTTGCTAGAAAAATCACAAGTTGACGTGGTGAAGTTCGATATAGGACTTACAAGTCCTTTAGAGATTTTGTAATGCTCACCTTAGACTACACTTTGAAAAGTAAATCATTCACACCTTGAAGTTTTGTTACACAGTGTTTTCCCAACTTAGATTTCATTGGTCCCAAAAAAGAGTACAGTAGAATATAAAAATTCTGAACATTGGCAGAAAAAAGGTAACAAAACTAAATTCGTACTTTTTGACATAAATATAGCGCATAAGTGCCCTAATATAATACTCTCTCACTGTGGATAGGAATTCATAGTTTTGAAGTCAAAATTATGAAGCAAAATCTTTACTTTGTTTTTGACTTTTCAATTAATATAATTTTTTATTTTCCCACCTTTCTCACTCGAATTTCTAATATCCTAACAACATTTATATTCTTTTTATTCTATATCTTCTGAACCAACAAGGTTCACAATCATGTTTTGAGCAATTTCTCATTATTTAAATATCGTAAAAACGTTGATGTTCCTTCTCCAAATAAAAACCAATGTGGTTTTGGCTTACTATGGTCTTCACGCAAATTAGCCACCACATGTCATTCATTAATCATTTGTGTCATTGATGGTCAAGTGATCGCCAAGAAGCCTTAGCTATGGTGGAAGGAAAAAAGCACTAAAGAAGTTTGTCCAAAACCCGCATGGAATAATACATTAGGTCCCATCAAAGGGCGCCAACGAATTAAATAACAATTAGCCACAGACACGCGCGTGTTGCGGCGTTAAGCATCAAACCTCCAAAGCAGAAAAAGCTCCAAAATGGGACACACATGGCATGTTTGGCAGACGGACAACCGGAGGATAACTACAGTAGCAAAGTAAGGAAGTAACACAGCCGACGACGGCGATGACAAAGGCAAAGACAAACATTCATTAAAACGTGTCACGTCGTGGCAACGATGGCTTTGGGTTGCGTTTGGAGATGCGAATGAGGATGAGGATGTGGATGACTATGGTACTGCTGCTGCTACTGCTGCTGGTGGTGATGATGATGTGATGATGATAGAGGTGTAGTTGGCTACACAAAGGCCTTAATTAATTACTCTGTTACTACTGCAGCAGAAGATTGCAGACAACCAACATAGCCCAAATTGTATGTCGGCAGGCGTTCTGCAGACATGCAAGTCCATGGAACACATTGTTGTTGTGTGATGATGTTGTTGTGCAACAAAAATGGAACTAACGAAAAAGTCTAGGTTCACACCCGCATTCATAAACCACATATGCCTACATCCAACAGAAACCCCTAAATGGTACAGTGGGTAGCAGGGAATTTCATAGGATACATAATCATTTACAATAATTTAATACTTATACTTAATTATACCAATACTTAATTATACCAAAAAGTGATGATATTGTGCGTTAAATTGCAAATACTTTGGATAAGTCGTATAAAATTGTTTTATTTAAACCAGAGTTTGGAGAATATAAGCCTAGTTTTCACCGAATTGTAGATACGGGAAAAGTATTGCTTTAAAAATGTTAAATGTTTCTGTGCTCTGGTATAAAAGTAAAGAGTTGTTAATTTTTGGTACCAACAACGATTACACTAGACAACAAAAATATCGTCGAACATCTATGCATAACATTTTGTAGTGTAATATGTTGTCGTAAACAAAAAAAATATGGTAATTCTTTTTAATGTTTTTTTTTTAAATTCCCATTTTCTTGGAAGGTGCCTTTATCATTTGGATCATATTTTTTCAAAGTAGAAGTTCGATAAAGCTTCGAGAAACTTTAAATTAAAGAACATTATATGTACTACAAATGTTAATGACACTTTCACGTGACAGACAGAAGTTTAGTAACTGTCGTTAAAACAATTAGAAAAGAATTTTGTTGGCACGAAAAAAATAATCAAAAATAGAAAAAATCGCAAAGATTTGTTTTTTTCAGTTTCTGAAAGCTAGAATTTTAACGAAGAAAGCATTGCATATTTAAAGAAGATATATGTAGAAATTATAAAATTTTTGGTAGAAATAAGAAAATTCCAACATAATCCAGTTTTTATACCCCCACTATTGTGAACGAGGGTATATATCAGATGCTGCGGGCCAAAAGTGTAACACATCGATGGAGTGACCTAAGAGACCCCAAGAATAATTGGCGAAATTTCGTTTCGAGCCATTTTAGCAATGTCCGTCAGCGTGTCCGTCTGTCTCTCTGGTTGGTGCGCACGATAACTTTCGACAGGATTAACCGATATATTTTTCTATCTCAGGATAAGATCAATGATGGACTATGCTGGTCCACTCCTTCATGTACCTCCCCCACGAAGGTTCAACATTAAGTGATATATTTACTATCTCATAACATATGTATATACTGCTACCCACAACCTTTCACAATTCCACACATAGTATTAGTTTCTTTGTCGCTATCATCTTGAGTGCCTTTCTTGCAAATGGACCATTCTACACAAAAAGTTAACGGCTTATAACTATGATTCCATTTCATACAAATACTTGACATTTTGTGGAGTGTTACGCCTTTACAGTACCTACAGTCGCAAAAAGAAATGGGCATTGTTACCACGCCCCTTTTGGTACATCCCATACAAATGGACCATTTTACACAAAAAGTTAACGGCTTATAACTACGATTCCTGTACATACAAACACTTGCAATTTTGTATAGTGTTATTTTTTTGTAGTACCCATAGTATTTTAAAAAATGGGCGTTATTGTCAAGCAACTTTTTGGTACCTCCCAAAAAAATTGCCAAAATTAAAAATATGAAAAATTATTTTTTTGAATTTACCTCTTTTTACAATATGGGTCATAATTTATACATTATTCCCTAGACTTTTTGCAAATAGTATTAGTTTTCTTTGTTAGGATGTTGGATTGTAGAAAATGGAACAAAAATTTTTTTGCGAATTTTTATTTTCGTGCCTGCAAAACTATATTTTTTGAAAATATTATTTCCTTTATTTTAAATGGTATATCGAGCTTATACCTAAAAAAATTATCCAAATAATAAAGGTACCTTCTATGAAAATTGGAATTGTGGAAAAAAATTTAAAAAACAACTTTACCATAAAAAAATTGTTATGGTTTCATGAAATAGTATGCCTCAATCTATACAAAAAAAAACAAGGTTATTAGGTCTCGGCCACAAACAATTTTTTTTGTTGCATAGTGTAATTGAAATTCGATACAATGCTATGAGATACCTATAGTTCAGACCAGTTAGTTCTTCACTAACGCTGGTGTCAAACAAGGGTGTTCATTTTCCCCATTGCTATTTGCGGTAGTATTGGATGAGATCATTTCAAAGCTCTGCTTGACTGAAAATAAAGGAAGAAAGAATTAGGTATTTCAATTGATATTTTGTTATATTATTTTTTCAATTTGAATTTTTCGAATTGCATAGTTACACTTGTGCCGTGTTATCAAACACAAATCTTATTTAAATTGTTCAATTCGCTGTCATGCCAACGTGCGGGTGGCGATGTCAACAAGTGAAACGCCTTTGGCGCCGTCATCAGGATATGCTTTAGGCTCCACAACCTATGTAATTGTTGACAGGATGTTATTCTGATGGTTAACACAAAACGGCAAACGGCTATGTCGCCGCGTTCTGCGAACTTTTCTGCTGTTTCCCCTCTTTTTTGTTTTACTTTTCTTTCTTTTTGCAAAAGTCGGTCACGTCATCAAAATATGGTGGCAAAACATAAACGCTCAACTAAAAAGCGCCGGGGAGTGAATGAACGAATGGATGTCAAACCGACCAACGAACCGGCCCCGACCGACCATTATTATGCCAAGAAATACTTTCTGTGACGTCAATTGAGCATTTTTTCTGAACAATACAAAGCACCGCCAATGACAACAACAACAACAAGGTAGACGAGAAAATGTAGCCCAAAAAATGCTGAAAAGAAATTTTCACTGCCATTAAATTTGGAGGAAAACAAAGAATCTCCCCTGTATTTTGTACTCAGCGCCTTCCCTCAAAACAGAAAGGACAAGGCAAATTGGCATTAAAGGGGAATACATATCAGATACGAAAACAATGTGTTCTCTAGGCTGCTCAGCTTCTAGTTCCCCCTCTGTAGTGTACCCTGTTCGCAGAACTCAAAATCCAAAGTAACAGCGAATTGTTAACGCAGCAATTTCGTTGGATTTGTCAAGTCTACTTTTCTCTGTTGCTGTTTATTTTCTAGATGTAGCTAGGATTTTTTTTGGATTTTCCGACAACCTCCTCCATGCTACATTTAACACTTATGTCGTCCTCCCATAAAAAGGGATACAGACAGAAGCAGTAACATTAGCATTGAATACAGTAAAGAAAAAAAAGAGAGAACACAAAACAATTGCAAAATTGTCATCGTAAAAAGTAAAAGTTTTGTTCTGTGTTTTTGTTTTTTTTTTTTTCGAGGGTTTATTTGCACACCCATCTCATCATCTTAGTTACCAAATGAAAAAGAACAGAGATTTTTTAGTTAAATAATTTTAGTGTATTACATTCGATTCAATTTGAAATGTTAATCAAAAATATATAACACTATGCAACAAAAAAAAATTGTTTGTGTCCAAGATCTAAAAATTGTGAAACCAAAACAAAAAATTTCTTTATGGTAAAGTTTTTGTTTTAAGACCCAATTAGTTTTAGTAACAAGCCCCAAATGTTTTTTATTCGGTCACTCACATTTATTTTATTGAATATGTTTTTTGTATTCAGTCACTCATAAAATTAAATGTCAATTTGTCCCTTGTATTTTCATTTCGAGAAACTTTTTCTAGCCCGGAAGCTTCTCTACACGCTGAAAAAAAATCGCTTCTGTATTATATTGTTCCAAACATATTCTGCTGGAAACATGCATATGTTTAGGGTACACTCCAAATATATAATATTTGACACTGACAAATATTTTATGTTTGTGAGGATGTTGTTCTAAACAAAATTATGTTTTCATCCTAATATTTTTTTATTTGGAAATAATATTTCCAAAACAATGTTTAATTTAAAAGAAAATTTTAAATTTTTTAGAAATTTAAGGTTTAATAATATAGAAACAAAATGGTCTTGAAGCCGGGAGAGTATCCTAGTTAGAATCACGAAATTTTATATGTTTGAAAAACGTAAATCGTATAATTTTGGGTTACGAAAAATAGAATTGATGAATTGACAATTGGACTATTTTTTACAGCACTAATTGAACTAGTGCTGTAAAACAAAAAAAAAATGCTGCTTACGACAATTTTTACCTATAAAGTATAACACAAAATCTAGGAAAAAATAAAATTAAAAATTGCCAAAGTCAACAAAGTTTTAACATTTTTTTAAATATAAAGTATTTGGATAAATTCTTAAACAAAACCATTGTTTGCTTGTAAACACATATTTTATTTGTGACAGTAAGTTCGCAAATATTTTTTGTTGTAATATATTAATATATGCGTTCCAAACAAAATTTCTTGATTTTCAAATAAAATATATTTGTTCAAAAATATATAATATTTAAAAATTTTGGTTCCAAGTATATTTTCTTTGAATTCAAACATATCAAAAATGTAGATTTTCCTCCGTGTACACATTTGGTCTACAAACTCTTGTCGCAAGGATATGTTGCAGTTCCAATTTTCATGGAGGATACCTTTAGTATTTGAACCATATTATTTGAAGAGGTTAAAAATTAAATTAAAATATTGGGAATATCACTTTCACGAAGGAATAGTGGTTTTGTAACTTTCGTCAAAGCAATTAGAAAAACAGTATTTTTTACAAAAAATCTTTTTTTTATGGCGCGAAAAAAACGTGAAAAATATAAAAAATCGCAAAAATACAGTTTTTGAAAGCTGGTACCACAGCGAAGAAAACAGTGCCTATTTGAAAAATATCTACATATGTATAAATGTCTAAATTATGACTCATATTGTAAAAGTAAGAGAAATTAAAACAAAATCCATATTTTCATTTTGCCCATTTTGTTTGGGAGGTACCAAAAGGGGTGTGGCAACATCACCCATTTTTTAATATACTATGTGTACTATAAGAACATTACACTGTACACAATTTCAAGTGTTTGTATGTGTTTTAATCGAAGTTATAAGCCGTTAACTTGTTGTGCCAAATGGTTCATTTGTATGGAAGGTACCAAAAAGGGACGTGGTGGGACGATAGTGCCTAAATTTTTGTATATAATGTTTATTATAATTTTAATTGTATAAATAAATAAATAAACAAATAAAAAAGTTCAGTCGGGTAAACCGACTTATGAATCCCCTCACCTTGAATCCCAACAACATATTCGTAAATTTATTTTTTTATTTTAATTAAATTATTATCAATTTAAATTGCATTTAATAACTTTAAAGTATGTACTGCTATTAAAGTTAAAAGCAGTTTACATTTGGTACAACATGGTCCATTTGTGTGGGAGGTACCAAAAGGGTCGTGCCAATAACGGTCACTTTTCTCTGGACTCTAGGTACTATAAAAGCATTACACTGATAGAAAAAGCTTCGTCATGAAGACGAATTTGTACATCATCACGATTATTTTTTCGTCAAAAGTCAGCTAACGTACGGAATAATCCTCTTGATGAATTTGTTCGTCACAATGACGAATCACTGTTTCCAAAAACTTTCGTCCTCAGGATGATCACATTTCATCCCTACGATGAATCGAGTTCTTTACCACAACGAATTCCATTCATCACCACAATGAATACCATTCATCATCATGATGAATCCGATTCATCACCACGGCGAATCCCATTCATCATCACGACGAATCACTTTTATCACAACGACGAACTCCATTCATCACCATTATTAGATTTTTTAAATTAAACTTTTACAACAAATTAATTAAGTAAGGTAATCAGAACGCATATATATATTTTGTAAAAACTGTACTAAAAAAAGTGAATTTATTGAAATTTTTTAAAAGAAGTCCGTCGCCCTGTAAATAATGGTCCAGATTTTCATTCCCAGTGCTCAGTTTCTCAAAGCAATAAAAATTTACAATTTTGTTAAAGAAAAACCTGATTTTTAGAGGTTATTTCAACCACAAATAGCCCATAATTTTGCACAAAGTAAACAAAGCAAAGCAAAAAAGCTAATATTCATATAAACTTTGAACAATGCGAACGTTTTTTTGACGCCACCCTTATATACATATTTACAACTGTTTATTATATAAAACGCTTTCATTAAAATTCAAAGTGTTCGAAATAATATCGCTCTCTTAGAAAAAGAGAGCGACATTATCACAGATCAAAGTATTTTTTTTTTGAATTGGTCATACTAAATTGTCTTACATTTCAATATCTATAAGCTGATCTAAGATTTGGCTGATTCCTTTAGATGCGGTACAGAGTAATGCATACAGTTAAACGCAGAGTTCTAGTACCTCCCATAAATATTAATAAATCTCGAATTCATTAAATTAGGCAGTAAGGAACATTATAGCAATACAAGCACTCGTATAGCCTAACAATTTTAAATATTTCGTAAAATATGTTTCAGCAAAGGAGGATACATTTATTCGACCGATAATTTAAAGATCTAAGTTTAAAAAAAACGTATAGGTCATTGTTAAAACGTGAACCCGCAAATATACACAACTTTTAATTGATCTGATATTTTCAAATGAAATATTTGCCCGCCGCGAACATGTGAGAGGCGTTTGAAACACCGGATAAGATTAAATTGACGGAAAGCAATGGCACTTGCAGTACATAATGTTGAGATTGTAACATTTGCAATCCCTCCTCGTATCATGTCAGACGGTCGTCCATGGTCCCATCTATGTGTGTAATTTTGGCAGATGTTCAAAAAATCTGTTTTTATTTTTTTTTTGGTTTGATGTGTTGTACACTTAGTGAGTGACTTTACATGAGTACAACCAAAAAATTGTTTGGTCAGGACGAGTGTAGTGTGTGAACATCCATTCTATTCCATCCCATCGAAGCAAGCAAGCACAACCGAACGACTGAAATACAACAGTTTTCCAGTATATTTTTTTGCGTTTTTTTGGTTGTGGCTCCAAAACAGAACCACTTTCGTTTGCAGCGCTTCGGTGATGGCGATGAAAAGTGGCAGTTTTGTAAACATTAATTAAGCCTTTCGCAACACCTCCTCCTATGTCACGGCACAAGGCTTATGTCGTTGGTGTTTTTGTTTCATCTCGCTTGTTTTGTTTTGTTGGCGAAACAAGAGCATATACTCGTAGACTCGTATAGACTAGATAGGTATTTTAGAGTACACTAAATATGATACACAATTTTAAAGAGAACAAATTTTAAGTGTTGTTTGATTATTTTTTTTCGATTTCTTTCCAGGATGCAAATTCGTCCGGACCTTGTGCGTGGAAGGCAGTGAAGTGTGTTTCGATGGTGAGTTGAAATTTTGTTGTGATTTTATATTATTGTTATAAAAAGTTATGAAACCACTGTTTAGGTTTAATATGAGATGATAGAGATATTCAAAGGGGGACTCGGTAGTATTAACTTGTACCCTAAAGAGATCGTCATCACCTTAATGATAGGCTAACTTAAGGATGTTGACTTAAATATTATGACAAATTAAATAAATGTTGCAAATTGTTACATATAACGAGTGATCGTTAAGTGATCAAGGAAATTCCCTTAAGGCCTCTGATTTTAACAAACCCCGTTGGAAATGTTAAGTGTGGCGACCTAATGACGAGATTGACGCATTGGAATGCTCATAACTTTTGTTGTATGAGAGATATTGAAAAATCTTGTTTTGATCTATATTTGTGAAGACTTTAGCCCAAGACTGACGGCCAAAATATGGCGCTAAAAATTATGCTTGTGATTACTTCTGTGGTCGCTCGAAATATGTCACAGAGAGCGAAGCTAGAGGTGACAAAACAGGTTATGAAATGGTTTGTTGCAAGTATCGCACCGCCTATGGCGTGGACTCTGCTGTCAGCTTTAGTAATATCAATGTGAGTTCTATTCGGAAGCTCCTAAAAGTAATAATGTTAATAATGTTTTGTGAGATATCAATAACAGAACGATGAAACATTACAATATTCTCCTATTTTTTATTCGAACTATTTTAAAATATATATTTCAATTAATTTGAAAATTGTTTTCTCTGTGAAGTAAAGAAAATCTTAAATTTCTCTTATTCTTAAACCTCGACATTAGGGCACCATATTTAACATTTTCACCAAGCTTCGTTAAAATAGGAAATGCTAAGGAAATGTCCTTGGTCACTTAACGTGATTCTCGTCATATTTCTGATGACAAAAGCCGAAAAAGAATAAAGCATTAAGGAGTGACTTAAAACCCTGTACACTTGAATGCTGTTTGAGGACATTTAAAGTCATATGAACTAGGTACGTTCGTATGCCTATAAAACTCTAGAAATATGTTCTCCAGTGTCAAGATAATTACGAAGATTTTCCCGATTGGTTTACTTCTTCTGACACCTTCCCACATATCGTTGTAACTTTGTGAAATATGAAATCGCTTATAACATAGTTACTATCGAATCTTCTGTTTTGAGTCGAGAAAAATGGGCGAAACTGCCTCACCCTAATTGGTACTAGGTCTAGCTTAGGGTTTGTTACCAGCTCAAATTGACCAGCTTAGTTCCATAGTGTTACCACGGGCTGAAATGTCCCTCATCGAAACCAACCTGTTCGATATAGAAAGCTATCGATAGTGCGAATAACGGTACCGGAAATATCTGTTAAACTACCTAGAAAGTCCCACCCCAGTATGTCTAGACGTCGTTTACTCAATGCGGGACACTCGCATAACAAGTGCTCAATGCTCTCCACTTCTTCCTCATCTCCACAGCTTCTACTGAAGTCATTGGACTCAATAGCCAACCTACTAGCTTGTTCGCCGATCAGTCAGTGTCCTGTCAGAACTGACTCTAACGTAGACAGTATTTCCTCTCTAGTGCGATGAGATATTTTACCTTTTCAGTTCATATCTTGGACATATTTGACTAGCTACAGGTGCCGATTTCTCTCCATCTTCCGTTGCCTCTTCCCTAAGCCAAAGCTTGCATGTGGACAGTGGAGCAACAATATATCGTCATCAGAAACGAAAAAGGCGTATAAACCAACAAAATCCAAAATAGAGTTGTTGATATCGAGGGTTTATATTCAAAAGTGGCTATGAGCCATTTTCTACAAAATGAGTTTTTAATGTCAAACTATTCTCCGATTTGCGATATTCTACCACAACGTTTGCAAGGAAATCAGAGATGTTAGTTACCTCGGAGGTGATTTTGAGGTGGAACACTTCGGAATACACGCTTCAGTCCAAAGAAGAATTATTTCTCTCAAAACAATCACATAGGCTTCTCACCTCCTTACCTCTAAAAAATTTCAATCAAATCGTATCATATGTCAAATGTCATACAAATCGACGACATTTTTAGTTGGTGTCTTTCTGCATACTATAGGTCTCGTTTCAATATATTTATGAACCATCAACAGGTTTCATAATTTAGCAAGATTTGTTAGATAGCTTTGTAATTACCATAAAAAGTAACCGAAAAATTGTTTACAAAAATTTAAATCAAAAACTAATATCAATAAATAATTTCTGATATGAGTAGAGAAATACCAACATTATGTAATAACCCGAAATCTGTTTATTTCTCATAAAACGTTAAGAAGGGACTCAAATTTTATGTCGTGAAAATTAGAACTAACCTGGAAAAACGGCTAGCAGCATTGGATTCAGCAAGTCGAAATAATTTTTGAACTAGCACAGTGTAATTACTCTTAAAACTATGGAAAAAAAAACAGTTTTTCGCTCTCCTGATAAATTGTGTTTTTGTTCACAGCCATTTTTGAGTATAAGCTCTCGATATGTAATTGTTTATGGCTTCAAAATACACATCCTGATAAATTTTTAGCGCCCTACTATCAAGAATGGCGAATTTTTTAACGAAATTTAAAAGGGCCCAAAAAACAAATATTTGCTACAATTCTCTTAAAATATGCATCATCATGTTTGTGTATTATACTGAAAACCCCGTTTATATAACCACAACATTTTTAATTTTTTGCTTCTCCTGTAAAATTTTCCAAAATGATGATTGGTGCTTTTTCGTTTCTGATGACGATATGAAAATTCTTCGAGATTTTGTGATGTCGTCCCTTTCCTAGGAAGTTTGTCAGCTTTGCAGTTTTGCGGGAAATCCCTACGCCCAGGCACCCATATGAGGTGTGTGTTGAACTGCTCATCCATCTCGTTAAGAGATCTGCATCAGTCGAGGGCTGTTTGTGAATTTAGGGATATGGCCTCCAGACATTTGATGACAGCTTTGCTGTCCGGGTAAATTACAAGCCAGTGTTGGTCATTACGTTCCTACTCAGCAACTTCCCATATTGGCATTATTTCGACTTGATAGACACTTAGGATCAAGCTTCGAACCATCCGTATAGGAGTGGAGATGGTTTCTATGTATTACATGGTATTCGGCAAACTCATTCATCTATGGCTGGTATCATATAGAGATCTAGTTCCTCTCGAAGGTGTACACCGTTGGTATACAGTTCACTCGGTTGGTTACACATATATATCCTCATGTGGCCTTAGTTTCTGGCAGGTAGTAGGTAATCTTAATGCCGCTCTGGTTGCATCTTCTCTCGTCACAATATTAATAGGCAGTAGATGGAGTAGGGCTTGTAGATATTCATTCGGGATAGTCCTTAAAGCTCTGCTTATGTACGGACGTTGATAGTAGGTTAGTGATGAATAGTTTATCAATTGCCGTCCTTCACACCACAATGTTGCACAATAGTATTGGGCGAACTGCTACTGTATATATTCAATGGACGCTTTTAGGAGAGATGCCGCGCCGCGACCCTACAACCTTCCTGCGAATATTAGACGACGTTGGCCATGCTTACACGTTCCAGTTCGTTCAGTCTTAATAAGAGTTTCCTATGAATTATTCCTAGAAAATTTGCACTTTCAGAAAATGCTAGGTCTGTTCCATTTATACGAGGAGGGCCCGAGAATCTAGGCGATTTGTTCAGAGCCACCTGTAGGATGTCGAATTTGCCAGTTACTGCGATTTCCACGTCGTCCGCATATGTCTCAACGTTCTACATCTAGCAGGATTTCATTAACCGCTAGGTACCAAATTAGTGGGGACAGTAATGTTCCTTGTGGGGTCCCTCAGAGAGCAAACTTTGTTATTGTGATTTCGTTTCTGAAAAATAATGTCAACACATTATGTTGCGACATTTTAAAAATTCCTCCTGCACCCTCTGCTAATTTCGCATTTTGCATGCGAACAATCGAACAAAAATGGTGCGATGAGTAAAACCCATACCTACATTATGGCGCAACCATTTGGTAGTGTCTTAAGAACGAAAGTACGCTTTCATTTGGGTTTAGTTCTATAGTCTGCTTTTTGACGGTGCAACACTCCATATCGTGGACTGGGTTGAGAGTGGAAAATGCGACATTTTCGCATTTGCGGAGTGTAATAATTTTACAAAAGAAATCAAAACCCGTTCATAAGGCTGCACCATTTTTACAAACGAACCTAAAAATGCGGTTTCAGTGTAAAATGTAGAAAAATTGTACATTACAACGGCATCACCATAAGCCAGAGTTCACCTATAGATGAAACAGTGCCGCGATTACTCCATCTGAGTGAATGTTGTTAAAACCCCCTTCTATGACAAGAAATGCCTGCATAGTGAATTCCTTAAAATGTAAATTCGATAGCGGTTGATTTTATAACCAATATGAATAATGTATAACTTTAATACTATTTGACTCAAACAACTTAAAATTTGTGGGGTATTTATATACATTTTTTAAATCATACAATTCTCTTAAAAATGGGCGTAATTGTCAAGCCCTCTTTGATACCTTCCACAGAGCGATCAAATCGTTCCAAAATGTATTATATCCTAACTTGAATTATCGGGTCTGTTCTGTAATCACGGCGATTTGATATCACGGTGATTTTAAAATCACCAGCGACTTAAAATCACTTTTGGAGTTCGAAATCACCCGAACATAATTCGAACAATCTTTTTTGGGAGGCTATGAATAATAAACCGGGCGATTTCGAACTCCAACATTGATTTTAAGTCGCCGGTGATTTTAAAATCACAGTGATATCAAATCACCTTGCTACAGAACAGACCCGTATGTATACAAATTGAATACACACACGCTTTTAAAACTCGGCACAGTGCAAAGTATTTTCCAACCCCTTTCTGGCATCCCTACAAAAATTAGCAATTTAAATTAAATATTGAAAGTATCAAATCCGATGTCCAATGTGAAAGCTAATAGAATAATCTGTTTTTATCGGTTGGGTCTCCTGACTTCTTCGAAAATTATTAGCAAACAATTGGTCATCTATCATTCAGAATTTACAGTCCGTTGATGTTCTAACGGTTAGCATGTACACACAGAGAAGGACTCTGTGTGGCATGCTTATTGAATTGTTTAAATTTGACCCTTCTATTCTATGCAAGTACGAAAAACTGTATTCAATTACGAAAAGTTTATGTCATAGTTTTTCTTAATATCATTCAATTTTCTGCTTTTGCCACTATTGTGCTTTTATATCAGTGTGAAAGTATATTTTTCTTAGTTTTGAAGTAGTCGAGGTCTGCAAATCTTTTTAATCTATACATATGTAAACTACGATTTCCTGAACTAAAACGTTTACATACAAATATACATTTTTTATTTTCGACCCCCTTCCAAAATGAAAAAGTAGAATGTTTTAAACGTTAAACAAATACCAATTCTACATTGAATTTATTCCAAGTGCTCCCCCTCCACACAATTCAACCTTAAGGCTTTCTAAAGTGTATGAATTTATTTTAAACTTCACCTAATAGTCTATAATTTAGCATTAAATTTTCATTATCTTGCTGTTGGCAATTAAATGTATTAACACGTAAACAATCCAACCAAATACCCTTTCTCGCAATCCCATCAAATCGAAATAAGAGTACCACCCACTTCAACCACACTTTAGTGGGCAGATCCTTGAACCTGTTTTGTGTAATGCAGAAATTGTAAACAATCTTGACCTAAACCTATAAATTATGACCCTTTATTAGAAAGGAAGAGCGAGTGAGGGAGTGGGAGGGCACAATAAAAAAGTCATCATCAGCATTATGCAAATGTCCATCGTCTTTGCGCTGCGGACACGGTAGCTATCCAACCAACCATCCATTGCGGGTGGAAAGGCATATTGGCGCTGTGAGGACACTTTAAAGGGGCTAGGGTATGGGTGGCTTGGTTGGAGATAAGTAAAATTAATGTGATGGTTATGGAAAGGATAACCATCTGCCATCCACAAACAGCCAGTCTGCCAGCTAGCCATCGAGTTGAATGCCAAACTGAGTTGCATTCAAATTATAGCAATTATTTACATTAAGAGCTCTTCTTTTCACACTTACTCACTCACTCATTCACTCTCGACGAGCTGCTCTTTGGCATCGACCCACTAACTGACTGAATTATGATTATCACAACTATTATGGCCATAATCATTAGACAATCACTGTTATTTGTTTTGTCTTTTCTTTTCTTTCATTTTCCATTCAACATCGTAAACTGCTACGCTTCCAACCCGAATGTCATACTCATCTATGACACGGACAGACAACATCTTTGGAAAGTGTATACCAACCACTGGCGTCGATATGGAGGACATTGAAAAGTAAGTAAATGAACTGCAATCCTATTTAGAACTCCTGCGTAATTCGTTGATTATTATATTCTCAGAACCCCTCTCACGGAAGACCAATCACGCCTACTCGCCACTATGCTCGAGGAGCTACAGGGGGCCGGGTTAGGTTGGGATCACCCCTATGTCCAGTGTCGCATACAAGGCTCCCTCTATTCAATGCAGAAACAAATCCAACTTCCTCCCAATCTCTGTGCAAACTTGGCTCCCATGCCTACGGATTTTGAACCTGCAAATGCTATGGCCTTTGTGCGCTTCATACCTCCCGAGGATGACTATGCCTCTAGCAACAAACTCTTCTATCCGCCACTGAAAAAACATAATGCGGCCGCTGCCTCCAGTGGCATTAATGCCATATTCCATCAGTTGCAATTGCAAGATCGTCAATTGCGCAATGAACCCATAGAGCTTTCGCAATTGGGAGAATTTGATCGGCAACGCGAGTCTCAAATGAATCCGCCAAATGTTATGGATGTCTTCTTGGAAAATGAACGAACGCGCATACAGAAAGAACAAGAGCTAAGGGAGGAACAGCTCGAGGAGGAACGCAAAGAAGAAAGAAATCGTTTGGAATTGTATCAAATGTTAGCTGCTTCCGAACCCGATCCACAGCCCTTCGAAAGGACTCCGGATCGGGTTTCGGATCAATTGGAAACGGTACCAATGCCTCCAGCCGCTCCCATCTATGTGCCCGATGAACCAAGAGATTCTAATGAATTGTATTTCCCGGAAAATTATGGTCCCTGGAAACGCACAAGTGCACGCAAAGGTGTGGCCAATGAAAAATCCCCAAAGGAGAGATCATTTTTCCGTGAATTGGCTCAAGAGAAGGGATTCGACCAAGAACCAGCCGTCTATAGTCATGTCGAGGCGCAGCAGCCTTTAGAAGTGGAAGAAATTTCAACCTTCAAAAGGCGTCCCATACAACTGGACAATGATAATGAAGCTGCCCGCCTGGAAATAGAGGAAAGTCTGTTCCGCAATTCTCTAACACCTTTGGAAGAGGAAGCTATGCTCTCGGCCAATGTGCATCCGCATAGACACAAGCAACATCATCCCGAAAGGGTTTTCACCGAAGGAGGTCTCATTACCATGAACGATCCGCCGGTCTATGATGCGGAATACGATAAGGAGCAGCGGAAGGAGAAGGCTCGCGAGTTGTTGGCCAATATGTTGGGTTTTACGCGTCACGAACGACTGGATGTGAAGAAACCGGGTCCATTGGTCGGTCCACCGCCATCAGTAAAAGAGGATTTGGTGAGAAAATCGAATAACTCGGAAACCAAGGAACAGCTGCCGGCTCACATCAAGGGAAGCAATGAAGCGAGCAAGAAGAAGAAAGTGGTTAAGAATCATTCCGATGAGGATCATGCGCCGCATACTGTCGACACTGAGTATGCGCATGTGTTTGTGAAAAACCCGTAAGTACTTATGACATGGAGTAAATTTCTATGTGACAAGCTATTTTCTACTTTGGAAGGGAGGGGAGAAAATATTCATTTGCCCCCTATATGACATATACAAGAATAATTACTCTGTGTGTGCAAATTGATGCACAATTCCATAGAAACGGTCAGAAAACACACTTCAGCGAGGAATATGAATCGGGAATCTTTTCATGAAATATATATCATAAAAAATTAGAGGATAACTATAAAATATGTTTCTACTAGTCGAATGAATATGTGGCCCAGGAAAACATACACCAGAATTTTTATGAATATAAAAATTACCTGTTAAACAACAACATTTTTGTGGGACGTAATTTAATTTTTGTCAACTTTTTGGGGTTTTTTTTTATCTTTCAATTTATAAACGAGAGAGACTATGCATTAAGGATTTGTTCCGCATTCAAAAAAGATGATCGTGTGTTATCATTTACTCCCGAGTTATACTCGTACAAACAGAACAATTTTAGTTTTTTGGGGTGAATTTTCATTTTACATTGTTTTCTTGATTGGGCGTAATTTCCTTTTTAACGAAAATATTTATTTTCTATTTGGTGTGGATGGGATCTAAAATTATAGAGTAGGAAGATATTCCTTCCCGGACCGAGTAAGTGTCAGTGACAAATGAATAGAAGTCTGATTTAAACGAGTGAGTTTTTTCGCGTATTTTCAGACCGATTTTACAGAATTTTTACATAAGTACAAAAGAATTCAAACAATGTTACCGGAATGCTGTATATTCGCGTTAGAAAAATCATTTATATTCCTTCGTAACTCAGAGATTTTGACAGTTCTCCGAATGACTTGTCTTCTTACTCTATAATTTTTGGATGTAATAGGAGAAAAGGGAATTGTGATTTCGACATAGCCAATTGAAATTATGTTTGAATTCCAAAAAAATATATTTGGAACAGAAAATTTAAGTTGTTGATGGTTTGGCTTGAGGTCATGTATTATTTAAAAAACTGGTGTTTAAGTTATTTTAAATTTTATTGTTTCCAATATTTCGATTGTCTTCGACAATCATCATCAGGGAAACTCAATTTTAAAACAAAACTATAGACTTCTACTCTTCGGAGTTTACAATAAACGGTTTATTGTAAACTCGGAGTCGACCATCTCGGAATCGACTCCGACTCCGACTGCGACTCCGAGATCGATTTTATAAAATGTACCGAATCAATTATATTCCGGACCAAACTTATTCATTCATATATGTGTCCATTCAAATACAAAAATACAAAATATTTTAAAAATATACAATGTATTTATTGGAAAGAATAATTTCATGAAATCAGCAAAAACAACGGCGACTTCGATTCCACAGCTCTGCTTCGTTCAATTAAATTGTTAACGCTTCAATTAAGTTATTAATCGATGCATTTTTAAATTGGAACTTTATAAAATCAATTACACAATTACAATTTGGTTCCATTTGACTAAAATGGTACTACCTGTTTCTTGTATCAAAAAGGCTTCGACTAGAAATGTTGGCAAATAATCTAGTAGGGTCTGAAAACACAACTTACACTAGAATTTAAACCACCTTTGGACTACAAAACAGATACATTATTATTTCAATTACATTTTGATAAAGTTAAATTATTTTTTAATTAAATTTTCACTTAACCGATTCAAGTAACGTTGTAATGGTTAAATAAACATGTCTATGATTCAGTTCTTTTTTCTGAGAGATTATCCAATAACTTTGTATTCAAGCCAATTAAGTTTTAATTGATTTAGTTAATCCTTTATTGAAATGTTCATTGAAATTTGTTAAATTGTTTGTTCGGCAGTATCGACAGTTGGAATGATGGTGTACGGATCGTAACCGAGTTGGCGAATATTTTACACATGCAAGGATACTTCACTTATTTAACGTATGTTATATTCGATGTATTATTCCCCATATCTAGTACCGACTTATTTGTACTCTCTTTCTAGCGTTCTACCACATGAAGTCTCTTTCCGGGTGGACTCAAATAACCCCGAACGCAAGAGCGCCATTGATATAGCTCGAGCAATTAATGAAAATCGCGGCGTCAAGAATAACATTCTGCGCCGTTTAGGCGTCACGGTATTGCGTGCCGGCGTTGGCGACAAAATCAAGCGAGATGAAGATGGCGGTGTGTCGGCAGCACGCATAGAGCTGGCCGATCAGGGGCCCGATGTTACCCACATCATGGTTTACATGTTTGCTGGAGCTGGGGCCGCCGCCATTATTGTCATTTTTGTAACACTGATTTTGATCAAACGACACGATAAGAAACGCGATAAATTGGGTGGCATACAGTCGGGTATTGCGGGTGCCGAAAGCTGTACTAAAGATTATCAGGATTTGTGTCGTGCGAGAATGGCTGGCAAGGGTAGTGCAGTGGAACCGGTTACAAGTGGTCGCATTACATCATTGAGCAAGGATAACGAAAGGCCACCGTCTTCGCGTTCCAGCACTTCATCATGGAGCGAAGAGCCGGCACTGACCAATATGGATATTTCAACGGGCCACATGGTTTTGGTAAGAAGTCGGAAGAAGAAGAAGAAAACTAACCAAATTGTAGAAATTATTTTCCAACTACAAAATATAATTTTGTACAGATTTTCAAACGAATTTTTCTTTGAATGAATACAATTTGTATTTGTCTAGATTTTCTTTCCATAACACTGTAAATCTCCTACTCGCTCTTTGCAGTCTTACATGGAAGATCATTTGAGGAATAAGGGCCGCTTACAGCGGGAATGGGAAGCCTTATGCCGCTATGAGGCCGAACCCAGTGCTCGTGATGCTGCCTTACAGCCTCAGTGCGCTAATCTCAATAGACCTGGAGCTCCTTTACCCTTTGATCATTCCCGCGTTGTTCTCAATCATTTGGCCAATGCAGAAGGTTTGGATTATGTCAATGCTTCAACAATTGTAAGTGTTTTCCCTTCATCAAAACTATCTAAGGCACATTAGAATAAATATCTCTTAATTCGCAATAGACCGATCACGATCCCCGTGCTCCCGCATATGTGGCTGCCCAAGGTCCCATACCCACCACTTTGGCGCATTTCTGGCAAATGATTTGGGAACAAGGAGCCGTTGTCATTGTGGCCTTATGTCGTCTGCAGGAGAATGGCGAAATTGCGTGTGCTCGTTATTGGCCAGAAGAGGGAGCAGAAGTCTATCACATATATGAGGTAAAATAAAAAAAGCAAAATCCATATGAGGAATATGCTATATGAATATTCTATTCTTCCAGGTTCATTTGGTTAGTGAACACATCTGGTGTGATGACTATCTGGTCAGATCATTCTATTTGAAAAATCTACGCACCAGCGAAACAAGGACCGTGACACAATTCCATTTCCTTTCTTGGCCTCAGGGTGGTGTGCCACCGCAAGCTAAAGCCTTACTAGACTTCAGAAGGTGAGTGTACGAGTTTTAAAAACCGTTAAGTAAAATATTTTGGTTCTTCGAACATTAACTTTTCAGAATTGAAAACTAAATTTGGTCTCCGAATTCTACAAGTTTGCCGCTGACTAAAAAGCGACAGAATTATTTCCCCTTTTTTAGAATGCATCCCACAGTGCAACGTCTGCAAGAACGTACAAAAATATATATGTGCTTTTTTTGCACAGAATGAAAAAGGCTTATTAAAATTATAAGCCCACTTGACGACTATAAAGAAGTGACGTATTTGAGATGATCCGCACTCAATAAATATAGGAAACGATTATGAACGATCGACCGCGATCAAACCGCAGTACTATTGTTTTGAGGCTTCATAAAGGGACGGGTTAGTCGTTCATTTTGCTTATTAAAAATACGAAGTCTGTTCAATAGAAAAGGCCAATTTTTAAGATTCTCGGGCTACTTGCATTCGATTAGCATTTTTTTATGTTGGCATACATGTCTCGAACATATATATGTTCCTAGTTGAGTTCGTTTGTGAGAGACATACCAGTTAGACGTCTTTTGCTTGTTCGGCGATTCGGTTTTATCTCCTCAATCGTCGCAAAACGCCATTCTTTGATGGGTCTCTTAAATTTTAGGAACGGGAAAAGGTTGCAGAGGTTGAGGCATGATTACGGTATCCTTTTCGGCCCAAAAATTACGAACCTGTGAAGGTTTTTTTCTTCAAATTTCAGCAATTTAGGAAAGAACTTCGCTGCCATACGCTTTATGCCAAAAATTTCCAAAAAAAAAAAAATTGCATGGCATGAGCCAACCGATATGCCGACATCCTCTGCAACTTCTCTAAATGTTAGATTTTTAAATGATTTCACATTCGAATTGTTCAGCTTTTTCGATCAATGGTGAACGAATTCTTTGATCCATATTTTCCACAGCAGACATTCGTCGAACAAGCAAAACACGTCTAACAGTTATGTCTCTCACAAACAAACTAAACACAAACAAGCTTAACTAGGAACATATGCTAGAAACAAGTGTGATATATAGCCCGAGAAATTTCATAATTCACCTTTCTATTGAACATACCCCGCATAGCTCATCGATGTGGCCCTCATTTATTACAAAAGTTTTCTAATATTTTAGAAATGATTTTATGAGAAAAATTTGAACAATTCTGGGTACACAGTATGAATAGTATATAATTTTAGGAGATTTCGTTGTTTTTGCTACATATAAAAATTGCGAAAATATTTGAAAGAACAAACTAGTTACCTTGTCCTTAGATACAAAGACGTCTGGAAAAATAAAAAAAATAAACAATTAATTATGTGCAATATTGTATGTACAATACTAGTTTAAATAAAATAGATAAAACATATTTTGTGTTTGCACTTAGGCTAGAGATCGTTACTGTTGTTTTCAGTATATGAAAACAACTTTGTTAAAAATTAAAGAAGAAGTAAGTGACATGTATTGGGGGTGGTTGTAATGTTTGGATAGACAGATCTGTTTCGGGAGCCTCCAAATTCCCATTGTCAATATCCTTATTACAACGATTACTTCAGTCGAATTATTAGAATATATACGCATAGCCAAGTATCATTAAACGAGAACTGTTTGCTAAAAGCGCATATCTCCAAAAAAGACAATCAATAATCATCATGAGGTAGGTGGAGAAGCAGAGTTAACTGTTATGAGAGAAATAATATTCCAAGGATCCTTTTTATCCCCTCACCTTAGAGAGGGGGGTATATATCATTTGCTACGAACCAAAAGTGTAACACATCGAAGGAGTGACCTAAGACCCTAAGAATGTTCGGCGGATACCCGTTTTGGGTCATTTTAAGTCGAATGAACAATGTTCGTCCGTCCGTCTGTCTGTCTGCTGGCTGGTGCGAACGATAACTCACGAAAGGAGCTACCGATTGACTTCAAATTTGGTATGTGGTAATATTTTCTTCTATCTCCGGCTTTGTTTGAAGATGGGCCATGTTGGTCCACTCCTTCTAGTACCTCCCCCACAAAGGGTTAACATTTAGTGAAATATTGATTATTTAATAACTTCTATACTACTAATTTGAATCCTCTGAAATTCTGCACATAGTATTAGTTTATTAGTCACTATTTCCTAGAGAAAATGGGCGAAGTTGCCACACCCCTTTTGGTACCTCCCACACAAATGGAAAATTTTGAACCAAAAGTTGATAGCTTATATCAACTTTTTATGCTATTATCAGTGCATAAAAAGACTTGAAATTGTGTACAGTGTAATGGTTTAATAGTACATACAATACAGTGAAAAATGGGCATTATTGCCATGCTCCGTTTGGTACCTCCCTCACAAATGGACCTTTTTGTACCAAACGTTACCAGTTTATAACTTTAATACCAGTGCATACAAATACTTGAAATTTTGTACAGTGCAATGCTCTTATAGTACCTAAAGTCTGTAGAAAAGTGGCCGTAATTGGCATGCCCCTTTTGGTACCTCCCATACAAATGTACCATTTTGTACCAAAAGTTACCAGCTTATAACTTTAATACCAGTGCATACAAATACTTGCAATTTTGTACAGTGTAATGCTTTTATAGTACCTAGAGTTCAGAGAAAAATGTGCGTTTTTGTCCCACCCCTTTTGATACCTCCCACACAAATGGACCATTTTGTATCCAAAAGTTACCAGCTTATAAAAATAATACCAGTGCATACAAATGCTTGAAATTTCATACAGTGCAATGCTTTTATAGTACCTAGAATACAGAGTAAAATGGGCGTTATTGGCCCGCCCCTTTTGGTGCCTCCCACACAAATGGACCTTTTTGTACCAAAAGTTAACAGCTTTTAACTTTAATACCAGTGCATACAAATACTTGAAATTTCGTACAGTGCAATGCTTTTATAGTACCTAGAGTCTAGAGAAAAGTGGCTGTAATTGGCACGTCCCTTCTGGTACCTCCCACACAAATGGATCATTTAACACCAAAAGTTAACTGCTTATAACTTTAATGCCAGTACATATAAATACTTGAAATATTGTACACTGTAATGCTTTTATAGAACCTAGAGTCCAGAGAAAAGTGACCGTTATCGAAACGCCGCTTTTGGTACCTCTCACACAAATGGACCATTTAGTACCAAAAGTAAACAGCTTTTAACTTTAATACCAGTACATACTTTGAAGTTATTAAATGCAATTTAAATTGATAACAATTTAAATAAAACAAAAAAAGGAATAAATTTACTAATATTTTTTGAGACTGAAGGTGAGGAGAATTATTAGTCGGTTTACCCGACTGAACTTTCTTACTTGTTATTTAGTTTTTTTTACTGACAGAGTTTCCCGAAGTTTTCCACTTCAAATTCTTCCTCAAGATAAGTAACCCTTCTACCAGCAAACTTCGTGGCCAAATGGTTATCTTTTCCTTTCTGTTTTGTTATTAATTTCCGTTTCAAATTTTTTGTGTTGTTGTTTTAATTTATTTATTTAATGTTCCAATATTTCGATTGAATTTATTTTGCTTATTAGTCTGAATTCAGGGAGACTAACAATAAATACAAAATACATTTATATTAAAACAATTATACGAGTATACTAACATATATAACAAAAATATTTACTTTAATGAAAAATTCTTAGCAAACAGTCCGTTTAGCTTATGGTGCTTTTGTTAAGTCAATTATATGAAGCAATTCGAGAGTATATCTGCGATGATAATTGCTCTCTTCTGTCAATATCTCTACATCGTCAAAATTGGGACTATGGCCTGTCAAGGTACAGTGCGCGGCCAGTGCGGTCTTTTGTTCCAGCGGTTTATAGAAAGCTTTTTGGTCAGATTTATGTGAAGAAAGTCGCGTTTTTAATTCAAGACTAAATTGAAAACGCGGCTTTCTTCACAGAAATCTGACCAAAAAGCTTTCTATAAACCGATGGAACAAAATACCGCACTGGCCGCGCACTGTACCTTGACAGGCCATAGTCCCAATTTTGACTTCTATTAATTCTTTAACATATAAGGTTTGGATGGAAGTGGGCATACAATTAATTTAATTTCAGCCTTCAAGGCTTCGGAATGGATGTTCCACGTGAAAGAAAATAGGAAACACTTCAGGAAGTATTTCTCCCGAAACACTCGACATACCCGCCCATGCACACCTGATAACACTATGCAATTTTTTTAATTCCGATTTTTCTTGGAAGATGCCTTTAGTATTTGGACCTGCATCCTAACGAAGAAAATAATGCCTCTTTAAAAATAATCTATGGATAAATGTATAAATTATATCTCTTTTGGTGGAAGTACGATCATTTCAACAAAATCTTTTGCTTTTGCCCCCACTATTGTGAAGAAGAACATTAAGCGAAAATTCATTTTGGGTCATTTTAAGTCATTTGAGCAATGTCCATCCGTTCGTCTGGCTTATGCACACGATAACTTTCGATAGGAGTTACTTTGTTCCTATCTCAGTGTAAGGTCAGAGATGGAACATGTTGGCCCATTCCTTCGAGTACCTCCCACACAAAGGGTCCACATTTTGTGAAAAAATTATTCTTAAATAACTTCTATACTATGTACTTACCGGATTTTTTCGCAATTTCACATATAGTATTAGTTTCTCAGTCGCTACCACCTTGGGAAAAATTCGCGAAGTTGACACGCCCCTTTTGGTACCTCCCACACAAATGCACTATTTTCCACCACAAGTTAACTGTCTATGACTTTAACACCAGAGTATACTTAAAGTTATTAAATGCAATTTTAATTGATAACACAAGGGAACAAGGTATTTGTCGATTAACAATAAAAATATCTTTAAGCCGTGCTTACATTGCTTTTAAATTTGCCCATTAGTTTTAAAGATATCGTTGAAGTTTTGAGAAAAAATCAACAGTTTTATAAATAAATAAAAATGTATGTACTTCAAAACTTCATTAAAAGTAAAAACGACACAAAAATCGCAATTTTGGTCCAAAAGTATTTAGTTTAATATATTTCAAATGATACGAGCTTTATTTTTTTTTTGAAATCAGTGCACAACTTTAGATGTTGTTCACAATTTACTGAGAAAACTGAATTGATAAAAATCACAATTTCCATACTAGAGTAAATTTTTTAAGATGAGTGCTTTGCTGCAGTTCTATTTAAAATGGAATGGAAAAATTGCTATAAAGTTCCAGTCAATACAAACAAGTTCAGATTTGTTCCCTTGTGTAATAATTTAATTAAAACAAAAAAATAAATAAATTTACGAATATTTTTTGGGACTGATGGCGAGGGGATTTGTGCGTCGGTTTACCCGACTGAACTATCCTACTTGTTGGGATTTCAGTTTGTTTTCTTAATTCAAATCAATCAGATTTGAAATCAGATTATTATCTCTAGCTAAAGACTTTTTAGTATCTAATATATCTTCTTTTTTTTGCTTTACAGAAAGGTGAACAAGTCCTATCGAGGCCGTTCCTGCCCCATAGTGGTCCACGGTAGTGGTGGCGCTGGTCGTACTGGAGCTTATATCCTACTCGACTTGGTATTGGGCCGTATGAACAAGGGTGCCAGAGAGATCGACATCGCCGCTACCCTGGAACATTTACGGGATCAAAGAGCTGGTCTGGTGGCAACCCGCCAGCAATTTGAATTTGTTCTTATGGCAGTGGCAGAAGAGGTTCATGCTATATTGAAAGCTTTGCCAGCAAATCAATCAAATGAGAAGAAAGAATTGGAGCCAAGAGAGACGGGAGTGCTAAAGGAGGAAGAGGAAGTGGCTGCAACATCAACACCCACCACTGGCAATAAGGAACAGGATAAGGAAAAAGACAAGGATAAGGACAAGGACAAAGATACGAGCGTTAAGGAAAAGGAAACGAAACAGACACCCGCGAAAACGACCACGACCACGGCGACGACGACAACAACAAAGACAGCAACAAAAGGCGATAATAAAAAGAAATAAAAAGGGGTTTTATAGTTTATTTTAGGATTATGAGTTAATTACGATTTTTTTCTGAAGATTTATTTTATTGGTGTTTGATGTGAAAAAAGAACGGAAGGTTCGAAAAAGGCTTACCAGGAATGAGAAAGAAGAAATTTTTATTTTTTTTTTAATTTTTGTTTTTTAGCGTTTTCTTTAAGCGTGTTAATACTATTGAGTTTTTCCTGCAAGGCAATGTGTACATGAGGTTTACTAAATTACCAGCCCTTAGCTAAATTTCGGGACAGTTTGCTAACTCAATAACTGATTAACCGCTTAGGAAAACGTAACTAATCTAAGCTTAAGTGTTGGTAGTATGTAAGTCTATTTACACAAAAAGAACAAAAATTATAAAAATAATTATATATATATATATTAAAAAGAAAAACCACAACAATTTGTCTATATAAAATGATAAAGCAACGTAAAGTTATTCACAAAAAATATGCATTGAAATTTAGCAGAAAAATTAAAAAAAAATTATGATTATTCTTACTTTAAATCAAGATAAATAAGTGTACTAAAAATGTATAGATGTCTAACTGCAAATACCACACAAGAATTATTTCTTATATAAAAAACTTAAAAAAACTATTTACGGTTATAAACAACCGATGCGTTCGTGTAAAATTGGCTATTTCATAGAGATTGCAGAATGAAGGGAAAAAACAACATACCAGATATAACAACATATTGACGAAGATAAAAAATTTGCTATTTTTCCTATTAATTATTATTGATGTGTTTGAAAAAAACAAAACAAAAGAACAAAGAACCCACATTATAACAATAAATATCATTAACTAAATAAAACAAATATGTGTACCTTAAAACTAAAACGAAAAATTCATTTACAAAAAAACAAAACTAATTAAACTAAACTTATGATGTATAAGGGTGTATCACACACATACAAAATATATGCAAACCAAACCAAAAATTTAACAAAAAAAAACTAAATAAATGATTAAAGAAAGCGAAGAAATGAAGATTTTGAAATGATGAGGAGAACTATGTAGAATATAAGCCGTTGTTCAATATTTTTATCAAAATTTAGGTTTTCTTTTTTAGACGTTCTTTTTTGCGGAAAATGGTTTGACTTGCCAAATTTCAAAAACAATTTTTATTTAACCTCAATTTGGGCAGCTAAAAAATTGTAAATTTGGCAATAACTAACTGTCTTTCTACGCAATCATTTGTTTTTAGTTCAACAAATTAAATCATAAAATGGACAACACAAATTAAACAAATTTTAATTAATGCTCAACAATAACAAACAGAAAACGGCACAAAACAAGTTTTAAGTTTGTTTATTTATAATTAATTTTTAGAGTACAAAACCCAATAAAGGAAATTTAAAAACTATAAAATACCAGACAATGAAGGACAAAATGTAGCAGATTTGAAAGATGTTAAAGAAAATGAAATAATAATAAAAGCAAAAACTAAAAACAAAACCACACAATCTAATAATCTAAGCAAAGATTAGTTTAAAAAAGAAGAAAAAACCATTGCAAAACCAAAAAATCAATACATAATAACTATATAAACGAAAAAAAGTAGCTTTCATTCGAATTATTTTTTTCAATTAATTTCATTTGGCATAAACACATTACAAACAAAAATATTACAATAACTGTGGAGTTTAAAAAACAATTTAAACAACAACAACATACCAACAACAACCGAAAGTGTAAATATCAACTGAAACACTTATTAATAAAATATGAAAAAAAAAAACAAACAATGACGAAGATTTGGAAACACATTTTGGAACAAAAGCTAAACAACATCTCAAAAAAAAGCTTTGTTGTTCCAAAATGCTTACATTAAATTTAAAGATTATTTATTTAAACAAAACAAAAATTCATTACCAAATGTAGTGTTATTGTAGAAACAAAAAAACCAAAATCAAAGCAAAAGTTATTCAATTTTAATTAATTACAAATTTAATAGAAAAAACCCAAAACAAAGAATATTTATACATTAGAGACAAATTTTTTGAAACAACAAAACAACTGTAACAAATCCAATTAATTCAAGACAAAATAATAAAAAAAATAACTTAACAAAAACAATGATGGTGTAAATTAAAAAAAAATATATAAATATATAAAATAAAAAAAATTAAAAAAACAAATAAATTCATGTGTAATTATATTAAAAGCAGAAAAATCAGCTAAATCACAACAACATTTATTCAAAAATGTAACAACACAATTATTTACACTTATACAACAATACAACAAAATCAATGTTTAAACCAACAACAAAAACCAACAGAGTAAAGCCATAAACAGAAACACTAATAATGAAAATAATTTTGCAATTTTTATTTAAAAACTGAAAAACTAAAACCATCCCTCAGTTTTCAGTAAGAACAAAAAAATTAAATCAAAATTCAAAAATACCTTTTTAAAACGCACAATGTAAAATGTCAGCTTTTATAAAATCGTTATATTACAAAAGAAACAAAAACAAAACGTCAATAGTTTTCATTTCAAGTCAATACATTTTAGAGGCAAACTCGCAAAAATGTTTTACAATTAAAACAGTTATTTTTCATTCCGACGAAAAGAAAAACATTTTCTTTAGGTTTTTTTATAATTTTTTTTTTAAATATTTATTTTTTTAAATATATAAATATTGCTTTAGGTTTTTATATATATTTTTTTAAATATGTTAACACAGATGGGGGATTTTAAATTGGAATTATTTAAAACAAATAGTCTTTTTTTAATTTGTCTTTAAATATATATAATTAATATAAAAACTAAAAAACCTGAAGAATAAAAAAATAAGAAAATGTTTAACCATTAACATATAGCAAAAAGGTGAAAAAATCACTCACAAAAAGCGAAAAAATCTGGAAATAAAATATCTTTGACAGGCTGAGTTTTAAATAAAATATATGGGTATTTGCACATCTGCAAATAATGAGAAGAAAATTGAGTTGGGTGGGCCACGCTTTTCACTGGACAGCCGTAAACGTGGACGACCGAGGAACACGTGGCGCCGAACGTTGGCGAGGAACACATGGAAACCGAAAAACTTCATATGTCAGTCAAAGAACTAAACTCAATATGCCTTGATAGAGTAAGATGGAATAACGTTGTAGATACCCAATGTTCCCAAGAGAAATAATAGGATCCCGGATTTTACGAAAGATTGCCATATTTTGAAGGTAATTTTTAGAAATGTACATTTCAAAGTTGTAGTGTTTTAAGAAATTTGCTATTGATATCTGCGCTTGACGTCAATCTTTTCTCTGACTCTAAAATATTTTTTCTTTATTTTATTCCCCGCGGCAACTTCAGGGCTTCAACGTTACACTGAAAAAAAATTTTACTAAAATTAAAGAAATGCTCCAAAGACGTCATTAGTCTTTAAAATAAGTACAATCAGACCAAAACAAAAAATCTTTAAAACTAAGTTATCTCTCTATAAGTTTATGAACTAATATGGCATTATTTATAATACAATACTCGTATAGTTTTAAAACAATGATATGAAAATATCGTATCGAAAATTAAAGACATTTGGTATTTAAACGTATAACATGAAAATGTATATAAGTAAAATTTCGTTAAAATTATTGAAATGTTTACTTAAATTAATAACATTTGTCCTTAGATCAATGTTATTTTTAATAATTCAAAGAAATATCTTGAAAGTCAACATGTACACAATATTATGTACAACGAAGAATAAAAGCAAAAATAATTTCTTGAATCAAAAATAGTTTCGTTGAAATCAAGAAAATTTTCATTATTTCACCGAAAATTGTAATTAAAGTTAAGACAAGAAATGCCATTGCTATAGAGATGGATGGTGTTGTCCTTAGATTTACGACATTTTTTCTCAATGCAGTCAAAGGCCGTCGTAGCATAATTTTAGACGGTCTTAATAACAATTGTCCTTCGATCAATGTTACTTCCAATTATTCAAAGAAATATCTTCAAAGGCAACATGTACACAATAGTATTGAATCAAATATAATTTCGTTAAAATCAAGTAAATTTTCATTATTTCACCGAAAATTGTATTTGAAGTTAAGACAAGAAATTGCATTGCTTTAGAGATTGTGTTGTCTTTCACACACTTTTTTCAGTGCAGCCAAAGGCCATCTAAACATAACTTTAGACGGTCTTTTAAGGAATTTTGTAAAAATTTCGGCAAAAAAAAGTTATACGCGAATTTTTTTCACTTTCGCTTACATTTTGGCAATTTAACAAAATTACTCATTTTTCATAAACCGAATTGGTTATTTAATCTTCATTTTTAGGTTTCCTATTTTTTGTTACACACTAAAAAGATTTACTAATTTTAAAGGCAATGGCAATGATTTCGAGCCAATGACAAATTTTCTTTACAGTAAGAACATTCCAGACTTTATATTAAAACAATTTAATAAACATTAAGCCGAGTATCTTAATATTTAGTAAATTATCTTTAATTTGAGTAGGGAATGTACTAACTTTAAAGCCGTCTTTGGCTCGAAATTATTGCCGCCGTCTTTAAATTTTTTTAGTGTAGATTCAAGCAAATTATCTTTAATTTGAGTAGGGAATGTACTAACTATAGAGCCGTCTTTGGCTCGAAATTATTGCCGCAGTCTTTAACATTTTTTCAGTGTAGATTCAAGCATTTACGCGAAATACTAAATAAGCTCAAATGGAGTTTAAATGTTTCATGTACGGACGGAGATTACATTTCGCTCTTTTCTGGCAATTACTCTTTAACAGAAAACGTTTTTGCAACAACTTACATACAGATAAACAAACAATATGTTAATGGTGTTATCTTTCCCTAATAACATAGGCTGCTTTAATGCAGATAGAGTTTACATGTCTTTTTCAAATCTTTAAAATTACTTTTTGTTTTCCTTGTGCTCTATAAAAATGTCAAATTTATTTATTTCATATTCCCATTATGTAATTAATTCTTTTTATGATATTTTTCTCAGTCTAAATTGGCGAAATCAGAAAAATACTGGGATAAGTTGAAGAAATGTAGCTACAGAAGACATCTCGCGATTTCAGAATATAACAAATAAATTACGATTCACACAAAGAACAAATTATTTACATAAGAACGATGATTTTTTTTTTGAATGCAGTTTTTTAATTTACCCGTATGTTCTATTAACAATTGACTCTATTTCATGAAATTCGTCTCCTCGTAGTGCTCTATGAGAAAATTTTTTAGAAACTAAAAATAACTACATTCAATACTAAAAAAAAAAATTACAAAAATGTATTAGGTAAACTCTTCAAGTACTTAGTATGTAATTTACTTATTTTCCAAATAGGGGCGTCGATGGTGTAAAATTAGTTTTAAGTCTAAAATTGGATCTAAAATTTTATATTTCTGATATTGTTGGACATGAGGTCCCTTCTAATTAAAATGCGTTTGTTGCGTTTTTTAATAACAATATCAAAAAACATAAAATCGGAACACGTGAACTATAAGCAGTTTCCATAATTTTAAAAATTTGCTGTTATGTTACTTTATTAGTTTTCCAATTTTTAATTTTTTTACATTTTTCTTATTTGTTTGTTATTTTTAAGTTTTAAATTTTTCAAATTTTTATTATATTATATTATTTTCTTTTTTAATGTACAAATTGTCTTTTTTTTAAATTTCAATCAAAAACTATGCCATGTTTTTATTCGAATTGAATATCCTTTAAAATTTCTGTATTTTCCAAATCTGCCCAGACATTACAGAAAACATCACCATTATATCTCATCGAGCTGTAAATACTATCATAGGGCAATAATATATTTCAAGAAAAAAGGTCCATTCTTATGTTAAATATAAATTTTAATTATTTATTATAATTTTAAATTATTTTTTATAACATTTAATTATTTTATAAAATGTTTAGTTGTTTTATATAATTTTTAATTATTTTTATAATTTTTAATTATTTTATATAATTTTCCTTCAATTAGTTGACTTATTTGATTTAAATATATTAAATTTAAATATTAAATATTTTATTTTACTATAATTGTTTTATTAATTAATTTATCAATTATTTTTTATAACTGACACTTTGACAGATGACGTATAAAATAATTAAGACAAATCATGTGGCATATTGACTGTTGCGACAATAATTACGCTCTGACTGACTATAGTATAATATTCATCTGAATTTATTGAAACGAAATGAATTTTAATAAATATTGGTGATTATTAATCAACCAAATTATTGGAAATATTGTAAACATTTTTTTAGTAAAATTATTAAAATTTTCTGTACTCAAAATTGCCAATTTAGTTGGCAACTTAGTTGTGACAGCTATTTCCTTTGTAGCTGTAGCCATGTGAATTTTTGTTGTTGGCAGAACAAACATTTTTATAGCAGTGATTACAATTTTAGTGTTATAAGGATCAATTAACAGTAACGGCTATAACTATGATGGTTCTACCAAAAACAAAAATTCGCTTGGCGAAAATTTGTTTGTCATAACAAACTGTTCTCTCGTTTATGCATTATTGGCGATTTTCTTACTCAGACTCAATAAAATGAATCAATCAGGAGTTTATAATTCTAAATCACAATTTTTTCACTGAAATAGATATTATATCGTATGTTAAATTTCAGTAACAAATATTTTCGAAAATTTCGTTTGTCACAACCAAACTGTTCTCTCGTGTATGTTACGTTGTCGATTTTCATACTCATTTCCTTGAGTTCTAAATCACAGTTTTTTTACTGAAATACATATGTTCAGTGCTATACTTAAAAATGGTTTTGAATAAAATTATTAAACTTTCAACCATTTTTATATTTTTTTTTCTAATTAATAAACACAACAATAATATTCTAAGAATAAAATCTTTTGCTATGATAGACAAATGCTTAAATTGACAGTACTGAAATATGCATTTATAAAATATATATTTTATGCTTTTTTGCAAATTCTAACGAAATCTGCATTTCTTGTTTGCACAATTCCAATAATCAACTCAAATGGTTTAAGTTCCTATTCGGACGGGACCGAATGACGTACACGACTGACTTCTAAAATTTGGACGAAAAAGTTGACCAATTTGAAAATTTACGACAATGAAAACAAAATGACCTCAAACGTTGACAAATTTCTGTATAATTACAATTATTGTTAAATTTTTATGTGTTATTTTAATAATTTAATTTTTAGAATATAATGTTTCAATTAATTGTCGAAATTCCAAAATGTGATTGAAATTTTAACATCTTAATTTCAAAAATTAATTCATTCCATCGTGTTTATATTATTTTACATTGTTAATTAATTCAAGATACTTATTATTCACTTTTTAATATGAATTAAATCAGATAATTAATCTGATTTTTTGTAAGTGTTTTTCTAATTTATTTTAAATTTTTTCTTTATTATTTATTAAAACAAAAATTTGCATTAAAATGTTTATCGTTCAAATATATGCAGTAAAATTTTCCACATTTCAACGATAAAACGTCTAAATGCAAGGTTTGTTTCCAATGGGATGAAAAATTAAAAATATGCAAAAAATCCGAGGATTACTATTATTTGCAATTAATTCTATTTATTTTAAAATTGCATTTCCATGAAAAAACATTTTCTTTTACAAGCTAAAGAAGTCAGCAAAAGATTTAATTCAAAAATATTCCCTTATTCGACTGAAACGTATCTCAAAAATTTTAACAAAACTTTTTTGAAACAAAAAAGTATTTTTGTGATAAAGAAATGTTTCTTCTGTGTTGTAAATATTTGTTTAATTTAAACTGAGATACTCTCTCGGCTATAGACCAACCTGCTTCTATACAGTGATAGAAAGCAAGTATTTTACATGGCAAAATATATTGCAAGTATTTCATTGTGTGCCCACAGACTATATCATGATTTCTGGGGCGTGACCCCCGTCATCAGTAGTCTACATGGCAGGCTTTGTTTAATTCTAAATCAATTTAAAGTTTTCTTGGGTTCTAGTTTCATTAAATAATCTTCTCATTTAGTTAATCAATATATTTTTTTTATTGTTTATTTAAATGTCTCTTTATTTATATTTGTTAAAGATTAGTAACATAGATTAATTTTATTTGTTGATTGCAGTTTTACGATACCCTTTTGTATTTCAGTTTCTTTAAAAAAATTTTTTCAATGCATTCTCGTTTCCATTAAAATTTAATTTTTCCATAAATTTAATTTCACTCTTTAACAAAGGCATCAATTTAATTTCCTTTTTTATTTAATTAGGTTATTACTTTCGTAAATGTATGAGTATATGATATGATATGTGTTGCGTAAATATTTTATTTAATTTAATGTTTTATTGGCTTTTATATTTTTAATAATTACTTTTACATTTATTTTTAAATTACTATAAATATTTTTTGTTTTTCGTCCCTTTTTAATTTGTTTATTACATAATCTTTATAATTACTAATATTTTTATTAAATTATGATGTTATGCCTTTTATCTGTTTGGTGTTATAATCATGGAAAATGTTTGGACAATAAAAATGCTTCAGTGTATTTTATCCAAAAAACTTGTTTTTTATTTCAATAAACATTATCTTAAAATATTTTTGAGAAATGATTCTTTGGAATGTTTCACACATTTCTTATTCTTCTTTGTCAAAGAAGGTGTGTTTTTCTGTTTGCAGAAAACAAAAACAACGATCTCGTACTCGATAGCCAAAAACAAAACTATGATTTTTATTTTTTATATATTTTTTTTTGTAATTTCTGTTTTATTATAATTTTATACTACATATTTTTTTATTCTCAAATTAATTTAATTTTTCTTTTATTTCAATTGGTTACTACTAAACTAAATAACTAATTAAAGGTAACAAAAAAACAGAATTTTGTTTTCATATATTTCTTGATTACCAGATTTTTATTTTTCTTTTTTTATTTATTTAAGTGTCCCCCCAAAATTAACTGATGACTAAACTTAAATCAGTTTTTTTTTAATTTAATTTGCATTTAAATGCTTGTTAAACTCAGAATACAATAAATCACAATCAAAAAGTACAAAACTATAAAACTGTAAATATGCCTACAATGATACCAATCAATCAATATGATTTAGATTTAAGCTGTAAAAAAAAATTGAAATTACTTTTTATTTTTATGAAATCTTTCAGATCAATTATTTCTTTGTTAAATAAAAAAAATATTTTTTTTTTAATTTTTTGTGGAATTTGGATTTCATTTTGTTAAATCCTACCTTTGAACTTGAGCTTATAAAAATGCATCCCCTACCATGAAAAAAAAATAAATATGAAGTTTTTAAATAAAAATTGTAAAAAAAAACTACAAAATACAACAAATCTCAAGAACACATAAAATATCATAAAACTGAACAAATATCTGAAAAATCTCAAAAATATATAAAAAAAAATGCTTTTCCCCACCCCACAAATGATATATACAAAAAAATAATTAAAATAATAAAAAACATGACAGATGAAAACAGAAAAACACACAATTTTACATTTTGTTTTAGTTGTAAGAAAATATTTGCAAAAAGAATGTGAGAAAAAACTGGCCGTTTTAGGAAAACAAATACAAGAAGAACAATTAAACAAATTTAATTAAATATATGTTAATAATGACATTCAGCATTATATTATATGTTTTATAGCAACAACAACAAAAACATAAATTTATTACATAAATATTATAAATTATTAATAACAATAAACGTATAAAAATCAAATTCGTTTTGATGATAGGCTTTCATGCAAGTTTTTTGTTTTTGTTAATTGTTTTCTTTGAAAAAATTAAAATATGTGTTAAAGAAGAAAAAACTTGAAAAAAATTATACTGATTAGAGGTATTTTAATGACATTAAAAAATAAAATAAAAGGATTGACAAGTCACTAAAAATACTAAAAAATAGTACATTCTAACAAAAAGCGATTAACAAAATAACAACGTTTATGGATTTATAATAAAAGCAAAGAACTAACTCTCCAAGCTGAGGGGATAATAAGAAGACAAAAACTAAAACAACCAAAGATTTATAACAATATACATACAAATAAATTAAATACATATAACATAATTTCTATTTAACTCTCAATGTATTTGAAAGGAAACGAATAAAAAGAAAAATTAATCGTGAAATTATTTATTAACAAAAAACAATGAAAGTGCATAAAAATGAAAACTAAAAACAATTATTAGTGAATTTCTCTCAAATTGTAATTCTATATTCAGATTCGATACGATATGCATTTATAGCAACAACAAAAAATGATCATATAAAACAGCACACTTTATACTAACTAAAATACAACAAAACTATGATAATTGTAACGATACAACAACAAAACTTAAGAATACAAAGGAATACAAGAACAACAACAAATAATAATTCTATCAACTATAAATGTATATTATGAATTATTGATTATTATTCAATGTTTTATGGATGTATTGAGAACATTACAGAAAAACAAACTGAATACATATTAATTATTATTACAATTATTGATTATTATTATAATTATTATTATTGTGTATTAAAGATTATTAACAACAATAGAAAAACCACAAAACAACCATTATTATCAATTATTATGAGTATCATGTACTTAAAACAAAACCACAAAAAATTATTATTATTATTTACATAAAACATACATGTCAAACTCAAAAATAAAATCTGACGATAGATGATCGCCAAAAAGGATCATCTAACAAAAATTAAAAAATCCCCATAACAATTCAAATACAATTATTCATATACTAATAACAAAGATATATACATACTATATACATCTATATATATATACAAAAAAAAAATAAAATAAATATATATAAATAAAAAAAATACACCCACACATAGCGTATCTTCAATTGAATATAACACTTCAGCAAAAAAACAAAAACAAATATACAATAGTGAATCACACAATACCACAAATCCAAAATTCACACTTAAGAAGAAGCGCAGAAATTCGAAACTTATATTAAATCAGCATAAATTTCGTTAAGTTTAATAAAAAAGGAAACGCAAGAAAAAATGCAGCGAACGACTATCAATTCGCTCATGTGAAATACATATATATGATGAAATAAAGACAACAAAAAACAACAGAATGAAAGAAGACAACAAAAACAGAAACATAATCACGGTGACTCTTATTTATTTCATAGGATTCGAGGAAGGTTTAGAAAAGATCGCAATAAAAAAAAATTTAAAGAAATATATTTTTAAGTTTGTAATTTGGGACTCATAAGTCTTTCTGGAAAAAAAGAAAAAAATATGTGATACATAAAATTATGTTTTGTTTCTCAGCCTATGGAACATTTCTTTAAATTAAAGAAACATTTATTTAAATTAAAGGCATATTTATTTAAATTAAAGAAATATTTCTTTACATTAAAGAATTCTTTTACAAAATGTGTACGAGTACATACATTTATCATAGATTTTGTCAATCTGGCATTGCTTCAAGTTGGATCATAGCATTTAAAAAATGAAATAAAATATATTTTTTTGTGCCACAATCTTCTTTTGGGGGACATTACGGTGGCATTTTGGGACAGCATTTTATGACAATTTGAGAAAGATCTAATTTTATTTTTTATATTTTCTAGTTCAAAATAATTGTTTTGTCTTTTAATCAAAGATACAGCTTTCGAAAATGTTATACTATTTTATCTTTGGGAGGGGGTACAATATGTAGGTTTTTTCTACTCCTTATCTCAAAAATATGCTCTTATTAAGATGTGATGGTATATATTTTTTATGATATTCTAAAAACTTCGAAATGGAAAATTCACAAAATGTGCGGATTTTAATAGTAAAATTAATTCAAATCTGGTAGAGGGTTGATACATTTTTGTTCATATCAAAGAGAGATGACACTATGCAACAACATTCTTTTTGTGTCCGAGAAATATACGAACCTATTTTTTAATTACAAATCTTTTCCTGCACGGTCGGCCTTCGGCCTTTGTTTAAGACTTTTTTCTATGGCCAGGATCCAAAGTTGGCAACGTGGAGCAAATATTTTATGCGTAGCCTCTCCCGTTTCTAAATTTATAGACGAAAATAAGGTCCAACAAGTAAGAAAGTTTCAGTCGGGTAAACCGACTAAAGTATACCCTCACTTTGTGAGTAGTGTAATATTGAATATTCCACGAATTATTCTGCCAGTTTGTATGGGAGGTACCAGAACGGGTTTAACAAATACACCTATTTTTCGATGAATAGTAGATACTTTATATACATTGCACTGCGCCGAATTATAAGCGTTTATGTACACTGGTATATTTACGCTATAAGGTATTATATTGTGGTATTATTCGGCCATTTTGTGTGGGAGGTACAAAATGGGGCGTGGTGATAATGCCCATTTTCACTGGACTGTAGGCACTATAAAAGCATTACACTGTACGAAATTTCAAGTTTTTTTATACACTGGTATTCATTTTATAGGCTGTTAACTTTTGGTGCAAAATGGTGCGTTTGTGTAGAGGGTACCAAAAGGGGCGCGGCAACTTCGCCCATTTTTCTGGAATTGATAGCAACTAATAAACTAATACCATGTGTGGTATTTTTCATAAGATTCGAATAAGTAGTATAGCAGTTAATAAAGAATCAATATTTCACAACATTTTAACCCTTTGTGGGGGAGGTACTAGAAGGAGTGGACCAATATGACCCATCTTCGAACTTAGCCGGAGATATTTCGACTTAGAACGACCCAAAACGAATATCCGCCGAACATACTTAGGGTCTTAGATCACTACTTCGATGTGTTACAATTTTGGCCGTAGCAAATGATACAGGGTGGATGATATGTAATGCAACAAAGTAAAGCGCTATATTTTTTTAATTTTTTTTTAAATTTTATTGTTCAAAAGCAAAAAATGTCGGAAATAACATAAAATTTTAGAAACAGTTTAGATTTTTTCGAATTGGCCACCTTTGGCACGAATTATGGCCTTCAAACGGCCGACAAAGCCATCACACGCTGCACGAAAGTGGCTCTGCGGTATTTTGGCCCATTCCCGGCGAAGCGCCGTCTTGAGATGATCGATACTTTGGTATTTTTTAGTGCGAACCTTTAGGTTTTAGGTTTAGGTTAGGGTGGCAGCCGTATTTTTTTTACAAGCTCACATAGACCAGTTTAGGTCCCTAGTGTTACCACGGGCTGAAATGCCCCTCATCGAAACCAACCTGTTTGATATATAAATTTATCGATAGTACGAATATCAGTACTGGAAAGATCTGTTAGCTGCCTAAAAAGGCCGACCCCAGTATGTCCAGTCGTCGTTTACTCAAAACGGGACAGTCGCAAAGCAAGTGCTCAATGCTCTCCACTTCTTCCTCATCTCCACAGCTTCGGCAGAAGTCATTGGAGTCAATACCCAATCTTAGTGGAATCATAGTGATGTAATTTCTCTCGAAGGTGTACACAGTTGGTATATAGTCCACTCGGTCGGTTACCATAGCACTACACTTTGATATCCGCATGTGACCATAGTTCTTGTACCTCCACATTGATAGGCAGTTTAATCTTATTGCCGCTTTGGTTGCAACTTCTCTCGCCACAATATTAATCGGCAGTATATGGAGTAGGGCTTGTAGAGACTCGGTCGCTGTAGTCCTTAAGGCTCCGCTTATGCTCAGGCAGGCAGTTCTCTGAATCTTTGTTAGTAGGTTGGTGATGGTTAGTTTGTCAGTTGCCGTCCACCATACCACAATACCATATAACAGTATTGGACGAACTACTGCTATATATATCCAGTGGACGATTTTAGGAGAGAGTCCCCACCGCGACCCTACAGCCTTTTTGCAGGAATATAAGGCGACGTTGGCCTTCCTTACACGTTCCAATACGTTAAGTCTAAATAACATTTTCCTATCTAGAATTATTCTTAAAAATGTTGCACTTTCAGAAAAGACTAGATCTGTTCCATTTGTCCGAGGTGGAGGGTCCACATGTGGGACTTTATTCATCCTAGTAAAGAGAACCAATTCTGTCTTGTTGGGGTTAACGCCCAAACCGCTGCTTCTGGCCCATCTAGCCAACTTGTTCAGAGCCACCTGTAGGATGTCTCTGAGGACGTTTACGAATTTGCCACTCACTGCGATTGCCACGTCGTCCGCATATGCCACGACCTTGCAGCCACAACGTTCGAGATCTAGCAGGATTTCATTCACCGCTAGGTTCCAAATTAGTGGAGACAGTACTCCTCCTTGCGGGGTCCCTCTGTTTACAAACCTTGTTAGAGTTGTGGACCTTGGACATGCTGTTATGCGTCTTCTGGTGAGCAGACTTTGAATTATTCTAATCAAACTAGTGTTAACTTTTAGATGTGAGAGTGTCGCAATTACCGCATCTGAGTGAATTATATTAAAAGCCCCTTCTATGTCAAGAAATGCCACCATGGTGAATTCCTTGAAATGCAGGGACGATTCGATAGTGCTCACAAGTTCGTGCAGGGCTGATTCTGTAGACTTGCCCTTATTGTAAGCATGTTGGTTCCCCGACAGGAGTTTTGTATCCAGGTTTTCCCTAATTAAATGTTCTAAAAGTCTTTCCAGACCTTTCAATAGGAAGGAGGATATGCTAATTGGTCTGAAGTCTTTTGGCCTAGTGTGTGACATCTTTCCCGCTTTAGGTATGAATACCACTTTGGTATCCCTCCATCGATTCGGGACGTATGAAAGCCTGATACAGCCTACATAAATTTTCTCCAGCCAGGGGATAATGTACTTTAACATTTTCTGCATTTCTGCTGGAGTGATGCCATCCGGTCCAGGTGACTTGAAGGGCTCAAAGCTATTAATAGCCCAGCTTATTCTGGATCTCTCAGTCAAGAAGCTAGCGACGCTCGCAGTCCACTCGCACTCTTGTTGGTCCTGCTTATCCTCGGGTTCTGTTACAGAGTTCCCCGGGAAATGTGTGTCGAGCAGTACATTGAGCGACTGCTCGCTGTTTTTGGTCCAGTTATTTGCCTCATCCTGTAAATATTCCACTGTACAGGGTGAAGCAGATAATATCTTCCTCAGCCTAGCGGCGTCGGAGACCTTTCCCACTTCACCACAGAAGGTATACCAAGAGCGCCTTTCTAAGCTCCTTCTTATAGATCTTGAGTTGCTCTTTATAGGCATCCCAATCATTAGCGACCCCAGTAGATTTAGCCTTATTGAATAGCTTGTTGCAGGTCTTTTTCATAGCCGTTAGCTCAGAAGTCCACCATTGGGGTTTAGTTTTACCGTTGTACCTTGTTTTTGGACAGGCTTCTTCAAGGGATCTATTGAATGATATGGTGATATGATCGACAAGATTATCCAGACCGGCTTTGTCATTCGGTTCGTACAGCAGTTTAGAGTTGAGAACTTTCTTGAAATTCTTCTCATACAAGTGCCACTTTGTCTTCCTTACATTTCTGTGGACGGCAGGTTTAGGCGCTTTTTCCGCGAGTTTGAACTCAATATAATGGTGATCTGAGAATGAGTGGTCGTCCAGTACATTCCACCCAATAATTTTGTCTGACAGCCGGTCAGTAGCAAACGTTACGTCGAGTACTTCTTGTCTGTCTTTAATTGTAAAGGTCGGTTTATTACCTATGTTACAAATACTAAGTAAGGTTGGTAGTTAGAATAAAGTCAGGAAGCGAATCACCCCTATTGTTTATATCCGTACTACCCCAGATAGTATGATGAACGTTCGTGTCTGCGCCAATAATCAGCTCGAGCGCGTCAGACGTTGCTTCTTCTACTACTTCCCTGAATAGAGCAGTCGGTACTACAGATTCATAAGGCAAGTAGCTGGAGACCACCCAATATATGCGATTACCGATCTCCAGGCTAGCAGCTGTTTGGTCTTTACCACTTAAATTAGTCAGGAGAAAGATACTTAGATCTTTCCTGGCCAAAATGCAGGTTCTTGGAGTGCCTACACAGTTGGCCACAAGCAGTTTAAAGTTGGGTGTCCTAATACCGCACATCCTTCCTCCCACTACGTAGGGCTCCTGTATCAGGACGATGTCTATTGGGCCTGTGGACAAGCGCAGCAATAGAGCCGCTGAGGCTGCTTTAGCGTGTTGGAGGGTAATCTGTAGAATTCTTACCATCATTGGTAATTGACAGATTAACATCCACCCCGACAAGGGTGTTATCGAACTCTTCGTCCGTATCGTCGAGAAGCATGTCCCCGCCAGATGCGTCAAAGAGTCCGGAGACTCCCCTCAGCCTCTCTGTGTTCGAAGTAGAGCTTTTGTCCTCAGAGAAGGACGTTACAGATCTTCTGTTAGAGTTGGAGTCACCAGAAATAATAGGCGTGGGTACCTCCGCACTTCCAGAAAGTGCCACGGTGGACGACTCACCTTCTGCAGTGGGAGCTATATCCTGCTTGTATATCTTCAAGACTATAGTCTCGAAGCCATATTGTAGGGTTGCACTCGCACTTTGTATATGGGAGGTGGATTCAGCGTTTAGGATAAGATTGACCTGCTACTTTTAACACCCGCCTCACCCACCTTGCTGATTCTCCAATTATGGGCCGGCAGACCAGAATTGGAATCTTTTATTATTTATAAGATGTCAGCCGGGTTGGAGGGCTCTTCTGTAACCCAGGTGATGGCTCTAGGGTGACTAGGGATGTTGTTTTTTCGACAATATCCAACTGGGCACCTCTCCCGCTCGAATCAGAGCAGCCTTATCTGGCATCACCGAAATATAAGAGCTTTACTCTCCACTGATGCCATCCTGCATCGTTGCAGATTGGTGGTTTGCCCGGCATTTCTCTACGGACATCGAGGTAATGAGCCATAATGGCTGATTGTACATGACTCCATTTGTTTTTGAGGATGGATCCATCCTCACTACTTCTGTCTATAACAGCCATCACTAGACTCTTCTGTTGATGGTGACATTAGGGCCTCTTGCCTTTTTCGAAGGCAGGGGTTCATCAGGTGATCTGATTCGTTTTACTTTATTAGCCGTTAACACAGCTGAATTTATGGCTCTTTCAGCCGACTCATTGGCCTTAGAAGCATCTATGACGCCTTTAGCCCAGGTAAGTGACTCTTTTTGTTTTTCGGTAAGAGCCGAAACCTCAACAGCCTCCAACTTCGTCAAAACTCTGAGCGCTACACGATGCTCATTGTGCTTCCGTTTTGACGGTCGGACATGACGTTTTCCCCTCACCGCACCACCTGTTGTGAGTATTTGGCGGAGATTTTCACCATTTTTGGTGAAAATCTCCAAAATGGCGAACCTTACTCTCTAAAATGCCCCAGGCGCAAAAGTCCAACGGATTGAGATCCGGAGATCTTGGTGGCCATTGTGCGGTAGAAATGAAGCGACGAACCTCCTTTTTAAGCCATTCTTGGTTGACGCGTGCTGAGTGCGATGGTGCTGAGTCCTGTTGGAATGTCCGTGGTCTGCGGCCGAAATGTTTGTCTGCCCAGGGCTTCAATACTGTCTTTAGGACATTTTCCCGATAATATTCGGCATTTATTTTGACCCCATGGTCGATGAATACGAGCGGGGAGCGACCATCGGCCGTTACGGCGGCCCACACCATTACCATCGGCGGCGCTTGAGTTCTGGTGGCCAATCGAAGGTGTAAATTTTCAGCTGACCTCTTTGACAAGTAAACCCGATCATTTTGTTTGTTCACAAACTGCTCAATTTGGAATGGCTTCTCATCGGAGAAAACCAAATTCGGTGAGCTCTTGCACTTTTTGGAACATCAATGGCTTTAGTCCAAGCTCATTTTTTAATATGTGTTGTATCCGTTCTCGCGATATGTTCAGCTCACGGGTAATTTTTCTACCACTGCGGCGTGGATTTAGATCAAATCTGGCCTTCACTTTTCGGATCATTTCTGGTGTTGTTACCGTTTTTTTCGTCCACTTTTTGGACGCGATGCAACACTGCCAGTATCACGGTAACGAGCAATGGTACGAGAAACAAAAGATTTATTCACATTTAAATGCTGGAGGGCTCTAACGATAGCCACTTGTGTTTTTCCACCCAAATATAAATCAATAACACTATCACGCTTGAATTCCATCACGAATAACTTTTTTTTCTGATTGCAATAGATCAAAATGCTTTTGTAAGCTTGTAAACAATAAAATGAACTGTCGCTGAAATAAATCTGTCAGCTATCAGACTAGCGGTTTAGAAATTATAGCAACCTGAAGTTGGTTGCAATACATATCATCCACCCTGTATATACCCTCGTATCACTAAAGTGAGTGTATAACAAGTAAGAAAGTTCAGTCGGGTAAACCGACTTATGAATCCCCTCACCTTGAGTCCCAAAAAATATTAGTAATTTTTTTTGTTTTAATTAAATTATTAGCAATTTAAATTGCATTTAATAACTTTAAAGTATGTACTGGTATTAAAGTAAAAGCTATTAACTTTTTGTACAAAAATGTCCATTTGTGTGGGAAGTACCAAAAGGGGCGTGCCAATAGCGCCCATTTTTCTCTGGACTCTAGGTACTATAAAAGCATTGCACCATACGAAATTTCAAGTATTTGTATGCACTGGTATTAGAGTTAAAACCTGTTAACTTTTGGTACAAAAAGGTCAATTTGTGTGGGAGGTACCAATATCCATTTGTGTGGGAAGTACCAAAAGGAGCGTGGCAATAATATCCATTTTTCACTGTATTGTAGATACTATTAAACCATTACACTGTACAAAATTTCAAGTCATTGTATGCACTGGTAGTAAAGTTATAAGCTATTAACTTTTGGTTCAAAATTGTCCGTGCGTGGCAACTTCGCCCATTTTTCTCGAGGTAATAGTGACTAATAAACTAATACTATGTGTAGAATTTCAGAGGATTCAAATAAGAAGCATAGAAGTTATTAAATAATCAATATTTCACTAAATGTTAACCCTTTGTGGGAGAGGTACTAGAAGGAGTGGACCAATATGAATTTGAAGTCAATCGGTTACTCCTTTCGAGAGTTATCGTGCGCACCAGCCAGCAGACAGACACACAGACAGACAGACGGACGGACAACGCTCAAATGACTCAAAACGGATTTCCGCCGAACATACTTAGGGTCTTAGGTCACTCCTTCCTTGAGGGTCACTCCTTCCTTGAGGGTATAAAAAGCAGACAAGATTTGAAATGAAACCCCTAAAAGCAGACAAAAAATTAAATTAAGGCCCAAAAAATGTTTGTTGCTTGACGTGTTATTTTTTAAGCCCATATTGATAAAAATATTGGGATGAATTTTCCTGGGGCCCAATTTCTTTCCACAATTTTTTAATTATAATATCAAAATATCGACCGACAAAGTACGACTGAATGTAAAACAAAGTACAAATATTTGAATTTCAGTATGATCGGTTAAAACATGCGCTCTCGAAAGCGTAAATATGTCTTATCGAAAGGATCTTCGTATGGGGCCTATATCAATGTATGGACCGATATGCCCCATTTTAAATTAAGATTGCTCCATATTTGCGACTGCGTTGTCAAATTAAAAAAGAAAATAGAACGCAAAACGTAGTGATACTATTAGAGTTCTGTTTAAAAGTTTGCACGAATCGTTGCAAAACAGTTAGATTAGAAAGCACGTAAAATATTTTTTAGATGCATTGAGCCATTTCAGAGATATGGGGCTTCAAAGTTCAAGTTGTGTACCTACGCAAATTTATCACATCAAATAATTTAAAAATTTGTATGATCTTTTAAGTGTTAAAACTAATATTTATTCATAAATAATTGCAAGACCTAAAACTAGTTGTTGTACAACAATGTTTCTGCAATACGAAAAAATCATTTTTGGTCCAAATATAACTCATATAGAATGTACCGTTACGATAATTTGTGTGTGCAAAGAAACACGCGTGTTTTTTACGTGGAAATTTTTGAGTGGACCGAAAAAGCAGTTTATAACGACAGTTCACCAACGATATTATTTTGATTTTTAGCTATAATATAGTAGTTCTAAAGTAAATAAATTCTAGCTGCGAATATTTGCGAATTAGGCTTAAATAAATATTTTTATTTGTTATTTTTTCCAGAAACTTTGGACAAAATTTTTTAAAAATCTAAATTTTGAAAAAAAATCCATTTCGAATTGAAGGAAAATCGAAAGAAATTATATTTCTGACAAGTTTTTTGCCGCATTCCAGCAAAAAACTTGCTGAAAATTCATCAGGTTTGTAATGGACGGCCATAGTAAAAAGTAATTCATTTGTACTTAAAAATCTTAAAAACTAATTAAATTATTTACTCGCTATCACTAGGTAAGATAGAAGTATTTTTTTGCTTGATTGATTTGTTTTTATAATGTAGATTTTTGACAAGCCATACGCATTTGCTTAAATGTTTCAAAAAATCTGTTTTGTTGCCATATCCAGAACCTACTGCCCCTTAAACGAGAATGCAAATAAATATATCAGATATGGAAAGAGGAATATCCATATACCTATTCGAAATACTCACGGTAAATAGCTTTCATAAATCGTTCATAGTTAAGTAGTCTCTTTTTTTCTTGAAGGCCAAATACATTATATTCCAGTAGAAGTGGTATTTCAATTAAATGTTTTAGAGTTTTCTGTAATTCTCCATTCCCTAGTATATATTTAATTATTGCAATCTGTAAAATAAAAATACATATTTTTTTAAAATATGAACATTTTATAAATAATGAAATATTATTACCATTGTAGCTTTGGTTTCTTCATTTATTTCTTCTTCAATTGCTTCCAATTCAGCTTGATTTGAAATAGGAAACATATTTTCGTATTTATTTTGTTGAATTCCGGGATAAAGGTTAGAATTTACTACGACTTTTATCTCAGATAACAGTTCAACAATAATTTGGTTCTGATTACCAGATTTTTCTGTAATTCAAATAATTTGTATGATCAAGTTATGTGATGGTCTAACTACCTTGAAATGTCTTTACTTCTTTCGTTGATCCTGAATTTCCATTGAATAAGTTTTAGAGGTTTCTAATGAATCAGTGTGTATCTTCAACAACGTTTGGTTTTGGTTAGAAATCATCTCTGAAGTAAAAAACTTTGAATTTTTGAATTTGTACCAAATGTGAATAAAAACTTACATTGCAATTTTTTTAAATCATTTTCCAGTTGGGAAATCTCTGCTGTCTTATATTTATAAGCCTCATTTAAGCTGTCGTATATTTCATTTAATTTATTCAGAATTAATTCGTACGGCGAATTAATGTATGTACACATACAGTTATTAATGTGAAAAGAGTTTATACTTACGTCTCAAAAAACACACAATATTCAGAACAGTTATAAATACAATGAAAAAAAGCGTAGCGACGACCTGTCCCTTCGAATTCAAAATGTAAACTAAAGTTTTTATATTTCTCCATACATATTTCGTCGTTTAACTCTTTATTTAAGTTCATTAAAGATCGTTAGAGATCGTACCAAAAATAAAAAACAATGCTTACATACTTTAGTGCAACTTTGTAAGCGAGGTGGTATGCACCAGCTTACGCACTTGCACCAAAATTTGCGTCTATTTCAGCACTTTCATTTATTTTGAAAATTCAATTATGATTTCACAGACCAATTAAATAAAACAACTACATTGCATACCAGTATGCTATCTTGTAAAGGAGATTATGTTTAGCCCCTACTTATTTAATTACCGAGTGCCCTGAATACTGCAAAATAAAACAAGCACTGAAATTTCGTGCATACAGTATTTTAAAATATTTTTAGTGCTTCCAGAAATCCAAAATTTTTTTGCTGGGATATTACATTTAAAGTAAATTTTTGCATATTTTACTAGCAACTACTCAAAAAGGATATTTTAGGGATAATTTAATCCTTGCTGCAATTTCAGCGATTACATGCATTAACTTAAAACCCCTTAGAAGTATGTTGAGCAAAATTTGATTGAATTCCGTGGGCGGGTTTAGAAAATATTGTATTTTTCCATTTCAGGATATGTGGGAGGCAAGCGTGTCCTTTGACGGATTTGGTCCAAAATTTGTTTTTACCTTATTTAGCTTATAAAAACTACTTACGTAAAATTTCGATGACCTGCATCTACTCCTTAAATTTTTGGCCAACCGTATAGAGAAATCACGACACTGTGCGACGTAGTGATACTGTTCTATGAACCGTACTTTATCGTAGTGGTACTGTTCGTCGTGTTCTACGAACCGTGCGTTATTGTACTGGTAGCGTTCACGAACAGTAACACTAAAAAATGTTTAGTGTATTCTGTTCTCTTGTAAGGGTTGCGATACTGTTCCGTTCGCGACGAAGGAACTGTACAGAACGCTAAGGAACCGTTCCTTAGTGTTTTTTCCGAACTCTGTTTTTAAGAAATAGTAATTTTTAGAAAAATTCTTGAGATAGCTGAGAAAAGTCCTTGAGATAGGTAACTTTAGAGCTCTGTACCACAAAAACTACAATGAATTATGAAAAACTAAAAACGACAAAAATTCCCGCGCACAAGTAGAATTATTGTGCAAAATTTTGTGAAAATCGAATGGGTAAATTTGTTGAGTTGGTCGAACTGCTTTGGAGTTACCCGTACTATAAAAGTTAACTTTTTATGCAAAATGGTCCAATTGTACGTACGGAGGTACCAGATGGGTTTTTGGTATTATAAAACATTAATTAGGCTGTACACATTTTCAGGTACAGGGTTTTCCAACAAGAGGTGTTATTTTATTCTTTGACATTTGACAAGTAGAAACTACGCCATTACTAAAAATGGAACGATACACGATTCAACAACGCATTGAAATTATTAAAATTCACTGCAAAAATGGTGAAAATCTTGCAGTAACAGTTCGCAAAACTAAAGCATTTTTGGGTCGTCGTGAAGCACGGACCGCAATACAGAAATTGGTGGAAAAATTCGAGCTGTTTGGACAAGTTAGTGATGTGAAGAATAAAACCCGTGCACGTCGCTCAATAACAACTGAGAATATTGCTGCTGTAGCCCAAAGTGTTGAAGAAAACCCAGGTTTGTCCATTCCTCGTCGTTCTTTGGAATTGGGCATTCCACAAACGTCATTACACCGTATCTTGCATAAAGACTTGGGACTTAAGGCTTATGAAGTTCAGTTAACACAAGAACTCAAGCCGGCCGACCATCAACAACGTCGTGTTTTTGCTGATTGGGTCCTTGAAATGCATGAAAATGATCCGGAATTCCATCGAAAAATCATCTTGACTGGTGAGGCCCATTTCCACCTCGGTGGCTACGCCAACAAGCAAAATTGTCGCATCTGGGGCTCGGAAAACCCAAGAGTTATTGTTGAGAAGCCTCTCCACCCACAACGTGTGACTGTTTGGTGCGGTTTATGGTCCGGCGGGGTCATTGGACCTTACTTTTTCGAAAATGAGGTTGGATCAACAGTTACGGTGGGTGGATTGAGCTATCGAGAGATGATTGATGATTTTTTATGGTCGGAGTTGGATGGGATTGATATGTACAATTAAGGGATTGATATGGACACGTGAAAGATAAGGTCTACGCCAACAGCCCAGCCTCGATTCAAGACCTCAAAGATAGAATTCGTGAGGCTATCGAGGGCATAGGGCAGCCACTTTGTGATTTGGTTATGGAAAATTTCATGAAAAGGATATGGTCCTGTAAGCGTGGTCGCGGTGGCCATTTGGCTTTCCACCTCTTGTTGGAAAACCCTTTATTTGTAGGGAATGCAAAATGGTTAATTTGTATGGGAAGTGCCAAAAGGGTGTGTTAACTTCGCTCATTTTTCTCAAGATGATAGCTATGTATGGAATTGTGAATAATTCTGATATGAAGTATAGAAGTTATTAAAGAGTAAATATTTTACTGATTTGTCACTAGGACTTCTTTGCCTCTATTATATGTTATAGAATGCAAAGTTTTTTAAAAAACGTTCAAGCAAATACAATTACTTGACAGCTCAGCTCCTCGTATACCTATTTTACGGATGCTACTCCGATTATACAGCGAGGTTTAGCTGTGATTATTCGGCCAAACATCCAGCTCTAAGAGGCATAGCTTCTTCCAAACGAATAAGAATTATTACCTTACTTCGTGTTGAAATAACGTGTCGAAAATTCCTTTCAAAATACGAATTTCGAAAAATTGAGTCTTATCCCACCTCCACGTCCCATAAATTTTAATGAAATTTAATGAGACTTTTTCCAACGTGGACCGATATTATTATTGACATAAAAAAATATTATTTCAGAATTAACCACTTTCTGCGCCCATCTCAATGCATTGCATAAATTAGGCAAAACAAATCAACCCCATTTGATTCTCTTTTTGAAATCATAGATTTCGTTCCCGTCTTCTAATAAAGACCTAACAAAAAATACCGTATTTGTCTGTCTACTCTATCCTTTTGCTGTGCTCCTGTTGCAGAAAGCGGTAAATATCTTTGAAAATTTGCGATTAAATAGGGAAAGCGCAAAACAATAAAAACCAACAAACAATAAATAACGCACATTTTCACACTTCGCCCTGACAAATTATCTTAATTATGGACGGATGGATGGATGGAATGCCATTGTTTCCCCCAGCCAGTCTGTCCGTCAACAACAACCGGAATAACAGCCGGCGTTTAGCACATAAATGGTTGCATTGCACATCTCCTGATATTGAAAGTGACGGTTATCTTCGTGATTTTGTCATGTGGGTTAAAATTTGTGAAACAAAACTATTCATTGTAATGCGATTCTTCGCTCGCCCTCCCCAAAAAAGTTATTGTATATTCATGTTATCGTTGTAATACACTGATAGAAAAAATTAGAGAACGTGATGAAACTGAGCTAATCAGGGGATGAAAATCTAACTCTGACACGTTTGTGCACAAATCGACAACCATGTGGGTAATTTTATAACGTAATACTGAGTGCGATGTTTATACAATTTGACTAAAACATGGCGGTATATTCTAAAGTAGAACTATGCTTATCCAAAAATATAATAGAATGGTGACACTGTGGATAGGCATAGTTCGATAATCCTGAATGCAATTATTACAGCCGTTTTTCTGCGTTAGCCCTTGTTTTTGAGATAATCTGTACCAAGGTTTGTTGGGAATAAGAAGGTTTAGTTATCTTGGGCGAAGAATTTGAAGCAGAAGGCTTTGGAATACATGATAATAAAGTCCAAAGAACGAAATAAAGAGGAAGCTTAAAGAAGTGTCAAAGATGTAAAAACAAGTGTTCGGAAAAAACAGTACGAACGGTTCACTAGGCACCATTAAATGAAATACAAAGTACCAATATTTAAATTTCGGCATGCTTGGTTAAAAAATGCGCTCTGTAGAGCGTCAATATGTCTTATCGAAAGGACTTTTGTATGGGAAGTACAGAGTACACATATTGAATTTTCGACATGATCGGTTAAAAAATTCGCCATTTGGAGCGTAAATATGTCTTATCGGAAGGGACTTTTGAAATGTCAGTTTTGCGAAAGCGAATGCGAATAATAGTTTGACGCTTTAGTACCATCAAATTTAAGGAACTGAATTGATACTTTTCCAGGATATTCAAGTATTAAGAATGTTTTCCATATTTCTACCTCCTGTTACCAGAAGGACAAACATATTTTTTCAACTGTTTTGAAGAGAAGTGGCAGAGGTTTTCATTGGTATAAATATCTTCAAATTGTGTGAAGAGAATAAGGAGATTTAACACTTTTAACAAATGGAAGCTAAGACTGAAATATTTTTTTGCGAAAGCGAATAATCCAAAGATGGTTTTTGCGAATGCGAAAGCGAATGTTAAAATGATGCGAATAATTCGCGTTCGCATATGCGATTGCGAATATTCGTTACATCCCTGCTCTGTACCCATTTTCATTTAAGTTGCTTCATATTTGCGACTTGTGGTGTCGAATATAAAAAGGAACAGAACGCTAAACGTAGTGTATTATGTTAGTGTTCTGTTCGAAAGAACACTAGCACTACGACGTAGTGATAGTTTTCGATAGTCAATACTACTTTGAAGAACCGTACGTTATCGTAGTGGGAGCGTTCGCGAACGCACACGCTAAAAATTGTTTTAGTATATTCAGTTATTTTGTAAGGGTTGTGTTAGTGTACTGTTTGCGACGAAAAACCCGTACAGAACGCTAACGAACTTAGTTTAGTTTTTCGGAACTCTAGTAAAAATACGTATAGAATTCAATATAAACAATTTTACCGGACCAAAATATGTTCCTTTTTAATATTATAAAACATGTATTTAAATTTACAAAGACGTGCCAACGAAAAATGTTATACGTGTCCTGGTCGATTTGAAGATAGTGCGTATAATATAGTATCTACTTCTTATAATCTTTTTCGTGCCAACAAAAAACTTTTTTTTGGAAAAAAAAAATAAAAAAAATTCTGATAGTTATAACGGCAGTTACTAAACTTCTGTTTTCACGTAGAAGTGCAATTCTTAAGGAATTGTAATTCTTAATTATCCGCTCACCTTAGAGAGGAGGGTGTATACCATTTGCTAGGAGCCAAAAGTGTAACACATCGAAGGAGCGACCTAAGACCCTAAGTATGTTCGGCGGATATCCGCTTTGGGCAATTTTAAGTCGAATGAGCAATGTCCGTCCGTCTGTCTGTCTGCTGGCTGGTGCGCACGATAACGCTCGAAAGGAGTAACCGATTAACTTCAAATTTGGTATGTGGTAATCTTTTCTTCTATCTCCGGCTAAGTTCGAAGATGGGCCATATTGGTCCACTCCTTCTAGTACCTCCCCCACAATAGGTTAACATTTAGTGAAATATTGATTATTAAATAACTTCTATAATACTTATTTTAATCCTCTGAAATTCTACACATAGTTGTAGTTTATTAGTCACTATTACCTCGAGAAACAGAGGGCCACGACCCTTTTGGTACCTCCCACACAAATGGAGAATTTTGAACCAAAAGTTATTAGCTTATAACTTTATTACCTGTGCATACAAAGAGTTGAGATTTTGTACAGTGTAATGCTTTTATAGTACCTAGAGTCCACAGAAAAATGGGCGCTTTTGGCACGACCCTTTTGGTAGTTCCCACACAAATGGACCTTTTTGTACCAAAAGTTAACAGCTTTTAACTTTAATACCAGTGCAAACAAATTTCGGAAAGTGCAATATGTACTTTTATAGTACCTAGAGTCTAGAGAAAAGTGGTCGTAATTGCCACGCCCCTTTTGGTACCTCCCACACAAATGGACCATTTTACACCAAAAGTTAACAGTTTAAAACTTTAATGCCAGTACATACTTTAAAGTTATTAAATGCAATTTTAATTGATAATAATTTAATTAAAACAAAAAATAAATAAATTTACTAATATTTTTTGGGGACTCAAGGTGAGTGGATTCATAAATCGGTTAATCCGAATGAACTTTCTTACTTGTTTTTCTAAATTTGTTGCAGCGAAATCGGACTATTCGTTCTCGAGATATGTCAAACAAAAACACCCCAAACGTGGCAAAATCCCCTATACTCGTATGATACTTGCTAACTTCAAATCGACATATCACGATTTCTAGACGTGACACAGCGAAACGGCGGACACTTATAACTTTTTTTGGACAGAACCCCCGCCAATTTTGGCTGTCGCACAGTGTAACCATTGGAGTACATTACAAGTAATACCTTGCATTATTGCATTGGCCCATAATTATTATATTATTATTACATTAATAATAAAAATACCATATTTTCTTTGTAAGAATAGCTGTAATATTAATCGGAATTTTTATTTTCGTGCAAAATAAAGTTTTATAAAAGAGCTTTATAAAGAAAAAACAGCATATTTGTAGATTTGTAATCCAGTTATCAAGCGAAAAAAAGTGAAAAATGGGGAAAAAATGGTTAAAAAATAGACAACTTTGCTTCAAAAGCAAACGAGTTATTCCCTAGAAAAGAGCTTACAAGTAAGAAAGTTTCAGTCGGGTAAACCGACTAAGGTATACCCTCACTTTGTGAGTAATGTAATATACAGGGTATCCCATATTCGACGGACCCATCTGGCAACGCCATAACTTTTGACAGAGATGTCAGATCGCTTAATGACATACCGCGTTTGAAGCGTCAGTCCAAGCAGATTTTTACCATGGAACAATACACGCCACGCGAGCGCTCTGAAATAGTTGAAATTTACATTCAACAGAAGAAGTCAAGTCAACGTTCTTTTAAAATATTAAAAAATGTGAGAAGTGCGCCTTCTAAGAACACCATTAAGCGTTTATACGAAAAATTTTCGACTGAAAGTCGACCAAGGCGATCGGCCGAGAATATCGCTGCCGTACGAGCCAGTGTTGAGAGGTCCCCAAGAACATCCCAAAAACGCCGTTCTCAGCAGTTGGGCAGGGCTCGGTCCACTTTACAACGGATTATTCGCGTTGATTTGCATTTGTTCCCGTACAAAATTCAATTGACGCAAAGATTGTTGCCTGCGGACAAGCCTCGTCGATTGGAATGGGCCCAACGAGTCCGTGGGTCCGTCGAATATGGGCAACCCTGTATATAACATTACACTAATAAATCTGTCAATTTTATGTGGGAGGTACCGTGCACTTTATGTGCACTGGTATATCAATTAATTTTGGTATGATTTAGTCATTTTGTGTGGGGGGTACAAAAAGAGGCGGTGGGATAACGCCCACTTTTTAAAGGACTATAGGCACTACAACAGCATTACACTGTTTAAAATTTCAAGTATTTGTATGCACTGGTATTAATGTTACAAGACGTTTACTTTTGGTACGAAACGGTCCATTTGTCTGGGAGGTACCAAAAGGGGCTGCACAATAATTCCCATTTTTTACCGGACTATAGGCTCTACAAAAACTGTAGAAAATTGCAACTTTTTTGTATTCACTTGTATTAAAGTTATAAACAGTTAAATTTTGATGCAAAATGGTCCATTTGTGTGGGAGGTACCAAAAGGGGCATACCAACTTCACCCATTTTTCTCGAGATAATAGCTATTAATATGCTGATATTATGTGTAGAATTTCAGAAGATTCGAATAAGTAGTATAGAAGTTATTAAAGAATCAATATTTCACTAAATTTTAACCCTTTGTGTGGGAGGTACCAGAAGTAGTAGACCAATATTGCCCATCTTCGAACTCATCCGGAGATAGATCAAAATATTACCGCATGCCAAATTTGAAATCAATCGGTTACTCCTTTCGAGAGTTATCGTGCGCACCAGCCAGCAGACAGACAGACAGACAGACGGACGGACATTGCTCATTCGACCTAAAATTACCCAAAACGAATATCCGCCGAACATACTTGGGGTCTTATGTCACTCCTTCGATATGTTACACTTTTTTCCGTATCAAATGATATTGTATACCCTCGTATCACTAAAGTGAGGGTATAAAAGGAGTGATGCAGAAGATCTTTTTTATGAACTTCTCAAATCAATGGGCTGAAAAATTCTGTACTGTGTAATTCCCTGAATATTATGAATTTTTGATCTAGAGGGCTAAAACCTTTGAGATTGCAAATTTAATTGCACTAAATACTTTAGTGGAAAATAATAGGTTTGTTGTGGTTGGAAAAATCACCCTGACACGCATATTGGTTTGATTGATAGACTTATCACGGGTAAGTATTTACACTTCACTAAGGATGAGTTGTTTACGATTATTCTATTCTCAAAATGTTAAATAAAACTATGAGCACCGTAATCACATTCACATTATAAAATTTTTTTTTTTGACAATGACTGAGTTTCTCATATAATGCGCAGAGTTTCCTACCGTTGTGGCATCTTCCACATAAATGATAGTAATTTGACAACAAGTTTTATCAAAGTAATTCACAACTTAAAACGTTCAAATTGTTCACGCATGTTGCACATTTTTCAATATCAATTTGTTCTCAGTGTAGAGAAACCTCATATAACAAATAGTCTATGAGTCAAAAAATAAATATATCGGTCAGAAATAATGACTTATTTATGCTTCGCTGAAGTAAAAAAAACTAATAAAAGGTTTTAATTAACGTAAAAGCAATTAAAAACTAACAGCGGTTAGTGTAACGGTTGAACGAATTTATACGTTAAAATAAAACATGTTTATCAAATGTATGAAAGGTAATATTGGGTCTTGGTCAATCTGCACTCCTGGTATATGAAAGCGGAAACTATTTTTGATGTGTCGGCAAAGCAATGATTCAGAGAAACTTGCCGACAAATACAATAAATTAATCTCATTTAGGTTCTTTGTGGTGAATTCCTTAAACTATTAATCTATGAAATGCATTTCAAGATGAAAGTCTGGTTTTTAATCAAAAATAAATTATTTTCACACGCGGGCATTTACGTATTTTATGCTAGCCTGGTAGTAAAGGCGGCAAATGTTTTTGAACATTTCACACAGAAGTCACCTGGTGGTGAAACCACCAGGTGAAACCACCAGGTAATGCATCAAATGAAACATTTATAATACAAGACACAACATACTCGTATGCGTGAATTTTCCCACGACTCGGGCAGACAAAAGGGTGTTTTTTTATATATTTATAATGAAAGTAGATTTAAATGAAACCATGCTTCCTAATTGTCACCCTTAAAAATGATCTATCCTCTCAATGATCTACATAGTAACTAGCAGAATGAAAGGTCGTTGGCTTGTGAATGTCTCGTTTACATTTCCATCCACTTAACAGAACATTGGTTCCATTGAAATAATTCAAAAATAAAATCCCCAGTTAATTATGAACTCCTGGTATTGGGAGCGGCAAAAATCTTTGAAAATTTTAGAGGTTGCAAATTCCACCACTGAGCTTCTCATGAGATCATCTTTAAACAAACAACAAATAATTAGTCGCAGATGAAATATTTCTTTGGCAATTATAACAATGCAACTATTTTGGTGGTGAGAGAAATCACCACAGAAATATTTTATGTTTTTTTATGATCGATGGAAATGGGTAATTATATTTTTTTGGTATTTATACTAGGGATGTAACGACTGTGACTTCAGTAAAAGCGAATATTGAAATAAATTTTTTGCGAATGCGAAGCGAATGTTCCAAAGTTGGTTTTTGCGAACGCAAATGTTCAAAATGATGCGAATTATCTATCCATTATATTCCAAATTTGTACAATTAAACGTACAAAAAAAAATCAACATAAAATGCAGCGAGCATATCGCCACCCTAATTTAAAACAAGAATGTTCAGTCGGGAAAACCGACTTATGAATCCCCTAAACTTCAGTCCCACAAAATATTCGTAAATTTGTTTATTATACCCTCACTTTAGTGTGACGAGGGTATATATCATTTGCTACGAAAAAAAGTGTAACACATCGAAGGAGTGATCTAAGACCCTAAGTATGTTCGGCGGATATTCGTTTTGGGTAATTTTTAGTCGAATGAGCAATGTCCGTCCGTCTGTTTGTCTATCTGTCTGTCTGTCTGCTGGCTGGTGCGCACGATAACTCTCGAAAGGAGTAACCGATTGACTTCAAATTTGGTATGTCGTAATATTTTCTTCTACCTCCGGCTAAGTTCGGCTATTGGTGCACTTCTACTAGTACCTCCCCCACAAAGTGTTAAAATGTTGTGAAATATTGAATCTTTAATAACTGCTATACTACTTATTCGGCCAAGTTGCTACGCCCCTTTTGGTACCTTCCACACAAATGCACCATTTTGCACCAAAAGTTAACAGCTTATAACATTAATACCAGTGTATAAAAATACTTGAAATTTTGTACAGTGTAATGCTTTTATAGTGTCTATAGCCCTGTAACGCTATGGACGCTATTGCCACGCCCTTTTTGTACCTCCCACACAAAGGTACCATTTTGCACAAAAAGTTAAGAGCTCACAGCATGAGTACCAATGCACGAAAATGCAACAATATTTTGCACAGTGTAACGCTTTTGAAGTGCCTATAGCCCTGTAAAAAATGGCTGTTATCACCACTTTTTGTACCTCCCACACAATCTCATAACTTTAATATACCAGTGCAAATAAACGTTTATAATTCGGCGCAGTGCAACGTATTTTAAGTATCTACTATTCAGCGAAAAATAGGTGTATTGTTAAAAACCTTCTGGTACCTCCCACACAAATTGACAGAATAATTCGTTTAATAATCCATATTACATTACTCACAAAGTGAGGGTAGGCCTTAGTCGGTTTACCCGACTTAAACTTTCTTACTTGTTTTTTTGTTATTAATTAATTGCAGGTGCACAATAGTCCATTTGTGTGGGAAGTAACGAAAGGTGCCAATGACGCCCATTTTTATACAGAACGGTAGGTACTATAAAAGCATTACACCGTACACTGTTACCGCATACCAATCTGTTACTCATTCCAAGAGTTATTGTGCGAACCATCCAGCAGACAGACGGACGGGCATTGCTGAAATGACTTAAAATGAACCAAATCGAATTTACACCATACATACTTGGGTTCTAAGGTCATTCCCTCGATGTGTTACACTTCTGGCTCGTAATGATATACACCCTCCCCTTGTAGAAATGTTACAGGAGGAAATCAGTCAAATTTTTCATAAATTTTAAAAAAGTTGTAATGCCGTTTAAATTAGTAACCGATACAAAAATTGTCTTGAAACGTTGATTTGATTTTTAACAAAGTTATGTTAGATGGGGCACCACACTGTGGTCCAGGGTATTATGAGTTTCTGAATTTGTTTGTAATACCCAAAAGCAGAAGAATTAGATCCACCGTTTATTATACCGCACGACTTGGAATCACTTCCTGAGTTTATTTAACCATGTCCGTCCCTATTGAAACGGGTAAAAAGCGGTTCAGGTTTATAGGACACATATATTCATATTTACCTCCGATTTGGCATCTAAGCGCTATAGAAATCGTATTTTAAATCAGATTATTAGCAAATTTGGCATGATATTATTACCAAATCAGATTCAGATATATCCTCCATATATACTTTCCTTCCGATTTGGTGTCAACGTTACAGAGAAGCTTTATTTTATAACATTTGGCAGAGAGGAGTTTCTTGATATAGAAACGAAGATTGCGAACTTTGAAGGTTCAGATTTATTAGAACTAATTGAAAAGCTTATATGACTGAAATTTGTCAGTCATTCTAAATATTTGCATAAACTTTATTTACATTTATAACTATAAATTCAAATCTTACACTTGTGACTAGGCTAAGTTCAAAAACTGAATATGCCAAAAAAAGTATTATATACATATATACATATATATATTTACCTCCGAATTGACAGCGCTATAGAAATCGCATGTAACGTCTACCAAATTTGGCATAAGGGAGTTCATTGATCCAGAATGAACCCAGTCAAATTTGATTTAAATCTGTTCAGATTTAGATATAACGGGTTTTCCAATGTGGATGATATATATTTTGAAGTGACGTTTCGATCATTTGTAATATGTCATGATCTGTCATTTGTTTTTCATTTATTCAGTAGTGTTTACAATATCATCATGGAGAGACATACGCCGAATTTTTCTTAACTCCTATTTCAAAATCCTTTTTTTTGACAGATCACGTGTGAGTCGTGTCATGCTGTCATGTTATTTTTGTTAAATATTGTTTGGCATTTCATCATGGAAAGACTTACGCCTAAACAAAGTTTACACGTGTAATTCGCCAGTTACCACTCGAAATGCTCGAACGAGTCATCGAAAATTGGACTCAACGGATGGACCATCTGGGACTTAGCCGCGGCCAACATTTTATAGACATAATCTTCAAAAAATAAATGCCAAAGAATGTTCTTTCAAATGATAATAAACATTCCCCATTCAATTTGAATGTTCTGTGTTTAAAAAAGTAGGGAACCTCGAAATGGATCACCCTATATAAAAGCCTAGTTTTCAGGAAAAGCGCAACGAAAATGTAGCACTTTTTTGTAGAAATAAAATCCCCATTAGTCTTTTCTTACTGGTTTATTTTAATTTCTTAATTCTTTAAAAATAAATTAATTTTTAATAACGGTTTTATACCAGTATGTAATCAGAAATAAATTAATTTTTAATAACGGTTTTATACCAGTATGTAATCAGTTAGTGCTTTTTCTTTCATATAAATATTTTGAAATGAGTTGGGCCTTTTTCGAATTGGCTTCAAAAGCGCATTTTTGTCGCAAATCACACTATTATTCAGAGCGGATGCGTTTCAGTGTTTTCTAACGGAACATGAACACAACGCGTTTTCAAAAAAATGTTTAGTACTTTTGAAAGGATAAACAGATAAACACATACATATCTTACATGTTTGTAAAGGTTAACCTAAACGTGAATTTAATATTTCGAAATTTCCGAAATTTCAGTAAAGCATATAGCTTTACTGAAAAGAAAATTAACAGAAAGTGCCTTTATGCCTTTATATTAAAAACGAATTAAATGAGAATTTTGAAAGAATGTTTGTACTTAGTGGATCGATGCTTTGATCCCATATAAAATAACGCAATAAGAACTATTTCAAAAATCCAAACAAAAAACTTTTGGTGTTCTTGTCTGTCGATAACCTTGAATAGAAAGGGGACCACTAAGTACATGCTAATCAAAGGTGTGCATCATTTTGGTCGATCTGAACTCCAGCTATATGAAAGCGGTGGAGATACAGCAACAGTTCGAAAAAAATTTCCGACAGTTACAATCGTTTGGCATAATCCATTAAAGGTTGGTGTATTAACCGCATTAGGCTCTTTGTATAATTTACGGTACGTTCTTTAAAATGCGTATCAAAATGAAAGCCAGGTGTTCTACAAATACATGTAAAATACGTATCAAGACATTCAAAAATATGTTACTTTCACTCGCAAGCGTTTTCATAATTATGTTAGCCTGGTAGTAGAAGCGGTAAATGTCTGTGAAGATTTCCCACACATGTCGATCAGTATAAAATGCATGAATTGCGGTATTTATACCTCTTAAAACAGAAGCAGAATGTTCCCATGACTCTGACAGACAAAGTGGTATTTTGAAGATACACACATAATTAAATTAAGACATGTCACCCTTAAAAATGATCTATCTATTCAGTGGCTACATGCTAGCTCGCAGAATAAAAGGTCGGCAGTTCAAAGTCCATGAAATTTAATATTGCGCTGTTCCTTCATCCTACCGAAGAGTTCAAAGTAGGAGGTGTTCCTTGATACAGTATATAGAGTTTGTTGATACCACATATACGAGTACATAGTTAAATTATCTAATTTTTATGTTCTCCTGGTATGGAGAGCGGCTAAAACCTTTCAAAATGTTGGTGGTTGAAAATTCCGTTGATGTTTGTTTTTATGACATTATTTTGTTAACACTGTGCAACAGTGAAAAAAATACACTGACTTGACAGACAATGTTCGATTCTACTACCAAAGGGTAGTATAACCCTATACTCGGTTTGGCGAAATTGGTGACCATTTTTGTTTTATGTGCCTCCAAGGTTTCTGAAAATCAGTGGACCCCTCGAAAAAGGTGTTATCAGCTTTTGTCCAACAACTAATTCATACTTGGCCATACCGCTTTACCATATTTGGCAATAATGTATCTAAGGATATGCTGAACAAGGCTTCTTAACATTTTATGCGAAAAAAAAAATTTCTGTACTTTTTTTTTGAAAAAGTGAAAAAAAAATATTTTTTTTTTGGAAAATATTAAGGTCGGTATTTTTGTGGAACATATTAACACTCTAGCTCCCTCACATAACTGTAATATCCCTTAAAATATGGAAGGCGGTGATGAAATGTTCTACAACAATGTTTGCCATAAAATCAGAACACAATAAAAGCCCTAAACTTAACACAAAAACCAAAAAAACGTCAAATTCCAGTCAAAACGCTCTTTACTGGTATCGTTATTGCTCCGACCACTAGACCGTATGACCACTAGACCGAACGACTAACATTGCAGCACGAACAGGAATTTGACCTTGTTTTGGTGTTTGTTTTAAGTTTTGAGCTTTGGTGTGTTCTAATACATATAGTAACATTTTATGGCCAATAAATTTGTAGAACATTTCATCCCCGCCCTCCCTATTTTAAGGGGTGTTTATTACGATTTGTAAAACTAGGGCCAAAAATTACAGTTATGTGGGGGAGCTAGAGGGTTAATATTTTGGATGAGTCACGCTTGGCTTGGCTTGACGAACACAATGGACCATATGGTTTCAGACTGAAGTGGTGCACGCCAGCAATGGTTGTGTACCGCGCGTCCTTAGCCTAACTTAACCTACGCTTGGCTCATTTCAATTTTTCAGAAGGCTTGGACATGATTAAGTTTTAAATTTTGACTAAAATAACTGTTTCATGAGCTCGCTGTGTTCATAACTGCCTCATACGACTTTTTTCTGTTCTCAAAACTGAAAATGCAAAGGAAATGAGGGAGATTTGCCACTATTGAGGAGATAAAGACCGCATTGCTAGAATAGCTCAAGCCCATACCAGAAATCGCAACCAGAAGTGTATCCAGGGTTGGAAAATGCACTGATATGATGGGAACAAAATTTATATTGATGAATAAATAAGTAAAAAAAGTTCAGTTTGTTAAACCGACTTATGAATCCTCACCTTAAGTCCCAAAAAAATATTCGCCAATTTTTTTTTTTTTGGTTTTAATTAAATTATTTTCAATTTAAATTGAATTTACTAACTTTAAAGTATGTACTGGTATTAAGGTTAAAAGCTGTTTACATTTGGTACAAAATTGTCCATTTGTGTGGGAGGTACCAAAAGGGGCGTGCCAATATCCTAGACTCTAGGTACTGTATAAGCATTACACTATACAAAATGTCAAGTATTTATATTCAAAAGATTCGAGTAAGTAGTATAGAAAGTATTAAAAAACGAATTTCACCATAAGTTAACCCTTTGTGGGGGAGGTGCTAGAAGGAGTGGACCAATATGGCCCATCTTCGAACTTAGCCGGAGATAGAGAAAAATTTTGCCGCATACCAAATTTGAAGTCAATCGGTTACTTCTTTCGAGTGTTATCGTGCGCACCAGCCAGTACACAAACATACAGAGAGACAGCCGGACGGACATTGCTCAAATTGCTCAGGTCACTCCTTCGATGTGTTACACATTTGGCTCGTAGCAAATGATATAAACCCTCCTCTCTACGGTGAGGGGATACAAATAAGTCTAGTACTCGTATAATAAGTAACGTTTGTAAACTTTTTTTTAATTTTTTTTTATTTGATTTTCTGAATGGAGATCCTTTCAAGAATATTATGTGAAAATTTGAGATATTCGGAATAACACTAACGAAGACATATCAGTTTAAGCAACCGCGCGTCATACTTACGTGTCTCAGCGCAACAGAAAAACTGTAAAGCGTTTTTCCCACAACCCACGTTTTCAAAGTCGGTGTCCATCATAACTTCAAAACTTCTGCACCGATCCTTTTGAAATTTTAAATACTGTTTCTGGAGCTTTTTTAAATTTCATAATATAAGCCGATTTAAAAGCTCCAGAAACAGTATTTAAAATAATAATAAGCCGATTTTGTGCACTACAAAGTGTTCCCAAAAATTTAAAAATACAAATTTCGAAAAAGAGTAATTCCAAACTAATTGAATTAAGTATATAAATAAAGAGTTTTAACATTTCACACAATTGTTACCATTTGTGTGAGATTAACCATTTGTGGGAGAGGTGCCACAAGGAGTAGGCCGATATGGTTGTCCATCAAACATAAACTGGGTTTAAATTAAATATTATAACATACGAAATTTTAAGTCATTCGGTCACTCCTTTTCAGAGTTATCGTTAGCACCATTCAGTCGAACTGACAGACGGACGGACACTAATTAATTCATCTTTTTTTAACCCATGGAGGACCCATACTAATTTTTTTTCATTTTGTGGTAAACTATGTGTGTAATTTTTTAAAAATAAAACGAAAAAAAATAGATATGCTTTTCAGGATAATCAAGGATTAAGGACATTTTAGTCCTTTTGATGTCCTTAATAAGTAAAAAATGCTTACTTCATTTATAATTCTTAGATAGGATGTTAAATACTTTCAAATGGTACTTATATCATTCAAATCTGATATTCCGTTCAAAAGTTATGTAGACTTCAAAAAGGCTAAATTTGTAATGAAATGTAGTAGGTGACCGAGTTGGGCACCCTATAAAATCAAAACCGTTATGAATTTGGGCAATCGATAAAAGGTAGTAAGTCTTCATGGTCTTCTAGTATATGCGTGTAAAATTTCATTAAAATAGAAATCCATAAATATTCGGAGTGGGTCGGTTTCCTTTGGAATTGCCCAAAACCCTCTCATCGTTACTTGTTTCTACAACGGTTCCAAATAATTGCTCTCGTTGCCACATTATTTAATATTTCTTCCTGAAAGTTTTACATAATAAACTTCAAAAGTTATACTGTAATTTACTCGTGCCAAAGGTTTTTATCAAAAGATTTTAACGGTGTCGCAAAAAAAACACAAAAATGTGCCTTTTTGCACAAATTAACCTTACCCTCCTTAACGGTTTACGATATCCCAATAATTTTAATGCAGAAAAGCTATATATTCAAGAACTGTTCCTGTGTGGTTTTCTGTCCTATACAGTGCAGTTGGTAATATTAATGAAGATTAAATGACATTGATTCAAAACGAGCATAGCACTTGATTGCATGGTGCGTTTAATCGTATACGAATAAATACAAAAAGTGCACTGGAAAAAACATGCCATGGTAGGGTGATTTCTCTCACAACCAAAAATATTTGCATTGTTATAATTGCTAAAGAAATATTTCATCTATGCTTATTTTTGTGAAAATATGATCACGTGCGAAGGACAGTGGTGGTAGTTTCCAACACTAAAACCTTCAAAGGTTTTAACCGCTCCCAATACGAGGAGTTCATAATAATTTGGGGATTTTATTTTCGAATTCTTTCAATGAAACAAATGTTCCGTTAAGTGGAGGGTAATTTAAATACTGAGGAGGAAGAAAGTATTCACTTTGAGCTACAACCTTTCATTCTGCGGCCTAATATGCAGATCATAGAGAGGATGCATAGTTTTAAGGGTGACACTTCATTTACATGTCTGCCCGAGTCATGGTAAAATTCAACTTGTTAATTATAAATGCTTCAGATGATACATTGCCAAGTGATCGACTTCTGTGTGAAATATTCAAAAACATTTGCCGCATTTAGTATCAGGCTAGCATAAAATAAGTAAAACAGTTCATTTTTGATTGTATTAATATATGACATGCATTTGTAGGAAACCTGGCTCTCAATTTGAAATGCATTTCATAGATTACCATTTAAAAGAACTCACCGCAAATTACCCGAAGAACCTAAATTCGACCAATTCAATGTATTTGTCGGATTTTTTCTTTGAATTGTTGCTTTCCGCGTTCATATACCAGGAGTGCAGTTTGGCCAAAACGAAATATTACCTTTGATTAATTAACATGTTTTATTTTAATGTATAAATGCGTTGAACCGTTACACTAACCGCTGTTAAATTTTAATTGCCTTTGACGTAAAACCGGCACTACCTTTTGTTAGATTTTTTATTTCAGTGTAGCATAAATAGGTCATTAATGAATTTATGTCTTTTGTTACTTTACGTTTCTCTATACTGAGGCGAAACTTATGTTGAAAGATCCACAAAGTGCGTGAACAATTTGAATGTTATAAGTTGTCAATAAATCTGATGAAACTTATTGTCAAATTGATATAATTTATGTGGTAGATGATAAAATTCTGCTCATTATTAGCCAAACTATAGTCATTGTCTAAAATTATTTTTATTTTTGTATAATTTTGTCAATTTTTAGAAAGGGGTGGGCAAGTAAAAAATTCCCAAATATTCTATATTCTAATTTCTCTCTTAAAACCAGTTTAACAGAGGACGTAAAAATCATATAAAAATCGTCACATTTACCATCTCTGATTTCTTTGGTTTTTGGTACAGAGGTAAGTTCTTGTCCATAAACATAATTTGAGACTTTTATCGTAGCAACTCCTCAAATATCCACTTCGAAACTGGAAAAATTAAAAAAAAAATGTAATGTGTAATTAATGTAAATGGATTTCGGCCAACGTTTGCAAAATTTTGGAGGAACTGCTTCAAGATCCCTCGTGACAGCTCAATTGAGGATCTTGAAAAATAGGGTTTTGGTCCATCCATCGTGTGACTCATCAAATTAAAGAGAATTTTGCGTAAATTACTAATATGGTGGGAAAAAGTTGAGGACTCACTACGGAAAATTCCTTTATGTCCAAAGGCGTCTAAGCTGACCAAAGTATTTTTGCGTAGCACCAAGTTTAGTCCTATTGGATAGTAGATATGACACAAAATGTCAACGAGATCGGTTACGAACTATCCGAGTTAAAGGGTGTCGAATTTTGTCATTTTGGTGAAACAGTCCTTTTTCCCATTCATATAACCAATTATTATGTATTATGTATTAAGAAAATTTTGCACAAAGCGTGTGCGAAAGCTTTTTCTTCAGCCTTCAAAACAAAATTGTCAAAAATCCATGTTATTTATAATTTTTCTTTGCTCTAACAAAATTAAATTTCCTTTAAGAACTTTGTGATCTATTAGTGGAATGGGACTTATTTATATATCAAAATAAAGATAAACATCTAAAAAAATAGAGGTTGAACCACATATTGTATAACTTGAGAACCATATATCCTAATTGGTTCAGGAAAGAAGAATGTGAAATTAAGTAGCGATCATCTTCTTTTAACAACATTTTTTCATCTCATCAGCGCCTTCAGAGATATTCTACAAGATATAGCCAAAAAATCTAATTTTTGAGAAAATTTTAATATTTTTAATTAAAACTTTTTCGATGTGTGCGCATGCATTTTTGGGGGCTTTTAGTTTTTAAAAATTTTTTGTAGTTTTCGTGGTATTAAAAACAAAAGAGGTCATTTTTAAAATGTGCGTGTTTTCATTCATTTGCACGAATTAGTCATTAGGAAATTAGTCGTTCTGGTACTAAAGCTATTCATATTAAATACAAAGTGGCCCCTTCGTGTGAGATTCAATTTCACCTTTTTTCTCGAATTGATACCGATATTGTCCCAGACATAGCCACAAGCCACATATATATATATATATCGACATATCGATACCTCCATTCTAAAATATGCTAAGTGTTTAATGATTTTTTTAAATTTGTGTGATTTTCCTTTATAATGCAAATCGAATTACCTGTACTGTTTTGTGAATAACTTTTGATTGGGTTGACGGATAAACCAAACCAAATTTTGACTAAATATATAATTTGGAATATTTAGAAATTAAAAATGCAATCTCCCTAAAACTATGCTTAGTCGACTTAGTATGTTTTAGAATGGGGGTATCGATATATGATATTTGGTACTAATGATGTTGTCGTCAACAAATCGTTGTTTGAGTCATTATATTGTTATCCCCTCACCTTAGACTCTCTAATAAATTCTATACAACTTGTCCGAATCTTCTGTAATTCCACACATAGTAATAGTTTATCTGCCGCTATCGCCTTAAGAAAAATGGCAGAAGTGTCCCCGTCCCTTTTGGTACCTCCCACACAAAGGGACCATTTTGTACAAAAAGTTAACTGCTAATAACTTTAATACCAGTACATACAAATACTTGAAATTTTGTATACTGCAATGTTTTTATAGTACATACAGTACTATACTACAGTACCTTTTGGTACCTCCCACCAAAAGCTAACTGATTACACCGTCCGACAATTTTTAAAAAAAGTCGTTACACTTGAACGAGATGATATACATACGTCTGAAACTATAGCCAAAATTCAGTTAGTTGGCATTTTCAGTTTTTCATTTCCTGGTCCTGTTGCCCTTTAAAAGGACTTCACATTTTCAAAGGATAACATTTTTAAAAAAATATTTTAAATAGTTATTCCAATAGTTATTCCATTCCATATCCATATTGGTGTCAAATTAAAGAGGAGAATTTTTGCTATTTCTAGTATTTTTTATACATACCATTCCAGGATAAAAAGGACTTCAAAAATGTCATTGAAAAATTAAATCCTTTAAAATCCTTTGAAAATCTCCAACAATTTATTCCAAAAAAATATATGTTAATAACCTATATATAATGTAATACTCCACAATATTTCAACATTCTAGCATTATTAGTAAATTTTTAATAAGTGTTTACATAAAACTCTTCCATAACAAAGTAACATAGTATAAAAAATTGGAATCACAAGTCGTCACACTTGATGATATAGGTCTGAAACTACTGGCAAAATGGAATTAATTGGCGTTTTTCATTTCCTGGTCCTGTTCCCCTTCAAAAGGACTTCACTTCAAGGATAACATTTTTAAAAATATTTTAAATACTTATTCGTGCAATACGTTATCGATATTAGTGTCAAATTAAAGAGAATTTTTGATATTTATGCCAATTTTATACATATCATTCCAGCTATATAAAATACTTAACTAAATATACAAACACAATACATTTAAAAGGGCGTTGATATACAAATGAAACAATGAGGCAGGCGACTAAAATGACATTTTAAGTTTTTTATTTCCTTATCCTGTTGCCCCTTAAAAGGACTACATATCTTAAAAGGATAACATTATTCATACATGAATAGAATAATAGATGAAAAGTTATTAAAAAAAGTGAATACTTTTGCTTTGTCGTTTGTAAATACCGTAAGTGTCACGACAAATTGACCAACAGTAATCTGATAACGTATGAGCCGAATTTTTTCCTCGGAACCGATTCTCCATATCTTGATGAAATCGTTCACCGTGTTCATCACTGAAATCACCTAAATTGTCAGGGAAAAAGTCCAGATGTCTGTCCAGAAAATGTATTTTCAGGGACATATTAACTCCCATTTTTCCAAAACATTCTACTAGGTGTTGAACTATACTTTTGTAGATTTCAGATTTGCTGTTGCCCAAAAAGTTATTACATCATTCAAACAATTCCAAGCTTCCGTTTCTACCGGTGTTAATACGTTTTTAAACTCCTTACATTTCATCAATTTTTTTAATTGTGGTCCATTGAAAACGCCTTAAAAAAATAAATATGATATAATTAACAAAACCTACCAATATAAATATCAATAAATCAATATATACCGGCGTAAATCTTTGCATCACTCAGTTTTGGAAAAACTTTCTTCAAATGTGTCATTGTTGCACTTTGAGAGCCAAGTGCCCGAACGAAATTTCGTATCAAACCCAGTTTAATAAGCAGTGGAGGAAGGATTATTTTAGATGATGGAACAAGTGACATATTTTCTACACTATCAGTTCCAATCTGGTGACTTTTTCGATATTGCCATTGGTGCTCGGTATAATGTAATTCCTTCCGTCGACCTTCCCAAAGACAAAGAAAACACTGGTGTTTGGCATGACCTTTTTTTAGTCCATGAGAATGGCAACAATTTTGAGGTCGCAGCAAATCACCCATCGATGAATGTCATAATTTATTAACATTAGAATTGTTTTCATATTGTCGTACTTCTCTTTGAGGTCGGTTCCATAAACAATAGGAACAGATGGGTATACATTGCCATTGTGAAGCAACACTCCTTTAAGGCTTTTAACTGAGCCATCCATAAAAAGTCGTCATTCATCAGGATTATATGAGATGCCTATTGTTTCAAAAAGCTGTGCTATATCGGTTGCGTGTGTTATACCAGTTCCATCGTCTATCTCAAAACATTGATCGAATGAGCGCACCTTCGAACGTTTTCGGGAAGATGTAACACGAAAATCTAATGAAATCAATTTCCATTCCTGCAAACGAGACGCCAGAAGTTCTGATTTGTCTTTTGATGTTCCTAAATCCCGCACAAGGTCATCAAAGTCACTCTGCGATATAAAATGGTGTTCTGTACAACCAAGCTGATTTTCTGAAGGTTCAAATTCCGAAATATTTTCATCACAATTGGATTGAAGTTCCAATTCATCCTGATCTGCATCTTGTGGCGGTCCTTCAGATGGAGCAAAAAGGTTTGATGCTGAACGCAATACAGCAGCTGAACGCATTACAGACGAACAGCAATAGTAATTTAATTGTTCTCTGTTACAATATTAAGAGTTCACAATATTAGGCCATGACTTACAAAAGTAGCAAGACTCTGCTGAATGTTCACTACGGCGTAACCATACTACTGGATAGATATATTTTATCGAATTATGGGTTCCGTTAGTATTTCTTGACCGTTGGACGCCTCTGTAACAATAATCACACACAACTTCGGGCACGTACCATGACTTAACTAGGTTTAATAAATAGTATGATTCACAACAATTTACGAACCCTTCCGTTAAATTACGTTTTTTATTACACGGTATAAAAAAACCACAAACAATACAAAATTTGTTCCGTTTTGGGCACTCCATAATCACGTTTACGTTCTTCTAAGCACTTTTTCGCTCTACGAAACAGCGCAAAGAAAAAAATAATTAAACCCTCAGAAATTGTTGACTTTTCAACGCCTACTACGGAAATAAATAAATTATTTCAATAAATTTATTCGACAATGAGAACAAGTATTTAATTGTCTTTTTTTTAAACGTTATCCTCTTAAAATGTGAAGTCCTTTTAAAGGAGAACAGGACCAGGAAAGGAAAAACTGAAAACGCCAATTAATTCCATTTTGTCTGTAGTTTCAGACGTATTACCTCCGGTTCAAGTGTTACGACTTGTGATTCCAATTTTTGTATACTACGAGTATGTCACATTTACACCCCTATTCTCGACCGAGTGACAAGAAAATTGTTGTGATAGTAACAACATTTGTGATAGTAAAAACAATTTGCTATTCTGGGTTTCAAAAGGAAGCTCTTTTTGTTATAATTTTCAATGATAGCAGTCATAACCCCAGTAGCATATGATAAAAAATAATTTGTGTATAAACAAGTAAAAGCGTTTATAAACAAGATTCGGCCATGAAGAATCTTATATACCCTCCACCATGGATAGCATGTGACCTCACAAAATAACTCAAACCTAAAGAAAATAACACCGAAAACACAAAAAATATAGTAGATGAGAACAGTAGGAATCACAACAAGTTAGATGCTATATATGGGAGCTATGTCTAAATATGGACCGATATGGCCCATTTGCAATCCCAAACAACCTGCAACTATAAGAAGTATTTGTGCCAAATTTGATCAACCTAGCTCTATTATTGCGGACTGTAGCGTGATTACCACAGACGTACATGGCTAAATCGTCTTAGAATTTTTCGACGATTAAGAATATATATACTTTATGGGGTCCCAGATCAATATTTAGAGGTGTTACAAACGGAGTGACAAAATGAATATGCCCCCTTCCTATGGTGGAGGGTATAAAAAATGTTTTTCAGGGTTTTCTTGTTAGAGTTGTTATCGGAAAGGGAAGACGAAGTCTGGATGCATATCTAGACAATTTGCCTGACCCTGCGCTATGATTTTCATCCTTTAAAGAAACATCTTTATTTGTTTAATTATTATGCAATGTGAGGATATACATGATGGGGATTAATTAAGCATGGGTCCAGAAAACCCACAACTCATCCAACATACATATTTCATTCTATTGTATATTTTGTGCCTGAAAACATTTGGGGATGATTTTTCCATTTTCAATTTATTTATTTTCTATGTCATAATAAAAAAAGTCATGCCATATTGGAAAAATTTGAATTTCAGTAGATTTCTTCGTACACAAAAGCTTTTAATAATGCATTCTTTCCATTGGGCAGCAATTCCAAAAAATTTTAAATTGTAAAGCTTTCATTTTGTCACAGGAATTCCAGAATAGGTATTTAAAATTCCTATGATAAGAAATATGATAGTAAAAACTCATGAATGATTATTGTTACGAATTCGAGAATAGCACCGTTAGTTAGTACTTTTTTATGGAAGAGTTTTATGTAAACATTTATTAAAAATTTTGTAGAGTATTACATTATATATAGGTTATTAACATATATTTTTTTGGAATAAATTGTTGGAGATTTTCAAAGGATTTAATTTATCAAGGACATTTTTGAAGTCCTTTTTATCCTGGAATGGTATGTATAAAAAATACTGGAAATAGCAAAAATTCTCATCTTTAATTTGACACCAATATGGATATCGTAGGACGCGAATAACTATTTAAAATATTTTTTTTTAAAATGTTATCCTTTGAAAATGTGAAGTCCTTTTAAAGGGCAACAGGACCAGAAAATGAAAAACTGAAAATGCCAACTAACTGCATTTTGCCTATAGTTTCAGACCTATATCATCAAGTGTAATATTGACTGTCGGACGGTGTTATAGCTTTAATATCAGTCCATACAAATACCCGAAATTTTGTATCTAAATATGTTAAAAAATATAGGTTTACTAGCTTTAACCCGGTGCGCAGCCCCCTTATTTTTTTATTTGTTGTTTAGGTTACTGTAAAATAGTTATACGTCTTTCTTTCAAAATGACATTATTATTACATATGGTGCAAAATGAAGAAGATTTGATTACTTTTATATATAAAATACGAACCCTCGTTTCATTTGTAGTTTGTGTTGCAAGAGTTACCCTGACATCATGGTACAATATGTATCCCTTTTCCCACTGTACCTCTGAACGTTGAAAAACTATTTTTTTTTATTCATACTTTAGCAACTTTCTCCTAGTTTATGTTCCAATATCTTCATCCATACCCTGGTACAATATAAAACCATGTTTGTACGAATTTAAAAACCTAAAGTGAATCGCTCCACTGTACCACATTTAACCCCTTGTGTGTCATAATTAACCAATTTTGCACGATTGTTCAATATTTTAAAATGATAATTGATATTTCAAGATCCAAATTCGCAGGCTTAGGCCGTATGTTTTTCCCCACGGTTTACGTAGAAGAGCCTATATGGAAATAACAATTCTTAGCTTTGGTTTATGCTGTAAGAGCTACCTTTGCACTCAAGGACCACATTCCACACCTTTTGTACCACTGTTCCATATTAAACACTTTTTATTACACTGTGCTTCTAAAGTACGAATTTTTTCGCCTCTGTAACATATCGAACAATTTTTGCTTGCCCCAACTACATCATAATTTTAACCTTTTTGCACCGCAGTGCTGCCAAAAGCATACATTTTGAAAAATGATACGTATTTCATATTTAACTTATCCTCTCTCCCTGCATCCATATTTTTACCCACTGTATTAAATGTATGCTTTTTGACCCACTGTCCCATATTTAACCGTCTTGGGTCCACTGAATTTAACACCTTTTTGTCCTACTATAGTTTGTCCACTATATTTATCAATTTTTGCCCCACTGTACAATAGTTAACACATTTTTGCCCCACTGTTCCATGGTAAACGCTTTTTGCCCCACTATTTCATACTTAATACTTAACCCATTTTGTTCCACGTTACCATATTTGACTATTTGTGCCCACTGTAACCACTTTTGGCATACTGTACCATATTTTACCATTTGTGCCCCAATGTATCATAGCTAACACATTTTTTTCCCACTGTTCCATAGTTAACGCTTTTTGCCCCACTGTAACATATTTAACCCATTTTGTCCCACTGTACCATAGTTAACCCTGTTTGCCCCACTGTGTCATATTAAACCCTTTGTCTCACTGTACCATATTTAACAGTTTTTGCCCCAATGTACTGTATAGTTAACCATTTTTGTCACACTGTACCACATTTAACCCTTTTTGCCCCACTGTATTATAGTAAATACGGTTTTGCCCCACTTTTCCATAGTTAAAGCTTTTTGCACCACTGTACCATTATTAACCCATTTTGTCCCACTTTACCATATACATATAAATATTTTTACCCCACTGTACCATAGTAAACCCTTTTTGCACCACTGTGCCCCATTCAACTCTTTATCTCACTGTACACAATTTTAACCCCACTGTACCATATAACAAATTTTTGTTTCACTGTACCGTATTTAAAACGTGTCTCCACGCTAGCATTCTTAAACCTTTTTCCCCGACTCTAACATATTTAATCATATTTTCTCCACTCCACTATTTAACCGTTTTTGACCACAGTGCTCCTAAAACCATATAAACTCTTCATATCTCATGTTTAAGTTACAATTTTGGGAGACTGTTCCCTTTTTTCGCCATGCTCCATACTTAACCAGTCTTGTCCCACGCTGTCTCTTAAAGTTAGAATTACTAAAAATCACTTCCAATCTCTAGTTTATGTTCCAAAAGTTACCCTGGAGTCATTGATCCATGTTTGACATTTTTAAGCCACTGTACTATATTTTACACCTTTCGCCCTACTGTGCCCCGAAAACTACGAATCCAAAAAAACTGAATACCCCGATCCGTTGTCATAAAGACATCCTTCGCTTTTCACCATTCTAATTTTAGACTTTAAATTTGTCGGTGGTACCATATCTATAACTTTCTGCCCCACTGTGCCTCTAAATTTTGAAAAAATCGCTCCTTCTTCTTGTTTTCGACCCAAGAGCTACTCTCACACCAAATTTCACGATTCTAGGTCTTGCCATTTGGATTTGGCTCTTGTATCACATTTTTCCCTTTTTACCCCACTGTGTACGTAAATGTTCGAATCCTGTCAATTTCAGAGTCTACCTCATAAGGGCTACCCTCACACTAAATTTCACGATTCTAGCTCTTGCCACTTGAATTTGGCTGTTGTACTACATTTATCCCATTTTTCCCTTTTTACCTTACGGTGTACGTAAATGTTCGAATTTCGAAAAATCCTGTCACTTTCAGAGTCTACCTCATAAGGGCTACCCTCACACAAAATTTCACGATTCTAGCTCTTGCCATTTAGATTTGGCTGATGTAACACATTTATCACCTTTTACCCCACTGTGTGCGTAAATGTTCGAATTTCGAAAAATCCTGCCAATTTCTGAGTCTACCTCATAATGGCTACCCTCACGCCAAATTTCACGATTCTAGCTCATTCCGTTTAGATTTGGCGATGGTACCATATTTATCCCTTTTTGCCCCATTATGCGGGTAATAGTACGAATTTCGAAAAATACCGTCTTATTGCTCGTCTACATCCCAAGGGCTACCCTTCCACAAAATTTCATGATTCTAGCTTCAGCCGTTTGGCCTGGGCGATGATCAGTCAGTCAATCAGTCAGCCAGTCACGCAACAATTATATATATATAGATTAAAATTTAATTTTAATTTCTATTTTAAATTAAAAATAATATATTTAAAAATATCGTGTCATTTTTAAAGAGCACAATCTGTTAATAAACATATTAATATATAATATATATATATATATGTATATATTTCAACTCAGTCCAAAACGGGATTCTTGTTTCGCGCCCTTTCGGGAAAATTTCATCAAAATCGGAGAGAAGGGCCAACATTTGTATAACCGCTTCACATAGATTTACTCATATATGTCAAAGACAATATAATTTAAGAAGACATTCCTTCCTGTAGCGAGTAATTGTCAGTTACAAACGAATAGGAATTTGATTCCAACGAGTGAGGTTTTTCGCGGATTTTCAGGCCGTTTTTCCCGAATTTTTTGTAATTGAATATTAAATTTTTGTTCGATTTCTGATTAATTCCTTAGCGATCACACAAATGTTCTCTCTTCTCTCCGATTTTAATGAAATTTTCCAGATATGTGCTTTGAAGTGTGCAGTAGAATAATCACAATTTAAATTTTTATTTAAATTTTTTTTTAATACTTTTAAAAAACTCGTGTAATTTTTTAGAAACCCAATCTGTTAGTTAGCCATTAAAAAACAAAAAAATAAAACAAATCATTGCTAAGCAAATGCCTCATCCGATTTAAAAAAAAAAATTTACTGAAATAGTGATAATATGCGTTTTTTTTTAATTATATATTATATGCAAATTTTATATAGACCTTCCTTTGCTGAAAAATGTTAACTACAAATTCTACCAATTTTTCATTTGAAAAAATTCTAGATATTTTGCATGTTAGTCATTGAATGCGATCGGATCTATGACCAATATTATTTGTTTTATTGATCATCCATAATATTTTAGAATATTTCTACCATTCATAATTTTAAAAACATAAATTACATCTCGAAGGAATTATAAAAAAAAACCTTAACATAAGACAAATTTAGTAAGTTTTCCTTAATTTTTTCATATCATATCAAATCGTCATTTCAGGTAAAAAATCGTCAAATCGGCATTTTTTGGCCCTAAAAATCGACAAAATGACGATAAATCGTCATTTCTGGCAACACTGTGTACACTGTAATGTTTTTACACAGTACACTGAAAAGTGGGCGTCATTGGCACGCCTCTCTCGATACCTCCCACTTATAACTTATAGGCTTATAAGTGTAGCACCGGTGCATTCTTTAAAGTTATTAAATTCAATTTAAATTGATAATAATTAAATTAAAACAAACAAATATATTCAGCAATATTTTTTGGGACTGAAGGTGAGGGGATTCATAAGTCGGTTTACCCCAATGAACTTTCTTACTCGTTTATTTATATTTTCCGAATCATAAAATACAATAGAGCGTCCAGAAGGTGTTTTGGTAGAGTGTTCGCCTATGAGTTTGGGGGCCGTAGGTTTGATTCCCACCAGAGGCTCTTGTCTTTCGCTACAAAAATATAATAAGCAACATGGTCTTTGTCACCCAGTCTTTTTCTAGACCGTAAAATTAGAATATAAATTTACTTTGCCTTGTAATTCATATATTTTCGATTCACACGACTGAAATTTCTTACTTGTTTATTTTTTTACTCGTATCCTCCTTTACATGCATGCCAATTTATAGCCCTATCCAGCCACACACTTCAAAAATAAAATTAGAATAACATATCGATTTTTAAAAATTTCATCGTTTGGATTCGCAAATCAACCTATTATTCTATCGAGGGATATTAATTATAACATTGTAGTACTGGAAAATTAACGAGATATTTTCACAGTAAGAATAGAATTTAAAAAGATCAATGAAGTTAGTCTACTCTATTCCTTTCAGCCAATAGTCTATGTACGGGAAGTACACTGATAGAAAAACCGTTCGTCACCATGACGAATCCGTTTCGTCAATACATCTTCGTACTGGTGACGAAAAGTTTCGTACATGCGATGTCTTTGTGCGTCAATAGAACGAACACGATCATCAACCTATGTTTTTGGTGATTTCGAAATTCGTCGAGGGAACGATAAGGTTTCATTCCCACGACGAAATGATTTTATTGACCATTTTGATGAAAATATGATAAAACGAGGCAATCAATTTATAGTTTGTGCTTAATTGTACTGTTCTACATGCGTTCTGATTACCTTAGGTAAATAATTTGTTGTAAAAGTTTAATTTAAAAAATCTAATAATTGTGAAGAATGGAGTTCGACGTGGTGATGAATGGAGTTCGTCGTGGTAATGAACGGGATTCGTCGTGATGATGAATAGGATTCGTCGTGGTGATGAATTGTAGTCATCGTGGTGATGAATGGTATTCGTCTGTTGGCAAATACATTACTCGATGAGATTATTTTTGATTAAAAATATGAGAAGTAGTGAATACTTCTCGTTCGTTTCCTTTAAGCCTTACCTGATAAGAACTGCGTTTCGAATAATCACAACTGAACCTAGCAAAGCTGTCAAGTGATTTTATCTTCCATACCTTTTAATGGTCTAAAACCAGAAGAATATTTATTGAAATTTTTAAAATTTAAATAGTCGGGGCATGAATTCGTAGTGGTGATGAATGGGATTCATCGTGGTGATGAATGGGATTCATCGTGGTGATGAACATGATTCATCGTAGGGATGAATGGTATTCATCGTGGTGATGTAAGGGATTCGTCGTGGCAATGAACTCGATTAATCGTAGGGATGAAATGTGATCAGCCTGAGGACGAAAGTTTTTGGAAACAGAGATTCGTCATGGTGACGAACATATTCATCAAGAGGATTATTCCGTACGTTAGCTGACTTTTGACGAAAAAATAATCGTGATGATGTACAAATTCGTCGTCATGACGAAGCTTTTTCTATCAGTGTAGTCAGGTAGAGCAGGGCAGTAATCCATAACAGTGCTGTTACAATTAAATTTATTAAATAAATTGAACTTTATTTCTATGATAGTTAGTTAATATAGTTTGTCATATTTGTTGCATTTTTTTAGTCGCTGGCATTGCTGCTATCGACAATTGTCATCAAAGTCTCAGATTCGTGCGATCATGCGAAGTGACGTAGTGCATTTAAACGACGTTATGTTCCAGACTTAATTTTATATACACTTGACCTTACGAATAAAAAAATATGTACTAGATAATAGTGAACAACATAATAACGATAAAAACAACAACAAAAATATTTATATTTTAGTGCTCGAATCACTCCATATTTTTTATGATTTAACAGAAAAGTTAAAAATCCAAAACACTGACTGACTGACCCATTTATTCTGAATAACTGTATACAAAATAAAAAAGAATACAAGGTCGTTATCGCTTTTATATTAAAGATAATTAAACTCTAACAACAGATGGTGTAGTGCAACTAAAATGTGTTCAAGCATCAAGCATCAGGCACGTGCTAATCACAGTGACTGATACTTTGGATAAATCTGATCTCCTGGTATAGGGAAGCGGAGAGTATTTCAGAAGTATCGGCAAAACATCAATGAAATTAAATTTCCCTACAAAGCGGAATACATTACTAAAGCGATTGTCTGACAATTTTAATCCATCACATGCGTTATGATGTTCTACCAACTACCCTCAAACTGATACAATTAAAATGAAATTATTTGCATATTTATTTAAGCGATGTTAGACTGATAATTTTATGTTATCCTATTACTCAGAGCGGCACATGTATTTGAAGATTTTAAAATAAAACAATCAATCAAAAAGTTGATACAAAATCCTCCACCATTTCTTGCAGACAATGTGGTATTTTGAAGAATAAAACACATATATATATATAATTAAATTAAAGCATAATTGGCACCTTTAAAAACTGTATAAATTCTTTCAGATGATCTACATATTGGCCTACTATGCGTGTGAAGGTCGGCGAATCAAAGCGATCGGCTTTTAATATTTCCCTGTGTTCATTTCCCGCCAAAAGAGAATTCTTTATTTACGCTCCACTCAACTCAATAGCACTTAGGGTTCTTTGACACACTTCATGTTACGAGTATATTTTGTGATTATTATGAACTCCTGATATTGTAGGCGGTTAAAATCTTTGATGATCAAAAGAGGCCAACAAATTAGGGTGTTTTTTTTCGTTACCTCTTCTAAATGGATATATGTTTAAATATGAGGATTATTGTTTCGAAATTCGAAAGTGGGTAGGTCGATGTTAAAAGTATATGAAACAAACCGTGTGTGAGACTTTACCGGAATTCACATTTAAATAAAATGTTCGCTACTACGCACAGTGGGTGAAGTTTCAGAAAGGAAAATAATTTATACTTTTATTAACCAGACAACCGATTGCGACAACCAGGAACGATTTTCGAAGAGGTATTATATAAGTACAGTTCTTTCCAGTAAGAGTGATATTATTTCTTTGAAAAAAAAACACACTTATTGTTAATGAAATTCAAAAGGTTTTTATTTAATGTGAAGTATAATCGATACAATTAAGTTCTAAATAAAACGTCATTCAAATGGACTCCACGACTTTTTCTGCAGGAACGAATTCGATTAACCCAATTTTCGAGCACTTTTTCCACTAAATCAATTCGTATGTCATAAATGACACGTTCAATATTGACTTGTAAAGCTTGAAGAGAGTCTGGTTTATTTCGAAAGACCAATGACTTCAAATAACCCCACAAGAAATAGTCTAATGGTGTTAAATCACAACTTCTTGGAGGCCAATCAATTTCACAATTTCTTGAAATAATCGAATCTCCAAATATTACTCGCAACAATTCAACTTTTTCATTTGCTGTGTGGCTCTTAACGAGAGCTAAGATATTGCTCATGGGTGTCGAAGTCAAAAAAAATGGACAGCATCATTTTCACATGTGGATGAAAAGTTTATTTCTGCTCTAGCTCCTTAACGGTACGAGAGCTAAAAGGTCGTAGGTCGACTGGAAAGTGTCTTTTTTGGATTTTTAAAAAAATGGACTTAGCGCACGAAAAGTTGCAATTGGAGAACGATTATTCTGATAATAAAACTGAATAATTTGTAAACGTTGTTCTTGCGTATACAAATTGAAATTGTAAACACTACTGAATACAATGAAAAACTATTGACAGGTCATGACATATTACAAATGACCGAAACGTCAATTCAAAATCATATCATTCCTATAGCACCCACGGTCCACTTCGTTGCTCCAGATTTCAGATTTCGAATTCCGTCCATATTTGGACTAATCGCGTAGACTGCCACCAAAGCAGTCTACGCGGTCTGTTCATGATATCTCCATTTCAAATCTTGGCTTATATGACCAGTGCCAAACCCATTTGACCGATCGCGCCCATTTTTGGACCAAAACATGGCTCACATAGGCGGGGCCTCGCCCATAGGTCTGATCCCGCCCATTTTTGGACCAATAACATAGAATGCCACCAGAAACATATACAAAAAATTATTGCACTCTCGCTGACAAATTGCGCAAGATTTAAAAATGTGGCTTATATGGGTGAGGCCACGCTCATTGGTCCGATCCCGCCCATTTTGGACCAATCACGAAGATTCGCATCTACTTCAAGTTGTACTACAGAAAGCCCAGGTCTGGTGGCCCATCTGGGATCACGGTCCAGTCCCAATCAGATAGTGACAGTAGGAATCTCTCAAAAACTCATAACCCAAATTGGATTATGTGGGCGGTGCTACGCCCCCTCAATCAAAAACTTATATAGCCTATGTCACCCGCTAGGCTCATATGAAGATTCCCTGAAAATTTGATCACAATCGGTGTAGCCGTTTTGGAGTCCATACGTAACATACACACATGCAATTTTATATATATAGATATTAGGCCGGGTCGATTTGTGGGGAGGCAAAAAAAGTCGCCATTGTTCAGTGAAAATCGTATTCTAGGGATCAAAATAAGAAACTTTGCCGAAGGAACCATACCTCTAAAACGAATTCTGATGTCCCTTAATTTGGGTCGAACTTTTGGGTAGGGGCAAAAATCCCACTTTGACCCATTTAGAGCGCTCCAATCGAGTCAAAATTTAAATAAATATAAAACAAATAAAACACAATCTAATTTCAGTATATTGCAAATTAAGTGATATATACCCTCGTATCACTAAAGTGAGGGTATGAAAAGGGGGCATCTTTATTATTTTCAAACAACACAATTGGGGGGTGAGTTTTACCGTGTGCGAGAGTTAGTTCACGAAAAAACGAGCCCTCGAATAGAGAGTAAAAAGACAAGTGAAGTTGCAGCTGAAGACCCGAACATAGAGCAAGGTGACACTTAAATCACAATAACGGACGCTCGCACTTCTACACTTGATACGAATAGTCTCCGAAAAGCAACGTCATTGGGATCCAGTGATGTCAAAGTTTCTAACTTACGCACCTGCAATTCAACGGTTTGAAGTATATTTTGTTGTTATAGTAAAAGTTATTTAAAAAATGTACAATATATTTATATACATCTTAAAGGAAACTTCCTGTTGAATGTTCCCGAAGAGAGAAAGGCTCGGCTTAGCGGAAACACTAAAATTCCATTTTGGGGATATTCAAATTTATTTTTGGAAATTGTGACATTTAGATTTGTAAATATAATGATGTTATAAATAATTTCGATTTTTAACATCAATATCTACGAGTTACAAAAAAATATATTAATTTTCAAATATTTCACGGAATTATTATCCACTGAGACAAAAGTTATGTTAATTTAAAGTTATACTTTCCAAGATATATATATTTTCGCCCCCGTGTATTAGAGTGGGCCCACATTTAAAACTAAAATTCTCTAATATCGTCTACAATTGTGCCAAGTTTTGTTGCAATCAGTCGGCTGGTAAAGAAACGGAGAATTGTTTCCCTTTTTCACGGAAAATTCAGATAAGTATGAGTAATATAATTTTCAAGGAAAGCATTTTCATATAAATTTAACCCTTTTGAAGATACTTTATTCATCCCAGTCTACATGCATGCCGCTTTGGTATTAAAGGTTATTTAAAATCTAACAGGTGTTGGTGCCCCTCTGAACAAAGTTCTTGCATCAAGAGCTCGTATTACTTAATGCGGCTATTGGTCTAGGTCAATGTGCAGTCCTGGTATATGATAGTGGAAAGTGTCTTTGATATATCGCTAAAGCAATGTATCAAAGACAAAATTCCGACAAAATGTTGAACTACTCCACGTGCCATCGAAAAATGCGGAGATTAATTGCTTTGGTTTGCCGTCAAGGGACAGTGCACTCCCTGAAAAAATAATTTAATCACATTTTGTTAACATAATAAAAACGGAAAATTTGCGCTTCCATATATTTTATGTTAGCCTGGTACTGAAAAGCGGCAAATGTTTTTGAAGATCGCTGAACAGAAGGAATAAAGAGGCGCCGATCAGCACAAAGTGAGTGTTGTTTCTTCATACTTCAAAAAAACAACCCAACCGAAACAATTAGTTTGGATTGGGAGAATGCACTAAGGCATACAAAGTGGAATTTTGAAGATACATAGAAATTGAAGCATATCATAATTGCCACCCTTAACATTGTGTGTCCAACTAAGTGATCTACATACCACTTATTGACTTATACATACTGGGTTGGAAATTCGGTATATCAAAGTGATTGGCACTTAGCGTATCGGTCTTTCCTGTTCTACACAAAGCAAAGGGATCCCTCAATATCCCTCCTCCTAACAATACTAAGAGTTCATTGACATCATGCATACTTATACACAAATATGCATTTTCTGACCGTTATGATCGCCTGGTAAGTATAGCGGCAAAAATCTTTGAAAATGTTCTGAAAATGTCGGCATTTTTATTCAACACAAAATGTAGTAATACTTTTTGTTTCCTAACAAATATCTTTGGTGGTGAAGAATTCACCTTAACTACCGCATGTATCTGTTTGAAAGGCACAATTTTGAAGTGTATGTGGATAGTTTTGATGTTCCGACAAATTAGCCTATTTGTTTCACCTGAACAATTACCGTGACGACAATGACTTGGATCAGTGGTCTTGTGTTCCTCAGTAATGATCACTCATCAAATGCATTTCAAATAAAATCAAATGTGTGGCACTACAATTAAATAAAATCTATTTGCACCTTCTGTCAAAAGTATATTTCATGCTATTCTGGTAGAGCGGCACATTGTTTTGAAGATTTGACAAGGTTGGCAATCAAATGAAAAAATATGTCCCACGAGTATAAAGAGTTAACACTTGCAAGAATGGCAGCAGCAAATTTGATTGTATATTATGTCCATGACTCTGCTGAAGATCGTAAATAATAATTCCCGTAAGTAAAAAAGGATCAGAGTCTTCCACTCAACTGTAATGTGGCTTCTATCACTTTTGATCTCCTGGTATTTATAGCGGCAATAACCTTTAAAGATGTTAAGAGAGTTCCCTTTTAAATTTGAAACACAGGAAATATAAGTATTTTTTGTTCCCAATGTAAATATCTTTGGTGGTTGAAAAATTTACCCTACCATTCGCATCTGTTTGATAGGTAAACTGCTCAAGGGTATGTCAAATACCTATGCGAATTTAGTATTATGTCTCGGCAAATCAGAACAGAGGGGGAAATAAAAAAAGATAAATTAATTAAATAGAGATAAATGACCATTATCAGTACCAGGCTAACATAGCCTGGTACTGAAAGCGGCAAATGGTTTTGAAGATTCGACTAAATGGGTTATCAAATGGGAAAAATTGGCCTAAGAGCACAACGTGTTTTTACACTTAAGAGAATAATAACTCAGGCGCAGGAAGTAAGGAAACATATGTAATTAAATCAACGCATAATTGGAATGTTCTACAGTTTTGTTGTTTGCCAGCATTCAAAATTATGTATTAGTAGACATTTCCATGACCCAAAAATAGTGTCGCACGGTGTTATTCATCAAAAGCATTTATATTATTTTTGAAAGGTAGGTTTGGTGGTATCGAAACATCCCTTGTCGTAATAACGACAAGGGTATTCGCTAATGACATTGTGTTTATTGACTAATGCTAATTAATCAAATGCATTTCAAATAAAATCAAGATATCCAACAATATCATGTTGCAACTTATGAAAGCCTGGTACTGAAAGCGGCAAATTTTTTTGAAGATACTATAAACGCTGTTTCAAATGAGTACAAATTGTTTCAGAGCTCAGTGTTGTCGTGCACTCTTAAGAGAATACGTATCTTAGCCGCTGCAATGTTAATTATGAACTATTTACATGACACAGTAGAAGATCGTAAGAAAATTAAATTAACGTATAATTGGCACCCTCAAAAATAATGTATCCTAATATTTGTGTACACTGCATTTGACGGCACATAAAAGAGATCAACATTTAATATTAGGTATTTCCTTATTTTCAAGCAGAGAATATTCCCTTCCACTCAAAAACACAGCATTAGTTAACACACAGATTTTAATTTTCTGCACACTTATGAACTCCTGGTATTTAAAGCGGCAAACATCTTTGAAGACATTCTTTTAAAGTATACTTTACGGATTCTTATTTAATATAGGAATATAGTAGTGTTTATTTAAACATTTTGCTAATTCAAATATCTTTGGTGGTTGAAATCGCATCTGTTTGATACGTAAACCAATCGAGGGCATGTATAATATCGCAACAATGTACTATGGGTAAGTATAATGTTCATACACAACTCCGGCTATGGCAACATCTGCAATTATAATAACGCATAATTGGCACCCTAAAATATTATTTACACATTCAAGCAATCCAAACATTTTTCTACAACGTATTTGAAGTTCAACACTTCAAAGTGATCGGCACTGAATATTTTTGGCATTTCCGTTTTTCATCTAGAGAAAATGAATCAGAGTACCTTCATCCACTCAATCGCATTTACGTGAGAGTTTGCTGATATATTTAGCACTCATTCGAATTTTCTGCAAATTATTTATGAACTCCTGATACTGAGAGCGGCTAAAATGTTTTGAAGATTTCACAGCACCTGAAAATGTTATGGGATTTTATACAAAATACTCGTGCAATGAACTCAAATTTGGGGTGTGTTTGTGGCCGAAATTCACCTGACATTCTCATGAGTTTGATAGGCACTTCGATCAAAGGTAAGTATAAAATGTGCCTTTAAAATTGATAATATATGTATTTTTATTATGCAAACATAATATTATATAATTTATAATAGTCGTATTACTATTACTAGCAGGCACCCGCTGCTTCGCATGCGAACATTTATAACAAAAGCATTTTGATTACACTTTATCTTCGCAGTTTGTCTGAGCTCAAGCACAGAAATATCTGTATAAAATCATTTACATTCCCTACGAGGGCGGTTCGGAAACTTCTTAGCCTATCAATGAAAGAGAATAGATAGTTTTTCAGAAATATTTTAAATTTTTCAATATAATCTCCTGAAACTTCAATACACTTTGTCCAACGCTTATCTTGCAATTCTATCCCTTGATTAAAATAGTTTTCCTCAAGGTCTTCAAAATAGTGGTTTACAACTGTAATTGCATCTTCATTTGAGATAAAACGCTTGCCAGCAAGGAATTTTTTTAGATTTGGGAACAGGTAAAAGTCACTGGGAGCTAAATCAGGAGAATAAGGTGGGCGGTCAAGCAACTCGTACTTTAATTCGTTGATTTTAGCCATTGTTAAAACATGCTTGTGCGCTGGTGCGTTGTCTTGATGAAAAATTATTTTTTTGTGTTGTAAGCCAGGACGTTTTTCTCGAATTTGTACATTTAATTGATCCAAAAGGTTGCAATAGTACTCTGAATTTATTGTTTTACCCTTTTGCAGATAGTCAATCAATAAAATACCCTTGAAGTCCCAAAAAACCGTTGCCATAACCTTACCAGCCGATTGAATTGTTTTTGCCTTCTTTGGGGCACTTCCTCCAGCTTCAGTCCATTGTGTGGATTGTTCTTTTGTCTCTGGAGTATAGTGGGGAACCATGTCTCATCAACAGTTATGAAACGACGCTTAAAATCCATTTTATTTCGCTTAAAACGATCCAAAAAAGCTTGAGAAATGTTCATTCTTATGCGTTTTTGGTCGACTGTTAACAAGTGCGGCACCCATCTTGCAGAAAGCTTTTTCATCTGTAGTTCATCATGCAAAATTAAATGGACTCGATCATTTGAGATGCCCATGATATTAGCTATTTCACGTACTTTTATTCGTCGATCATTTAATACCATATCATGCACTTTGGCTACAATTTCTGTTGTTGTTGCTGTTTTTGGACGTCCACTACGTGGTTCATCTTCAATGCTTGTACGACCACGTTTAAATACAGCAACCCAATTTTTTACTGTTGCATATGAAGGAGCACTTTCACCTAACACATTCACCATATCATTATGAATTTCTTGTCCCGATAAACCTTTTTTATGTAAATATTTAATGACACCACGCATTTCTAATTTTTCCATTGTAAAAAAATCGCGGATGCGTCTTTTGTGAACACCTGTTTCTATATGAAGGAGTTGCCAGATCGAAACAAAATTTAACATGTGTTCATAGCAGAGATGGAAGTTTCCAAAACACTTAACTTTTTTCTGTTTATACCGCGCTTTTTGTGCTAGGCTAAGAAGTTTCCGAACCGCCCTCGTATTAAAATCTTTGTTATTCAAATAGTCTTGTTGACCCTTACTGTGATATTTAACTAATGTAGTACGTCTAAACAAATTTCGGAAAACTTGCTGTCATCCAGCCAACTTTTAGATAATAAAACTTTTCAGTCAATTTTTAAAGGCACCCGACGTCGTAATACATAGTTTCGATTACTCCGATTTAGTAATGCCACTTTTAATTTAAGTAAAAAGTATATGACCAAGTAATAATACAAACTAATAAGTCTACACTGATAGAAAAAGCTTCGTCATGACGACGAATTTGTACATCATCACGATTATTTTTTCGTCAAAAGTCAGCTAACGTACGGAATAATCCTCTTGATGAATTTGTTCGTCACTATGACGAATCTCTGTTTCCAAAAACTTTCGTCCTCAGGATGATCACATTTCATTCCTACGATGAATCGAGTTCATTACCACGACGAACTCCATTCACCACCACGACTAATCCCATTCATCACCACGGCGAATTCCATTCATCATCACGACGAATCCCATTCATCACCACGACGAATTCCAATCATCACCACGACGACTATTTAAATTTTAAAAATTTCAATAAATATTCTTCTGGTTTTAGACCATTAAAAACGGTATGGAAAATAAAATTATTTGACAGCTTTACCAGGTTCAGTAGTGGTTCTTCGGTTCGAAACACAGTTCTTATCAGTAAAGACTTAAAGCAAATTAACGAGAAGTATTCATCACTTCTGATATTTTAAATCAAAAACAATCTCAACAAGTAATGTATTTGCTAACAGACGAATTCCATTCGTCACCACGACGAATACCATTCATCACCACGACGAATCCCGTTCATCATCACGACGATTACCATTCACCACCACGACGAATCCCGTTCATCATCACGACGATTACCATTCACCACCACGACGAATCCCATTCATCACCATGACGAATTCTATTCATCGCCTTTATTAAATTTTTAAATTAAACTTTTACAACAAATTATTTAACTAAGGTAATCAGAACGCATATTGAACAGTACAATTAAGCATAAACTATAAATTTATTGCTTCGTTTTATCATATTTTAAGCTAAAAGGTCAAAAAAATCTTTTCGTCGTGGGAATGAAACCTTATCGTTGCCTCGACGAATTTCGAAATCTCCAAAAACATGGGTTGATGATCATGTTCGTTCTATTGACGTACAAAAACATCGCATGTACGAAACTTTTCGTCACCAGTACGAAGATATATTGACGAAACTGATTCGTCATGGTGACGAACGGTTTTTCTATCAGTGTATCTAGTTGTTGTGGTATTTCACCTACAAAATATATAGTACAAATATGTATAGATATGCACCGGTCCGGTAATTCCGATACAGTGTGCACAAAACAAATTTCGGTCTTCTCCGATAAATAGTTTCCGAGATATTTCAAATGCAAATATTGCCACGCCCTCTTATTAAAACCCGCCCACTTTTGGTGAAAGTACTAATATTGACCCCAATAACAGACTATCCAATTTTTGTTCTAATACGGTCAATAGTTTCCGAGATATTTAATTTTCAAACATTACTACGCCCACTTTTGCCACACCCACTTATCCGAAGCCGTCCATCAAATTTCATTCTTCTACGATCAATACATTCTGAGATATTCAAATTTTAAATAATGCCACGCCCACTTTTGACTCCGTCCACTTTTTTAAGAACCATCTGTGACCGAGAGGCGTTCATATAAAAGAAACATTTTTAAAATCGGTTCAGTAGTTCTTGCATGACGGCGTTACAAAGAATTTGTCTACCTTTTTATATATACGAGGTATGTTCAAAGAATATCGCGAATTTTTAATTTCCGCGGGCTACGAGTATTTGATTTTTGATATTTTTGTAGCGTTATGTTGGTACTCATGTCCCTTACTTATGCTGACAAGGTCGGCCATTTTGAATGTTAGCTAATTTTTGACAGCTGTTGTGCTTGAACTTGACTTCGATTTTTATCTATTTCAGAAAAAGGATCAAAATAAAGTGCGCTGACGCATTCCGAATGTTGACTGTGGCATATGGTGAAGCTACCTTGGACCAAAGCAACGTTTATCGGTGGTACAAAATGTTCTTAGAGGGCCGAGAAGATGCGAAGGACGAACAGCGTGCCCGACGCCCGAGCTCACAGTTTTCTTTGATTGCAGGGGCGTGGTGCATTATGAGTTCTTGCCACAGGGCACGATCAATAAAGAATATTACCTGCAACTTATGCGCAAAGTGCGCGAAGCAATCCGCCAAAAACGCCCGGATTTGTGGATGAACAAAAACTGGCTTTTGCACCATGATAACGCCCCTGCACACACATCGTTGCTTGTGCGCGAATATTTGGCCAAAAACAACACCGTAATGGTGCCGCAGCCACCGTATTCCCTGACCTAGCCCCCTGTGACTATTTTTTGTTCCCAAAACTGAAAAGGCCCATGAAAGGACGATGCAACACCAGGATGAACAAGATCACAAAAAATTATTAATTGAAGTGCTTCAAGGATTGGAAAAAAAATTTGGCAGAAGTGTATTATATCCGAGGGGAATTACTTTGAAGGGGACAAAAATAGATATTCATGAATAAATAAATACTTTTTGAAAAAATACAAAATTCGCAAATTTTTTTGAACATACTATGTATTTATATATATAGAGAGATAACGAAATTCATTTTTGAGCTATGGTTTCTTCGGCAAAGTTTCTTAGAATAATCCGCGAATCGCGACGCGCCTTTAATCAATTTTCTCTATTCTTCAATATTTTGGAAAAATACCTATTTCGAATGATCTGGAGCCCTGAAATAAATTCTGAGCTATGGTTTCTTCGGCAAAGTTTTTTTGGTATGTCCCATATAACAAGAATCACGATGCGCCTTTATCGCAAATAAATTTGACACACCCGTCAATTGAGTGAACTTTTGAATGGTTAAGAACTGGAGGCTGTTGAATTTTGACATTTTGGCCAAACGGTCCTTTTTCCCATCCGTATAACTAATTACCTATTGTGTTTAGAAAATGAGGGTCAACAAATTTCTATAGATTTTTCTTCAATATTTTTGTAAATTTTTTGGCAATTTATTTAATATTTTAATTCAAAATTATACTTAAGTGAAATGCTATAACTCGAAATGTGAACTTTCTTCGCGAAAAGAGCGATGTTTATGAACCTGTGTATATTTGTATCAACCAGGGATGTAACGAATATTCGTATTCGCATATGCGAAGGCGAATTATTCGCATCATTTTAACATTCGCTTTCGCAAAAACCATCTTTGGATTATTCGCTTTCGCAAAAATATATTTCAGTAATCGCTTCAATTTGTTAAAAGTCTCATATCATCCTATGCGCTTCACACATTTTGAACATATTAATACCAATGAAAACCTCTTCCACTTCTCTTTAAAACAGTTGAAAAATAAGCTTGTCCTTGTAACAGGAGGTAAAAATCCTGGAAAAGTATCACTTTAGTTCCTAAATTTTGTTGGTACTAAAATGCATATTTCACTATTCGCTTTCGCATTCGCAAGAAATATATTTCAATATTCGCTTTCGCATTCGGTTTCGCTAAAGTCACTTTCGTTACATCCCTAGTATCAACCCCTTGGGTTGGTAGCTGAATTTCAGATATTAAAGACCCCTCTATGTCTAAGCAAAATACAATTGTAGATTCCTTTAATTGAGCAAGTATTGTAAATATTTAATATGCAAAAAAAGAAAAATGTGTTTGACTAAAATTCCTATAACGTTTACTAGATCTTAAGATGTGATATGTTTATATCGTTATGATACTCGTATAAATAGGTTGAAAACAATACATTTTTATTTTTAAAGATTTTTTAATTTTCAATTAATAGCCTGTTTTTCTATCTGGAACGAAAACCTAATCGAAAGAAAACCAGTCACTCAATTTCGTCAGGAATTTGGTTTCTCTAAGGTTATTTCGTTCGTTCACCTGACCTTACGTCTATAGCGTAAGCAATTACGAATTGGGAAATAATATATCGGGTCCGTCAATAAGAGCGCTTCAAAAGTTTTTTTAAATAAAACAAAAACGGTTTTGGATATCAATGAAATTCTTTATTCCTGTGAAAGTACGTTCGATGCCATTATGTATGGAACTCGATTTCTTTAGCATGGCCACCACGGGCACGCTTGCAGAAGTTCAGACGCTGAACCCAATTTTCGACGGTTTTCAAGCATAAATCGGCCGATACTGCTGCAATTTCACGTTCGATATTCGTACGAAGTTCATCAATCATCGCTGGCTTGTTGGCATAGACCATAGACTTGACGTAGCCCCACAGGAAATAGTCTAACGGCGACAAATCGCACGACTGAGGCGACCAATCGACTGGACCATTTCGTGAGATAACACGTTCTCCAAACTTGGTTTCCAATAATTTGATTTTGGCATTCGCTGTGTGGCTTGTGGCGTCGTCCTGATGGAACCACATGTCCTCCAAGTCCATATCATACAATTGGGGCCAAATATATTCGGTTATCATTGAACGGTAGCGATTCCCATTCACAGTAACGAGCCGGTCTTGATCATCACGGAAGAAGTACGGCCCAATGACGCCGCCGGCCCATAAACCGCACCAAACCGTAATTTTTTCGGGATGCAATGATGACTCATGGAGTACGTGTGGATTGCTGTCTGACCAATAACGCATATTTTGTTTATTGACGAAGCCATTCAGTCAGAAATGAGCCTCATCGCTGAAGATGATTTTTCGCGCTCTTAACGTTGAGGCCACTGACTCCGAATTTCGATAGTAAATTTTAATAATTTCGACTCGTTGTTGGCTCGTATATCTTTCCATCATGAAATGGCAAACCTTACTGAAGAGAGATGTCAAAAGAGCGGCAAAATATATGACGTCGTTTGCTGTCCCTGTCGGTCTACTTTAATTGCCAGATAAACAATTTTGCAACTTGCGGCCAAAAAAGCTTACATTTTTGTAGACTCGAACAAAATATTTCAAATTCTGTTCAGTATGCGTATCGATGGCCACAACCAATGCAAGAATTCACCCAAAACAACAACCAATTTCTGGTTTTGATTGTGAAAACCGCTACACATGCGCAACTGGTGGTCGCATTGTGCATCAGCGACATGCAGAGCGGCTGCTATTATCACTTCTGTATGATGAAATGTGTATATATATTTTAGTTTATTTAGTTGGCTAATTAGATTTTAACATAATTATGATACATTCATATATACTTAGCATTTGTTTTCAGTACTTTTTTGCACTTTTTGAAGTATTTGACACTCAATAAAATTTATTTTTCTTTGAGTCACACACAAAGCAACAAGTGGCTGATAGAGAAACTCAAATTTGTGTGAAAATGCCTACGTTTTCTTTCGACTTGTCTTGTGTGTTGACTTTCGCATTTAGAGAAACCCAAATTGATTTTCATTCGCTTAGACGGCGAACGAAAGTGTTCGTTCGAGAGAGAGACCCAGACTATTGGGTTAGCCGAAAACAGTAACATTTTTTTTCATAAATATACTCCGATCCGTTGTCTATTTTGTTGACTACATAAAAAAATTTCAGGTGATGATCGTGTCCCATACGAATTTCTTCTAAACGCAACAGACAGCTTTTACGATTTTCTCTTGAAAAAGTACAATAGAATGCTGAATGAGAAATATCGACGAATCCTTCTCAAAAACTATAATTTTTCCAATTCATAAGAAAGAAATTGCGACGAGCCTGGAAATTATAAAGGGATAGCGTTCTCAAACTGCATTGTAAAGGTTATGATGGGTATTCTCAAAGAGAAGCTGAATTGGGTGGAATCTCAAAATATATTAAACGAATGCCAAGCTGGGTTCAGACGGGGATATTCAACGACTGACAACATATATAACCTATCGGCTATTGTGAATGTTGGAGATCGCCCCAACCCCCTCGACGACGATATCGACATGGATCTCATCGATTTGCATTAATCGATATCATCGCCGAGTTAATCGAGGAGGTCCCTACCAATGACAGCTGGTTTGAAGTTTTAGTTCGTCTTGAGCCTTTTGAAAGACCACTCTATCAATAAAGAGACCGCCCGTGTCTATTGTTTTTTATAAAAGCCAAAACTTTGTTTTCTTTGGATACCACAGCACCTCACGTAAGTATCGCTCGTATACTTACTTTGTCCTATTGTGTTTGTTTTGTGGTTAACCCCCATCAACAAAGTGCTACACAGTTGCCGCTCCGTGCAGCAACACTCTACTCAACAGGCTTCTAACACGCTTCCGTCGTTTAGAACCCAACAGATCCGCCGATTTAGGCAGGATTCTGTTCAGTGAACGTAAAATTATCTGAAAAAAATTTCGTCGACTTCAAAGCCGCATTCGATAATGTTTCCAGACAAGCGTATATTAACGCTAAATAAGGCAAATTGTTCGAATTAGGTGTATCATATAAGTTCAGCAAACTTGTTGAGAACATGTACAGTAACACTCAATACGCGGAATGGACAAGAGTGGAGCTATCGGCATATTTTGGTACATCATCCGGGGTAAATCAGGGTTGCCTGATGTCACCCTTACTATTCGCATTGTATATAAATTATGTATACGTGGTAAACTTGGGAGAGGCTTGTAATGCGGCAATAACAATATAAGGCTTCTCCTATATGCTGACGATATAGTCATTTTAGCTGATGATGCTGAAGTTCTGCAAAAAATGATAAACAATTTGGAGCAGTATTGTAGCAAATGGAACTTAGTGGTCAATATGAGCAAATCCAAAATTATGGTATTCCGAAGAGGAGGCGAATTAAGTAGAAAAGAAAAGTGGTGGTACCGAGGTTCTTAAGTAGAAATAACATCTAAATACAATTATTTAGGAGTAATATTCACACCAAAACTAAGTTTTCGTAAACACATTGAACGTAGAAATATGCAGGCGAAAACAGCAATTAATTCAACGTGGCAAAATATTTTTGGAGAAAAATCAAATAAGTTTGAAACAGAAATGGAAGTTATACCTGGCAGTATGTCGACCAATTCAAAGTTACGCATCGCAAGTAGGGGGCTTTAATTATTTTGAAGAAGTGGATTTACTACAAAGGTTCATTATGAAGAAAGTCCTTAAGTTACCAAAAACACGCCGAATTATATCTTAATGTTAGAAACATCCGCGGAGGCGAGTCGTATATATATACTGCGGGCTTACATTTAAGGTATATTAGCAAAATACAGACTCAATGCTCAAGTAACAGGTTGCCGAAGATTCTAACAAATTTACTGGTGGAGCGTGAACTGTTCTGGGTATCGGAATTAAAGAAAAAAGCTAGTCACCTAAACATTGATTGGCCAGAAACATTTAATTTCAGCGAACAATGGAATGATTTCAGTAACGAATTACAATCATCTATGAAACAAAGTAATGTTCAAAATATGTAGTTTAGCCATGAAAAATAACAGTGAACTATTTTACAAAGAATTGGACCACACTAGAAGTCCATTATACGAGTATATCAATGAAAATTATTGTACGGATAGTCTAATTTCAATCTTCAAGGCACGCAGTGGAATGCTGAATCTAAATGCACAGATGAAAGGAGTAAACTTTGCAATCTTTGCAATCTACGTGAAATTGAAACAGTGCAGCTTTTTCTGGGTATATGCCCCGTATTTAGAGAATATAGAATAGAGTTTTTCCAAAAACCAGCATTGAATGTAATGGAAATGGGAGGCATTTTAAATGGACAAATCGAAGGAAATTGGAGCAAACTTTTAACGTATTAAAAAAATATTGATAAATTGTACAGCGAAGATTTTCTTGGAGCTACATTAATATTAAATCTAAATAAACTTTTTACAGAGAGACAAATTCTAGAGAAATTATGGCGTTGAAATTCGAACTTGTTTACAAGTTTTTTCAATTAACAGTTTTTTATGCTTTTGTATGCGTAAAATTTTAAATTTGAATTGAAAATTAAGTACTGATAATTTTTTAAAATTTCTGGTTTTATTGGAAAGGTTGAACTTTGTACGACTGACTCGACAAATGAGAATCTTAGGGATGTACTCAGGTACGGGTGGGTTATTTAAAATTTTAAATTTGAATCGGATATAAAAAACTACTGGTAATTTTTTCAAATTTCTGGTGTTATTGGAAAGGTTAACTTTTGTCATTTAACAATGGAACACAATATCATTCATGTGACTACCAAGACTGGCTCGGCAGTACATCGGCGGCCGGAAGTTGGATCCCAAAAAATGCACCTCAAATGGATAATGAAAGTGCGCCCCAAATATGGGGCCTATTTTCGTTGCAATAAGTACTTTAGGAAATTACACCCCAATCAAAAAAACTGCATGAAATGAAGATACAACTCGAACAAACTAAGACATTTTCTCTACGTAAATTTTGGGAGTATGCAATAATACATGTACACGAACCCATTTTCTAATTATAAATCTTTTTCTGCACGGTCGACCATCGGTCTCTGTTTTAAGGACCTTCATTTATGGACATGATCCAAAGTTGGCTACGGGGACCAAATCTTTTATGCGTAGTCTCTCCTGTTTTAAAATTTAGAGATTAAAATAAACCTCAGAAAGATGAAAATAAACCCAAATGAAATTACGCCCCAAAAAAGAGACAAAAAATTAAATAAAGCCCCATCAAAATATTGGGGTGTATTTTCCTGTGGCCCAATTTCATTCCGTCCAGTACCTCATCCTTCGATTTCATGTTTCAACGCTTCATTTTGTTATAGATGCTTTGCGTATCATTTATCCTTAATGGCTCCTCACAGAAAATAATACAAAGGGCTCAAATCAGAATTCAAAGTAATCGGTAGTTCAAATTTTAAATGGCGCACCCTTTATTATTCGAAAAAAAAGAGCTCGCACTTTGCTTTCAGAACTAAATTCATTGCCCGTTTTTGCACGTTATTTTTGGCACATTACTTATTGTTTATTTTCACTGCAGTTCATTGTTTTCTTGTTACTCTGCATTATACACATATATACATTAAGAGAAATGTAAATATCACGAATTTATACGATCGACACCAACAAAAAAAAAACATCACTACAGCACACAGTTGATATTCCAATTTGTTTATATCTAACAACATTTTGAATATATGAAGTTTATTTATTTTAAATAAACACAATATAAACACGCCCGATTATCATGAACATTTTTGAATAACTGATTTAGATGAAATGCTGGAATGACGTCATATGAAATCATGTAGTGTCCGTGGTAATACACATAAACAAAGAAGTACTAGATGGTCCGTCCGACTCTTTAAAAAGTGACAGTTACGAACGATTAAATTTTAGACATTTGTTTTGCACTCTTCGAGTTATTTTGGCATTCTCTTATTAGCTCTCGAGATTTAATTTGCTGATTTAAAGATGTGTTTTGTGCTATTTTATTTTAAAAATCAATTGTGTTTGCTCCAATTGTGATTGTAAAGTGAAATGTTTGAGGAAAAATGCCAAAAATCCAAAATATCGTTAATTTTTAATTTCCGCGGGCTACGTGTATTTGATTTGTGATATTTTTGTAGCGTTATATTGGTACTCATGTCCCTTACTTATGCTGACAAGGTCGGCAATTTTGAATGTTTAGTTAATTTTTGACAGCTGTAGTGCTTGGATGTTTTATAACTTGTCTTCGATTTTTATCTATTTTTGAAAATGGATCAAACAATCTACATCAAATTTTGTGTGAAAACAAAATAAAGTGCGCTGACGCATTCCGAATGATGACTGTGGCATATGGCGAAGCTACCTTGGACCAAAGCAACGTTTATCGGTGGTACAAAATGTTCTTAGAGGGCCGAGAAGATGCGAAGGACGAACAGCGTGCCGGACGCCCAAGCACGTCATTTAAAGACGAAAACATTGATAAAGTGAATAAAATAATATTGGCCAATCGACGAATTACCATTACAGAAGTTGCTGAGGATCTAAACATATCGATTGATCCTGCCATTAAATTTTAACCAATGATTTGGGCATGAGTCGGGTCGCCGCAAAATTCGTGCCAAAATTGCTCAATTTGGACCAAAAACGTTAACATTGCTCAGGAGATGTTGAACTCGGTCCGTGACGACCCAAATTTGCTCCAGAGGGTCATAACTAGTGACGAATCATGGGTTTATGATTACGACGTGGAAACTAAAGCTCAATCATCCCAATGGAAGCTGCCACATGAACCAAGACCGAAAAAAGCGCGCCAAGTTCGGTCGAACGTAAAGGTTTTGCTCACAGTTTTCTTTCTTTTATGAAGAATATTACCTGCAAGTTATGCGCAAATTGCGCGAAGCAATCCGCCAAAAACGCCCGGATTTGTGGATGAACAAAAACTGGCTTTTGCACCATGATAACGCCCCTGCACACACATCGTTGCTTGTGCGCGAATATTTGGCCCAAAACAACACAGTAATGGTGCCGCAGCCACCGTATTCCCCTGACCAAGCCCCTGTGACTATTTTTTGTTCCCAAAACTGAAAGGGCCCATAAAAGGACGACGCTACGCCACGATTGAGTAGATAAAGACGGCATCGAAATAGGAGCTGAACAAGATCACAGAAAATGATTATTTGAAGTGCTTCGAGGATTGGAAAAAACATTTGGCAGAAGTGTATTATATCCGAGGGGAATTACTTTGAAGGCGACAAAATAGATATTCATGAGAAAATAAATACTTTTTGAAAAAATACAAAATTCGCGATATTTTTTGAACATACCTCGTATACCCCCGTATCACTAAAGTGAGGGTATAACAAGTAAAAAAGTTTTAGTCGGGTAAAGAGTCTAAAGAATAACACGGTGCAAAATTTTGCTAAATTCCATTCGTGTGGTAGGCACCAACGGAGGAGTGGGAACTTCGAACATTTTTCTCGAGGTGAGAGGAGTAATAAACTAATACTATGTGTGTAATTTCAGAAAATTCGAATATATAGTATACATGTTAATACAGACGCAATATTTCACTAAGTGCTAACCCTTTGTGGGGGAGGTACTTAAAGGAGTGGACCAATATGCTCAATCTTCTTAGACTAAGATGGAGAAAAATATTACCGCATACCAAATTTGAAGTCAGTCGGTTACTCCTTTTGAGAATAATGGTGCGCACCAGCCAGCAGACAGACGGACATTGCTCAAATGACTTTAAAATACCAAAATCGAATTTCCACCTAACATACATGGGGTCTGAGGTCACTCCTTAAATGTATTAGACTTTTGGCTAGTAGCAACTGTGATGAGGGGATAATAAAGGTACCCCTGTAAAGTAAGGGGATAATAAAATTCTCAGTTCGGCAGTCATGCGGTCTAGGTCACGATTTGTCTCAGAACTTCATTGAAACTCTCTATTTCTATAGAGTTTAAACCATCGCTAATAGCCCTCCGACCTCCCCCTCCCACTTTCACAACAGAATTGTGTGATCTGTGTGAGACCAAAGAACAATTAAATGGAACATGGGAAAATAAATCTAAAGCAAAAAAGCTCCTAACAAAGCCAACACATCGCCAAACCGAAGAGTAAATAACTGCAACAACAACAACCTATACAAACGACAACAAAAATGCTGAATGCAGATTTGCACATTGCCCAAAAAAGCGATTAACAAACAGAACACATAAATTCGTGACACGTGTCCATCTCTACTTTCAATTACAGAAACGGAACAGAACAGACTGATAGACGGACGGACAGACAATCGAAGTCGGCAGTCGGACAGACAGACATACATACGGTATTCGTATATGCAGTGCAATATCCCCAACAGCAATAACAGCAGCAGCAACAACCACAGCCGGCAGACAGACAGACATTTATTTGCGAGTCAGTGACCAAAAAAATAATAATAAAAAAAGACAACGTAAGTACTTCAGAAACAACAACGGCAACAACGCGACCGCTGACGAAAATAAAGAAAACAAACTTTTGTAGTTTTGTTTGTTAGTTTATAAGAGAGTTGAACCGACCGACCGCCACTCGGTCAGAGCCACATTGCCACGGGTAATGGAGCAACGAGTACGGGACGGGAGTGGGTACGCCGATGTCTCCGAACCGTCTGTTCGAGTAGACGAAAATGTTGAATGAATGGGAATTGTTGGCGCAAATTTTATATTTTCTGTTCTCCTGTTATAAAAAGCGGCAATTATCTTTGATAATTTGCAATAACAAAAACACCCTTAAAGCAAACAGTATTCCCTCGATTTACGGCCAACTGACCGACCCCCCAAAACCGCTCCTCTGCACCAATAATAGTATACACTTCAATGGCTTTTTGGCAATGTTTCCCTATGAAGTAGCAGCAGCAAAAGCAGCCAGCTATGTAAGTAAGCAAGAGTGTGTGCGTGTGTGTGCGCCGTGCACAGTGCACTTCATTCACTATTGTGGCGAAACACGCAAACAAATATGGGGACACAATCAAGAGAGTTACTGTGAGAGGGAGAGACACAACAAGCAAACGAATAGAAGAGTGGAGATTTTCTAAATGTCATGTTTGGATTCGGGCAAAGAAATCCCAACTGCAGTTTTTGTTGTTGTTTTTTTATATGTTGGCTTTGTTGCCCGAGCCGAGACGCCGTCATCGATTGCCAATATGTGCTGCATTAGCCAGACTTGCAAATTGTGGCGTTCAAATGGCCAAATGGTATTAACGGTGGTTTGGAGTTAATTGAAATTCCGTCACTATTCTTGTGTTGAACTTGTGGTCGGTCGGTCATATTCATTGACGTTTGTTGTAGCGATTTGTGGTTAGTAATAATAAGCAATGATTTACCTTGACTGAAATTAGGGATGCCAATGCAGATTTATGGAATTTGAACGAGTAAGAACAAAATAAGGCTTCACATGTCAACAATTGAAAAATTACCCAAAAAGAAATGAAGAATCAGTAAATGAAAGATTGCCAAAAATCATATTTTAATTGTCCTTTTACATGTCTCAAATTGGATTTGTAGTCAAAACTCTGTGCAAGCTTCCCTTTTTTGGACAGGTCTGTGGTAATGTAAAGTTGCCATGTATCCGGCCTACTAAAAATTGGGCCCAGAAAAATGCACCTGAATATGAAAATTAAGGTGAGCCCTAAATTTAGGGCCTATTTTCGTTACAAAGTGCTGTATGAAAGTACACCCCATAAAAAAACAACATCAAATGAAAATACACCTCAAAAATAATGTTGAGTACAAACAAACACGGTGAAAAAATCGCTTCTGTAGCATATTGTCCCAAACATATTCGGCTTGAAATATACATATGTTTAGGGTACACTCCAAATATATAATATTTGACACACACAAATATTATATGTTTGGGAGGATATTGTTCTAAACAATAATATGCTTCCATTCAAATATTTTTATACCCTCACTTTAGTGTGACGAGGGTATATATCATTTGCTACGGAAAAAAGTGTAACACGTCGAAGGAGTGACCTAAGACCCCAAGTATGTTCGGAGGAAATCCGTTTTGGGTCATTTTAAGTCGAATGAGCAATGTCCGTCCGTCTGTCTGTCTGTCTGTCTGTCTGTGTGTCTGCTGGCTGGTGCGCACGATAACTCTCGAAAGGAGTAACCGATTGACCTCAAATTTGGTATGTGGTAATATTTTTTTCTATCTCCGGCTAAGTTCGAAGATGGGCCATATTGGTCCACTCCTTCTAGTACCTCCCCCACAAAGGGTTAAAATGTTGTGAAATATTGATTCTTTAATAGCTGCTATACTACTTATTCGAATCTTTTGAAATTTCACATATAGTATTAGCTTATTAGTTGCTATCAACTCGAGAAAAATGGGCGAAGTCGCCACGTCCCTTTTGGTACCTCCCACACAAATGCACCATTTTGCACAAAAAGTTAACAGCTTATAACATTAATAACAGTGTATAAAAATACTTGAAATTTTGTACAGTATTATGCTTTTATATTGCCTACAGTCCAGGGAAAAATGGGTGTTGTTGCCACGCCCCTTTTGGTACCTCCCACACAAAGGTACCTTTTTGCACCAAAAGTTAACAGCTTATAACATTAAAACCAGTGTATACAAATACTTGAAATTTTTTACAGTGTAATGTTTTTATAGCGTCTATAGCCCTGTGAAAAATGGGCGTTATTGCCACGCCCCTTTTTGTACCTCCCACACAAAAATTCCCAAATCATACCACAATTTAATGTCTCATAACGTTTATACCAGTGCACATAAATGCTTATAAGTTGGCACAGTGCAATGAATTTAAAGTATCTAATGTTCAGCGAAAAAAAGGTGTATTATATAAACCCCTTCTGGTAACTCCCACACAAATTGACAGAATAATTCGTGTAATATTCAATATTACATTACTCACAAAGTGAGGGTATACCTTAGTCGGTTTACCCGACTGAAACTTTCTTACTTGTTTATTTGGAAGTTGTATTACCAAAATAAAGATTAATTTGTTATTAATTATTTTGGCAATGTATCAATGCCTTAACTTAAAGACAAGTTTTCAAAAGTTCGAAGAGCAATTTTTTCTATAAATTTTATATGTGTGTAAAATTTTATTAAAACTTAAATCGAATTATCTTTCGTAAATATAAATTGCATTGATGGATTGACAAAAAGTGATGAATTGGAATATTTATAAATTAAATGATAAAAACTAACTACTTTTCGAATAAGTTTTAAAGATCTTTTTAAATAAAATATATTTGGAAAACTTATTAAACAATAACTTTGTTTGTGTGTAAACACATATTTTATTTGTGCAATTTTTGATTTTCAAAAAAAATGTTTTTGTTAACGAAAATATAAAATTTAAAAAAATCGTTTCCAAGTATATTTTTTTCAATTCAAACATATCAAAAATGACAGCAGGTAAATCTGTTTAAGAACGAACAGGATTCAATAATAGCAAATATTTTATGCGTTCCCTGTCCAGTCACATATATGAAAATAAACCGCATAAAGCAGATATTTTTGGTGCCCATATCAATAAAAAAAACTGGGCTAAGCTAAAAGACGTTATCCTATGGACTGGTTCTAACTTAGGAAGGCAAAAAATTTGTCTGGTTATCTTAGTTACTTAAAGAAAACTGCGGGCCATTGAGTGGACTTAACGAGATTCTTCAGGATCTATGAAATAAATTCCAATCAAATAAACCCCAGTGAAATAATTCCTAAAAAAATTTAATAACTCTCAAAACAAAAAGTGAAATAAATTCCGAATAAAATATATCTCCAAAAAGAAAATGAAATAAGTCCCAGATATTGCGATTTATTTCGCAACGAAATAATTCCTAAAATAAAATAAAATAAGAGTTAATGAAATAATTTCCAACAAAATGAAATAAATCCCAATCGCATTACATCACAGCGTTTTTAAATGTTGGTACATTTGTCTCTAACATATCGAGCCATAACCTCCAAAAAGACGTAATCGCCGCCATGGTTTATTTTAATTTGTTGGAGGGAAATCGTTTACCTGTGACAAATGGCATAATGTGTCAGAATTTTCGGCGATTTTCTGCTGTGGAAAAAAATTACAACAAATTTTGTGTGAACAATGGAATTAAGTTCCGAAAAGCACTTGAAAGGTGAATGTATGGTGATTGTACTCTGAGTCAGAAAAATGTTTACAAGAGGTACAAGCTTTTCAAAGAAGGTCGAGAAGATGTGAATGACGACGCTCGTCCTGGAAGATCCATCACATCAAAAACCTCTGAAAATATTGAGAAAGTGAAGAAAATTGTTATGGAGAATCACTGTTAGAGAAGTGGCAGAGGATGTCGGCATATCGGGTGCTCATGTCATACAATTTTTTTCGGAAATTTTGGGCATGAACCGTGTGGCAGCGTAGTTCGTTCCAAAATTGCTGAAATTTGAGCAAAACGTTTCGTTCGTTTGCTGGCATCCCTATTTTCATTTAATGCAACTAAAAAAATAATTTGAAAAATACAATCGATTGAGTCTTATCCAATCTTACAATATAAAACCAGTTTTGTTCAAACATATGTATATATTGTAACATTAGACGTTGACACGAATTTGATCAATATTTTAACCTCTTTAAATCGTGTACTATGTACAATACATACATATATATTACAAATATTAGGGTGTAACGAAAATATATCGTTGGTATCATATAATAAAGTGACATAATCCATTTTAATAAAATTTAAATTAAAATTTTAGCAATATTTTCTATCGCAGCAAAAAGCACAATATCCTTTTCAGCAGCAGCGCTGAAAAGGAGGTCTCTAGACCTCAGGTTTTTTATTTTTTTTTATTTTTAATCCGAATGGAAACAAACTTTGCCTTTAGTTCAAATATTTGTTTGCATATTTACTACAAATTTCTATATTTGAACGATAAAACACAACATCACATAGTTGTACATGGCAATTCTTTGGAATATTCAAATAGAGAAGAGATAGACCCATTGTTTATTACACCGATCGGCATAGTATAACTTTTTGAGCTGATTAAGCCATGTACATCTGTCTGTCGTTCCGTCTGTCCATATATTCCCGTGATCAAAGCGAAGCTCTCAAATATGAAGCAATCTGTATGGAAATCTGTGTAGAGGAATTTCTTAGACTAGGGACAAAAATGGGGCACATCAGTCCATGTTCTGATATAGTGCCCTCCGACGTCACTTCTTGTCGCTCTGTAGAACACATTTTTCAATTGATCGTCCCAAGAGAAAATGGGGTACATTGGTCCCCCATATAAAGTCCCCTTACCGTTACTCCGTTTATTGCTTGGCAAATACAAGGGTAGCTATTTATAATTCGGGGCGGAAGGATACTATATTTGTTTTTAAAATATGCACTTAAACCACAAACGCTCTCACCCTTCTCATGTACGTTTTTGATAGAATAAAGATAGGGAACAGCTTAATAGGTTCTTCCATGCTGATTCAACTGCAAACGAATAATGTTCAGTATTAACAAAAATCTTCCTTTCTTATTTATCCCATTGCCTCTAATTCAAGCAGAGTTTTAGCACAAAACGAATTCTTCCTTTCTGACCAAAGTTTCACCAATACTGGCATTTTGACATACAAAGGAGCGCTTCCAAAATAATTTTCCGGTCTATATCACTGATGACAACAGTGTTCAACGTGATTTTTCATGTTTTTCTCATTGCGGAGTCAAACTTTACCAAGGTTTTACAGGATTACACTCCTTGAAATCTATCCGTTACACTTAACGAACAAAAACCTTTTAATTGCACCGTAAAACGAGGCTGCACTTTAGTTTCTTACTCAATATTATTTATAGGTGACTGATGTCATGTTTCTCCTCTGTGCATTTTCCTGGGGCACATTTTATTTTGTTATGAACTCCTGATATTGCGAGCGGTTCATTTCTTTGATGATAAGTCGAGACGAGACGACAGACTGAAATGGCAAACGTTGACGCCGCACAAAATGCCTGGGCAACTCATGGCAACCAACCGACCGACAAACGGAGCGAACAAACATGAAGAGGTCCTAATTATGTAAGGTTGGCTTTGAAAGCACCAACAACAACAACAGGCGGCGATGGCATAGCAACCATCACACCGATAATACAGAGGAAGGAAACCAAAACTAATGCTGTTTCTACTGCTACTGCTGCACTCATTCACTGCTATTAAAGGCTAAATGTTGGCGTTTGAAAAAAGTCAACCTGTATTAAGAGAAATGTCATCAATAAAAGGCACAATCGCCGACAGTCATTTGAAATTTGAATATTTGTGTCATGATTCAGATAATCGAGTTTCCCCCGCTAAAAGGAAGGTCTACGACAGATGTGACAACCAAAGTGAAGCAAGTGAGAACAGCTCGAGTACCTTATAAAAATAACGGAATGGGTAACAACAAATATCCTGGCTGAAATTCGAATCAGGATAGTGCTCCCATTGTGATATCTTTGATATAGAAGAGTAAGAAAACTGTGAGAATTAAATCTGTTACGGCTATCAGTGCGTGCTGTAGATGAGGTTTCCATCCATTGAAGTTCTTGCTTCAAATCGAATACTCTGGGGAGCTGTAAGATTTAACGGCGGAGCATTGCAGCAACATTTACTGCATGCGGTCATTGAATTGAGACCGAAAACACATGCTAGGGAAAAGTGTGTTACCGATAAAGTAGACCCTACCAGTAGCAATGCTACCGCCGGTAATGGTCTTAAGTTTCTTGCACCTACTAGTGACGGCAAGGAAATTGTAAACTTGGACAAAGGAATATAGAAAACTGGTTAACCAAAGACCAGGATCGAAAGGTAAGGAAAAGAGGGATAGTTGACTAAACTCTGGTCTATAGAAGAATGTAATGAAAAGGAAGTAATATCACTTCAATACGTAGCTGTATCCAGTTGACCGTCGCGACGGTCAATGTCGCCTTGTGTGACATTGATAAAGAAGTGGACAATAAGACGAGAACATGTAATTTGTTCAAAAGGATTACAATTCACCTGCCGAATGCTGTAGTGTAGTGAGCAGCTTGAGGCTAAATAAATTGTTTACTCTAAAGTTTAAATCAAGTCAATTTGTTTAAATGTCGGCTTGGCTACATACAATTCCTTCATGTCGGCTGTTTGATTAAAATGCGATTACGACGACGATCGTCCACAACGCTCACTGATGGCCGAAGGTTCATTTATGTCCAGGGGATTGGCATGGCGTGGATGATGATGATGACGGCGATTGCGATGGCTGTGGCGACCTTAGCAAAGGGTTTATTGATTTGTTTGCTTTATTTATGAAATACTTGATACTGGGCCAGGCAGAAGACCAGAACTAAAACATAGGAGAGAAGCCGCATCGGACGAAGAAGACGAAAAGGTATACCCAAGATACCCACCCATAAGCCAATGAATTGAATATGAGGAAGGCTCACTGGGTCGCGGTTTGTTGGTCGCTTGGTCGTCGGTGTGCACTTCTTTCTTAATAACGCGCTTAAATCGCAGCTTTGATTGCAATAAACATTGTTTTGCTCTTGATATTAAAACCGGAAATTTCCTTTTGAAGATTCCGCCGCCCAAGCGCTGCAAAATCGGCGGCAGTCGCCGGTCGGTGTCCCCCTCTGGTAACTGTTGTTCTTGGTGTGGCGGCTGAGGTTGCCACACAGAATTTCCCCTCTGATAATTTTGCCCGTACACACTCATACTGGCGGCGTGGCACGGCACTCTTACATCCGCATTGAAGGGGAAACAACTAAACCATTAAAACATAATTTCACACTTAATGTTATTTATAGGTTAACTTGCATCGCAACATCATTTTTCTCTAAGGTATTTTCCATCGTTCTGAACTCCTGGTATTGCGAGCGGAAAAATTCTTTGATGATATGCCACAGCGGTGATTACTGCGCGGTGGGCAAGTACGAGTAACTGTTGATGCCGCCGCTTTTCAGTCACTCTAAAGGTCTTAATTAATTTTATGACGCCGCTTTCAGGTGCTAAAGGTAACTTGAGAACGCATTGTACACTTTGGAAACAATTATCAAAATCGTGATGGATTGATTCGTTTTGGTGGCGGCGCTGAACACTTCGATGCGAAACATTCTGTAAGAGCCACAACTATGGACTCCTATTACACAGCGGCGGCATTCATCTTTGATATTTTGCACACCAATAGAAGGGCAAACAAACAAACCCCTAATAAAGGACTCCCATGGCCGCCACCACCACGAACATCTCTGCTAGCGCCACATTCATATACATATGGAAGCATTCGCATGTCCAGGGTTGACACTAAAAGCGGCGGCATTTGCACATACGTACATACCCACACACATAGAAAGGAATTCTGGCCACAATATTCCTTTCTAACGTTCGCATTTGCAGTATATTTATGAGCTCCTGGTGTATGATGCGGCAAATGTCTTTGATGATGCGACAAAAGCCGACATCCTTTGGCGCACACCGCTAAAAAGGGGTGGGATAGGACAACGCGAACACACTCGCACACATACGGGAAAAAGTATTTACTCCTCATGAGGTCAGGGAGAATCTAAGATGAGTAAAGCAGAACTTACCCTAATTGCTGCAGCAATTTCAAACTATTTCCATATTCCGGTCACAAATGATATTGTTCTCACGGTGGTTGTGGCCGACAGATAAAGTCACGCTTCACCATACAAAATACATAAATAGCTCAATAGTGCAACATTTTGGTGGAGTTGAAATTTTTCATGTGAATCTATTTTGATTGTATAGATGACTCTGGTATACATTTCCTATGAAATTTTAGCTACGACTTGTTCATTTCATACGATGGGTATCATCACCCTACTCTATACAATATTAAATTCGTCTGATTTTACGAACAATCTATCAGAATACGGGGGTTGTTTAATATGCCCAGTAAATGTTATATGTTACTGATTAAATATTAGGGTAACATGCAAAAAAGCACGAGTTTTTCCGCGAAGAATTTTTATTTGTGTACTTAACCTTTGTGACACCTATATGTCAACATAAATATACAAAGGTTTTCCGATACGTTTGAACTGAAAAGAGACCGCATCATGACACTCTACCAAATACTATATGCTTGAAAATATTCTATAATGTAAGAATTAGCTAGCTAGCACCGACAGATTTCGTACCTATAAAGATGAACAAAATGGATTTTTGGATACAATTGTCAAAAACCAAGCGTGTACAGAAAACTTCAATCTTATTACAGGTAATAGGGTAGTTATTTATATTTCTTGTGCTATAGTCCTTATCGAGACAATAGTGTCTAAATCAACGTGTTTCGACTTTTGGTGTCCATCACCACCAATCAAAAGCCACCGTAAATCGCTCGTACCAAAAGTTCAGTCTCGGACGCCGTTCGCTCCAGGATTAATTTCGTAAACGTCGTCCAACTTCGGTTCTTTTGCCGGAAACCATCGATGCTGGGCGTGAACAAGCAAGCAAGACCGGCAAGTGACACGCCGTGAGATTGGGGCATCTTTGGACATTAGTATGACAAGCATCAATAAGATATATTGTTCTCGGTTTATACCTCATAATTTGACGAATGCTCAAATAAGGCTCGTGGCGATCGGAGCAAAAAAATGTTGTAAAAATACAACCGCGGTAGCTCATCGTCTCATACAACCATATACAACCATCTGTTTGCCAACAGTAAAAACAATAAGAGAAGACGAATCATTCTGCATCACGACAATGCGAGCTCTTACACATCAGCTGAAACAATAGGCTATTTGAGCACTCAAGACGTACAGCCCTGATTTAGCACACAATTACTTCTTCTTATTCCCTCACATCATCAACTGCGTGGTCAACGTTTTTCGACGCTCGAAGCAGCGGTGGTGTCTCAAATGGAGAGGAAAAGGTGCCTCGAAAATTGGTTTGAGCGCTATTTTAGGAAAGCTTAGATAAACGGTTTACGCTATCTGAGTGGGAAGATATTTCTGATGCAGCCAAAGTCTAACTATCATCTCTTTTACCCCTTTTTTTGTTGGATATATGCAGCATTTCGAGGACAACTGGACAGTTCAACTGCAGTTTCACTGCCGAATCTGAATTCTGAAAGTAGCATCGCCGATCACTCATGCTGGATAGACCACATTTGGCAATTAAAAGCTTCGACTATTTTATTCCCCGATTCTCCTAAATGATTGAGGTAAATGAAAGAATTAGAAATGAAGCTAAGGTCTCGCCCAAAATATTCTCGACCCATATGTCTGGACTCAACCTTCCCAGTGCAGAGACAATAAACAAACAAAGTGTTCTTAAATGTGTTTTATAGAACTACGACTTATACAATCTCTAAAATCTAAAAACAGATTTTAGGGATTATATAGTGAAGCTCTTGGAACCATTTTCTCTGGCAAGATATTTCTGATTTCCACACCTTTTACGGTTGAAAATGTACAGGATGGGGAGGACAACATCAAGCGATTAATTTCTTTAACTGCTGATTGACACTAACTCTCGAATCAACTCTAACAACATATTCGAGAAACTGTCAAATCTGAATCGCTCATCATCTACTCCAGCTGGGTAGGTCAAATTGAACTACCAACCCGTTCGAAGCTGTTAAATAGCCAGGGCCAGATACGAATCCTCAGTTGTACAAAGATGACATGCGTTTCCATTTGCTGGAGAGACATGAAGGAGGTCTGAAGGAGTCATACCACGCTGAAGCAACCTTTCGATTTTAGATAAACACGTTTTACCCAATTCCTTCTGATGACGCTTGGAAGACTACTGGATATCTTCATTGTAGAAAAGGTTGATAAGGCCCTTAAAATCACAACAGAAAACACCAAGGGTGACCAGGCCTCGAAGACGCGATCTATATGATTTTCCGAGAACAAGTGTATAGGACACTTATCTCATGGAACCCGTTCTTCATCGATTGGTAGGCACTATCAGCTAATTTTTCCGTTGAAAAGATTTCGGCAGACTTGTATACCCATATAGAATGGACTACCTAAATTTGGAGAAATGCTCATATAAGGTTACGGTGAGGGTCGGTATATATTAGTCATTGCCGGTTTCGTATTCCAGTGATGGCTAAAAATGTACGGACGGAATTAGGTCCAGTAACATGGTATTTGTTTGACTCTGATAGTCAAGCTGCCACCAAATACCACCAAATACCACCAAAAACCCCTAAACACAAAAAACTGTCGCGCATCGCTTTTGAAGATTGCCAATTTGTTCGACATTAAATTTATCTGAGTGTCGGGACATAGGGATATATTATAACATAGGCGAGACCTTTCAGATTTCTCCAAAATTTTTCATGTATACCTGAAACTACAGATCTAAATTAGATTGAGTGGACAACGATCGGGCAAACCTGGAAACATTCAGAATTGCTAAGGTAATTTGAAAAAACTTCAGGTCTTCGTAAATATAAGTAAATGCTTGCGACGCAAAGCGAATATTTTCTGGCAGCTGCGTATAAGCAATAATAATCTATATTCAATTTGCAACACGGAACCAATCGAAGTCGAAGTACGCAGAAGAAAATGGCGATGGATTGGACACCCCTTTAGGGAAGAAGCCTCAGACATCTCTAAAGTTGCTCTCCAATGGAACCCGCAGGCTACAAGAAATAGAAGTCGTCCAAAGGTAACATGGCGAAGATCAACCGAAGCAGTACTCAAAAGGCATGACATGACCACATGCAAAACACCTAGCACGAGATCGAAACAGTTGGAGAATTTTTGTGAATACCATTTAAAAAAAAAATTATTTAATTCTAAAAATAATGATCTTAGTTTTTGTCAAATAAAAAAAATTACTAAAATATAAAACAAGAAAGTTCAGTCGGGTAAACCGACTAAAAAATCCCCTCACATTTGAGTTCGAAAAAAATATTAGTAAATTTATTTATTTTTTTTGTTTTAATTAAATTATTTTTAATTTAAATTGCATTTAATGACTTTAAAGTATGTACTGTTATTAAAGATATAAGCTGTTAACTTTTGCTGTAAAATGGTCCATCTGTGTGAGAGGTAGCAAAAGGGGCGTGCCAATTACGGCCACTTTTCTCTAGACTCTAGGTACTATAAAAGCATTGCACTGTACGAAATTTCAAGTATTTGAATGCACTGGTATTAAAGTAAAAAGCAGGTAACTTTTGGTACAAATAGGTCCTTTTGTGTGCGAGGTACCAAATTTAACGACGCCTTCAAGATACATCATTAGAGATGCTAAAACTCGTAGCAACCCAACAGACCTTACATTGGCTATCACTCGAACAAAAGCAAGTGGTAAAACTACCAGACTAATTATACTGGCCTCGTAGCAAAACATCCTATGCCTCTCAGATTGTGTTACACTTCGATCACGTCACGCGACTTCTTTCAGTTCAACCGCAAACATACAAATGGACATCACCCACCGTATCCCGATTTTTTGCATGTGCTTTTATGCCGGCAGGATGACGGCAGTATTGGAGTGCTGGACACAATTTGAATATCTCCATTCAGATGGCTAAAAAAATCGAGACAAGAAATTAAAACGTTTTTGTGCGTGGTCCCTCTGTCTGGCTGTCTGTTGGAATGGCGCATTTATTGTTCGTGATGGTGGTCCCTCTCTGTGGACGTTCTCATGGATGGATGAATGCCGGTGGAATGCTAAAGAAGAGAAGCCTAATTTACCATTTTGCCTCGTACCCTGAAATTATAAACACCTGATATTAAAGGCGGAATCATTCTTTGATGATGCGATGCCTGCATGAACACAAGGACGGATGGAGAGACGAACACCGCAAAGAACCACATCACGGTCAAATGAAGGAATCTCTGAAAGAGCACAGGGCTACACAGAGATGGGTGCCCAGACGTCGCATATGATATACATTTTCACACACTCCAACCGACAGTAATAGCTTAATTATGTCTGATGGCCACACCCCTAACAAAACGCAAAATGATGACGGCTGTTGCGGCGGCGGCGGATATAGAAAGCGGAAAATGCTTTTGAGGATGCGGGATTGGGTAGTTGCTTCGTTCGGTTGGTCGTTCGTTCGACCGGACAATGGCATAAAACGTCACCGTACTCGTATAGTGCGAGTAACTGCACCAGAGAGTGCATATGAAAAGATGAAGTATTGAATGAGTGAATACTTTCCTCCATAATCGCCGTCAAGGCAAATGTAAATTCAGTTTCTGTTCTCCTGATATGAGGAGCGGCATCTTATCTTTGATATGCCATACAGTACAAATAAATGCTCAAGAGCCGGGTGCTCCTCCTCGCAGTGAACCGCATAATAACTGTGACCCTCGACCAAATGGTAGGACGGTGCCATGATGCACAGACGCAATTGTAGGAAGGTAAAGTGGTAATGGATATTACCAAAGACTTTGTGTGTACAACACGACATCAACATCTGCCACCAAATGCAAAGAGCTGTTCAATATGCATTGCGAAAATCTTTATGGGATATTCTTCAAACTAAAATTTGTAGGTCATGCAATGAAATATAATTAAATTACAATTTACTTTAGAGCCTCTGTCACAGTACTAATAGTTTTGGAGAAGTCGTCTAAAATACAAAATATGAAAACATTTAAATGATTGCTGCAGAAGTTATGGGAATGTTGTTTGAATGAATCTGTCATGTGTGAGGGGTAGCTTGATGAATAAGCCTATTTTACGGTGAACTGTAGATACTACAAAGGCATTGATTGCACTGTGCACTGGTATTAACGTTATGGGTCATTCAATTGTGGTATGATTTGGCCATTTTTTGGGGCGGGGGCTACTAAAAGGGGCATGGCAATAACGCCCATTTTTCTCGGCCTGTATGTACTATTCAGTTTCAAGTATTTGTATGAACTGGTATTACAGTTGTAAGCTGTTAAATTTTTGTATAAAATGATCCATTTGTGTTGGAGACACCAGAAGAGGCGGCGACACTTCACCCCTTTTTTCTCAAGATGATAGCGACACATAAACTATTACTATGTGTCGAATTGCAGAGGATTTGGATAGGTGTTATAGATTTATTAGATAACACCGGTTAACAGGATTTTTGGGCCTGACATTTAAATGTTTAATTATGAATTTTTTTGTTTGTAGAAATAAGAGGAAATTTTCAAATTTTAAGTGAAGTTTTCCTCGCTTCAACTTTTTTAATTATGCTTCAATTTTCTTCGGAATGGACTCTTTTTATTCAAGAGCGATCAGACTACGATACAATTTTAAAAATTTAATAATTGTGCATTTTTCGAAGTTTTTATTTAAAAATTATTAAAATTTCTCAAAAAATAGAATTTTTGCAATATTTTGTAAGGGCATTGCAAGAAATGTAAGGCTATTTAAATTTCGATTCTCTAAAACTCTCCTGAACCAACTTGGATAAATGGTTCTTGAGTTGTTCTTAAATATGTGATTCAATCTCTCTATTTTGGCATACAACGGTTCATCGCGAGAACTAGAGTCAATTCAAAGAAACCACATTAAATGCTTTGAGGGGTTGAACCACACATTTTGGCATAACTTGAGAACCATTTATGCGAATAAATTCAAAATTAAGTAGCCTTCAACTTCTTTCAGACAGTTTTTCCATTCGTACAGCGATTTCGACGATCTCACAATATATTCCAATTTTTGTTGAGATAATTTGAATACATGTTAAATAGAAGCCTCATAAAAACGTGGAAAAAATTCACATTTATTGTGTTTTTAGAATTTTATAGTAAAGTCTGAACGGTCATGAATAAACTGATGCATAATCGAAGAAAATTTATGCATAATTTTAAAAGATGTAGCTATTTCTGAAAGTGCATACCTTCCAAACATTCTTATCGATGTAAAACAGAAAAAAGCAAACTTTTTAAGCTAAGAGTGGATATTTATCACAATCCACTCATTTAAACAGAAACCCAAAAAAATATTGTTTTTGTCGACCGGTGTAATCAGTATTTCACTAAATATTAACCCAATGTGAGCGATGTAGTAGAAGGAGTGGACCAATATGGACCAAGAGAAAGATATTATAACATACCAAATTTGAAGTCAATCCGCTACTCCTTTGACAGTAATCGTGCGCAAAAGCCAAACGGACGGACGGACATTGCTCCAATGACTTAAAAAATATCCTAAAACGGATTTCTGCCAGCATACTTGGTGTCTTGGGTCACTATTTTGATCTGTTACACTTTTGGCCCGTTAAAAAATGATATATGCCCTCCACCATTAAAATTCGTTAATATCTAACACAATTTATTATCAGTGTTAAGAAAAAACACGTACGTTATAGGAACGGGTCCTTTAGAGAACACTAACGTTATTTATTTTTTTAGTGTTACTGTTCGCGAACGGTTCGTTCTTTTTTATATTCGACACCACAGGTCGCAAATATGAAGCAATCTTAATGAAAATTGGTACTATTTAAAATGGGGCATATCGGTCCATACTTTGATATAGCCACCATACGAAGGTCCCTTTCGATAAGATATATTTACATACTAGAGAGCGCATTTTTTAACCGGCCATGCTGCAATTTAAATATTTGTACTGTGTATTACATTCAATCGTGCCTCGTGAAAGTTAGGCATATCGGTTCAATGCTTTAATATAGCCCCCATACGAAGGTCAGACATATATATCTACGCTCTAAAGAGCGTATTTTGTAACCGATCATGCCGAAATTTGAATATGTGTTCATTCTATTGCATTCATGCCTAGTGAAAATGATGCATATCGGCCCATTTTTTGATACAGCCCCAATACCAAGCTCCATTTCGAAAAGACATATTTACATTATAGAGGACGCATTTTTTATCCGATCATGCCGAAATTTAAATATGTGTGCTTTCTATTGCATATTTACAATGTCTAGTGAAAATGGGGCATATCGATACATACTTTGATATAGCCCCCATACGAGGGCCCCTTTCGATAAGACATATTTACCCTCTAGAGAGCGAATTTTTTAACCGATCATGCTGAAATTTAAATATTTGTACTTTCTATTACATTCAAGCGTGATCACAATGTAATACAAAGTACAAATATATAAATTTCAGCAGGATCGGTTAAAAATGCGTAAATATGTCTTATCCAAAGTACCTTTGTATGGGGGCTATATCAAAATATGGACCGATATGCATCATTTTCACTAGGCATGATTGAATGCAATAGAATGAACTTATATTCAAATTTCGGCACGATCGTTTAAAAAATGCGCTCTCTAGAGCGTGAATATGTCTTATCGAAAGGGACCTTCGTATGGGGGCTATATTAAAGTATGGACCGATATGTCTAATTTTTACTAGGCACGATTGAATGTAATACACAGTACAAATATTTAAATTTCAGCATGGTCGGTTAAAAAATGCGCTCTCTAGTGCGTAAATTTGTCTTATCGCAAGGGACCTTCGAATGTGGGCTATATCAAAGTATGGACCGATATGTCCCATTTTAAATATGGATCGTCCCTGGGTTAAGAAATAACTCTGTACCAATTTTCATTAAGATTGCTTCATATTTGCGACCTGTGGTGTCGAATATAAAAAAGAACGGAACGCTAAACGTAGTGATACTGTTAGTGTTCTGTTCAAAAGAACAGTATCACTACGACGTAGTGATACTGTTTATGAACCGTACATTATCGTAGTGATACCGTTCGTCATGTTCTAAGAACGGTACGTTATCGTAGTGGTACCGTTCGCGAACGGTAACGCTAAAAAATGTTTAGTGTATTCTGTTCTCTTGTAAGGGCTGCGATACTGTTCCGTTCGCGACATCTACGGCTAAGTTCGAAGATGGGCCATATTGGTCCACTCCTTCTAGTACCTCCCCCAAAAAGGGCTAACTTTTACTGAAATATTGATTCTTTAATACATTCTATACTACTTACTCGAATCTTCTGAAATTTCACACATATCTATCACTACGACGTAGTGATACTGTTCTATGAACCGTACGTTATCGTAGTGATACCGTTCGTCGTGTTCTAAGAACGGTACGTTATCGTAGTGGTACCGTTCGCGAACGGTAACGCTAAAAAATGTTTAGTGTATTCCGTTCTCTTGTAAGGGCTGCGATACTGTTCCGTTCGCGACATCTACGGCTAAGTTCGAAGATGGGCCATATTGGTCCACTCCTTCTAGTACCTCCCCCACAAAGGGTTAACTTTTACTGAAATATTGATTCTTTAATACATTCTATATTACTTACACGAATCTTCTGAAATATCACTGATAGTATTAATTTGCTAGTCGCTAACACGTCAAGAAAAATGGGCGAAGTGTCCACTCCTTTTTAGGTACCTCCCACACAAATGGAGAATTTTGCACCAAAAGTTAACTGCTAATGGCTTTAATATCAGTTCATACAAATACTTGAAATTTTGTACAGTGTTTTTATAGTACCTAGAGTCCAGAGAAAAGTGGGCGTTATTGGCACGCCCCTTTTGGTACCTACCACACAAATGGACCATTCTGTACCAAAAGTTAACACATTTTAACTTTAATACCAGTACATACTTTTAATTTATTAAATGCAATTTAAATTGATAACCGTTTAAATAAAACAAAAAAATTTACCAAAAATTTTTTTGGGACCCAAGGTGAGGGTAAACCGACTTATGAATCCCGGTTTACCCGACTGGGCTTTCTTACTTGTTTTTTTATTCCTTCTCTTATAGGGAAATCCTTTATAATAAATAATTGAAAATTGCGACAAATGGTAGCTGTCAGTGATCGGCGGGGTTCTGGCTACCGGGAAAAGTTATACATATCCCGGCGTTACGTCTATGAATCAAGATATATCTATTTTAAGTTAGTAGGTATCATTAACTTTTTGTGCAAAATATTCCATTTGTATGGGAGGTATCAAAATGGGCGTGGCAACATCGCTAATTTTTCTCAAGATGATAGCGACCAAGAATCTAACAGCCCGTTTCCCTATTTCGCACGAAAGCGATTTGAACGAAGAACAGCTGATTTTAGACCTACTAAAAGGTATCAGAACGACAAAGTGACTGCAAACATAATGGCTAATGCCAGTTAGTGGGTCAAAAATCATCTGTTTTTCGTTCGCATAGCTTTCGTGCGAAATAGAGAAACAGACTGTAATACTACATATGTGTAGAATTGTGAAAGATTCTGGGTAGTAGTATAGAGGTTATGAGGTAATAAATATTTGACTAAATTTTGACCAATGTAGTCCATCTACGACGTTAGCCTGAGATACAAAAAAATATTGACACATTCCACATTTCAAATCAATCGGTTAATTCAGTCGAAAGTTATCGTGCGAACCAACCAGAGAGACGGACATTGCTCAAATGACTTAAAATAACCCAAAACGGATTTCCGCCAAATATTCTTAGGGTCTCTTAGGTCACTCTATTACACGTGTTACACTTTTGGCCCTAAACATCTGATATATACCCTTATTTACAATAGTGAGGGTATTAGGTCTTAGGTCTAGCCAACAAAAATCGTTTTTTTTTTGTTTTAACGACAGTTACAAAAGTACTGTCTCCACGAAGAAGTGTCACTATTGCGGAATTGTAATTCTTAATTTTTCTAAACTTATTGCAGCAATGTCGGACTAGTCGTTCTAGTTATGTCAAACAAAAGACCCCCAAACTGACAAATTTACTAACTTCAAATCGATATACCTATTTTTTGGCCCGCCGATTTTGGCTGTCGCACAGTGTTATTGTACCATCTTCATAATTTATATTTTACGGGTTAAAATATGATGGAAATCCAGCTTTCTGTGTACAATTATTTTCAAACAAAGGAACAAAAATTATTATATAGAAGATCTAAATAAAGGGTCCGCCATCTAACGTTTTTTTTTCAACTAGTGCTTATTTCGTGAATGGTAACACTTAGCTCATGTCTGATTTGACAGATAATGAGTTTTATCCTTCCGCTGAACGAATATGTGTATATTGCGAATATTGCGACATTACTTTGAAAATCATGGTAATGTTGCAGAATGTGTGCGAAAATTGCGTACGGATTTTGGAAGAAGAGAAGCACCGTCGCTCCGCATGTTCGTTATCTTGTGAAAAAAGTGAAAGAAACTGGCATCCTCATCGATAAACCAAAGCGTGAAAAGCCAAAAACAGTGCGTACACCCGAGAATATTGCTGCTGTGGCAGAAAGTGTGCGTGAAGCGCCATCAACATCAATTCACCGCCGTTCTCAACAATTGAACATTTCGGAGACATCGTTGAGACGAATTTTGCATAAAGACCTTGGTATGACGCCATACAAAGTCCAATTGGTTCAGGAGTTGAAGCCAACTGACCATCCAATGCGTTTTCAGTAGTTTTTTTTATATCACTTTCAAAAAAAAAAGTTATTTATAATTCTTCTTCGAAATACCAATCCACCACGACTTTGTAACGGAACCAGACTTTCAATGAAAATAAAATTTGAAGGCAAAACAACGTTTGTCGGGTCAGCTAGTTTTTTAATGAAAACATGTGTCAACTTTATTTTTGTGCTTCTGGGTTGTTTGCCTTCAATGTCGCATATAAATAAGTATTTGTCATTTCTGCAATTAGGCATGGTCGGAATTAATTTGCTATTTTTCCTTATACTTATTTTCCCCAGAGAGGTCATATATACTTTTACCACTTTTCGACCGAATTACACTCCAAAATTGTTTTAGCTCCTGTTACATAGAGTCGGCAAACATCATTTGATAGTTAAAAACGATTAGAACAAAAGTACTCTTGTGATTGAGAGAGTGAGTAATGCATAAATAATGACATTTGTGAAGTGGTTGATTTCTAAGACTAGTAGAAAAAATTCTGAACTCCTGGTAGAAAATGCGGCGAAATGTGTTTGAAGATTATTTAAAAGCGATAAATGCCGCCAGTCTGTTTGTTATACTTCGAGAGGGATGGAATAAGGCACGAGCCCAGGAGTTTATTGCGGCTTAAGAGTGTTGGAATTAATCATCATCATTTAGATTTTAGCACTTTAGAAGCCTTTGAAAACGGTAAAAAGGAAAAAAAGAGCTAAAATAATAATAGGGGTTTCCAATTAGGGCTGGTTGATGTTGGTCTTTTATGGTGGTTTTCGACAAATTTAGCCATGTTGGTTCGAGAGTCAAATTGGAAGATACATGTACATATTTGGGGTGTATGTACATCTGTATCTAAACATATTTATCTGTATCTAAACATATTTATCATATTTATCAAACGCGATTGTCCGTGGTCCAAAAAAGATATGTAACATTCATCAAGATCGAACAATAATTGCGGTCTGTTCTTTGATTACAAGAATATAGGGCCAGATGGGCGGGCATACGTAGCATTCATTTTGCCATAGGAGATAGTTTGTTAGTTTTCCTCAGACCTATTTTTTACCTTTTTCGATCAAATTATTCTCAAAAATATATTTGAGTTCCTGTTACAAAGAGGCGGTAAACATCTTTTGATAAATTAAAACTTTTAGAACAAAAGTACCCCTGCGAGTGAGAGAGTGAATGAGTAATGCATAATAATGCCACTTGTGAAATGGTTGATTTCTCAAACTAGTACAACAAATGCTTAGCTCCTTGTAGAAAATGCGGTATGTCTTTGTAGATTGCTTAAATGCGATAAATGCCGCTAGTCGTTTTTTATACTATGGGGGTGATGGAATAAGGCGTGAGCTCTGAGTTTATACAAGCTTAAGAGGCTTGGAAATATTAAATATGTAAAAAAAAAACAAAAATAATAATTGGGTTCTACAATTAGGGCGGTTCGAAGTTGACAGTATGACAGGCGGCCATGTTGTCCATTAATTATTATAATTTTTATTGGTTCTGGAATAAAAGCCATAAGTTTGTTTCTCTAATGGCGTTAAATAATATCAACATATTTTAGAAAATGGGTGAATAACTTTAATAAATTCTAGAATATCCGAACTAAACATTATTTTGAAAAGAGTTGTGCTTATAATATTCTAACAGGACTCACAGCGTATTCCAATTGAGAAATTAAATCTTTGCATAAAATAAAAAATGAGTTTTAAGATGTAAAAATATGTACTGAGTAACAGTGTCCCACCATTAATTTTGGAAATACCCATGTACATACTTTTGCCATGCAAATAAATAATACACCACATTTTTGACTTCGCCACAAAACAAAACTGTTGCTCAACTGTTGCATTGTACTTTTGGTATCTCCTGGACCCCTGTTAAAAAACAACGATAAATATTTATATATTTCATAACAAGACGAAGTAAGATTCCATTGATATAAGAGTATATTTATCAGCAATGAATATAAATATCTTGTCTCCTGGTAAATGTAATAGAATTGCAGATGTTACTTCGAACAAAATGTTAATTTCCATTCCCACGAAAATCCAAAATCATTTGTGTGATTTCATTCAAATGACACCAAGATATGATGGTCCAATTCTCATTGGCTTTATGTGAAATACATATCATCAAAATTACGGCACGTGACGTAATAATTTCCGTGACACCATTTACAGCCACTTATACTTCAATAGAGATTTATCTTTAGCCGTAGCAATGGCAGAGCAACAACGGTGGTTTATTGATGATTGCCGACAGAAGAGTGAGGGGTTTTGCCCTGAACGGAAGCAGGACACACCACTTAGCAACGCCGCAAAATATATGACAGCATTACGAGATTGTGCCGCAACTTCAAAGACCAGATCCGCTTCCAAGACCAGGAGCTCAGGACTTTGTGAAGGGAAATTCGATTCAATTACAAATCACAAATAGCAAACACTTAACAACCGTCTATAATGGTCTCATGGTTGGAAAGGGTACATTCCCCTCTTTGCTAGATTATTACAAAAATATCAAAGATGATTGCCGCTTACATATAATAGGCGAAGAGAAAAACAAACAAGAACTGGAGCAAGCCCAACGAACGAGCTACTCAAAAATTCTTCCTTGAGAACAAATGGAAGCAATCTAGAATTAAAAGAGGAAATGTTGCGAGTAGTTATTCCCAAGTGACGTCAACATTGGAGAGGGGTAAACAGACACTTTGAGTGCTACTTATGGTCATAATACAGTAACAAATCCAATTGCCAGGCCACAATTACCGGCATGTGATATTAAAACAACAAGAAAAATATTGATTGCTCACAATAACCAAAAGTAAACAATTCGACATTACCATGACTACATTTCTTTGGGAGTCCTTTGATACAATGCTGAAGTATCCATTTGGTATACAACAAAAACTATCCTTTGCCGACAGATCAAAAAACATTTTCCGCAAACTCTACCAGGAGCTAATAATTCGACGAAGGACTGAAATGTTTGACACAACAGACGCCACAGATATCCTATATCCTGCAGCTGTTCATAGTTTCTCTTTACCGTTCTGTTTTATGTATAAAGGACATTGGTGTTGTTTGTGTGAATATTGATAGATGTTGTTCCGTTGCCAAGAGCAATTTATCTTCGCAATAAAGGCAAATTTACGGAGTAAGGGAACTTTACTCGCCACTTCTGCCAATTGGGGAGAAAACAAAAAAACATTACGGGAAATAAATACATATTCGTGCATATTACGTGGTCTGAATTGTCAATTATTGTATGTCCAAAAAAAGAGGAAAACATTTATCCTTGTAAACGTTCATCAGATAGGAGGACTCATATACTAAAAGGGGTTTACATATAGTGACCTAAATTTATACGCTCACTTTAGTGGCTACAAACAAAAAAATAATGTAGCACATCGAAGGTGGGCCTTAAGACTCTACATATATTTGGTGAAAATCAGTTTCAGGGAATTTTGAAACAGTTAAGCTTTAATTTGTTTCTCTGGCTAGAGCGCACGGTAAATCTCGAAAAGAGTGACCGATTACACTATGCAACAAAATTTTTGTCGAAGAGCTGTGCATAACATTTTCTGGTGAAATATAGTGTCCTAAATAAAAATAAAAGTTATTTTTTTTGAAAAATTTTCTTTAAAATTCCCATTTTTTTGGTAGGTGCTTTTAGCAATTGGACTACATTTTCTTAAGTATAAATTCGATAAAGCCGGAATATAATTTACAATAATGGAAAGTATGCGGACTACAAATATAAAGAACTACCAGGCACCAGGTGCTTCGCATGCGAACTTTTTTAATAAAACCATTTTGACTACACTTTATCTGGTGGCTTGTCAGAGCTCAAACACAGAAATTAAGGCGAATGTGTTGTTGACCCTAACTGTAATACTAACTGTAATAGTACTGTCAGTTTTTAAATGCTGTTTCAAATACCCCGATTTAGTAATGTCACTCACACTCTTTTAATTTAAGTACAAAAAGTAGATGACTAATTAATATACAAAATAATTAGTCGATCTAGTTGTTCTAGTCATTCACCTACAAAATATATCGTACAAATATATATCATGTGCACCGATCCCATCTCACTTATTATTGACGCGGAACATACTTTATTAATTTCCCCATTCTTGTCCCATTCCTAACGCTTCTGGTGAATTGACCAATAATTCTATCACACCCACTTTTGTTGAAATTACTAATATTGACTCCAATAACTGACAGTCCAAATATCGTTCTTTTACGGCCAATAGTTTCCGAGATATTGAATTTTTAAATATTGCTACATCTGAGATATTCAAAATTTAAAAATTGCCACGCCCCCTTATACAATCCAGCCCATTTTTATTCTATCCAATAATTTTCGAGATATTTAAGTTTCAAACATCCGATCCCGTCCAATTTTATTGAAGTTTCAGGTAATAGCTCGAATAACATATGTACCAAATTTGGTTCTTCTATGCTCAACTTTTACATAATGTCACGCCCACTATCGATCCCGCCTACTTTTTATTTGTTAAGATTCATGCGTGGTTAATCTAATATTGACTCCAACAACTTGAAAAAAATTTGGTTGTTCTACGATAGATAGTTTCTGAGATATTGAAAATTTAAAACATTTATCCATAGACTCTTTTTTCAAATAGGCACTGATAGCGCCAACAAAAAACTATTATTCGTTCCAAATTTTTGTAACGACAACATTTGTTGCCCTCATAACTTTCTTTAATTTAAATGTTATCAAGGCCATATCGGGCGTATGCTTAAAAAATGTGGTCGAAATACTAAAGGCAACTTCAGTGAAAATTGCTATTTAAAAAAAATTAAAAAACTTTACCATAATTTTTGTTGTTGTTTTGGTTTCATAAAATAGTATACCTCAATCTACAGAAACATTTGTTCAGGTCTCGGACACAAAAGTGTTACCTTAACATTGTGTGCGCATGGTAATATTTTCCCCAATGGACTATATAACTGCAATGAAAATTGCTATTTAAAAAAAAATTAATAAAACTTTACCATAATTGTTATACCCTACACCACACTGTGGTACAGGGTATTATGACTTTGTGCATTTGTTTGTAACGCCCAAAAAGAGAAGAAATAGAACCATAGTTTATTATACCGATCGTCATAGAATCAATTTTTGAGACGATTTACCCATGTCCGTCTGTCTGTCTGTCTGTCTGTTTGTCTGTCTGTCTGTTTGTCCGTCTGTCCATGTATTCTTGTAATCAAAGTACAGGTCGCAATTATGGTCCGATCTCGACGAAACTTTACACATATCTTTTGTTTGGCCCAAGGACGATCCCTATTGAATTTGGTTAGAATCGGTTCAGATTTAGATATTCTCCAAATTCTGAGAAAATCGGTTCAGATTTAGATATAGCCCCCATATATAAGTTACCCCCGATTTGACGTGTATCCGATCAGCGCGAATTTAGGCAAAAAGAGGTTTCTTATTACATGAAGGAATACTGCCAAATTCGGAGAAAATCGGTTCAGATTTAGATATAGTCCCCATATATATGTTACCCCCGATTTGATATGTAAGCGCTGTAAAGACTGTATTTTATATCCGATCAGTATGAAATTCGGCAGAAAGGGGTTTCCTATTAAATTAAATTTGGAAGAAATCGGTTCAGATTTAGATATATCCCCCATATATACGTTACCCCCGATTTGACATGTAAGCTCTGTAAAAATGTTATGTTATATCCGATCAGTGCGAAATTCGGCAATAAGAGGTTTCTTATTACATGAAGGAATACTGCCAAATTCGGAGAAAATCGGTTCAGATTTCGATATAGCCCCCATATATATGTTACCCCCGATTTGATATGTAAGCGCTGTAAAAACTGTATTTTATATCCGATCAGTATGAAATTCAGCAGAAAGAGGTTTCCTATTATATGAATGAACACTTTTAAATTTGGAAGAAATCAGTCAAGATTTAGATATAGCCCCCATATATACGTTATCCCCGATTTGACATATAAACGCTGTAAAAATTTTATTTTATGTCCGATCAGAATTACATAATATGTTTCTACCCTTATCGCATTGTTAGGCAGGTGTAGGGTATTATATAGTCGGCCCCGCCCGACTTTCTGCCTTTCCTTACTGGTTTTTTGTTTGTTTTGGTTTCATAAAATTGTATACCTCAATCTACAGAAACATTTTGTTCAGGTCTCGGACACAAAAGTGTTACCTTAACATTGTGTGCGTATGGTAATATTTTCCCCAATGGACTATATGGGTCTATTCCTTTCTGTACCTCGCACACAAAGGAATAAAATCTTCTTTTATTTCACACATAGTAATATTTTCTTCATCGCTATCAACACGAGAAAAATGAGTGAAGTGTCCACAACCCAATTGATGTGTTCCACGCAGTGAGGCTATTTTGGATGAAACATTAATAGTGTGTAACTTGAATATCAGTAATCTCAAATACCTGAAACGTTTACAGTGCTAGACTTTTTAGTGCCCTTCAGTTCAGTCAAAATCTGGCGAAACACCACGCCCCTTGTAGTACCTCCCACACAAATGAAAAAGATAGTACCAAATTTGATGTAACGGTCAAATGAGAGAGAGCAAAAAATCCAATATTTCATTACATTTGGAATACGAATATCATTCTAAACATTTTTTGTAACCCAAAACTAATATTTACTTTAACCCATTCTGCAGTCGTATCAGAGAGACACTGCACAAATGAAATCAATCAATATTGTCCATCGCAGTGTTATAATAGTGTTATTGATAATTATAACATAATTGAGGGTGCGGTCTGTGCTACTGCCCGAAATGCTATCAATTCACTCTTCCCTCTTAAATGGCCTATAATAAAGTCAATTAAGACCTTTTTCGGTTCACCTTTAATATTTAGTTGCGGCATTTGATAAAAGAGTACAACAATATCTTTTTATCTTCAAAGACTTTTTCCGCAATCGATACCAGGCGCTCAAAGTTTTCAGTATGAATTGGAAATGAAATAGAAATATCTATAGCTCGATATTATATTGTTGGATTCAAATGGATTACTTTAAAATGTTTCTTTAGTAATGTCAAAGTCAGTTGCCGCATAGGCGAGAGAGGAATGAAAATTCACATTATCATTTTGGTCGAAATTAATTAAACAAGGCCGAAAACAAAAAAAGTTACAATCAGAATTCTGGAAACAAGAAAAAAACAACAGGAAAAATGTTTAAATCTGGTGAAGCGGAGGCTTGCACTTTAATATTTCCGCTGCCGTTTGGAGTTACGAGTCAAAATTAGTATATTCTTATAAATAGAATAAAGGAATATCAATCATATTTATCATATTCCGAAGAAACTCGCTAAAAATCGAAAAAAGTATTAACAAGAACAATTTGAAAAACATGAAAAAAGCTGGATACAAACCAAAAATTTTTGAGTAGACTACAAATTTTGTCCAAAATGTTGTGAATTCAGCCAAATTAAAAACAAAAGGAGCATCCTTGAGCGATAAATATACCCTCACTCGATATTGCAAAATGTTCCCAACATACCATCTAAAATAATCCCGAAATTGCGAGGCTAATTTTTGCTGCTTTTTGAATTGTTGATAGGGCCAGAGCGCCCCTCGAAATATAATACATTTCAGTGAATAAAATAATAGACCCAGTCAGAACGTGTCGCGGCATTTGGTGTAGATCTCGCCAATGTCATATAAACAGTACAAATGCAGTGCGATCGTAAAGTAGTAAAAATTAAGCATGAATTTCATAAAAAAACAGTAAGGAAAGGCAGAAAGTCGGGCGGGGCCGACTATATAATACCCTACACCTCCCTTTCAATGCGGTAAAGGTAATTGCGAAAATAATTTGGAATAATTGGTAAGTAGGCAGGAACATATTATCTAATTCTGAGCCGATAATCGCTAAATTAAGCAATATTCGTTCCTAAATTGAGAAACATCTTTCCGGAAAATATTAATGATCGAAAGTAAAGTACAACTTCTATAGCGCGTTGATACCAAATCAGGAGGAACATATATATGGAGGTTATATATAAATCTGAACCGATTTTCCCTGAATACTCATTCATGTAAAAAGACCTCTTTCTGTAGAATTTCGTACTGATCGGATATAAAATACAGTCTCTACAGCGCTTACATGTAAAATCGGGGGTAACATATATATGGGGGCTAAATCTAAATCTGAACCGATTTTCTCCGAATTTGGCAGTATTCCTTCATGTAATAAGAAACCTCTTTCTGCCGAATTTTACACTGATCGGTTATAAAATAAATTTTTTACGGCGCTTACATGTGAAATCGGGGGTAACGTATATATGGGGGCTATATCTAAATCTGAACCGATTTCTTCCAAATTTAACAGTGCTCATTTATATATTAAGAGACCTCTTTCTGCTGAATTTCATACTGATCGGATATAAAATAGAGTTTTTACAGCGCTTACATGTCAAATCGGGGCTAACATATATATGGGGGCTATATCCAAATCTGAACCGATTTTTACCAAATTAAATAGGGATCGTCCTTGGGCAAAAAAAAAGATATGTGTAAAGTTTCGTCAAGATCGGGCCATAATTGCGACCTGTACTTTGATTACAAGTATACATCTACAGACAGACGGACAGACGGACAGACATAGCTAAATCGACTCAGAAAGTGATTACAAGTCGATCGGTATAATAAACAATGGATCTATCTCTTCTCCTTTTGGGTGTTACAAACAAATGCACAAAGTCATAATACCCTCTACCACAGTGTGGTGTAGGGTATAAACATGTTTTTTGGGTCAAAATGTACAATTATTTTTCGAGTGCCACAGAACCCCGCGCGAATTGGGTTTTTTTGCATTGCGCGTCTTAGGTTCAAAAATAGCGAAAATATTACTGAAAAAAAGCTTCCTAATATTAATGAAAATTGCATTCATTTGGTATCAAAGATGTAGGGGCATCAACATATTTTGAAGTTCGAGCATTCAAAATGCATTTTATCCACTTTTGAACACTAATTTCTAATCAAAATGGCATACAAGGTGCTGAACGAAATTCAACAAAAAAAATCAATTGATAGGGCATCAAAAAACCATTTTAAATTGTCATATTCTCGGGGAACTCTCACTTTTATAAGTTGTATGGCAGCCCCCATCTTTTATTTATTTATATGAATTAACATACGTAGAAACATTATATTTAGTTGTACGGTACAGGTAAAGCCGTGTTATTTATTTTATTTATTTTCTGTTAAAAATACCATGCTAATTCCAGCATCGTTTTTTTTAACAGAATATTGTTTCCCCATGTTTTGCCCACTGTACAAAATTAAACAGTTTTGCTGTGCCCCTAAAATATGATTTTTTAAAATAACACTACCTATGTCAAGTTTATGTTCCAAATTACCCTCGCAGTTTGGGACCATATTTAACCCTTTTTATACCCTCACTTTAGTGTGACGAGGGTATATATCATTTGCTACGGAAAAAAGTGTAACACGTCGAAGGAGTGACCTAAGACCCCAAGTATGTTCGGAGGAAATCCGTTTTGGGTCATTTTAAGTCGAATGAGCAATGTCCGTCCGTCTGTCTGTCTGTCTGTCTGTCTGTCTGTCTGTCTGTCTGTGTGTCTGCTGGCTGGTGCGCACGATAACTCTCGAAAGGAGTAACCGATTGACCTCAAATTTGGTATGTGGTAATATTTTTTTCTATCTCCGGCTAAGTTCGAAGATGGGCCATATTGGTCCACTCCTTCTAGTACCTCCCCCACAAAGGGTTAAAATGTTGTGAAATATATATTCTTTAATAACTGCTATACTACTTATTCGAATCTTTTGAAATTCCACACATAGTATTAGCTTATTAGTCGTTATCAACTCGAGAAAAATGGGCGAAGTCGCCACGTCCCTTTTGGTACCTACCACACAAATGCACCATTTTGCACCAAAAGTTAACAGCTTATAACAATAATAACAGTGTATAAAAATACTTGAAATTTTGTACAGTATTATGCTTTTATATTGCCTACAGTCCAGGGAAAAATGGGTGTTGTTGTCACGTCCCTTTTGGTACCTCCCACACAAAGGTACCTTTTTGCACCAAAAGTTAACAGCTTATAACATTAAAACCAGTGTATAAAAATACTTGAAATTTTGTACAGTGTAATGTTTTTATAGTGTCTATAGCCCTGTGAAAAATGGGCGTTATTGCCACGCCCCTCTTTGTACCTCCCACACAAAATGCCCAAATCATACCACAATTTAATGTCTCATAACGTTTATACCAGTGCACATAAATGCTTATAAGTCGGCACAGTGCAATGAATTTAAAATATCTAATGTTCAGCAAAAAAAAAGTGTATTTGATAAACCCCTTCTGGTACCTCCCACACAAATTGACAGAATAATTCGAGTAATATTCATTACATTACTCACAAAGTGAGGGTATACCTTAGTCGGTTTACCCGACTGAAACTTTCTTACTTGTTAAAGAATATATATTTCACAACATTTTAACCCTTTGTGGGGGAGGTACTAGAAGGAGTGGACCAATATGGCCCATCTTCGAACTTAGCCGGAGATAGAAAAAAATATTACCACATACCAAATTTGAGGTCAATCGGTTACTCCTTTCGAGAGTTATCGTGCGCACCAGCCAGCAGACACACAGACAGACAGACAGACAGACAGACGGACGGACATTGCTCATTCGACTTAAAATGACCCAAAACGGATTTCCTCCGAACATACTTGGGGTCTTAGGTCACTCCTTCGACGTGTTACACTTTTTTCCGTAGCAAATGATATATACCCTCGTCACACTAAAGTGAGGGTATAAAAAGTGTAACACATCGAAGGAGTGATCTAAGACCCTAAGTATGTTCGGAGGAAATCCGTTTTGGGTCATTTTAAGTCGAATGAGCAATGTCCGTCCGTCTGTCTGTCTGTCTGTCTGTCTGTCTGTCTGTCTGTCTGTCTGTCTGCCTGTCTGTCTGTCTGTCTGTCTGTGTGTCTGCTGGCTGGTGCGCACGATAACTCTCGATAGGAGTAACCGATTGACTTCAAATTTGGTATGTGGTAATATTTTGATCTATCTCCGGATGAGTTCGAAGATGGGCCATATTGGTCTACTCCTTCTGGTACCTCCCACACAAAGGGTTAAAATTTAGTGAAATATTGATTCTTTAATAACTTCTATACTACTTATTCGAATCTTTTGAAATTCTGCACATAATATTAGTATATTAGTCGCTATTAACTCGAGAAAAATGGGTGAAGTTGACATGCCCGTTTTGGTACCTCCCACACAAATGGACCATTTTGCATCAAAATTTAACTGCTTATAACTTTAATACAAGTGCATAAAAATGCTTGAAATTTTCTACAGTATAATGTTTTTGTAGCGCCTATAGTCCGGTAAAAAATGGGCATTATTGTACAGCCCCTTTTGGTACCTCCCACACAAATGGACCGTTTCGTACCAAAAGTAAACGGCTTGTAACTTTAATACCAGTGCATACAAATACTTGAAATTTTGTACAGTGTAATGCTGTTATAGTGCCTATAGTCCTGTAAAAAGTGGGCGTTATCACCCCGCCCCTTTTTGTACCTCCCACACAAAATGACCAACTCATACCAAAATTACATAGCTCGTAACTTTAATATACCAGTGCACATAAACGCTTATAGTTCAGCACAATGCAATGTATTTAAGAATGTACTGTTTACCGAAAAATATGTGTATTTGGAAAACCCCTTCTGGTACCTCCCACACAAATTGACAGATTTATTGGTGTAATGTTATATATTACATTACTCACAAAGTGAGGGTATACCTTAGTCGGTTTACCCGACTGAAACTTTCTTACTTGTTATACCCTCACTTTAGTGTGACGAGGGTATATATCATTTGCTACGGAAAAAAGTGTAACACATCGAAGGAGTGATCTAAGACCCTAAGTATGTTCGGAGGAAATCCGTTTTGGGTCATTTTAAGTCGAATGAGCAATGTCCGTCCGTCTGTCTGTCCGTCTGTCTGTCTGTCTGTGTGTCTGCTGGCTCGTGCGCACGATAACTCTCGAAAGGAGTAACCGATTGACTTCAAATCTGGTATGTGGTAATATTTTGATCTATCTCCGGATGAGTTCGAAGATGGGCCATATTGGTCTACTCCTTCTGGTACCTCCCACACAAAGGGTTAAAATTTAGTGAAATATTGATTCTTTAATAACTTCTACACTACTTATTCGAATCTTTTGAAATTCTGCACATAATATTAGTATATTAGTCGCTATTAACTCGAGAAAAATGGGTGATGTTGGCATGCCCGTTTTGGTACCTCCCACACAAATGGACCATTTTGCATCAAAATTTAACTGCTTATAACTTTAATACAAGTGCATAAAAATGCTTGAAATTTTCTACAGTATAATGTTTTTGTAGCGCCTATAGTCCGGTAAAAAATGGGCATTATTGTACAGCCCCTTTTGGTACCTCCCACACAAATGGACCGTTTCGTACCAAAAGTAAACGGCTTGTAACTTTAATACCAGTGCATACAAATACTTGAAATTTTGTACAGTGTAATGCTGTTATAGTGCCTATAGTCCTGTAAAAAGTGGGCGTTATCACCCCGCCCCTTTTTGTACCTCCCACACAAAATGACCAAATCATACCAAAATTACATAGCTCGTAACTTTAATATACCAGTGCACATAAACGCTTATAGTTCAGCACAACGCAATGTATTTAAGAATGTACTGTTTACCGAAAAATATGTGTATTTGGAAAACCCCTTCTGGTACCTCCCACACAAATTGACAGATTTATTGGTGTAATGTGATATATTACATTACTCACAAAGTGAGGGTATACCTTAGTCGGTTTACCCGACTGAAACTTTCTTACTTGTTAATCAAAAATTTAACATTTTTTCCTCCACTATTTTCTTAAACAACCGCTTCTAAAATCTGGACAAGGCGGTTTTAAATTGTAGTAGTTGTTTTTCTTAATACCTTTTTAGACATATATTTATTCCCATATTGATATGAATAATAAAAGTATTTTATTGCTATATTTTATTTAATTTTTTGCACAAAATTGAAATTATGGAAAATTTGCTAACCCAACCTGTTTCTTCGAAGCAATGGGTTGAGCTACTCTGGCTCTATACACTCCATAAATACGTTGCGACATTGAGATCTTGCTTTGAAAGTCACGCAAATATGTATGTATGCACTTCCCTTAAGACACACATACACCCATAGTTAAGAATACACAGCGATAGGGATGGCGGCATTCTTGACTTTGCTGAATCTTCAAAGGATTTCTCCGCATCCTGCACCAGGAGTTCATGCTTCAATGAATGTGTTTGCAAATGCTTTGTACGATTATTCAAATATTGCAATGTTCTCTTTTTGGCGCTTAAATACGCCTGGAGATATGTGTGAGTAAAGGATAGTTTCAATTTTTTTTGGCAAATTACACAGTGCGACTGTCCAAAAACCAAAAACCGCGATACTATTTTTCTTGTAGGTCTTGGCGAGTAGAACAACGTTTGTTCTACGAAATTTGCCGGACACCCCCAAAATCCGGGTTTACGGATAAAAAAAACCGATTTTCTTGCCTTTTTTCACATTAACCCCTAAAACTTTGTTAATTATTAATCGATATTCAATCTCTAAAAGAATTTGGAAAGAAGAGAAATAGACCTTTCGAACGATGTATACTTTGTTTATTTGAAGCTGTAAGAATATAGGTTTATTTGTCCTACAAACACATTTTTTTCGTTTTTGTCACTTTCTAGTTTAGGCAATGATTTTACCAATTATATTGCGATATAACCGTACGATTAATTAATTTCCATATATAGTATATTTTATAAGGAAAACAATGCAACCAGTCTCTTAAAAATCCGTTTGCAATTGACGGAGCTATTAAAGTTTCATTAAAACTAAATCGGTATATAAACACTAGTTTTGGACATTCAACTCAATAATGTCTGCTTAAGCGTTTCATTTTTAACTCGTCATCATCGTCAAAACAAGTACAAAGTGGCCCAAAAGTAATCCTCCTATCAGAAAATGCTATAAATTTTGTCAGTTCTGTTTTGACATTTTTGTAGTAAACACATGCGAAATACTCGTTAATAAACAATGTTACGCTACACTGCTCCAGAACGCGGAATATTGCTGACTATTTAAGTTTTTCATTTTTTTTCATAAATTACAGCCAAAAACATCGAAAGGTTACTTTTGCGCCACCTGTTATTTATGTACACATTTAGTTTTAATGAAACTTGAATAATTCAGTCAATTGCAAACGGATTTTTAAGGGACTGGTTGCATTTTTTTCCTTATAAAATATACTATATATCTAAATTAATTAATCGTATTGTCATCTCACAACGTAATTGGTAAAAACATTGCCTAAACTAGAAAATGACGGACAAAAATAAAAAAAAATGTGTTTGTAGGACAAATAAACCTATTTTCCTACAGCTTCAAATAAACAAAATATACATCGTTCGAAAGGTCTAATTATCTTCTTTCCAAATTCTGAACTGAAAATTGGTTTATAATTGACAATGTTATAGGCGTTCAAATGAAAAAAGGCAAGAAAATCGGTTTTTTTACACATAAATCCGGATTTTGGGGGTGTCCGGGGACTTCCAAAAAAAGATTCGTGTTTTACTAGACAAGACCTAGAGGAAAAATAGTATCGCGTCATTTGCTTCTCAACTTGAGTTTATTTTGTCGCACTGTGTTATCAAAGGTGGTGCTGCTGCTTTATGTGAGTTGGGGAGTGGTGTCCAAATATAAATTAAAAAGAACAAAACTATTCAATATATAATAAGGTTGGCCGTTTAATTTCGTTCATTATTTATTTATTGATTTCCTAATCTGCGTTCGGACATATCGTCGCTTGGATGACCAACTGCAGTAACTGACATTTTCAAAATTGTTCAGGATAGCAGTTTTTCTGTTTCCTTCCTCCCCACGGCGTAATATTTATTATATTTCCAGTTTGCTTTTCTCATTGTGTACTTCACTCCATCTTTTACAATATTATTAACAAAATAATTAATTATAATACATGTTTTTCATAAACAATGCAGATACGTCACTTTGTGGGAAAAAAATTATACTTAATGTCAGTTACGACTGAACACCGCCCAGCCCAAACGGCTAAAGCTAGAGTCATGAAATTTGGTAAGATGGTAGTCCATGCTATATAGACGTGCAATATGGAAGTGTTTTTCCAAATTTTTGGTGCACAATGGGTCAAAAAAGAAAAAAATATGGTATCGCAGCCAAATCCAACCGACTGGAGCTAGATTACAACATTTCGTGTGAGTGTAGCGCCTAGGGCGAAGAAAAAATTGCAAAAAGTGCTAAATATGGTACAGTGGGGGGGAAATTTAAATTTGTGCAGTGGGTCAAGAATGTGTTAAATATGGCACAGTGGGGCAAAAAGGGTTAAATATGTTACAGATGGGGAAATATTTTAAATTTGTGCAGTGGGACAAAAATGTGTTAAATATGCCACAGTGGGACAAAAATGTGTTTAATATTGCGTGGCAACATGGGTTAAAAATGGTTAAGTATGGTACAGTGATGGAAAAATTAAATATTGTGCAGTTGGAAAAAAGTGTTTAATATGGTACAGTGGGGCAAAAAGTGTTAAATATGGTACAGTGGTGCAAAAATGGTAAAATATGGTACGATATAGCAAAAAGGGTTAAATGTGGTAGAGTAGGGCAAATTGTGCGAATTTAGCTTTTGGAATATACAGTATGTTTTTCTCTTAATACATACTTATAGTGGCACAGTGATGCATTAAATGGTGTACAGTTTTGGTTTAATGGCATTTAGAGGCACATTACGGAAAGGGGATAAATACTGTAACAATATATCTTTTGGAATATAAATAGGAAATTGTAGGGGATTTTTCGTATTTTGTGTAGAAAAAGATCCGAATTTACTTACTTTTCGTCATATGAAATAATCATGAAAGAAAGAAATGTAACTATTTTACGGTACCCTAAACAAAAATAAATAAGGGATGGTTCTGCGAAGCGCACCGGGTTAAAACTAGTGTTAAATAAAATGAACACTAGTTAAAGCGAAAGAGATTTACAAAAATGTACATGTTGATATTTTGAATATGTGATACATTTCTTGGTATAAATTAAACTATTAATTTCGAATTTATAATCTGAACATAGAACGCTACAGTGACTAGGAACGATACGTTGTGATGGTACACTTTTGTATACCCTATACTTCGAATGGTTAAAAGCTTGCATGAACAATTTTTTTTAAATTTAAAAAATCGAATAATTCCAATTATACTATTTCAATAGGCTGCTTTTATGGGGCAATCGGAATATTGGATTTCGTTGACTGGAGACGTGAACATCACCACTTTTCTTTAAGATGTACAGGGTTGACCATATTCGACGGACCCATGTTTTTTTAAAAAAAATCAAAGAAAAAAATAAAAATTTGGCGGTTGGCAATCTTAATCATTTAATTTGTTCCAAGTAGATTTGTTTACATCAATTTTTGAATATGATATCTCTCAAATGGCCGCCTCTGGCGTTGATGGCGTATTGTGCCCTTTTTGCAGCATTTTCCATCGTTTTCGCCAACATTTCGGCTGGAATAGCGGCTATTTCTTCACGAATGTTGTCCTTGAGCTCTTCTACGGTCCTTGGCTTGTTAACGTAAACCTTTGACTTCAAATATCCCCACAAGAAGAAGTCAGGCGGCGTCAAATCGGGCGAACGCGGTGGCCAGTCCAAATCACCACTTGTCGACATCAAACGGCCCGGAAACAAATTCTTCAGAAAATCGATTGTTATGCGACTTGTGTGCGGTGGAGCGCCGTCTTGTTGAAACCAGAACTGCCTCATACGCTTTCGACGAATAATTGGCATCACAAAATTGGTCATCATGTCGCGATAACGCTCCTGGTTGATGGTAACAGCATGGCCATTTTCGTTTTGGAATGATGATGACCGTTTTCGCACTAACGCCGCACCAAACTGTGACTTTTTCGTCATGAAGAGGCAATTCTTGAATCTCCTGAGGATTTTCAGTGGCGTAAATACGGCAATTTTGCTTATTTACGGTCCCATTCAATGTGAAATGGGCTTCATCGGACATGATAATTTTGTTTTTTTTTTGTTTTTTGTTTTTTCACAATTGACTTCTTCTGTTGAATGTAAATTTCAACTATTTCAGAGCGCTCGCGTGGCTTGTATTGTTCCATGGTAAAAATCTGCTTGGACTGACGCTTCAAACGCGGTATGTCATTAAGCGATCTGACATCTCTGTCAAAAGTTATGGCGTTGCCAGATGGATCCGTCGAATATGGGCAACCCTGTATGTGTTTGCGGTATACGCTGAATCTCTTTCGTTTTGCTCATGACAAGACACCGATATTCGTAGTTATATTTCTTTGTTTTGAGGTAAATATGTAAAGAAAGGCCAACAAATCCTGGAACTAATTTCAAATAGTTTTTGAATATAACATTTCCTACTTTAAAAAGATGTTCCTTTTTTAAGACAATGTTCCTTCTTCCCCACCACTTAATTCCAGTTTATATAAATACTTGACATTTTATGAAGTGTAATACTTTTATAGTTCCCATGGTAAATAAAAAAATAGGCGTTATTCTTATTACATTGTTTTCAAATGGACACTCTATTCGTTAGGATATTAAAATGTCATTCCAAGAGACGGAAAGCCATCTCTCAGTCGAAAATACATCACGTTTTCATTGTATATTTATAATCGGGATAAAATTAATTATACTTTTATATTCATCTTAATAATTTATTTTTTAATCATTAGTATACGGAATCTATATATAATATAAATGGACTGTCTTAAAGACAACAATTATTTCAACTACAACAACAAAATATATAATCAAATTTTTGGTATGCCTATGGGAAACCCACTGTCACCCACCATAGCAGACATAGACTTAGACGATCTCCAAGACAACACTATCCAAGAATTAAGGAAAAAAGACATAAATATTAGATACATAACAAATATGTAGATGATATTTTATCAATTATCAAAAAAGACGATGTAAATGAAATCTTAAGCACACTAAACAAATACAATGAACGGATTCAATTCACAATGGAAATAGAGAAAGAAAACACCATAGCCTATTTAGATACAAAACATCTGGAAGAATCATGAACTACCACACAACACAACCGAAATCGCAAATAATTAATACAGCAAAAAGTTTCATTTACAGACTATTAAATATCAGTGACGAACAATTCCACACAGAGAAAATCAAACAAATAACACAAACTTTAATTAATTATAGTTTTCCAAAAAAAGTAATTGCACAACTTATCGAACAAACGAAACGAAAACTGAAAGATGGCAACCCTAAAACGAATGAAGAAAAACAATATTGCAGTATTAAATACATCCCTGGACTTACAGACAGCAAGAATATGAAATCAACAATAAACACATCAAGAAACATATGTTATGCATACAAAGCAAACACAACATTAAACAAACTATTTACAAACGTCAAAACTCCAATTGACAAACAACAACATAGTGTACGAAATAGCATGTAAGAGAAACGACGAACAAAACTGTGATCTATTATACATAGGAACAACAAAGAGAACTCTTCAAACAAGAATGGGAGAACATAAGACAGACTTCGAAAAGCGAACTATGAAAACAGCTTTGTCACAACATATGATCGACAGTGGACACAAACCAGACTTCGATAACGTTAAAATATTAGACAAGGAATATAAAGAAAAGAAACGATATGTTATCGAAAGTTTAAGAATACAACAGAAAATAGATAGGACAATGAACATAAAAGAAGATACAAATAATATAAGCGTTCGTTATCGAGTTGCAATATAGAGTAATACACTGTGATAATAAATATAATTTGTCTGTCATTAATGTATTATGTCGTCATTATGTGCATTTATAAAAAATACTAAACAAGTTTAATGTAATAATTTTCCTAAATTTTGTAAGTTTTGTATGTTCTCATAAGAAAACTAAAATTGTAATTGTGATGTTTTTATTTAAATAGACGTATCCCCAGAAGAAGTCAACAAACATTGACGAAACGTCGGGAAGAAAATGAAATAAAAAGGAATTTTTATTTAACTTTAAACTAGGTCTTAATAGCTTAAACTAGTTAAATATTTAAATAACTGAAGACTGGGCCAATAAAACTATAACATAAATGGATGTGTTTGTTGTTACGTATGGACTCCAAAATAGCTGGACCGATATTGATGAAGTTTTCAGGGAATCTTCAGATTATCCTAGCTGGTGACAAAGGCTATATTAGTTATTGATTGAGGAGGCGTGGCCCCGCCCAAAAAGGCCAATTTGTAGTTATTATTTTCTTAGTGATTCCTACTGTTCCTACCTACGAATGGATTATTGAGATTCCTACTGTCGTTATCTGATGATTGGGACTGGACAGTGATCCCGTTTTGACCGCAATCGGTCCAAAAATGGGCAACGAGTGGGCTGGGTCCAGCAAGTACTCCATAACTTTTTGCAATAATGAACAAACATTTCGGGAAAACGAAATGTTAAGTGACATATTTCACTTACGTCTCTTGGTGAAAACATTGTTTGGCATTGTGTCAAATACGTCTAAAATCAATTACCGTTTACTGAGAAAACGGTAATATATATATGCACAAAATTTATACACACGTTGTACTTTGACTAGACAAATCGAATGGTGCCCTTAACTCAATTTCTGAACAATGGTCAGTTACGTCGGTTGGTCATCCAAGCGACGATATGTACATATCGCTCACTTACTTCAAGACTGTCATAACTCAAAATTGAAAATTGCCGAGATGTGTAACTTTAAGTCCGTATAAAAACATTAAATATGAAGTTTAAAAAAGGTGGAATAATCCGCAATATGATTGTTTACGTATAAACTAAACTTCGTTGAGATTAATTAACAGATATTTACAAAATTCACATTTCTGCATGACAACCTCAAAAATTGTCGGTTGCCCGTTATTATTTCGGTCTGTAATCGTTATGATTTAAACTGAGATACTCTCTCGGCTGAAGACCAACCTGCTTCTATACAGAGATAGAATGCAAGTATTTTACATGGCAAAATATATTGCAAGTATTTCATTGCGTGCCCACAGACTACATATATCATGATTTCTGGGGCGTGACCCCCGTCATCAGTAGTCTACATGGTCGGCTTTTCAAAAAAGCCTTTGATTGATGATTCGATAACCAAACTCTCAAAGCCTATCACGGGGCGACTCACACGAGCAAATGAGAATTGCACCCAAATACTCACTTTTCGGCTCTCAATCAAACAATCAAACACAATGAAATACTAGCACTTTGCCATTTTCACAAGAAATTCAATTAGAATTTACTTGTAGAAATCACTCACACATTAAGAGTAAAGCTTTATAGCAAAAAGCTTTTATTCTTATTGCTTTAAGTGTTTTGTTGTAATATTTATTTTACAACAAGTCAGCTGTGCCGTGCTTTTGTCCATGTCGGTTGCCCGTGATAGGCTTTGAGAGTTTGGTTATCGAATCATCAATCAAAGGCTTTTTTGAAAAGCCGGCCATGTAGACTACTAATGACGGGGGTCACGCCCCAGAAATCATGATATAGTCTGTGGGCACGCAATGAAATACTTGCAATATATTTTGCCATGTAAAATACTTGCATTCTATCTCTGTATAGAAGCAGGTTGGTCTTCAGCCGAGAGAGTATCTCAGTTTAAATAAAAAAAAACCTTAAAAATTTTAAATTTTGAGTTACAACTGGCTTGAAGTAAGTGAGCGATATGTATACAGTGTACAGGGTGGGTCGAAAATGCATCTTACAAAATATGTATTTTTCCACAATATTCAAAGATGGAAAAAAATGTATCGGCCTTTCCAAGAAACTTTGCCAAAGAAACCATAGATCATAGATCAATTTCGAGCAACCGGGTCTTTCAAAAAAGGTGTTTTTCCAAAATATGTTTTCCAAAAATTGAGCGATGGTTTCTTCGGCAAAGTTTCTTTGAAAGATCCATAGAACTAAACACATATGAAAATCCTCAGAAAAGGTAATATGTAATTAGACGGAAAAATCATCTTTACATTACATTGAGGGGGTACTTTTCAAAACTTAACTATTCTAGTTTGAGAGAACTGATTTTTTTATTCTTTGTTTGTTTTTTAGCATTGAATTCGAAGCTCAGCGAAAATAAAATTGTGCGAAATCTGTAGGACTAATATTATCGTCCTTAATAATGCACCAAAAATTCGGGTTCAATACGCAGGTAGTTTCTCACATTGTGCAAAAACACAAAAAGTCAACACAAATTCAAGTTTTGAAAAGTACCTTCTCAATTATGTTAAATGAAGACTAACTACAAATATATTTATTACAAATATTTACATTACAAATCGACTAGAAATTTTTCAATATCTTTTTAACCAAAATTAAATTTTAGGGTTTCAGTCCCAATTGTCTTATAAATCTGAAACAATACAAAGAAGTTGCATGATTTTTTAGACTTTGAGAACGAAGTCATTATTCAAAATATAATATTGTTCTTGCAAATATGCCACAGAAGCGGTTATTTTCATAGTCTAGAGATATTCAAAGTTGAACATATACCAAATATTTAACCAAAAATATTGATAACAATTCATAACATGCCAATGAGCTATGACATAACTGATTTGTCGTTGCCGCATTCAATTTCCTCAGACAGCCCACATTATTTTCATAACAAACCCAGTGTGCGCAACAGGTGTTAATATTACTACTGACTTTAATAAAACCCATTTTGACACAATATCCTCATAATGTAGATATAAATGATGCTGCATTATGACACACCCATAAATGACGTGACGTACTCTGTCTGAGTGCGTGCTTCATCTAATATGTTCGATATTATTTTGTTCACTATAATTGAGCCATAATAATTATTCAGAGCTACCGTTGCATGACTTCGTAGTATTTGTTCAGCCATCAAAGCAAAGGTTGCGCCTGTGACACCAGGAGAGCAGCAATGAAGTGTTATTTTTTAATTAAATTTAGTGTTCCTTAGATTATATATATTTATGACAGAGTAAATATATATTTATGACAATTAAATGTGAAGGGTAACAACTATAAATGAAATTGAACAAATCAATATGTTATATGGAGAGCTAATTTTACAAATAGAAACAGGGGGATATGTAAACAGAACAAGTTGATTTTACAGAGAACCACTTAAGGCGAGTATTTTAAGTATTTAAATATTTTTGTATAAATTTAATAATTTGTCCATAATTATCTCATATCTAGTATTTGAGAAAATAAGGATTGATTGTTTACCATAAGATAAGATGCAAAATAGGGAGATATACATATATATACGAGTAAGTTGGGATGATCCAATAGCGGTTATTTTTTATTCATGTGTTATTTTGACTGTGACAGCTCCTTCCCGCTCGAAATCAATTTACACTTGAACAACGTTGGGATAATAATGCAAACATATTTCCAAAGAATATTTAGCCGAAATGAGACAACCATCACGCCTGCTGTACAAAAGGATTGTGAAAAAAGTTCGTGAAACTGGCATGCCGGTGGACAACGGCCCCTCTTAACTACGGCAGTCTCTTAACTACGGCAGTCTCTTAACTACGGTTTATTTGCCACTCAACTCTAAGCTAGAGGAGAGCATGGTTCAAACTCCTAAGGAGTAAACAAATATGAAAAGTAGTTACATCCCTTAGATTCCATTGCTTTGCATGTCTGACTATCCATTGGGGTAGTGTATAAGTATAAAAATATTCCCAATTGACTTGGTACTCAATGCAATTTCGTCGAGATCCTGATCTCCTGGTTTAAAATGCGGTGAATATCTTTGAAGACATTAGGACTGCAACGAATGCCGACAATGTATGACATAGATAATTGTAATTTGTCATGGTTAAGTTTGAGAAAAGAAAAAAAATACAATAAAATCCGAAATGGAAAATGAAATCATCAATAACACTATGCAACAAAATTTTTGTCCAAGGACAGTCACGAAAAAAAACATCAAAAAATGTTTATGGTAATTTTTTTTTTAAAAATGTTTTCTAAAATTCAAATTTTCTTGCAAGGTGCCTTCAATAATAGAGGACTACACATGTTGGTAATGACACATTCACGTGGATACAGATGTTTAGTAATTGTCGATAAAACAATTATAAAAAATAATTTTTTTTGCTGGTACGAAAAAACAAAAAAAATAAAAAACTTCGCGAACAAAAATATGTTCCAATTTTTGAAAGCTAGCATCCTAACGAAGAAAACAATGCATATTTGATAAAAAAAAACCTATACATATGTATATATAGCTCTTTTGGTAGAAATAAGAGAATTCCAGCATAATCCGGTTTTTACACCCCCACTATTTTAAACAGGGATATATATGTCAGATGCTGAGGGCCAAAAGAGTAACATATCGATGGAGTGACTTAAGAGACCAAAAGAATATATGGCGGAAATCCGTTTTGGGCCATTATAAGTTATTTTAGCAGCAGTGCCCGTCTGTCTGTCTGGTTGGTGCGTCCGATAACTTTCGACAGGATTAACCGATTGACTTCAAATTTTGTATGTGTCAATATTTTTCTATCTCAGGCTAAGTTCAGAGATGGACTAAGTTGGTCCACTCCTTGCTCCAGTGTAAGATTGACTATCCATATCTTCTGTACTACTACTCAGAATCTTTCACAAATTCATACATAGTATTAGTTTCTTGGGCGCTATGATCTTGAGAAAAATGGACGAAGTTGCCACGCCCCTTTTAGTACCTCCTATACAAATGGACCATTTTGCACAATAAATTAACGGCTTATAACTTGGATTCCTGCATATAATGGGTTTTCCAAACGGATGATACGATTTTGAAGTGACGTTTCGGTCATTTGTAATATGTCATGATCTATCATTTGTTTTTCATTGTATTTCCTCATTGATATTAAATGGCCTCCAAGAAGTTGTGATTTAACACCATTAGACTATTTCTTGTGGGACTATTTGGAGTAATTGGTCTTTCGAAATAAACCAGACTCTCTTTAAGCTTTACAAGTCAATATTGAACGTGTCATTCATGACATACGACTTGATTTAGTGGAAAAAGTGCTCGAAAATTGGGTTCATCGAATTCGTTCCTGCAGAAGAAGTCGTGGAGGCCATTTGAATGACGTTTTATTTAGAACTTAATTGTATCGATTGTACTTCACATTAAATAAAAAACTTTTGAATTTCCTTAACAATAAGTGTGTTTGTTTTTTCAAAGAAATCATATCATTCTTATTGGAAATCCAGTTACAAACACTTGCAATTTTGTACAGTGTAATGTTTTTATAGTATCCATAGTACATTAAATTTTTTTATCACTAAAACAAAATTGCCAAAATAATAAATATGAAAAATATTTCCCTATTTTTACAATATGGGTAATAACACTGTGTAACAGTTAATAAAATACACGGACTTGACAGTATCCGTTCGATTCTACTACCAACTTTTAAAATAGAGCCAAAAATTACAGTTATGTGGGGGATCCAGAGGGTTAATATGTTCCAAGGGCATTTTAGCCCGTGGTACCACTAGGGACCTAAACTGGTCTATTTGAGCTAAAGAAAAAAAAAACGGCTGCCACCCTAAAACCGAAAACCTAAAAAGTTGCTAAACATACCCTACACCAAAAGAATATTTTTGTTACATAATAGTGAAAAACTAAAATTTTTGATGTACAATGAGGTTTTGAGGATGCCCAGACATGTTCAGATGGTATTGATATCTTCACAAACGTTGTTCAGATTTACGTTGGCTACATTGTTAGTGAAAAATTACGAGTCCCTGAAAGTTATGACGGAAAAAGTGAAAAAAATAATTGTTTCCTCCACTTTTTCAAAAAAAGTACGGAAAAAATATTTTTCGCATAAAATGTTAAGAAACATTGTTCAGCATATTCTTAGCTACATTATTGCCAAATGCAGTTAAGCGGTATCACCCAGTCTGAATTAGTTGTTGGACAAAAGCTGATGACCCTTTTTTCGAGGGGCCCACTGATTTTCAGAAACTTTGGAGGCCCATAAAAAAAATTGGTCACCAATAGGGTTATACTATCTACACATTGATAGCACTACGCAACAAAAAAAAATTTTTGTCCTAGACCTAAAAATTATTTTTTGGTATAGATTGTGGCATACTGTTATATAAAATCAAAACCAAAAATGTTTTTATGGATACATTTTTTTAAAAACAATTTTTATTAAAAATGCTATTATCGTCGAAGGTACCCTTAGTATATGCACCATAATTTTTGGAGTATATGCCCGATCAGGTCGACTTATGCGTTAAATTGAAGCTATTAATGTGGGCTACTAATGTTGGAAATATCTCTTTCACTTAGAAACAGTGGTTTAGTAACAGTCATTAAACACAGCGGAAACAGTAAATTTTTTTAAAAAAAAAATCCTGGGACAAAAAAAACATAAAAAATAGAAAAAAATCGAAAAAAAATATTTTATTTTAAAAAAATCTATGTATAAATGTATAAATTATAGCCCTTTTGGTAGAGGTAAGAGAATTTCAAAAAATCTTTTTTTTTAATTTTTGTTTAAATAGCGATTTTGATTATAACTTTTATTTATATTATGTACATTTCAGTTTATTTACATGAAAAAGTTTCATTAGAAGTAATTGTGAGTTCTTTGTTGACGTTTGAAGATTTCGGAATCGGTTTCTCTAATGAGGAACCAAATATAATCTCCCATCATTCTTTCATCCCAGTGCCCCTAGTAACGCCGCTCGATGGACTTTAATTCTTGGTGAAATCTTTCGCCATGTTCGTCACTTACTTCGCCAAGATTCTCGGGGAAAAAGTTTATATGAGAATGCAAGAAATGAATTTTAAGGGACATATATACACCTGTTGCAATACATAAAGCGAAAAATAAGTTGGAAGAATACATGTGTTATATACATAAATATAAAAAAATATATTTCTAACCAATTTTTTCATAATTTTTGAACAAATCATTAATCATTGTTTCATATTGCGGGCTTTTATTGGATCCAAGGAAATTTGAAACTACAAGCTTAAACGACCTCCATGCTGCAATTTCATCCGACGTCAAATATGATTCGAAATTCACATCTTTCATCAGTTTCCTTATTTTAGGCCCATCAAAAACTCCTTCTTCGATTTTTTGAAAAGAAATTTTTAAAGAGCCCCAGCTTAATATGCAGTTGTGGCAAAATATCGACTATCCCAGAGGCATAACATAGCAACTACGAGGGCGGTTCGGAAACTTCTTAGCCTAGCACAAAAAGCGCGGTATAAACAGAAAAAAGTTAAGTGTTTTGGAAACTTCCATCTCTGCTATGAACACATGTTAAATTTTGTTTCGATCTGCCAACTCCTTCAAATAGAAACAGGTGTTCACAAACGACGCATCCGCGATTTTTGTACAATGGAAAAATTAGAAATGTGTGGTGTCATTAAATATTTACATCAAAAAGGTTTATCGGGACAAGAAATTCATAATGATATGGTGAATGTGTTAGGTGAAAGTGCTCCTTCATATGCAACAGTAAAAAATTGGGTTGCTGAATTTAAACGTGGTCGTACAAGCATTGAAGATGAACCACGTAGTGGACGTCCAAAAACAGCAACAACAACAGAAATTGTAGCCAAAGTGCATGATATGGTATTAAATGATCGACGAATAAAAGTACGTGAAATAGCTAATATCATGGGCATCTCAAATGATCGAGTCCATTTAATTTTGCATGAAGAACTACAGATGAAAAAGCTTTCTGCAAGATGGGTGCCGCACTTGTTAACAGTCGACCAAAAACGCATAAGAATAAACATTTCTCAAGCTTGTTTGGATCGTTTTAAGCGAAATAAAATGGATTTTAAGCGTCGTTTCATAACTGTTGATGAGACATGGTTCCCCACTATACTCCAGAGACAAAAGAACAATCCAAACAATGGACTGAAGCTGGAGGAAGTGCCCCAAAGAAGGCAAAAACAATTCAATCGGCTGGTAAGGTTATGGCAAAGGTTTTTTGGGACTTCAAAGGTATTTTATTGATTGACTATCTGCAAAAGGGTAAAACAATAAATTCAGAGTACTATTGCAACCTTTTGGATCAATTAAATGTACAAATTCGAGAAAAACCTCCTGGCTTACAACAAAAAAAAATTATTTTTCATCAAGACAACGCACCAGCGCACAAGAGTGTTTTAAAAAATTGCTAAAATCAACGAATTAAAGTACGAGTTGCTTGACCACCCACCTTATTCTCCTGATTTAGCTCCCAGTGACTTTTACCTGTTCCCAAATCTAAAAAAATCCTTGCTGGCAAGAGTTTTACCTCAAATGAAGATGCAATTACAGTTGTAAACCACTATTTTGAAGACTTTGAGGAAAACTATTTTAATCAAGGGATAGAATTGCTAGATAAACGTTGGACTAAGTGTATTGAAGTTTCAGGAGATTATATTGAAAAATAAAAATATTTCTGAAAAACTAACTATTCTCTTTCATTGATAGGCTAAGAAGTTTCCGAACCGCCCTCGTACTTTTAAATCGCAACAAATTTTCCAGCCATGTATTTTTATCAATTTAGCCATGTATTTTTATCAATTTAGCCATTGTTTCGTATGATTCCTTAGTGTTGACAGCATGAGCAATGGGAATCGACGGTTTCTGATTTCCGTTGTGTAAAAGTACTGCTTTCAAACTTTCTTTACTGCTGTCAACAAGTAACCGCCATTCCTTTGAATTGTATGTTTGATTAAGTTCCTCGAACAATCCGGGAATGTCCTTGCAAAAGCATCTGTTATCCACAGTTGTATAAAATTGATTGTAAGGTATATCACGGACTCTATAATATGATATGTTAACATCTGGGCCCAAAATATTGTACTGTTTCATCCCAGATGCAAGTAGTTCTGCTTTATATTTGGTCAGTTCCAAATCTCTCACTAGATCAATGAGTTGAAACTGAGTTAAAAGCGATGACTTCTGACTCAAACTTGAATTGTTCAGTTGAACTTGATGATGTTTCCGTTATTAGGCTGTTGGCTATACTCGGACACTTCCTACTCCAATCTATTAACTTAGACAAAAATAGCAGTCCGTATCGTGAATGAATGGTTGTCTCCAAATCATTGGCATTCCAAATTCCACGTGAAGTCTAAAATTAAAACGTTTTATTCCACAAAACATTGTAATGCATTAATTGTAAAGTACATACCGCATGCTTCCACTACTCCATCTAGTAAGATTTACATGGCACCAATTACACAAAATACTAGGTGTCCACGGTTCGTTCATATTTTTAACTCGTGTACCAAAATATTGCACATATATTTCTTCTATTATTTTACTAAACGCACGTCGATTTTTTTAATGACATACTTTCGACAGATGTAGCAGAAATTGTCGGGATCACTTACACATCGAAAAGTTCTTTGCCGTTTACTCATACTTTGAAATATAACTTTATAATATTTTTCAGAAAATCGACTTAATCTTTAAGGCGCTGAACTACACTGACATTGCATATCATGTTTTATGGACGGTTACGAACAACCATAAAACCTCGTCCTCTCTATAATTTTATAACGTCTGACATCAATCCTCATAAAATAAAATGCAAGTGCAATGACTCTTATATGTCTCTCTCACATATGGCGGAAATGGAAATGCTCAATTGTTTTATCGATAGTTAATAAACTTCCGTTTCTATGGAAAGCGTTGGTTGAAGAATTTCTAGCCCTCATAATTTCCTTTAATTTGTATGGTATCACGGCTTTATCGAGCATATATTTAAAAAAATATGGTCCAAATACTACAGGTAACATCCATAAAAATTTTAATTTTAGAAAAAAAAAATTTAAAAAAAATTTTACCATTAAAAAATTTTTGTTTTGGTTTTAAAAAACAGTATGCCTGAATCTAAACAAAACACGTTTTAAGTCTAGGGCACAACAAAATGTTTTTTGTTGTATAGTATAATTGGACAGTAGATGAAAGATGGTATCCTTAACTCGCAATGTCCTAATGGAGAAAAATTATATTTTATAAAATATTTGAAATTGAATAATTCTATGTATGGGCTCCTGATATCAAATGCGGAAAAATTTCTTTGATAATTCAAACAATCGCCATAAATACCGACAAATATCTGTGGTATTGATTGGGGTAGGTCTCAATTAGTTGCATATCTCATTAATGGTGTTAGTTAATTGACAACGTTATTGTTTTCTAATATTTTAGATAATTTATCATAATGTGTTATAAATAGAAACACGTTCAGAAGGTTGCGTCTCATCCATCACTTGAAGAATGAATACCTTAACACCTTAAATAAGTCATCAAATCAATTAAGACCCACCTCAGCAGCAACAACAAGAACTACAAAATTAAGTGTGTCGGCACTTATGAGAGCGGCATTTGCCTTGAATCATCAAAGACTTTATTCCGCATTTGATACCAGGAGTTCATAGCGCTTTCAACTGCTGACACATATTCTGACACACATTGCACATAAAAAAGTAAGAGTAGACTCGCAATCTCGTACTTTGCCACCGCCACACAAAGGCAATCGTCTGTCATTTCCACCTTTAGACCAGACACGCACTCAGGACTTTTATTTCTTTGTTGCATACGAAATTATTGTCGTTTATTATTATCCTGGGTACTTGATTTTAATTTATATGTATAGGAGTAGGTAGATACTCGTATACATATAGCTGTGCAAAACGAAATATATGTAAATTTTTGGGTACGCAAATAAATAAAAAAAGTTATAATAATAATGAAAGGTGATTGTGCTTCATCTTCAAAGAAATTTACCGCACCCAAAACCAGGAGAACAGAATCCCCCCAAAAAAATAAATATGATTTCGAAAAATACACATACATTTTGAGTCTATAACTTGGAAGTACTTTGCATTAAGGGTACATTTTGGCACCACCCCATTTTGGTAATCAACGATAGAGTAGTTGTTTGCCATTTGATGAGCACTACCAATGCTGTTGTGCTCTACCAAGGAGTAGAACTGACTAGTTTTCAATTATTTGTTTGTGAGTCCTTTGAGTAATGTTATATTCCGAGTATGTCTGTCTCTATGATGGGACGAATGGCTAAAGAAAGTTCTTATGAGCATTTCCATGTTAAGTGATCACAGTATTTTGGGCTCATGTCACGGATTTTAGTGAAATTGAATATAAAATAAAATATAAAACAATTTTTTTAAAATCTTCAAAATTTCCAATTTTGAAAAATATTGGGCCTTTTAAAAATAATATATCTTTCTATCGATAAAAGCAATCAACATTGGACTTTTTGCAGAACGTTAGTTAAGAAAAAATAGAAAACAAATTTAAAGAGAATTTTTTTTCGAAATTTACATTAAAATTTCAAATTCAACGCTGCAGAAAAAGTATAAGGTCATGTCCTAATGACCTAAACCTGAATCCGTAGTTACTCTGATGCCTCATTCAGCATTAGTATCAATTACAAAATCAAACATCAACTCTAAGCAAGTCCTTTAAGAAAAGCAATCAAAAAGTCAAAATTTTCGAAAAAAGTTCTTGTGCGACCTAATATTTGTAAGATTTGTTTCCCTTTTGGTACAAAACAGTTGGAGTGATGACAGAACATTTCTGTGCTATTCAGAAGTGATTAAAATAAATATTTCGGGTTGAGGATTTTAGAAAATACTGTCATAAAGATTTAATAATATCTCCAAATAGACAAAATAGGCCATCTTGAAACTTAAACTCTATATTATAGAAGACAATATTGCTTAAATACTGAAAATAAAAATGTGATATTTTTAAAAATAAATTTTAAAACATTTAAAAAAAAAATAAAAACAAAAATTTTCTTTAAATTTGTTTACTATTTTATAATTAATTAATTGTTTGTAAAATTTTGAAAATTAAAAAATTTTCATAGTACCCCTTTTTTTATATTTTTCAAAATAAATTGGGTTGTTTGTTTACACCACCTAATATAATCGTTATTCCAAGTTTCACTAAAGTCCATGACATGAGCCAAAAATGCTTAGCTAATCTTATCATCTATCATTATTATTTTTTTTAGAAAACTTCTTCAAAATTTTAATTTTTTTAATAATTTTGTTAAAATTGTAAAATATTAGGACATTTAATAGTAATTGCAATTTTCTAGAAAACTGTATCGAAATTGCATTTTTAGAAATAATAAATTAGATATTATTTTTTTAGAAAAATTCAACAAAATTGTAGTTTCGTAGAATATTTTGCCAAAAATTTAATTTCGCTATAAAAATTGTTCGAAATCTGATTGTTCTAGAAAATATTGTCAAAATTTCATTTCTCTAAAAAAAATTGTTCGAAATCTGATATTTCTACAAAATTTGATATTTTTTAGAAATTGCATAATTCTGAAAATTTTAATAGAAATTGAATTTTTTAGAAAATGTCTTTGACATTTTGACGAAATTGCATATTTCTAGAAAATGACTTTGAAATTTAAATTTTACTAAAAGTTCTACATTTGTTTAGAAACTACTTTTAAAAATTTCATAGAAATTAAATTTTTTTCAATTATATCACAATTAAATTTTTCTCGAAAATTTCCAAATATTATTTTTTTCTAAAAATGCAATAACGACAAAAAAACAAAAATTATATTTCGAAGGTTTCAAAAAAAAGGACCAACTTTTTGAAACTTTCTATAAAAAAGTTTCGTCGAAATTTGGTAACAATTTTATTTCTTCAAAATTTTCTAGAAAAACAAAATTTCAATCACTTTGTTAAAGAATTACAATTTCGTAATTGCACTTTTCAATAAAATTGCACTTTCAAGAAAATATCGACAAAACTGACTTTTTCACCAAATTTAATTTTTATAGAAAATTTCTTGAAAATGAATTTTACTAGGAAATCCTAAGAAAAAAATCGCTTCTGTAGTATATTTGGTGGAAACATGTTATTTTCGGGAAAATTAACTTTTTTTCTATAAGTCGGAAGAAAATTCCTGTAACTTATTTAAGTATTTCCCCGTTTTTTAAGATTATTTGCACCGAAACCCAGAAAAAAATAATGTTGATAAAAGAGATATTCAAACATATTTTTAGGTATGTAAATATCAAAAATTTGCACAAAAATATATTTTATTTAAATTTTGCTCTCAAAAATATTTTGTTTACTGTTTTTTTCCCCGTTAACGTATTGAAATTCGATATAAAAATGTAAATTTGTCAAAACTTTCTAGAAAAATTCAATTTCGCCGAAATTTTCTAGGGAAATGCAAATAAGAAATTATAATTCTACGAAAATTTAATTGATATTTTATTTTCTAGTAAATTGTTAACAAATAAAATATTAAGCAATTGAACGAAATTGTATTTCTTATAGAAAATTTCGACAATATTACTCTTTTTTAATTTCTTTTGTCGATTGATAATTTTTTCTAGAAAATTTCGAAAAAAATTATATTTCTAGAAAATTATGACGAAACTGCCCTTTTCACCAAAATTTAAATTTTATATTAAATTTCTGCAAAATGTGTTTTTATAAAAAATGTTCTTTGAAATTTTTTAAAAAAAATTTCATTTACGAAATTGTATACGAGTATCTTTAAAAATATGAATTGAAATTCAATTTCGAAAAATAACATATTTCATTAAAATTACAAAGGAATTGCAGTTTTCTAAAAATATCGAAAAAATTGATTTTTTCGGCAAACTTTCATTTTTAAAGAAAATTTCTGGAAGATGGATTTTATTAAGTAAATTTCAACGGAATTGTTTTTGTTTGTATAGAAAATTTCGACGATTTTACTTTGCTTTCGAATTTTTTTTCTTCGAAATATAATTTTTTCTTTGTTTTGTTTATATAGAATTTTTTCTAGATTTTTTCTCAATTTCACGAAATTTAAATTGTTATAGAAAATTTCTGTAAATTGAATTGTTCTTCGAAAAATTTTTCTAGAAGATAGATGCAATTTCTAGAAAAATGCAATTTTGATAAAATTTCGAAGAAATGTTTCTAGAAAATTACAACGAAATTGCAGTGCCTTCTGTTATTCTAACAATATTCATAAGAAAACTTTATCCCAATAACATCTGTAGCAAACATCTCATTGTATTTAAATTACTTTTCCACACTTTATAGTGTGACAAAAAAATTAGCAAAAAATTTCCATCATTATAGCAAAGTCCCGCAAGTTCCAAATTATATTAAATTATATTATTCAGTCAGAATTTATTTGGTTTGAGACCATATGTTCCATTTACTTTCTGTCTATTCCAAGAAAGTAATAGAAACAAATACAAAAATTGGTAGAGAGTTTTAATTGCTTGGTAGAATTGACTGCAGTTTCGATAGACACCACTCTATCATCTTCAGAATTCAGTAGCAATAGTGTATGTCTTTAACTTAAATCAGCTGAAATACTTGAGGAAGCAGTAAATTGAATTTAACAAGAACTGCTAACCAAACCCGTATTTTGCCGAACTAAGTCAACATACTAAAACTCTCATACCAATACATTTTTGTTTTTTGCTTGGGTTCGCATCGCGAACCACGAAAACAAATGTAGTTTTGTCTAGCAGTTCTTGTTAAATTCAATTTACTGCTTCCTCAAGTATTTCAGCTGATTTAAGTTAAAGACATACACTATTGCTACTGAATTCTGAAGATGATAGAGTGGTGTCTATCGAAACTGCAGTCAATTCTACCAAGCAATTAAAACTCTCTACCAATTTTTGTATTTGTTTCTATTACTTTCTTGGAATAGACAGAAAGTAAATGGAACATATGGTCTCAAACCAAATAAATTCTGACTGAATAACAAAAGCACAGACCAACATTAAATTATATTTTTCACAATAAAAGGATATATTTCACAGCTTGACTAAATTTTTATTTTTGATTTTTGTTAGTTATTTTGGAATTGAAACATTCGAGCAAGTCCAAGATGATCTCAATTTCAAGGCTATTATGTTGGCTACAAATAATCTAACCATAATTTGTACGTATACTCTGTGGTTTAATTAAAGTGTGCAGAAAAAATAGAAAATATTAAGATTTTTGTTATCTTTTCAGGACCCAAAGAAAATTAAAATTTAGAAAATAAGTTGTTCAAAATAGCGAATGGCTAACAATATAACAAAGAAAATATAAATCCTTTTAGCAGAAAATCCATAGAAATATCCACTTTGGAAACCAATTTAAATCGACCTTTTTGACTTTTCTATTATTGCGGATTTTTAAGTTTTAAAGTAATAAATGAAAAATATAATTCATTTCACAACTAATGGAGTTGAGGGTATACTTCATCAGCCATCTACAACACAACAAATACAAACAGACAGGCAGTGCCGTCTTCTTTTCACATAAGTAGTATGAACATTATTACCCTCAAGTGCCACTTTCACCCCGAAAAATTATTAATAGCTTAAATAAACTATTCTCATACCGAATATCAAAGGTTGAATGGGAATTGTCACCACCAAAAATAAAAATATAACTTTTCTTCAAAATCATGTATGTAGTCAAGTCTGAGCTCCTGTCAATGAAACCCGAAAATGTCTTTGAAGTCACATTCCAAGCCGACGCCGAACACACAAAAACAAATTCCCACGGAGAGGAGAATTTGTGGCGAATAGAAAAAACAGTGGTTGAAAAACTTACCCCACTTTTTTTAGCTTGGGGAAAAAGAAACAAATTTAACATTATTGTTTCCTTTTTTTAGTGGGTATTGACTGGGAGGCAAGTTAAAAGTTGATTCAACTTCTTTGAGAAAAAGTATCTTTGGCATCTCCTATGTACAAAGAGGAGGATGAACGTCTACAAGATTATTCTACGAGCGATATATTGTAGTTTATGTGGATAATATGGGCGATTGCAGAACGGTTTGGAACATCTTGCCATAATTTTGGGAATATGGCTTTCACGTTACTGTGGTTAAATAAATTAGAAAAATTAGATTTTTTCAAAAACATCGTTTTTTGATCCATTTTTAGAAAGCTAGAAATCTAGCGAGGAAAACAATGCCTAGTTGAAAAAATTTATGGATAAATGTATAAGTTGTGATTGGTATTGTAAAATACCATTTTCTTTGGGCGGTACCAAAATGGGTGTGGCAGTAACGACCAATTTTTTAATAGACTATGGGTACTATAAAAGCATTACACTGTACAAAAACTAAAGTGTTTGTATGCGCTTGAATCGATGTTATAAACCTTTAACTTTTTGTAAAAAATGGTCCATTTGTGTGGGGGGTACCAAATTGGGTGTGGCAATAACGCTCATACTTGCCACACCAATTGGGTGTGGCAAGTATCTATAGTCACGGGACTATAGATACTTTAATATCATTTCACTACACACAATTTCAATGTTTGTATGGAATGGAATCAAAGTCATAAGTCGTTAACTTTTTGTGCAAAATGGTCCATTTGTATGGGAGGAATCAAAAAAGGCGTGGCGGCTTCGCAAATTGTTCTCAAGGTGATATCGACCAAGAAACTAATGCTACTCGTATGTGTGGAATAGTATAGAATTTATTAAAGAAACAATATTTCGCTAAGTGTTGACCTATTATGGTGGAGGTTCTCGCAGGAGTGGACTAACACAGACCATCTTTTATCTTAATCTGATATAAAAAAAATATTAACACAAACCAAATTTCAAGTCAATCGGTTACTCGTATCGTAACTTGTCGTGCACACCAGGCAAACAGACAGACGCACGGACGGACATTGCTCAAATGGCCAAAAATGAATTTCCGCCAAATAGATGATGTATTCGATGTCTTACTCACAATTTTGTTTCGAATCAACTGATATATATAGCATCGTTCGTAATAGTGGGCGTATAAAAACATGATTTTTTTAAAATTTTCTTATTTCTACCAAAAGGGCATTAACTTCTACACTTATCCATATATTTTTTTCGAATAGACATTGTTTTCTTCGTTAGGATGTTATGTATAGCCCTCCAACAATAATATTGTAAATTAGTGTACTTGGTAAATAGGACACAGTACAAAGCACACGGCGAAAACAGATAGATTGCCACAACTATCACAAATTTTCGCCAACCGAATTTTTCTGGGTAATAATACCACAAATTTAATTTATCTATAAAATCTCCTCAATAAACATTAGCAAATTTCAGAGATAATGTTAACATATCCCAAATTTTGAAGTAACTCGACCAGTTCTTTAGCGAACTATCGGCCGACGGATCCAACGGCCCTCGTATTACCAGCGTACTTCTAGACTTCTGGCCAAACGTATTTAATTTCAAGAATTATTTATGTATACAGGGGTTTCCAATAACAGTGATATGATTTCTTTGAAAAAAAAACTCTTATTGTTAAGGAAATTCAAAATTTTTTTATTTAATGTGAAGTACAAACGTTATTCAAATGGCCTCCACGACTTCTTCTGCAGAAACGAATTCGATTAACCCAATTTTCGAGCACTTTTTCCACTAAATCAAGTCGTATGGCATGAATGGCACGTTCAATATTGACTTGTAAAGCCTGAAGAGAGTCTTTTTTATTTCAAAACACCAATGACTTCAAATAACCCCACAAGAAATATTCTAATGGTGTTAAATCACAACTTCTTGGAGGTCATTCAATATCACGATTTCTTGAAATTATCGAATCTTCAAACTTTTCTCGCAACAATTCAATTGTTTAATTTGCAGTGTGGCACGTAGCCACAATCGGCCAATGGCTCTTAATAGCTCTTAACGAGAACTAATATATTGCTCATAGGTGCCAAAGTCGTAGGTCGACTGGAAAGTATATTTTTTTTTTGATTTAAAAAAATTGACTTAGCATCATTCTCAAATGTGAACGGAAAGTTTATTTTTGCTCTAGCTCCTTAACTGTACGTCGGATCGGGAATCGGTCAGTGGCAAAAATATAGCTCTTAAGGTCATAGGTCGACTGGAAACTGTTTTTCCTTTAATTTTTAAAAACATGGACTTAGCGCACACAAAGTTGCAATTGGAGAACAATTATTTTGATAATAAAACTGAATAATTTGTAGACGTTGTTCTTGCGTATATCTCTCCGTGATGAAATTGTTAAACACTACTGAATACAATAACATATCATGACATATTACAAATGGCCGAAACGTCACTTCAAAATCATAGTATCCCTGTTGGAAAAGCCGTTATATAAACACTTTTCAAAAAAAATTTTAATATTGTCTTTCTCGATTACCTTGTTACGGATTCCTGTAAAAAAGGAAAAATATCCAAAAAAGGAACAAATATACTGTAAAACACAATACGTATAAAACAATAACACTGCGCAACAGTGAAAAAATACACGAACTTGGCAGTATATGTTCGATTCTACTACCAAAAGGTAGTACGAGTATAACCCTATATTCGGTTTGGTGAAATAGATGACCAATTTTTTATGGACCTCAAATGTTTCTGAAAATCAGTGGAAACATTTGAATATTTTGTTGGTTTTTGTGTTTTGGGCTTTGGTGTGTTCTGACAGAAAAAAATTTTATGGCCAACTTTTTGGTAGAACATTTATCCCCGCCCCCCCCCATTATTAAGGGTGTATTTTTACAATTTGTTAAAATAGGGCCAACAATTACAGTTATGTGGGGGAGCTAGAGCGTTAATATGTCCCACAAAAATATTGGCCTTAATATCTTTATATAAACAATCCGTTGTACTTTTGTTAGTAAGGCATGATCTCCTAAACTATAAAAGCGAATGGGCTCAAAATTGAGCAATATATTCAGTTTGGGGTAATTTGTGTTCTAGATTTTTTTCACCGCGGTAAATTGTATGCATAGTGGTCAAGTTATATACAAAATTCGCATTTCCAGAGCAATTTTGACTGAAATTTAAAATGTATGTGTGGTTTGTCTTGATAATAGTTTGTATGTATGATTGTAACCAGTAGATGGCGCTGTAGTGGACAGATGGTCATTGTACATTTTTTGATGATTTCTTTCGGAAACTCAATGAATAACAAACCAATACATCCCAAACAGGACGGGCAGGACAACGTCTGCTGGGGTCCACTAGTTTTCTATAAAGTCTCTGAACATACCCCACACCAAAAAAATATTTTTGGTACAAAATAGTGAAATACTAACATCTTTGAGGTACAATGTGGTCTTTTTGAGCAATTTAGGGTGCCTAGACACGTTCAGATTGTAAGTTATGCTGAAAATGTGAAAAAAAATATTCCTTCACTTTGTCAAAAAAAAAGTACGGAAATTTTTTCGCGTAAAATTATAACAAATTTTTTTCAGCATATTCTGAGATGCATTATTGCCAAATAACGCTAAGCGGTATCACCGAGTCTGAATTTGTGTTGGATAAAAACTGGAACAGCATTTTCGAGGACCCACTGATTCTGTGTTCTAACATCTTGTGAAAAGTATTTTTAGATTGTATCGAAAATTCACTTTTATTTTTAGAATTCTACTAGTCGTTCAAATAAAAACCACCATTTCCACCATTAATATCATTGTATTTTTTGGTTAAATTTCGCTTTGACGGTATGCATAAAATATTAATATAAATCACTGTCTGACTACATTTTTTAAAAAAATTTTAAAACTTCTAAAATGTAAATTTTCTACTTTAATATGTATGTATTTGAAACATTTTTACCGAATTAAAAAATCTCTACTAGAACAAAAATTACAGAATTTTGTCCAATAGAAACCTTTAACCGAAATTACCACACCCCTTTGGTACTTCCCATAGACAGGTACCAAATCACACCAGCATTGATTTGGTTACTTTACGATTATATATATTTATTTCTGAAATTCCTACTCGAACAAGGAACATCTACAATTACACATGTTTATAAAATTTTGGTCGAAGGTGTTATATGTAGTCCCAAAAATATTAAAAAAAAATTGTGTTGTATATTTTTTTTTTAATTTTACATTTGGACCATATTTTTGAAGTGTAAATTTTTTAATTATTAAAATATCACATTCACGTAGGAACAGAAGTTTAGTAATTAGAAATTAGAAATAATTTAACTTTTTTTAGAAATATATATAAATTAGTGTTAGTACCACGCCTCTTTTGTTGTCTCCCATAGAAATGGACTATTTTACATAATAAAGCTAACGGCTTATAACTTCAATTTCTGCACATCCTAACACTTGCAATTTTGTACAGTGTAATGCTTTTATAGTACCCATAGTCTATTGAAAAATGGGCGTGATCGCCATGGCCATCACGGCTCTATAGGGAGTATACATAAAAAAGTTGGTCCAAAGGTATCTCCCATAAAATTAAGACCTAGCGTCGAATGAGCAACAATTCCCATCCGTTGTGGCATCTCCCTCATAAAAAGAGATTTCTTTAATAAACTCCCTTGAATAGCGTTCTTAGGATATGTTTCTGACGCTGTACTCGACTAAGATTTTCGAGCTTGTTTTGCCAATTGCACCGGAAGTTAAAACATTAAATGAGTTGTCCTTTACGTTGCAATTCAAAGGTTGACATGATGTGACCTTCATTTTAGACCATCAAAGGCTTGTTCCGCATTGGATGCCAGGAGCCCAGAGTGTGTAAGAATTATTCCGAACCAAACAAGGCAATAGTAGGAAACATCTTTTGTTTTGCTCTACTTTTCACGACAACCGCTTTAAGGATATTATCTTCTACCATTCAAATTATCGAAGATTATTATCCTGCGTGCTTGTTGTAAAGCAAACATACAAACGGATATGTATATTCTTTGGTATCTTTGTCATTTTGTATATATTGAACAAAAGTAGTTTGTGTTGGCTTTTTTTCCATTGTAACCACGTGCCATGAGAAATTGTAATTATACACGGATGTTTGTTGCCGGGCGGTATGTTTCAGCTTCAAAGGAATTTACCGCATCCCAGACCAGGAGATCAGAATTTCACAAAAGTATGGAAATATTCATACAGATTTTCATTTGGTGTTTCAATTGGCGGCAATAGTTTTACATTAGGGGTAGCCATCAAGGCAACATCACCCAAACGAACGAAACATCCATGGATTGAGGGGATGAAGGTTTGTGCTACCATTTCATAAGCCGCCACTTTATGCTGCAATATACTTCAAAGGAGACCAACTTGTTTGCTGAATCCTTTGAGGCAGACATAGTGTCTGACAGTGACTACAGTATAGAGTTGCTGTGTTGCCTTAAAGATACATACGTTTAGTTTAATCTAAAAAAATCATAAAAATTGGATACCTGAAAAACAGTTAACTGGAAAGCTGAAAAATAATCTTGTTTCTAGAAGGAGTAGTATTGAGTCAGCATTACTGAAATTCAGCATGAATTGGATGCAATAGAGTAAGCTAGAGACGACACATTCCTACATATATTGCTGAAACTCTGCATTACTCGACTGTAGTAATTGCGACACAACTAAGGCAATATTTCTCTTCTATTAAAAAGGTACGTTTGATGAGTAAAGTTGTCCAAAGAAGGAACAGCTTTTTCAGAGCCTGTGTAAGGCTACAAAATCACAGGTTGGTTGAACTAAGAAATTGCTAAGAAATCTTCAACCGTGATCCACTCCGTTGCAAAATATGAAATGTCAAACATAGCATCTGCCAATGAAATGACTAGAACGGCATACAAATTACCCTTAAATGACAATTTCACACCGAATGTTATTAAAAGCAAAATGTGTGAGACAACCCTCCTCCCCGAAAAAACGAAAAAGAAAACAAAAACAATTTCCATTCCGAATACTACGAAGAGTAGTGGAGTATGTATGCCATGTTACTGCCAAAAAACCAAATGCTATATTACGAAGACATGTTCTGGCAAGTATGAGCTCCTGGTATTGGAAGCCGAAAACTTCGTTGAAGTTGCATTCCAAGCCGCTCGACACACATACACAGATAGGGTCGCATTCCATCGTGGAGAGAGACACACATCCAAATTAAACAAACGAACAACTTTTGGCGAATAGACAAAAAAAATAGTGGTGGGAAAACTTACCCCACTTTGTTCTTGGAAAAGTAGCAACAATTTCGTTTTTGTTGTTTCAGTTTTTTGGTAGTGGTGCGAATGCTAATGCATGGAAGACAAAAGAAAAAGTTTATTGTCTGCTTGACTGCGAATTGTTGTTAGGTATGGTCGAATAGAAAAATACTCTACACTGTAGGTATTTTGATATATCCCTTTGAGCCGACCTTACCAACCACATTGCGTACCTCCAACAAAAAGGGACCAAATTATATAAATTCATAACTCCCAAGAGTTTTTGCGCTAGATATGTTTCTCAGAGTGTATTCAAACATAAAATGTAGTGGACCGTTTTCACTATGAAATATGCGCACTTTTGAACCGCAATAATAAGGGTCCACCACAAGTCAATGATTTGATATCGCCCCATCATCCATAATACTAGAAATTTCTCTAAAATTTAAAATGTCCATACATGTCAAGCATATCGCGAAGTAATTATAAAACAAGTAAGAAAGTTGCAGTCGGTTAAACCGACTAACTTATACCATCACCTAGTGAGTAATGTAATATGGAATATTACACAAATTAATTTGTTAATTTGGGTGGGAGGTACCAGAAGGGATTTAACAAATAAACCTACTTTTCGCTGAACTATAGATACTTTAAATATATTGCACTGCGTCTAATTATTTAGCGTTTATGTGCACTGGTATAATAATTTAATTTTGGTATGATTTGGCCATTTTATGTGGATACTTCCCACGCCTATTTTTCACAGGGCTATAGGTACTTTAAAAGCGTTACACTGTGCAAAATCGCAACCCCATGCAAATTATTCAAAGGACTTAAAAAAATATATATCAAGAACGCCAAAGAGTGGCACTGGATTTCGACCAAAGTTTCTAGGCTTGCAAAATTTGGGAGGAATCGGTTCGTGATCTCTCACGGCAGCCCACTAGAGGATTTTGAAAAATGATATTTCCATATATCATGTCCTCCATCATTATGAAAATTCTTTCGTTCGTTTAAAAGATACATAGATATATAACTTTTTAAAGTATTGTCAATGTTAGATTTTTAAAGCCGCTTTGAAGTTATAATAGGATCATAATTTATTGTAAGATATGTATTACGTCTTTGTTTGTGTTGTATGGACTACTTTTTCTGGTTTGGAAGAAGTGTTCTTTTCGGATAATTTTATGACTGGCTTCCAGTCCCGTCAAAATTACCTTTATTTTCTGGAAAAACAATTTTTTATATTTTTCACAAAAAAACGGGAGGGATATAATAAGTGGGAGTGGCATTATACAAAACTCTGAGATCTCAAAAGGTGTTGATCGTAGAAGAACGAAATTTGGAACATAAGGTAGCGGATTATTATCGAAAACGTCAACAAAGATTGACAGGATCGAATTAGTAAGTGTAGCAGAAGTGGGCTTGGCATTAGTTAAACATTTATTACCTCAAAAACTATTGATCGCAGAAGAACAAAATATGGACTGTAAGTTATTGGAGTCAGTATTAGTATATTCACCAAAAGTGGGCGGAATAAAATAAGTGGGCATGGCAATATTTGCTATTCGAATATCTTATAATATATTGATCGTTGAAGATCGAAATTTGGAACATACGTTAGAAGAGGTGTTATATAAAACTTCAACATAAATGGTATGGATCGGATGAGTGGGTGTGGAAAAAGTAGGCGTAGCATTACAGAGTACAGCATTTCTCAGCTGATTTGGGACTCAATTCTGAGATTTGGAAAATCAATTATCCAAAATTTGGTCGGCTTATAGATGACGGATTACCACAAATGCAAGGCAAGCCAAGTAGTTCTAAAGCATTTATGCAAATTATGACTTCTGCAACAATTCAAAGTACAAAATCAGTCTTAAAATCTACGAATATTACTCTGAGACATAAGAAGCTTTGGTGAATGTTGTAGAATACATTTGCATTACCTTTTTTGATTTCTTTAAAGCATTTGATTCAGTTCATCATGATATTCTACTAAGCTGAGAAATATTGGAGTAACTTATTGAACTTTGCAACTTTTTCATGACTACTTAAAGAACAGATAGCAAATGTCGCTGACGACATTTGTCTGTTTTATAAATATAAACAAGAAAAGGTATTACAAACAGTGATTGAGTATGCTGCTGCAATTCTATCGGAATTTTCTCGAATGAATAAACTAGTACTTAATTCATATACCAGTACGAAGAAGATATGGTTATACAAGTAAATGGAGCAATGATTTCAGAGTCAAAGATTGTGAAATATTTGGGAATAGATCTGAATTATAATTTACTTTGAGATATGCACATATTAGAAGGTAAAAAGAAGATATCATCAGCAACTGGAATACTGTATAAGTTTGAGAACAGATTCAATAAAGATGCAAAAATAATGATTTACGAAGCACTTATACATTCTCATCTGAATACAAGGCGCTGAAAACTGTTTATAATCTACCAATGCGACATTCAACAATAAGTTTATACAAATACAAATCAAGAAATACTTTACCTATACCTGCCCTGCAGCTAAAATTACTAGTTTTTATATAGAAATATACTAGTTGCTTTTTACTTCAAACTAGTAACATATCTGTCCTTTTTTTCATATAACGAACTATCGATTTTAATAGGCGCCCAACTAGTTCATTTGTTTACAATTCAGTACTAGGTAATATCTAGTTCAGTTATTATTATATTTGAGAATAAGAGAGAAAAGAGAATGGTGGTGGGAGAGCACAAGTCGCTCTCCCCACCCATGTCGTCTCCAAGCCAGTACTTGCTCTTAAAGCAGCTCAGACACTCGCTTTTGCTTATTTTTCTGCTGCTGACGGCAGAAAGACGAATGTGTTGATCTGCAACCACCAAGTAGGTACCAAGCATGTACTTTAAAACATCTCAGATAATCGTTTTTGCTGGCAGATATGCGAATGGGTTTGCAATGGTCACATTGTAACTAGCTTATGACTGGTTCAATACGCAACTAGAAATGATTTTAGCTGCAGGGTGGGTTATACAAACAACACTTACTGTTATATATGTGTACAGCTGTGTGGCGCGTAATATAAGTGCATATTTGTAGGTATTAGTATATGTGTTGTTCGGCGTTGTTCTCCGTTCCTCGGCCTTCAGATTAAACAATATTTTTAAATCTGTACGAGGATTAAGTTCAAGAAGTTTACGACTCAATCAAAATATATTGAGAACCGGAAGAAGAACTAGACAAGCTGATAACTTACAAGTAGCAAGATGCCGCATTGATTTAACAAAGCAGCGTATTGCCCTTGAATACAATAACTTACCAGTGACATTAAAGAACATAAATGTAATATCTTCATTTAAACAAAACATAGTCATTTTTGTCGCAATATTTAGAATCGCTTCTAATATAGAAAAATGTTTCAAACAAAAGAGATATTCTGTACGGTATACGGAGAAAAAAATATAGAAAATGTGCAAAAAATCCACCTTGAGCAAAAAAATGCATATGGTCATTAAATTACTAATTGAGCCAACTTTACTAAACGAATGATGCAGAAGTTCTTATGTGTTGTACTGTTTTAGTTAAAAATGTATTATCTCAAAACTATTGATCCTAGAGAAAAGAAATTGGGATTGTAAGTTATTGGAGTCAATATTAGTAGTTTCACCAAAAGTGGGCGGGATAGAGTAAGTGAGCGTGGCAATGTTTACCATATATATAGAAATACAAACAATTTTATAACAATGTCCGCTGTGGACTTTGACGGTTTCATTAGAAAGGCAATTATGCGAAGATCGTTTTATATCACTAAAAGTGCGCTTGGTCATAGCCATATGACTCCAATATTGAATACAAAATATCTGGAGGACCATTAAAACAATCGTCCAGAAATTTTATATTGGTGCATTTCACAACATAGTGCGTGACTCAAGAGAGAATTGGCGATTTTAAATAGGTGGGCGTGGGTCCATCCATGCCCCTCCATTTTTGAGAACGAAATATATGGAGAACCATTGCAATGGCAATGCATTGCCTTGATATTTGGCACCTACGCACTTGTGATCAAAATTTCAAGTATTTCTATGGACTGGAAACAAAAATATAAATCGTTAACTTTTTTTTACAAAATGGTCCATTTTTATGGGGGGTGGCAACTTCGCCCATTTTCCCTCAAGATGATAGCGAACCAAGAAACTAATACTATGTGTGGAATGGTAAATATTCTGAATAGTAGGTTTTGAGAATTTAATATAATACGAAGTTTTCTTTCTTATTCTGTGGAATTCGATACGAATTACTGGCTTATCTTCACTTAGGCATTGAAGAAATTGCTTCCATTTTACGTGTTTAATGCATTTTATGGCGTTACGGAAAATTCAGTAAAACTAATAAGAAGTTACCTTGAGCAGAGAAAACAGTTCGTTGAATTGAAAGACTCTAGAAGCGATATTGGAGTTGTGAGACACTGTGTTCCTCAAGGAAGCGTGCTTGGACCCCTGCTATTTACACTCTATATAAATGATATAGCTAATCTTGACCTACATGGTAAATTGGTGATGTATGCCGATGATATTAGTCTGTTCTATCCATACAATCATGATACAATACTAAATGCTCAAATCGAGCATGATGCGAATATTATTCTTGAATATGTGAGAATAAACCAGTTGGTTCTGAACGTGAAAAAAACAAAGCTAATAAGATTTCGACCGTATTCTACTGGAAGTAGTAGTGCCTTCAATGTACTGATTGGTGGGAATAATGTGTACGAGTGCAATTCACTGCAGTATTTAGGACTCCATATGCAGTCTAATTTGGCATGGAACACACACATCCAACATATTAAGCGTAAAGTAGCTCCTGCGGTTGGGATTCTTCAAAAATGTAGACATAAATTCGATGAGAAAACAAAACTTCTAATTTATAACAGCCTTATCAACAGTCACTTAAATTACTTGCCTGTAGCATACGGATATAAGAAAAGTAACGAGTTTCGAAGCTTACAAAGAATTCAGAACAGAGCGCTAAAAATTGCCTATAATCTTCCTGTGACATTCCCATCTGTTCAATTGTATGAAGACATATGTAAGCATATTTTGCCATTACACGGACTTTATAAAATGCAACTACTAGTCTTCATGTATAAAACACTGAAACATATTGGTCATCCCATCCCGTGATTGCATTTTCGAGGAACCAGGTCGCATTCAATACACGGAATAATTCCAATCTTAGTGTAAAAAGGTGTAGGCTTGAAACAACAAAGCAGAGAGTTGAATATATTGGCTGCCTGGAAAACAATCATTTACCTCAGGCTTTTAAAAATATTACAAGAATTTCAATATTTAAATCTTATTTACATCAAAACATAGAAATGCTTCTATTGTAATATTAAATTAAATATATAAAAGATGTAACATATAAAATATGTACTCTATTGAAAATATTGTTGTATTCAATACTTTTTTGTTAAATAATGTAGTATTATTGCCAACTCGCCCCAATAATGTCCAAATGGCGCTGGGGCACGTATGTACTTGCTAATTAATAATCAATTAAAATAAATTAATTATAAATAAAAAAAAAATAAAGGGAAAGGGTGCGGCTTAATAGATTGTACCGCGCTGCGATCGTGTCCAGATGAGGAGAATGAAGGTGCTGCAGTAGATTTTTTAATTCTTTTGTTTATTTATATATTTTTTCAATCTCCTGAAGATGATCGTATGAGCTCAATTAAAAAATAATTAAAAATTATTTTTTTTTGTGCCAAAAATATAAGATGGGCATCCCAGCATCCATGTCATCTTGTAAATCCCCCACAGTCAGACGAAAAAAATATTTTCTTAATATCTCACACACAGCTGTTTTTATTAAATCTATCTATATGTGAAGTTAATGAAGACATTACGACAGGTATACGTCGGATTTTTTCACCATAGTAAACTCGTCAAAGAATTCTTCCGCATACGATAAAAGGACATCATAACGCTTAAAATAATACAATATTTTCAATTTCTGAATTTGCAATGACGCCCTCGTGTTTCTAGCCACATGGCTCACGTTTAACCACCACTTTCAAATGAAAATAGCAACAGAGAGAAGTCATTTCTTCGAATCATCAAAGACTTGTTCCGCATTCTATGCCAGGAGACCAGAATGTTGCATAGGCACATAAGCAATATTAATTTCAGAAAAACGACAGCTGTCATGCTTTGCAACTTTATAATATCCATCCTTTTATTGTCTGTGTCTATATTATTTTCATATGTATCTGCAACTATATAGAACTGCGGCACATTTCTCCATCTTCAAAGAACTTCACCGCATCAAACACCGGGAGATCATGAATTCCAAAACTACGAATGTTTCTATTTGAATATGTATAGTTTCAGTTTAAGGGTATTTTTAGGGGTGGTAAGTGTCAAAAATTGTGTTACACTCAAGCAATTAGTCTTAGTAGTTTCTAGCAACAGAATTTAGGAGGGGAAGCAGCTGCTATAAATTAAGGTATTTTGTCTTCCAAAAAATAATTGGTAGCTACAATGAACCTCATTATTTTCGCCTACCATTTGTTTATTTAATAAAATCTTTGTATTACATTGTATCTGGGGAAGGGCTGTTCATATGATTGATATTGTGTTACATTATTAAATGACCAAGTTCAACCTTTCCAATAAAACCAGAAATTTGAAAAAAATTTCAGTACATTTTTATAGCCGATTCAAATTTTAAATGACCCACTCTTACAAGACCCATCCCACTAATAGACCATGAATATGTTCAAAGAAATGACCTAAGCTTTCGTTTGAGCAAAAAAAGTTTTTTTACAAAAATGTCAAAACAAGTTTTAATTTCAAAAAAAAATTGGAAAACTATTTTTCTGATTTTTTTTATGATTATGAAGAAAAAGCTGTGAAAAGCACTTTGGGGAACATTTTCCAAATACAATAGGTAATTAGTTGTATGGATGAGAAAAATGACGGATTGATCAAACTGTCAATATTCAATACCATCCGATCTCGTTGAAATTATGTGTCATAAGTACTACCCAATAGGACTAAACTTTGTGCAAGTGTCATCCCGATCAGAAGACATCGGTTTTCAAAATTGACTCACTTGACATGAAATCCCCATATATATATTTTGCTGCATCCTCTTGCATAAACTGTACATACGAATCAACTGGTAGGTGGCGCAGTAGTGGGTGTATGTCCAGTAGTTTGGACTTCTAGAAACCGGATAAAATTGTGAGTGAAATATAAAAGAGTATCAAACCAATAAATACGTTTTGAGAAAAAAGTGAAGGGCCAAATTTTCAGAATTATCCCCTTTTTAAAGGGGTTTCCAACAAGAGGTGTTATTTTGCTATTCAAAGAAAAATGCCATTTTTTGAGATAAATGATCGGATGTTTATTTCATAATAAAGAGGAATAATGAAAAACAACATCACCGAAATGGCCACCACGACCACGCTTTTCATGAAATTCCATAACCAAATCGCAAAGTGCCTGCCCTATGAATCGACGCTGGGCTGTTGGCTTAGACCTTATCTTTCAGTTAAATCACAAGATCTCGGTGGACAATTGTGATAACATCTTCGAGAGATAACACGGTCCGGAAAATTTTCCCGTAACAGAGCAATGGTTTCGTTGCTTGTGTGGCACGTTGCGCCGTCTTGTTGAAAGTAAACGTTGTCCAGATCAATACCATCCAACTCCGACCATAAAAATCATTAATTATCTCTCGATAGCGCAATCCATTCACCGTAACTGTTGGTGGAATCTCATTTTCAAAAAAGTAAGGTACAATGACCCCGCCGGACCATAAACCGCACCAAACAGTCACACGTTGAGGATAGAGAGGCTTCTCAACAATAACTCTTGGGTTTTCCGGGCCCCAGATGCAACAATTTTGCTTGTTGACGTAGCCACCGAGGTGGAAATGGGCCTCATCAGTCAAGATGATTTTCGAATTTTAATAATTTCAATGCGTTGTTGAATCGTGTATCGTTCCATTTTTAGTAATGGCGTAGTTTCTACTTGTCAAATGTCAAAGAATAAAAGCTTCAAAAGTGACAGCTACCGAAATACCGGGTGATTCAAAATAACACGTCTTGTTGGAAAACCCTTTATTTGATATTTATATTGATATTGTTTACATTTTAATATGTGTACCAAAAATTATATCAAAATGTTGACCCTTGTAATTTTAAAAGTCCTGTGAAAACGTCAAACTTGCACGAAATAAGGAAGTTAGTACATTATTTTCCTACTAGTGCCCTATATTTTCAATTGTATATAGCCCCTTTCGTTGGAGGGAATAAAATGATTTTTTTTGTTTTAGTGTCCATTATATATGATATAGGCTGAGGAATTTAAATAATTATTATTCCTTAACCGTTAAAGATAGAAGGCTCACATTTTAATATGTTTTATGTGAGTTAGAATCCTGTAACATGTATTTTTTCCAGGTTTAAAAATTCACAACTTGGAAGAATATTCAAGGATAAAAGTTTAAAAGGACATTTATTATAGCATTCGTCCTTGGACATATTTCCAACAATTTTATTAAATAGCAGGAATTCTCCCCTTTCATTTGATATGCATGTTTATCAATTCACAATGTAATAAGAGCAACGAAATATATTTATTTATTATATATATTAAAATTTTATCCTTGAATTTTTAAAAAACCTGTAAAAATGACAAACGATCACGAAATAAAAAACTGAGTTTGAAGTATTGCTACCTATGGTATCTAGTTTTACTTGTTACTTTTTCGTTCATGGGTGAAAAATTGTGTCGCACGGTGTAATAATGTGTTATATTAACGCTACAAAATTACTTTAGTTCAAACTCCAGCTATTATAACATCAAGTTATCTCCGAAATTGTACACATCTCGTCCCATTACTTCAGTCACCTGAGTCATGTCGGCACTTTGAGGTTTCGGGTTGTAATCATCAAAGCAAATGTTCCGCATTCGATAATAGGAGTACAGAGTGTTAAGGAAGTATTCCCTAAAGCAATATATATATATATATATATATATATATATAAAAAGCAACGCCATCTGTCGTGATATACTGCAAGAAAACACATTTGAGCATATTATATTCTTTCGCATTAGTTTAGCGCATTAAAAAAATAAATACACAAAAATGTAAATAGTTTGGCAGTCTCGTGCCAAGCATAAGGCAAATTATTGAAGGATATCTGTGAATTGGGGTAAATTTCATCTTCAAAGAAATATACCGCATGTTCTACCAGGATATCATAATTTCAGAAAAATATGAAATGTATTCTTTTTTTTTGGAATCTGCATAGTCTTATATTAGGGGTGTTTTTTGAGGTGTGTTTTTAGGGGGTAATGTACGGCATTATATGTTGCACTCTGAAGGAAGCTACCAGTTCTCCTACTTTTTTCTTAGTCATTTAAAAGAAGGCTACTGCAACGGAAGATTTTTGAAAATTCCATCAGATGCACTAAATAAAAGTATCTTTCGCAAAAAAAAAAACACCATGAACACTTAAAATATTATCTCAAAAATTATGGGAACAGGTTGTTCCCTGTTTCAGAAAATTTAAATAATTTGCATAAGGTTTAAATGATTTCAGAATAAAAAAACAAAGTGGCACTTTAAAAAAATATGAGGCGAACGAAAATGAGACAAGATATTACAGCGAAGAATAATGGAACTGCCATAGTATTGTTGAATAATGACTTTTCCTAATAAGCTCAGTAAACTTCAATGAACGTTAGTTAAACGTTGAAATCGGACACTTGACATTTCCAGAATATTTTTATTGCCTTGAATCTTCCAAAACGAATTCTGCATTAGATACCAGGAGTTCAGAGCTTATATTCAAAATAACACTCATATCAAACAATGCTTCTGCCATAGGGATATTGTATTCTTTCATTACAATTATCGATGATTATTACCCTACATTATTATCCTGAGAACTTAGACTAATGTGTAGGTATTTTTTTGTATCGTATAGAGGTATGTACTTTTGCATCTGCATTCCAATGCTCAATGGGAAGGAAATATGTTTGAATGTTTAAATTGCGGCGTATTTTTCAACTTCAAAGAATTTTACCGCATCCTATTACAGGAGATCAGAAATGCATAGAACTAGAGAATATTTCAAAGACTATTAGTTTGTATTTGTATCTGCATAGTTTTGCATTAGGGATGATTTTTGGGTGGTGCCTTCTTGGGTAGCATAAAATGTATGATACGATTTGACATCAAAGTAGCATTTTCGCCAAACAATGACTGACACACGGAAGGAAGCAACCAGTTGTCGTGGTCCTTGTGCTGTGTTGTTCGAAAAAGGATGTCTGTGAGTGAAGATTAAGGGGAATGAAGCAGCTGCTGATGTTTTTGTTTTCATGTTGTACATTATGGAAATAAATTTATGTTGTCAAATGTACTGATATTTATATCCTACACCATAGTGTGATACAGCATATTTAACAGTGTTCATCTATTTGTATTACATTAAAGGAGAAGGTAAATCTTCTATACCCGTTTCTGAGTCCATTTGGCCATTTTCGATGTTTCATAAATTGAAAGCTTATATTTTATTACGCCCAGAACAAGACTCGTTAAATGTGGGTAGTATCAGTCCAAGTTATAGCTCTAGCATACCCATAGTAAGTGCTCAGCTTTATGAAAAGGTAGGATATTATATAGTAGTCCACGTCCGTCTTAAGGCTTCCCATACTTGCTTTCTTTTATTGGATATATTTTATTAAAAATAAATAAATATAGAAAATCCTTGTTAAGATTGTACCAACAAATAGTTCCACTGAGTGTACAAATTTTTTGCTGCTTAAAATTGGTTTTTATAACCGGCACACAGTGGGAGGAATTAAAAAAAGGGAAATTACTCGAGCGTTTCTTAACCAGACAACCGATTGCGACAAAACTTGGCATGTTTGTAGAAGAGGTCAATTTTTTTAATTTTTCCCGATCATTTACCTTTATATATAATAAAGTCGGATATTTACCGATACCTTTTTCATTATATTTTCTAGATTTCCTATTTGATAAAAAAACAAGTAAGGAAGTTCAGTCGAGTAAACCGACTTAAGAATCCACACACCTTCAGTCCCAGAAAAAAATCGTAAATTTATTAATTTGTATCCCCTTGCCTTAGAGAGGAGGGAATATATAATTTGCCACGAGCCAAAAGTGTAACACATCGAAGGAGTGACCTAAGTGACCTAGGTATGTTCGGCGGAAATCCATTTTGGGTTATTTAAGTCATTTGAGCAATGTCCGTCCGTCCGTCCGTAAGTCTGTCTGTCGGTCTGAGTGTCTGTCTGCTGGCTGGTGCGCACGATAACTGTCGAAAGGAGTAACCGATTGACTTCAAATTTGGTATGCGGTAAAATTGTTCACTATCTCCGGCTAAGTTCGAAAATGGGCCATATTTGTCGACTACTTCTAGTGCCTCCCCCACAAAGTGTTAACTTTTAGTGAAATATTGTGGGGAGGACCGCTTTTGGTACTTCCAAATGGACAAATGGACCTTTTTGTACCGAAAGTTAACAGCTTATAACTTTAATACCAGTACATACTTTAAATGTATTAAATGCAAGTTAAATTGATAATAATTTATTTAAAACAAATAAATTTACGAATATTTTTTTGGGACTGAAGGTGAGGAAATACTTAAGTCGGTTCACCCGACTGAACATTCATACTTGATAATTCGTCATCTTCGTTAAAACCAGTATTTATGTACATATCTTGTTTTAATGAAACTTTAATAACTCAATCAATTGCACACATTACAAAGAGACTGGTTGCCTTTTTTCTTAAAAAAAGTGTGTCTGTGTGTCTATATATGTAAATCAATTAATCTCACGAGATAATTAGTAAAAACATTGGCTAAACTAGAAAATATCGAAAAAATGAAAACAATGTGTTTGTAGGACAAATAAACATATATTCCTAAAATTAATTTAAAGAACATCATATATGGGCATTTCTCCACTGTCGAATGCGACATTCGTACGCATTCAAAGTGAAAAAAACATATGCCAAAACACTATTTCATTTTGACAAAAGGTTAAACTTATAGCTCTTGATTAGCACTATAATTGGTGCTAAGGTTGTTTTTGGCCAATTGTTTGTTTTCAAGATAATTACACAAAACCAAGCCATTCGCACGCGACAAAAACAGAAGTCGCTTTCACAGCAAACCAATCAAACACTGATTTCAGCGAAACCTGAAGGAATATTTTATTGCGACTAATTTTAAAATGTCATGGATTCATGTATCTTAATAATCTTTTTTATTTAATTCTAAAATATTAAGTAGTTTATTTTTTATTTAATATTAATCACATTCGCACGCGACATGTCGCATGCGACATTTTATTCCATCGTAAACATAAACATTTTATTCCAACATAAAATTATTTTTTTACTTTTTATGCACCTAGACATCCAAAGATTGATTATAAATGAGTTTTAATATATTCAATACATTTATTTTCACAAAAATTATTTATCTTATATCCCCGAAATATAAATCAAGATTTAAAAGTGAGACCAATAATCAGAACAAAACATGCAATACAAATGTTTATAAAATAAATTTTGCAATTATTCGAATTTGCACTCAAATATTTTAAAATGTGTTATGCATAAATGTAGTTTTTGGGAAAATTAGTTATATTTGATAGATTCCCTATAAAAAAATAGTAAAACAACATACTTTTATAGACTTTCAATTTTTTTGGCTGCGGTTGACATCTCGTTGGAAATGCCCATATACCTTTTGAAAGTCTAAGTATCTTCTTTCTAAATTCGTTTAGATATTGAACATGGGTTAATAATTAACAAAGTTAACGGCGTTTAAGTGCAAAAAGGCAAGAAAATTGAGTTTTTACCCGTAAATCCGGATTTTGGGGGTTTCCGGGGAATTTCAAAAAAAGATTCTTATTTTACTCGACAAGACTTACAGGAAAAATAATATCGTGTCATATGCGTTGAACTTGAGTTTATTTTGTCGCACTGTGTTATCTTAAATGATAGGCTAATTTCATCGATTCTACTATAATCCGTTTTCCACGACCCTAACAAAGACCACTATCCTTTGCTATCGGGGAATAATTACCATGTGGATTCTACGACCTTTGTCCATAGCAATTCAACTTTAATGTTAGGGCTGAATACCTTTTGCGGGGGCTCAACGGTAGCTAATCCGTAGTCAATGAAATACATGAACGACCTTTCATCCTGGATCAATGGCCATTGGTAGGAGTCAATGAACTGTCATATGGGGTTTATGATTTTTGATGGCGATCAATGACATTTCGTGCTCGTTTAATAGTCTTTCACAGGATACGTATTATATTGGCGGCCGGAAGTTGGGTGCTAAGAAATTCGCCTCAAATTGACAATGAAGGTGCGGCCCAAATTTGCGGCCTCTTTGCGTTACAAAAAGTGTCTTAGGAAATTACGCCTCAATCAAGAAAACTACATGAAATGAAGATACACCAAAAAAAAAATAAAAGATAAAATAAAGACTAATGTCAATATTGAAAATACAGACAGTATTAAAATATGATGCTCAAAGGTCACGGTAATATCATCTGAAACTCTCTTTATTGTTTCATATATTTCACGCATTCCCATTCATGTTTCAAGTTATCCATATCTTATTGTAATTGAAATTATCACTTTGTTAAACATTACGACGTTGAAAAGAATTTCTGAATTTAACTATCAATTAAATGAACAAACACCCTAAATTAGTTGTGAAACGAATCAAAAGTACTATTTAACGCTCGAAATTGTTTGGCGGCACTTTGTGGTCTTTAGTTTTGAACCATCAAAGAAACTGTTCCGCATTTTGTAACAGGAGACCAGAGTTTAAAGAAACGAATCTCACCACACAACATGATCTACTTTATAGCAAAACGCTCAAAGGATATTGGCTCCTTTAATGAAAAGGAAATTGTCGAAGATTATTATTATTATTATCCTGGGAACTTCGGTGGCTCTGTTTGTACTGAACAAACATGTAGTTTTTGTATCCACGTGCCATGCGATATTTAAATTAGGTTCGGTTGTTTTTTTTTCTTCTCATTGCGGACTGCTTCACCTTCAAAGAAATATACCGCATTCAACACCAGGAGAACAGAAATTCACAAAAACAAGGAACTATCGTATTTTATCGGTGTTTGAATCAGCGGTAGATTTGCATTAGGGATGATTTTGGGGTGGTGCCGCCGTCTTAGGCACAAGTAGTAGTGTTATGTGACATCAAAGCGTGTAGGAATGTTATGGAGTAAGAAACTAGTTTTCTCTATTTGGTCTTAGTCATTTGAGAGGGAAACTCTGTGGTGATGGATTTCAAAAGGAAGCAGATGGAAAGAAGTGAAACAAACTATTGTTTCACTGCAACCCATTCTATGTATTGGAAGTTTTACTTCCAAAAGGAATATAATTGATATGTCTTACAATAGTCTTAAAACTATTTTCAGGCTATGAATTATTTGATATTAATTCAAAATGCATATTAGTACTAGGGAAAAAATTAGACACCGTTCACTCCACCCTAGTGTCTCATAGAGCAAAATACAGTGACAACTTTACAGCCATGAACCTCTTCTCCACGGTAAAGTTAAATACTCGTATTATTAATCCAAACGTGTCATCTGTTTGTTCATGGCCAAATGTGCACAAAAGTACCCTTAAAAGTCATCTTTACACCAAATGTTAAATGTTAATTTAATAGTAACAAATGGCGCGAGACAACCCTCAAACACAAGAAAAAACTCACACATTGTCAAAAACAAAAACCATTTCCACTTCGAATACCAGTGGAGTGGAGAGTGTGACATGATGTCATTGCCAAAAATTATTACAGAAGCTTTGCTGACAAGTATGGACTCCTGGTATTGGAAGCCGAAAACTTCTTTGAAGACGCATTCCAAGCCGCCTCTGCCGCACATAGTCTAACTCGCTTTTGATGTATAGAAAAATAGTGGTTGGAAAACTTACGTACCCCACAATACTTGGGAAAAAAGAAAAATTTGTATTATCTTTTATTTTTTTTAATTATTTCGTTGTTCACGAGTCACATTGCAGAGATGGTCGACTAAAAAGTGATATACTACAGATCATTTACATATGGATGTTTTCATTTCAAGTCAAAATCGGTTTCATATTTAAATTTGAACCGATTTTGACCAGTCTAAATAGTCTTCGTCCCTGATGCAAGAACGTGCTCTGTACCAAATTTCGTCAAGATCGGAGTTAAATTGACCTGCATTTTGCAAACAGCTTAAGATGGACAGACGGACGGACGGACAGACAGACTTCTTCGTTCATAAACTTACAGACAAATTTGTTTTGTTCTGAACTGTCTATTTTTTCATACAATGATCCTGGAAATAGTCGAACAAAATTTAATTTGTCTCTTGAAGAAGCTTCTGTGTCAAATGGTTGAAAATCCAAAGCTTTGATAAACGCCGTGTAGGTATCAACATCATCTGTCGAACTCCACTTATCAAGAGTTTGTAAAATTAATTGAAAATTTAAATTTTACGATTTCAACAGTTTCATGGATACGATAAATTACATCGAACGATTAATATGATACCTTTGTAAGAGAATTTTCCGTTCAAAATTAGTAGTATTTACTCGTGGGCCAAGATACTTGTCTACGAAATTTCATATTTATCGGATGAAAATACGGGTTCATTGTTGGACCAAATAACTTCTCCTTGCATATTTTCATAATAATCTAATTTTGTGGTCCTTGTTTTAAGGACCACATGCACTGGATTTTATTACAACATGTAATAAATTTAAAGATGTTTCATATCCTTATTTAAAGTACACGACGTGCTTATTAAAATTACAATTTCTTTGGCGCCAAAATCACAAAAGTTAGGATAATTTCAATAATTGTCAGTTTTATTTCCGTGGATGATATTTTTGTAACTGCCACGAAACTTCGCAGCTTTTTAATCCTTCAAGGACAAAGAGAAGAAGAAGACTTATCCCAATACAGGCAATTTTAAAGAAAATAATATGTTGAAGAGCCATCTCAATATACGAATACGGGTTGCCCCACTAAAATTTCTTTAATTATTTCATATATTTCATTCATTATGTGAATACACTTTCATCTTAGGGATGGCGGGTAACAGGTGTTTCAGGTTATCCATTACTTTTTGTAATTGAAATGATTGATCACTTTGTTAAACAGTTCGACTTTGAAAAGAATTTTTGAATTTCACTTTCAATTGAAATTAACACCCCAAATTAGTCACGTAATCAAGATTGAACACCTCTAACTGTTTGTCGGTAACTTTGTGGTATTTGGCTTTGAATCATCAAAGCAAATGTTCCGCATTTTGTAACAGGAGACCAGAGTTTAAAGATACGAATGTGCACTGAAATTAGTCTCACCACACAACATGAGCAGATGGCATCATGATATACTTTATAGCAAAACGCTCAAAGGATATTTGCTTCCTTAATGGAAAGGAAATTATCGAAGATTATTATTATTATCCTGGGAACTTAGGTGGCTCTGTTTGTATTGAACAAATATGTAGTTTTTGTATCCACGTGCCATGCGAAATTGAAATTAGGTTTGGTTGTTTTTTTTCTTCTCATGGCGGCATGCTTCACCTTCAAAGAAATATACCGCATTCAACACCAGGAGAACAGCATTTCACAAAAATAAGGAACAATGGCATTTGATGTCTGTTTGAATCGGCAGTAGATTTGCATTAGGGATGATTTTGGGGTGGTGCCGGCGTCTTAGGCACATGTAGTAGTGTTATGTGACATCAACGCGTGTAGGAATGTTATGGAAGAAGGAACTAGTTTCCTCTGTTTGGTCTTAGTCATAAGAGAGGGAAACTCTGTGGCGATGGATTTCAAAAGGAAGCAGATGGAAAGAAGTGAAATAAACTATTGTTTCACTGCAACTCAATCTATGTATTGAAGACTATAATTGATAATCATAAAACTATTTTCAGGAATATACATTATTTTATATTAATTCAAAATGCATAGTAGTACTATGGAAAAATGTACAAACCGTTCACTCCACCCTAGTGTCTCATAGAGCAAAATACAGTGACAATATTACAGCCATGAATCTCCTCTCCACGACAAAGTTAAATACTCGTATTATTAATCTAAACGTGTCATCTTTTTGTTCATGGCCAAATGTGCACAAAAGTACCCTTAAAAGTCATCTTCACACCAAATGTTAAATGTTAATTTAATAGTAACAACTGGTGCGAGACAACCCTCAAACGCAAAAAAAATAATCAAACACGAATACCAGTTTCCAAAGACTTTTGAAGAAGCGTTGTTGACAAGTCTGGACTCCTGGCATTGGAAGCCGAATACTTCATTGAAGACGCATTCCAAGCCGCCTCTGCCACACATAGTCTAACTCGCATTCCATCGGAGAGTGACACATAGAAAGTCAATAACTTTTGGTGTACAGAAAAATAGTGGTTGGAAAATTACATACCCCACAATACTTGGGGAAAAACGTAGTATTTTTATTATCTTTTCTTTATCATTTTGTTGTTCTCGAGTCACATTGCAGACATAATCGGCTACATATGGCTGATTACATGTCAAGTAAGTGAATTTCTAAAAACGATGTTTTCTGATCGGGATGAAAATTGCACCAAGTGCAGTCCTATTGGATAGTAGTTATGACCCAAAATTTTAGCGGGATCGGTTGAAGACTGACCGAGTTGGACATTTTTGTCAAACGGTAAAATGGTAAATTTGTGTGTGAGGTACGAAAAGGGACGTTGCAACTTCGCACATTTTTCTCGAGGTGATAGCGACTAATAAACTAATACTATGTGTGGAATTTCAAAAGATTCGAATAAGTAGTTTAGAAGTTATTAAAGATTCGATATTTCACTAAATGTTAAAATTTTGTGGGGGAGGTACTAGATGGAGTGGACCAATATGAACCATTTTCGAACTTAGCCGGGGATAGAGAAAAATAAAACCGCATACCAAATTTGAAGTCAATCGGTTAATCCTTTTGAGAGTTATCGAGCGCACCAGCCAGCAGCCAGACACACAGATATGCATACGGACAGACAGGCAGACGGACGGCATTACTCAAAAGGGTTAAAATTAACCAAATCAAAGTTTTACTAAATATACTTGGGGTCTTAGGTCACTCCTTCGATGTTTTACACTTTTGGCTCGTAGCAAATGATATACTCGTATACACTCCTCTGTAAGGTGATGGGATGAGTAGAGGTTGAACCACATATGTTAGCACAACTCGAGAAACATTTATCTTGATTGGTTCAGGGAAGTTTTAGAGAATCCTAAATCTTCGTTTAATATAATTTTTTCATCTCATCTATCTTTGAAATATCTTTGAATATTGCGAAAAAATAAAATATTTGAGATAATTGTAATTAAAATAAGTTTTAGTTAAAAAACCCTCTTTAAAACTTCCAAAAATTCACAACTATTATAATTCTTTTATTTTATCGTAAATTCTGATTGGTCGTGAATAAAATGAGACCATTCCAAAGAAAATCGATGATCAATTTCGCAAAAAAAAAATCACAAAAAATATTTTGCTGAATTTTTGTTAAAGATTGAAGAAAAGTCTATCGAAACACTATGGGCAAAATTTTCTAAATACAATAACACTATGCAAGAATAATTTTTTTTTTCTGTCCGAGACCTAAAATTATTTTGTTTTTATAGATTGAGGTATACTGTATTGAAGTACAAGTTCGATAGAGCAGCGATACCACATAAAATGAAAGAAATTATAAGGGCTTAAAATGCTGGAAACATCACATTCACGTAGAATCGGAAGTTTAGTAACTGTCGTTAATACAATAAGAAAAAAATTTGTTTTTTTTAAAAAAAAATCGTTTTTTGCTGACACGAAAAAACATAAGAAATAGAAAAAATTCGCAACAAAAAATATTTGTTCCATTTTTTTACTTTTTGTGCAAAATGTTCCATTTGTATGGGAGACGTGGGGACGCACAGTGTCACGAGCGTGGCCAAAAATGGTAAGAGCTGATGTTGGAATTGTTGATTTTTTTTCACACAATTTTATGAAAAACACAACAACTAAAAAAAGTGTAAAATATTATCCAAAAATATTTAGCAGTTTTTGAGTTATTGTGGCTCAAAGTTGTGGTTTGTTTGCAAAATGATAATTGTTAAGAAACAAGATGAAATTTCGTATCCAGTAATAAGTGGTTAAATTCCAATTTTTTGTTAACGGTTGGTACAAAATGCCATCGAAATGCAAGTGTGATACATATTGCTACAATTGCAACACTGTTATAGTTTACAAATATTGATCATATGTGATATACCGTTAGCAAGAAGACAGGTCTGGTGTGAAGTCAGGTTTTGACAATATACACAAACTTGCGTAGACAAATAAAAAAAAAATAAAAAAACATCTCTCCAATTTTTTGATATTTTGTAGCTATAAGTATGTATTTTAACATATATAAGTCTCAGCTGCACAGCTCTGCACAAATTTTATTGGTGAACCTTTTTATACCCTCACCTTAGAGAGGAGGGTATATATCATTTGCTACGAGCCAAAAGTGTAACACATCGAAGGAGTGGCCTAAGACCCTAAGTATGTTCGGCGGAAATCCGTTTTGGGTCATTTTATGTCATTTGAGCAATGTCCGTCCGTCTGTCCATCCGTCCGTCCGTCAGTCTGTCTGTCTGTTTGCTGGCTGGTGCGCACGATAACTCTTGAAAGGAGTAACCGATTGACTTCAAATTTGGTGTGCGGTAATATTTTTCTCTTTATCCGGCTAAGTTCGAAGATGGACCATATTGGTCCACTCCTTCTAGTACCTCCCCCACAAAGGGTTAACTTTTAGTGAAATATTGATTCTTTAATAACTTCTATACTACTTACTCGAATCTTCTGATAAAATAGTATTAGTTTGCTAGTCGCTAACACGCCAAGACAAATGGTTGGTACCTCCCACACAAATGGACCATTTTAGATCAAAAGTTAACAGCATAGTGAGTAGTATATTTGTTGGTACTTACGAGTATATTTGTATTTATTACATATTATCTCAAATAAATAAAAAGTTCATTTCGCAATGTGTTAAAATGTATTATGATTTGCTGTAAATATATTATGGGAAACTAAATCCTTTTTTGAACATTTACTATTATGTTCAAAATGCATACATATGTGATAAAAATCCAAAAAATAAACGAATATTAAAACAAATCAAAATTGAAAATGAAGGTGAACCTCAAAATTTGAGCCTATTTTCTTTGCAAACGATTTGTTCTGTACCCAAATCGGACTAAACATACATATATATGGGAGCTTTATCTAGATCTGACCCGATTTTCTTCAAATTCGGCAATACTGGTCTATGGGTCAAGAAACTCTACCATGCTAAATTTCAAAACAATTGGATGAACAGTACAGCTTCTATAGGGCTAAAGCGACAAATCGGACAAAACTTATATATGGGGGCTATATCTGTCCTTTAGTCAATTTTTCCAAAACTTCGTTTTTATTCTTCCCGACCGGAAAAAACGACTTATGCAAAATTTCATTCACCTGCGACGGCTCCTTCTATTTTTGGCCACCTCTTATATGAAATCACGACACTGTGTGACGTGGCAATTTCGCCCATTTTTCAAGATGATAGCGACCAAGAAACTAATACTATAAGTGGAGTTGTGAAAGATTCTGAATAGTAGTATAGAAGTTTTGAGATAATTAACATTTAACTCCACTAAGGAGTGGACCAAAATAGTCCATCCTTTAAATTCATCTGAGACGGAAACAAATATTGACACATACCAAATTTGAAGTCAATCGGTTAATCCTGTCGAAACTTATCGTTCACACCAACCAGACAGACACATGGAGAGGCTGGCGGCCATTGCTAAAATGACTTAAAATGGCCCAAAACAGATTTCCACCAATTATTCTTGTCGTCTCTTAGGTCACTTCATCGATGTGTTACACTTTTGGCCCGCACCATTTGATATACTATTGTTCACAAGAGTGGGGGTATAAAAACCGAATTATGTTGGAATTCTCTTATTTCTACCAAAAGTGCTATAATTTCTACTGTATTCCGGCTTTATCAAGAATATGCTTCAACAAATATGGTCCAAAGAAATAATTAAAAAAAAATTTATCAAAAAAGAACAATTTATATTATTTTGTTTAGGACTCCATATTATACCAGAAAATGTTATACACAGCCCTTCGATAACAATTTTGTTGCATATTGTAATTAGTTGGGGATGGGAAAAAGGGCCGGTTGATCAAAACGTCAAAATTCAAAACCCTCTAACTCTGTCCGACTCCTTAATCGATCTCGTTGGAATTGTGGGTCATAACTACTATCCAATATGATTAAACATGGTGCATGTTAAACACCGATCAGAACACAATGGTTTTAAAATTCATTCACTTGACATGAAATCCCCCATATATAAAATTGATGTGTGACTGAATACCACCAAGCCAAATGGCTGAAGCTAGAATCATGAAATTCCTTGTGACGTGGGAAACTCGTACTTTTAAGCGCACAGTGGATCAAAACCGCTCCAAATCAAAACGGCTAGTATTGTGAAGTTTTGTGTTAAGGTATCCTTTGAGACGTAGTACATTAAGGACGGTGAATTTTTTAATTTCCATTTTTATAGAAGCTACTCACTTCAAATTTGGTATGTAGAAATATTTTTCCATTTTCAGGCTAAATTCGAAGATGGGCCATATTGGCCCATTTCTTCGAGTAACTCCCCCACAAAGGGTTAATATTTAGTTATATATTGATTCGTATCTTACTGCTTACTACTTACACTATGCTACAAATGAACACTTTTTGAGAAATACACGGACTTGACAGTATAGGTTCGATTCTACTATCAAAGAGTAGTATAACCCTGTACCCTGTACCTGTACAAATGGACCGTTTTGCACAAAAATTTAATGGATTATAACTTCGATTATAGTGCCTAAAAATACAGGGTGGGCCATTTAAAATGTTAAATTTGAATCGGCTATAAAAAAAGTACGGATAATTTTTTAAAATTTCTGGTTTTATTGGAAAGGTTGAACTTTGTCATTTAATAATGGAACACTCATAAGACTACCACGACTGACTCGGCAGTACCTCATCCGATTAACCCATTTTTCAGTACATTTTTGATTGTTTCGGGTCGGCTCTCTTCAATGGCAACATCGATTTCAGGTTTCCAAAGGGCTCAAATCACAAGTCAAAGTAATCGGTGGTTTACTTGTTATTTTGTGAAGTGTAATGCTTTTATAGTACACACACTCCACTGGAAAAATGGGACATATGGCCAATCCACACTCAAAAATGACAATTGTATAGCCCTTAGATGGAAAATCATTAAAGGTATAATCAGTCAACTTTTGGTACAAAATGGACCATTTGTGTGGGATGTACCAAAAAGAGCGTAGAAATAATGCCCATTTTGTACCGGATACTATAAAAGCATTACACTGCACATAAAAACATTACACTGCACAAAATTTGAAGTATTTATATGCACTGGTGTTAAAGGTATAAACAGTTAAATGTTTGTACAAAATGGTCCCTTTGTGTGGAAGGAACCAAATAGGGTGGCGACACTTCGCCCATTTTTCTCAAGGTTATAGCGACGGATAAAGTATAACTTACAGATGATTCAGATAAATAGTATAGAAGTTATTCTGTTATATTATACTGGAAGGAGTGAACCAATATGGCCCATCTTCGAGCTTAGCCTGATATAGAAAAAAATATTGTCACACACCAAATATGAAGTCAATTCGTTACTCTTTTCGAGAGTTATCGTGCGCTCCAGCCAGACGGACAGATATGCCGACGGATATTGCTCAATTGACTTAAAATGTCCTAAAACGGATTTCCGCGGCACATACTTAAGGTCTTAGGTCACTCCTTGGATATGTTATACTTTTGGCCCGTAGCAAATGTTATATACTCTCTTCCCTGTAAGGAGAGGGGATAATAATGGAAGCGATATGCAATATGTTGGGCCCTATCAAGAGTTTGTAAAATTAATTTATAATTTAAATTTTACGATCTCAACAGATTTATGGATACGATAAATTTGATCGAACGATTAATATGATACCTTTGTTAAAGAATTTTCCGTTCAAAAATAGTAGCTGTATTTCTTCGTGGGCCAAGATACTTGTCTACGAAATTTCATATTTATCAGGTGAAAATACGGGTTCTTTGCTGGACCAAGTAACTTCTCCTTGCATATTTTCATAACGATTTAATTTTAGTACAACAAGTATATCACGAACTTGGTTTAAGGACCACATGTACTTGTTTTTATTACAACATATAATACATTTAAATATGTTTTATATCCTTATTTAAAGTACAATACGTGTTTATTTTAATTAAAATTTCTTTGGCGCCAAAATCACAAAAGTTAGGATAATTTCATTAATAATTGTCAGTTTTATTTCCGTGTAGGATATTTTTGTAAATCCCACGAAACTTCGCAGCTTTGTTTTTAATCCTTCAAGTCAATGAGAAGAATAAGACTAATCTAAATACAGGCAATTTTAAAGAGATAAAATGTTGAAGAACCGTCTTAATATACGGGTTGCCCCAATGAAATTTCTTTAATTATTTCATATTTTTCATTCATAATGTAAATACACATTCATCATAGGAATTGCGGGTAACAGGTGTTTCAGGTTATCCATGACTTTTTGTAATTGAAATGACTGATCACTTTATTAAACAGTTCGACTTTGAAAAGAATTTTTGAATTCCACTTTCAATTGAAATGAACACCCCAATATAGTCACGTAATCAAGATTTAACGCCTCTAACTGTTTGTCGGTAACTTTGTGGTATTTGGCTTTGAATCATCAAAGCAAATGTTCCGCATTTTATAACAGGAGACCAGAGTTTAAAGATACGAATGTGCATTGAAATTAGTCTCACCACACAACATGAGCAGATGGCATCACGATCTACTTTATAGCAAAACGCTCAAAGGATATTTGCTCCTTTAATGGAAAGGAAATTATCGAAGATTATTATTATTATCCTGGGAACTTGGGTGGCTCTGAACAAATATGTAGTTTTTGTATCCACGTGCCATGCGAAATTAAAATTAGGTTTGGTTGTTTTTTTTTTTCTTCTCAAGGCGGCATGCTTCAAAGAAATATACCGCATTCAACACTAGGAGAACAGAATTTCAGAAAAATAAGGAACTATGGCATTTGATGTATGTTTGAATCGACAGTAGATTTACATTAGGGATGATTTGGGGTGGTAGTAGTGTTATGTGACATAAAAGCGTAATGCGATACGGCAAACAACGTGCGCTTCCATTGGAGTAAAGAACTAGTTTTCGTTGTTTGGTGTTTGTCATTTGAGAGATGTCTAGAAAATGTGGATGAAATGAATTGAAATAAATTATTTTTTTCACTGCAACCTAACCTATATATTGGAAGTTTTACTTCCAAATTATGACATATGCATTGGTTGAAATGAATATTTAAAATAATAAATATACATTAGAATAGGTCGAAAAACGTAGAGTTATTCACAAACAATTTCAGAACAACAAACATTTGTTGATCCGTGCTCCCTACTTACGGCCCAATTGGCGTCCTATCGAAACGCAAATCGTTGTTTATGGTTTGTCAATGGCTCCATTTTGCTCTTTGATAACAATTGACTCCGAAGACGATTTTGACTGTTGACCTCCGTATTTCGCTTCCTATATCCATATGATGGCTAATGGATATGGATACAGGAAGTCAACAGTCAAAATTGACTTCAGGCTCAAGTGTTCAAAGGACAAAATGAAGCTATTGACAAACCATGAACAACGCTATGCGTTTCCTTTCCTTTAAACCTCCATAACTTTTTTGTTTGTAAATAAATCTAAATGGTGTCAAGGCAAAAGTTTCTTGGTTTTAAGGAGTCTTCATGGTCGAAACGAGAAATGGACATCATATGGATGCAGGATATGAAATACAGGAAGTCAACAGTCAAAATTGACTTCAAAGTCAAAAGTGATCAAAAGGCAAAATGGAGACATTAACAAACCATGAACAACCGTATGCGGTTTGTGGCGATAGGATACCAAATAACAGGTTAAAAAATGTTTTGTTGTTCAGATATTGTCTTTAAATAATCTTTAAACGTAGAGGGTGTCCGCCGCAACTTTATTTTGTGTGGGGGGCGTCTCATTCTAATGTACATACCGTCCACTCTACCTTAGTACCTCATAGAGCAACATACAGTGACGACATTACAGCCATGAACCTCTTCTCCACGGCAAAGTTAAATATTAAGCCATCTGTTTGTTCATGGCCAATTGTGCACAAAAGTACCCTTAAAAGTCATATTCACACCAAATGTTAATTTAATAGCAACAAATGGCGCGAGACAACCCTCAGACGCAAAAAAACACACACACAATAACCATTTCCACTTCGAATACCAGAGTCGAGTTGGGAGTGTGTTATGATGTAATTGCCAAAAATTGTTGAAGAAGCTTTGCTGACAAGTATGGACACCTGGTATTGGAAGCCGAAAACTTCTTTGGAGACGCATTCCAAGCCGCCTCTGCCACACATAGTCTAACTCGGATTCCATCGGAGAGTGGCACACAGAATGCCAGCCACTTTTGGTGGATAGAAAAATAGTGGTTGGAAAACTTACCTACCCCAAAATGCTTGGGAAAAACGTATTGTACGTTTTATATATTTATGTTTTATTTTTTATAGTTGTTGCTACTGTTCACGAATCACATAGCACGGAGAATGGTGGACTGAAAAGTACTCTACTGCAGATCATTCACATAGGATGATTTAATGTCGGCGAGTGGATTTTTAAAACCGATGTCTTCGGATCGAAATGAAACTTGCACCAACTTTAGCCCTATTGAAAAGTAGTTATGATACAAAATTTCCACTTATTTACTTATTGTATTTAGAATCTTTTGCCCAAAGTGTTTTCTATAGCTTTTAGTTCAAACTTTTTTAAAAATAAACCGACTTAAGAATTCCCTCACCTTCTTCAGCTAACTTTTGTTGCAAAGTGGTCCATTTGTATGAGAAGTACCAAAAGGGGCGTGGCTACTTTACCCATTTTTTTGTGGTGTTAGCGACTAATAAATAAATACTAGGTGTGGAATTTCAGAAGATTCAAGTAAGTAGTATAGAAGCTATTATAGAATCAATAATTCAGTAAATGTTATCCCTTAGTGGGGGAGGTACTAGAAGGAGTGGACCAAGATGGCCCATCTTCGAACTTAGCCGGAGATAGAGAAACATAGTACCACATACCAAATTTCAAGTCAATCGGATAATCCTTTCGAGAGTTATCGTGCGCACCAGCCAGCAGAAAGGCGGACGGGCATTGCTCAAATGACTTAAAATGACCCAAAACGGACTTTTTCTGGAGTTGATAGCAACTAATGAACTAATACTATATTTGGAATTTGAGAAGATTCGAATAAGTAGTATAGCAGTTATTAAAGAATCAATATTTAACAATATTTTAACCCTTTGTGTGGGAGGTACTAGAAGGAGTGGACCAATATGATCATCTTCGAACTTAGCCGGAGATAGAAGAAAATACTACCACATTGAAGTTAATCGGTTACTCCTTTTGAGGGTTATCGTGCGCACGAGCCAGCAGACAGACAGACGAACGGACGGACATTTCTCATTCGACTTAAAATGACCCAAAACGAATATCCGCCGAACATACTTAGGGTCTTTGATCACTCCTTTGATGCGTTACACTTTTGGCCGTAGTAAATGATATATACCCTCGTATCACCAAAGTGAGGGTATCAAAATTTAAGATATGCTTTTCAGGATAATCAAGGACATTTTCGTGCTTTCGATGCAGCACTGCGGAGTCTGAGTCGGGGAAATTTGCCCGGAATCCGGAGTCGAAAAATTAAGGTCGACTCCGAGATGGATTGTACCATTTATGTGATAGAATTTTGAACTCAAAAAATTTTGGGAAAACAATTTTGGTACAAAGGAAGGATAAAATATTCAAAGCTTTTAACCAAATATTTTTGTATGCAAAAAATATCTGTTAAGTTAACAAATCTATCGAGTTTTTATGTAAAACAGTTTTAGAAAAGCTCTGATTATATTTAGCTAACAAAATAAGTATTTTTGCAAGAATTATACACTATTCCTAAGCGAATACAAAACAAGTACGGAAAGGCCGGGCGAAGCCAACTATATGATACCGTACAACACCTTGTTGCAAGCTCAGATATTGAATATATATATATATATGAGATAATTACCTTATAAATTTAGATCTAAACAGAATTTGTTAAAATACGACAATATGCATTCTTGGATAAATAAATAAATTTAAATTTTAAAATGATTGAATGTGAAATACAGATCCTATAGCGTTACAAGGCCAAATCTAAAGAAACTTTTATATATGGGGCAATATCGATCTGAACCGATTTTCACCAATTCCAATAGTGTGAATTGTGAATGAGTTCTTATTGCCAAATTTTAGCAGGATCGTAGTGAAATTTCGACCTGTACTTAACGAACAACTTAAGATGGACAGACGGACAGCTAGTAATTCTGAGTAGGACGGTATATTTTAAGCTTCTAGCTGAAGTATTGTTTTAACAAATCTGCCAAAAAAAAAAACAAATTTATAACCCCCTGTACCATAGTGTGGAGTAGGGTATAATACGAGTAACTAACGAATAAACTGGTTGCCTGAAGCGAACATAATATCCAGAAATTGCGGTATATTAAAACAGAGGCAGTGATTAATGCAAATTTGATCATGACTCCATGTTGAAAGAATTGTCATATTAGTTGTAAATTGCAAGTCAAGCGTAGTTAAATAATAATAATGAACTCACGTCTTAGTAGAACTATAATTTCAGAAATTTATGTTATTTAACTGCCGGAGTCGGAGTCAAATGATTTTAAATTTCGACTACGGGAGTGGGAGTCGAGTAGTTTTGGCTCGACTCCACAGCCCTGTTCTGCTGTCCTTAGTACACAAAAATTTACAAGTTCGTATATAATTCTTAGAGAGGGTGTTAAAATCTCTCAAATGGTACTTATATCATTTACACGTAAATCTGATATTCCGTTCAAAAGTTATGACTACTTCAAAATAGCTAAATTTTTAAACAAATATTGTAAATGACCAACTTTGCCACCTTTTAAAATCTAAACAGCTATTAATTTGGGCATACGGTAATTCAAATTGTAAGTTTTGGGTCGTTTTACTTTGGAATTATACATTAGGGTGATGAATTTTAGATTTTTTTCTAAAAAATTATTTCCTGTTGCACGAATGAATGAACTTTTGCCTATTAATGACTAAACTAAAGTGTATTCTATTTAAATATTGAAAGAGGTCACGCACAAACCACTTTGAAATGATATGTTTGTGAAAAAATTTAAATTTTTCCTTTTTTTTAATCATATAAATCCAAAACGGAAAAAAGTGTCAAGTCTTATAACTTTCACGAAAAGCCACATAACCTATGAACAAAATGAGACATTGATCATAGAAATCGGCAAAATCAAATGCCTTGGCAATAAACATTTTTATTGATATGTTGTGTACGAGTAATCTGTACCACAATAGAGAGATGAAATTAAAAACAGATAAGAAAGTTTAATCGGGTTAATCAACTTACAAATACCTCACTTTCAGTCCCAAAAATATACTGTGTGCGAGGTACCAAAAGAGGCGTGGTAACTTCGCCCATTTTTCTCGAGGTAACAGCAACTAATAAACTAATACTATGTGTGGAATTTCAGAAGATTCGAATCAGTAGTATAGAAGTTATTAAAGAATCACTAAATGTTAACCCTTTGTGGGGGAGTAGAAGAAGTGGACCAATATGGCCCATCTTCCAACTTAGATTGAGATGGAGAAAAATATTACCGCATACCAAATTTAAAGTCAATCGGTTACTTCTGCCGACAGTTATCGTGAGCACCAGCCATCGTCTGTCTGCAGACGGACGGACATTGCTCTCAGACAGACAGACGGACATTTCTGAAAGGATAAAAAGGACATAAATCTGCCGTTTCTTAAACCTTTCCTGTAAAAATATCAGAAAAGTAATGTAAAGGGGGCATAAATTTGCTGTTTCTTAACTGAAGTGGCCCAATAGGCTTAGAAGGCACATATTTACATTTCCCCAATACCGCTCTTATAAGTTTGTCAAGTAATATAGGTTTGTCATCCAATCAGTTTACAGCTTAAGACCCGGCAGATTTGTGCCCCGTTTTATTTACGTCTCGTTTTGGTGTAGGGTATAACGATGAAAGTAGGAAATCCCCGCAAATTCAAGTTCTACCAATCGTTATGACAAACTAAATATATAGATCCATAATGTGTAGGGTACTAATAAAGGGGTAGTTTATGTGGTGCAAATGTATCGCAATAGAAGACAAACTGTCTGCAATGTCGCAAAGATAATTAGTCATAATCGCATAAATTGTTTCATGGCAATGGGCCATGTTAGATCGCGCGATTTTAATCTAAACATTATTTTTGGCATTCTGTGTTTGGTTTGTTTCCCCTTTGGACGTTTTTGTTTTGCTCCGCATCAGTGGTTTCAATTATACAATTATTCAAAAAAGGTCAAAAACTTTACTTTGGATTGTAGCCGCATTTACGATTGTTTTTTGTTTTAATATTAGACAAAAAGTAACGGCGACGGACAGACAGACTGGCTGGCCGGCCAGCAGACGATGTGGCTGCTCTTCTTTCTAGCCAAATTGTAGAAATGACTCCGTACTTGGTTTGGTGTGGCTGTGATATTTTTATTTGGCCATTAACACACTTTGCGCTATAAAATAAAAACGTCTTAATTTCTTTTGAACGTTTTTTACTCGTCGTCTTACTTTATTGTGTGAATAAAGTCTTGATACCACCACTCACCGGCTGACTGACTGACTGTCAGACTTTGTTGCGGCCATTGCCGACGAGAGCGGAACAAGTCTTTGAAGATTCGTCACAAAATAAAAATACCGCTTCCGAAGAAGCGAATCATCACCGGCTGCGGCAGCAGATGGGAAAAAGCAAAAATGTTTTTGTCGACGACTCTGACTGTTTCTGGTTTCTGTTCTCCTGTTCGAAAAGGCGGCATTTGTCTTTAATAATGCAACAACGACCGACGATGACGATGACGACGGATGGGATACGCCATGGATGACACTGCCAGCCGCCTTGGAAAAAAGACTCCCTTAGCACAGGCAGAGCCACTCACACAGAAGGGACGCACAAACTCAAACACAGCCGACAGCCTTCCAGCCATCCAGCTATCCGTCCATTCATCCACTGCCAGCCACAACCAAGTACGAATACGAGTGTGTGTGAGTGGAGTGAGTGGCTCCCTCTCCGTGTGTTCCAAAAGTAGTTTTCTTCTAAGCCTTTTGTGAACTTATGCCGGCCGAATGGCATTGGTGGCGGCGTTGACGACGGACGGACGACATGGATATGGCATGGAAAGCGGAAAATGTGCTTTGAAGATCCCAGATCCAAGCAACCGACTGAATCAAGTGACGGTCGCAGTCGTCGGCGTCTCCATCTCCGTCTCCGTGTTCGTAATGTGCGCAAAGTGAGTGAGTGAGCGAGTGCGTCAGCGACATGGCCTGGCCTGGCCAGGCTGGCAATGGCGATATTGAGTGCGGAAATTCTCTTTGAAGAACGTGGAATGATGGAACGGTGGTACATTTTTGAATGGTGCCACAAATTTTGAAGTTGTTTTTTGGGTTAATGTTGAGTGGTTGTGGCTGCGACGGAGAAGGCGATGGCGATGGCGACTGTGGTTGAGGTTGAGGTCGTCGTCTTTTCTTTCGATTTCATTGGGGATTTGAGAAGAGTTTTCTGTTGCCCTGTTACGAAAAGCGGCGAATACTTTTGATGACTTGTTTAAGTAACAAACGCTAGCAGAGGTTTAAGAGAATCATCACCTTAAGACGATTGACTTCAGATATGTACGTATGTCTATACTCGTATGTATGTAAGTGAGTACTACTTATTCGCAGGTAAATGTATGGAGGTACGAGTAGATAAGCTGGAGGTAATTCCATGCCATGAAATAATCACAACAATGATATGATATCTGGGATTTTTAATGAAACTTGTTCGGTATATCTTCATTTGATTTGACTGAAATGCACTTGAAACGTAGCATTTATTCCAAAGGAAAGAGTTCTTTAAAGGCTCCTTAAGATGTGTCGATGTTGTGACCCAGAAAATGTTTTTCGAATACATGTGACCAAACATACGTATCTTAGGGAGGATCGATGAAATATGTAGTGTGTCTTCCAACATAAAACAAGTAAAGAAATTAGGGCGGAGACGACTTACTTCTTCAATTTAGAGCAAACATGATCCGAATGATCGGATGGAAAATGTGGCTTCTGTAACAATAATACCAGAACGAATATACACATATCGATATCTCCATTCGTCATCCGATACGCTAATGCATATCGAATGAACTGTACTGTTTTATGAATAGAAAATTAACAAGTAAAAGTGTTAAGTTGGCCATGCCGAATCTTATATACCCTCCACCATGGATAGCATGTGACCTCACAAAATAACTCAAACCTAAAGAAAATAACATCGAAAACACACAAAAAATATCGTAGATGAGTAGGAATCACAACAAGTTAGATGCTATATATGGGAGCTATATCTAAATATGGACCGATATGGCCCATTTGCAATCCCAAACAACCTGCAACTATAAGAAGTTTTTGTACCAAATTTGATCAACCTAGCTCTATTATTGCGGACTGTAGCGTGATTACCACAAACGGACGGACGGGCGGACAGGCGGACTTGGCTAAATCGTCTTAGAATTTTACGACGATTAAGAATATATATATTTAATGGGGTCTCAGATCAATATTTAAAGGTGTTACAAACGGAGTGACAAAATGAATATACCCCCCATCCTATGGTGGAGGGTATACAAATGCAAACTCCCTAAAACATGCTAAGTCAACTTAGCAAATTTTGGTATAATTTGACCATTGCGTGTGGGAGGTACAAAAAGGGGCGCGGTGGTAACGACTATTTTTCACAGCAATATATGTACTTTAAAAGCGTTACATTGTGCACAATTTTGAAGAATGTTCATACATCGGTACTCACGCTATAAGCTTTTTGTGCAAAGTAGCAATAACGTCACTTTTTCACTGGACTGTATGCACTATAAAAGCATTAGACTGTAATGTTGTAAGCCGTTAACATTTTGTACAAAATGGTCCCCTTGTTGGGGAGATACCAAAAGAGGCGGGGCCACTTCACCCATTTTTTCTCAAGTTGATAAAATAAACTATTACTATGTGTGAAATAACAGAGGATTCAGATAAGTAGTATAGAAGTTATTAGATAATCAACATTTCGCAAAATTTTAACCATTTCTGAAGGAGGTACTAGAATGAGTGGACCAATATGGCCCATCTTTAAACTTAGCTTGCGATAGAAAAACATATTATCCCATACCAAATTTTAAGCCAATCCGTTACTCCTTTCGGGAGTTGTCGTGCGCTCCAGCCAGACCAGAGAAAAATGGGCGTTATTGGCCCTTTTGTACCTCCCACACAAATGGACCTCTTTGTACCAAAAGTTAACAGCATTTCACTTTAATACCAGTATACAAATACTTGAAATTTCGTACAGTGCAATGATTTAATAATATCTAGAGTCTAGAGCAAAGTGGCCATAATTGGCACGCCCCTTTTGGTACCTCCCACACAAATGGACCATTTTACACCAAAAGTTAACAGCTTATAACTTTTATACCAGTGCATATAAATACTTGAAACTTTGTACAGTGTAATGCTTTTATAGTACCTAGAGTCCGGAGAAAAGATACCGTTATTGACACTCGCCTTTTGGTACCACCCACACAAATGGACCATTTTGTACCAAATGGAAACAGCTTTTAACTTTACCAGTACATACTTTAAAGTTATTAAATGCAATTTAAAATGAAAATAATTTAAATAAATCAAAAAATAAATAAATTTACTAATATTTGTTTGAGACTCAAGGTGAGGGGATTCATTAGTCGGTTTACTCGACTGAACTTTTTTACTTGTTAAATTTAACTTTACGAGCAAATTCATCAAGAGGATTATTCCTTACGTTAGCTGACTTTTGACGAAAAAATAGTCGTGATGATGCACAAATTCGTCGTCATGACGAAGCTTTTCTATCAGTGTACTCATATTTTCATCAACACCAAAGCAAAGGTCATGCAACATTATTATATCCAACACCAAATTGTGAACTGATAGGAAAACCGCTCGTCACCATGACGAATCAGTTTCGTCAATATATCTTCGTACTGGTGACGAAAAGTTTTGTACGTGCGATGTTTTTGTACGTCAATAGAACGAACACGATCATCAACCCATGTTTTTGATGATTTAGAAATTCGTCGAGGGAAAGATAAGGTTTCATTCCCACGACGAAAAGATTTATTTGACCATTTTGCTGAAAATATGATAAAACGAAGCAATCAATTTATGGTTTGTGCTTAATTGTACTGTTCTATATGCGTTCTGATTACCTTAGTTAAATAATTTGTTGTTTGTTTACTTTTAAAAATCTAATAATGGTGATGAATGGAGTTCATCGTGGTGATGAATGGGATTCGTCGTGATGATGAATGGGATTCGTCGTGGTGATTAATGGAATTCGTAGTGATGATGAGTGGGATTCGTCGTGGTGATGAATTTAATTCGTCTGTTGGCAAATACATTACATGATGAGATTATTTTCGATTTAAAATATCCTGATAAGAACTTAATGAATACTTCTTGTTCCTTTGCTTTAAGCCTTTCCTGATAAGAACTGCGTTTCGAACCGAATAATAGCAACTGAACCTGGCATAGCAGTCAAGTAATTTTATTTTCCATACCGTTTTTAATTGTCTAAAACCAAAAGAATATTTACTGAGATTTTTAAAATTTAAATAGTCGGGGGCATGAATTCGTCGTGGTGATGAATTTGAAATGAAAATTTGACTTATATATGTGGGGTCACGCCCATTGGTCCGTTTTTTGTCCAATCACATAGACTACCACCAGATACATATGCACAAAATTACGTCACTCTCGCTGACACATTGTGCAAGATATCTCAATTTCAAAAGTAGGCTTATATAGGCGGTGCCACGCCCATTGGTCCGATCCCGCCCATTTTTGGACCAATCACGTAACTCCCACCAGATACATATGTACAACATTACAGCACTCTAGCTAACAAATTGTGCAAGATATATCAATTTCAAAACATCGAATACTCAAGTACCCTATTTTCACCACCCCCCATACATGTACATTCTGTGAAAATTTCAAGAAGATCGGTCCAGCCGTTTAGACGCCTATACGGTACAAACAAACAAACATTCTTCTTTATATATAAAGATTTCCGCGAAAAGTGACCGAAATGAATTGTATAAGATAAAATAATTTTTTTTATGAAAAGAGCACGAACAATCTTATAAGAAACAATATTTTCTATTTTCAATTTAAAATAACTTAAAACAAGTAAAGACGGATTTAGTTCTGCCATATTGAATCTTATATACCCTCCACCATGGATCGCATGTGAATGGTTACGGGTACTAACCGACTTGGTATCAATGTCCTATAGATACTTTATTATTTATACCCTCCAATATAGAATGGGGGTGTATTCATTATCCCCTCACCTAAGAGAGGAGGGTATATATCATTTGCTATGGACCAAAAGTGTAACACATCGAAGGAGTGACCTAAGACCCTAAGTATGTTCGGCGGATATCCGTTTTGGGTCATTTTAAGTCGAATGAGCTATGTCCGTCCGTCCGTCCGTCTGTCTGTTTGTCTGCTGGCTGGTGCGCACGATAACTCTCGAAAGGAGTAACCGATTGACTTCAAATTTGGTATGTGGTAATATTTTCTTTTATCTCCGGCTAAGTTCGAAGATGGGCCATATTGGTCCACTCCTTCTAGTACCTCCCCCACAAAGGGTTAACATTTAGTGAAATATTGAATATTTAATAACTTCTATACTGCTTATTTGAATCCTCTGAAATTCTACACATAGTATTAGTTTATTAGTCACTATCGCCTCAAGAAAAATAGGCGACGTTGCCACGCCATTTTTGGTACCTCCCAAACAAATGGACCATTTTGTACCAAAAGTTACCAGCTTATAACTTTAATACCAGTGCATACAAATACTTGAAATTTTGTACAGTGTATTGCTTTTATAATACCTAGAGTCCAGAGAAAAGTGACCTTTATTGGGACGCCCCTTTTGGTACCTCTCACACAAATGGACCATTTTGTACCAAAAGTACAAATACAAACAGCTTTTATCTTTAATATCAGTACTTACTTTAAAGGTATTAAATGCAATTTAAATTCATAATAATTTAATTAAAAAAAAAATAAATTTACTAATATTTTTTTGAGACTCATGGTGAGGGGTTCATAAGACTGAACGTTCTTACTTGTTTTGTCACTCCGTTTCTAAAATCTCTAAACATTTATCTGAGACCCCATAAAGTATATATATTCTATATCTTCGTAAAATTCTAAGACGATTTTGCCATCCCGTTCCCGTCCGTCCATCCGTCTGTTTAAATCACGCTACAGTCTACAATAATTGAACTATATTACTAAAATTTGGCAACGATAACTTGGGATTGAAAATGGGCAACGTTGGTGCATTTTTTTGATTAAGCCCCCAAAAAATTGGTAACTGAGGTTTATTTATAACCGGAATCCTTCGTGGTCCATTAATTGATATATCCCCCATACAAAGGTCCCTCTAGATTTGACGTCGTAACGCCACAAAAACTTCAAATTTCAACGAATTAGGCTGAAATTTGGTATAATGAGTTTATAGTACCCGTAACCATTCACGTGCGATCCATTATGGAGGTGTATAAGATTCGGCATGGCCGAACTTAACGCTTTTAATTGTTCTTGTTCGTTTCGTTGATGCTATTCGTTATATGTTGGAGATTCAAATCGAATGATTACAGCTTAACTTTTACTTCTGCTTTTAAGCAACTATATTTTAAAAAAATGCATTCTTTGCAATTTAAAAAAATGCAATCTTTGTAATATAGAGGCAAAACAATATAATATAAATGGTACATATATAGGTATAAAACGAACGGAAGCATATTAAATCAATAAATCAATCAGCTTTAATCAAACATTATCAGGCTTAAATCAAAATTTTTTTAATTGACGCCCGCTTTGCACTCAAATCAATCCCATAAAATTCTTAAATCAATCACTTTATGCTCGAAATAAAAATATTTCGTCTTAAAATTAAGCCTAATCAGGCTTAATGGGCGCTAAGATTAATAATTCAGGGCTTTAAAATTCGTACTAAATTCAAGTATTTTGTACTTGATATATGAAAAAAACCGAACTTACCGTACTTTTGACACCACTTCGACTTGATTCCAGCACGGATTACTCAATTTTTTCTTTCTGTGTAGTATTCGTTCAGGGATCTAGAAACACCTCTTTGTCAAATTACATAACGATCGAATGCAAAATACTGCTGCCATATCGCTTAGATGCTAAATCGAATAGAACATATGGGGCATTCCGCGACAAATCGGACAGTTCAAAAAAACCCCGTATTGATTTTTCCCAATTGTTTATGTTGTTAAGTACTCATGAAGAAATGCTTCGTGGAATTTTTGGCGAAATGAAGATGGGTCCCATGAAAATACACCCCAATATTTGTATGAATATGGGCCCCACAAAATTAGCTTTCGTTTTATTTTAGAAAAATTTGTTCGCAGTCGCACATTATATTTTTAGTTTTGTGGGATGTATTTTCTCATGTGTTCTTAATTAGAGCTTTATTTCCTATCAAATTTTTGTAACGAAAATAGGCCCCCATTGTGGGAATCAACTTCCTGGAGCCCAACTTCCGGCCGCCAGAATTTGTTGAGATTATTATCACTATGCAACAAAAATTTTTCTCGGAGGGCTGCGCATACAATTTTTCGCGCAAACACGAAAAATATATTAAACATTTTTTTAACTAAATTTCTTTTAATTTTTTTTAATTCCAATTTTCTTGGGGTGCCTTTAATAACGGATTTTCAAATAGGGATGATATGATTTTGAAGTGACGTTTCGGCCATTTGTAATATGTCATGATCTGTCATTTTTTTTTTCATTGTATTCAGTAGTGTTTACAATTTCATCATGGAGAGATATACGCAAGAACAACGTTTACAAATTATTCAGTTTTATTATTAAAATAACCGTTCTCCAATTGCAACTTTTCGTGCGCTAAAGTCAGCTAAGTTTTAAAAATATTTTTTAAGTAAAATATATTTGGAAAAAATCAACGATAAATTTCATTGATGTATTGACAATTGGAAGTTAAAAATGGGTGCTGTAAAACAAAACATAATGTTGCTTCTGATATTTTTAACTACAGGGTGGCCCAGAATGAGCTATATGGTTTGAATTCTTCATAACTTTTATAATTATTATTCTTTCTTTGTTTTCTTTCAGCATTTTGTGAAGGAGACTTTTCCGAAATTTTGCGAAAAGTTGTGAAAAATATGCTAACAAGTAAGAAAGTTTCAGTCGGGTAAACCGACTAATGTATACCCTCACTTTGTGAGTAATGTAATATTGAATATTACACAAATTATTCTGTCAATTTTTGTGGGAGGTACCAGAAGGGGTTTAAGATACTTTAAATACATTGCACTGTGCCGAATTGTAACCGTTTATATGGACTGGTATATTAACGTTGAGATATTAAATTGTGGTATAATTTGGCCATTTTGTGTGGGAGGTACAAAAAGGGGCGTGGTGATAACGTTCATTTTTCACTGGACTATAGGCATTATAAAAGCATTACACTGTACAAAATTTCAATTAATTGTATACACTGATATTAATGTTATAAACTGTTAACTTTTGGTGCAAAATGGTACCTTTGTGGGAGAGGTACCAAACGGGGCGTGACAATAACGCCCATTTTTCAATGGACTGTAGGCACTATATAAACATTACCCTGTACACAATTTCAAGTATTTTTATACACTGGTATTAATGTTATAAGCTGTTAACTTTTGGTGCAAAATGGTGCATTTATGTGGGAGGTACCAAAAGGGGCGCGGCAATAACGCCCATATTTCACTGGACTGTAGGCACTATAAAAGCATTACACTGTACAAAATTTCATGTATTTCTAAACACTGGTATTAATGTTATAAGCTTTTAACTTTTAGTGCAAAATGGTGCATTTGTGTGGGAGGTACCAAAAGAGGCGTGGCAATTTCGCCCATTTTCCTCGAGTTGATAGCGACTAACAAACTAATACTATGTGTGGAATTTCAGAAGATTCGAATACGTATAATAGCAGTTATTAAAGAATCAATATTTCACAACATTTTAACCCTTTGTGGGGGAGGTACCAGAAGGAGTGGACCAATATGGCCCATCTTCGAACTTAGCCGGAGATGGAAAAAAATATTACCACATACCAAATTTGAGGTCAATCGGTTACTCCTTTCGAGAGTTATCGTGCGCACCAGCCAGCAGACACACAGACAGACAGAAAGACAGACAGACAGACAGACAGACAGACGGACGGACATTGCTCATTCGACTTAAAATGACCCAAAACGGATTTCCGCCGAACATACTTGGGGTCTTAGGTCACTCCTTCGATGTGTTACACTTTTTTCCGTAGCAAATGATATATACCCTCGTCACACTAAAGTGAGGGTATAAAAAGCAGGAAATTGACATCACTCACAGGATAACATTTTTCAAAGCTAATTGCAAAAAAATCCCCAATAATATACTGTATTTTAAATTAAAATTCGACAAAAAGTCGACGTATTTGGAAAAATTCTTAAACAATATCTTTGTTTGTAAACACATACGAGTATATAATTTGTGAGAGTCTGTTCACAAATATATTTTGTTGCAATATATATTAATATGCCTTGCAAACTAAATTTATTGATTTTCAAAAAAAAAAATATTTGTTAAAATATGTAATAATTAAAAATCTTGATTCCAAATTTATTTTCTTTGTATTCAAACATATCAAAAATGGCGACTTTGTCCCTATTTTGAACGGACCAAAAACAATGATTTTTCAAAAGAAACAAAAACATGTCGCACTAATTTGAAACCGTTTCATATTTTGTAATTTGAAGTACGATAACCCTGTGCAACAAATGAACACTTAACAATATTTAGCAAAATTGTAGCCACGGTAAATATGAACAACGTTTGTGAACAATTCAATACAATCGAAACGTCTCTAGGCACCCTAAATAGCTCAAAAAACACATTGTACCTCAAAAATGGTGGTCATAAAATGTTACTATATATATCAGAACATACCAAAGCCCAAAATTTAATACAAACACCAAAAAAGGTCAAATTCAGTTAAGATTTATTTCCGCCCTTCCCATTTTTAGGGGTGTTTTTTACGAGTTGTTAAAATAGGGCCAAAAATTACAGTTCTGTTGGGGAGCTAGAGGATTAATATGTTCCACAAAAATATTGGCCTTAATATCTTCTATAAAAATGCTGAACATACCCTAAAAAAATGTTTGTTACCAAATAGTGAAATACTAAAATTTTTGGGGTACTATGTGATCTTTTGGTCACCAATTTCGCCAAATCGTATAGAGTTATACTACCCTTTGTTAGTAGAATCGAACTCAAAAGCCATATTTAATCTTTAATTTGTCATTTCAAACTTCGGAAAAATTCACATTTTATAGTAAAATAGATATTCAAAACTCTCATTTATGTTGTACACCCGAGTTATACCGTCGCTTTCAGAGAAATACAAATTGGAACTTGGGATTTTGTCTGGGAGATGTTCATTCTTTATCAGGCTATAGTCAGTGGGAAGTAATATAAAAAACATTAAAATTATTGCTACTGAATTAAATGATAAATTATTTCCTTATTAAATTTTCAATTTCTCCGGCGGTACAAGAAGAATTTGTTATGTACTGCTGATCTCGCTATTCTGCCTATAGCCATTCCAATATAGTGATTCTCACTCTGATAGAACCGAAGTTATTCACGATTTAAGGGATTAATTTTACGAACTTTTTCATTTTGTATAAAGGTACTTTATTTAAGAACAAAATATAATTTAAATAGTTATATCTGCTCATTATTGGCTAGGATATATATTTAAAGATTTCTAAGCTGTTCGCGATGCAATTATTAACGAAAGTGGCTGTGGTCGGGGGAATGTGGACATCCCAATTACACATTTTGAAATACAATTGCTAAGTTACCCCTGACCACAGCTCCTTTCATGCAAAAATACGCTCTCAAATCGTGAATAACTTCGGATCAATTAGAGCGAGAATCACAAAATTGGTACTATTTTAGTGGTAACTTTTTTAAAAATATTGTTATTTTAATTTCTGAATGGAAAACCTCTTAAAAATATTGTGTTCAAATTTGAGATGAATCGGAGCAAAACTAACGAATATACAGTCTTAGCAACCGCTCCTCATACGTGACGCATTACATCAGAAGAATTTTAAACATTTTTCCCACGACCCACGTTCAATGTCGGTGTTCATTCATCATAACTCCAAAACTACTGCACCAATCATTCTGATATTTTGAACACTATTTCTGTACATAATTTACGGCGTAACTGGAGAGAATTTTTCAAATTTGTTAGTATTTTTAATTTTGCAAAAAAAGCGTTTTTCACTTCAATGTGTATTCGCAACACCATCACCCATCTTGAGACCCAGCATTCATTATTGGATAATATTGGACCGAATAGACCACGTCCAGCACGCAGTGAAGAAAATGTAGCGGCCGTAGCTGAGAGTGTACACGAAGACCGTGGAGAGTCGATTCGGCGCGTTCGCAGCAACTCGGACGGACGTATGGAACGACTTGGCGCATTTTACGTCGAGATCTTAAATTGAAAGCATACAAAATACAGCTTGTGCAAGAACTTCCCACACATCGCATCAATCAATGGATTTATTGAGAGAACACTTCGGTGTGCAGATAATTTCACGTTTTGGGCCGGTCGATTGGCCACCAAGATCATGTGATATCCCACCGTTAGACTTTTTCCTGTGGGGATATGTAAAGTCTAAAGTTTATGCGGACAAACCCGCTTCGATTCAGGCTTTGGAGCAAAACATCACGAGTGTCATTCGCCACTTATCAGTCGAAATGTTCGAACAAGTCATCGAAAATTGGACTCAACGGATGGACCATCTGAGACGTAGCCGCGGCCAAAATTTGATAAGACATAATCTTCAAAAAATAAATGCCAAAGAATGTTCTTTCAAATGATAAAAAACATTCCCCAGTCAATTTAAATGTTATGTTTTTTTTTTTTAAAAAAGTAGGGAACCTCGAAATCGTGATCCATTTGGAGGTTCCCTATACTATAATATGCCATCGGATTTAACCAAAATATTTTAATTGTGAAAGAAAAACATTATTTTTAGAGGTTATGTAATATCGCTCTAACTGACTGGCGGGACAAGAACTACATATTTTGGGGATATTCACTAAAATATTTGGGGATACTCACTATTTCATTTAAGATGCGGACAGCCGCGATAAATTTTTTTGACACGCCCTAATGTTTAACATTTTTTTACATTTTGTAGAACACTTACATTAATTTAAAGTTTTCTTTAAGAATAACGCAATGATGATTTTACAATTCACTAAAATAAGCGTCGAAGATTGCAATAAACGGAATGGCTAATTAGAAATGTCTAATAATAATTGTTTTCATATATAATATATCGTTAAAAGAATTTTCACAAAAAAAGAGCAATTTCATTCTTTAATTATTATCCACAGATCGAATTTTCCATCCATGTTCCTGAATCATTCAACCCACAGTTCATATTCTAATATCGAAACAAATTCACCGTTTCAATTGCTATTTCGAAATTGAAATTCGAAAATCTTAAATACTAAAACAGCCCAAATGTATGCTACACTTTTAACAATAATATATTTGTGGACTCCAAGTGGATACGAGTAAGATTTTTGACACCCAATTGCAATATGCCTATTCAATTCAAAAACCAATTCGTACTTCGAAACGAAATAGACTTATCAAATTCAACCACCATCATAAAACATTTGGAGGATCATGTTGCATTTAATGGACACTAGGGGTGTTTTGTTAGAATATAATTTCCTACTGTTGGTATAAAAGAAATTAACAAAGAATGACATGTAAAATTAAAAAATTATTTACTTACATTGTAATGGCACTTGATTTAACGCCAACTGAACTGTTTAGTTAGTTAGTTTTTACTTTGACAATAAATATGTATATTGGGGATAATTTGTGTGGAACATGTTGTGGAAAGAAATAATTGTTATTTACAAAGATACAGAGTATTCGGCAAGTATTATATGAGTTTTAAGATATAATGCTCTAAAAATTTGCAACTAATGCCGCCATGTTTTAAAATAGAGCAGACATTAATGGCGCTTTCTTCTCTGCATAAAAGTGTTTCATTTTCGTTGCCCTTTTCCCGAAAACTGGTCTTTTATACCACATTTCGGAATTTTGAAAAAGGAGCTAAGTTTAATTCGAGGTACTACATCAGTTCCACCGAAAATGGGCAATTATTTTTAGAATTTTACGTCGTCGCAATATTTTTTGAGAATCGTAATCTTCGTAGGAAAATAATGGTTTTATAATGTATGCTTCAATTAAGAAATACTCAATAACAAGTCATCATTCGAACTCTTTCTTGAAAAATGAAATATATTACAATATTTTATTGTTATATATATATTTTATTGTTATCTCCCCGGTCGAAATCATATTTCGACCTGATCAAAACATTTATAAAATGATTGGCAATACATACAATCAGAACATTAAAAAGAAAATGATCGAATATAAAATACAAAAATAAATAAGGAAAAGTATAATGTCCATATCGTCACCTGAAAATCGAAATGACGTAACCCACATGTTCCCGCTTTTTCAGGAAAAGCAAAAATTAAATTAAAATAATTTTAAACCTTTGACCAGATTTATGGATTTTCAAACTATTAGGGCAAAATCAAATAACAAATCTAGTGCAATTAGTTGTGGGATACATTCTGAATAAAAAAATAAAATTTTATAAATCTTTTCGATTGTTTTAAGACCTTGTTTGCTGTTACGGCATTTTGAATTTCACTCATAAAATAGTCAATTTTAGATACTGAATTCTAAAATTTTGTGGTAATGTGTAATTTAGTCTAATAGATTATAATCAATTATAAATTTCTTCTTGATTTTTTTGATGTTATGTCATTTTGGATTTCAGATGGCGATATATCAACGGGTTCTCGAGTTATATGTAGTGGCAGCACAAAAATAGTGCATAGAGATGGAAGAAAACGCAAAACTACCCTAAAATAGGATGGGAAAATTAAAAGAATAATACAACAGTTAGTGTTTTGATATACGGCATTGCCGGGTTTTCATTTTATTACTATGATATAAACTTTCTAAGCTGAAATATATTCAACGATTAAAAATGGCGAAGAAATCTGGAGATAGAAAATTGTTCTTTTTGCAACGTCCACGCTAATAACAAATCAGAAATATTGAAAATCCGTGTACGGAGATAACTCAAAAATTTACATATCGAGCCCTAACAGCGAAAAAACTTAACCGAAAAAATTATCGATTTTAGTTTTTTTTTTGATGAAAATCGATTAAGAAGCATAGTTCCCATCACCGGTAAAAATTTCGCAGCTGACAAATGTACCGTTACGAAGAAAAAGAAAAAACAAAAATAACTCAAACGACATTTACTTTTTGTTTAAAAATTTCCTGACCGCGTAGTGTCGCTTAAGTTAAATTTTTATTCTGAAGTTTATTTGAACGGAGTTAAAAAATTTTGCATTTTTGCGTTGATTGTTTGTAATATTCATTAATATGGGATCTGGTGGAAGAAAGGTAACTATGTTTTTGTTGATTACATAAATTTCGTCGAGTTTGGCCAAATTTGCAATACACATGTGATGTGTCCAATAAGAAACAAGTGCAAATCATTTTTGGCTGCTTTTTCCTAAATATGATTTTTATAACCTACACCCCAATGTGGTCCAGGGTATTATAAGTTTGTGCACTTGTTTGTAACACCCAAAAGGAGAAGAGATCCATAGTGTATTATACCGGTCGACTTCCTGAGTCGAATTAACCATTTCCGTCTATCCGTCTGTAGATGTATCGTTGTAATCAAAGTTCTGGTCGTATTTGTGGTCGGATCGTGATAAAATTTAGCAGAATGCTCATTATAGGCCCCATATACTTTTACCTCCGATTTGGCATATAAGCGCTATATAAAACAAATTTTACATCGGATCATTACCAAATTTGGCATAAATGAGTTCATTGGTTCAGGAATGAACACTTTCAAATTTGAAAGAAATCGGTCCAGATTTATATATAGGTCCCGTATATACTTTCCTTCCGATTTGGTATCATCGTGCCAGAGAAGCTTTATTTTACATCCGCTCTTTATAAAATTGGGCAGATAGGAGTTTCTTGACACAGAAATAACGATATTTTAGTTTGATAAAAATCTGTTGAGATTTAAATAGCCCCCACATATATGTTTTCGTTTCAAGTTTGTATCAAAGTGTTGTATAAGGTTTATTTAATATTTATGAAATTTGGCAGAGTGTAGTTTAAATATCGACCACATATGTAAATATATATCTCAATGTTGTGAATTTGATTTGTTTTGTACTTATTCTGCTATGAAAATGGTTTAGGGTATCATATAGTCGACCACGCCTAACTTTAGCCTTTCCTTACTGGTTTCTATTATATTTAATGTTAATGTATTTCCTTTGTTTTGAGTCGTCCACATTTCCAAAGTAAATGTAAACAATTAAAACATCGTTAAGTTCGGCCATGACGAATCTTATACGAGATATGTTCAAAAAATATCGCGAATTTTTAATTTCCGCGGACACGTATTCGATTTTTGATATTTTTGTAGCGTTATGTTGGTACTCATGTCCCTTACTTATGCTTGAAAGGTCGGCCAATTTGAATGTTTAGTTAATTTTTGACAGCTGTTGTGCTTGTATGTGTTTTAAACTTGTCTTCGACCGCACAGGAAAAGTTTTATAATTACAAAATAGGTTCGTATACGTGTATTATTGCGTACTCGCCTGATTTACGAAGAGATTTTTTTTTATTTTTTTAGGTTTATTTTCATTTCATGCTGTTTTCTTGATTGGGGTGTAATTTCCCAAATCAGTTTTTGTAACGAAAATGGGCCCCAAATTTGGGGCGTACTTTCATTTTGAATTTGGGGTGCATTTTCTTGGGGTCCAACTTCCGGCCGTCGTGCCGGACGCCCTAGTTCGGTCGAACGTAAAGGATTTGCTCACAGTTTTCTTTGATTGCAGGGGCGTGGTGCATTATGAATTCTTGCCACAGGGTAGTACGGTACCTACAAGTTATGTGCAAATTGCGCGAAGCAATCCGCCAAAAACGCCCGGATTTGTGGAAGAACAAAAACTGGCTTTTGCACCATGATAACGCCCCTGCACACACATCGTTGCTTGTGCGCAAATATTTGGCCAAAAACCACACAATAATGGTGCCGCAGCCACCGTATTCCCCTGACCTAGCCCCCTGTGACTATTTTTTGTTCCCCAAACTGAAAAGGCCCATGAAAGGACGACGCTACGCCACGATTGAGGAGATAAAGACGGCATCGAAGGAGGAGCTGAACAAGATCACAAAAAATTATTATTTGAAGTGCTTCAAGGGTTGGAAAAAACTTTTGACAGAAGTGTATTATATCCGAGGGGAATTACTTTGAAGGGGACAAAGTAGATATTCATGAATAAATAAATACTTTTTGAAAAAATACAAAATTCGCGATATTTTTTGAACATACCTCGTATACCATCCAACATGGATCGCACGTGAATGGTTACGGGTACTAATAAACTCATTATACCAAATTTCAACCCAATTCGTTGAATTCGTCAGTTTTTGTGGCGTTAAGAAGTCAAATCTAGAATATATAGTGGTGTTACAAATGGAGTGACAGAATATACCCCCATCCTATGGTGCAGGGTATAAAAAAGATGCTAGTGCATATTTCTATGCATTTGTGTTTAACTTAACCGGCACAAATACATCGCTTCAGCTTGCTCAATGATAGCTAAAAAAACTTAATAAATTAAGTTTTTTTGGCTGTTAGGACTCGATATTATACGTACCACTTCTTTGACCACTGGCAAATCCTTCTGAATCCGAATATAGTATTATTTCATGTTGCATTGTTTTAAATGTTTAATTGTAGCATATCCAAATGCAGATTTATTGGTGATCAAAAACGAAGTTTTTTGAAAAAGCTGTTTTCGGTTTCTCTGAAAATTAAATTTTTTTAGAAACCGGTTTTCGGTTTAACCGAAAGTAAAAAACCGCCGGCGCAAAATTTTGTCAGTTGATATAATATAATACGCAAGCATATTCCAATTAAATTAAAATTTATTTATTTTATTTTAAACACTTCATATTATTTTTATAGATACCAGTTAATAGTTAGGATTTGACTTTAACAAAATAATTATAAAATATGTAATTTTAAAATTATTTCTTTAAAAAAATTAATTGTGATATAGTGCAGATGAGCTAAATCTATGATTTCAGCTCAGCTAATGTGTCATACACTCAAACCTATTAGTATCATTATAGCGGGTTCTGATTTGTACATACCGATAGATTTAAACTATTCGAAATATGAACCTAGACATAAATATTTTTATTTAAATGAGTGTATCCAAAGAAAGGATGGTGTCTATAGAGAGTTAGCCATGTAAAAAGTATCTTACTGCGTTTTTCATTTATGCATGATGTCAAAGGTTTTTATATCATTATGTTTCATAATATAAGTAGATTTCGGTTTCAAAAATAATATTTTCTTATATATTTATAAACAAGTAAAAGCGTTAAGTTCGGCCATGCCGAATCTTATATACCCTCCACCATGGATAGCATGTGACCTCACAAAATAACTCAAACCTAAAGAAAATAACACCGAAAACACAAAAAATATTGTAGATGAGAACAGCAGGAATCACAACAAGTTAGATGCTATATATGGGAGCTATATCTAAATATGGACCGATATGGCCCATTTGCAATCCCAAACAACCTGCAACTATAAGAAGTATTTGTACCAAATTTGATCAACCTAGCTCTATTATTGCGGACTGTAGCGTGATTACCACAGACGGACATGGCTAAATCGTCTTAGAATTTTACGACGATTAAGAATATATATACTTTATGGGGTCTCCCCGATCAATATTTAGAGGTGTTACAAACGGGGTGACAAAATGAATATACCCCCTATCCTATGGTGCAGGGTATAAAAATAGTAGCGATAGTCGGGTTTTAAACAGAAACCGGTTAACCGGTACGGCTTTGATTACCCTAATTGCCATTTTTTAAACTTCCCTGTTTTTGCCGGCACTGATATGGTTATGTATATTAAACCGAGTTGATCTCCATGTAAAAAAGAAGTCCACGAATTCGAGGTGGAATTAAAAGCTTATGTCGAGAATCGGCCCAAAATCGTTTTTAATCGTAACATTTTAGTTTGTAGCTCGATATTCACATGCGATACATCAATGTATTGGTCTCGATAAGTTATACATTTCCCTCATAGAGGACGCTGATGTACGGTCATTTTATAATGTTGACTTCACTTACTGCAGTTTCTAACCCTAAAATTTAAAAATATTCTTCCATAGGATTAAAGCGCTTTAAAAACCATGAACATTTTGCTTTGGGTGTATGCACTTTTATTAAAAAACAAAAAAGTTATGTCTTCATTAGAAAATTACGTGGTACATCGGTGACATCTATGAGACGATGTAGTACTCGTCGAGAAAAACACATTGATGTATTATATGTGATAATCGTCCTACAAACAAAAAAGTTACGATAAAAAAACGATTTCGGGCAGATTCCGCGGGCTCGAAAAAAATATAACAAATGTTTTTGTTGTTGTCGAGGTAAGCTTTAAAATTCCGCCTCGCATTTGATAACTTTTGGTGACCTGGTCTAATGTATATAACCGAAAATGAACTATAAAACAATTCTATACATTTTAAATTATGAAAAGTTTGAGAAACAAAACGCGTCTAATGTTATATTACCCCGTCCGACACCAATTATTGCTCATGAATATCTCTACATAATTCTGAAAGCTGACATGAATCAAAACAAAACTGTATACTCAGTTTTTTTATTTTCTGAGGATATAATTATTCAGCAATTTTTTGTAATTTTTCTGAAAGTCCTAGTAAGACATATGGGTGTCAAATTAAAGGGCATATATCTAAATAAATATCCAATAGGGATGATATGATTTTGAAGTGACGTTTCGGCCATTTGTAATATGTCATGATTTGTCATTTGTTTTTCATTGTATTCAGTAGTGTTTGCAATTTCATCATGGAGAGATATACGCAAGAACAACCTTTACAAATTAACAGTTTAATTATCAAAATAATCGTTCTCCAATTGCAACTTTACGTGCGCTAAGTCCTTTTTTAAATCCAAAAAAAAAAAAAACATTTCCAATCGACGACCTTGACACCTATGAGCAATATTTTAGCTCTCGTTAAGAGCTATCTTTTTGCCATTGACCGATTGTACTGTGCCACACAGCAGATGAAACAATTGAATTGTTGCGAGAAAAGTTTGGAGATTCGATTATTTCAAGAAATTGTGATATTGAATGGCCTCCAAGAAGTTGTGATTTAACACCATTAGACTATTTCTTGTGGGGTTATTTGAAGTCATTGGTCTTTCGAAATATACCAGACACTCTTCTTTATAAGACAATATTGAAGGTGCCATTCATGACATACGACTTGATTTTGTGGAAAAACTGCTCGAAAATTGGATTCATAGATTTCGTTTCTGCAGAAGAAGTCGTGGAGGCCATTTGAATGACGTTTTATTTAGAACTTAATTGTATCGATTGTACTTCACATTAAATAAAAAACTTTTGAATTTCCTTAACAATGAATTTCCTTTCAAAGAAATCATATCACTCTTATTGGAAAGCCCGTTAATATTTTGGAACTAAAAAGTTGCAAAATGGACTTGCAAATTTTAGTCCTTCATTATCCTGTAAGATCCACTGTAGAAAATTTAAAACAAAAATATATTTTGCTGATCTTACTGTTATTAGTTATTCATATCCAAATTATAGCATTATACGTTAATTAGTTTGTTTTTTAGAACTATTTTAATTCAAATTTTGCTCTTCTATAAAATAATATAAGCAATTGTGTTGAATGTTTTTACCACATTTAGATTTCTGTAAATACGAAAATAACCATCAATGTAAAATTAAAATAGTTCTAAAATTTGGATATTAATAAATGAACAGTAGATCCGCAGAATATATTTTTTTCGAATTTTTCTACCGATAATAAAGGACTAACATTTGGTTCTACTTATTAAAAACGAAAATGGTATTTATATAGTCCAAAATGTGCCCTTTCATTAACACACATATCGTTTTATTATGACTTTCAGAAAAATTACAAACAAAAAATTAATAATTATATCCACACAAAAATTATGCGAACTCGACCAGAAAATAAGAAACTGAGTACACTGTTTTGTTTTGTTTCTAGTCAGACATTTTCATGACGTATTGACACAGTAATGTCTCTATAAATGTATTTTCTACTCCGGATATGTTAAGATTTATCTGTTAAATTTAAAAAGAAGAACAGCTGATTTTACTTACATCTACTGTTAAAATGAAAACAAGTTTTTGAAAAACATCCCTGTACAAAAATAAAGCCGAATGAATATAGGGGGCACAAACTTAGTATGTATGTCCTTTGCTTATATATTTATTCAATACCTGTATATTTTTCTAAAAAGTTAATTTAATGGTTTGCAATTGAAAACAAAGTAAAACCAATGAATGATGTCAGATGCAATTTGGTCTTCTTTTAAGAAAATGAAAATGAAAAATTGTGATTTTCATTTTGAGGAAAAGGAAAATTACTTTTCCAAATTGAATAAATTACGCGAAAATTTTAATAGGAGCACAGAAATGTACGACCGACCCATCAATTGAACGAACGAAACAAAAACTTTCACAATAAAAAGTTCAATTCAATTTGCCATTAGCCGTCCGTCGTTGAATATGAGAGTGCAAGAGTATGTGTGTGAGTGTGTGGCTTTGTTTGTGTGAGAGAGTCCGTTTGTGCGCTCGTGCAAGAAAAGCAATATTGGCAGCCGAAAAAAGCAACAACTCCAACAACTCCAACAACAGCAACACAAAGTATTTTAGGAAAATCATCATCAACACACACACACATGTATACAAAGCCAAAAAGAGGAGATAGACAGACAGAAAGCCATCCCATCCATCCCAAAACACTCGTCGCACGTCCGACGAACACACTTGGAAAAATATTCATTCATTCGGAATTCTGCACAATGTCCCTGTCCGTCTTTGATGTGTACGTATTCGTACGAGTGTACAACCACTTCACCCTAAAGCCCCAGGCCACCATAGGGGGGTATTGGGCCGAGAAAAGCTACACACACACACACACACACACTCACAAAGTGGCTAAAGTGAGCATCGACACCGTTCACATTGGCATGCTGACACACACACACAGACACCATACACGTATAATTGTCGTGTGTGTGCATGTGTGTGGAAAAGTCAACAGCTGCGCATCACTAAGCAAAAGTGAATTTTCCGCAAAATTTATTTTTGTTGTTGTTATTACAGCTTTGTCTTCGTTTTCCATTCCGTTTGTTGTTGCAGACGATTCGATGTTGTTTTTGGGAAAGGAGTCAAAAGCTACTAGGCACAGTGTTTTGAAATGAATACATTCAACCAAATTCATAAAATGTAATACGAGTAATACGTTTATAGAATTGATTTTCAATTTAAAAGACGAAAAGTGTAACACATCAAATGAGTGCATCATATTTAAGTTTGGCGTAAATCCGTTTCTCCATCTGTTCCGATCCTTTGATAGAACGGGTGATCCAAGTAGAGATACTTTTTTCATGCTGTCATGTTATTTTTGTTAAGTATTGTTTGGCATTTCATCATGGAAAGACTTACGCCTGAACAACGTTTACAAATCGTTCAACTTTATTACGAAAATTTACGTTCTGTGAGGAATGTGTTTCGTGCACTTCGCTCAACTTATGGTCAACATAATCGGAGTCATCGAAAATTGGACTCAACGGATGGACTATCTGAGACGTAGCCGCGGCCAACATTTGATAGACATAAGCATCAAAACGTAAATGCCAAAGAATGTTCTTTCAAATGATAATAAACATTCCCCATTCAATTTGAATTTTCTGTGTTTTTTTCTTTAAAAAAGTAGGGAACCTCGAAATGGATCACCCTATATTTTTCACCTCGTTGACAGAGTATCCTAATTGTTGTATATCTTTTTTTGAAATTCTACTCTTGATGTACTACTTGATGTATTCAAGTGTCTCCGTCATTAGCCAAGTCTGACAGCCGCACAACAAAACTGGTTTTACATTGGAATTAAATAACCGTATTTTTGTACGAGTTAATATTGAGGATGATCTCCACATTTTTCAGATCTGTGAAAATGCACCTTGTGCTTTGGATATCCTGCTTAAAATGTCATTAGTACCATAGCGTAGTGGACCAAATGCTTAATCTGGCGCCCAAGAGGGTTTTAAGGTACACATAAAAGTGTAATTTTGATTGTAACACATCGAAATGAAATTTTAAGTCATTGGAGCAAAATCCTACCTTCTGTCTGTCTGATTGGTGCGCAAGATAACCGATTGATTCAAATGGTGGTTGCTTTTGGAATGTGGTAATATTTTTTCTATCTCAGACTAATTTTGAAGTAGGGCCATATTGGTCCCCTCCTTCTACTACTTCCCACACAAAAAACCATTCCTGTCTTAATACTGTCATTTCGACCGAATAAAGACGTGGCTGCCAAAAAGGAAAAAATTGACAGCCACATCTATTTTTATATTGAAGCCTAAGATGTGTCCTTATATAAATTTGTTCCTATATATGTAATTATTCTCATTTATTTGTCATTCATTTTGTAAATTTCAATTTAAAGTCGTGATATCTACGGAATTATTGGAGCAGAAGAGCGACCCTATAATTCTGAAAGCGCATATTTAGTAGATAATTTTTGTAGAAGTTGGTCTGATTTTTTTAACAGTGGTTTAAAGTTTTTAATTTTGGGTCGAAGGGAGCATTTAATTAAATGACAAAAAATGCTGTAAGTTAATGTCTGAGAGATTTCTTATTATCAGAGTTATATAGTGGAATTTTTTGAGGATCATTTTTGTGAAAGATCTTTATCCTCTAACTCCCCTCTTAATGGGTAAAATTGGCCCTTTTGTCGAAAAAATCAAAAAAGGTCCTTTCAAAAAGGACATTCAAGGATTAAAATATTATACGAAAATCTTTGCCGGAAAATTTCAGTGGAAGTTGTAAATATAGCTATTTACGTTTAATGAGCTAAATTACAGGCCAAATTATACAATTTAAATAAAATGTATAATGTAAATTTAACGTCGTAATAAATAATAAATAAATTAAAATATATTTAACGAAGCATATTTTTTATTTTGGCCATTTTGTTTGGGAGGTACCAAAAGGGGTATGGCAATAATGCCACTTTTTCAATAGACTATGGGTATTATAAACTCATTACACTGTCCAAAATTGTAAGTGTTTGTATTTTAATTTATCGCGACATAAAATTTATATTATAGTTTTTGTACAAGTTGGCGTCAAGCGTAAAGAGTTATATTTACAATTTTGGTGTCTTTGGCGACCCCCACTGAAATTTTCCGGCACAAATTTTCGTAGAATTTGTTAATCCTTAAATGTCCTTTTTGAATGGACTTTTTTGATTTTTTCGGAAAAAGGGCCAAATTGACCCATTAAGAGGGATGCTAGAGGGTTAAGTTGTTTCACAAAAATGATCCTCATAAAATTCCACTATATGAGAAATGACAATAAGAAATCTCTCAGATATTAACTTACAGCATTTTTTCATTTAATGTAATGCTGACTTCGACCAAAAAATTAAAACTTTGACCCACAGTAAAAGAAACTCAGACCAGCTGGACCATATCTTTATTCTACAAAAATAATCTACTCAATATGCCCATTCAGAATTATGGAGTCGCTCTTCTGCTCCAAATATTATATAGATATCACGACTTTAAATTGACATTATAGTATTTTTTCATATAAGTTGGAGTGTAATTTTGCTAATTAAGCGTATAGGGCTATGTTTTCAACTTTGGTGTCTTTGACGACTCCCACTGAAATTTTCCGGCAAAAATTTTCGTAAAATATTTTAATCCTTAAATGTCCTTTTTGAAAGGACTTTTGTCATTTTTTTCGGAAAAAGGGCCAAATTGACCCATTAAGAGGGAAGCTAGAGGGTTAAGTTGTTTCACAAAAATTATCCTCATAAAATTCCACTATATAACTCTTTTTCATTTAATATAATGCTCCCTTCGACCAAAAAAATAAGATTTTAACCCACTGTAAAAAAAACTCAGACTACTGATCTACTCTGTTCCATTCAAAAAGTCTTCATTTGTTGGACAGTGATGTCACAGTACAGCATTTTTCAGCTACTTGATTTGGGACTCAATTCTGAGAATTGGACGTTAAAGTAGCCCCAAAAATAAGAACTTCTGCATTAGTCAAGTCAGCTCAATTAATAATTTAATAGCCATACGATACAAGAACAATTCAAGAGCTTAAAGATGATATAATTCGGCACATTAACGACATTAAACCTCAATTATGTCTCAGAGTCATTGAAAATATGGATCATCGGATAGAGGTATGTCACCGAAGCAGTGTCGAGCATTTGGCCGATATTTTGTTTCACACATAATTGTCATAGATCCTGCTATCATAATAAAAAATATTAAGATAATTTTCTGAAAACTTTTTGTTTTATTTACAATTAAAATCGTGCATTTTGGTTGGACCAACCTTTAGGACAAAATAAGTGGCGATGGCCGTCGTTACTTAATTCTTCCTATATTATATATAATTATATAACAATTATTCATTCTGTTTTCTTAGATTCTGTTTTCAAAGTTTTATTAATAAAGATATTCAATTTTGTAAAAAATATTGAAACCAAACAGATGGTTGTTTGTATACCACTCAGATTTGACCGTTCTACGTCCTACAAAAGGCACTGTGGCCACATGACCGGTTATACCGAACAACTTTTGTTAGATTTGGCTCGCCTTGAAAGGCCCATACGGTCGATTGCTGTTTCGGGCTCATACATATAGATCCATGATTCGTCTGTGGATCGCACCTGTGACGATATTACACATTATACAAATCTTTTACACGACCAAACAAATGCCCAAGGATGTCGGTCTTGTTTTATCAGTTCACGCACAGCATCGATGGTTTCCGGCAAAACGACTGGTGTTGGACGACCTTCACGAAATTCATCCTGGAACTCTGGTAACAGCGACTTACAGAGGTTTTTGATAGTGCTTCATCACCTAAAGTGGAAACAAGAAGACTCTTGTCTTCTCCACGCCGAAAATCGTAAAAATCATCGCACGAAAATTTTCACGGGTTAATTCCAGTTCTGTCGGTCTATCTCTTGTCCATTTGGGTGTTACAAACAAATGCAGAAACTCGTAATACCCTGGAACGCAGTGCGGTGTGGGTATAAACATATTTTTCGCCATAACTTATTAGTTAGATATATTCAACTGCAACACAATGTACCAAACTCTGTAACTCATTTCTCACAAAATGAGGGTATAAATTAGTCTATTTAATCGACTGAAATTTCTGTTGGAAATAATTTTTTAACGGTCAACGAAATATTTTGAGAAATTTCGGATACCCTGTGGGCCAGGTGTAGTGAGCCAAAAGCGTGATATGTGCAATGACTGACTAAGAATCATAAAATTTTTGTAGATCGAGAATAAGCCGGGTACAGATAGCATAAATCCATATGGCTTAAGGGAAGATCTTGGGACGCAGTCTCGGAACAAGAAATGTATTTCCGGAATTCGTACTTTTAGGTCGTTAAATATGGAATATAAAAAGGAATGAATGATTTTGCAAGATTATTGTGGGAAATTTATCACGGCCTAACACAAAAAAAGGTAGATAAAGAATCGAGAAATTTGATGTGATGTAAGTTCCTTGGACACAGTGTAAAGTTCAGCCAGTTCGGTTGAAATAAAAAGCATGGAAATATCAATAGACATTTACTTTCGTACTAATTTTCGTTAAGATCAGTCCATGACAGAGCCAATTTTTCTACAATTTAACAATTTCCAACCACTGTGCGTTGTTAGTAACTGGAGGGGTGAGTTTTGGCAACATTGTTAGCCATTGTTGTTCCCTGGTTGCAGCCAAATACTTGGACAGCAGATTTTGTGGACATCCATGTACGAGTATGTTACTTCCCCATGGGTACGACGACTGTGAATCAACGTTTATGTCGAGAGTTGAACGTTATGACTTTGAGCAATATAATTAATTATGACTACTACTACGAGTACTACTGCTGCTGCTGCTGCTACGACGAGTCTATGACCGACCAAGCGACCCTCTTTGATGTTGCAAAGCAACGTGTTGGCATCGCGGAAGGCTATGCACGAGAGTTACCTACCAATGGTGTCTGGTGTAGCCAGAGCAGAAATAGAAGAAGCATCCATTGCCTCGCCAAGTACTTTGTGGCACATCACATCAAAGGTTACCGAAGCGCTTCTCTTTTCCTTTATGACGAATCCTCAAAGGAATTTTCCGCTTCCATTACCAGGCGATCAGCATGAGCCACAACCAGCGCGGAGCCAATGCGCCATAGGAAAATTGTGAAAATTCGTTTTTCACTAAAATAAATATTCAGCAATATCTCGAGATATATACGGCAGCGTCGTCATTGCCATCGTCATCGTCGTCGGATGGATGGATACATTCATAGCGATACGATACGAGACTTGTTGCCTATACGCGAATACTACTCGAAGTTGGTATATAAAAGCAGCACAGCCAACCCGAGAGCCCGTCAACCCGCAATCCCACCATTCCGCCACGTCCCAGACAGCGATATTTGCGCGCGCGAGCCAAAAGTGTGTGGCAGCATCCATATTGGCGGCTAATGGGATCCGATGCCGTTTGCCGCTAAATATTACTAATGTTGTTGCGACTGTTGTCGTTGTTGTTGCTATTATTGGTATTGGCATTGCCATTTGTGTATTTGGGTACACGTTAGACACAATCACCAGTCGCCACCACCAGACGTCAGTCGACAAACGTCATCCATTCAAAGAGGGACGATGCATAATGTTGGCAAAGCGATGATGAATGCGGTCTCTGAGAGAGTTTTAATGCCCAGATAGTCAGATGGCCAGACGGACGGCCGAACCAACCAATGGATACGAAAGCAGTCACTGCCGCCACATTAGCCAAGAGAATTTATGTTTCCTAATGAAACCGAATTAACGTTTCGATATGAATTACATCAACAACAACAAAAACAACATCATTTATACCAAAATACAATTACATATATATTAACCCATTAATGGCACACATGTCTCAAAACTTTGTGTATACCAACAGCCGTCATAGATGAAATCCATCCGTTTCAAAAAAGTCTGTCCGTCTGTTTGGAGCGAGGAGTAATATTTTAATGTTGTGAATAATTGTCAAAGTCAAGGCTCGGATGGGAGAATTAATACCCAGTATAATATTGGCATGTTGATGTCATTACCATTTGCATTATATATTTAGTAATGATAGCTAATTACCCCATTCATACCTGTCAGTTCTGAACTAAGCCGAAAAAAGTCCATACAAAATGTATTGCAAGCCGTGACCCCCCTTCAGCCTTCAGCAATCTACATGACTGGCTTTTTCAAAAATGTGGGATATAAAATTCGGCTAAGTAAGAAATTAATACTATTTTCAAAATTACAAACAAATAATACGAATAATTGAAATTTTTGTTCTCAAATTTAACAAATACATCAAAATATGCACAAAAAGATATATCAACAAAAAATGTTTTAAAAAATGTCGGTTAAACCGACTTACAAATCCCTTCACCTTCAGTACCAAAATATATTCGTAAATGTATTTATTTTGGTGTTACTTTAATTAAATTATTTTCAATTTAAATTGCATCTTATAACTTTAAAGTATGCGCTGGTATTAAAGTTATAAGCTGTTAACTTTGGTGCAAAATAGTCCATTTGTGTAAGAGGCACCAAAAGGGGCGTACCAATGATGCCCACTTTTCACTGGACTCTAGGTACTATAAAAGAATTACAAGGTACAAAATTTGAAGTATTTGTATTATGTCATAAATGGCAAACGACGCCATATTTTTTGCCGCTCTTTTGACATTTCTCTTCAATAAGGTTTGCCATTTCATGATGGAAAGATATACGAGCCAACAACGAGTCGAAATTATTAAAATTTACTACCGAAATTCGGAGTAAGTGGCCTCAACGTTAAGAGCGCGAAAAATCGAAAAAATCATCTTCAGCGATGAGGCTCATTTCTGGCTGAATGGCTTCGTCAATAAACAAAATATGCGTTATTGGTCAGACAGCAATCCACACGTACTCCATGAGTCATCATTGCATCCCGAAAAAATTACGGTTTGGTGCGGTTTATGGGCCGGCGATGTCATTGGGCCGTACTTCTTCCGTGATGATCAAGACCGGCACGTTACTGTGAATGGGAATCGCTACCGTTCAATGATAACCGAATATTTTTGGCCCCAATTGGATGATATGGACTTGGAGGACATGTGGTTCCAACAGGACGGCGCCACAAGCCACACAGCGAATGCCACAGTCAATTTATTGGAAACCATGTTTGGAGAACGTGTTATCTCACGAAATGGTCCTGTCGATTGGCCGCCTCGGTCGTGCGATTTGTCGCCGTTAGACTATTTCCTGTGGGGCTACGTCAAGTCTATGGTCTATGCCAACAAGTCAGCGACGATTGATGAACTTCGTACGAATATCGAACGTGAAATTGCAGCAGTATCGGCCGATTTATGCTTGAAAACCGTCGAAAATTGGGTTCAGCGTCTGGACTTCTGCAAGCGTGCCATGCAAAAGAAATCGAGTTCCATACATAATGGCATCGAACGTACTTTCACAGGAATAAAGAATTTCATTGATATCCAAAACCGTTTTTGTTTTATTTAAAAAAACTTGAGTAGCGCTCTTATTGACGGACCCGATATTAAAGTTTTAAGCAATAAAAATTTTGGTGCAAAATGGTCCTTTTGTGGGGGGGGGTACAAAACGTGGCGTGGCAAATACGCCCATTTTTCTTGAAGTAATGGCGACTATTAAACTAATACGATGTGTGGAATTTCAGGATATTCGAATAAGTAGTATAGAAGTTATTAAATAATCAATATTTCAATAAATGTTAAACCTTTGTGGTGGAGTACTAGAAGGAGTAGACCAATATGGTCCATCTTCGAACTTAACCGGAGATAGAAAAAAATATTACAGCATACCAAATTTTAAGTCAATCGGTTATTCCTTTCGAGAGTTATCGTGCGCACCAGCCAGCACACAGACGGGCGGACATTACTCATTCGACTTCAAATGACCCATAACGAATATCCGCCGTATCGTATCACCATAGTGAGGGTATAAAAATACAAATTATACTTAATAGGAATAAAACAAGTAAGAAAGTTCAGTCGAGTAAACCGACTTACGAATCCCCTTACCTTCAACACGAAAAAATTTTCGTAAATTTATTTGTTGTAATTAAATTATTATCAATTTATATTGCATTAATATAATTCATTTGTGTACACGCTGAAAAAATAGCTTATGTAGTATATTGTTGCAAACATATTCGGCTTGAAAGATATATATCATTAGAAACGAAAAAGGGCCTATCATCATGTTTAAAAATTTTACAGGAGAAGCAAAAAACGAAATAAAATGAAAAGTGCTGTCGTTAGAAAAACGGTATTTTCAGGATAATATCTAAACATAATGATGCATATATAAAATCACACAAACATGATTTATAACTTGTTTGTGAAAATTTCCTGAAATGGGATTTTTTAACTATGAAACAAGTAAGAAAGTTTCAGTCGGGTAAACCGACTAAGGTATACCCTCACTTTGTGAGTAATGTAATATTGAATATTACACAAATTATGCTGTCAATTTTTGTGGGAGGTACCAGAAGGGGTTTAAGAAATACACCTATATTTCGCTGAACAGTAGGTACTTTAAATACATTGCACTGTGCCGAATTGTAACCGTTTATATGGACTGGTATATTAACGTTGAGATATTAAATTGTGGTATAATTTGGCCATTTTGTGTGGGAGGTACAAGAAGGGGCGTGGTGATAACGCTCATTTTTCACTGGCCTATAGGCATTATAAAAGCATTACACTGTACAAAATTTTAAGTAATTGTATACACTGATATTAATGTTATAAACTGTTAACTTTTGGTGCAAAATGGTACCTTTGTGGGAGAGGTACCAAAACGGGCGTGATAATAACGCCCATTTTTCAATGTACTGTAGGCACTATAAAAACATTACGCTGTACAAAATTTCAAGTATTTTTATACACTGGTATTAATGTTATAAGCTGTTAACTTTTGGTGCAAAATGGTGCATTTGTGTGGAAGGTACCAAATGGGGCGTGGCAAATTTTGAAAAATAGAAATTTCGAAAAACCCTCCCAGCGTTACCTGGGGAAAACGATTATCTAACGAAATAAATTTGATTTTTTCATTTCAGATGATCCATCACCGAGTTATGATGGACAGCGCAAATCAACTTTTTCCGAGACTCTTTTGAATAGTTGCTGCCATTGCCATATTTTTTAATATTTATTCATGGAATTTTAACACAATATACTTCGAAAGTTATGCTATATTATACCATTGGTCTTAATCAAAAGATTTTAACTGTGTCGTCACAAAAAAAATCACAAAATGTCCCTTTTTTGAATGAGTTAACGTCGCCCCTACCCCTAAGGTTATAAGCTGTTAACTTTTGGGGCCAAATTGATCCATTTTGGAGGGAGGTACCAAAAGGGACGTGGCAACTTCACCCATTTTTTTCGAGGTGATAGCGACTAATAAATTAATAATACGTTTAGAATTTCAGAAGATTTGAATAAGTAGTAAATATAGTTATTAAAGTATCATATTAGTATTACTAAATGTTAATCATTTGTGGGGCAGGTACTAAAGGGTTTTCCAATAAGAGTGATATGATTTCTTTGAAAAAACATACTTATTGTTAAGGAAATTCAAAAGTCTTTTATTTGATGTGAAGTACAATCGATACAATTAAGTTCTAAATAAAACGCCATTCAAATGGCCTCCACGACTTCTTCTGCTGGAACGAATTCGATGAACCCAATTTTCTAGCAGTTTTCCACATGGCATATGGCACATTCAATATTGACTTGTAAAGCGTGAAGAGAGCCTAATGGTGTTAAATCACAACTGCTTGGAGGCCATTCAATATCAAAATTTCTTGAAATAATCGAATCTCCAAATTTTTCTCGCTAAAATTCAATTGTCTCATTTGCTGTGTGGCACGTAGCCATAATCAATCAATGGCAAAAAGATAGCTCATAACGAGAGCTAAAGCGTTTTTTTTTTGATTTAAAAAAAATTGACTTAGCGCACGAAAAGTTGCAATTGGAGAAGGATTATTTTGATAATAAAACTGAATAATTTGTAAAAGTTGTTCTTGCGTATATCTCTCCATGATGAAATTGTAAACACTACTGAATACAATGAAAAACAAATGACAGATCATGACTTATTAGAAATGGCCGAAACGTCACTTCAAAATCATATCATCCCTATTGAAGTTAGAAGAGGTGGACCAATACGGCCCATCTTCGAACTTAGCCTGAGGTGGAGAAAAATATTACCGCATAGCAAATTTGAAGTCAATCGCTTGCTCCTCTCGACAGTTATCGGGCGCACCAGCCAGCAGGCTGATATACAAACAGACGGACGGACTAAATGTCTTAAAATGACCCAAATCGAATTTCCACCGAACATACTTGGGGTCTTAGGTCACTCCGCCGATGTGTTACCCTTTTGGCTGAAATATACCCTCCTCGCTGTAAGGGAGGCGATAAAAATATGCGACATTAATGCCGATATTAATCGGTCATTTTCACAGTTTATGCTACAAGTATTCACATTTTAATTTTAATCAACGAATCATCTCCGGAGCAAAAAGATGTCTGTAGTTATAATTTAATAATAATTACATACACTTATGTAAACAACCATTAATCGAGTTGCTAAGCAATAAATATATGAATTATTTCAAACTTCGACACTGACATTGACATTAATTCATCTTTAATTAGCCCAAGAAACGACTAACGAACAGACATTTGACGCCACTCAGGCATGCAGATCTTGACTAATGTCTATAGAATTCCTAACGAGAATCATCCATCCATCCATGCATCCAGTCACCCAACCAAAATCCAACCAAACACTGGCGATGACAATGATGAATACGGCCGAGTTTTCTCATTATGAATGAATTATTGAAATCTGAAGTTGATTCGAAACATCCAAAGCCATACGGCGACAACCGACTCGGTGACAATAGAACAAGTTTCCTAAATTGTCATTAGCAAAGCGTGCTTAGCGTTGAGCATGAGAAGCTTTGAAATGGAAAAAATGGAAAACTAAACCAAAAGCAATATTTCAATAAATCAATACCAAATATGAAATGAGTCAATGAATTTTATTATGATTTAATATTATGCCGAGTATGATCGAGAATAAGAAAGCAAACAAAAATCGAGCAAAAAAACTTTAAAGATGATTGAAAAAAATATATTACGATTATAATAAAAATGTCATTCATAGCATTGATTTTGTTTCCCAGCAAAAAAAAAATAAATTTATATTTTTGTGTGGTGGTCACTGAAAGCGACCAAATGTCAAAACCATAGTGTCACTAACTTGGTCCAAAAACACAAAAAAGCCACAAGGGAAATTTATATGTTAAGAAACATTAAGACTTTTGTCATTTATGGTATCTTGTTTCGTACACATGACCATAGATGTATTTTCAGTTAAATAGATGTATTTTTGTCATTGCTGATGGCCCCATATGTGGGAGGAGAATTTCAATTTAAGTTTTCAAAGATTTTAGTTTGGTTTAGATTGAATTTTAGTCATCAACTATACTACTAGATTGTAGATTAAAAAAATGTTAAGGTCATTCAAATGATTAGAGCATATTAGGCAACTTGCTGAGAGGTTTTAGCTCTTAATTGCCGGTCATTTAAAATATCTAAGGCGAAACGACTTTGACGTTGAAATGGATAACGGTTGACATTTCTACTAAAAGATTTATCTCATCTAATGTTCTACTGGATTTGGAGGTAATCATACCGAACATGTGCATTAATCCGTTATTTAAGATATTATTGGTTATATATAATTGGCCTGTATACAAACAAGTGAAATTAATTAAAATATTGCAATTGTTTTTCATGTTTGGAAATACATATGGGGGAGTGAGATATATCTGTAATATATATTTGAAAATCAAAAAATAAAACCAGTAAGGAAAGACAGAAAGTCGGGCGGGGCCGACTATATAATACCTTACACCTCCCTAAATTTGGCAGTGTTCATTCACGTAATAAGAAAGCTCTCTCTGCCGAATTTCCTACTGATCGGATATACAGCGCTTACATGTCAAATCGGGTGAAACATATATATGGTAACTATATCTAAATTTGAACCGATTTCCCCGAATTGGGCAGTGTTCATTCATGTAATAAGAGAACTCTCTCTGCCAAATTTCGTATAGATCTGATTTCTACAGCGCTTACATGTCAAATCGAGGTTAACATATATATGGGGGATATATCTAAATCTGAACCGATTTTGACCAATTTCAATAGGGATCGTTCGTGGGCCAAAAAAGAGCACTGTGCTAAATTTCATCACAATCGGACCATAAATACGACCTGCACTCTGATCAGAAGAATGCATTTAAGAAGGTTTCTTCAAAAATTGAAACTTTTTAAAATTTCGCGGGTTATGCCAGTAGCATCCATTTTGTCTTTATAGTTTGTTTTTTACAGACATAAGGGTTAGATGAGCGGCCCAAAATTACCCGACCTAACAAAGAAAACACATCAAATTTTGGGATCTTTTTTGCTCGATATAGTGATGTTCAATAACTTCGATACCCTGTAGGAAACAATGTGTAGCTCCTTAAAATAGCATTTTCGAAACATGTGTTACAACCAAAATTTTATTTTCTTCAATACCAGTGTTTATTTTTTATGCCGATTTAACACATGCTCATTAAATAAGTAAACATAAAAAATAAATGAATTCAAATTATAGAATTACAAAACTATTTAATTCAAACTTTATCTCCAGCCACAGAGCAGCACCCTCACAAAAAATTGAAAAAAAAAAACACCGCTAATGTCATTATCATCAATCATGGCTCAACTCCACTTAGCTCAACTTAGCTCAACTCTGTTCAGTTCAGTATCAAATCAAACAGAAGGTGTTGGAAGTGGATTGAATATCAAAGGCCAAACCTATTCTCAAACCCAGAGAGAATGGAAAAGCATAAAAACAGTTAATACAATAACTTAAAATACACCCAGTAGAAGAGGAGGAGATATGCCACATGATGCAGCATGCAATTGCAGGTTAACCACAATACTCGTTCGAGCGAGTACACAATCCGAATAAATGCAACTGAGACACAGTTTACACAATCCGAACAAAGGCCGAGGAATGACGAACGACGAACAAAACTAAAACAGGTTGCATGTCGGAATGCTGGAATGTGCAAAGCGGACATTTAACTTTGGGAAAATCTTCCATTTGTATTGCTGAGCCAACGAACCAACCAACCAAAAAGTTACTAACGGCGACAGACGGATGGATGGATGAATGGCCGGACGGAGGGACTAATGCTACTGCTGCACGACTTATCTTTCTCTCCGAAAAGCACCATAAAAAGGCCAAACCCAAAAAACAGTTACCTGAAATTCATGCCAAACAGATGTTGTTTTTGCTTTGCACTCTTTACACTCTGTACACTTCTCCACTGTATATAAAGTGCAGTGGAGAAGAGAAGAGGTGAGTTTGGGGTAATAAATTTAGTCCAGCGACAACAAGAAACGACGACATTGCAAGGTCGCTCTAATGTATCCAAGTTCCATAAACTTGTACATTGTACTTTTATTGTACAGTGGCTCACATAACAAATATTCACAACGTATCTAATTTTAAATAAGTTAAGAAGAATGTAAATATGTATTTAGATTTTGCGAAAAATTTTAGGACTGTAATGCAATCCACAATGCAGATTCATACTTGTATCTTTTCAGTGGTCTTTTATTATACGAGAGCGGTCCCAAAATTAGCCGACTTGACATATAGATGGCGGTTGCAGTTTGAAAAAAATAATTTCGTGAAAATTGGCATCCTTCTAAAACATATGTTTTAAGTTTGAAGGCGCCACCTTATTTAGTTTTTTTTGCAACACTCAAAAGTAAAAGATTTCAGTGAATTTCTAAATATGGAAAATACAATACTTTCATTTGAAAGGTCTTAGTCTAACCAATATTATAACCGAGTTAGATTCTACTTTGGGGGAGTCTACTCCTACGTTTACACCTATAAAATATTGGGTGCCAGAGTTAAAACGGGACCGTACGTGCTGCCAAGACGAACACCTTAGTGGTCGACTAATTGAGGTGTCCACGCCAAAAATGGATTATGAAAAATCTACAAAATGATATCGGATAGCCGTTGTTTGAAAGTAAATGAGCTAGCTGAAGTTATAGGCATTTCAAAAATGCTATACATCGCATATTGACGGATAATTTAATGATAAGCTAGCTGTGATGGTTGCCGCGTCTGCTCACAATCAAGACAATGCATCTGTTCACACATCCACTATTGCGATGCTCAAAATCAATGAACTTAAGTTGGAATTGCTTCAGCACGCCCTTATTCGCCAGATTTAGCTAGTTCGAATTATTTTTTGTTTCCAAACTTGAAAAAATTACTCGACGGAAAAATATTTGCGGTTGATGGCTATTTTCAGGAGGAGTTCTTACTACAAACAGGGTATCGAAGCTACTGAAAATCGCTAAAAAAGGGTATCCAGCTAAAAGAAGTTTATATTGAGCAGTAAAGAAAAATTTTCCCAAATTTGTTGTTGTGTTTTTTTGTTAGGTCGTCTAATTTAGGCCCGCCCTCATAAATCCGGTTTCAAAGTTCTATGATTCGGGGTTAGCGATTTTCGATCCAGCATCATTGAACGCTAATTAGGGGTCAACTCAATTCATTTAATTTAGAACAAAAAACCCTTTGGAAGGGGTCAATGACCTTTAATGTGACATATTTCTCCAGAGAAAGGTGTCGTTGACCATGGAAGTAATCACCGGGGTCAACGACTTTTTGTAAAAAAAATCACTGACGTTTGCAACGTATCAATGGCTTCTAATCGGCATACAATGCCGCCTAATAAAGTGTCATTCACAGCTCACTGGACCACTTCAGTTTACTCATGAGTTAGTCGGGGCCAAAGACCTTTAGCAGAAAAAAATATTGTCAGTTTTCTTTGGACGAAAAATTCGCATACAAGCTGGCGGTCAATAACTTGTTGAAATCAGTGATTCCTGACGATGTCACTGACCTTTGGAAGATGTCAAATATCTTTAATTCGGTCTTTGATAAGCAACAGGCTTATTGGGCAAAAATCAATGTCCTTTTCTGCGTTTGCCATTGCACAATGCTAGGAGTAAATTATATGAAATGTGTCAATGATCACATAATCTTTAATCCGGATCAGTGTGTTTTATTCTGAGGTCAATGAACTTTCGCTGGAATGACGTATTTCTATTTCCAAAAAAACTTTCGAATTTGAACAATTTTCTTTCCAATTAATTTCGGGGTTTGAAAATGTTGTGAAAATGCCTATGGTAAATCTATTAGCCTGTGAATTTGTTTGTAATACCTAAAAGGATAAGAGATGGTCCCATTATTTATTATTCCGATCGACTGGGATTCACTTCCTGAGTCGATTTGACCATTTCGGTTCAGATTTAGATATATCCTCTATATATTTACCTCCGATTTGGCATCTAAGCGATATAGAAATTGTATTTTACATCTGATCGTTAATGAATGAACATTGTAAAATTTTAAATAAATCGGTTCAGATTTAGATATATATATATGCCAAATGTTATAATAATCGTATGTAAAATAAAGCCTTTCTGACACGTTACGTTGATGCCAAATCGGAAGGAAAGTACAGGGTACTTCAAAATGACCGAGGGGATTTGAGTTTATTATTATAACTTTTTATTTAAGATGTAATATTTTTTTAAATTCCATTATATTATTAGAGAATATTTTTATATTAATTATAAAATTTGGTAGAGAGGACTTATTTGACACAGAAGCGAAGTTTGCCAACTTTGAAGAAAATCGTTACAGATTTATCTAATTTCCCATATATGTATTCGTTCCGATTTGGTATAAAAGTGGTAAAATATCGACCACATATCGATACCTCCATTCTAAAACATGCTAAGTCGACTTAGCATGTTTTTAGGGAGATTGCATTTCTAATTTGTAAATATTCTAAATTATATTCTGTCAAAAATTGGTGTTTATACATTAACCCAATTAAAAGTTAATCACAAATCAGTACAGGTCATTCGATTTCCATCATAAAGGAATTCCATACAAATTTCAAAAATTCATCAAACTTCGAACGCCTCTCCTGAAAAACTGCCTTTTTGCACTTAGCATAGTTTAGAATGGAGGTATCGATATATAAACAAGTAAAAAGTTCAGTGGGGTTTACCGACTTATGAATCCCCTCACATTGAAACGGAAAAAAATATTAGTAAATTTATATTTTTTTGTTTTAATTAAATTATTATCAATTTAAATTGCATTTAACAACTTAAGTATTGTATAAAGTATGTACTGGTATTAAAGTTAAAAGCTCTTGACATTTGTACAAAATGGTCCATCTGTGTGGGAGGTAGCAAAAGGGGCGTCCCAATAACGGTCACCTTCCTCTGGACTCTATGTACTATAAAAGCATTACACTGTACAAAATTTCAAGTATTTATGTATATGCACTGGTATTAAAGATATTAGCTGTTAACTATTGGTGTAAAATGGTCCATTTGTGTGGGAGGCACCAAAAGGGGCGTGCCAATTACGGACACTTTTCTCTAGAGTCTAGGTAATATAAAAGCTATACACTGTACAAAATTTGAAGTATTTGTATGGGCGGTATTAAAGTTGTATGCTGGTAACTTTTGGTACAAAATGGTCCATTTTTGTGGGAGGTACCAAAGGAGCGTGGTAATAATGACCATTTTTTCACTGTATTTTAGGTACTATTAATCCACTACACTGTACAAAATTTCAAGTCTTGGTATGTACTGGTAATAAAGTATAAGCTTTTAACTTTTGAGTCAAGATTGTCCATTTGTGTGGGAGGTACGAAAAAGGGCGTGGCAACTTCGCCCATTTTTCTCGAAGTAAAAGTGACTAAAACTAATACTATGTGTAGAATTTCAGAGGATTCAAATAAGTAGTATAGATGTTATTAAATAATCAATATTTCGCTAAATGTTAACCGTTTGGGGGGGAGGTACTAGAAGGAGTAGACCAATATGACCCATCTTTGAATTTTGCCGGAGATAGAAGAAAATATTACCACATACCAAATTTGAAGTCAATCGGTTACTCCTTTCGAGAGTTATCGTGCGCACCAGCCAGCAGACGGACGGAACGGATATCCGCCGAACATACATAGGGTCTTAGGTCACTCCTTCGATGTGTTACACACTAAAGTGAGTGTACAATAAGACACAGAATATTTAAGATATAGAGTTCAAATTTATTCCAGCCGTAGTGCAAATGTTACATTTTAAGAATGAAATTCGGGTTCGGTCATATGACCACCACGAGCCCGTCTACAGCGATCTATTGTTTGGACCCAATTTTGCACAACTCTTGCACACATTTCGACCGGAATGTTGGCAATTTCGGGTTGGATGTTGTCTCTGAGCTCATCTGGCCAGTGGCACCGTCTTGTTGAAGCCACATATGGGTGATGTCAAACCTGGCCAAAAATAATTTTTTAATGGCACGATAGCGTTCTCCATTGACGGTAATATGACGATAGTTTTCATCGACGAAAAAATACGGCCCAATCACACCTCCGGCATAAAAACCACAATGCAAATGTGTCTTTTGAAGCACATGTGGGTTTGTTGCTGTCCAATAACGCATATTTTGTTTATTGACAAAACCACTCAGTCAGAAATAAGCTTCATCCCTGAAGATGATTATTACGGCAGAAAATTGGAGTAAGTTCTCCTATAGTTGCGACCACCAACTCCGAATTTCGCTAGTAATTTTTAACAATTTCCAAACGTTGCCGTAAGTGAACTTTACCATGATGAAAATTTTAACTTTGACTAACATTTGGCTCTGAAAGATCATTTTGAGGATGCTTTGACATAAATATACGAAATTGTTATGCCCCAATTGGAAAACCCGGTATATAGGAAAAACAATTTTTCCTCCATGAGCCACTGTATACATTGCTTGCATGCACTTTGATATTATGATCTCAGCAACCAATGACTACGAAAGTGAATAAAAAGTGGCTGAGAACAGAGTTCAAATATTAACTGAAACATGCTGCTACCACCACATCGCACACCAAGTGTTATCAAATCGTTCAGGATATGTTGTGGTTTTCTGGCTATACTTTTTTCAAGACTGCAATATCCTTTTTGTTTGCGGTTTGAAAGTCAGACCAGACATTCAAATTGTATGAACTGAAATTATAGTTATAACCACAGGAGGAGACAACCACAGTCTGCAGGACATTCGTGCCAGCCAATGTACAATCACTAAGGTGGGGCAGAGCAAACCGTCCAAAGGAAGTGAAAGAGTTCTGTTTTTTGGTCACTGCATGTGTGTGAGTGTGTGTTTGCCTTTGGAATTTGTTGCACCGATAAAACTCTGGAGAGAGAAAAAATGCAGCTGCTACATGAATGTGTACACACGAAACCCGTACTTAAGGACAATTTATGTGTGGATGTCTGTCTACCCTCATGCCAAGGCACAAGGGACGCCAACAAGTAGAAATCCTGTTTTCCAAGGATATGCTAAATGAGGTCCAGGCCAAATGCTCTTGAGCCCTGAACAAATACTCAGACGAGGACACAGTGCAGCTCAATTGCAGGCATCCGACAGACTCAATCAAAATGGTTTTTGTGAAATGCATTTGTGGTCCTTTTTATGGGACCCCCTCACAAGATGTTCTTTTGTTGTTCAGTGCCTTCCCTTTTACTGCTTTTATTAAATTGCTTTCTAAAGAGTTTCTGCAGTGCTCGGCTATCGGCTCTTAATTTATGTCGACATTAAAAAGGGGTCACACGTGATGCCAATAACTTCCGCCGTCTTAGGGCTCCTTTGGTTTATATTTGCCTTCTTATGTTTATCCACACATACAGACACATGTGCCAAAAAAGAAGGAGGGCAAAGGAGAAAGAGACGAAAGGATTAAATTCCCTTTTTCGGGAATGATACTGACAATGATATTGGCATTGATATGATTAATATCTCTTCGAGTGGCGTTTATTATCAGATCAAATTTCAATTTGCTAAGGAAAAATGAACATCTTTATAAAAATGGTATAGTTTAGCAAATAAATGTCACAATTATTAGTAGTCGGATAATCTTCTTGGCTATAGCCGAAAAGGGAATGACGGAAAATGTGTTTCTTTTGGGTTGGATGAACAAAGTCTTGCTCATTTTTATCCCTTCACCTTAGAGAGGGGGGTATATATCATTTCCTACGCAGCAAAAGTGTAACACATCGAAGGAGTGACCTAAGACCCTACGTATGTTCGGCGGATATCCGTTTTGGGCCATTTTAAGTCGAATGAGCTATGTCCGTCCGTCTGCTGGCTGGTGCGCACGATAACTCTCGAAAGGAGTAACCGATTGACATCAAATTTGGTATGTGGTAATATTTTCTTCAATCTCCGGCTAAGTCAGAAGATGGGCCATATTGGTCCACTCCTTCTAGTACCTCCCCACAAAGGGTTAACATTTAGAGAAATATTGATTATTTAATAACTTCTATACTACTTATTTGAATCCTCTGAAATTCTACACATAGTATTAATTTATTAGTCACTATTACCTCAAGAAAAATGGGCGAAATTGCCACGCCCCTTTTGGTACCTCCCACACAAATGGACAATTTTGAACCAAAAGGTAATAGCTTATAACTTTATTACCAGTTCATGCAAAGACCTGAAATTTTGTACAGTGTAATGGGTTAGTACCTACAACACAGTGAAAAATGGGCATTATCGCCACGCTCCTTTTGGTACCTCCCACACAAATGGACCTTTTTGTACCAAAAGTTACCAGTGCATACAAATACTTGAAATTTCGTGCGGTGCAATGCTTTTATAGTACCTAGAGTCTAGAGAAAAGTGGCCGTAATTGGCACGACCTTTTGGTACCTCCCACACAAATGTAACATTTTGTACCAAAAGTAAACAGATTTTATCTTTAACTAGCTTACCCGGTGCGCTTCGCAGCCCCCATCTTTTATCTATTTTCTGTTTAGGGTACTGTAAAATAGCTATACCTCTTTCTTTCAAAATGGCATAATTATTACATATGGAGCAAAATGAAGAAGATTTGATTACTTTTATATATAAAATACGTTCCTACATTCAAACCCTGGTACAATATAAAACCATGTTTGTCCCACTGTGTCTATAAAGGTACGAATTTAAAAATCTAAAGTAAATCGCTCCATTGCACCACATTTAACCTTTAGTGTGTCATAATTAACCACTTTTTGAACAATATTTTAAAATGATAATTGATATTTCAAAATCCAAATTCGCAAGCTTAGGCCGTATTTCAACATTTTTGTCCCCTATCTGTGCCATTTATTTAACTTTTTCCCCACGGTTTAAGTAGAAGAGCCTATTTGGAAAAAACAATTTCTTAGCTTTGGTTTATGCTGTAAGAGCTACCTTTGCACTCAGGGACCACATTCAACACCTTTTGCACCACTGTTCCATACTAAACACTTTTTATTCCATACTAAACACTTATTATTCTTCTAAAGTACGAATTTTTATACATATCTGAGACTATTTTGTTCCCTTTTTCCCCACTTACCACATTTAACCATTTTACCGTATTTAACTTTTTTGCTTCACCGTACCATATTTAACCCTTTTTGCTCCACTAAACCATATTTAAAACATTTTTTCCCCTCTGTAACATGTTGAACAATTTTTGCTTGCCCCAACTGCATCATAATTTTAACCTTTTTGCACCACAGTGCTACATAATTGCAGTGCATCATAATTTTAACCTTTTTGCACCACAGTGCTACTAAAAGCATACATTTAGAAAAGAAACATTCTTATTTCATATTTAACTTACCCTCTCTCCCTGCATCCATATTTTTACCCACTGTACTAAATGTAAGCTTTTGACCCACTGTGCTATATTTAACTGTTTGGGTCCACTGAATCAAATTTAACACCTTTTTGTTCTACTATATTTTGTCCACTATATTTAGCCATTTTTGCCCCACTGTACCATATTTAACACAGTTTTGCCCCACTGTTCCATAGTAAACGTTTTTCGCCCCACTGTACCATACTTAACCCATTTTGTTCCACGTTACCATATTTTACTATTTGTGCCCACTGTAACCATTTTTGTCATACTGTACCATAATTAACCATTTGTGTCCCACTGTACCATTCTAACACATTTTTTTCCCCACTGTTCCATAGTTAAAGCTTTTTGCCCCACTGTACCATATTTAACCCATTTTGTCCCACGTTACCATTTTCAACTAATTGTGCCCCACTGTACTATAGTTAACCCTTTTTGCCCCCACTGTGTCATATTAAACCCTTTGTTTCACCATACCATGTTTAAACGTTTTTGCCCCACAGTACCATATTTAACCCTCTTTGCTCCACTGTACAATATTTTACACAGTTATGCCCAACTGTACTGTATAGTTAACCATTTTTGTCACACTGTACCATATTTAACCTTTTTTGCCCCACTGTATCATAGTAAATAAATTTTTGCCCCACTGTTCCATAGTTAACGCTTTTTGCCCCACTGTACCATTTTTAACCCATTTTGTTACACGTTACCATATTTTACTTTCTGCGCCCACTGTAACCATTTTTGTGTCCCTCTGTACCATTCTAACACATTTTTTCCCCACTGTTCCATAGTTAAAGCTTTTTGCCCCACTGTACCATTTTTATCCCACTTTGTCCCACGTTAGCATGTACAATAGTTAACCCTTTTTGCCCCACTGTGTCATATTAAACGCTGTACCATATTTAACCCTCTGCGCTCCACTGTACAATATTTAACACAGTTATGCCTCACTGTCTAGTTACCCATTTTTGTCAGACTGTACCATATTTAACCCTTTTTCCCCACTGAATCATAGTAAATACATTTTTGCCCCACTGTTCAATAGTTAACGCTTTTTGCCCCACTGTACCATTTTTAACCCATTTGTCCCACTTTACCATATACATATAACTATTTTTACACCACTGTACCAAGTTAACCCTTTTTGCACAACTGTGCCCCATTCAACTCTTTATCTCACTGTACAAAATGTTTATCCACTGTACCATATTTAACAAATTGTTGTCTCACTGTACCGTACTCGTATTTAAAATGTGTCTCCACGCTAGCGTACTTAAACCTTTTTCCCCGACTGTAACATATTTAATCATATTTTCTCCACTCCACTATTTAACCATTTTTGACCACAGTGCTCCTAAAACCATATAAACTCTTCATATCTCATGTTTAAGTTACAATTTTGACAGATTGTTCCCTTTTTTCCCCATGCTCCATAATTAACCCGTCGTGTCTCACTGTGCCTCTTAAAGTTAGAATTACTAAAAATCACTTCCCATCTCTAGTTTATGTTCCAAAAGTTACCCTGGAACCATTGATCCTATTTGAAATTTTTAAGCCACTGTACTATATTTTACACTTTTTGCCCCACTGTGCCCCGAAAACTACAAAAACTAACACCTCTCGCTTCAATTTTCACCATTCTAATATTAGGCTTTAAATTTGGCGGTGGTACCATAATTATACCTTTCTGTCCCACTGTCCCTCTAAATTAAAAAAAAAATCACTCCTTGTTCTTGTTTACGTCCCAAGAGCTACTCTCACACCAAATTTCACGATTCTAGGTCTTGCCATTTGGATTTGGCTGTTGTACCACATTTTCCCCTTTTTACCCCACTGTGTACGTAAATGTTCGAATCTCGAAAAATCCTGTCAATTTCAGAGTCTACTTCATAAGAGCTACCCTCACACCAAATTTCACGATTCTAGCTCTTGCCATTTGAATTTGGCTGTTGTACTACATTTATCCCATTTTTCCCTTTTTACCCCACCGTGTGCGTTAATGTTCGAATTACGAAAAAACCTGCCAATTTCAGAGTCTACCTCATAAGGGCTACCATCACACAATATTTCACGATTCTAGCTCTTGCCATTTGGATTTGGCTGATATACTACATTTATCACTTTTTACCCCACTGTGTGCGTAAATGTTCGAATTTCGAAAAATCCTGCCAATTTCTGATTCTACCTCCTAAGGGCTGCCCTCATACCAAATTTCAAGATTCTAGCTCATTTCGTTTAGATTTGGCGGTGGTACCATATTTATCCCTTTTTGCCCCATTGTGCGGCTAATAGTACGAATTTCGAAAAATCCCGCCTTATTGCTCGTCTACGTTCCAAGGACTACCCTCCCACCAAATTTCATGATTCTAGCTTCAGCCGTTTGGCCTGGGCGACGATCAGTCAGTCAATCAGTCAGCCAGTCACGCAACAATTTTATATATATAGATACCAGTATATACTTCAAAGTTATTAAATGCAATTTAAATTGATAATAATTTATTTAAAACAAAAAAAATCATAAATTTACTTATTTCATTAGTCGGTTTACCCGACTGAACTTTCATACTTGTTTTAAATATAAATTGATATAGCCATAACTTTTCTCTCAAGGGGCACATCTGAATAACAGTTTTAATAACGTAAAGCATGTTTTGTTGTTAATTTAGAATGATGTGATAGAAACCGGTCTATGCTAATGCTAGGACGGGGTCAGTAAAAAAATTAAGAAACAATTTTCAGATGAAGACAGAAATTTAAAAATTATATTTATATATAAAATATTTTGTAGTTTCCAGGTCTTGACATCAGAAATCGAAAGTAATTCATTTCCAAAATAATTTTGAAAATCCCCAAAAATGGGATTTTTAGATTTCGCCCAATATCTACTATACAAAAAGCCGCGCTCCAAATTCTTTTTGCAGTTCAACACCTTGCCACATTTAAAAATAGTAAAGATTTTAATATATTAACTTTGCGATTGGAGAAATTGTAGCTAAATTTGGAAATTTGTGTAAAAATGGTGTAAATTGGAGAAGCTTGGTAACAATACCAGTTAATATCTTTGGCCCATTATATCTTCAGTAACATTCTCTAGAAAGTTCCTTTCAAGATGAATAAAAATATATTTTAATTTTTTAAATACCTTCATATATAACTCCAAAATACGACATAATCTTACTTCCCACAGTAAATTTTTTTTTTTTTGGTAAATATAAAATTGCTGTAACTTTTGTGCTGTTGAGTATATAGGGTATGTTGGTATTTTTTGTTGCCTATCCAGAAAAGTTGATGTGAAAGAAATCGGTGCATATTTTCACAAAATACTAGTACAACGCACATAAATTTTTGTGCGAAACATATAAGGAGTGGTCCTAGATCATTGAAAGTTGGCACCGAGTAATATATTGACTAAATTAAGAATATTTGGTACATACCCTTCCTAGAGTAAACAAAATATGCATGCCAAGTTTCGCCCATAAACTCCAAATCGATTTTTTCTCATAAAAATTTTTCTCGTCAAGCAAAAGTCATTTGGTACATACACTTCCTAGAGTAAACAAAATATGCATGCCAAGTTTCATGTAAATTGGCACCGCCTCCTGCCCGCCGCCCATACAATTAAAATCGTTTTTTTTTTCATAAAAGTGATAATCCTCTTTCATAAAATGCATAATTTTGTTCAGCAGACGATGAAAGACAGTGGATTTTTTGCGTATATTTAGAGAATATTATTTCGTCCTTCATTTTGCTGCAGCCAGAAGACCGAGGTCGACCGAGCCAACTTTTTTTATTCCAAAGAAAACTGCAAACTCTGAATTTAACATATTTTAATTTAATTTTGGTGGCTCCCGAAACAGATCTGTCTATCCAACCATTACAACCGCCCCCAATACATGTCACTTGCTTCTTCTTTAATTTTTAACAAAGTTGTTTTCATATACTGAAAACAACAATAACGATCTTGAGCCTGAGTACAAAAACAAAATATGTACTATGAAAGCAGATCGAATAAAACAAAAAAACAAAAACAAGATATCCATTTTATTTCTTCCATATCTACTAAACTATATATGCAATCCAAAAAACTTTTTCTTAAAATTAAAAAGAAGGTTCTGTATTTCAATAATAACGATATTTAAATGTTAGCAGGGAAAATATTTTACAGGCATAAGCTACTGAGTTGCGTGCACATTTTCGTTACAATATTTATGTGACATCACTGGAGTTTTTCTATAACATAATATTATTTTTTACGAAAACAAATTATAGATTTTTCCTATTGAAACACTTCTATATAGAACTGCATCATTCGATTTTTGAAAAGTTATTGTCGAAAAATTACTTTGTTGCATCAAAAATACCTTCGTGCAACATCGGGGATAAAATTAAAAATTAATTTTACATATTGTACATATCTTGCTAACTACGCGTAAAGTTTTTCGTAGACCTCGGTTAGTAGAATGCGCATATGAAAACATTTAATGAATCAGACGTAAAGGACCAAAGTTACACTCGATTAAATATTTTCTTCACCCGAGGTGGACAACTCGGAGGCCCTGTAACTCCGCCACTGTATACCATATGAGGCCCAAATTCAAAACATAACTTCTGTAATACCTCTTATACAAGCGTGCCAAGGTGTGTGTCAATCAGTTTACTGATTAAGAAGCGGCCGAATTATTTCAATTTTTTTTAATACCTCCCACTGTGCGGTATTACCAAACTATATTTATACCCTCACTTTAGTGTGACGAGGGTATATATCATTTGCTACGGAAAAAAGTGTAACACGTCGAAGGAGTGACCTAAGACCCCAAGTATGTTCGGAGGAAATCCGTTTTGGGTCATTTTAAGTCGAATGAGCAATGTCCGTCCGTCTGTCTGTCTGTCTGTCTGTCTGTCTGCTGGCTGGTGCGCACGATAACTCTCGAAAGGAGTAACCGATTGACCTCAAATTTGGTATGTGGTAATATTTTTTTCTATCTCCGGCTAAGTTCGAAGATGGGCCATATTGGTCCACTCCTTCTAGTATCTCCCCCACAAAGGGTTAAAATGTTGTGAAATATTGGTTCTTTAATAACTGCTATACTACTTATTCGAATCTTTTGAAATTCCACACATAGTATTAGCTCATTAGTCGTTATCAACTCGAGAAAAATGGGCAAAGTCGCCACGTCCCTTTTGGACCAAAATTACATAGCTCGTAACTTTAATATACCAGTGCACACAAACGCTTATAGTTCAGCACAATGCAATGTATTTAAGAATGTACTGTTTACCGAAAAATATGTGTATTTGGAAAACCCCTTCTGGTACCTCCCACACAAATTGACAGATTTATTGGTGTAATGTTATATATTACATTACTCACAAAGTGAGGGTATACCTTAGTCGGTTTACCCGACTGAAACTTTCTTACTTGTTTTAATATTTTTTCATATTTGTATTACATGGACCACAAAAAGGGTCGGTATGGAAGGACACTAATTTACATATTGCGATCGAAAGAACGTAAAATACTGAATGAAAAATATAGGGCGATAGAAAAATTGAGACATAGAACAAAAATATCGAAATTATTTCCCGTTATTCAGAGTAAAACAAATTTACCCTACCAATATCTCGAAAACTAGGCGAGATAGGAAAAAAATGATTGCAGATTCTGAAAGAAACCCATATTATCAACTCCTAACTCAAAAAACATAAAAATGGCGTATGGACCAAAATAGCATTAAGCCGACGAAATGTTTAACATTTAGTAAACTGTTGACCATCTTATGACTTATACTAAAAGGTTGTCCAACCAAAACGCACGATGTTAATTGCAAATAAAACAACAAGTTTTCAGAGAATTAACTTCACATTTTTGATTATGATAGAAGGTTATACTCGTATAACAATCATGTATGAAACAAAATATCGGCCAAATGCTCGCCACATCTCGGTGACATACCTCTATCCGATGATCAATATTTTCAATGACTCTGAGACATAATTGAGGTTTAATATCGTTAATGTGCCGAATTATCTCAACCTTCAGCTCTTGAATTGTTCTTGACTTATTGACATACACTTTTTCTTTTAAATATACCCAAAGAAAGAAGTCCAACGGTGTCACATCACATGATCGTGACGGCCAATTAACGTCGCCACGACGTGAGATAACACGGCCATTGAATTTTTCGCGGCAACGTGCCATTGTTTCGCTGGCTGTGTGTCAAGTGACACCATCCTGTTGGAACCACATATCGTCAAGGTCCAAATGGTCAATTTCTGGCCACACGAAGTCCGTTATTGTCTCGCAATAGCGAACACCATTCACTGTAACTGCTTGGCCGACCTCATTTTCGAAGAAGTACGGCCCGATGGCGCTGCCAGCCCATAAACCGCACCAAACGAACTGAGCGAGCATGCACAGGTGTTTTCACATCTCCTACAGACCCGGTTTGCTGAAATTTGCGCACAATTCTCCCAATTGTGGACACATTTGGTCGATTATGCTGAGCACAAAAATCACGAAGTGCACGAAATGCATTTTCGTTAAAGGCTTCAACAATCTTAAAGCGCTGCTCAATTGTGCTCCTCTCCATGGATGAATTTGTCTAACACTGAAACAAAGAAATGTCAAGTTAAGTTGGGCAAAAAAATTGAAGTTAACCCGAATTTGATTCTAACGAATGAGGCTTTTCGCGTATTTTCAGACCGATTTTCCCGAATTTTTTGTATTAATCGATAAGTGCAAAAAAAAAGTTCAAACTATGTTCGCGGAAAACTGTTTTTTTTTTGCGTGTGACAGTTCATTCCTGTTCGTTCCTACCTGACAGATTTTACGTTTCGTCTGGAAGGAATGGCTTCTTATATTTATTTGTCTTTGTATATTTCTAATGTCAAAGAAACCAATTTAATTTTGCTCAGAAATATTCACATGAACATCGTTAAACTTCACACCGTTTGTACTCATTATTCATTAGATATTCATAAAATAGAATTGACCGGTTTTGCAGACCGGTTTTTGTGGTAAACAAATATTAACAAATTCTCTAAAAAGGTTTGTTTTACTAGAGATACATTTTCTAATGAAGGGAAGAAATCTTTTCAAAAGGGTTATTATTTTATAACTCGAACTGTTGATTGATTACAAAAAATGCACATATTGCAGCGCAACATATGCATTATTTTCTTAAAAATAGGGGTTTGTTTTACCCATTTAAATATCCCATTTCCGAAAAAAGAACCTCAAATAATCCCTCTGAAACACACAGCATGACGTTAATAGTTCTTCCAAAAGATTTGCTAAACATGTCCTTATGGACGAGATCATTATACGAGCACTAACACATTTATTTTTAAAATGTAAACATTTAAAGTCACCACCGTCATTTAGACGTATACAATAGTTCTCGTAAAATGGAATTTAGTTTAATACGTACAGTGCTATTTACTAACCCTAAAACTAATTCGAAAAATAAACATTAAAATTAAAATGTATTACTTTTAAAATGCAACGTTCGCCCACCCCTCCAATAAATTAAAGAACTCACTTTGTGCTCTAAAAATAAATGGACAAAATTATTCCCTTTTCGTTAAACAAATTTTGTGAAATGGTGTTTACACAAACCCAAAACACACATAAATTTCACGCCTTGACCCAACCCACATGTTTAGCAGCTGCTCGGATATCCTCTGCCAAAGGAAGGCTTCACTCTTCGACTCACGTCCAATCCGGGGATTCGGGTTAACAAATCATCATGAAAATACGAGCGGCCAAGAGCGTTTTGAATGCACCCCAAGACGAGGCGAAGGGAGAAGAGAACAGACTCATTAAAATATCAAATTGTGAGAGAACCCACATATTTATGTACGAATAGGCTTTTGAAAGGATCGATCCTTGAACAGAGAAGAAAGGGCGGATGGACAAACCTACAAATGTTCGAAGCATTCGAATTAATGTCTAAAAATTAGAACAAACCCTTAACAGATGTTTTGGATTTTTCAAATGTACATCGCTCAAAACAATCTCACTTACTCATTTACGAGGGGTGGAATGGTTAGAGGAGCGATAATCAGGCTTAAGAAAATATAAATAATTTTAGAGAGTACAAGGGAATACTGCTTTGTATAAAAAATAATCTAAGAAGAATTACAATGTTCAGCATTTATTTGTGTGTAGTAGTTGTTCTCATAACGTTCATTCGAAAATTTTAGATAACCTATAAGACAAAAATAAAAAATCTATGATAACCACTTTATAAATAAGAACTATATTTTAAATTTCACGAATCTTTAAAAACTATTTTTGACTTTAGAAAAGTATTTTATAATATTTTTCCATAACTCCAGAACGATTTGCTCGGATTTTTCTTAAATGTATTAAAATATCAGATATTAAATTTGTAATGCAGTTTTTAATCCGTTCAATTGTATTGAAGATGTCTGACCAATTAAATGTAATATATGGGCATTTCTCCATTCAAAGTGAAAAAAACATTGCCAAAACATTATTTCATTTTGACAAAAGACAACATATATCTCTTTATTAGCACTATAATTGGTGCTAAGGTTGATTTTGGCCAATTGTTCGTTTTCAAGATAATTACAAAAAACACAGCCATTCGCACGCGACAAAAACAGAAGTCGATTTCACAGCAAACCAATCAAACACTGATTGGTTTGCTGTGAAGGAATATTTTAATGCGACTAATTTTAAAATGTCATGGATTCATGCATCATAATAATGTTTTTTTATTTTATTAAAAACTATTAAGTAGTTTATTTTTTATTTAATTTTAATCACATTCGCACGCGACATGTCGTATGCAACATTTTATTCAATCTTTCTTTATATGTTTATTTTTTTACTTTTTATGCAACTAGACATCCAAAGGTTGGTTATAAATGATTTTTAATATATTCAATATATTTATTTTCACAACAACAATTATTTTTCTTATATCCCTTAAATATAAAACAAGATTTAAACAAGTAAGAAAGTTCAGTCGGGTAAACCAACTAATGAATCCCCTCAAAAAAATATTAGTAAATTTATTTAATTTTTATTTAATTTTTTTTTTAAATTATTATAAATTTAAATTGGATTTAATAACTTCAAGGTATGTACTGTTATTAAAGTTCAAAGCTGTTAACTTTTCGTGTAAAATGGTCCATTTGTGTGGGAGGGACGTGCTAACTACGGCCAAAAGAGACGTGCCAATTACGGCCACTTTTTTCTAGACTCTAGGTACTATAAAAGCATTGACTGTGCGAAATTTCAAGTATTTGTATGTACTGGTATTAAAGTTAAAAGCTGTTAACTTTTGGTTCAAAAAGGTCCATTTGTGTGGGCGGTACCAAAAGGAGCGTGGCAATAATGCCAATTTTTCACTGTACTATTAAACCATTACACTGTACAAAATTTCAAGCCTTTGTATGCACTGGTAATAAAGTTATAAGCTATTAACTTTTGGTTCAAAATTGTCTATTTGTGTGGGAGGTACCAAAAGGGGCGTGGCAACTTCGCCTATTTTTTCGATGTAATAGTACTAATAAACAAATACTATGTGTAGAATTTCAGAGGATTCAAATAAGTAGTATAGAAGTTATTAAATAATCAATATTTCACTAAATATTAACCCTTTGTGGGGGAGGTACTGGAAGGAGTGGACCAATATGGCCCATCTTCGAACTTAGCCGGAGATAGAAGAAAATATTACCACATACCAAATTTGAAGTCAATCGGTTACTCCTTTCGAGAGTTATCGTGCGCACCAGCCAGCATACAGACAGACGGACGGACATTGCTCATTCGACTTAAAATGACCCAAAACGGATATCAGCCGAACATACTTAGGGTCTTAGGTCACTCCTTCGATGTGTTACACTTTTGGTTCGTAGCAAATATATATATCCTCCTCTCAAAGTGAGGGGATGAAGAGAGACCATTAATCAGAACATAACATGCAATACAAATGTTTAAAACATAAATTTTGCAATTATTCGAATTTGCACTCATACGAGTATATTTTAAAATGTGTTATGAATAAATGTAGTTTTTGGGAAAATTAGTTAACATTTGATAGATTCCGCATAATAAAATAGTACAACAACTTACTTTTATAGACTTTCAATTTTTTGGCTGCGGTTGACATCTCATTGGAAGTGCACATATATAGCGTGATCCATTTCGAGGTTCCCTACTTTTTTAAAAAAAAAACACAGAAAATTCAAATTGAATGGGGAATGTTTATTATCATTTGAATGAACATTCTTTGGCATTTATTTTTTGAAGATTATGTCTATCAAATGTTGGCCGCGGCTACGTCTCAGATGGTCCATCTGTTGAGTCCAATTTTCGATGACTCGTTCGAGCATTTCGACTGGTAACTGGCGAATGACACGCGTGATGTTTTGCTCCAAGGCCTGAATCGAAGCGGGTTTGTCCCCATATAGTTTAGACTTTACATATCCCCACAGGGGGATACGGTGTGATATCACACGATCTTGGTGGCCAATCGACCGGCCCAAAACGTGAAATTATCTGCTCACCGAAGTGTTCTCCCAATAAATCCATTGATTTATGCGATGTGAGGGAAGTGGCTCCGTCTTGTTGAAACCAAATGTCGCCGAGATCACGTTAAATCGTCATATATCTAAATCCGAACGGATTTTCACCAATTTATGTAGGGATCCTTCTGAACAAAATAAAACAGTTCCTGCCAAATTAAGACTTGTACTTTAATTACAAGAATACATCTACAAACAAAAGGATAAATCTAAATCGATTCAGAAAGTGACCCACTTTTCCTTCTAGGTGTTACAAACAAACGCACAAAATCATGTCCACAGTGTGGTGTCAGGTATAAAAATGTATATAATGTGAATATGAACATGGGAATATAGGAATAATAACAGATTACTGAAATCCCAGTCCGGCATTAGAAAAATAATCAAAATTCTTACTATTTGGAGTGAAAACTGAAAGAGATACAATTTTTATAAAAACTTTGAAATTTATAATATTATAGAGGCAAAAATGTCCTAAAGCCAGAAGAATATCCTAGTGACAAATCAATAACGATTTAAAGACCGAATTAAAAACAAACGAAAATACAAAATAAAATTATATTAGATTATGGAAAATGGTGCATTGGCATTAAACATTTCCTACACTTTCTGTGCACTATAGGTTCACTGCAATTGTGACAAACTCGTACTTTTTGTTTTGAAGACAAATGGTGATTTCGTTTCTGGAAAATAATGTCACCACATCATGTTGCGACATTTTAAAAATTCCCCCGGCACCCTCTGCTAATTTCGCATTTTGCATGCGAATAATCGAACAAAAATCGTGCGGTGAGTAAAATCCATACCTACATTATTGCGCAGCCATTTGGCAGCGCATTAAGAACGTACGCTTTCATTTAGGTTTGGTTCTGAAGTCTGCTTTTTGACGGTGCAACACTCGACACCGTGGACTGAGCTGAGAGTGGAAAATGCGATATTTTCGCATTTGCGGATGGAGTGTAATAATTTTACAAACGAAATAAAAACCCGTTCATACGGCTGCACCTTTTTTACAAAGGAACCTAAAAATGCGGTTTCAGTGTAAAATGTAGAAAAAATTAAATTTGTTTGCACAAACGAAATCACAATAATAGTTCAATTGATCACATCGAGCTAATTAAATTGACAGAGCTTTTACATTAACACCTGATGAAACCTTTTCATAGATTTTATGTAGCATTTTTCTTTCAGGGTATATCAAAATGTGGACTAATGAGGTCCATAGCTCGTGTGAATGGTTCTGGATATTATTAATTGCAATTTTCCAAAATTCCAAAAACATCGGGTGGGCCGTTTGTATGGAGTTTATATGAAAATGTCAACCAATGCCAACCACTACTAGTGCGAATGTCTTTTAAAGCAAATCATTCCAAGGAGACTTAACAAATTAATAAATAATTATTACTTTTTTCTTCAAATTTGTCCTCCACCCTCGTATGAAATCGATACTTTAAACAGTAGAACGAACGGGAATAGAAAGTGTTTGTATTTGATGAAAATCACGTTCGCTTAACAAATGTCAACAAATATTCCACATTAAAAAAGGAGTGGTGGCGACATGAAGTGTTTTCGTTGCATCACACTCCGTCTGCAAAAAGGGAAGCTGGAGGCAGGCGAGGTGGAGTTAAATTACATTTACTATAAACATATCGTATGGTTTCACATTACACGGCGGCCAACGGAGGTAATGACGACAAATGTGATAAAAAGTTCGAAGGCTACACCCCTCCAAATGGTCACACTTCACATAATGGCCACTTTTTAGAAGGTGTTAAACTGTACCGAAAATAAAACAACATTTTGGGCAAAATGGATTATGGAGAGTAGAAAATGTTCCGTCATATCACAATTTAGATAATACACAAAAAATGTTCAAAAACAAAGCCTTTATAGGGATTTACTTTAATTGCTTATCACTCGGCGGACAAAAATCATCCCCAATTAAGAGGAAATTGAAACATGTGTGCTATGTTAGAACTTGTTGGCAAAGTGGCCGAAGCCACAATAGCCGATAATGACAAATGTTTCCCTTCACCCGTTAGTTATCCTGTCACGATGTTAATCCTTGGCCGCAATTGCGGTAAGTAAGTTTGTTTTGTTAAGCAACTGATTACGCTAAATTTTAACTGACAATTAACACAATGTGCGGAGGGCACTTGCCTTGTCTATTGTTTTGGACGACATAGCCACCCCCACCCACTGGAAGGAAAGGAAGCAAACGAACAAAAAAACATCATTAATTTTTATGTCACCCTCCCTCCCCCAGGAGAGAAATCTGCAGAAACGTCTGCTGCGTATCACAATAATTGCAACATCCACAATTTATCCTTCGGATCAGATTCGACAAAGATATGCTGTCGTTGGTTATGAATAGATTTTGCGATTTTTTTTATTTTTTTGCAACATATGCACCAGATCACATTGCAGTCTGAAAACCACCCGAACAACAAAGGGAAGAAATGGTATGCATTAAAACTTCCAAAAGGGATCGATAGAATCAATGCACAGTGAATATAAACTAAAAAGTTTAATAATTGGGTCAGAATTTCGAATATCAATTTTTCTTATAAAGGGTGTCCCAAGAAGAGCGCAATTTTTTAATTTTAAATAAAACACAGATATTTAAGAAAAAATCGTGAAACTTTATTATATCGTAAAGTGGACAGAATGAGGTTATGTATGGAACAATATATCGTGCAGATGGCCGCCGCTTTGCTGGCATGCACGCGATCTTTTAATGAAATTTTCAATGACCGTTTTGCATGAATGCTGCGTTATTTCATTAATGCAGCGTCCAATTTCGTCTTTTAAGGCTTGAGTCGTCGCCGGCTTATTCGCGTAAACCATCGACTTCAAAAAACCCCAAAGAAAAAATCTAATTGTGTTAAATCGCACGATCTAGGCGGCCAATTCTGATCTCCAAAACGCGAAATAACACGACCGGGAAATGACTGATGCAGCAATTGAATTGTTTCTCTGTATGACATGTGGCGCCGTCTTGTTGGAACCACATGCCCTCCACATTCATTTCTTCAATTCTAGGCAAGAAAAAACTGGTTATCATTTCACGATACCGAACACCATTGACTGTTTGCTCTTGACCTGCCTCATTTTCATAAAAAAAAGGTCCAATGATTCCTCCAGCCCAAAAACCACACAGTGACACGTTGAGGATGCATTTGCTTCTCGTGAATCACTCGAGGATTTTCCGCACCCCAAATGCGACAATTCTGCCTATTGACGAAGCATTTTGTGACCCCAAATTGATCGCAATTTGCGAACTGTAGCCGCAAAACTTTCACCATTTTGGTAAAACAATTTCACAATGAGAATGCGTTGTTCATTCGTGTAGCGCTCCATTTTTACTAACCTCGTACCTTCTACTAACAAACAATAACAATTATTCAAATGTCAAACAATGACACTTCGAATGTTGCGAGATTTAAAAATTGCGCTCTTCTTGGGACACCCTTTACAAACAAGTATGTAAATGTCGGCCCAGTAAGCCGACTATGGTATACCCTCGCTATGTGAGTAATATAATATGTGAGTAATATAATTTGATAGTTGCGGTGGGAGCCAGATTGTTGGAAACATTTTACCCAGTCTGTAGTTCTTGCAAAAGTTGTCTTCAATACAGAATAGACAAGAATCTCGTTAAATGTTCAATATAACTCCTTAAGGACTCCGATTTTGATAAAACTTGTTGGAAATGCGAAGTATAGTGCTCTAATAACAAAGATAACATTTTGCTGAAAAATCTCCAGAACTGCGAGAGAAATGCACACTTAAACATTAGAAAATGGGAAAAAAATATGTGAAAGTAAAGGGTTTTCCAACAAGAGGTGTTATTTTGGGATTCAAAGAAAAATTCCATTTTTTCAGATAAATGGTCGAATGTTTATTTCATAATAAAGAGGAAGGTATGCCAGTAATAATGAAAAACAACATCAGCCAAATGGCCACCACGACCACGCTTACCTTTTCATGAAATTTTCCATAACCAAATTGCAAAGTGGCTGCCCTATGTCCTCGATAGCCTCACGAATTCTATCTTTGATGTCTTGAATCGACGCTGGGCTGTTGGCGTAGACCTCATCTTTCGCGTGGCCCCAAAGAAAGAAGTCGCAAGGTGTTAAATCACAAGATCTCGGTGGCCAATTGTGAACACCTCTTCGAGAGATAACACGGTCCGGAAACTTTTCCCGTAACAGAGCAATGGTTTCGTTGCTTGTGTGGCACGTAGCGCCGTCTTGTTGAAAGTAAACGTTGTCCAGATCAATACCATAAAACTCCGACCATAAAAAATCATTAATCATCTCTCCATAGCGCAATCCATTCACCGTAACTGTTGATCCAACCTCATTTTCGAAAAAGTAAGGCCCAATGACCCCGCCGGACCATAAACCGCACCAAACAGTCACACGTTGAGGATGGAGAGGCTTCTCAAAAATAACTTGGGTTTTCCGAGCCCCAGATGTGACAGTTTTGCTTGTTGACGTAGCCACCGAGGTGGAAATGGGCCTAATCAGTCAAGATGATTTTGTATCGTTCGTATCGTTTTTTTGTATCGTTCCATTTTTAGTAATGGCGTAGTTTCTTGTCAAATGTCAAAGAATAAAAGCTTCAAAAGTGCCAGCTACCGAAATACCGGGTGATTCAAAATAACACCTCTTGTTGGAAAACCCGTTATAACCAATACCGATTTAGTTTTAATGAAACTTTAATAATTCCGTCAATTTGCTAACGGATTTTTAAGATTTATATTTTTTTTCTTTATAAAACTATATATGTAAACTAATTATCTTGCGGTTATTTCACGAATCGTGCGGTTATTTCTAGAAAATGAAAAAAATTAAAAAAAAAAATCTGTTCGTGGGGCAAATAAACACATATTCCTTCATTTTAAAATAAACAACATATATTTCGTTCGAAAGATCTAAATCTCTTCTTTGTTTAGAGTTTGAAAATCGGTTAATAATTAACAAAGTTGAAGGCGTTCAAGTGAAAAGGCTAGAAAATCGGCTTTATACCCGTAAATCCGGACTTTGGGTGTGTCCGGCAAATTTCGTAGAATTAACGTTGTTTTACTCGCCAATACCTACAAGAAAAATACTATCGCGGTTTTTGGACTGTCACTGTAGTATGAGAGACAAATCACCGATAGGGGAGTGAAGGACGCTTGCAAAAACAAAAGTAAGGTGTTTGCGTTATCAGCTCTACAATGCGCATCTATCGAGACCTCTTAGGTATAAGATTGTTAACTTCAATTTACAAAATTTAATTTTGTGCTTGAATGAAACCTGCCTTATGTAAAACATGTGTTAAATAATATTTAAAATAAAAAAACTATAGATAGGATATTTTTCAATGAAAATGTCACTACTTCAAGAGACTTCCACAAGTACTGGTGTTTTCTGATGGATGTAAATATGACCCTTATTTTTACGACTGTCTGTAATTTTTATAATTCATTCACATTGTTCTACAACCACTGTGCGCCGGAAGTGTTTCGTGTTATTTGGTAAGAAACAGGATCATAAAAATATCAATAAAGGCTATTGTAAAAATTACTAAAACTCTTTTGAACGAAATGTGGAAAAGGAGAGAAGAGAGAACCAGCAAACAAGCAAAGACTGGTGAAAGCCGAAAAAAGAACACGTGTGGCACGCATGCGTTACATTGCATAAAATCCATAAAACTTCAAAAAGGGGGAGAATTATGCTGGTAGCAAATTACTTATGACTACGACCCTTGTGCGTTGTTTTTTCATTTTATACCATCCATTCCATTTATGAAAGTTTAGAAACGCAAAATTACAAAAAGGATGAATAACACTTAAAAACCACTAATACAATTCAACAATGGCAGGAAAGCTTTAGGGACATTTACACGAGTGCGGCTGACGACGAGTGGCCTGTAATAGGTTTCCGAAAACATCATTTAATTACAGGAAATCATTCATTCATACATATGAACATATTACGTACGTTCATATAAATACTTCACGAAACGAACAATTCGAAATGGAAACACATATAGAAAATCATCTAAAGATTGTTGTGAATGAATGAAAGAATGAATAAATCAAAGAATTGTGAGAAGCACTCGTATTGCTCTTGACAAATGAGGGTGTGTTTTCAACGCCGACACGCACACTTTTCCTCCAACACACAATCAAGGCGCAGACGGGGAGGCATTAAATCAATTGCAGGCCCGGCAGATTCGTTTCCACGGAGGCCACAAATGGTGGTTTCTACACGACAGCTGCCACCAGTTAATCGCCTAAATAATTTGCATAACGTCGCGCACTTGTTATGTGTTGAGAACTTGATTAAGTCGATATCGATAGTATTTTTTGTTTTTGGAGGAAAATTATATTACCGCCAACACTGACAATGGGGGAGAAGTATTCAAATAGTAATAAGTGATTTTCAAAAAAAATCAAATTGAAAAATTAGGTATTCTGGAAAATTCTGAAGTGCACTTTAAGAGAGTCTATTAAAATATAGTAGAGCCCCAAATTTGTGGCCTATTTTCTAAATTCGATTTTTAAGGACAAAATTAGAAAACAACGATTTAACGATTTTTGTTCAGAAATGCCGATTTTGAATTTTATTTATTTTATACTAAGGCTTCTTATAATTCCTTCTCGTGATGCTTGACACTTCAATTCATATTTTGGAGATAACCATCAACAAATTTAGGAAACTTTTTTAACATTATGGAATGATCCTTATCAGGGAGTAAATCAGGTAAAAATAGTGGAAGATTCGGTCGGCCAGATCAATGCATACTCTACATAGAATATGGCATTCAATGTATCAATGGGAGAAATCTGTAGTATGGCGTTTAGATCCAAAATAGGGAGAAAACAAAATATAGGAAGAAATTGTAAGTGAAGTAGGATTTAATAAGGATTTGTGTTCTCTAAGGCGCTAGTAATTCAAATCGGCGGGACCTTTGTATGTAACTTTATCTAAATATGGACCAATGATGTCCACAACTACTTGAATTATCCTAAGTAAAATAAGTTACAAACTGGCGCATTTTAGCCCACTTATACCCTGTGTGATTTTCGTATGTGGGTCAATGAGTTCACCTATTTCTGTGAATTGTTCTGTGTAAAATCAATATACGAATAATACCAATAATGTACACAGCTACTTTCGTTTCTGAAAATTTTCTTTGCCCTTTCTCTGAAATCTGCACTTTTCTAATACATTTTTAAAATTTCAAAATTTAAGGTAAGATAAATTCGAGGGTCTACATCATTTCAATTTAAAAGATTCAAATCGCCATAAGTAAAATTATATGCAAACTGGTGCATTTCAGCCAGGTTATATTCTGTGGGATTTTTGTATGTAGCCTATATCAAAATGTGTGACAATAAGGTCACCTATTTCTGTGAATGGTTAATAAATGAGTGAACTAAATATGCGAATTTCTAAACTTCTACCTAATTAGTAGTTTGTGGTTTCTAAGGTGTCAATATTCGAGTTGTGTAGTTCGTGAACGAACTAGTTCAACGGTACAAATTAGTTCAATTGAAAGGTACGAACTAGTTAATTTCAGCTCAGTAGTTCACCACGTCTTTTTTCTTCAACTATGTCAATTCATTCTCTCTTCCCATTTCGTTCTCTCTTCTCAGCTGTTGTTTCCATTTTTCCCAAACAAACGCGTTATTCAACTCATTCCATTCATGTTCAAATCAGATTCCTTTTATAGCGGCTGATTTGAAAGAGTACTGATAATTTTTTAGAATTTCTGGTTCTATTGGGAAGGTTGAACTTTGTTTTTTAAATTTTTCAGTACATTTTCGATTGTTTCGGGTCGAATCTCTTCAATGACAACTTCGATTTCATGTTTCAATCCTTCAATTGTCTCTGGATGCTTTACGCAACATTTATCCTTAATGGCAACCCACAGAAAATAATCCAAAGGGCTCAAATCACATGTCAAAGTAATCAGTAGTTCAAATTTTAAATGGCCCACCCTTTACTTCCAAATAAGCAGTTAGATAAACAGAGCTTCCAAAGCAGTGAATAAGATCAAATTTTGCACAACTTTGATAAAAAGTATTAACAAGCCAAAGGGTTCTCATATATCTCAGGACAGTCACACTCCGAACTCCTTTGTGGCCGAGCGCGTAAGGTGTGATGTTATGCTGAGTGCCGTACTAGGAGGCCCAAGGTTAAAATCAAGGCAAGACAACAACATTTCAATTTGAAATATTAAGTAAAAAATGTTCTAAACCTTAAGTTAAATTGGTGGGGAGGCAACGGAATCAGTGGACCATTGGCCCTTCTGCGGACTTATCCTGAGAAAGGAAAACATATAACCACATACCAACGCTGAAGTCAAATGTGGTGTCACAGCTTTGGCCCTCTTTATTGCTAAGCTAGTCCAACATTAATCTGCACGACAAAAAATCAGATTTGGCGTGGACTTAATTAGGGTTTGGGTAGTTTTAGGGCTAATATTCAAACAAAACTCCTAAATAATAAATTGAAAAGCGGGATAACGCTTCAATCCGTGCCTCCAAGCGATCAACGGCATGAGTTTCAGACAAATTATCAAAATTGTGACATGGTTGGCCTGTATGTTGTCTCCTGCTTCCTTGCGTATACCATTCTATTGCTGTTTTGGTGATTTCTCCATTGGGATTTCTTAGCATGTGACCAATCCATCTCTATTTTCTTTTTTAAATTTCGATTTCGATTGGGTTTTTCGATTTGTCACCGACAGTTATAGAATATTGTAGCTGGTCATATACATAGGTTACATATGATATATGGGTGATTTCGACATTATCGGATAATTTGCTGTCCTTGTGTATTTAAATTAGGAAAAATAAAATATATACCACTTTGAAATTTCCTTTATTACAAAGCTTTTTAGCTTTGTGTTTTTTATGAAAAATTGTCTACCAAAGTGATCAAAAGTCACTCCCCTGGCTGTTCCTAACTCTACTTTCACTTAATTTGTTCAACATTTTTGACTTATATTATATTTTGATTTATTTAATAAAATTGGTTCTATGAAAAATATAGTATTTTATGATTTAGATTTTCTATTATTGTTGGACAAATTTGATTTGTCGTACAATTATGTTATTAGTATTGAATTGTAGTAGATTAAGACTATTGTGAATTAAAAGTCCGAAATTGCTGTTACAAATGAAATGTCAAACTAACTTGGTGAGAAAAAATATGTTTCTCGTTCACTTGGCTGAAATTATAAAAAGGGTGAGCATCTCAACTCGTCATTAATAAAATGGAAACAAAATTTTAATACTTGTGTAATTTTTCCATACTTTACTTCCCTTTCGCGTTGTTTGAAATTATTCCTCTGGATTCGAGGAATATTTTCACCTACAACATCTCCTAAATACAGTCCACTGTCATAAGAATATTCCCGCCGCTCAGTACCAGCAGATCGCCACGCCAGCTGATTTGATCCGCCACTCACAGCAGGAATATTCCCCATCTACCAGAGTTTATTCATGGTCATTCGAGCCGGATCTGAAGCAGCGACCTATGGTTTCAGCGACCCATCACACCACTCCCCTCCTCAGCCAACTCGCCGTCCTCAGGTAACTTGACGTACTCAGCCAGCTCGCCGTTCTCAGCCAGCACGCCGCCATCAGCATCAACCGCAACACCAAAACCCATGCCGACAGCAGCGCCGCCAAGGATTCCAACAGGCTGCCCCACAGATCCACCCGATTCCCAACCAGTGCATCTTATCGAAGGCGATTATCTCCCTTGCCTGCTGCACAGGTGCAAGGCCGGGGCCATGGACAAATTTGATTTGTCGTACAATTATGTTATTAGTATAAGCAACTCTAGGTATAAGAAAATGAATTGTAGTAGATTAAGATTAAGACTATTGTGAATAAAAAGTCCGAAATTACTGTTACAAATGAAATGTCAAACTAACTTGGTGAGAAAAAATATGTTTCTCGTTCACTTGGCTGAAATCATAAAAAGGGTTTAGCATCTCAACTCGTCTCCAATAAAATGGAAACACAATTCTAATACTTGTGTCTTTTTTTCCAACTTCTCTTCCCTTTCGCGTTGTGTGAAATTATTCCTCTGGATTCGAGGAATATTTTCACCTACAACATCTCCTAATTACAGTCCACTGTCATAAGAATATTCCCGCCGCTCAGTACCAGCAGATCGCCACGCCAGCTGATTTGATCCGCCACTCACAGCAGGAATACTCTTCCTCTACCCGAGTTTATTCAATTGTTTATAATTTTGTATCAATTATTATTTTTATTGATCATTATTTTTTGTTCCTGTAGATATGCGTCATTCCCCTGTCAAATCTTATATTCCGTAAAATTCAAATTTCCAAACCATTCAGGATTTCCAATAATTCAAATTATAAAGAGTATTAAATTTACTACATATACTTGTGGTTGGATTTTCGCCAACAATATTAATAAAATGATGTAAGTCGCGCTTTGTCTTCCGAAATGAGCTTTCACACTCACGTGCGTCATTCCCCTGTTCTGCTTTTAACTTCATTCTGAAAACCAAGTTCCGATACATGCAAATTTTTGAAATGCAAGTATTAAAACAGAAATTATGAAAACATTTGTAGACAATCGTCATTCCCCTGTCAAAAAAATGACAGGGGAATGCCGATTACATTTTTCAATCAAAACTATTTAGATTTTTCAATCAAAAATTTTTTTCGTGGACAATATTTTTATGACTATATCTATGGTACAGTAATATAAAAAAATAAAATCAATCCAATTTTTCGATAACTACATTAGTTATCGAAATTGAAAAACTTTTTTTTTTACTTTTTGTTATTTTGAATTCATTTGAATGGAAAAAGCCAAACAGTCGGGTAAAAGTTTTCGATATCTTTCGAGTTATCGAAGGTTATTTCCAAAGACGGCTTCGAGAGTTATGTCCAAAGACGGTTACGCGGACTAAGGTACTGCCAGCGTTACCGTTGGAAAATTTCAAAAAGGGGCACAAAAAGGGGATTTTTTCGAAAAAAGGGGCAACTGATCATTAAAAAAAGGGGGATCAATTTTAAGGTTTTTATTTGAAGAAAACAACAATAAAAAAAACTTAACATAAAAAATAAGTAGGTAACATTAAAAAATTCATTCATTTACACGAAAACTAAACAAAAAATACAATGTTATAGAAAACTTCTTATGATGTATACTAAATATATTTTATCACATACATTTCTTTATTTATATTAGTTACTTTTTTGTAACTTCTTTTTTATACTTTCTAATTCGATTTATGCTTGGGACAGATGAGTTTTTTTGATCTCACAATAAATCTGTTTAGAAAAAAATTATATGTTTATGTACATCAACCTAATGAAAAATACTTATCCATATATTTGTTACATTTAAGAAACCACAAGCAAAACAAATTTGTTTTTTTATAAACGCCGACTGATTCGAAAAAAACAATTTTCACCATATATTGTTACAATTAATATAGATGAAACGGTGGAAATAAATTCTCATATGCATACACATACAAAAGATAAATGTAAATCGTTTTAACATATGCGTATATCCCATTAAATAACCTAATTCAGAACGTAGCGCGTGAGGCATTTCCGTACGTTAGTACGAAAGTGTTGTTATAAGAGTATAAAAAGCAGACTTTTTTACAAAAGCCAAAAAGTGGCACAAAAAAATCGAAAAGGGTCACATTTAGTATAAAAAAATAAAAGGGGCGCGAAAGTAGCACGGCTGAAAAAAAGGGGCAAATATGCCACTTTAGTCGCACAACGGTAACGCTGGGTACTGCTACTCGGTGTCATAGCCTGGAATCGAAGTTATCGATTACGAAGGCAGATATCGATAACTAAAAACTAACTAAATACTTCTGGAAAGATTTTAAACCGTCAACTGCGAGACCTATAAATGCTTTGAGATACGAGGATTTTTACAATTCAAGCGATGATGAAAGCGATAATATTCAGAAAGATCAGCCTGTGAAAGCTGGTACTTCCATACTAATTAATTTAGCTGAAGGAGTTACAAATAAAAAACAATCCAGGTAAAAAAATAATTATAGTTTTAATGATTATGTATTAATTACAATTTATTTTCTTTAAAGATGTGCTGGCATTTTTTGGACGGATTCTAAAGATGCAAAAGTTCAAATCGCAAAACTTTTAAAGCGAACACCGAATATCTTTGTGGTCGATACAAATTACACATCTTTCATTTCGATAAATTGCCAACACCAAACGTTACTGTTCGTGGATGTAGCGTTAAATATAAGTTTCCATGCAAAGTAGACGTTGGCAAGTAGTAGCTTATAAATAAAATTAATTTGTTAGATTTTGATTGTTTTTTTATTTTAAAAAGGTCAAAGGTCAATATAAAAACAACACAAATATTCAAATTAATTTGTTAGTCTTCAATTTAAATAATAATAATAAAATTATTGATTTTAATAAAATAATTGATTTGTTGGTGTTATTTCCCTACTCCGAGATATCCAAGTATTTGCATGTGGCTACACGCACCAAAGTGTTTTTGCATGGAATCGAAGTTATTGATTACAAAGGCATATATCGATAACTAAAGTTATCGAAATTTTTCTGATCAATTTTTGGATATTGTACCCATTGGAACGATAAAAGTTATCGAAAAAAGTAACCCGACTTTTTGGCTTTTTCCATTCAAATGAATTCAAAATAATAATAAAAAAAAGATTGTTTCAATTTCGATAACTAAGGTAGTAATCTAGAAAATTTATTGATTTTTTCGTTCTTTTTATGTAACTAGTGTAATATAGAATTTTTCCCTATTATTGACAAAAAAATTCAATTTTTTGTCGATTTTTTTAAATGTTATAGTCCGATAACTCGATAACTAAGCAAGTTACAAAAACTTCAATGGCACAAATGATGTCGAAATTGGCCCGTAATGTCGAAACCACTCATACATGATTTTTGAGGCAAACTAATATAATATGTTTGAGAAGATTTTTCTAAAATATTTTTCAAATAAAATATATTTGGGGATATTCCGAAATAATAATAATAAAATATATTTTATTTCAATTTAAACATATGAGAAATGGATACTTTTATCCGAGTATACAAAAAATCTAACAAGTGGTTCATTTTGTGCAAGGAGCTGAGAAACAACCTCCTCTAAAATCGCAAATTTATTGGCATTCAACAAACTGGAAGGTCCCAAAAATACTTGGAAAAGCACTAATCTATCAGAAACCAATCTCACTATAGAACATGTCATAATAATAATAAATAATTATTAAAATAAAAAAAACTTTGCATTCTATAATACACAATAGAGGCAAATATGGTCTAGAGCCAGGAGCATATCCTAGTGACAAATCAATAATGATTTAAAGACCGAAATAAAAAGAAACGAAAATTTTTGTTATCTGTGAAACATAATGTTTGTTGATTTGTGATAGTAATTGGAAGGAATCTTCGGAATAACAATTGTTCACCTGACATCATCTTAATTACTCAAATCCAATGAAGAATGCATTGACCGAAATCATGAAATCGATTTAACAAGATCGATCAAATCAAAAATCCCATCAACAGTTTTTTTTTTCTTAAAAGAAATACACGTTTACGCTTTTTAAACTACATCAAAATTTAACTATTTTCCCATAGCTTCATCGATATCTTCGTGTGTGGTTACCTTCCTTCGCAGCGCTGATAAAGCAAACCCAATTGCGGGAAATCCAATTGAAGTTGGAAGTTTTTGAAGGTGCTCCCGCGTAGGAAGATATTTGGTTAACCAACCTGCTGATTTCCATGTGAGAAGTAAGTACTGATTTATGAATGAAACTCGAAACTTGCAGCCACATGAGAGCAATAATTGATGAATTACTTCGAATGAAGGTAGGAATATTGGATTTTTAAAAAAGATGAACGTTAACAAATTATCATCACAATGTGTGGTACTACTCAAGACATTAATAACAACAACAACAAAATCCTCGAAAACCAGAATAGCAGCCGACAAATGGGAGAAGAGATATGGAAATGGGAATGCCAAATTAGATGGCAACCAGCTGTAAAAACGACACATGTTCCAACAGAATTAAAGAAACAGTTTTTGTTTCAAATTTTATTTCTATGTTCACCAAAAAAAAACGAACAGAACAAATTTAAGAAAATGTATGCCAAAGTGTGCCAGGCATGCGCAGTGTGCTGTGCGCACAAACAATGCTGACATTGCCAAACAACAAATTCCTACACCTCCTCCACACAAACATCTTCCTACGGTGCCATACGATAGGAAACACAACAAAAGGGCACCATTTATGCATGATCAGTTGGATGAAACCACCCCTACACACAAAACGGGAACCACCTTCAAATGATTTCAATCAACCGAACGGAACGAAGGAACAATGGGCCGACTGGACAGCAGCAGCAGCATGTGTTACGTCAACAACATGTTTTCTTTTTTTTCGATTTTGTGGAAATTTGAAAATTTCTGAAGGGAGAAGACACCCGTATTCAAAAGGGAAAAAACATCTGCTGCCCCTTTCTTTGGCTTAGGAAATAGGAGTAGATATGGTGAGAGACAACAAATCTTCAAGCGTTTTGGGAAAACAAAACACGAGGAAATCTTTAGCATAAAATCATAATTTATCAGCATCTTCAGATCGAGTAAGCGTGTGAGCGTTTGATCGTGTGAGCGCTTGAGCATGTGTTAACCATCATTTTGAAGATTGACGGATTCCTTCGTACCTTTTTATTCTTATCGAAATTCTCCAGCATTGATGGGATGACATTAAGCATGCCATGAACGTGCTCTTCGCATGGACATCCATAATCATATATATGGTATGCATATTAATATTAGAGTGGGTCAAAGCTGTTTTTTTTTAAAGTATCAATTAATTGAGAGAAGCCTGAATGGTTGAATTTTTTGTCAATCTTTGTCAGATTACTCCATGCACAACTTATCACCCATGAACGAAACTATATGCAAGTGAAACTAGAGACCATACACGGGGGAAAATCGTCATTTTTGATATATTTGAATTGAAAGAAAATGTAATTGGAAACGATTTTTTTAAATATTATATATTTGTTAACAAATAAATTTTATTTGAAAATCAAGAAATTTTGTTTGAAACGCATGTATTAATATATTAGAACATAAAATTGACTTTCACAAATAAAATATGTGTTTACACACAAACAAAGTTATTGTTTAAGAATTTTTCCAAATACATTTTATTTAAAAAAGATTTTTAAAACTTTGCTGACTTATTCGAATTTTAGTTAGCTTTTCCTAGTTTTCGTGTTAAACTTTATAGCTAAAAATGTCTTTTAATTAATATAGTATTTTTTCGCGAGGAATATATCTCTCAAAGACACCAACTAAAAATGTCGTCGATTTGTATGACGTTTGACATATGATAAGCTTTTATTGCAATTTTTAGAGGTAACGAGATGAGAATCGTGGGCGACTGCTTTGAGAGCAATAATTCTCCAAGGATTCCCTTTATTTCAGTCTTTGGACTGAAGCGTGTTTTCCGAAGTCTTCAAAATCACCTCCGAAATAACTAACCTCTCTGATTACCTTGCAAACTTTATGTCGAATATCGCGAAAACAAGAGCTAAGAAAAACGGCTAGCACCACTGGATTCAGCAAAGGTCGGAATAGGTATATCAATAGGGTCTCCTTTAAGTTACATTTTTTAAATGTCCTTTTCGAGCACAGTGTAATTAGTAAAAATCCTCATCACTCATTTGATATGCATATAATATATGCTCTCCTTTCTGTTACATTTATGGAATAATTTTTCAAGGACAAATAATACTTAAAAATTATTACGAAATTCATTTCCCCATAACATATGTAGTAATCCTGTTGATATGAATGTAGAATAATTTTCAAACGACTTTCGTCTGACAAAAAAATATTCCCACACGTTATGCCATATCTCACCCAAAGTACAAAATTACATATTATATTTCTCACAAAGTGAAGTATACCCTCTTCAGTCGGTTTACTCGAAAAAGATTTTCTTAATTGTTGTTGTTATTATTATTAATCTCGTATCCTTTATTGTGATAACTCTATGTGAGTACACAAGTACCAAAACATACTTATCATTCTTACCCACTCTCATACACACTGTTTCCCTAAAAGTACCAACATACCAACATACATACTCGTATACGAACGTAAGTACAAATTAATGACGAAATTTTATTTGAATTTTTCAGTAATTTTCATAAACACATTAAAATTCTCTGGGGGAAGGGGGGACCACAAAAACAGACGGAAGACGAGTCATATGTTCGACGCCTATGTATGTTTGTGTTGTAATTTCATGTAAATGTTGAATAGGCGTCAGCTGTTTGAACAATGTTGGCTGTAATAATTTATGAAGTGTTGTTAATATTTAATTGCAGTGGATACATACGAGTAAATATCTAGTGTTAGATAAACATTCAATGTCAATAACTTACCAAATGATTTGTATGGAAAGTGTGCAGGCAAGACTTAAGACACAAACTTAAAGAAGTGTTATTAACGAGTTGAGGATATACAGTTATAAAATATGTTTCCTACGAAATGTCTATAAAGAAAAATACTTTAGAATTAAAACGTCTTCCTAAAATTCATTAAGCAATGCGAACGGAAAAATCCCCAATGTCAAGGATATTTTGTTAAAGAATCTTGTATAGAAATGTGTTTTTTTAACAAACACATTGAAATGGCGAATTTCAGGAATTTCTTCACAACTCTTTTAGGACTGAATAAAGATAAATTTTATTATATTTTATAAATAAATGTATGTTTTCTTAACTACATATTTCTATGACAGTTAAACAAATATACACGGTTTTGGAGCAGAAAAAGACCGCTTCTTTAGTATATTGCTCCAAACATATTCCGCTTGAAACATGTATATGTTTAGCGTACACTCTAAACATATAATATTTGGTACACACAAATATTAGATTTGTTCCTTTACTTTTTTAATAGTAATACTAGCAAAAGAGGAATAATTCAAAATTCTCTCTTAGTAAATATGTTTTAAAAAAGTACGGGAACGGAAATCTGGTAAAAATAGCAAGCACAGAAACATTTCTTCTATTTGAATTTTCTGTAATATTACTTTCAATGTATTGTGAAAGCTACTACTTCTACTCGGAAAAATTTGTCGAGTAAAAACTAGTAAAAAAGTAGTAAAAGAGAAAGACATTTTGAAAGTTCTCTCTTAAGTTTGTATACTATTTTTACTAGTTTTTTGAGTAAAGGAACGCTTTTTGGAGTAAAACTGGTAAAAATGGCAAAACTAGTAACTTGTAGTAGGTAAAGGAACAAAGCTATTATTTATTTGGGAATATGTTGTTCTAAATAAATCATTGTTTCCATCCTAATTTTTTTATTTGGGACTCTAATAAGTATTCAGGAACTATATAACAGGTGGCGCAAAAGTAATCCTCCTATCAGAAAATGCTATAAATGGCGCAAAAGTAATCCGCCTATCAGAAAATGCTATAAATTTTGCGATTGGCCCCTAATGTCAGTTCTGTTTTGACATTTGGGTAGTAAACACATGCGAAATACACGTTAATAAACAATGTTACGCTACACTGCTCCAGAACGCGGAATATTACTGACTATTTATTCGACCAATAATCGGTCGGTGACTTTGGCACAAAATATCGAAAGGTTACTTTTGCGCCACCTGTTAGACACCTTAATTGTATTAAGTTTTTAAGGAATTCAAAGTCAATTTTTTACAAATTTGTAAAACTACTTTATAATTTAAATCGTATAATCTTAGATAACAATAAATAACTTGAAGTATAGGCAACAAACGATAACTTTGGAATATTCAGAAATTTAAAATAAGTTCTTTGCAACAGAAGTTAGTGGTAGATACGCCATTTTTAACTGAAAGGAATAATTCGAGGTCAAGGAAAAATTAAAACATAAGTTCGAAAAAGTCAGCAAAGTTTTGCAAATATTTTCAAATAAAATATATTTGGAGAAACTCCTAAAAAATTATTTTGTTTGCATTTAAATAAATATATGATTTGAAAATATATTGTGTTGTAATATATTAATATATGACTCCCAAGTACATTTTATTGATTTTCAAATAAAATGTATAGTTACGAAAGATTATACGATTTAAATTTTAATTGCATTTTACAAAAAATTTCTAAAAAATTACACTTTGAACTTCTGAAAAATAGGAAAATTGAATTTATGTTAAAACATTGAAAAATAGCTAAAATACTTAAATACAAATTAATCTTTCTTTTGGAAATATTGGTTCCATATAAAAAATATTTGTATGAAAACATAATTTTGTTGAAAATATAATATTTGTGTGTGTAAAATATTATATATTAAATATTATATATTTAAACATATATATGTTTCAAGCAGAATATGTTTGGGATAATATACTGCAGGAGGGATTTTTCAGCGTGTAGAGTCCAACCGAATATTAGGCTTCGGCCAAAACGCGATATTATAAAATATTGGCGGAACTTGGCGGAATTTTTACTCAAAATGTACAAAAAAAGTAAAAATCCTCATAAGAAATCCTCCAACTACAAAAATAATAGGAGAAAGAGCAGAAAATGATCATCAACATGGAAAAATATGACTCAGATCCTCACATAAAAGTTCTCGACCTAGTGAAAGAATTCTTGAACCAGAATTAAGAATATATAATAATGGGTCAGTAAGTCCCAGAAACATTAATATTTTTAATTTTATATATTTAATTTTTTAACTACAAAATTGTATAACTAAAGGGTTTTCCAACAAGAGGTGTTATTTTGGTATTCAAAGAAAAATGCCACTTTTTTGAGATAAATGATCGGATGTTTATTTCATAATAAAGAGGAAGGTATGCAGTTAATAATGAAAAACAACATGAGACAAATGACCACCACGACCACACTTACAGTACCATATCCTTTTCATGAAATCTCCCATAACCAAATCACAAAGTGGCTGCCCTATGTCCTCGATAGCCTCACGAGTTCTATCTTTGAGGTCTTTAATCGACGCTGGGCTGTTGGCGTAGACCTTATCTTTCACGTGGCCCCAAAGGAAGAAGTCGCAAGGTGTTAAATCACAAGATCTCGGTGGCCAATTGTGATCACCTCTTCGAGAGATAACACGGTCCGGAAGCTTTTCCCTTAACAGAGCAATGCTTTCATTGCTTGGGTGGCACGTAGCGCCTTCTTGTTGAAAGTAAACGTTGTCCAGATCAATACCACCCAACTCCGACCATAAAAAAATCATTAATCATCTCTCGATAGCGCAATCCATTCACCGTAACTGTTGATCCAACCTCATTTTCGAAAAACTAAGGCCGAATGACCCCGCCGGACCATAAACCGCACCAAACATTCACACGCTGAGTTTTTCGAGCCCCAGATGCGACAATTTTGCTTGTTGACGTAGTCACCGAGGTGGAAATGGGCCTCATCAGTCAAAATGATTTTTCGATGGAATTCCGGATTTCACCATTTTGGTAGTGAATTTTAATAATTTCAATGCATTGTTGAATCGTGTATCGTTCCATTTTTAATGGCGAAGTTTCTACTTGTCAAATGTCAAAGAATAAAAGCTTCAAAAGTGACAGCTACCGAAATACCGGGTGATTCAAAATAACACCTCTTGTTGGAAACCCCTTTAGTTCTAATCTGTTATGAAATCGATATTTTGTTTTTTGGGGTACGAGTAAATTTTTTTGTTCAACAGACTTTCTACCAAATAAATGTTTCTTTAACAAGTATCAAAACAATCGGCTTCTACTGAAGGTCGTATTTACGGCCGAGGTTCGTCTTCGGCATTAAAATCCGACTTCGGTCGGTCACTAATAATATACGTATATTTATATTTTACAATTATTACTATTCACAGAATCAGTCATTACTTCTACGCTACGTCATATTGCTCATTTTACTGCACCTTAGCGACACTAATGGAAGGGCTTAGTCTATAGACACGCACTAGCACTCCGGAGAGACATAAGAGCAGAAACTATCGATTGTAATTGATTTCATTCATTCATTGTTTCCTTCATTTCCTACTTAAGCAAAATTAAGTGATGACACTGCTGTGACGCACAGACATATACACACGAACTGAACTCCCTCTGTCCGGGGCCACTTAAATGAGACACCAAATAATTTATATCCTGACCTTTTTGAACGGACGTCGTCAGTAATTACAGAGACCGAAAGACGGACGGACGGACAGACAACACCCGCACTCTTTTGCCAAGGCGCTCATGCAATGCTATGTATGAAAGGAGACATACATAGGTTATGGCCACACTGGGACTCTGCGTCAGCACCAGAGCGAATGACTGCATTTCATCCTCAGATAATTGCAAATGTCAAATTTAGAAACCCTAATGCGGGTTGGATAATTGTCGCCATCAGAAGAACTGAACCGGGAGTAGATGTGGAAGGTTCATCATGATTACAGTACGGCGGCAACCGCCAACCTCTGCACAAGACACTGACTGGATGATTGTTGCCGGTCTGCTGTGCCCTGGTAGACACGCATCCATGCAATGCATCATCCAACAACCAATAATAGCATTAACAGAACTGCACTCCAAGAACTTTAAGAGCTCTTAAAATACAATAGGTCGCCCCCCCCTCTCATCACTTGGTTTCGTGTATTACAATTCCAAAGGGATGTGGGGAAAGGTTTAGACAGCGATATTGTTTTCGTTCCGTTTTACAATAAAAACAAGAAACAATGGCGATAATCGAATGGAACGGAAGTCGGAAATTAATGTAAATGACAGAAACTAAAGTATGTAAAAAGACTTATCGACATGCATACATCTGCATATTAAGAATGACATGGTATTGGTATCTAAAAATATGATATGTATCTAAAATATGATTGTATATTATAAAGTGAAAAGATTTGCCAGAGACACCAGTATATTTCAGACTACTTAAATTTAGTTTGAAATGTTCAATAACTCTTTTCAAGAGTTACACTGGTCATCAGAAGTGCAGAAATGTTGTTAAAATATACTCTGAAATGCAAATGTATAACTATTTCGGTCGGTTGAGTATTATAAGGGATATTTTTAATGTCGACTGAAGATATTTGTATACTATAAATTAATGGCGGATTGAAATTTTAACAAATACAAATATTTCAGTCGAATAAACCGACTGAATTATACCCTCGCTTTATATCAGAGATGTCAGAATGGCGGAAAACTCTTATTTATACCTATACCACAGTGTGGTGGAAGGTATAAATAGTTACACTCCTTAAAAAGTTAAAACTACTTTAAATGTTTTGAAATTAAATATTTTTTGATCAAATGTATTTTGTCTTTATATATAAAACCAGTAAGGAATGGATAAAGTCGGGCGGAGCCGACTGTATATAATAATCTACACCACTATATCGGAGCAGAATAACAAGAAATATTGTCAAGTTTTATTAATGCTGTGTTTCCAATTTTTTATTTTATAGTGCTTAGAATATAAATCGGGATATAATTCAATTCATTTATTCAGCCTTCAGTATTTTTTTAAGTTCACTTTGAGGAACTGCAAAAATTTATTTTGACGATTTGTTTGCCCCAATTTTGACGATTTTCGGACGAATTCGTCTGGCAACACTGTATAGCCTTTATATGCAAAATTGGGATATATAAATATATGGGGGCTATCTCTAAATAAGAACAGATTTTTCTCAAATTTGGAAAAGTTTATTATCGGCGCAAAGAACTATTCTATTTAAAATTGTGGCTTGCACTGCAAGCTGTAGCGGCACTGTTGGTCGAAGAGAGTGGAGAGTGTGCGTGGCTTATAGTGGCTGACGGGAGATTTGTATTCGTCTGCCTTTCAGTGCCATCATGCATTGGGCACGCGAGGAGGAGTCTTTTTGTGTTAAAGCTTATTTTTCCAAATACCCGTGACACAATTGTGTGCTTTTCTCATGAGGCACAATTTCACCTCAGTGGGTGTGTAAACAAACAAAATATGCGGTACTGGAGTGAGACAAACCCCAGAGAACTTCACCAGAGACCTCTGCATTCGGACCGCGTCAAGTCTGGACCGCGTCAGGTCTGGACCGCGTCAGGTCTGGACCGCGTAAGGTCTGGACCGCGTCAGGTCTGGACCGCGTCAGGTCTGGACCGCGTCAGGTCTAAACCGCGTCATGCTGAAATTGGCAGAATACCAGTCGACATGCTTGTTAGAGTTCATGAAAACTTCATAAAACGTATGCAGCATTGTGTGGATAGCGAAGGTCGACATTTGCCAGATACACTATTAAAACCATCTAATTTCAAAATTCCCTTACTGTTCAATATAATTAAAATATAAAATAAATGTTTCTAATAACTTTTTTATTTCATACCCAAATAAGCAAATTACCGCGCTCCACCCTGTATATTCCAAATCGGGATGTTTTATTTTTTTATTTATTTTATTTTTTATGAGAAAAAAGTACGAGTACGTCTTATTTTGGAGTAGAGAAAACGTTTTTTAAAAAAGTATGACATATTTATCTTCATCTTTAAAAAATTTCCCGGAGAATGTTCTCGAAGAAAGAGCAAGTCAAAAATTTTCACTGGCAAAAATGTCAACTAAAATTCAAAAGTCAGCCAATTTCTAAAAATCTTTTTTAAATAAAATATAATTGGAAAACTTCCTAAACAATATCTTTGTTTGTGTGTAAACAGATATTTAATTTGTAAAAATCAGTTCGCAAATATATTTTATTCTAATATATTAAATATGCGTTCCAAAAAAAATTACTTAATTTTCAAATAAAATTTGTTTTTTCTCAAATATTCAATTTTTAAAAATTTTGTTTCCAAATATATTTTTTCAATTCAAAACATATCAAAAATCAAATTCAAAACTTTGCAGATTTTTCGAATTTAATTTTTATTTTTTCGTTGATTTTGATTTATTTTTTCGTTGATTTGATTAATTTAAAGTAGCAATAACTTTTGTTTTAAAGCACTAATTTTTATGTGCTTTTCTATTTATTCCAAGTCATCATTTGTTGTCAACGCATCTTGCATGTGCAAGATTGTTCGATTTTAATTATACAGGAATTTTACGAACATTTAAAATTAAGGTATTGCTATATTTTCCGAATACTTAAATGCTAATAAAAATTTGTTTCGTAGATAATAGTCCCAAATAAAAAGTATTAAAACGGAGGAAATAGTGATTTGTTTAGACAAACATCTTCCCATAAATATAATTTGTGTGCGCCAAATTTAGAATATACCATATACATTTGTATATTTTAAGAATAATATGTTTGGGACAATATACTACTGAAGCAATTTCTTTAGCTTTTATATCATATTTATATTAGCTTAAATGAAACTTATTGGAGAAGGTTTTCGAAAACAGAATTTGTCCATTAAAAGTTACATGCATTTAAACATTTTGTGTAGCCGAGGTAGTCCATATTGAGGCCCTGTATCTTCGCCCCCATATACTACAAAGGGACCACATGTAATACGTTTATAACCTGTCATATATATTTTACAAGCATACCAAGTTTTGGTGCAATCAGTTCCCTGGTTAAGGAATGTCGTCCACCTCAATCATCTTAATACAGATCCTATATTTTAGATTACATTTGTAATGAAATGACTATAGTCTCGTGCGGAATGAGCAAAATTTTCCCAACCATTCCAGCATCTCCAAGAGAGAATACCAAATTTTATAAAAGTGAGGGCAGCCTTATAATTTTTATTAAAGGAAAGTGTATTTTATTTAGCTTTTTAGTGTTGTACACAGTGAGAACGAGAATAATGCAACACATTCTGAATGACGTCAGTATTTCGTTATTTATTTTTGCAAATCTTTTAAGAGTTATGAAACCACTTTTTATGTTACCGCTGTTTTACGTTTCAGTGTACGACACTAACTGGAGTACGTATTCACTCTAAATTACCTCTCTCTGTATTATTAAAATCCGTTAACTTGCTTTGCTTAATATTAGTATTTCTGTTCACACTAGATCCTATCAAAGAAGTTTTCTTTTTTCATACCCTCCACCATAGGATGGGGGGGTATATTCATTTTGTCACTCCGTTTGTAACACCTTTAAATATTGATCTGAGACGCCATAAAGTATATATATTCTTAATCGTCGTAAAATTCTAAGACGATTTAGCCATGTCCGTCTGTCCGTCCGTCTGTGGTAATCACGCTACAGTCCGCAATAATAGAGCTAGGTTGATCAAATTTGGTACAAATACTTCTTATAGTTGCAGGTTGTTTGGGATTGCATATGGGCGATATCGGTCCATATTTAGATATAGCTCCCATATATAGCGTCTAACTTGTTGTGATTCCTACTGTCCTCATCTACTATTTTTTTTTTCTTTAGGTTTGAGTTATTTTGTGAGGTCACATGATATCCATGGTGGAGGGTATATAAGATTCGGCATGGTCGAACTTAACGCTTTTACTTGTTTAATACTCAAAATTTAATTCTTATTTGACTCCCCTAAGGTTGGTTTCTTTACATTATCTAATTTCGAGTTTTCCCCCAAAGACAGACAGACATTGTTCCTTTCATGCTGTTTTATTCATTTTAAATTGATTTTTTGTGTTCTGTCTGTATGTGTAATTCTCTCCTTGTGTGTTCCAGGGATTTTTTGACAAGACTCTTTTGAAAATGCCGACCAAAATCCATCTGCTGTAGTTATCCACAGATATGATTACACAGGGAAGTCTCTTAAGGAAATACCCTTAGCCAAAAGAAACTGGCGCGAGTGGAAATGAGTCTTAATCACTTTAATTACAATGTTCGGAACTTGAATTTGGGAAGTCGTTTTAAAAAGGAAGTCAGTTGGAGGTGATCAGGAAAGTTGTTGTGTAAACTTTTTGTAATTCATAGGTCAATGAAATGCAGGAAAATGTATGCGTTTGTATCACTTACCTTTAGTCAACGCCCTTTTGTCAGAACTTGTTTGGACTTAAAATGGATTAGAAGAGAAAAACAAAGTATGAGAAAGAATGTATGTATTCGATTTATGAACACAATCGTCTGATAAGAGCAGACTTTTTAAATTAGTTATTATAAAACTATGTTTCACAGTATAATCTTTACCTCAATTTAGCTTATGTTATTTGTGTGCATCGTTTGATAAGGATAAATAATACAAGTTTGAAGTAATTTTATCCTAACGCCGGAACTATAAGTTAATTTATTTAATACTGAACAGAAATGAAAATTCAAAAATTCGACTTGAAGGTGAAGTAGTTCAGAATCGATTTTTATCGGTCAACAAACTCAAATGTTCTAACTTTTGTTCTAAATATTTTTGTGTGAGATTGAACTCCACATTTGGGAGTTTGTAGTAGGAAACAAGTGATGTATTTTTTGACATTGTTGACCTGCGTTAACCATACTTTTGAAGATATCGCAATTTTTTGCTTTAATGGCGGTTTTGTTGGCCTTAAAACTATGCTCACCTTTTGTTTATATCAAAGAGATAATTTAGTTGTTGCAACCAAGGTAAAAACACATGGTTTTTGCAAACATTTTAAAATAGCGAGTTTCTTAGTCTTAAAGGAACTTTTCCATGTTCTAAAGAAAAGTTTTTTCTTTTTTGTCCTCGTGTTTCAATTAATTATAATAATAAATTTAGCGAGATTGATTAAGAGATCATATCTAAAGGAAATTTTCCTTTAATTTCATAGCTTATTGTCTTGAATCTGCCATCAAACAAAATGAAAAGCTAAAACGATGAGTCATAAACCAAGTGCAACAACAAAACAAGAGTATCAAACAAAAGACTTAAGACACAAACCTGAGCTCGTGGTCATGCCAAACTTTTCGATGCGCTTCAATACAATCCCTTCGCTCCAACATTATTTACCCTTGATGCAATTGAAAAAACCCTAACAATTACTTGCTTTTCCTCAGCAAAAGAGGAGACGAATAATAAACAAAAAAAAAAAGAGGAAGAAAATAAAAGCGTGCCACTATCACTTCCATGGCAAAGATGCATTATAACAAATTTTCATAGTCATACATCAGTGGATTTTACTAAAACAGAGGGAGGGGTGGCTTCCATGTTCATATGACTATTCCAACGAAAACAAAAACTGCAGTTCCACCAAAGTAAAGGGAAAATGAAAAAAAAAATGAAAGCATGAAAATTATAATGATTCCTCCCCCTCTCTTTCCCTCGCTCATGAACTAGAAACCCTTGAATAAAATATATACTTGGGTACTTTGACCAGCAGTCCATGGGTTTGTGTTGTGTTTTTTTTTAATTTTAAGTTGGAATAATTATTAGAATTTGTTCGACCATGACAATTTCTTGTTCGCTGTTTTTTCTATCGCTGCTGCTGCGGCGACCATTTCGACATTAACATGAAAAAGAGTGAATGCGTTCAGCGCAAGGGAAATATTTACGAGTACATGGCCTACGACCATAAATACAATTATACACAGATGCATATTAGGATGTCCCAGAAAAATTATTATATAGACAAAAATACAGTATTATAGAAAACGAAATGTCATTAAATGTAACATATCGTCATCAGAAATCCGAACGGGTAAATCATAATTTTTGAAAATTTTACGGGAGAAACAAAAAAAGCGAAATAAAATAAAAACTTTGTGGATATAAAATCGGGTTTTTCGAGATAATATAATGCAATGTAATTAATTTTATAATAGACGAGAATCACGTTAAGTGAGTAAGGAAACTTGCTTGTGGTCTGTGATTTTGATGAAAGTTGGTGGAAATGTTAAGTAAGGTGCTCTAGTAACGGGAATACAAGTCTGTTAAAAAATATTCAAAACTATGGGAGATATGCACATTTAACACTAGAAATTTGGCAAAAATATTGAAAAGTGATTGCATACGAATGCTCATAACTTTTATTCTACGACAGATATTTAACTACTTTTTTAAAAAAAAACACAGAAAATTTAATGGGGCATGTTTATTATCATTTGAAAGAACATTCTTTGGTATTTATTTTTTGATCATTATGTCTATCAAATGTTGGCCGCGGCTACGTCTCAGATGGTCCATTCGTTGAGTCCAATTTTCGACGACTCGATTATGTTGACCATAAGTTGAGCGAAGTGCATGAAACACATTCCTCACAGAACGTGAATTTTCGTAATAAAGTTGAACGTTTTGTAAACGTTGTTCAGGCGTAAGTCTTTCCATGACGAAATGCCAAACAATACTTAACAAAAATAACATGACAGCATGACACGACTCACACGTGATCTGTCAAACAAAGGCTATTGAAAAAAGTATCTCTACTTGGATCACCCGTTACATTATCCCCTGGCTGGAGAAAATTTATGTAGACTGTATCAGGCTTTCATACATCCCGAATCGATGGAAGGACACCAAAGTGGTATTCATACCCAAAGCGGGAAAGATATCGCACACTAGGCCAAAATACTTTAGACCAATTAGCCTATCAACCTTCCTATTGAAAGGTCTTGAAAAACTTTAAGATTATTTCATTAGGGAAAACCTTGATACAAAACTCCTGTCGGGGAATCAACATGCTTACAATAAGGGAAAGTCTAAAATCAGCCCTGCACGAACTTGTGAGCACTATCGAATCGTCCCTATATTTCAAGGAATTCACCATGGTGGCATTTTTTGACATTGAAGGAGCTTTTAACAACATTCATTCAAATGCGGAAATTGCGGCACTGTCACATCTAAAGGTAAACTATAGCTTGATTAGACTTATACACAGCCTGCTCAACAGAAGACGCATAATAACGTGTCTTGGGTCAACAACTATAACAAGGTTTTTAAACAGAGGGACCCCATAAAGAGGAGTACTGTCTCCCCTAATTTCGAACCTAGCGGTGAATGAAATTCTGCTAGATCTAGAACGTTGTGGCCGCAAGGTCGTGGCAATCGCAGTGAGTGGCAAATTCGAAAATGTACTCAGAGACATCTTACAGGTGGCTCTGAACAACTTGGCTAGATGGACCAGAAGCTGCGGTTTGGACGGTAATCCAAACAAGACGGAATTGGTTATCTTTACTAGGATGGCCAACGTCGCGTTATATTCCTGCAGGAAGGCTGTAGGATCGCGGTGGGGCCTCTCTCCTAAAATAGTCTATTGGATATATATGGTAGTAGTTCGCCAATACTGTTATACGGCATTGTGGTATGGTGGACGGCAACTGACAAACTAACCATCACCAACCTACTATCAAAGGTTCAGAGAACTGCATGCCTGTGCATAAGCGGAGCCTTAAGGACTACAGCGACTGAATCTCTACAAGCCCTTCTCCATATACTGCCGATTAATATTGTGGCGAGAGAAGTTGCAACAAGAGCGACATTAAGATTAAACTGCCTATCAATGTGGAGGACCAAGAACTACGGTCACATGAGGATATCAAAGTGTAGTGCTATGGTAACGGACCGAGTGGACTATATAACGGTACACACCTTCGAGAGGAACTACATCACTATGATACCAGCCAGAGATGAATGGGTTGACAGAATAACAGGTAATAAAAACTATCTCCTCTTCTATATGGATGGTTCTAAGCTTGATGAAAAGGTTGGCTTCGGTGTACACTGTGAAGAACATAGTTTGGATATAGCTCACAGACTACCAGATACCTGCAGTGTCTATCAAGCCGAAATAATGGCAATATGGGAAGTCGCCAAGTGGCTGAGTCGCAACATAGTAACCAACACTGGCGTTGTCATTTTCTCGGACAGCCAGGCTGCCATCAATACTCTCGAGGCTACATCACTAAATGCACAAACAGCCCTTGACTGCCGCAGATCTTCTAACGAGATGGCTGAGCAGATTAATATACACCTCATATGGATGCCTGGGCATAGGATTCCTTGGGGAACTGCAAAGTTTGCTAGGAAAGGGACGACATTACAAATTCTCGAAGAATTTGCATATATTGGTGCGCCACTATCCACGTGCAAGCTTTGGCTTAGGCAAGAGGCAATGAGGCAGTCCCAACGAAAGGTGGATAGAAATCTTGCTATGCGACTGTCCCGCTTTGACTAAACGACGACTGGGCATACTGGGTCGGCCTTTCTAGGCAGTCTAACAGATCTTTCCGGTACCGATATTCGTACTATCGATAAATTTGTATATCAAACAGGTTGGTTTCGATGAGGGGCATAATAGCCCGTGGTAACACTAGGGACTTAAAATGGTCCATGTGAGCTGACAAGAAAAAAACGGCTGCCACCTTAACCTAAACCTACACGTTGAACTTCAAAGGGAAATTGGGCGGAGCCCTACTTTTATTATAGCAGGTATAGTGGAACAATTAAAAAATGCCATTTTTGGGGATTTTCGAATTTATTATGGGAAATAAGTGATTGGCGTCATTTATTCGTTTTCCGATGTCAATACCTGCAAATTATTTCATTGAAATATATTCACTTTTAAAAATTTTATGGAATTGTTATATATCTGTCAGCATTGGAAAATTAAATTTTCATAATATACACCGATTTCTCTCAAATAAATTTTTCTGAATTGACAACAATTATATATTTATATTTTGAAAAAATTTACATTTTTTAAGAAATCGAGATTAATATCCCACAATTCCAAAAATAAATTTAAAAATCCCAAAAATATTTTTTTTTAGTTTTCACTTAAATCTACTGTACTAAACGCCGGGCTCAAAATTCCTTTTGCCGTTTACCGTGTAACACATTACTACATATCGTCATCTGAAATCCAAAATCACGTAACATCAAAAAATCAAAATTAATTTTATGATTGATTATAGTCTATTAGGCTAACGACACATTCCTTCAAAATTTTGGAGTTCAATATCAAAAATTTACCATTTTATGAGCGATATTCATAATGCGTTACAGCAAACAAAAAAAAAGCGGAAATATGTATAAAATTTTATTTTATTTAATTCAGAATGTACGCCAGGGACGTATCTAGGGGGGTGGGCCCGAAATGTTTTAACCATTGGCATAAACTATATACAATTTTCAAAATCACTCAAAAAAAAATAAAACACCAAAAATATTTGGGAGGCAGTTCAAAAAAAACAATACAAAAGCGTAAAAAATGGTAACAGTAAAAGTAATAACAACTAAAAATAAGAAAAGTGCATGTTCACGATTTTTTGATTGGTGCTAGCCAGAAATTAGCTGAAATAAGTATATGGATTAGCTGAAATAAGTATATGGATTGATTATTGGAAGCAGAAGAATGATAAGCCATCAAATGCATTAGATGCTATTTTAGTTTTTGTTCTCGACGTTAAGAAGAATAAAAACTTATCTCCGGAACAGATTGGAGGGAGAAAGGCTATCTTATCTGGCTTTGATGTCTATATACAAAGATGAAGTCAAAATAATTGATATATTTCTTTCAAAAAATCGAAGATTAAATTTTTAACCTTTACGTATTTTATTATTAAAAGTTTTAATGATCTCGTACTAAAGTACATATTTATATTTAGGAATAAAATTCGAATAAAAAAACTAAGGAAATTAACTTCCCTTTTCTACACAATAAACGCAATTTTTATTTATTTTATTTTATATGAATTACAATACAAAGTAAATTTATATTCTAACTAGCGGACCCGGCGAACTTCGCCTCGCCCCAATTTAACGCCTTCAGATAAACTCCAGAGTGATAATAAAACACAGATAGTTAAAATTTTAATGCGATTTGTTTAAAAGGAATCGAAATCAGTAGAGATAAATCGAATCAGATGATAAACAACAAACAACGAAGACAGAAGACAGGCAACGTACAGATGACCGTGCGAAAAACAGGGAAATTCGAGATTAATTCCACAGACTTCCTACGATTGGTTTTGAGATTTATTGATTGTCATCGCAAAAGCCAATCGTACAGGGAACTGAATCCGCTTGAATTGGAATGAAAGATCAGTTGGAATAATCGGAATTCGTGGGATATGGACTTCCTCTCCTTTGAATTTTCCCTTGATGATCGTCGCCTGAATCACATTGTCCATCAGTTTCATAATGGACAACCGCGAACTATGCACAATTTCGGATGATTCAGATTCCGCAACATGATTATGATCGATTCCACCTTCAGCTGTAAATTATGCGGCGGAGCTCCTGGCACATCAAGCTAGTTCGATTTTACTTTGAATAATAAAATTCATGCTATCGACGTCCTTATTCTTCGTTGCTAATATTGCCCATTCACTAATCTAATCGAGATTTGGAAACACTTTGGTGATGAGTTCCTCGTTCGACGATGTGAACTCGCAAAAATTTGCCGGGAACAATATCAATGCAGTGGAAACATCAATAGTAATTTGGCCATTGCCAAGCGCCAACAGTTGTTTCGAGAATTCAAGAGCCGATGAGTCGTTCTGCAACGCGACTCTCATGTTCGTGGTCAATTTCAACTTCTTGACATAACTTCTTGACATGCAGCCACAAAGACCACTATTTCAGGCATGCATTAATTTCATCGGCAGTAGATTTCGGGATGACGGGAAGCGTTTGACGAAAATCTCCGGAGAGCAATATCAGACTCACCAAATTGTCTCAAATCACGTCGTAAATCCTTCATCGTTCGGTGAATTGCCTCCAGAGCTCGTTTATGCGCCATCGTGCATTCATCCGAAATTATGATTTTGCAATGCCCGCAATCGAATAAGATAACCTTACCTCTTATACTCAAACTTATTATCTGAAAAAATGTTCGAATTGATAAATATCGTGAATTTTAATTGATCGTAATGCTTGTACCGTTTGCCGATGTGATACGCGAAATCAGTGTAACAATACGCAAAACTCGAATGAATTGCACCAAGAAAAATAGCACATACTCGTACATATGTTTAATAGAAAACTTTTTTGTTTAATAGAAAATTAATAAAAAAAATTTGGATTGAAAAAGAGAGCAGTAGATAGGAACAGTAGGAATCTCGCAAGAAATAGCAATTTTCGATTTTCCCAATTTTCCGACTTTTCCGGAGGGTTTCCCAAAATTTTCTTTCGTAACAACCTTCTCCAGGCAAATACGAACAACTGAAAAAAAAATTGAGCCAAATCGCTCCAGCCGTTCTGACGTGATGCCATTACACAGATGGACCGTTTCATTTTTATATATATAGATTATAAGGTCCAGGGGAAGGCCGGGTTACAAAGACCATATGGCTAAATTTTTTTGCAGCGACAGACCAGAGCCTCTGGTGGGTATCGAACCCACGACCCCCAAACTCATAGGCAAGTACGCTACCAACTCACCTACTGGGGCGCTCACTAATTTTTAATTGTTTATCTTTGTTATGGAAAAAAAGGTTGGGAAAAAATTACGTATTAACACCGTGGCCCAGTTACATTTACGACTTACATACTTGCTTACGAATAAACCAAAAAATCAAAAATTAAGTTATTGATAGGTAATTGTTATTATATTATTCTGAATTTCAATTGACGTATTTTGAACCTGTGAATTTCAATGATATTTTGACATAAATGTAAATGGCGTGAAACTTATTTCGAAAATTATGGATTACTCAATGACATTTAAAACACGTTATAATATTATAAATCTAAGAATCAAAGCCATTTGGGCTAGGAACACCCTAATAAACACATTTTCATATTAACACGTTATCTGCAGAGTATGAATAGACTATTCCCCCTTTTTCTGGGGAAATATTTTTTGTTATTATTTTTTTTCCAAAGGTTCAGTGTTCGCTATACGATCATTGAACAAGATCATTGTACAATAGTTTAGTTAACACAGAAATGGAGTGTTTGGAAGTTTATATGTACTCCAAAAAAATATCATGAGGGGGGTACTACTGCTAGGAATAAGTTCAAGTTCTGCATTACAGATACACATACTCATGTAGTACAACGAGTATGTATATACGCCGGCGCAAAGCATCGTATGCCAACAGTAGGCAATAGTGGGTAATGGGCCATAGGCCATGTGTCACATGGTCGTCTGTCCGGCCATCGTCAACGTATGGTAATTTTCCAACGTTGACGGGTCAACGGTATTTGTCGTGCCTCACAACGTCAATACTCGAAAAGTTTGAAAGTTATTCTACCTTGAAATGATTAAAGTGCTAATTTCGTTGTTAGGAAGTGAGAGGGTTGTTTGTTTACCCGACCTACCGACCAACCAACCAAATCCTCATTAGAGTATAAAAAAGGAAAAAACAGGACATTGTGAAAAGGCTACTAACCGCCCGACTAGCAAAAGGATATGACCCAAACACCCACCACCACTACCACCACCAACCACAAACATTAACTGGACATGCAGAGGAGGACTACAAAGGATATGTTTTATTGATTGCACGAGGCAGCTGATGTTTGAAAAGGAGTGAAATAATTTGAATGCATTTCGGGAAAAGCTAAGTTTGCAGAGGAAGTCGGCGACACAGGAAACGAAAATGTTTTTATTTACAGCGGCTGACAATAGTTTTAACAATGAACGGAAATGTGTGCAATACGTTTCCCTTTTTAACAAACGTTACAGAAATTAAAAAATTTAACGAATATTCCAGATTATTAATTTGGATCGAAAAGAATATCCATACGGCACCAAAATACAAACATATTCGAAATTTTGTTGATTTTTATTTGATTTTTATTAAAACCTAATTTGTTTTCGATTTAGAATGTTGTATTTTGAATATTATTTATGGTTCATCTAGTATTTTTTTAAGCATATGGTTTTTGACAATCACAACTCTTTCCCGCTCCAACAAAATTCAGTATCATATATCCATGGAACGAAATTAATCTGTTTACTCTTGAGCAAAGTTTAGGAAATAATGCAACCTTATTTCCAAAGTTTATTGAACAGATGTTTTGATCGAAATTAGGTACCCGCCGCCTAATTCGGCCGTTTCTTAACCAGACAGAATAGAAGACATCCGATTGCGACAAAACTTGGCATGATTATAGAAGAGGTATCAGAGAAGTTGAGTTTTTAATTAGTGCCCCTACGGTAAACAGGAGCCTGTAGCTCTCAAGGTTGGCCAACACGAGTGAACAAAATGTTTCATAATTCATCATTTTAATAACCGATGTCTACAACAGATTTTGTATACCTAAGATTTATCTCGTACAGTTTCCGAGAATTTAATTCCATTTTTCTCCCGACCCTGTCATAGTATTTTGTGAATATCGGAGCAGAATATGCACCAATTTCTTTCACATTATCTTTTCTGAATTAGCGACAAAATTTTCTCTATGATGAAAAATGAGATATACCAATTATTTATGGGGTTCCATGAAGGACTGATGTAATGCGAACAATTCATTATAGATTCACACTCTTAAAACGAATATCGAACAAGCCATTTGATCCGATATACCCAATAAGCTAAAAGTGTTGTTTCCAAGCGTCTGCAATTTACACCATTTTTATACCCTCCACCATAGGATGGGGGTATACTATCTTGGTCATTCCATTTGCAACGCCTCGAAATATTGATCTGCGACCCCATAAAGTATTTTTGTTGGTCGTAAAATTCTGAGATGAATTAGCCATGTCCGTCTGTCTGTCTGTTGTAATCACGCTACAGTTCGTAATAATAGAGCTAGGTTGATCAAATTTGGTAAAAATATGTCTAATATTTGCAGGTCGTTTGGGATTGCAAATGGGCCATATCGATCGATGTTTTGATACAGCTCCCCTATAGAGGTCGTTCCAAAATATAGTTTTTGAGCCATAGATACCACATTTTTTAAAGCAATTTAGCTGAAACTTTGCAGTTTGTATTCTATTTTGACAAGCAATCTTTGCAGAAAAAATTTTTCCAGATCGGTTCATATTTTGTTATATTCACCCTATAGAGGTCGCTCCAAAATACGCTTATTTAAGCCATTAATACCATATTTTCTAAGCAATCTAGCTGAATCTTTGCAGTTTGTATTGTATTTTGGCAAGAATTAATCTCAATAAGATGTATATAAATCAGATTATATATTTTATTGTAGTCCCCGTGTAGAGGTTGCTCTCAAATATGCTTATTTAAACCACAAATATGTGGTATTTTTAGATGAAGATTTTGGCTAAGGAAATTGGAGCCTTAAAAGCGTTCGTTTATTTAATAATTTGCTTAAACAGAAAGTATCCTTCCATGATTTGCTCCATATCCAAAGATTTTTCCAGTTATAGAATTGAATGCAATCCATGGTGGAGGGTATATAAGCTTCGACATGGCCGAACTTAACGCTTTTACTTGTTTACACTAAAACGTGACAAATACAAAAAATTAGTTACCCATGACTTCTGTTAGAATCACCTCAATGTCTTCACACAGAAAACGTGACAAATACAAAAAAATAGTTACCCATGACTTCTGTTAGAATCACCTTAATGTCTTCAAATTGTTTGTTTTATATTAATTTTCCGATAGCTTTACTCTGACCAAGAATGAGCAAAAATATGTCCACCGTTCTGACATCTTCCACATAAATTCGAAATTCTACTAAATAGAAAAACATGACCCCATTTTGGTGGGGTGCAATGAGAAATAGTTTCACGTGCGGCATCTCTACTCTGTCCATTTTTCAAACACTCTCGCTGTTCCCATCGATCGATTGTGTTGACAATCGAGAAACAAGAGCTACAAAATGATCGATGTTTGAACATTTTTTACCATTTTTATACCCTCACTTTAGTGTGACGAAGGTATATATCATTTGCTACGGAAAAAAGTGTAACACATCGAAGGAGTGATCTAAGACCCTAAGTATGTTCGGAGGAAATCCGTTTTGGGTCATTTTAAGTCGAATGAGCAATGTCCGTCCGTCTGTCTGTCTGTCTGTCTGTCTGTCTGTCTGTCTGTCTGTCTGTCTGCTGGCTGGTGCGCACGATAACTCTCGAAAGGACTAACCGATTGACTTCAAATTTGGTATGTGGTAATATTTTGATCTATCTCCGGATGAGTTCGAAGATGGGCCATATTGGTCTACTCCTTCTGGTACCTCCCACACAAAGGGTTAAAATTTAGTGAAATATTGATTCTTTAATAACTTCTATACTACTTATTCGAATCTTTTGAAATTCTGCACATAATATTAGTATATTAGTCGCTATTAACTCGAGAAAAATGAGTGAAGTTGGCATGCCCCTTTTGGTACCTCCCACACAAATGGACCATTTTGCATCAAAATTTAACTGCTTATAACGTTAATACAAGTGCATAAAAATGCTTGAAATTTTCTACAGTATAATGTTTTTGTAGCGCCTATAGTCCGGTAAAAAATGGGCATTATTGTACAGCCCCTTTTGGTACCTCCCACACAAATGGACCGTTTCGTACCAAAAGTAAACGGCTTGTAACTTTAATACCAGTGCATACAAATACTTGAAATTTTGTACAGTGTAATGCTGTTATAGTGCCTATAGTCCTGTAAAAAGTGGGCGTTATCACCCCGCCCCTTTTTGTACCTCCCACACAAAATGACCAAATCATACCAAAATTACATAGCTCGTAACGTTAATATACCAGTGCACATAAACGCTTATAGTTCAGCACAATGCAATGTATTTAAGAATGTATTTACCGAAAAATATGTGTATTTGGAAAACCCCTTCTGGTACCTCCCACACAAATTGACAGATTTATTGGTGTAATGTTATATATTACATTACTCACAAAGTGAGGGTATACCTTAGTCGGTTTACCCGACTGAAACTTTCTTACTTGTTTCTTTTCCACATTGGCTGACCCCCCACCCTCAGATGTTCAAGTGTATTCATTATCCCCCCTAAAACAAAGACAATTTCATTTCTCGGAAATGAGAAAAAAAAACACACATTCCAATTAGATTTTATTTGACTCCAACACTATCGCCACCAAAAAAACACTCCAAATGGAAAGAAAACAGCAGCTAAACATGTTCATTTTCAACAGCATCTTTAGGTCGTTTTTTATGGCCCTTCACCGGCAGAGTCAGATGCAGAGTAATCGTCAGCGGTCGTTGCAATGGGGATCCATCCATCCGTTCATATTATTTCATTTTGTTTTTCTCTTTCCGCACAAAAGCACCTCCTCAATGACTAATAAAAATTCGGAATTTTGTTTTCTGTTTCGTTGTAGAATTTTCCAAAATAAAACTGAGGTTAATTAATCTTCAGATTTGTTTGGATTGTACGCTCTTCCTGGAGTAGAAGAAAAGCGTTTAGAAGCGATAGAAGTGCGATTGGTATGAAGCGGGAAATATGAACGAAATAGAGACAACATTCTGTACGGATTGCACAGTGCTTACAAACGAAATGTATGTCGGCTAAAGACTGTATTGAAAGAGGATATGAAAATTAATTGTAGTAAAATAAAACAAGTAGGAAAGTGTCAATCGAGTGAGCTAATAGGAAATTATGTTGAGAAATAAAGAAAAAATTTCCAAAATGTGTTGTGTTTTGTTTTTTGAAATTTTCATGAGCGTTTGAAATTATAAAAATAACTTGTTTGATTTACAAAAATTTTTGCTATTTAGAATTAAGAACTAGTTGTTTTAGGAAATCAATTTTTAATTAAAATAGTTTAATTTTTCTACTTTTTAATTAAAATTTTTAAATCTGTTGTTTTTTGAAAAATAATCGCGAAATATTTTCTTAAAGGTTTTTTCTGCACATATATTCTTTTAACATCTATCGGACAAAAAAATACAAATATTTTTTAGAGTTTAGTTTTCAGATATTTTCACACAAATCGACGTTATTTGTATTTTTGTGTGAAATGTGGAAACTTATATTCCGTTTTGGCATTGAGAATAAATATTGATATTTTCGTTCTTGTACCACTGTGCTTAACTGAATGATATAGTGCCTCCCTCGTCAGGTTGTTGTCGGAGTTTGATGTTGTATTTGTCTTGTTGGTCGAATTGATATTTAATCTTCTTCAAAAGCGTGGAAACAACGTTCATTGCAATTGTAGTAGTCATCCACATCCAAATCATTTTGATGATGACGACGATGTTCATCATGATTGTGTTCTGAGCCCATCTAAGGAACATTACCTGGGCATGGGATGCATGTGCACGCAGGCGACATACAAATGTACTTATAAACGGTTTTCCAGTAAGGGCGTATCGATGTTCAAATGGAATCCTGTGTTAAATTACTTTTTTTATTTGACATCGTCCAAATGTCTGCAGCGACTTAGAACGGTGACACGCATCAGAGAGGTTATTTTTAAACCCTCCACAATAGGATGGATATTCATTTTGTCACTCCCTTTGAATAGCTTCGAAATATTTATCAGGGACCCCATATAGTATATATGGGGAATTCCAGAACAAATCGAGGGGTTCAAAAAATTTCGGCTTTGTGGAAATTTTTAGATTTTTCCCGATAACTCGTTCCTCGTTCCCATATGGGGAATTCCACAACAAATCGACGGGTTAAACAAAATTTCGGTTTTGATTTTTCCATTTTTTTTTTTTATATTTTTTAGTACACCTGAGCAAACTCCGTGGAATTTTTTGAGGTTATTGCGATAACTCGTCTCGAAGTTATCGATATTTAAAATTCGATAAGATATGACTCTGAGTATTGGGATTTTGGTCATAACTTCTTAAGTAATGGTCCGATATGAACAATTTTTTTTTTGAAAAGTTGGCATTTTTCGTTGCATTTCAGAAAAAAATACAAAAAAATATATAATTTTTTGGTGGGCGATTTTTAAGTTTTAAAATTAAATTTTATTTTTTTATTTATTTGTACTGTCCGATTTTCGCGAATTTTTATATCTTAACTTATGATGAAAGTGTGCCTAAAATAAAAAAAAATTACGATTTATTTATATCGTATTTATTTATTTAAAAACGATATATTAAAAAACCTTTAAATTGCCATAACAATGTATTGTGGGAACCTTTTTTTGAATACATCACCATAACAATGTATTGTGGGCACCTATAGTGATTTTTCACGAGGAACCTTTTTTTGAATACATCACCCAAAAAATTCATCAATTTCTACTACTTTCTATATTTACATAGTTATTATGTAGGGACATTATCAGGGATGAGGGATCAACGGGGGTGGCGCGTGTGTTAGAAGAAATACTTCCTGAAGTGACTCCTTTATTTTGTTCTTTGACGTGGAACATATATTCCGAAGCCTTCACGCTACAAACACAGTGGTTTGCACCAATTTTTTTTTTAAATTTTAAAAAGTGTAAAAGAAATATAAATAATTTTAGACCCACTTCCATTCAAAGGTTATATGTTAGAGATTTAATACAGGTTAAAAATATAAAAAAAATCGCGAAAATCACAGAGTACAAACAATTTAAAAAATTACATTTAAATTTCAAAACCTAAAAACATCACTCAAAAAACGTTTTCATATTTTTTTAAATTTTTTTCTGGAATGTACCGAAAAATAAAAACGTTTCAAACAAGTAAAAGCGTTAGGTTCGGCCATGCCGAATCTTATATACCCTCCACCGTGGATTACATTCAATTGTTATTACTGGATAGATCTTTGGATATGGAGCAAATCATGAAACGATCCTTTTTGTTTATGTAAATTATTAAAAAAAACGAGCGCTGCCCTTTTTAGGCCGCATATTCTTTAGTGAAACTCTTCACCTGAAAATTGTTGTATTTATAGTTTAAAATAGCTTTTTTGTGAGCTACATCTACACGGGAACGGCAACAAAATAAAATTTTATTTGTATACAGTTTATTGAGATGAATTCTTGCCAAAATATAATATAAACTGCAAAGTTTGAGCTAAATTTCTTAGAAAATTTGGTTTTTATGGCTTAACTTTTTGGGATTTAAAAAATGTTTAATTCAATTAATTCTTGTCTAAATTAAATACAAACTGCAAGATTCAGTTAAAATGCTTAGAAAATATGGTATTTATGGCTTAAATACGTATATATTTTGGAGCGACCTCTATAGGGTGAATATAACAAAATATGAACCGATTTGTAAAATTTTTGCTGTGATGAATTCTTGTCAAAATATAATACAAACTGCAAAGTTTCTGTTCCCCTCTATAGGGGAGCTATATCAAAACATTGACCGATATGGCCCATTGGCAATTCCAAACAACCTGCAACTATAAGAAAAATTTCTGCCAAATTTGATCAACCTAGCTCTATTATTACAGACTGTAGTGTGATTACAACAGACGGACGGACGGACAGGGCTAAATCGTCATAGAACTTTACGACGATTAAGAATAAATATACTTTATGGGGTCTCCATCAATATTTAGATGGAGACCCACATCCTATGGTGGAGGGTATTAAAAAAGACCACCTCGGACCATAACTTAAGAAGTTATAACCAAACCCGTAAATAGAGTGAATTGTTAAATATCGATAACTTCTGAACAAGTTATCGCAAAAATCACAATAAAAATCCGCTAAGAGTTTCTTCAGGTGTACTAAATTTTATAAGAAAAGGAAAAAATTAAAACCGAATTTTATTTGAGCCCGCCGATTTGTCGTGGAATTTCCCATATATTTTCAATAGCTGCCCACTTCGAGTCATTTCCGTGAAAAATAATTTTACTCTTAAACCGTCCTACTGGAATTTCGATAATAATTTGGAGGTGTAGCTAAATCGTGCAACAATACATGAAATCAGTGACGGAGTAATAACCAGCATTACCGCTAGTGACTGTCAATATCTACCCACCCTAATTGGAAATCCCTTTTATGTAATCACAGACTACAGGAACAGTTAGTTCTTTCCTATTTCCACTTCGAATAAATGAGAAAAGTGAGTCATGGTTTCCACATAAAACACAAACTGAAAAAATGCTTAAAAGTTTCCATAGCTGTAAATGGGGATTAGATGGATGGATGGGTGGGATGGAATGAGAAGTATGTTGATCATTAAATTAGGCATCAATTGTCATGTTATTCATTCATAGTGTTCGTGTTGTTGTTGTTGGTTCTTCGCCTACTTCCAGCCGGGATGGTAGTAATTCCATAAAGCTATGGAGACCCTTGAATTATTACACCACCACTAAAAACAACAACGACGGTGGCGGCGAAACTCCCGCAGTGCTTCGCTTTATTTTCAAGATGGAATCTCTGGAATGTATCCTCATGTTAATGTGTCGTGTGAGGCCAAATAATTAATGATGGGTAATTTTCAAGAAATCTAATAAATTTGATGAGTTGCTCGTCTCTCATAAAAACTTTAATATTGTTGTATTTCTCTTTCATGATTTTTGGTTAAAGAATGAATGGATGGATGGAGGAAGTTTGGGAGGGAAGTAGAAAATTATAAAACAATTCTGTTCGTACGCAGAGTCGCCGCAATAAAAGCGTTGTGATCTTTTATTATAATTCACTTAAAGTGGTACTGAATGAAGTGGGTGCTCTTTTGTAGCCATAGGTCATAAATCTTCGTTTTGAAGGCGGCAACTTTGAAGCTCATTAAGAGTGGGATGATGATCTTGTTTCCTTTGGGTGCTAACAAGATTTGAAAGTATTCTATAACATTGGTGTTATGTGGCCATACACAAGTGTTTGCGCAAAGACATATAAAGCTTAAGGATTCAAGGACAAACTGCTGGAGATTTTTTCGCGGAATTTTCCATGAATTCCCATAAAAAATTGTCCAACAAAGGGTTTCACACATTTGAAAGCAACTTTGTATGTTTTATTGTTTTTCACGATTAATACAATGGCCAATTTACGGTGACTTAGCTCCTCTTTTAACATTTTTAAAGATTCCGGGAATAATTGGAAGACGATGTGTGTGCGGCATCCTTGAAATTCATTAAGGACTTGTTTTAACTCCTACAAACAATGGCTTGTTTAGAGTTGGACTCGAAAAATACTTTAAGGAATCGCAATGGACATTCGAGAACAATTGCACAGAGAATCTTTGATTGTAAGAATTCTGAGAATAATCCAAGAATTTAATTGGGAAGTCAAATAATTGCATGTATGTATATATTTCTTAACAGAGGCATTTAATTATTTTTTATTTTTTTAAATTTTTCCTAAATGTAAGTCGGCTTAACCGACTAAGGTATACCCTCACTTGGTGAGTAATGTATTATGGCAGATGTTATGGGAATGTTGTGTTCGCATAAATCTGTCGATTTGTGAGGGGTACCAGAAGGGGCTTGACAAACACACCTATTTTCCGACGATCAATAGATACTTCCAAGACATTGCACGGTATAGAATTGTTTTTATTCGTGTGGTTTTGCTGAGGAAATTAAAAAATAACTGCTATCAAAATTTTGTTCTTCTCACTGTAGGAGGCTTAACAAAGGAATTACAGCCATTTTAAGTTTTGCCAAGAAAATTCAATATGTTGACCAACAAATAAGTGCTATCAAAATTTAGTTCTTTTCACTGTAGGGGGCTTAATAAAGGAATTACATCCATTTTAAGTTTTGCTAAGGTAATTCAAAAAATAGGTGATATCAAAATTTAGTCCTTTTCACTGTAGGAAGCTTAATAAAGGAATTACAGCCATTTTAAGTTTTGTGAATATACCGTACAAAAAGTAAAACTTCTTGAAAATGTTAAATCTTATAATATTTATAATAACTAACGGAATTATTTGTGATTTTTTAAACGTATTTATAGTTTCAATAAACAATCGACAGATGGATCACGTTTTCCACCTCAAGTCTTCCAAACGTACCAAACAACAATGGTTCATAACGTTTGTGAAAATGTATATAAAACATTGAAACTAGGAACCTAAATGTCGTCATCTTAGAATTCCTTTTTGCAAAAACTCCAAAGCGACAAAGAAATGTTAACCCAGTTTTTAATCGAAATACATGTTCTCATTTGTTTGAGATATAGTATATCTCGAGTCAATCTTCATAATCACCAAAGAAAACACATGCAATCCCAAATTTTAATCATAAATATATCTTGGAGCAAGTTATGCGCGTTGTTATGACCTTTCATGGTCTTCAGATGTAGGGTCAAAACTTAGGTAAACGACACAGGAAATTATTCTGTGTTAAATAGTGCGGATATTGCTTAACAACAACTGTGGCTAACTAAACTGACACTTTAGGTCGCAATTAAATTGCTTAATTAGTTGACGTTTTAAAAAATAATCTTTAATGGCAGATTTGTATGCGATGCGAATTACTCGTATACGTAGTAGTTGCGGCTACACCGGAGACCGAGCACTAGGAGTGTGTCTATTTATCGGTAGTTAAGATAATACGAATGATGTCAGACGGTGTAATTTGCAATTTAATCTTAAGCGGCGGCAGTCGTTGTAGAAGTAATTAAAAACGTTTCACAAATGATGTCACTTTAAAAGTAATTAAGAAATTAAATAAGTTTTTATTTTTAAATACTGCAACTAAAATGTTTATAAATAGAAAAAGGTTATTAATTATGAAAATCTTATAACATAGGGTGTTATATTTTTGTTAGGAAAATGAAAAAATCTATGAAACAATAAAACTATAACGTTAACAAGTAAGAAAGTTCAGTCGGGTAAACTGACTTATGAATCCCCTCACATTGAATCCCAAAAAAAAAATTAGTATAATTATTTCTTTTTTTGTTTTAATTAAATTATTATCAATTTAAATTGCATTTAATAACTTTAAATTATGTACTGGTATTAAAGTTATAAGATTTTAACTTTTGGTGTCAAATGGTCTATTTGTGTGGGAGGTACCAAAAGGGGTGTGGCAACTTCGCCCGTTTTTCTCGAGGTAATAGTGACGAGTAGAGGATTCAAATATGTAGTATAGAAGTTATTAAAAAATCTATATTTCAATAAATGTTAACCCTTTGTGTGGGATGTACTAGAAGGAGTGGACCAATATGGCCCATCTTCGAACTTAGCCGGATATAGAAGAAAATTTACCAATACCAATTTTCCCGACTTTTCGCGTATTTACAGAGTCCCGATTATTGAAGTAATTTAGGGGGGAAATCCCGACTTTTTCCATCTACTCTCTACACTATGGAAAATAAAAGCGCAGTAAAAAAAATAATAAAGAAAATGCTATTATCATATGTACTTGTTATGTACTTTTGTAATTTTTCCGTCACTAATCTTTCATTTTTCAAGAAATGTAAATTTTGAACTTATATATCTTATCTTATCAACTTATATATCGGGTCCGTCAATAAGAGCGCTACAAAAGTTTTTTTTTTTAATAAAAACAAAAACGGTTTTAGATGTCAATGAAATTCTTTATTCCTGTGAAAATACGTTCGATGCCATTATGTATGGAACTCGATTTCTTTTGAATCCACGGGCACGCTTGCAGAAGACCAGACTCTGAACCCAATTTTCGACGGTTTTCAAGCATAAGTCGGCCGATACTGCTGCAATTTCACGTTCGATATTCGTACGAAGTTCATCAATCTCGCTGGCTTGTTGGCATAGACCATAAACTTGACGTAGCCCCACAGGAAATAGTCTAACGGCGTCAAATCGCACGACCGAGGTGGCCAATCGACTGGACCATTTCGTGAGATAACACGTTCTCCAAACTTGGTTTCCAATAAATTGATTGTGGCATTCGCTGTGTGGCTTGTGGCGCCGTCCTGTTGGAACCACATGACCTCCAAGCCCATATCATCCAATTGGGGCCAAAAATATTCGGTTATCATTGAACGGTAGCGATTCCCATTCACAGTAACGTGCCGGTCTTGATCATCACGGAAGAAGTACGGCCCAATGACGCCGCCGGCCCATAAACCGCACCAAACCGTAATTTTTTCGGGATGCAATGATGACTCACGGAGTACGTGTGGATTGCTGTCTGACCAATAACGCATATTTTCAGCCAGAAATGAACCTCATCGCTGAAGATGATTTTTCGATTTTTCGCGCTCTTAACGTTGAGGCCACTGACTCCGAATTTCGGTAGTAAATTTTAATAATTTCGACTCGTTGTTGGCTCGTATATCTTTCCATTTTGAAATGGCAAACCTTACTGAAGAGAAATGTCAAAAGAGCGGCAAAAAATATTGCTAAAAACTCTTTAAAAGAATAGCTATTAACGTGGGCGAATTTGGTAGAATTTTCAAAAGTTATACAAATTGTACATGCAGTGTCCTACGAAATGTTGTACATCGACTACTACAATCTTCGAGCTATTTGTAAAGAATTGCCACGGATATGTATACCCTTGTTTCATGGCAGATGTTTGTCAGACATAGAAATGCTACAGCTAGACCCACCTTAAAGTATACCGATCGACTAAGAATTAGATATAGTTATACATAGCTCATTAGTTATAAGAGTGTATTTTACATGCAATTGTTTTGAAATTTAGCATGGTAGAGTTTTTTATCCAGAGAACAACTTTGCTCAATTTGACGAAAATCGGTTCAGATTTAGATTTATATTCCATATATATGTTTCGTCCTAATTGGCCCTTTAGCCCTATAGAAGCTACACGGGGCAAAATCGCATTTTTTGATATGTTTCAATCGAAACAAAATATATGTGGAACACCAATTTTTAAATTTGCAAAGAAATTTTATTTGAAAATCAATATAATATATTTGGAACGCATATATTATTATTTTTCATCAAATAATATTTGCAAACTAAATTTCTCAAATAAAATATGTGTTTAAGTACAAATAAAATTATTATTTAGGAATTTTTCCAAATATATTTTATTTAAAAAATATTTCCAATACTTTTGCTGCCTTTTTCGAATTTCAGTTTTAATTTTTTCTTGGTTTCGAATTGTACCTCCCAGTTCTGATACCATATGCAGCAATAACTCCTTTTTAAATCAATCATTTCGAATTTCTGAGTATTCCAAGCCATCATTAGTTGTCAATCCTGTAAGTACTTTATATTGATCTAAGATTTAACGATTTCAATTATTATTTTTACGAATATTAAACATTTCTAAAAATTTAAATTTGAATTACTTAAAAATTTAAGACAATTTATTTATTTTATGAATACTTAATGCAAATAAATATTTGTTTCGGAAATAACAGTCACATTGGGATGCAAACATATGTTTGTTTAGAATAACATCTTCCTAAATACACAATTTTTGTGTGTACCAAATATTAAATGTTTAGAGTGTACCATAAACATATATATGTTTCAAGCCGACAATATACTACAGAAGTGCTTTTTTTCAGCGTGTACTATACACATCCAACTGTTTTAAAGTAAAAGCGAATTTCGTGAAGAATAACACAAAGAAAGTATTTGTGGCAAACATAATAGTGACCTATAGTTTATATAAGTTATTTTGAATATTCTTATGTTAGACTTTTATTGAAACTGTAATGAGTTTTTTTAAAATGCCAAAACCAATAAAATATTTTCTTTTTATTTGTCCCGACAAATCCCGCTTTTAAGTCTCGGTTATCCCGACTTTTCGAATACGGCGTCTGGCAACCCTAGGTAACATAGCAAAACACGTCTAACTGTTATGTCTCTCACAAACAAATTCAACTAAGAACATATGTTCGAGGCAAGTGTGGCAACATAAAAAACGCTTATCAAATGCACGTAACCCGAGAAATTTCAAAATTCCCCTTTTCTATTGAGAATATGAATATATATTTTAATACGTTTCGACATATGTTATAATTTGTTTGTACATTGTTATTCTTGTTTGTTCTGATTTCTTATGAAGACCTTGATTTTATGTAATTATTTGTTATGTGTATAATTGAATATGTAATAATCTCCGACAATTTTTTTAGTTGTCCAACCTCACTAAAAAATATAAAATATTTTTTCTTTTGCCCGTTCACATTCTTATAATCAATTGCAAACATGTTCTCCGTCGATCCAATTGTGGGGACCTTATATTAATCTAAACATACATATAATTGTTAAGGCTTCTGATTCATTCGCTTACCTTCTCTAGAGTAAAAATTAACATTAGCGATGTAAATGAATTGTTTTTATATGCAATTCTACATACTACGGATATAACACGTTTCATAAATTATATTTCTTTCGTAAGCGATAACAATTAATAATAAATAAGCTGCTTCCGTTTTTGACTATAATTGATTGCCCATATGAATATAAACAACTTTTATTACACTGACTATAAATTATAAAAAAAATAATTTGAGAACATATGGGTAATTCCAAGACCAAAATGACTTTTTGGCCAGATATTATTTTCGAACTCTGAATACAAAATAACTTCCTGAGTTTAATTTAAATTTTAGAATGCATTAGAAAATAAATTATGAAGTATAATTTCTTCACCAATGTGGAAACACCCATATACGTAGTATGGGTATCATATTAACGAATATCTGAATGCATACTTAGATATTAAACAGAAGATGTGGAATCAATGTTCCCATCGTAATAGTTATGAATGAAGAATGAATGTCTTCTAAGTACTCAAATCACTGTCATAAAAATATATGACATTTGAATTCAAAATTATGCGAAACATTTGAGGAACTTTGATACTTACATTTTGGTATGGAGGTAAAGTGCACAGTGCTCTCTTGTTGTACAAATTTCGAAATGATCTTTGGTTAAACTTTTTTCGTTTGCAATGATGGAATCTATAAAAATAAGAATAAACATTCATGAAAAATTAAAGCTATTAAGTGTCTATTAAAAAGTACATATTATATTATATGTTGAACTATAACATTAGGCTTGATTAAATAAAATTACACCACATTTATTTATTTATATTAATTACAATACAAAGTAAATTTATATTATAATTTTACGGTCCAGGGAAAAGCCGGATTACAAAGACCATATGGCTAGATTTTGCAGCGACAGACCAGAGCCTCTGGTGAGAATCGAACCCACGACCCCACTACTAATAGGCGAGCACGCAACCAACTCACCTACTGGGACGCTCTAAAACTGCACTATATAAAACAAGTAAGAAAGTCCAGTCGGGTAATCCGACTTATGAATCCCTTGAGTCCCAAAAAAATATTCGTATATTTATTTTTTTTTATTTTATTTAAATTATAATCAATTTATATTGCATTTAATACATTTAATGTACTGGTAAAGTAATAAACTGTTTATATTAGCCTCCTATTGGAGGCTAAATGGTTCATTTGTGTGGGAGATACCAAAAGGGGCGTGCCACTTTTCTCTGATTATACAGGGTGGCTGATATGTATTGCAACCAACTTCAGTTTGCTATCATTTCTAAACCGCTAGTCTGATAGCTGACAGATTTATTTCAGTGACAGTTCATTTTATTGTTTACAAGCTTACAAAAGCAGTTTGATCTATTGCATTCAGAAAAAAGTTATTCGTGATGGAATTCAAGCGTGATAGTGTGATTGCTTTATATTTGGGTAGAAAATCACAAGTGGCTATCGTTAGAGCCCTCCAGCATTTAAATGTGAATAAATCTTTTGTTTCTCGTACCATTGCTCGTTACCGTGATACTGGCAGTGTTGCATCGCGTCCAAAAAGTGGACGAAAAAAAACGGTAACAACACCAGAAATGATCCGAAAAGTGAAGGCCAGATTTGATCGAAATCCACGCCGCAGTGGTAGAAAAATTGCTCGTGAGCTGAACATATCGCGAGAACGGATACAACACATATTAAAAAATTAGCTTGGACTAAAGCCATTGAAGTTCCAAAAAGTGCAAGAGCTCACCGATGCACAAAAAAAAGTTAGACTGGAAAGAGCCAAGGAGTTGCTTCGCTTGCACGAAAGTGGCCAGTTACCGAATTTGGTTTTCTCCGATGAAAAGCCATTCCAAATTGAGCAGTTTGTGAACAAACAAAATGATCGGGTTTACTTGCCAAAGAGGTCAGCTGAAAATTTACACCTTCGATTGGCCACCAGAACTCAAGCGCCGCCGATGGTAATGGTGTGGGCCGCCGTAACGGCCGATGGTCGCTCCCCGCTCGTATTCATCGACCATGGGGTCAAAATAAATGCCGAATATTATCGGGCAAAATGTCCTAAAGACAGTATTGAAGCCCTGGGCAGACAAACATTTCGGCCGCAGACCATGGACATTCCAACAGGACTCAGCACCATCGCACACAGCACGCGTCTACCAAGAATGGCTTAAAAAGGAGGTTCCTCGCTTCATTTCTACCGCACAATGGCCACCAATATCTCCGGATCTCAATCCGTTGGACTTTTGCGCCTGGGGCATTTTAGAGAGTAAGGTTAGCACTAAAAAATACCAAAGTATCGATCATCTCAAGACGGCGCCTATCCTGGAATGGGTCAAAATACCGCAGAGCCACTTTCGTGCAGCGTGTGATGGCTTTGTCGGCCGTTTGAAGGACATAATTCGTGCCAAAGGTGGCCAATCGAACAAATCTAAACTGTTTCTAAAATATTATGTTATTTCCGACATTTTTTGTTTTTGAACAGTAAAATTTAAAAAAAAAATTAAAAAAATATAGAGCTTTACTTTGTTGCATCACATATCAGCCACCCTGTAGGTACTATATAAACATTACACTGTACGAAAGTTAAAGCATTACACTGTACAAAATTTCACGCATTTGTATGCCCATTTTTCTTGACGTGTTAGCGACTAATAAAGTAATACTATGTGTGGAATTTCAGAAGATTCGAGTAAGTAGTATAGAAGAAGCAATATTTCGCTAACAGTTAACCCTTTGTGGGGAAGGTACTGGAAGGAGTGGACCAGTATGGCTTATCTTCAAATTAGCCGGAGATAGAGAAAAATATTACTGCATACCAAATTTGAAGACAATCGGTTGATCCTTTCGAGAGCTATCGTGCGCACCAGCCAGCAGACAGACACACACACAGGCAGACGGACGGACGGACATTGCTCAATTGACTTAAAATGAGCCAAAACGAATTTCCGCCAAATATACTTGGGGTCTTAGGTCACCCCTTTGATGTGCAAAACAAAACTTTTTACGCCGAGTTCGCGTTTAAAAGGATATGACATTTATTAAGGATATAATTATTTATTTATTCATTTATTTATATGAATTACAATACAAAGTAAATTTATATTCTAATTTTAAGGTCCAAGGAGAGGCCGGGTTACTAAGACCATATGGCTAAATTTTGCAGCGACAGACCAGAGCCTCTGGTGGGAATCGAACCTACGACCCCCAAACTCATAGGCGAGTACGCTACCAACTCGCCTACTGGGGCGCTCGCCTTATAATTATTTATGAAAGTCCTAGTAAGACTATATGGGTGTCAAATGAAACTGGAACTAAAAAGTTAAAAATGTTAGTCCTTCATTATCCGTCAAGATCAATGGTAGAAAATGTAAAAAAAAAATATATTTGCGGATCTTACTAGTTTTTTTTACCTATTTTAATTTAAATCAATGTAAAATTAAAATAAAAACGTAGAATCCTAAAATGTTGATATATATAACAGAACAGTAGGATCCGCAAAATATATTTTTTTCTTAATCTTCTAATCTTTTCTTAATCTTAAAAGATAATGAAGGATTAAAATTTGCAAGGCCAGTTTTGCAACTTTTTTGTTCCAGTTTCTAAAAACAAAAATAGTATTTCGATAGCCCAAACTGTGCCCTTTCCTTTAACAACGTCTTACTAGAAATGGCAGAAAATTTGCTAAAAATGTTTTGAATGATTATATTTAAAAACAAGTAAGAAAGTTTCAGTCGGGTAAACCGACTAAGGTATACCCTCACTTTGTGAGTAATGTAATATTGAATATTACACAAATTATTCTGTCAATTTTTGTGGGAGGTACCAGAATGGGTTTAAGAAATACACCTATATTTCGCTGAACAGTAGATACTTTAAATACCGTTTCTACGGACTGGGATATTAACGCTGAGATATTAAATTGTGGTATAATTTGGCCATTTTGTGTGGGAGGTACAAAAAGGGGGGTGGTGATAACGCTCATTTTTCACTGGACTATAGGCATTATAAAAGCATTACACTGCGCAAAATTTCAAGTAATTGTATACACTGATATTATTGTGATAAACTGTTAACTTTTGGTGCAAAATGGGGCATTTGTGTGGGAGGTACCAAAAGGGGCGCGGCAATAACGCCCATTTTTCACTGGACTGTAGGCACTATAAAAGCATTACACTGTACAAAATTTCAAGTATTTCTAAACACTAGTATTAATGTTATAAGCTTTTAACTTTTAGTGCAAAATGGTGCATTTGTGTGGGAGGTATCAAAAGGGGCGTGGCAATTTCGCCCATTTTCCTCGAGTTGATAGCGACTAACAAACTAATACTATGTGTGGAATTTCAGAAGATTCGAATACGTATAATAGCAGTTATTAAAGAATCAATATTTCACAACATTTTAACCCTTTGTGGGGGAGGTACCAGAAGGAGTGGACCAATATGGCCCATCTTCGAACTTAGCCGGAGATAGAAAAAAATATTACCACATACGAAATTTGAAGTCAATCGGTTGCTCCTTTCGAGAGTTATCGTGCGCACCAGCCAGCAGACACACAGACAGACAGACAGACAGACAGACAGACAGACAGACGGACGGACATTGCTCATTCGACTTAAAATGACCCAAAACGGATTTCCGCCGAACATACTTGGGGTCTTAGGTCACTCCTTCGATGTGTTACACTTTTTTCCGTAGCAAATGATATATACCCTCGTCACACTAAAGTGAGGGTATAACAAGGTTTTTTTCAAAAAAAAGTTTTTTGCTGGCACGAAACAAATCATATAAAATAGAAAAAAAATCGTCAAAAAATTGTTGTTGAATTTTCGGAAAGCTACATTCTAGCGAAGAAAACAATGCCTATTTGCCAAAGGTCTATGGATAATAAGGAAATTCCAAAAATTATTTTTCATATTTTTCATTTTGGCTATTTATTTTTGCCCATTTTTAATATACTATGGGTACTATAAAAACATTACACTGTACAAAATGTCAAGTGTTTGTTTGTGCAGAAATCAAAGTTGTAATCCGTTAACTTTTTATGCAAAATGATCCATTTGTATGGAAGGCATCAAAAGGGGCTGTCGCAAATTCGCCCATTTTTCTCAAGTTAATAGCGATCAAGAAAGTACATGAGCCAAGTAAATGAGTCTTATACATATTATTTCTCCGATGTTTTAATTTTTTTGTAGCAAAATATATATAAATGTGCCAAGAGGTAATATTTCATTTAATATTTTAATTTGGTTCCCCTATGGCATACAGAGCGGAGCAAAGTTGTCCACCTCTGGAATGCATAATATTTAACCGCGTGTAACTTATGTTTTTGTTACACGCGAATAACGCGTTTTTGGGTTCATTCTACAAAAGACTTTTTACACATATGAGCATTTTATATCTTTGAAACAGAATATTTCTGGAAACTAAAACTTCAAATGACAATAATTATCCCCTCACCATAGAGAGGAGGGTATATATCATTTGCTACGAGCCAAAAGTGTAACACATCGAGGCAGTGACCTAAAACCCCAAGTATGTTTGGCGGAAATTCGTTATGGGTTATTTTAAGTCATTGGAGCAATGTCCGCCTGTATGTCTGTGTGTCGGTATGTCTGTCTGCTGGCTGGTGCGTACTGTAACTATCGAAAAGATTAACAGATTGACTACAAATTTGGTATTCGGTAATATTTTGCTCTATCTCCGGCTAAGTTCGAAGGTGGGCCATATTGGTCCACTCCTTCCAGTGCCTTCCCCATAAAGGGTTAACATTTAGTGAAATATTGATTCTTTGATAACTTTTATACTACTTTCCACACATAGCATTAGTTTATTAGTCGCTAACACCTCAAGAAAAATGGGCGGAATTGCCATGCCCCTTTTGGTACCTCCCACACAAACGGATCATTTCGAACCAAAAGTTAACTGCTATAGCTTTAATATCAGTCCATACAAATACTTAAAATTGTGTACAGTGTAATGCTTTTATAGTACCTAGAGTCTGGAGAAAAGTGGGAATTATTGGCACGCCCCTTTTGGGATGTACCACACAAATGGACCCTTTTGCACCAAAATATTCCAATTCATCACTTTTTTTTAAACCATCAATGCAATTTATAGTTACGAATGATTAAACGATTTAAGTTTTAACTAAATTTTACAAACATAATTTTTTCTAAAAAATTGCATATAAATAAGGCATTTCTACACTGGCAAAATACTTAAATACAAATTAATCCTTGTTTCGAAAATATTTGTGGAAATAAAAAAATATTTGTATGAAAACATAGTTTTATTTAGAACAATATCCTTCCAAACATATGTGTATATGTCAAGTATTATATATTTGGAGTGTAAACTAAACATATGTAGTATATTTCAACCAGAATATGTTTGGGACAATATACTACAGAAGCGATTTTTTTCAGCAAATTTATTTCCCCACTGTGCTGCACAATTACGCCAATAAGTATTGTTTGGCATTTCTCTGTGCAAAACTGACAGCCTGACCAACAGACTTGTCAAACATAATGACATTGACTTCGATGTTTTTCTTCAATGAAATTCTTTACGACGAAAAATTTACAACTTCCAATAAAGAAAAGAAAACACAGCAATTGAGGTAAAGACAACACTTTTAATGTTAGATAAATTCTGAAAGTGATTAGCATATATCGTATGCTATGTATGTCCGTCCCACAGAATGAGCGAATGGGGGAGTTGTCATCACTTAACTTTTTGTCCCAGAAGCATTTCTGACAGCTTTAGCCGCGGGTAATTTGCATGTTTTGGCCATGCCAACGTTATTTCTGTTATTTTAACCATTTCAGTGTTATTATTAAAAGGAAGTGCAGAGTACAAAATAGGCTTGTTTGTTGGCCAGTTATACGCGTAGTACGAGTATTCCCAGAATGGGACTGTCAGTAGTCTATGGCATATTCATTCATATTCATAGGAATGAGTGAATAGAGAGAAAGACGGACTGCCGGACATATTTGCATTTTCATTAAGAGACATCATCAACGGGAGACACACCGTCAAGCCGTCAATTTAGTGTAGGTTGGACAATCCTTAGTTTTCCGCTGGAGCTCAACCCTTTTGTTAATAATGTTCCACGCTCCTTTTCCCACATATGAGCGACGAGTGTTTTCTTTTCGTTTTTTTTGTGTATAAAATTTCCTGGTTTCCATTGAAGTGTTAAATTATAATTGAATTATTTGCACTCGTCCCACAAATAATTCGTTGTCTGTCCTTCCGTCCATCCGTTCGTCTATCATGTGGTGGATTCATTACAAAACTGAAATGGGAACAACAAAACCAACTAAGCCCACCGAACACCCCCTTTAAGGACGGCTAGAAGTTTGTTTCCCGTTGTCTACCCTCCCTCTGGGGGTTTACATGTTAATTCTCTTGTAATTCGAAAAAACGGAAAATGAAAATAAATTACCCAACGACACGTGACTTTTTCGTAATTTTTGGGTAAACATTCCACAAAAAAATGGAAGAAAGAGTAGCCCTTATCTTTGGTGGTGACATCGAAACATATCCACTTTTTTATTGAAACGACACCACAACTGGATTTTATTGATTTTTATTCGCTTCACTCGTTCATTGAAGTGGAGTGGAGTGGAAGTGACTGACTGACTGCACTGCACTACACAACACTTAGGGTTCAGTTGTGTTCATGTGGCGTTTTAATTGTTCTGTAGAACAACGAATTTCTTTTTTTTCGACTCTCAAGGTTTATGAACGTGGGATAATTTTTGGTTTTTACGAAGGGAAGTTCAAACTCGAAGTCATGAACTTTTTTTTTGATTTGTTTAACTTTAGAAGCTCATCGTGGCAAGTTGACAATGAGACCTGATACAGAAGACACAGTGGTTTTATGCAAAGAATGAAAATGACAAAACTACAGTGAAACAAGTAAGAAAGTTCAGTCTCCTCACCTTCAGTCCAAAAAAATATTCGTAAATTTATTTATATTTTTGTTTCAATTAAATTACACAGTACAACACATGATTTTGGGACTCAATTCTTAGAAGTGGACGTGAAAGTAGCCCAAAAATAAGAACTTCTGATTCATTCCTTTAGTATAGTTGGCTCAATTAATAATTCAATGGCCACACAATTTTTCAAGGTGTATTTTTAGCACTTTTTCTATATTTTTTTCTCGGTATACCGTACGGAATATCGCGTTTGTGTCTGAAGCAAAGTTGTAGATATTGAATAGGAGAAAAAAAGTGGAACAAATCTACCCGAAAAAAGTGCATCCAGTGCCTTAATCGTAAAAATGTTCTGTTTTATAATGTTCTGTTTATCCTCACCTTAGAGAGGAGGGTATATTTAATTTGCTACGAGCCAAAAGTGTAACACATCGAAGGAGTGGCCTAAGACCCCAAGTGTGAGTGGTGGAAATCCGTTTTGGGTCCTTTTAAGTCATTTGAGCAATGTCCGTCCATCTGTCTGCTGGCTGGTGCCCACGATAACTCTCGAAAGGATTAACCGATTGACATCAAATTTGGTATGCGGTAATATGTATCTCAATCTCCGGCTAAGTTCGAAGATGGGCCATATTGGTGCACTCCTCCTAGTACCTCACACACAAAATGTTAACTTTAACTTTTAGTGAAATGTAGATTCTTTAATACCTTTTATGTTACTTACTCGAACTTCTGAAATTCCACACATACATAGTATTAGTTTATTAGTCGTCAACAGTCAAGAAAAATTAGCGAAGGTACCACGCCCTTTTTGGTACCTCTCACACGAACGGACCATTTTGAACCAAACGTTAACAGCTTATTACCTTAATACCAGTACATACTTTAAAGTTATTAAGTGCAATTTGAATTGATAATAATTTAATAAGAACAAAAAAAAATAAATAAGTTTCCGAATATTTTTTGGGACTCAAGGTGAGGGGATTCATAAGTCGGTTTACTCGACTGAACATTCATATTTGTTCTCGACACACTTTACTATATATTTTTGTATTAAGATTTATGGTGATATGCATTGCTTAAACTTGATGGTGCTGGAATTATTCAGTCAAACAAAAAATCCTCCCTTAAATACCGTTATTCCCTTCTAACAGCTTAGGAAATCCTTATCTAGTACTTCTCTTAGTGCTTTAAAACCACTGTACAATCGCTTCGTTGCAACTTAAAGGCTTATTGATCTTAAACTAAAGGAAGGCATTAAGTGATTTTAAATTGATTGACATTCAAGGCAGAGGCAGCGAGATAATCCCCACTCTACCAACCACAAATATCAAAATTGCTGCGAACAAAGTGTGGGAAAGAGGCAGTCGAAGCAGTATGTAACTTAATTAAACATTTAAAACAATGGCAATCATCCACCCTTTTGTGGCTTTGAGTTGTAATAAAAAATAAATACATATTTTATCTTATTTTATTAACAATATTATTTTTAACCATTTTCTGTGATGATTGTTATTGTTTTTGATTATTCGATATATGTATGTAAATAAAACAAAACGAACCGAGTCATGAAATGTTTATAAAATTCATTACTTGAATTGAATTGTCCCTCCTCCGGTCGTATATGGAGCGGCATTCCTTTGACCATTTTTGGTTTACTTTTACAAAAGCCAACATTTGCATAAATAATTAAAAGCCACCATTCGATCGATCGACCAACTGCCTGACTAACTGACTACCAGCTTGGCTAAGAGCACGAAATTATTGGCAACAAATAAATAATTATTGCTAAAACAAGCAATGCGTAGGATCATTCATGTTTACTAAAATTGTAAACAATTTTCAATTACGAATACGAGTATTCTTCTCATCTTAGCTTTATACACGGAAAGAAAAATAAAAGCTTCATTAAAATAAAGCAAAACGTTTCATAGAACCTCGTCATGATCATGATCATGTTATGATCACGACAACCCTAATTTTGACTACCGTAATAACGCTCTGCATATACGAATTATTGCAGTGACTATAGTTCTTCTGCGTTAGTTATTGTATTAATGAAAATAACTTCTTCGCTGCTACAATAAAACAGTTAAAAATATAGATACAAATCTGTAATAATCACTTATTATATTTACATCCAAAAGATAAATTCACCATGAAGGTAGATTTATTATACATAATTCTCCGACGCGAATGAGAATTACATCCTTGATAAAACCACTTCTTAGAAAAAGAGGAAAACGAAGCAATCAATGAAACACGATGTGACCATTGTAGCTCAATGGTTAGTGCGTTAGTCTTGGAGACCGAAGGAGCTGGGTTCGATTCACAGCATTTCATCTTTTTATCATAGATTTGCCTTTCTGGGATGAAGATATCGATAGTTTGAATTAATTTTCGGTTATGCATTAAGTTAAACGTAATTGAGTAGAGACATTGGTTTAAAAACAATGGACAAAAAAATTACAAAAAATCGTGCAAAAAATGGAAACAAATTTAAACCAGTAAGGTAAGGCTAATGTCGGGCGGTGCCGACTCTATGATACCCTATACCACTATGGTAAGATTGATGACAACAAAATATCCAATGTATACTTCAACTAAAATGTGTTTTTACAATTTACATTTGGTACGTCTATGCCTCTGTAGTAAAATCGGACGAAACATATATATGGGAGCGATATTTAAATCTGAACCGATTTTCTTAAAATTTGGTCCATTCTGCAATGTTGGTCCATAGATCAAACCAATTTGAAATAAAGGGCCAAATCTGAGTAAACATATATTTCGGGGCTATAGCTAAATCTGAACCGATTTTCTTCAAATACGGCTTTGTTGGTCCATGGATCAAGAAACTCTACCATGCTAAATTTCAAAACGATTGGATGTAAACTACACCTTCAATATGGCTAATGGGCCAAATCGGACGAAATATATATATAGGGGGGATATAGCTAAATATATACCGATTTTCTTCAAATTCGGCAATGTTGGTCCATGTATTAAGAAACTTTATCATGCTAAATTTCAAAACCATTGGATGTAAACTACAGCGTCTATAGGTCTAGTGGGCAAAATCGGACAAAACTTATATATGGGAGCTATAGCTAAATCTAAACCGATTTCCTTCAAATTTGGAAATGTTAGTCCATGGATCAAGAAACTGCACCATGTCAAATTTCAAAATAATTGGAAGTAAAATAAAGCTTTCGTAGGTTCAATTCGGACGATACATATAAAGGGTTTTCCAACAAGAGGTGTTATTTTGGTATTCAAAGAAAAATGCCATTTTTTGAGATAAATGATCGGATGTTTATTTCATAATAAAGAGGAAGGTATGCCGTTAATAATGAAAAACAACATCAGCCAAATGGCCACAACGGTCACGCTTACAGGACCATATCCTTTTCATGAAATTGTACATAACCAAATCGCAAAGTGGCTGCCTTATGTCCTCGATAGCCTCACGAATTCTATCTTTGAGGCCTTGAATCGACGCTAGGCTGTTGGCGTAGACCTTATCTCTCATGTGGCCCCAAAGGAAGAAGTCGCAAGGTGTTAAATCACAAGATCTCGGTGACCAATTGTGATCGCCTCTTCGGAAACTTTTCCCGTAACAGAGCAATGGTTTCGTTGCTTGTGTGGCACGTAGCGCCGCCTTGTTGAAAGTAAACGTTGTCCAGATCAATACCATCCAATTCCGACCATAAAAAATCATTAATCATCTCGCGATAGCGCAATCCATTCACCATTCATCTCTCGATAGCGCAATCCCTTCTCCATTCACTTATTTCAAACACTTTTACATATCGTAACTCTAATTTAAAAAGGCGTAACTGACATTTTAGAAATTGTTTTACAGGAGGAAGAAAAAACTGAATAAAATTAAAAATTTTATAATTTTTGAAAATGGTTAAATGCAGTTCGAACTACACCATTTCCAAATGTAGTTCAGAAAAAAACAATTTAAATTCAGAATTCGTCAATTGAAATTCAGAAATTTCATTTGAAATTCGGAACTGGCCACTTGAAATTCAGAAATTCCATATGAAATTCAGAACTCGTCACTTGAAATTCAGATGTTCCATTTGAAATTCAGAACTCGTCAATTGAAATTCAGAAGTCGTCATTTGAAATTCAGGTTTTACATTTGAAATTCAAAACTCCTCAATTGATATATCCATTTGTAATTCAGAATTCGTCAGTTGAAATTCAGAACTCGAAACTTGAAATTCAGAACTCGACAATTGAAATTCAGAACTCGACATTTGAAATTCAGCAACTATTAATTGAAATTCAGAATTTCTATTTGAAAACAAGAAAATATTTTTTTTAAATTTCCTGGTTTTCTCGCTGTGGAGTTGAGCTGAAGATCAAAGAGTTCGTTTTAAGTCAAGAAAGGTATTTTGAATAGTCAAGTGAAAATGAAAACGTCCTTGAAATCCAACACCAACAAATGCATGCCGTTTCGAAAGTGGTTAGTCAACTCCTCGGTTATTACTTATTTGTTATTATCCATTATTATCGGTTATTATCCATTTGTTATTTCTTGTATTAATATTAAGTTATTTAAAATTTACGTATGGGAATACTTTGAATTAAGAACAATCTCAAGTCAATCGTATGCCGCCGTAATTACTATTTAGGTATAGGAAAATTTTGCAATGAATTTGACTTCCCTAATTCTGACAAATTCACTCCACTCTTTTGTACCATTGATGAGAAAAGCTGTCCTGCTGTTGGTCAATTTTTATTATTACGAATGGCCATTTGTTCCTACAAAATTATGTTTGGCCGCATATACATAAGCTGGTTTTACTTGAATCACTTAAATCCCAATCCACGACCAGTCATGCTTTTTCTGGCTGAAGATGTATGTATGTATATGAGTTCAAGCCTACATACTTAATTTCACATTAAAATGTTCTGAAAATCTAACTTCTGAATTTCAAATGACGTGTTCTAAATTTCAAATAAAAAATTCTGAATTTCAAATGTAGAGTTCTGAATTTCAAATGGAAAATCTGAATTTCAATTGACGAGTTCTGAATTCCAAATGGAAATTCTGATTTTCAATTGACGAATTCTGAAAATTAAATGGAAAATCTGATTTTCAATTGACGAATTCTGAAAATTAAATGGCAAATTTGAATTTCAATTGACGAGTTCTGAATTTCAAATGAAATTTCTGAATTTCAATTGATATAATCTGAATTACATTTGGAAATGGTGTAGAAACCGAATACAAAAATTGTCTAAAAGATTGTTTAAATTTGTCTTATTTTTACAAAATTATGTTAGATAGGACTTTCTTATTTTACTTTATTTTGTAAATAAATGTATATAAATATATAAATTCTTTCATATATTTATCCCCTTGCCTTAGAGAGGAGTTTATATATCTTTTGCTACGAGCCAAAAGTGTAACACATCGAAGGAGTGACCAAAGACCCTCAGTATGGTCGGCGGAAATCCGTTAAGGGTAATTTTAAGTCATTTGAGCAATGTCCGTCCGTTCGTCTGTGTGTACGTCTGCGTGTACGTCTGTGTGTAAGTCTGTCTGTCCGTCTGTCAGTCTGGAGCGCACGATAACTCTTGAAAGGAGTAACTTTGGTATGGGAAAATATTTTTTTCTATCACAGGCAAAGTTCGAGGATGGGTCATATTGGACCTCCCTCACAAATGGTTAAAATTTAGTGAAATATTGATTCTCTAATAACTTCTATACTACTTATCCGAATCTTCTCTAATTCCATATATAACAGGTAGCGCAAAAGTAAAAAAAGGCGGTCAGCAGCTAACAGCTGATGCACCGTCTGGACTTTGTATGGAAACATCTTCAAATCTTGTACCAAAATTCGCTGTAGAGACCGTCGACTGATACCCATTTGCGTGGCACGTCGTCTGGTCGATGTCGACGGCGCTTCCATGACATCCTCGGCTACAGCAGCAATATTCTCTGCAGAACGGCTACTCCGGGGTCTGCCACGCCTGGCAGCATCTCATGTTGTGCCAGTCTCTTCGAGGCGAGCGGCTAAACGTCGCAGTGTTTCACCAGTAGGCGTTGGACGGCCAGGAAATCTGCGACGAAATTCACGTTGTGCCAAAGTCACCGACTGATTATTGTAAATAGTCAACAATATTCCGCGTTCTGGAGCAGTGTAGCGTAATATTGTTTATTAACGTGTATTTCGCATGTGTTTACTACACATATGTCAAAACAGAACTGACATTAGGGGCCAATCGCAAAATTTATAGCATTTTCTGATAGGAGGATTACTTTTGCGCCACCCGTTAGTAATGGTTCATCTGTCGCTATCAGCTTAAGAAAAATGGGCGACGTGGCCCGCCCCTTTTGGTACCCCCCACATAAAAGGAAAATTTTGCACCAAAAGTTAATTGCTTATAGCTTTAATATCAGTCCATACAAATACTTGAAACTTTGTACATTGAAATGTTTGTATAGTAACTACAGTCTAGTGAATAGTGGGCGCCATTGCCACGCCTCTTTTGATACCTCGCACACAAATGTACTATTTTGAAGCAATAGTTAACGGCTTATAGCTTTAATACCAGTGCAAACTTTAAAGTTATTAAACGCAATTTAAATTGATAATAATTCAATTAAAACAACAACAAAAATAAATAAATTTACCAATAGTTTTTGGGACTGCAGGTGAGGGGATTCGTAAGTCGATTTTCCCGACCGAACTTTCTTACATGTTTTTTGGTTTTTAAACTATAATATAAATAAATGAGTTACGCCTCCGTTAGTTCACCTATAAAATCGCACTTTTTTCGCATTAACCTTTTACTTAAGATTCGGCATGACCGAACATAAACCCGTATTTACTTGATTGTTCTTAAAGATGTTTTTACATTAAATAAACCCCCACTCACACGTTCAATTAAGTTACATCATTGCTTCAAAAATACCTGTAAAGCAAAAGTTCTTAAATTTATAACAATCTTAGTAAAATTCTCACACTTCTCAACTGATTAAGGAATTTACACAAATCATGTTATATCGCCCTTTTTGAAAATTCTCAACTTCTTCAATTTACTGATAAATAAAGAGTGATTCTTTTCTATTACATCAGTTGTTCGGCGGACAGACAGTTACTGACTACTGGTGTTGAGAAAAAATTATACTCTTGGGATTACACAATTGAAGTAAAAAAACTCCCTATGACTATGAGTTCAATGATAATTTGCTTAATCATCATAATTATTGAATTATTTTGTTTAATGTAAAACCTTCGTAACATCTTTCAATTCTTAGAATTTTAACTGAGAATGATTAAACAACAATTTCCGTTTGGGCTACTCATCTAAATCATGACTGCATTCTGGGGGAAAATATCTGTCTCGGTTGGTTATTGGCCAAGATGAGACAAGACTCTAAGTCTCAACGACTGCATTATGGAATGGTTTTAATAAGGCTTGAGAACCTGTGTCGAAAAGAGTGTGTGAAGGGTCATTGAATTAACAATGTCATTGCTCAAGTTCAATGCACAGAAGGTTATTAGTTAGTTTAATTAATTACCATTAAACGCTTTTTCACTTGTTTTTAGAGAACAACAAAGCTGTTTTTTCTGAGGATACATCAAACCTTATATGACAGAGGTCACATTCTGAGTTAATTCAACTAGAAGACAGACGGACCAGCGGGCAACATAGCCGCAACAAACTGCCAACATAGACCAGCCTTCATCAGAAATCCCCAAAATAATATCACAAAATAGCATATTTTTGAAATAAAAAGCAGGATGAATTTTAAAATTCTACTAACATTTTAAATATTATACACATATTTCTTAATAGACCTCGGGTTTTTGCATATTTTTAAATTTTCATCCGATTGGCAAAGTTGGGTACTTTGCATTTTGACGTTTTATCGTTCAAATATAGAAAATTGTAGTGCATATCAAAAATATCCAAAAAAAATGTTAACGATAAAACGTATAAAAGCAATGTTTGGTTCCAATCGGATGCAAAAGTAAAAATATGCAAAAATCTGAGGTCTAATTATGTATCTTACTGCCAATTTGACACGTTGTATAAAGTTTATATTCAAAAACCATTCACTGTTCGATATTAGATACTCCTATGAATAAATGCGCATAAATCGCGTTCGTTGTCTAAGTCTTTTGTTTTCACTACTTCTGCAGTTATGTATATTAGCAGAATGAATAGTTGAAATGTGTTCGATGCTTGATTCTTTATTTTTAATTTGAAAAAATGCTATCCTTTATTTGTTTACAACACTAGCACTTAGCTATTGTCCCTAACCAACTATGTTTTCTAAGCTGGCGAAGTGTGACCAATAAAGATGTCTCAAAGTCCAGAAAGAAAAAACATATCTGCTTTAATATGTGAAAAAAATCCCATTGCCAATTTACCTTAAAGCGCATGTCAGTTGTCTTTAATTTATCACCAACACCAGGAGACAGGCGGCGGGCGACACTGTCAACTTAGCATAAATATGAGGTATGTCCATTATTAATGTTTGGTTTTTCTGTTCCTTTTTGGGATTTTACATAAAAAAACGACAATAAAAACTCTGAGGTGCAAAGGTGTGTTCGTGTGGATGGCGCGTCTGTGATTGGCATTAACTTCCTAATTTGGTTCCGCTAGAATATTATGAAACCTTTTCACATTCAATCGTTCATTGGAGACGACGTTCGATTACACTAAACAACAGTCAATTTGTTCAGAACCCAATTATTTGCAATGTAAAATACATAGCATTGAAAAGCATTGCAATTTTAAATTCTAAAGAAAATGTAATTATTTGCGATAAAAATAAAAAAGGAAAAACCATTTTAGTTGAGTAACCCAAAGTCAATATAATTTAAGAAGACATTCCTTCCCATAGCGAGTATGTGTCAGTTACGAACGAATAGGAATTTGATTCCAACGAGTGAGGTTTTTCGCGGATTTTCAGAACGTTTTTCCCGAATTTTTTGTAATTGTCACAATTAAACAATTAATATTAATCTATAAGAGCTAAAAAGATCAAGCAATGTTCGCAGAAAACTGTTTTTTCGCGTGTGACAGTTCATTCCTATTCGTTCGTACCGTTCGTACGATTTTGACGTTTCGGCCTGAAGGAATGACTTCATATTCTTTCTGTCTTTGGAGTAACCAACTAAGTACAATATCACCTTGTGAAAATTAATTTGGAATTTTACACTTTGTGTGAAAAACGTTAGAGCGGTGGCCACTTTGCTTCGTCATATGTCAGAATGTAGTCACTGCACGCTGACAAAAAATCGCTTCTGTAGTATATTGTCCCAAACAAATTCGGCTTGAAACATATATATGTTTAGGGTACACTCTAAACATATAATATTTGGTACACGCAAAGGTTATATATTTTGGAAGATGTTATATTGTGTTATATTGTTCAGTAATTCAAAATATTTTTTTTAGAAATTTATAATGTTCGTAAAAATAATAAAAAATAATTGAAATCCTATAATCTTGAATCAAAATAAATTTTTCGGTGGATTGACAACCAATGATGGCTTAGAATGCTTAGAAATTTTAAATGATTGATTTGAAACAGAAGTCGATGCTGCATATGGTATAAGTGGGAGGTACAATTGGGAACCACGAAAAAAATTAAAAATTAAATTCGAAAAAGTCAGCAGAAGATTTGAAAATCGTTTTAAAAACAAATATATTTGGAGAAACTCCTAAACAATAATTTTATTTGTACTTAAACATATCGTCGGTGCGCCGACGAAAACTCCTATGTGTTTTTTTACTAGTTTTCATGAGAGACAAAAAACGTTGCTATTTCGTCAAATCGCGATATTTTTAATATCTCCGATTTTTGAATTTTTCTTTTAATTATTTACCACCAATATATCATAACAAAAATCGTATATGTGAAAATCCCATGACGTGGTAAATTGTTTTCATGAAAATCGACACATAGGATGTTTTGTTTGGAGCATTTTAAATATTTATAAAACAAAAAAAATTACACATAGGAGTTTCGATATTTCAATGTTCACAGCGTATCTCAGGCATACGAAAGTTGGCCTGGGTTGTGGCTAAAAACGGCTAATGAGGTTTTATACAGAATCACCCCCTCTACTCAGATAAGAAGAAATCGAAATCTGATCTGTTTCTTTCGCGAGTTATCGCGATAAAAACAATTTTTAACCAAAAAACCGAACTTTATTACATTGAATCGCGGAAATTTAAAACTATAACATAATTTCTTATAGATATGAACATTTGTAAGACGCTTTGTAATGTCCTATATTATTCTATAGCGAAATTTTTGTAATCCAAAAATTCGACTCACACCGCTAAATTTTTACAAAAATAGTATTGCGAATTTATTAAAATTAATATATTTACATTCTATGATTTCTGAGGGATAGATTGGCACTAGCATTTCCGCCATAAACATCCCGCGACGAATGCATTTCGAACAAAAAACATTTAAGTTCAGAATTATTTTACTATATAATGCTATTATTACGCGAACGGTCAGTCCTAGGAAAAAGTAGTCAAAGAAAGTTTGGGAGATACTATAAACGACTACAAGTCTTTCTTTAACAAAAAAACTTATAAAAATTAGGTAGGGATTTACAATGTGTCAAATCAAAATATGCCTCATATAAAGGGAAAAGCATACAAAAGTTTTAACACACTGTAAATTCTTACCAAATTACTATAAATTTTGCATGTTAAAGAAAGAATTGTAGGCCTTTCGCATATCTCCCAAACTTCCTTTGACTACTTTTCCCCAGAACTGTTCATTCGCGAGATAATAGCATTATATAGTAAAATAATTCCGAACTAATTTTTTTTGTACAAAATTTTTTCGTCGGCAAAATTCGCAATATAAAACATGGCAAATATCGCGGATGTTACAAAGCGTCGTACAAATAATCATATTTAAAGGAAATTGTGTTACAGTTCTAAATTTCCGCGTTTTTCTTTACAAATCAAAGCTATTAAGTTTGTTTTGAGTAAAAGTACTGTTTTCGCGATAACTCGCGAATGGAAGCAGATCCAATTTTGATCTATTCATTGTCGAATAGAGGGGATGATTCTGAACAATTCCTCATTAGCCGTTTTTTGGCGTGAATCTAAGCCAACCTTCTATCCCTTGGGACAGGCTGTGCCTACAATACATAGGAGTTTTTGTCGGAGCATTGCTATAGAGGGATACACATAGGAGTTTTTGGTAACTTCGGAACCGGTCAAGATAGCGCAAAATGCTTTGGTGGGTAGTCGTTTGACCGCTAGGACGTTCTAATTCGACAATAAAAAAAATTCGATAAATTACACATAGGAGTTTTTGTCGGCGCACCGACGATATACTTTATTTGAGAAATTTAGTTTGCAAATATATTTTGTTGTAATATATTAATATATGCGTTACAAATATATTTTATTGATTTTCAAATAAAATTTATTTGTGTAGAAATATATAATATTTTAAAATTTGTGTTCCAAATATATTTTCTTTCTTATCTTTTCCAATACACCACAAAAACCTCTCTTTCGAAAGGAAGAGTTGATCGAAAAAGCTGAACAATTCGAATGTGAGAACATTCAATAAATAAATCTAATTAAAAATTAAATCTCGATCATTAACAAAACTTCTAAAAACATTACAAATAAAATTATTGTTTAGGAATTTCTCCAAATATATTTTATTTAAAAAATAATTTCAAATCTTGTGCTGAGTTTTTCGAATTTCATTTTTAATTTTTGTTTGGTTCCTAATTGTATCTACCTCCCAGATATGATACCTATTGCAGCATTGACGTTTGTTTCAAATCAATCATTTCAAATTTCTAAGTATTCCAAGCCATCATTAGTTGTCAATCCACCGAAAAATTTCTTTTGATCCAAAATTATAGGATTTAATTTATTATTTATTATTTTTACGAACATTAAAAATTTCTAAAAAAAATATTTTGAATTACTGAACAATATAACACAATTTATGTACTTTCTGAATACTTAAGTAGAAATTTTTAATTTGTTTCGAAAAATAATAGTCCCAAACAAAAAAAATTGGGAGTAAACAAAGATTTGTTTAGAACAAAATCTTCCCAAATATATAACCTTTGTGCGTACCAAATATTATATATTTAGAGTGTATCCTAAACATTTATATGTTTCAAGCCGAATATGTTTGGGACAATATACTACAGAAGCGATTTTTTTCAGCGTGTATATACAGGGTTGCCTCGACGGACCCATCTGGCAACGCCATAACTTTTGACAGAGATGTCAGATCGCTTAATGACATACCGCGTTTGAAGCGTCAGTCCAAGCAGATTTTTACCATGGAATAATACACGCCACGCGAGCGCTCTGAAATAGTTGAAATTTACATTCAACAGAAGAAGTCAATTGTGAAAACTCAACGTGCTTTTAAAATATTAAAAAATGTGAGAAGTGCGCCTTCTAAGAACACCATTAAGCGTTTATACGAAAAATTTTCGACTGGTGAGGCTCTTTCTAATCCGAAGAGGCCAAATAAAAGTCGACCAAGGCGATCGGCAGAGAATATCGCTGCGGTACGAGCCAGTGTTGAGAGGTCCCCAAGAACATCCCAAAAACGCCGTTCTCAGCAGTTGGGCATGGCTCGGTCCACTTTACAACGGATTATTCGCGTTGATTTGCATTTGTTCCCGTACAAAATTCAATTGACGCAAAGATTGTTGCCTGCGGACAAGCCTCGTCGATTGGAATGGGCCCAACGAGTCATCGAAATGGCCGATGATGACGAGCAATTTTGGAACAAAATTATCATGTCCGATGAAGCCCATTTCACATTGAATGGGACCGTAAATAAGCAAAATTGCCGTATTTACGCCACTGAAAATCCTCAGGAGATTCAAGAATTGCCTCTTCATGACGAAAAAGTCACAGTTTGGTGCGGCGTTAGTGCGAAAACGGTCATTGGGCCGTTTTTCTTCCAAAACGAAAATGGCCATGCTGTTACCATCAACCAGGAGCGTTATCGCGACATGATGACCAATTTTGTGATGCCAATTATTCGTCGAAAGCGTATGAGGCAGTTCTGGTTTCAACAAGACGGCGCTCCACCGCACACAAGTCGCATAACAATCGATTTTCTGAAGAATTTGTTTCCGGGCCGTTTGATGTCGAAAAGTGGTGATTTGGACTGGCCACCGCGTTCGCCCGATTTGACGCCGCCTGACTTCTTCTTGTGGGGATATTTGAAGTCAAAGGTTTACGTTAACAAGCCAAGGACCGTAGAAGAGCTCAAGGACAACATTCGTGAAGAAATAGCCGCTATTCCGGCCGAAATGTTGGCGAAAACGATGGAAAATGCTGCAAAAAGGGCACAATACGCCATCAACGCCAGAGGCGGCCATTTGAGAGATATCATATTCAAAAATTGATGTAAACAAATCTACTTGGAACAAATTAAATGATTAAGATTGCCAACCGCCAAATTTTTATTTTTTTCTTTGATTTTTTTTAAAAAAACATGGGTCCGTCGAATATGGGCAACCCTGTATGTGTAATTCCACCAAAAGGTCTACAGCGTTCAAAAAGTTATTAAAATCACATTAATGTAATTTATTATTATACAAAAATATTCAAATTTTAATAAAATTAAAAAATGTCACTTGTATTTACTCAACATTTTAAGAAAAAAAAAAAACTGTGTTGTGTCAAATTGTAGTTTTGGTATATTTACACATTTTTCATTGCAAATTTCTTCAAAAATAACCTCGTAAATAGAGGCTTATGTAAAAAGAGGCTTATTATAAATAATCTTTCCAAGAGCAAAAGTAATCTTAAATAAAAGTGTTGAAGCAAAAGGAATGAGGAATAAAGGTAATTTTTGGTTTATCTTGGTTTAAGAATCATTAGTTATCAGTAGACCAGAAATGTTCAAAGAAAATGCTTCAAACTAATTGTACAAATAGATTTTTTATAAAATACCAACATTCAAAAACATTTGTTTAAAAAATTATATAGAATTTTACGAATATCTTAAATTTTTTATTTTTGTTACATAGTGTTATGTATGTTTTGCTTACAAAACATAGTTTGTATTTTAAGCTTTTATTGAGAGACTTTTTTCGTAGTATTTTCAATTTTTTTATTTTTATTTTTAATATGATTGTAAATTGTCAGTAATTTATATGCAGTAATGGCGCGTCGGAAGAAATGCGCAGTTCATTACAAACATTAAAACGAGTGTCACATGTGCCCAGTGTCACGTCTGTGCGGTCACAACTCCGGACATGGACAACGGATCTTTATAAGGTCTGGCGGTTATATGGGTGCGAGTGGGTATCGACGCTCCGCTGGCGGTGGCTAAGCGAACTGTCAAAAATATTAAACATTTAAAATACACAACTTTTTCTGTGGACAAACAGCAAAAAACTGGGGAAAAAAAGAAAACATTAAGAATAAGTGTTTGTTCCAGTGCCACCCGTAACACACTCAGCAAAAAAGAAATAATTAAATGAAATGGTCATTGCTTGGAGCTGGCGTAGAAAGAAAGAAAGAAAGGTAACCAGTCGCCCATATACTCGTATTTGTCCACACAGTGCGTTTGCATGGATGACCATAACGGAAATCAATGGTATGCCAACGTTGGCCTTTTATGTGCACTGCGTTGAGCTGAGCTGCACCTAAAGACTGCCATTTTAGGCGGCGTTGAAAAGTTTTCCCACTTCCTTTTTGGTGAACTTTGGTGCCGAGGGGCGGGCATGAATGACCTTCATAATGAAATCTGACTTCTGTTGTTTCGGTGTTTTTTTTTTCTTTTTATTTCATTTTCTTTTTTTGATATTTAGAAATTATTTTCAATTCCCATTCGGGCTTTTAAATGTGGCCCAGGTCGTTTTGTGTAAATTTATTTCTTCACGACAACCTACAGATTTCTTAGAAACTCAAATAGTGATTCGAGCGTATTTTTCCCATTAGCCGAATAAAGTATTTGCATTTTTTGTTGTTTCATCAAATGGCGTTTATGGTTACAAATGTGTCGTCCGTCAGTTGTTGGCGTTGATAGCTGCTACCACTGCTGCCATCGTTTGTATTTAAATTAATGTGAATGTTAATGCCTCACTTTTTTTCGCTGTGTGTGTATTTGAACAAATCCTCAATAAATAACCGAGTGTAATAATCTTAGTTTTTATTAGATTATTTAATTTCAGTTGATTTTTAATGTAGCTAAAGTCAGAACACAGTGTTTAAAAATCATACGTACATAGCTAGATTATTGTATAGTAAAAGAAATTGTGCTGGGAGATCAACAACTAAGAAAATTTCGGTCGAGGAAACCTACTAAGATAAACCATCACTTTGTGAGTAATGTAATATTGTATATGGTTCTTTGTGTGGGAGCCAGAAAGGTGGAAACATTTTACTCAGTACTACACGGGGAAATTCACCATTTTTATCCCCAGACCTTAGAGAGGAGGGTATATATCATTTGCTACGAGCCAAAAGTGTAACACATCGAAGGAGTAGTGTTGTAAAATATGGCTATTTTTGACTACTCGGTACTTTTTATACCCTCACTTTAGTGTGACGAGGGTATATATCATTTGCTACGAAAAAAAGTGTAACACATCGAAGGAGTGATCTAAGACCCTAAGTATGTTCGGCGGATATTCGTTTTGGGTCATTTTAAGACGAATAAGCAATGTCCGTCCGTCTGTCTGTCTGTCTGTCTGTCTGTCTGTGTGTCTGCTGGCTGGTGCGCACGATAACTCTCGAAAGGAGTTACGTGTACGTGGTAATATTTTTTTCTATCTCCGGCTAAGTTCGAAGATGGGCCATATTGGTCCACTCCTTCTAGTACCTCCCCCACAAAGTGTTAAAATGTTGTGAAATATTGAATCTTTAATAACTGCTATACTACTTATTCGAATCTTCTGAAATTCCACACATAGCATTAGTTTATTAGTCGCTATCAACTCGAGAAAAATGGGCCATGTTGCTACGCCCCTTTTTGTACCTCCCACACAAATGCACCATTTTGCACCAAAAGTTAACAGCTTATAACATTAATACCAGTGCATAAAAATACTTGAAATTTTGTACAGTGTAATGCTTTCATAGTGCCTACAGTCCAGTGAAAAATGGGTGTCATATGCACGCCCCTTTTGGTACCTCTTACACAAAGGTACCATTTTGCACCAAAAGATAACAGCTTATAACATTAATACCAGTGTATAAAAATACTTGAAATTTTTTACAGTGTAATGCTTTTATAGTGTCTTTTGCACTGTGAAAAATGGACGCTATTTCCACGCCCCTTTTTGTACCTCCCACACAAAGGTACCATTTTGCACAAAAAGTTAGGAGCTCACAGCATGAGTACCAATGCCCGAAAATGCAACAACATTTTGCACAGTATAACGCTTTTGAAGTCCCTATAGCCCTGTAAAAAATGGCCGTTATCACCACGTCCCTTTTTGTACCTCCCACACAAATTGGCCAAATCATACCAAAATTTAATATTTGATAACGTTAATATACCAGTGCAAAAAACGTTTATAATTCGGCGCAGTGTAATGTATTTAAAGAATCGACTATTCAGTGAAAAATAGGTGTATTTGTTAAAACATTCTGGTACCTCCCATACAAATTGACAGAATAATTCGTTTAATATTCCATATTACATTACTCACAAAGTGAGGGTATACCTTAGTCGGTTTACACGACTGAAACTTTCTTACTTGTTAATTGAGTACTCGATACTTTCAGTAGTTTCAGTGTAATTAAGATTCAACTTATTTAAATCATACTTATTTGAAAAAAGCATGAAGATATGTATTTATTACAGTTATAAATTACTGTTGTGCCTTGAATACATTAATTTTTAATAAAATAAAAGTAATTGAAATAAAATTAAAAAAAAAACAATTTAAAAATTCATCGTGCAGTCGGTAGTTTTTAATATTTTTTTATAAAAATAGTATTAATATACCGACACATTTATCTTATATAAATACATAATTTATTATTATGTATTATAGATGTATTTTACAAATTTTTCAACAGTTAATTCAGTTATATCAAATGTATTTGATTTTTTATAATTACACTGTGTTCGAAATAGACACTTTGAAAATTGAACAGAAAGTAGATTTGATTGAAATTTTTCAGTGGTAAGGTGGTGAGAAGCGGGTACGACTGTTTAGAGAAAAATAATTCTCCAAGGGTACTCTATTTTTCATTCTTTGGACTGAAGCGTGTATTACGAAGTCTTAAAACTCAAAATCATCACCAGTGGTCGAATATCGCGAAAACAAGAGATAACATAGAAAAACGATTAATCTTCAATTTTTGTGAACAAAAATTCGTCCAACATGGCCCGATACCGATCGCCGTTGACTGCAACGGCCACTCCTTGCTCATTTTCGAAGAAAAATGGCCCAATTATGCCTCTGGACCAAAATCCGCACCAAACAGTGACTCGTTTTGGGTGTATGGGCTTTTCAATGTATGCGTGCGGGTTTTCTGTGCCCCAACTAAGACAACTTTGCTTGTTTACATACACGCCAAGATCAAAATGAAAAAATGAAAATCAAAAATTAAAAAAAAATTGAAAATCAAAATTTTCAAAGTAATGTCGCAATATTTCCCAGCGTTGTTCAAGCGTATACACAACCAAGTGTATACGCTAAGTGTTACCATTCACGAAATAAGCACTAGTTGAAAAAAAAACGTTAGATGGCGGACCCTTTATTAGTTTGTTTGTCGTTAACACGTCAAGAAAAATGTGCGAAGTGGCCACTCTCTTTTTGGTACCTCCCACACAAATTAACCATTTTGCACCAAAAGTTAACTGCTAATAGCTTTAATATTAGTTCATACAAATACTTGAAATTGTGTACAGTGTAATTATTTATTGTACCTAGAGTCCACTTTTTGGTACTTGCCACACAAATGGACCATTATGTGCCAAAAGTTAACAGATTTTAACTTTAATTCCAGTACATACTTTAAAGTTATTAAATGCAATTTAAATTGATGATAATTTAAATACAACAACAAAATAAATAAACAAATATTTTTTCGGGACTCAATGTGAGGGGATTCATAATTCTGTTTACCCGACTGAACTTTCTTACTTGTTTTCCAAACATTTTTTCTATCATTAACCTATTTTAATTAGTGCAAACATTTCTAAACACTGTGCAATGTTATTTATTCGTTATGTTGTTTATTCTCTTTCTCTCTCGTTGTCTCGTTAAGACTTCCGTTGCTTAGCATTTCTAGAATAAATTAGAAGTGTGGATTTTATTTTAATTTTTCCCAAAGCATTTTTTGTTACGCATTCTTTTGTGAGAGATGTGGAAATTGTTTTCCAAAGACAAAAGAAAAATCCCTGGCAAAAGTAAACGACGTTGTGACGTTGATTGCGACGGCAGTGGCGAGAAATTCCAATGTTTGCGTGTTAGCTTAGGTTTTGGGAAAATCTCTTTCAAGTGGGAATAATGATAATATGAATGCCTGTCCGTCTCTCCGTATGTAATCATTCAAAAGTTAAACAATGGATATGATTTATTTACGCTTAGAATGGAAAGGAATTCCCGCTTTCGACGACTGAAGTCACTGAACATCTGCGTTTTATTTTATTTAAATAAAAAATCTTATTAATAAAAATAATGTGTCATATTGCAAGGTCTAACAGATAGGAGGTATCTTTCCCATCCTAAGATATTCCTTCTCTTGGATAGTTGTTCTTGAAATTATCCGCTTGAGGTTGGACTCCCCTAACAATGGCCTTGTTCAGTTTACGATTGATCAAATTCCAACTCATTTCACAGATATATGTATTTTCATTTGAACTTTTACTCTATGATCCCATTCCATTCCAATTCAATCCTAATAACGCAAATGCTTTCAAGCAGATCCACATACAATGTATGAACTACTTGGATCAACTCCAAAACAATTCACACAATCCAAAAACATTAGTAACGATAATTTTCTATGTCACTTCTCCTCCACTTGCCATTCTTTCTGCAACGCCCACTAGACTCACTCACTCACAGAACAAAGGAAAATTCTTTCATGAGCCCAGCAAAAATCCTGGGAACAATGACAGTGGATGATGGGATGGGATGGGAGTAGACGTGGAAAACAAATTCCAGAGATCTGCCTTGACAAAGCGATCACACAGAAGAGACAGATAGACAGGCAGATTGACGCACGGAGGGACGGACGGATGGGTAAATAGGGAGATTACCATCTATGACATGTTGAGTCGACAAGACAAGATCATTTGAATAAAATGTGTCGTTTGCATGCATTGGAAGGCATTGTGACATTGTGTCATCAAAATTATGTGAATATTTTTCAGATATTTTAATGAAAATATAATATAACAAACAGACCGTTGTGGAATTTTTCACTCCATTCATTTTCTCCCTCTCAAGCCACTGTCAAATCATCGGTATAGTACAGCCAAATGGAAGGCAAAGGTATTTCAATATCAGATTCCTCCTCAGTCAGGCCATTGCCATCAAGGGTCTCATGCAATAGTAATTCGCCGGGACAATGACCCTAAGGGAGTGCAAAATATCTCTGGCGATTATCAGATCCACCTCAGTCAACAATCTAGTCAAACTTACACCGTAAGAAAATTTACGCCACAAATAACTACCCGCATGATTATTGTATTTGGCCTTGTATTTTCTTTGTATATCATAAATGGTATCCTCATCGCATACCTTCATGTAAATCGTAGATCCGGTTAAGGTATTTATAAGACGTATCGTTCTCTCTCTGCGCGTCAAGCGGCCAATATGATACAAAGGATCTTGACTCCAAAGCCGGCCATTTGTTTTACATAGATCGCTTTGAGCCATTTCCAGAATGGCCGGAAATAGAACTCTTGGTTTACCGGAAATACCAGAAATTTCCGTTTTAGGCAAATGATTAACATGAAAGAAATGCGATAAATCTTTGCCTCCAAAAGCCAATAGAAAATCCAAATTCTAGTTTAAAAATGCAGAATATTAACAGACACATACATATGTATGTATGTATGTACGTGTATACCTAATCGGATGTTATTGGACTCACTTTATTCCAAGTTTCCTGACGATCTCTAAGCATTTGCGTTAAATCCAGAACATTGCCGTGTATAACAATCCAAAAGTCTTCTTTTTTATTGTGAATGCAGACTTCATCGTATAAATAATAGCGCATATTCTCTGACAAATAAACTGGATTGGAACTAAAATGAATGTCAAATGAATATACATACATATTTTAAAATATGAAGATACATATATTCCAGAGTTGCCCAAATATCATAAAATTAAAACAAAATCTAGACTTTACTTGAAAAAAATGAAAAATGTCATAAAACTAAAGACAACACTATTTCTAACAAAAACAATATAATTTAAGAGGACATTCCTTCCTGTAGCGAGTAATTGTCTGTTACGAACGAATAGGAAATTGATTTCAACGAGTGAGATTTTTCGCGGATTTCCAGACCAATTTTCCTGAATTTTTTGTAACACTCACAATTAAAAAATTAATATTAATCCATAAGTGCAAAAAAAGTTCAAGCTATGTTCGCGGAATACTGTTTTTTCGCGTGTTACAATTCATTCCTATTCGTTCGTAACTGATAGATTTTGACGTTTCGGCCTGAAGGAGTGTCTTCTTATATTCTATTTGTCTTTGATTTCTACATTAAAGGAATTTTTTGTCTTTGTTTACAATACAATTGTCAGTGAAATATTTTTGATTCACAGAAATTATTTTTGATTTAATTCTTCGTTGTACACTATATTGTGTACAAGTTGTCTTTGAAGAAATTTCTTTGAATTATTGGAAATAACATTGATCTAAAGACAATTGTTATTAATTTAAGTACACATTTCAAAAAAGTTTATGAAATTTTATTTGGAAATATAGGGTGATCCAAGTAGATATACTTTTTCCAATAGCCTTTTTTTGACAGATCACGTGTGAGTCGTGTCATGCTGTCATGTCATTTTTGTTAAGTATTGTTTGGCTTTTCATCATGGAAAGACTTACGCCTGAATAACGTTTACGCGTGTCATTCGCCAGTTACCAGTCGAAATACTTGAACGAGTCATCGAAAATTGGACTCAACCGATGGGCCATCTGAGACGTAGCCGCGGCCAACATTTGATAGACATAATCTTCAAAAAATAAATGCCAAAGAATGATGTTTCAAATGATAATAAACATTCCCCGTTCAATTTGAATTTTCTGTGATTTTTTCTTTAAAAAAGTAGGGAGCCTCGAAATGGATCACGCTATATATATACCCAGCCAGAAATTTACGACGGTACACGAAAAAAGCGTTGTGAAAGCACTGTTTTGGGACGCTTTCACAACGCTTGCCTAAAATGTCTTTAAAACTCTGTTTCATGATAGATTTACAATGCTTTGGGAAAAATTAATCCTTTTTTGAAAGTGGTATCTAAGTTTGTCATTAAACCGATACCTCCATTTCAAAACGAGCAAAGTCGAAACAGGTGGATTTTTAATGTACTGTGTATAAAAGCAAAATAATTTAAAACGTTTCCGTTCGTCTACGACGAATCATCCAAAATCGGTCAATTGATACGCAAAATATATAAGCCACAGGTCTATAATTCGTCATGTACTCGTACTATACGAAAGCTGGGAAATAGTTCGTACCTAAAATATTTTATGACTTTGTTTTATACATTTCGAGTTATACTTAATTGAAATTTGAGGTTTCGTCATAAACGAATGAAAACGTTTTACAAAAACAGGAGGTTAATAAAATTTTTAATGTAACTTCACCAGCATATGAATTGTGTGTCTCTTCAATTATTTAAGTCTAATAAATTAAATGAATTTGTTAGACTTCATGTTCCACATGAATTTCTATGAAATTCATGTGGAACATCCATTCCTGCAAAAAGTTGGGCTTAATTCCGTAATAAGCGAAAACACATATGGATTTCGTCAAAAATTACGATTTTGTTATAAAAATGTAGAAGTTCCTATAAGGAACTATTCTTCTTGTTAAAGTGGGAATTGTATTTTTTAAATACTGCTGGATTTGTTTTTACAGTGCATCTCTGTCATGCGAAAAACACGGTGCTAACTTTACAACATCTAAAGAATGAACAAGCTGTCATGTTGCGGGAAATATTGATTATAATAAATTGTTGTTGCAACTTGAATGATGAATTCAACTCAGCTTGGAGATTATGAATTCAAAATCTTTGCCATTTAAATGAATACCTTACAAATAATAGATTTCATTTGACTCATCGATTTCTAAATACGAAAATTTTTGGGGAATTATTACCTTCAAACAATCGGAAAAGCGTCATGAATTTTGTTTTTACAGCGCTTCAACAGCGTCGTAAAATAGATACGTCACACCGTATATCGGTGTTATCATTCTGACGCTTTTACAACGCTTTATCGCACCGTGTGATGATGGTTCACAGTACTTTCAAGACGCTTTGAGGATGGTATTTTTCTGGCTGGGTAAGTACATTGTCATGTCATACTTTTAAAGTCCAATTGCCTTTAATTTTCTAACTAAATTTCTAACTATTTATATCTTATTTATTTATTTTTAAAAAAATGTTTTTAGAAGTTTTTTGTTAATGATCGATTTAATTTTTAATTGATTTATTTATTGAATGTTTTCACATTCGAATTGTTCAGCTTTTTCGATCCTTCCTTCCTTCCTTTCGAAAGAGAGGTTTTTGTGGTGTATTGGAAAAGATAAGACACTGCGCTCTGAAAGCCATGTAAACACATACCCTTATACGTATTTCAATCAATAATAGTAAAAACTACATTTTTAATTTTCTTTTAAAAATTTTTAATTTTTTCGTGGTACCGTCATAAATTTCTGCCTGGGTATATATATAGCGTGATCCATTTCGAGGTTCCCTACTTTTTTAAAGAAAAAATCACAGAAAATTCAAATTGAACGGAGAATGTTTATTATCATTTGAAACATCATTCTTTGGCAAGTCGTCAAAGCGTTATGCTTCAAGCCATATCTTTAAGCATGCCAATTATACTACATTTTATTAAATTTCTACAAAAATTTAAGAAAATAGGGCGAAATTTTGATCAAAATTGTTGCGATTTGATAACTTTGACAATAACGTTCGTTGCAATTTTTTAAAGCTAGCATCCTAACAAAGAAAACGATGACTACATAGAACCAGTAAGGAAAGGCACAAACTCGGGCGAGGCTGACTATATAATACCCTACACCTCCCTAACAATGCAATAAGGGTCATTGCGATAATAATTTGGAATAATTGGTAAATAGGTAGGAACATATATATGTTGCTATATCTAAATCCGATTATCGCTAAATTAGCCAATATTCGTTACTAAATTGAGAAACATCTTTCTGCCAAATTTTGTAATGATCAGAAGAAAAATACAACTTCTATAGCGCTTTGATACCAAATCAGGAGGAACATATATATGGAGGTTATATCTAAATCTGAACCGATTTTCCCCGAATTTGGCATGTAATAAGAAACCTCTTTCTGCCGAATTTCGCACTGATCGGATATAAAATAAAGTTTCTACAGCTCTTACATGTCAAATCGGGGGCAACAAATTTGGCTGTGTTAATTCATGTAATGCGAAACCTCTTTCTGCCAAATTTCGTACTGATCGGATATAAAATACAACGCTTACATGTCAAATCGGGGGTAACATATATATGGGGGCTATATCTAAATCTGAACCGATTTTCCCCAAATTTTGTATTGTCTCTAAGTGTATTACGAGACTACTCTCTGTCAATTTTTAAACAAATCGGTTCAAATATGTTGCTTATACAGTGCATATATGCCAAAACGTAGCTACACGGGGCAAAATCGCCTTTTTTGATATGTTTGAATCGAAAGGAAATATATTTGTAACACAAATTTTTAAATATTATATATTTCTCAGCAAATAAATTTTATTTGAAAATAAACAAAATATATTTGCAAACTAAATTTCTCAAATAAAATATGTGTTTTAATACAAATAACATTATTGTTTAGTAATTTATCCAAATATATTTTATTTAAAAAAGATTTTCAAAACTTTTGCTGACTTTTTAGAATTTCAGTTTACATTTTTAGTTTCGAATTGTACCTCCCAGTTGCAATACCATATACAGCATTAACTTCATCATTTCTTGTCAATCCTCCAAGTAATTTATTTTGCTCCAAGACTATACGAGATCAATTTCGTAAATATAATAAATAATAATATTATTTACTATTTTTACGAACATTAAAAATTTTCTAAAAAATAACTTTGAATTAGTAAAAAATTTAACACAACGTATTTTCTGAATTCTTAAGTGCAAATAAATATTTGTTTCGAAAATAATAGTCTCAAATAAAACCATATTGGGATGTAAACAAAGATATGTTTAGAATAACATTTTCCCAAATATATACTTTCTGTGTGTACCCAATATTATATGTTTAGAGTGTACCCTAAAAATAAATATGTTTCAGGCCCAATATGTTTGGGACAATATACTACAGAAGCGAATTTTTTGCAGCGTGTATATACTCGTATATATGGAAGCTATATGTAAATCTGAACTGATTTAATCAATAGGGATCGTTCCTGGGCCAAAAAAAAATGTGTAAAGTTTCGTTGAGATCGGACCATAATTGCGACCCGTACTTTGATTACAAGAATATGTACATGCACAGACGGACGGACAGACGGACATAGCTAAGTCAACTCAGAAAGTGATTCTATGTAGATCGGTATAAAAACACATATATCAGTTGCTGCAGCCATAAAGTGTAACACTTCGAAGAAGTGACCTAAGAGACCCCAAGAATATTTGGCGGAAATCCGTTTTGGGCAACTCCTTCGATTACCTCCCCCACAATGGGTCAAAACTTAGTGAAAAACTTAATTTTTGACTTTTTGTGTTTTCTGATGACGATATCTATATTAGGTCTAACTTACTCTTTCGATGTGTTAGAATTTTGGTAAATGATACAAGAACAATATTGACACTGTTGAGTGATACTTTGAAAATTTGTCTCTTTTTATTTATATTAGGTCGAATTTACTCTTTCGATGTGTTAGAATTTTGGTAGATGATATACATACAAGAACAAGATTGACTTTTTGAGAGATAATTTGAAAATGTGTATTTTTACATTAATATACAAGAGCCAAAAAGTAATCTGTGAATGGGTAATGACTTTTAAATTCTTGATGTGACAAAAATAAATACTCTTATCTAAACAAGTTTTTATTTTACACAGCTTCGGAATAGGCATATTTCTCCCAATCAGACTTGTTTTATCATGAATGTGCGTGTGTTTTCGCTAGATTAGTTCAAAGTCTTTTGTTGTTTCGTTATTCTTTTTGAAACGAGTTCTTGAACTGAAACATAATCATTTGAATTCAATCTGCGTTTGAAATCACGCCGATAAGCATGTCGCAAATTGCACCGCTCCCAGAGGAACTGCAAAAGTTGGCCATTCAGGAATTGGGTGAAGTGCCCGCCAGAATACCTGCCGACCTGCAAACTCTCAAGACATGGATCCGGCAACAGCCACATTTAAAGGCCTGCACCGATGATCAATTCCTTATACAATTTCTGAGGGGATGTAAATTCAGTATCGAGCGAGCAAAAGATAAGTTGGAACAATTCCATACCTTGAAAACTCGTTATACGTATTTGGCTCCGATTTATGATGTTGACGATTCAACATTTCGAAAATTTCACAATACAGGGTGAGTGTACGTCCGTTCAACAGTGATTTCAATTGTTATTATTAAATTCATTATTTCCCAGATCATGGCTTCCCCTGCCCACACCATTGAATGGCAATGGTCCACGCATTGTCTTAATACAAATTAATTTCAAACCGCATGAATTCGAGACCATTGACATTTGTAGATACATAGCCAATATGTGTCATCTTTTGTTCTTGAGGGATCCTTATGCTTGTATTCAGGGCTTAGTTGCACTGTTCGACATTGGCAACGGTCTGATCGAACATTTGCCAATGCTTAATTTGGGTTTCTTAAAGGAACAGATAATATACACGGAGAAGGCACTGCCGCTACGAACAAAAGCGGTATATATTATAAATTGTCCAACTATTCTGCAACAAATCATTAGGTCCATCATGTCATGTATGTCAGAAAAATTAAAAAGTCGGGTGAGTTGCTAATTTCTCCTGAACAGAAACAAAAGTAAACTTAACTATTTTCTGCCAATTTCTTTCCCATTTCAGTTACACATCTGCGGCAGTAACTTCGATGCATTGGGCGAAAGTTTTCCTAAAAAATATTTACCTCAAGATTTTGGTGGAGAAAATGGGAAATTAAGCGAAGTGTGTCAAGAGTTTCATACAGTATTTGACGAGTATCGGGAGTATTTCAGACGGTGCTCCGAATACGGTACCGACGAACGATTGCGTCTCGGCAAAACATGTCAACAGAATGATATACTGGGTATTGGAGGAACTTTTAGGAGCATTAATCTAGATTAATTTTTAAAATTATCCGTGTAATTAATTAAAATAAAATTATATAAGGGTCAGAATATTTAATGTCGACATATGTAGTTTAGTTTTGGCTAAAATGTTTATAAGCAGTTACAAATAGGTAAAATAAGGTCTCGCTACGAATTTTTTAAAACAATTTTGAAAAAATTTTATGGGCATTTTAATTTTTGAAAAAATTAAAAAAAATAGTTTTTGGCGTTTTACAAAATTTGTAATTGCTCTCGAACGGCTGGAAAGTTTACTTTGTTTTTAAGAGGAAACAATGCGCCATTTTTTGTAAAAAAAATTATAAATTTCCAAAAAAAAAAAATTTCTACCAAGGTTTTCTATTTTCTTCAAATATTCACCGAATATTCGTCGCACTTTCACAAATGCAGAACAGTAAAAAATTTTTATGAGACTAAATATTTGTAAAAGTTATGAATATAGTAGGGATGTAACGAATATTCGCATTCGCATATGCGAACGCGAATTATTCGCATCATTTTAAAATTCGCTTTCGCATTCGCATTCGCAAAAACCATCTTTGGATTATTCGCTTTCGCATTCGCTTTCGCAAAAATATATTTCAGTATTCGCTTCCATTTATTAAAGTGTTAAATCTCCTTATTCCCTTCACACAATTTGAAGATATGTGCGTGCTTGTGGTAACAGGAGGTAAAACAATGGAAAACAGTCTTAATACGTGAATATCCTGGAAAAGTACAAATTCAGTTCCTTAAATTTGTTGGTACTAAAGGCTCTAACTATTATTCGCATTCGCATTCGATTTCGCAAAAATGCATATTTAACTATTCGCTTTCGCATTCGCATTCGCAAGAAATATATTTCAATATTCGCTTTCGCATTCGCTTTCGCTAAAGCCACTTTCGTTACATCCCTAGAATATAGCAAGACTAGTCTGACAATTTTCGTCTGTTTTTACAAAACACTAATTCGACCGTTTTTTAAGCAAACAACCGACTGCGACCAAACTTGGCATGGTAGATGAAGAGGTGTTAGAGAAGTTAAGCTTTATATTTGGGTCCCCTATGTCAGACAGGGGCGCAGCTAGAGGGCCTCAAAGTTGGCCACATGGGGTGAAAAATATGTTCAAGAGCGTGTAACTCGTGTTTCTCTTCCGATTAGATATCTGCAATTGAAAATTGAATTTTTAATTATTTCCCTTACCGTGTGCTAGTATTTTGTAAATATCGGAGCACAGTATGCACCGATTTCATCCGTATCAACATGTATGGATGGGAAATAAAATTTCCTATATGACGAAAATTGGTTCGATAGTTATGATAAAACCATAGTTATGGTAAAAAACAATCCTTTAACCCAGTTGCCCCTCATCGGATCCAACCAAAGGAATCTATAAAGGCTGACACGTAGTGATCGACCCCATTGACAAAAATCGATACTAATGGAATTGTTAAATTGGTACTCATCATAACTTAAGAAACCAAATAAGATAAATAATAACAATATTTTTTTATTTAGATATTTTTCCCACCACGAGAGGACGCCAAATTCAATTGTTGTACTCCTACGTTGTAAAATAGCTGTATCAAATTCGTTAATTAAGGAAATAGAACCAAACTTTTTGTGTATTACATTTAATCGAATAATTTAATTTTTGGTAAAGTGAAAAAAGTTTGCAACATTAATTGGAATGAGAAAAATAAGTTGGAAAAGATCCCTAAAATTATATTTTTCAAAAACTATATATCGTCCCATCAATATAATAATATCCTAAAATACACTACGTATAGAGTGTTACATATTGCATTATTATTATTTTCGGGCAAAGATATGTAGTGTTGTCATTAAATAAAAAATATCATATCATATGCGACTTTTTCGTGGTCGACTTTCAGCTTCCAACTTTAAGCTTAAGTCGACATTTAGTATCGATTAATCGAAATAACGTGTAGTCGGCAAAACAAAGAACATATTTGAACAATATTCTCACAAAAGCATCGTTTACCATAAAATTGATACACGGACGGATTGTAGTACTTTAGCAGGGGACTTTTTTATAATATACCAACTTAGAATATTATCACGATGTCTGTGATTTTAACAATAACGGGATAAGATGACAGTCTCATTTCGCTGTCTTCTTCTTAAGAAGACTAAGATTTTGACGAAATTGTAAGGTACTTTCTAGGATTTTACTGTAAACGTGTAGTACATTCATTCCAGAATTGTATTTTCAAGTGTTATTAAACTTGAGAAAATGAAGCAAATTGCAATAGATTGATTACACTAACTATGTGATAACATAAGGGATATAAATGCGTGGACCATAACGTTCACGTAGAAACAGATGTTTAGTAACGCCATGTACGTCCATCCTGTGCAAATAAACACTTGAAATTTTGTACAGTGTAATGATATTATAGTACCCATGGTCTATTGAAAAAAATAGGCGATATTGCTACGCTCCTTTTTCTACCGCCCAGAGAACAGCCTGCCTGAGCATAAGCGGAGCCTTAAGGACAACAGCGACCGAGTCTCTACAAGCTCTACTCCATATACTGCCGATTAATATTGTGGCGAGAGAAGTTGCAACCAAAGCGGCAATAAGATTAAATTGCCTATCAATGTGGAGGTACAAAAACTACGGTCACATGAGGATATCAAAGTGTAGTGCTATGGTAACCGACCGAGTGGACTATATACCAACTGTGTACACCTTCGAGAGAAATTACATCACTATGATTCCCGCCAGAGATGAATGGGTTCAAAGAATACCAGGTAATAGAAACCATCTCCACTTTTACACGGACGGTTCGAAGCTTAATGAAAAGGTTGGCTTCGGAGTACACTGTGCAGAGCTTAGTTTGGATATAGCTCACAGACTACCAGATACCTGCAGTGTCTATCAAGCCGAAATAATGGCAATATGGGAAGTAGACAAGTGGCTGCGTCGCAACATAGTAACCAACACTGGCGTTGTCAGTTACTCAGACAGCCAGGCTGCCATCAATTCCCTGGAGGCAACATCCCTAAATTCACAAACAGCCCTCGACTGCCGCAGATCACTTAACGAGATGGCTGAGCAGTTTAATATACACCTCAAACTGCAAAGCCGATGAACTTGCTAGGAAAGGGACGTCATTACAAATTCTCGAAGAATTTGCATGTATTGGTGCGCCACTATCCACACGCAAGCTTTGGCTTAGGCAAGCGGCAATCAGGCAGTCCAACGAAAGATGGATAGAAATCGGCACCTGCAGAGTAGCTAGACAAATCTGGCCAAGGTATGACCTGAGAAGATTAAAATATCTCCTCGCACTAGAGAGGCAAAGATTGTCTACTTTAGTCTCAGTTCTGACGGGACACTGCTTGATCGGCGAACACGCCAAAAGATTGGGTATTGACTGTAATGATTCTGCAGAATCTGTGGAGATGAGGAAGAAGTGGAGAGCATTGAGCACTTGCTATGCGACTGCCCCACTCTGAGTAAATGACGACTGGACATACTGCGGTCAGCTTTTCTAGGCAGCCTAACAGATCTTTCCAGTACCGATATTCGTACTATCGATAAATTTGTATATCAAACAGGTTGGTTTCGATGAGGGGCATTTCAGGCCGTGGTAACACTAGGGGCCTAAACTGGTCTATGTAAGCTTGTATAAACCAGTAAGGAAAGACAGAAAGTCGGGCGGGGCCGACTATATAATACCCTACACCTACCTACCAATCCGAAAATGGGCATTGCGATAAGAATTTGGCAGTGTTCATACATGTAATAAGCAAACTCTCTCTGCCGATTTTCGTACTGATCGTATATAAAACACGGTTTCTACAGCGCTTACATGTCAAATCGGGTGTAACATATATATTGGGATTATGTTAAAATCTAAACCGATTTTCCCCGAATTTGGCAGTGTTTATTCATGTAATAAGAGAACTCTCTCTGCCAAATTTCGTACTGATCTGATTTCAAATACAGGTCCTACAGCGCTTACATGCCAAATCGGGTGAAACATATATATGGGGGCTATATCTAAATCTGATCGGATTTTCTCCGAATCTGATAGTGTTCATTCATGTAATAATAAAACTCTCTCTGCCGAATTTCATAAAGATCGGATGTAAAATGTGGTTTCTACGGCGCTTGCATGTCAAATCGGGTGAAACATTGGTTAAAATCTGAACCGATTTTAACCAATTTCAATAGGGATCGTCCTTGGGCCAAAAAAGAGCACTATGCTAAATTTCATCACAATCGGACCATAAATACGACCTGCACTTTGATTACAAGAATACATGGACAGACGGACAGACGGACGGACGGACAGACGGACGGACAGACAGACGGACAGACAGACGGACAGACAGAAAGACGGACATGGCTAAATCGACTCAGAAAGTGATTCTGAGTCGATCGGTATAATAAACAATGGGTCTATCTCTTCTCCTTTTAGGTGTTACAAACAAATGCACAAAGTCATAATACCGTGTACCACAGTGTGGTGTAGGGTATAAAAATACGGCTGCCACCCTAACTAAACCTAAACCTAAAGAATGGCCAAATAAAAAAATTGATTTTTGAATTTCCTTTACTTTTACAGTTTATACATTTATCCATAGATTTTTTTCGAATATGCGTTGTTATCTTCGTTATGATGCTAGCTTAAAAAATGAAACAAACTATTTTTTTTTTATTTTTATGGTTTTTTACAACAAAAAACCATTTAAAATATCTAATTGTTTTAATGACTGTTAATAAACTTCCATTTCTACAAGAAAGTAATGTTCTCATCACAATTTCCTTTAATTTAAGTAGTATCGCGGATTTATCGAGCGAACTTATACTTAAAAAAATATTGGCCAAATACTAAAGGTACCTTATATGAAAATTGGAATTTTAGAAAAAATTGCCATTTTGATATGTTTGCATTGAAAGAAAATATATTTGGAACCAAAATATTATATATTTGTGAACAAAAATATTTTATTTTTGTTTGGAACGCAATACATTACAACAAAATTTATTTACAAACTGACTTTCACAAATAAAATATTTGTTTACACACAAACAAAGTTATTGTTTAAGAAGTTTTTCAATTATAATTTATTTAAACAATATTTTTGAAACTTTGTTGACTTTTTCGAATTATAATTAATTTTTTTTTCCTAGATTTCATGATATACTTTACAGTAGCAATGTCATAAGCAACATTGTCTTTTTATTTATAACACAAATATATAATTTACAATTCTTCTAATTCATCACATTTTGTCAATACATCAATGTAATTTATCGTTAAGCAAGATTATACGATTTAAATTTTAATCGAATTTTACAAACATATAATTTATTTTAAAAATGCAATACCAACAATACATATAATGTTTGAGTGTGTCAAATATTATATATTTGGAGTGTATTGTAAACATGTGTGTTTCATGCAGAATATCTTTGGGACAATATACTATAAAAGCGATTTTTTACAGGTGTATACATTTACGAGTACCACAGTTTTAACTAGTTTTACTCCTCCGAAAATATCTTGAATTTTTTCTAAAATTGTTTATGTAAGAAATGTTTTTAAATGTTATAAAAAGAAATGTTAAACTTCTTGGCAAAATATTATAAAAAGTCTTAGTAATTTTGTTGAATTTTCTTTAGTTATTTTAAATAATTTCAGAGTTAAAATTGTACAATCTGTCATTTTATGTTTCTAGCCATAAATAGCATCAATCGTTACTTGTGGCAAAACTGTTCAAATAGCAATACCAGAAGAGGCGTATTAAATAAGATAATTTTTTAAATGTTTTATGCTCTGGTATTAAAGCTATGATCTCTACAATTTTGGTACAATTCTCGTAATGTGGTCCCTTTGTGTGGGAGGTACCAAAAGGAATGTTGGAAAATATCTCGAGGTAATAGCGATGAAGATACATACCATTACAAGGTGTGAAATTACTGAGAATTAGGATATTTTGAATAAAATTGATATGTGGTGTAATATGTGTTTCACTAAATTGTAACCCCTTTTGGTGGAGGCCAGAAGAAATGGACTGATATTGTCAGCAATTAGTTTTAATATTCATTTTTAATAATTAGCTACATTATATTGCAAAAATATAAATTTATATCAAATTATTCATTTGGGTAAGAAAGAAAAAATATGTCGATTTTAATTTTACTTTGTGGCATAGTGTATTTGTGGATTTCGCAACTATGGATGGATGTCATTGATCGAATAATATCGAAGGATTTTATTACTTTTTCTCATGAAGAAATAATGCGTATTAGTAAATTGAATGAACTGAATTGCTAATTCGTCTACAATTATAATTGTAACATAACGACTGCATTTAAATGTCATTGAAGAAAACCATCATTCAATACAATTTATATATTTGAAATATACCAAAACATGATGAAATACCTGGAAAGACAGACAGACAGACAGAAGGACAGACCGGACAATCCAACAGTCCAGGCCTTTATTTAATAAGCTAATAATTGGCCGATGGAAACGTGCTGTGCATTTTCTAGATATTCTCCTCCACTCGTATTCATAACAAAATCCTCACCATTCAATAACAAAACCGATGATTATCGTCATCATGATCCTCATCATGACGATGATCCCACAACGAAAAAAGAGCTTTGACCGTACAGCAGCGGTGGTCCGTTTGTTTATTTATGATATCTATAAAAACCAGTGGAGAAACCAATACCTTGCCTTGTTCTCCTTCTCCATACCTGTATTTGGATTAAACGTAAAAAATCGAACGCAATGTAAACTCAAACAGAACAGATTCTAGTCTGTCCTCCTTGTCTCGTAACCAGTTTCCTTGAAGCAAAAATGTGTGATGACTCATATACGATTTTGACAAAGTTGAACATGCCCAATCTTGCCTTGAGCATGCTCTTTGTCTGCCCAACGAACGATGGCCGTTGTGTACATTTCAAGTTATGGGAAAATTTTTGTGTCCACCTAAAGATGTGGAAGATGCCATGAATTTTAAACGCTTGTTTTGGTTTTTGTCAGTGGCAAAAGAACAGCAAATTCAAAATAAAAAGAAAAAAAACAACCGATGAAAAATCACTCTGGACACACCCAAATGGCAAAGTGGACAAAATGGATAAAGTGTGCAAACAAAAACAAGTGGATGGCTGGGGATTTGAGGCCCACAAATAGTTGAGGAGTTTGGAAGCATTGCACTTGCATCAGCAGTTCACAACGCAGCAAAGCAGACCAGAGGTGCTGCGAATGTGTGACTATTGCTTAGTGCCAAAACAGGTTTGTTGCTTAAGTCGTTTGTTTTGATTTCGTCGATGCTGCTCACCTCCTCTGCGTTTTGTTCTCTTGAGACATATTGTGAAATTCACAAAAGTTGTTATTGTAACACATTACAATTGCATTTGTAGGTGAATCTATCGGGTAGACTATAGGATTTTTGGCACACGGTGGGCGCACGAAAGCGCTTTGCTAATCTGAAAAAAGTTCAAATGCCCATAACAAAAATGTGCAATATGTTTTCCATATAAAAATTTTAATCATAAAATAAAAATACGTTAATCAACTACAACGGTAGTTTATTTAAATGTAATCTCCAGTTTCTCATAGACTTTGGAGCGGATATTAATTTTACTTAATTGTTTATATTTTATGTATAAATAGCTCGAAGTATTTTCTTTTTAATTTAAATACATAATGGAAACCTGATTTTGTGGAATGGTGCCTAACAGTAGTCACTAATCCTTAATAATAAAAGAACGCCCGGTTAGTGCATAACATAATAAGCAAACACACTGTTGCTCTAAATCTTAAACTATTTACTTCAAATTATGCAGGGTTTGTTTTTGAATGAAGAAACATATCTCTTTCAAATTTCTGAAAGATTGATTGGAGAGTAAGGATTCTGTAATTATAACCAGTAAGGAAAAGCAAAATTTAGGCTGAGCCGACTATATGATACCCTACACCTTCGTATTAAAGCAGAATAAGCACACATAGTGTTGCTCCAAATTTAAATCTATAATTCTATATGAGTTCTGCATCTATATTTCGACTGTATACAAATATTTCAGATATAACATAAAACTTATATAGATCCTAGATGTTCACATACACGCTGAAAAAAATCGCTTCTGTAGTATATTAGGCGTGTTTTCGTTACACCATAAGTGCTTAATTTGTATGGGGAGCTAAGCACTTTTAAGCACTATTACTTCCCGATGAAGTTTGGTGCTTGTGTTCATGTCTTAATCGAGTATGATGTTGCCAGATTGGGCACCCTATATTTAGCAATATGGCATCCCATTTTTGGAGAGATGTTATCAATTATTGTGAATCAACGGGAAGAAGAAGAACAAAAATGGGAATTTATTTTAATATTTGCAAAAAGAGTGTAAACAATTGACAATAGAATAGTAAATATATGTTTTATTAATACTTTTCACGAATTTTTTTGTCTGTTTCGCACCGTTCTTTCTTCGCAACTCATGACACCATTGCTACCAGACAGTGAAAATCCGCCACTTATTGCTTACGTGCCAGTTAGTGGATGTCAGTTGTTTTCGTTGCAAAGTGCTAAACTAAAAATGCTAGCTTGTAACGAAAACATGCCTATTGTCCCAAACATATTCTGCTTGTAATGTACGAAAGTTTAGAGTACATCCGAAATATATTATGTTTGGCACACACAAATATTAAATATTTGGGAAGATGCTCTTCTAAACAAATATAACTCGAAATCAATGAAAAATTAAATTCGAAAAATCTGCATCGTTTGAAAATCTTTTTAAAATATTTTTTGTATAAATTCCTAAACAATAAATTTATTTTTATATAAATACAAATTTTATTTGAGAAAATTAGTTTGCAAATATATTTTGTTGTAATATATTAATATATGCGTTCCAAATAAATTTTATTGATTTTCAAATAAAATATATTTGGTCAGAAATATATAATATTCAAAAATTTGTGTTCCAAATATATTTTATTCCAATTCAAATATATCAAAAAAGGCGTTTTTCCCCGTGCACATATGTATAAATTTGAACCGATTTTGTTTTCATTTCTGTACCAAGAAATTCCTTCTGGCAAAATTTCGTAATGACAGGATGTAAATTTAAACTTCTATAGCAATTTCACACACGCTGAAAAAATAATCGCTTCTGGGTATATTGTCCCAAATATTCTCTGCTGGAAACGTACATTTTAGTTTAGGTTACACTCGAAATATATAATATTTGACACACAGAAATATTATATGTTTGGGAGGATGTTGTTCTAAACAAACGAATGTTTTCAACCAAATATTTTTTTATTTTGAACTAATATTTCCGAAACAAAGATGAAGTTGGCGATGTATAAATGCCATAATTTAAAGGCAATTAAATTTTCAGATGTTCAATGTGCATTTTTAAAAAATTTTATATTTTTGTAAAATTCTATTAAATCGTATAATCTTTCGTAGAGATAAATTGCATTGATAGATACAAAAAGTGATGAATTCAAATAATTATAAATTAAAATTTAGTGCTGTAAAACCAACTCTAATTATTCTTTTAAATTTTTATCTATAAAGTATAATACGAAATCTAGGAAAAGTTTTAACTAAAATTCGAAAAAGTCAACAAAGTTTTAAAAACCGTTTTTAAATAAAATATATGTATTTGGAAAACTACTTAAAGAATAACTTCGTTTGTGGGTAAACACATATTTTATTTGTGAAAGTCAGTTCGCTAATATATTTTGTTCTACTATATTAATATATGTATGTGTTCCAAACAAAATTTCTTGATTATCAAATCAAATTTATTTGTTCAGAAATATATAATATTTACAAATTTTTGTTCCAAATATATTTTCTTTCAATTCAAACATATTCGCAATTGTTCTAAGTATGAATTAGAATAAACATATATTTGGAACAACACTTTTTTTTAATATATGGCGAATTTCATTTCATCGTGGATTTTAATTTAAAAACCGATGTCATCTGATCGAGATGAAACCAATTCAGTCACATTGAATAGTAGTTATTACACAAAATTTCAACCAGATCGCTTAAGGACTGTCCTAGTTGGATGGTGTTAAATTTGGACATTTTGGCCAAACGGCCTTTTTTTCCATCAAATAAGTAATTACCAGACCGCGGAATATATGCAACTTTATTTTGCCGATAACACAAAAATTTTTTTTCATCAAGAAATAAAAAAAATATACACATATTGTTTTGCATATTTTATCTCATCTGCATATTTGCATATACTCGTATCATACATATGCAAACACATTTATGTTCACAATTTACAGCAAATTCGATCATTTGCTGTTGATCCATTTCGTGCTGGTTATTATAACGGCTAAAGCTTTGACCTTAAAATTTGGTGCGAGGGTAGTTTTTGTCGTTATATAAAATTATGTTTTACAAATTATTTTATTTTCTCGATTTTGCCTATTTATTATACCGATCGACTTTTAGAATCAAAACAAACCTTCTTTGAAAAGAAGTATAAGCCTTCCCCGCAAATTGCAGGGACACAAAAATAACCAAACAAGAAGTGTGGGGATGTATTAAGGTTGAGAAATACTGTCTGCAATGTTTTGAAGATATGGAACTTTGAAATCAGTTCTCAATTAGTTCATATTGAGCGGGTCTTGTGCTCTTGTGCCAATTATTGACAGGGTATTTTGTCCAAGGAGCCGATGAGGTTGCTTGGTAGCTTCCGAAACGATATCGTTCACCAACCAGTGACCACCCTTAATACATTTCACACATTTCTTATTCTTCTTTTTCAAAGAAGGGTTGTTTTTCTGTTTAACAGAAAACAAAAACAACGATCTCGAACTCAATAGTCAAAAACAAAACTATGAAAAGTCACAACTGATCGAATAACAAAAACAAAAAACAATAATTTTTTTATTTATGTTACACTTTATTTACAGTGTAGGAAATTTAAAATTTTGAAGAATTTTGTCCATTTATGGACAAACATAAACTAAATTTGGGAAATTTCCATCAGTCATTCCTTCAACCCTTTCCAGTATAACTCTCATTCGAAGTGTTACACTTTTGAACGTGGCAAATTAGGGTGTGCAACTTACAATATTTGAAACAATCTTTAAAAAGTATATTTTTGTTTGATTTACTTCGGAATTCATAAAATTTAAATTCTACTTATGATGCCTCCAAAAGTGAACCACATTATTTTATAAAATTAAATATTTTTAATACACAGAAAGAAAAATTTTGGTTCTTCTGGAACGAACAACATAAGTTTCGTTTCATGAACCTACAAATATATTTTCTTCTGTAGCCGGTGCAATTGTCCAAAAATTCCGTTTCTCTAAAAATGATTTTTTTTCTTTGCGTATTTTACGATACATAATATATAGTAGGTTTTCTTCTCGAAAAATACTCCACTTGAAATATTCAACAGATCTCGATTACAAATGAAGTGCAATTCTTGCGGTTTTCTCTGTCACTGTGAAATCGTAGAACGCAGGCGCGCCACGCCACGTATGGCAATAATGTGACTGAATGTTTTCGAGCACGAGTTGAGTTGCCCCATTTACCCTTTTTCTTCGCAGTTGTAAGCTCCACAAAGAATCCCAACAATTTCTAATCTAATGAAAATATGCTTATAATTGACCGCAAAGTGTGTATAAGTCGTATGTCGTGGAGCCCCATCCCGCGGTGGGGTCTGATGGTCCGACGATGTATTACAATACTCTTAATTTCATGATTTGCACATATAAATAAAGAAAGAAGAGGAACGACAGACAGACAACCAGAAAAACTTTATAGATTTCAAATGTCAGAAAGAAAAACAAAGACGACTTTACATTTCAGAAGACTTTACAAAGTGCCATGAAACATTTGTTCGTTTTCTTTTTGTTCTTCTCTTCTTCGCTTTTTTGGGGAAGGGGCGGGGGGAGTAACTCATGGTTGACTGGCTGAGTGTCATGGATCAGTTGGAGCAGACATTCTGGTGGGGATAAACAACAGTTTAGAATTAAATGATAATTAACAAACAGTGTGTGTAATGATCACGATAATGACGCTGACGTAGAAGCTGATGTACATTGAGAAAAAAAAATATAAATTGTTTAAAGATTTGAAAAGGATTTATTTCTTCAAATAAGAACATTTCATACTTCCCACCAAAAAAAGAACTTCCAAAAAAGTGGTGAAGATGTTATTATTGCGATTCAGAAGTACATCTATATCGGATCTTCACCGATGAATTTAACATGGGCTGGTCGGTCGCGTTCTTTCATTCATTATTGGGCAGTACATTCGCATCAGTGCTGATAAAATAATGCAATTGCAATTTTTTGGATGCTCTTAGGGTGGTAAGTAGAAGTACTTAAAAAGTGATTCGTTAGGAAGTACTTCCATTTTTTTTTCTGGGTTAAAATTAAGACAATTTACTTAATATAAGAATAAACAACAACGTTTGAATATCTAAAAAACATAAAATTAAAACAATTTGCTTAATTTTAAAATCACTGAGAATAAATGCCCTAATGTTAAATATTTGAAACCAAAAAATGCATTTTCCTTAAAAAAAATACTTCTTATTTAAAATGAAAACAATATAGTTAAAATTCACGGCATGGTCTTAATTTTAATCATAAAATTTACCTGTTATAAATATTAGGAGATCTTTACCGGAAAAATCACCAATTTATGAAATTTTCTCAGTGTAGACTCCGACTATACAGAAAAATGCCGCGTGAAGAGCACACAAAAAAAGAAATTCCTTTGGAGCAGTCTTATGACCAGCATGACACGCTGAAATCGAACTGGAAAATAAAGAACAGAAACCACAATGCCACTGAAGTTGGCAACTGAGGCGGATTCTCGGACTCGGAAGCCTAAAGATAAATGCATGAGTGTGGAAAATCTTAATCTTAAATTAATGTGCTTAAGCTTAACAAACTAACCAACAAACAATCGCATATAATCGTACTCGTACTTCTCTTAATTCTGGGCATACTCTTAATTATAGTCGCAACATACTCCTCGTCTGGTTGTGGTCAGTGGTCAATGGCACATACTCCTCTTTTTCCTACGGTTGAAGTACATTTCTTCTGTGTAAATACCATTGAATAGGAGTACAAGAATAGAATTCCATCAGCCGTGGCTGGTGGCAGCAGCTTCCCTCTAGTAGTGCCACTGCAAAAATGTTTAATGATATTCACTGCATTTGAAATTCGAATTAATGTGGAGTGGAACGTGATAAACATTCTGGCCGTCCCAAAGAGTAAAGGCGTCTGACAAACATTATCATCACATTTGGTTTTGATGTTGAAAACAAACAGCGAAAAAGTGGTGCGAAGACAATTCATGGTACACCCAATTGGGGAATATACTCGTACACCGAATATGGGATAACCTACAGTACGCACAGTGATAAAATATATTACACGCAAACTAATAATTATATTTCTATCATGTTGTTGTTCTTATGTCCTCGTGGTGTTGGGATCTGCTTTACAAGTCTTCAATTTCAAGAAATTTGCAACCTGGAAGAGGGTAGTATGTCTCTGATTTCACGCTGGACAGAAATTGTCCAGACTGCTGTCAATTTTCGCACAGTAAGAATTGACTCGGAACATCCTGATCTCTATTGTTGGCCGCGGTAGTCTTTCTTCTTCAGATACTACTAATAGAGGATGGTCTCCGAGGACGGTATTCAGTCGGTAGCTATAACTGCAGCTGCGAACTCAGCGGCGAGAATATCGTACAGTCCAGCTTTATATGCTCTCTGGTCCGGAGGCTCTCGAATCTGCTAGTGATTCTGAGCCAATAGACCATTTAGTCTGTACGTTATCTTTGAAGACGATTTTCGAGTTATCGATATCTCCTAAGCCGGCTACACGGCTTACCCAGCCTTTGGCCGTGGTTAAATGTTTTCTCTTCTGCAAATACGATGGCTACGCGGACCAAAGTGTCTTTCCGTGACCGGCAATAATTTTGTATGGTATTAAAAAGTCTTTCTTTTACTTTTTGTAAGTCTAAATTTCAATAAAATTTAAACTGCAAAAGTGATAACAGCAATTTTTAATCAAGAGAGACTACTGTAAGTGCATAGACAAATTTTGATAACACCGAGTAGCAAAATAGTATACTTTCATTATGTTGCCAAATTTGATCTGACAAATGTACGAAAAGCACCAACAAAATATATTAAAAACGTACACCCAGTGCTTTTTTCATTTGGCACTTTTCGAGTTTTGGGGGTCTGAAAAGCCCTAAATCTGGTGCGAAAAGCACTAAGTTGGCATCCCTGCTCAGGGCGGCGTTCTAGCAATTCTGAATATCCCTCCACTGCGTACTGCTCACATTCGGAGACGTTTTGCCACGGACCTAACGGCCTATCGCTTTATAAGAGGTTTTTTTACATTTTTTCCTTGTCGGTTCCCCAAGTACTGCCGGCGAGCGACTAGAGGACCTTGTGCCTACTTCTCATCGTATCGCAGATAAGCTGCGGCATGTGGAGAAGATCTTAATAAACTGTCGAGTGTGACCTCCAGTATCATTGGATAGTTAGTGGTCGGAATTTGTACATCCTCGACCTGCACTTTCAGTGGTACTCGCACTTCTGCTGTCCATTTAGATGATTTGGAGGCGCATATTTTCATATTCGTCGCAATGAGGAATTTCGGATATTCAGCTTCTCGCAAATGTCATCAATTTGTGGGCCCGGCGCCAGAATCGTGTAATCATCGGCATACGCCACAATTTCAACGCCAGCATGTGGTCGTGGAATCGCAGAAAGGTAGAGGTTAAACAGAGCCGGAGATATATATCACCTTATGGAATACCCTGTATAATTATACAAGGCTTTGACTTTTTGTTTCTGAATTCAACGTTCTAATTCCAAAATTGTTCTTTATTTCTCAACATAATCTCCTTTTAGCTCGACACACTTTATCCAGCGATTTTAAATAGCTTAGGTAACCTTTTTATAGTAAGATCTGTCTAGCTCCTAAAAATAGCCATCAACCGCAACCTTCATTCTTCATTCCTGGCAAATCTTTTTGGAAACAAACGTTTGGAAACAAAAAATATTCCGAGGGAGCTAAATTTGACGAATAAGGTGCGTGCTGAAGTAATTCAAACTTTAGTTCATCGCCATCGGACTATGAACTGTTGCATAGTCTTGATTGTGAGCAAAAGCGCAGCCATCTTCCGCACATCTTTCTCATCATAAAATTTTCCCTCAATATGCGATGTATGACTATGACTTCTGCTAACTCACGAACCTTCAGCCGACGGTCATCGAATACCATTTTGTGGATCTGTTTGACGTGGACACCTCAGTTGGTCGACCACTACGGTGTTCTTCCCTTTTAAACACTGCCACCCACCCATCACTTCTTGTGCGAACCTTTCGAAACACGTTGTATCCATACCAACATTGCAGGCTGCAGGAGTAGGACAGCTTCGTTTCTTGGATTGCAGCGACCATGTGTCTGCAAATCATAAAATTGAAGATTTCGCTAATCTTTTGCGAAGTCCATTCATATGGAATTGATGATTAAAAGGGGGTGTTTCAGCAACAGGAGGTGTTATAGCAATATGTGGTGTTAAGGGCTGTACTTGATATCTGAGGCACGCTGCTAACATCATCGGGACAGCACGATGCAAAGTAGTTAATGTTTCTATACTCCCGGATATTATTGTAGCCAGAGCATCTTCTGAAATGCACCACGCCATGCATCTGTTGCACCTCACTGATGTTAAGCGGTTCTGTATATTCCTCCGGTACACAATGCAAATTCATGGTCCAGGATTTTGTTCGGTCCCGGTACGGACCAATAAGATACGGAGGTGGCAGTCCGGGCTATGCCACGACGAACAAAGGATCAAACATACCCTAGCCGGAGATGAAGTTAACCGGGTCAATACAAATATGTTCATGATTACCGTCATTATAACGGGTGATCCAAGTAGAGATACTTTTTTCAATAGCCTCATTTTGACAGATCACGTGTGAGTCGTGTCATGCTGAAATTTTTTTTGTGTTAAGTATTGTTTGGCATTTCATCATGGAAAGACTTACGCCTGAAAAACGTTTACAAATCGTTAAACTTTATTACGAAAATTCACGTTCTGTGAGGAATGTGTTTCGTGCACTTCGCCCAACTTATGGTCAACATAATCGGCCTACTGAGCGTACTATTCGCAACACCATCACCCATCTTGAGACCCAGCATTCGTTATTGGATAATATTCGACCGAATAGACCACGTCCAGCACGCAGTGAAGAAAATGTAGCGGGCGTAGCTGAGTGTGTACACAAAGATTGTGGAGAGTCGATTCGGCGTCGTTCGCAGCAACTCGGACTGACGTATGGAACGACTTGGCGCAGTTTACGTCGAGATCTTAAATTGAAAGCATACAAAATACACCTTGAACTGAAGCCGCCCGACCTTCCAAAGCGACATCGCTTCGCTTTATGTGCTCTTGAAAAGTTCCAAGAAGATCCGACGTTTTCGAGCCAAATTTTGTTCAGCGATGAGACCCATTTGTGGCTCAATGGGTATGTAAACAAGCAAAATTGCCGCATTTGGGACGAAGAGCAACCTGAAGAGATTCAAGAGCTGCCACTTCATCCAGAAAAAACAACGGTTTGGTGTGGTTTGTGGGCCGGTGGAATCATCGGTCCATATTTCTTCAAAAATGATGCCGGTGAGAACGTAACCGTCAATGGCGACCGTTATCGTGCCATGATAACCGACTATTTGATGCCTGAAATTGAAGCTAGTGATCTCGGCGACATTTGGTTTCAACAAGACGGCGCCACTTCCCACACATCGCATCAATCAATGGATTTATTGAGAGAACACTTCGGTGAGCAGATAATTTCACGTTTTGGGCCGGTCGATTGGCCACCAAGATCGTGTGATATCACACCGTTAGACTTTTTCCTGTGGGGATATGTAAAGTCTAAAGTTTATGCGGACAAACCCGCTTCGATTCAGGCCTTGGAGCAAAACATCACGCGTGTCATTCGCCAGTTACCAGTCGAAATGCTCGAACGAGTTATCGAAAATTTGACTCAGCGGATGGACCATCGGAGACGTAGTCGCAGCCAACATTTGATAGACATAATCTTCAAAAAATAAATTTGAATTTTCTGTTTCTTTTTTTTTGTTTTTTTAAAGAAGGTAACCTCGGAATGGATCACGCTATATAATTATTGTTTTTATGACAACATACCTCGTACTTTTACATGCATTAGAACTATTTTCCAAAGTATATTTACACTTTAGACGCCTCCAACCCATGGCTTCTTCTGCAGACGAATATTGTTGTCCACGCATTTTATCATTAATGTCTGGAAAGTAGAAGAAGTAAACAGGTGTCAAATCCGGAAGGTATGGTGGATCAATGTTTATAGTCTTCCAAAATCAATTGTTAAAACCAATACGTAGGAACCACAATTGCCCTGCTGTAGAATTTTTCTTCATTGACGATTCTTAATTCAAAGTAATGAAATTCTGACAATTCCTGTAGTGCAATGCAGGTATACTGCTTTCTAGATTAATTTTTGTTATATGGCCGGAATGCATTTATAAAGTTCCCTATAATGTACACGTTTCTTCAATCCTGCTTTTATAAAAACTTCTGTATTAGCTTAGAATTTTCATTTATAAGACCAACGATTCTGCTTTAATGAAGTCTTCTATAATAGCTATTATTTTGGCTCTATGAGGAGAACTACGATTTCGATTTTTTTGAAGTGAAATCTGTTGCAGACAATTAAATTTTGTCTTGTCTAACTTAATTTCAAACGTATTGTTTCAAATACTCAATTGTGAACTACTACAGAGAGTAGGGTATTCCACAAACACAATTGTTTTGGTGTTTCCAACAGCACATAATGCATTAAATAACAACAACAAAATTACACTCACACTGACCATAAAAATTATGCACATGAATATGAACAAAAGTAATAAAGAAAATTTTGAATCATATTTAAATTCATATACAAATGTACTTAGTAAGTGTAGTCTATTTTTATCTGACCATCTGTCTATCTGCGAATACGAACGACCGCCACTACAAACACCACAAAAACCGCCAGATAGTTAGCGCCACAAATATGCAATTTTATGCAAATTATTGATGTTATTTACATATGGTTGTGTCGGTCGTTTGGTCGATCGCACTAAAGTCCAGAATGGGCACAGAGCGCACCGGAGGAGGAGAACCCTTCATTTCATCGGTTCTGCGTTACCAAAAGATGCAGGTAAAGACACAACAACAAAGGTGGGCAAACCGAAAAAAGTGCAAACCATCGAAAGTAAAACCTTGAATGCAATAATAACTACAGGTGTTAACATTAAATTGTACACTGTGAGAAATGTTTATGAAATTATTTATTCTGTGAATAAGGAAATGAGTTCATAAGTAATGGTACGAATCTATCTATGGTGACTTTATCAGAAGGACAATTTATTAAATCTTGAAATATTCGGCAATTATTATTTATTTAAATAAAATAAAAATTAATGAAAACTGTTTTTAATTGATTGTCGGTGGAATATTACTGACAAATTGTCAGAAAAACCAATGTTTAAAATTTGTGGCAACATACAAAAGATAATTTTGGCTACCATTTTCGTAGTTGACGCAACCAAATATGATTGTTGCCAACGTGGAAGCAGAAGTATACCACAACCAAAATGTTGGTTGTCCTAATGGCATCGCATGATAGTAGATAGAACTACCAAAATTCGGTAGAGGCAACCAAACTGTTTCTGTGTGTACTAGTTTTTAATTTTATGAAGTTCTGTGTAATAGGTAAGATATTGTCGAAATAAATGTACAATTTATTTAGTATGGCATTTCCAAAAATTGGAACAAAAAATTTTTCTATATTTTCTGTGCCAGCAAAAAATGATTTTTTGCTCACGATAACTCTCGAAAAGAGTCACCGATTTTTCGTGAAACACCCTATGTTTCCTGCTTGTATACCTTAAAGACTATAGTCTCGAAACCATATTGCAGGGTTAAACATGCATGTTGAATATGGGAGGTGGCTTCAGCGTTAAGGATCAAATTGACCTGTCGATTTTTACCATTCGCCTCACCCACCTTGCTAATTCTCAAATTATGGAGACCGATATATAAGAGCTTTACTCTCCCCTGATGTCATCCTACATCGTTGCAGATTGTTGGTTTGCCCGACATTTCTCTACGGACATCGAGGTAATGAGCCATAATGCCTGATTGCACATGGCTCCATTAGTTTATGAGGATGGATCCATCCTCACCACTTCTGTCTATAATGGCCATCACTAGTCTCTCCTTTGCCACTTCATTTTGAGTCAGTGTCCTGTTGATGGTGACATTCATCAGGTGGTATGATTCTTTTGACTTTATTAGCCATTAACCCAGCTGAATTTGTGGCTCTTTCAGCCGACTCATTTAGAAGCATCTATTACCTCCCTAGCCTAGGTAAGTGACTCTTTTTGGTTTTCGATACTTTGTAAAAACTGTGAGAGCTATCAGCTCCGTTTTGACGGTCGGACAAGACGTTTTCCTCTCACCGTTGTGAGTACTGGGGGAATTTTCACCAATTTTGGGGTGGTCGGCTTTGGCCAACACCAACGGATGGACAGTCGGACGATTGGGGAACTCCGCTCCATCGGAACATGAAGCCATGCTCGGGGATTGTTTTTGTATTTAATTTTTTAATCTGTATTGGCCCTTAAAAGGTACAACGATGTAGGTCTTTCAGACATCATACAGAATTTTTTTGTGATTGTGTAATAGGTTTTAACTTTTCTCTATGTGATAAACATGTCCGTTCACTACGACTGATCTGCAACGATTCGAAAAGGAAGAAAGGACCCATAGGTCCGAGGAATAGTTTTCTCTAATACACCAAATAAAACTATAGACGATTTTTCACATATGATACGATGTTATTGCTATTTTTATGGGTAAGGGGTTAAAAGCGGGGAGAACTGGCTTGAGAGAAATAGTTCTTCAAGCGTTCCCTTCATTTCTTTCATTGGGCTGAAGCGTGTATTCCGTAGCCTTCCACTTCAAATTCACCACCGGGATAACAAACCTCACTGATTTCCCAATAAACTTTGATGCCGAGTATTTCAGAAACAAGAGCTAATATAGATGGAAAAAATGTGAAATGGAAAAATGTAATGTAAATGTAATATTCTGGAAAAAATTTAGAATTTTCTTGGCCTTTTTCCTAAAAACTGCACTTTTCGAATACATTTTGGAAATTTGAAAATTGGAGTCAAGTTAAATTCGAGGCATTTAGACTTAAAAGAGGCAAATATTTTCTAATATTTCAAGTCGACGGTGCAGCATTTTTCACAAAAAAGAAATCGCCATTAGTTTGACCCACCGGGTGCCCCGCTTGTCGATTTCTTATTTGTCCTTTTTCTGGAAAACGTGAAAGTCATTGAAAATTGGCCTTTAAATATGCTACAAAAATATTAACCCGCTCTTTTTACTAGACGTCGTCGGAGACGCAGTAATAATATATCCACGTTTTAGATCTTAATTAGTATTAAAGGTCAAATTAGTTTAGGCGGTACTTGATTGTTGTTGTTGTAGCAGCATGGAGAAGCTGAAGAGATATTCCTCAAGTCTATTTTTGTTACAGAATTAGTTCCGGCATATATCTGATTATAGTGGGAACCTTATGTTATTTTCTCTTACTCCATGTTGTCCGGAAGTTAATTAACGTTGTTCTGCTAATATTATGGAATGGGTGTTATTTGAGATTATTGTATCTATTCTCCACTAGAAACGCTGCATTTCTGTCAATAGTCGCCACGACGTTATGTCTATTTCTAGTTTCCCTATTGTCTTGGGCAATCAGACGTTGTTGTAGTGATTGTACGTCCGGTGAGTTATTTTAAGCTGCAGAAACTCGAATTATGACGAATTTTTGATGTCAAATTTTGTCAGTGCCCTGACTGGGAATTGAACCCACCACCTTCGGAATCCAAGTCTAACGTACTAACCACTGCGCTACGAAGGCTATACTTGATCATAACCATAACCGACCTGTTCGCATTTCCTAATATAATTTTTAACAAGTAAAGACGAATTATGTTCGGCAATGCCGAATCTTATATACCCTCCACCATAGATCACATGTGAATGGTTACGGGTACTAATAAACTGATTACACCAAATTTCAGCTCAATTCGTTGAAATTTGAGGTTTTTGTGGCGTTACGAAGTCAAATCTAGAGGGACCTTTGTATGACGGACAGACGGATTTGGCTGAATCGTCTTAGAATTTTACGACGATTAATTATATTTATATATTTTATGGGGTTCCAGATCAATATTTAGTGGTGTTACAAACGGAGTGACAAAATGAATATAGATATAGATACGCTAAGATAATATATATATGGGCATTTCCGCGGGTCGCCAACGTTCGTTCGTACGCTTTTGATGTACAAAAAATATAGAAAACTAAAATTTTCCCCGCATTTTTTTTGGTGATTTGATAGCACATTGGTAGCTCTATGTTAGGTGCAAAAGATTGGTTGCATCGAGTTTTAGTTTTCATAATAATAGCAATAAACATGTGGTCACGAACGTACGCGAAATATAAGTCAACTTTGGCTGAATCTAGTAACATGCTAAAATCTGCGAAAAGGAACGGAATATTCTAAAGCTATTAACTTATTTTAAAAGAGGATTAATGTAGCTTTCTATCGTGTATTTACACAATAAATTATCTCTATTGGTTTTTTTCTAATTGGCTTAGGTGCCGGTCGCGAACTTACGATTTTTCCATCTGTTTTAACCGTTAAAATAATCGTTAATCGAACTTTTTTTGGTCTCCTTGCATTTTTTCTCTTCTTAATTGATTGTAATAGAGAAATTTTGTAGAAAGAGTGCAAGCATAACAAATGTTTTTATATGTAAAATAATTAAATATAAAAATGTCTGTAAAAGTAGCTTAAAAAGGAAAAAATACAATTTTTCAGTTTTTAGGCAAATTTTCTCATGTAAACAAACAACAGATATGCTATGAAACCATTATATATAAAAAAATTAGACATTTTGTATTAATTTTTTTATAATTATTCACAATAAAATACGATGATTACCAACATTTTATTTTTCGGCCCTGGTTCACCATGCGGCGGATATGTCCATATATAATGAATTGCATTGAATGTTATACTATAAGAAACTGATTTGAACATAAATATGAAACATGAAAAACTCCTCTGGTAAATGCATTTTTAATACCGCCTCATATATGAGCTCTAAGTGAGATCTTCAAGATCCTCTTCTTTTAAGGTCTTCAGTTCTAGTTTTATTAATGGTTACCTTAAAGCAAATGTTAAGCTTTATTAGATCTATCATTCAAATATTAAAAACTTTTGTGCAATAACTACGATTTTATCTATTTATGGTAGGAAATCAGATCGAGCCCACCCACATAAGAGTATTTCATTCATTCTCAACGATTTCCTACTCCAAATTCTCTCAATGTATCCACAAGGTGCAGATGCAGGTAATCCGCTCATAACATTTATTCGCAGATATTGAACTGCATATGAGAAAATGGGAAAAATATAATGAGATGAAGCGTTTAGAGGCATGAAATCATCAACAACAATAAAGCTGAATCATTACATGCATTCAATTGTCTAGTGAATTGTAGTTTTTTGCTACTCGTAATACTTTTGCTACAAAAGACAAACTTTGAGTAAACTTCCGTTTTCAATTAAATTGTAGCTGATGCCATCTCAAAATAGCACATCTATAGCTAGAGTCCGGCTCGGTCTGCTCCGTTCTGTCCACAAGTCCGTCCATTTGTATACTTGTCTGAAAAAATCGCCAATCTCAGTTGCACGAAAGAGGTATTGAATTACCTGTTTTTTTGCGCCATCCGAAAGTGTTCGTGTGAAGCATCATCATTCTTGGCAGATATTTTTAACTCGTGGTTTTTATATTGTCGCCGTTCTGTTCTGTTCGGTTCTGCTCAGTCTTGTTTTTTGGAGCACAGGTTTAAACCGCAAACTCATCCATGGCTCAGCAAAAACGGAAGTTAAAGAAATAGTTGATTTTGTGTTCCTTTTTTCCTGCAATGACAAGTAAAACTGGAAGTGTTTTAATCTTGAAGATACAAAAACGAAATATTTTCTGGAAACCTTAAGAATGTTTGAAGAGAATTTACAATACATCCGCTTGAGATAATCAATGGGAAACATGAAAGGACATACAAAATTAGAAGATAGAATTAAAGAGGAAGCCATCAGATCTTCTTTTTTGCACATCCGGAATGACGACAATGTGAGTCAACGAACAAATCGCAACTTAGGCGATAAAAACAAGAAACTGTTAAGATCTCACTATTCTTAGAGGTCGTACGTAACATAGTTAAAGAATTAAAAAATGTGACATAATTCTGCTTTTTGGAGAGCTATTGGAAATAATACATTTTATATTTGGCCTTTCTAAACCTTGAAGAGAAAGATCTACAGGGTCGCGAAGTGGGCAATGTCGGGTACACAAAAGATTTAAATGCACGTAACTTTTTTGTTTATGAATCAATGTAAAATAACAAGTCAAAACAAACTCATATTTACACATTGAATATTGCTCAAGATATAACCCTTTAACAAACAATGCAAAACGGATTAAGTCCGGCCTTGCCTAATCTTATGTACCCTCCACCATGGATCGCATGTGAATGATTTCGGATACAAATATGAAACTTCAGCCAAATTCGTTGAAATTCGAGGATTTTGTAAAATACGAAGTTAAATCTAGGGGACCTTTGTATGGGGGTTATATCAAAACATGGACCCATGACATTGTTCGTGTGAAATGTTCCGGGTATAAATAAAACATAGTTACCAATTCTATGGCGTTAAGATGTCAAATCTAGAAGGACCCTTGTATGGGGGCTATATCAAAACTTGGACATATGACTACCGTTGTTCGTGTGAAATGTTCCGGGTAGAAGTAAACGATATTTATCAATTTTCAACCCGATCAGTTGGAATTTGTGGTCTTTATGGCGTTAAGAAGTCAAATCGGGGAGATGCTATATATGGGGGCTATATCAAAAAATGGACCGATATTTCCCATTTTCCCAAGTTACCTGCAGTTATAAGAAGTACCTATACCAGGGACGTATCGAGAGGGGGGTCCCGGGCCCCCCCCCCACCGAAATGTTTTAAACATAGGCATAAACTGTTTACAGTTTTCAAAATCACTCAAAAAAGCACGAAAAATATTTGGAAGGCCGTTAAAAAAACAATACAAAAGCGTAAAAAATGGTAACAGTAAAAGTAATAACAACTAAAAATAAGAAAAGTGCATGGTTTCCTCGCTAAAACTTTTTAAATTATGCATCGATTTTTTTCGGAATGGTCTCAATTTATTCATAACCTTTCAGAGTTTACGATAAAATCACAAAAATATGACAATTATGCGTTTCTATTATTCTATTTATTTATTTATTCTATATTTAAAAATTATTAAAATTTTCTCAAAAAATATGATTTTTTGCAATACTTTGTAAGATATCGTCGAAGCTGCTGAACGGATGGAGAATTGTATTGTCTACTTAATTCTGAAGTTTGTAAAGCTTACCTGAACCAATTCGGATGAATGGTTCTCTAGTTATGCCAAAATATGTGGTGAATGGGATTCGTCTGACGAATTCCATTCATCGTGTTAATTGTTGGGATGAATGGTGTTCATCGTGGTGATGAATGTAATTCGTCGTTGAATGAACTCGATTTATGGTGACGAACAAATTCATCAAGAGGATTATTCCGTACGTTAGCTGACTTTTGACGAAAAAATAGTCGTGATGATGCACAAATTCGTCGTCATGACGAAGCTTTTCTATCAGTGTACTCATATTTTCATCAACACCAAAGCAAAGGTCATGCAACTTCATTATACCCAACACCAAATTGTGCACTGATAGGAAAACCGCTCGTCACCATGACGAATCAGTTTCGTCAATATATCTTCGTACTGGTGACGAAAAGTTTTGTACATGCGATGTTTTTGTACGTCAATAGAACGAACACGCCCATGTTTTTGATGATTTAGAAATTCGTCGAGGGAACGATAAGGTTTCATTCCCACGACCATTTTGCTGAAAATATGATAAAACGAAGCAATCAATTTATAGTTTGTGCTTAATTGTACTGTTCTATATACGTTCTAATTAACTTAGTTAAATAATTTGTTGTAAATGTTTAGTTTAAAAAATCTAATAATGGTGATGAATGGAGTTCATCGTGGTGATGAATGGGATTCGTCGTGATGATGAATGGGATTCGTCGTGGTGATAAATGGAATTCGTAGTGGTGATGAGTGGGATTCGTCTGTTGGCAAATACATTACTTGATGAGATTATTTTTGATTTAAAATATCAGAAGTATTGGATACTTCTCGTTCTTTTGCTTTGAGCCTTTCCTGATAAGAACTGCGGTTCGAACCGAATAATCACAACTGAACCTGGCAAAGCAGTCAAGTAATTTTATTTTCCATACCGTTTTTGTCTAAAACCAGAAGAATATTTACTGACATTTTTAAAATTTTAATAGTCGGGGGCATGAATTCGTCGTGGTGATGAATTTGAAATGAAAAATGAAAATTTGACTTATATATGCGGGGTCACGCCCATTGGTCCGTTTCCGCCCTTTTTGGACCAATCACGTAGACTGCCACCAGATACATATCAACAACATTACAGCACTCTAGCTAACAAATTGTGCAAGATATATCAATTTTAAAATTGGCTCATATGGGCGGTGCCACGCCTGTTGGTCCATTTTTTGACCAATCACATAGACTACCACCAGATAAATATGCACAAAATTACTTCACTCTCGCTGACAAATTGTGCAAGATTTCTCAATTTCAAAATTAGGGTTATATATCGTCGGCTTAATGCTATTTTGGTCCATACGCCATTTTTGTGTTTTTTTGAGTTAGGAGTTGATAATATAGGTTTCAAGCATGCTCTTTCAGAATCAGCAATCGTTTTTTTCCTATCTCGTCTAGTTTTCGAGATATTGGTAGGGTAAATTTATTTCACTGTGAATAACGGGAAATAATTTTGATATTTTTGTTTTATGTCTCCATTTTTCTATCGCCCTATATTTTTGACTCAGTATTTTACGTTCCTTCGATCACAATGTGTAATATACTGTCCTTCCAAACCGACCCTCTTTGTGGTCCATGTAATACAAATACGAAAAAATATTAAAATAAAAGTGGATATGGACCAAAATGCCAAGTACAAAAATTGTTATAACTTGCTTATTTTTGAATGTAGTGGCATATGAGTGCATGAGAATCATACAAACACTGTTGGGAACCCTTTGAAATAAAAAGTGTGTAACTCTTCAGTCCCGTTTTTACTCAAACAATAAATTGCGTTTTTCTCCGATCATACAAAATGGCGTATGAAACCAAATAGCATTGAGCCGACGATATGCCTACCCTATTTTCACCACCCCCCACACATGTACATTCTGTGAAAATTTCAAGAAGATCGGTCCAGCCGTTTAGACGCGGTACAAACAAACACACATTCTTCTTTATATATAAAGATTTCCGCGAAAAGTAACCGAAATGAATTGTATAAGATAAGATTATATTTTTTATGAAAAGAGCACGAACAATCTTTTCAGAAACAATATTTTCTATTTTCAATTTAAATTAACTTAAAACAAGTAAAGACGGATTTAGTTCTGCCATATTGAATCTTATATACCCTCCACCATGGATCGCATGTGAATGGTTACGGGTACTAACCGACTTGGTATCAGTGTCCTATAGATACTTTATTATTTATACCCTCCAATATAGAATGGGGGTATATTCATTATCCCCTCACCATAGAGAGGGGACCAAAAGTGAAACACATTGAAGGAGTGACCTAAGACCCTATGTATGTTCGGCGGATATCCGTTTTGGGTCATTTTAAGTCGAATGAGCTATGTCCGTCCGTCTATCTGCTGGCTGGTGCGCACGATAACTCTCGAAAGGAGTACCCGATTGACTTCAAATTCGGTATGTGGTAATACTTTCTTCTATCTCCGGCTATGTTCGAAGATGGGCCACATTGGTCCACTCCTTCTAGTACCTGCATACAAATACTTGAAATTTTGTACAGTGTAATGCTTTTATAATACCTAGAGTCCAGAGAAAAGTGACCGTTATTGGGCCGCCCCTTTTGGTACCTCTCACACAAATGGACCATTTTGTACCAAAAGTAAACAGCTTTTATCTTTAATATCAGTACATACTTTGAAGTTATTAAATGCAATTTAATAATTTAATTAAAACAAAAAATAAATAAATTTAGAAATATTTTTTTGGGACTCAAGGTGAGGGAATTCATAAGTAGGTTTACCCGACTGAACGTTCTTACTTGTTTTGTCACTCCGTTTCTAAAATCTCTAAATATTTATCTGAGACCCCATAAAGTATATATATTCTATATCTTCGTAAAATTCTAAGACGATTTAGCCATCCCGTGCCCGTCCGTCCGTCTGTTTAAATCACGCTGCAGTCTACAATAATTGAACTATATGAATGAAATTTGGCAACGATAACTTGGGATTGAAAATGGGCAATATCGGTGCATTTCTTGATTTAGCCCCCAAAAAATTGGTAACTGAGGTTTATTTATAACCGGAATCCTTCGAGGTCCATTAATTGATATATCCCCCATACAAAGGTCCCTCTAGATTTGACGTCGTAACGCCACAAAAACTTCAAATTTCAACGAATTAGGCTGAAATTTGGTATAATGAGTTTATTTGTACCCGAAACCATTCACATGCGATCCATGGTGGAGGGTATATACGATTCGGCATGGCCGAACTTAATCCGCCTTTACTTATTTAAAAGATACATTCGATCGTTATGAAATTAGGCAGAGAGTAGTCTCTTAACACAGAAACGAACAATCCAAATTTGTAGAAAATTGGTCCATATTAATATATAAAGGGTTTTCCAACAAGAGGTGTTATTTTGGTATTCAAAGAAAAATGCAATTTTTTGAGTTAAATGATCGGATGTTTATTTCATAATAAAGATATTCGCTATCAAAATAAACTCTAAAAATAAGTGTTTCTTTAATAAAATTGACAGCGCCAAGGCCCAGGCTCAGTGGCTAAAAAGAACCAAACCTGTTTCATTTCCCCCATGTGGAATAATCACGTGTCTTTAAAATAAAGAAAGAGGTATAACTTTTTACAGTGCCCTAAACTGAAAATAAATAAAGGATGGTGGTGGCTGTGTAGCGCACTAGGTTATAGCTAGTAATAAATAAATTGTTTATGAACCTGATTGACAATGTGTAAAATGTTAGAATTCAACATATCCCATAAGACGAAGTCTTTAAAACCACTTTGTAAAGGATGCTTGCTCGTTTTCTGTAGGTACTTGATTTTTGACATTTCCAAAAGGAGCAAATCTTGAAAATCGGCAATGTGAGAAAATTAAAATTATTAAATTAAATCTTGTAGATTACAAGCTTGTGTATGGAATAACTTATTCAAACAGTCGATGGATATTTTTTATATTCCTGGACTGCTCGACTGACTCTCTCTAAACAAATTCGCAATAAAGGAAATAAAAAAACTGCTAAAGTCAGCTAAGACAGGCAGAGAGACGGAGAGACATAAAGCTGTTGCAAAACGTCCATAAATATATAAATATCAGAAATACATGTGTTCCCGATGATTAGTATGCATATTTACATGCGCTGTCCGTCCGTCCGTCTGTTGTGGTTGTGATTATTTACGAGTATTTGTATCGCTGTCATCGTTGACGCTGATGTTGACGTTGACGTTGACGTCGTCACTATCGCATTTAAAGTTTTTTTAAACAATAAAGTGCATATTAGTCCAACAACAACTATAACTGCAAAAATAACAAAGACAACAACCCCACCATCAGCACCAGATGCAATTCAATGAAATGCAATGTTGCAAGTGAGCAGTCTGGGCATTTTTAACTTTGCCTCTGAGGTTTATGTTGGCTTCTCGTCCCGACCGCCCTCCAGCAATGAAGACTTTGCAGCAGACCTGTACACAAGTCTTCTTAATAAAAACATCGAGTTTGGAGTTGTAGTCCAACCTTTTTTATGGTATTGGGCGCAGTAGCAGCAGTGGGGAATATCTGTTCATAGTACTACCAGAGGCGCAGGCGCAGCTGTATCTGCAGTTATTGTCATTGTTCCCCTGCTGCTGCTGCTGCAGCTGCAAGTGTTGGGGTACTGCTCCTCCTCAATTGGAATACAATACGAGCAGGCAGGCTTTCGGGCAGTCTGGCAGCTAGGCAGACTCAGACCACTTTGGCATTAATGTAGTTTATTATGAACTGAGGACACGTATTAGCAGAAGAAGTGTGTGTCTGGGGTTTTCTTTCGTTTTGTATTTGTACTCCTCTGGATTTGTAAAATAATGATGAAATATTTACAGGCAGTGACTCCCAAGTAAGAATTTGTAAAATGTTTAAACTGGGAATGAATTCGCTAAAATTATGGAATATAAGGAAGTGAAAGAGTGTGCTTAAGGGTATACTATTTATATTTCGAAACTTCAAGCTAAATCCTAAAATGTCTGTACATATTGAAAATATACATTATTAATCCATTCGCATACCGCCCTAAGCTAGGTTAACGTGGTAGATTGTATGTCAGGCTCACCACTTACACTATGTAGTCTAGCAATGGACTATACCATAAGAACGGAGGTTAAAATATCAGATTTTCTTCGTCCCTTTAATGCTCTTCTTCGTCACCGCAGCTCCCACAAAAGACATTTTCAAAGACTATAAGTTTATCTGCGCGCCTCCCAATAACACATAGACGATGTGTGAGAAGTACCGTCTCGATTGACAACAGGGCGCCGGTAAGGGTCACATAAAGTTAGAATGTATAAAGTTCCTGACCAGCGACTACCTGTCATGTATCGCCACAATGACACTACCTTTCAAAAAGAGTTTACTGGTCTCTAGAGGAAAGTCCACATAATTCAGTTCCCCTGGATCCAGCAAGGTAGTTCCTAGTGTTTCTACCACTCTACATTTCTTGCCCGTTTGAGAATCACTGAAATTGTTTTTGAAAATAAATATCAACATATATCATTAATACCAAAGCTTACATCCGTAGAAGGACATATGATCATTTTTTCTGGTCACATTGCCTGCTTCCAACAACAGCAACAACAATAACATCAGACACAAGTGACAACAATGCCAACAACAAAAAATCAGAAATATGTTGCAAGTACGACGTCGAGTCAAGTCGAGAGTATGAATAAAAAAGTGTTTTGTTGCAAAAAGGTATGAAACAAATGAAAATGATAAAGTACGAACCGAATCGAGTACTACTTCTGCGTCTGCTTCTACTGCTGCTGCGATTGCCTCTCGACTACTACGAGTACTGCATGACACCATCCATGCCATACGAGTACTATGCCAAGCCGTGACATACTCATTGCAAATACTAAATAAGAGTGAGATACTACTCGAAGATCCACACAGCGGCTATGGGGAACAAGTGAAATGCTATACCCGATTGGGACTGACTACGAAATATCCTATACATATGTAGGTATTTGGATGTAACTCGGATATAATAGGTGAGTGTTACAGAAGTCATAAAGCAGTCGAATAACAAATCTAAGCCAAAATTCTTTCCAAAGGAACTACATTTTAAAAAACTACGATCAGCCTAACCAATTTTTAATAGTCGGGAAGGGTGCGTGCAGTTGTCCACAGTTTCTTTCTTCAATAAAATTATTATTGTCAACCGTTTAATGTGTTATGACAGGTTCATTTGGGATTTTACAGCCAATTGCACCAATTTATTTAAATCCTGTACCAATGTCTGATGTAGGGTATCATAACAATAAACGACCAGATGTATGAGTGAGTTTTTCTTAACAGATACTTTACATCAAAGTGACTTTAACATTTAACAACCAAATGCAAGTGAACATGTTTTGCATAATGTTGGGCGACCTATAAACGCACTACAATGCAATAACCAAAGTTGAGGCTGGAGTTTATTTACTGTATTTTTGAGATGCTTTCTTCCATTTCTTCCAAAAGAGTTCAATTAAACCTATTTCGAAAATTCACTATTGTATTTCACTATTCTGTACCACTTCTCTATTCCAGAAACTACAAACGTCTTGATACTATACTTTTCAGCATTGTTTTGTTTTTATTCCCTCACCTTAGAGAGGAGGGTATAAAAACAAGTAAGAAAGTTCAGTCGGGTAAACCGACTTATGAATCGCCTCACCTTGAGTCCCAAGAAAATATTTATTTATTTCTTGTTTTAATTAAATTAGTATAAATTTAAATTGCATTTAATAACTTTAAAGTATGTACTGGTATTAAAGTTATATGCTGTTAACTTTTTGTGCAAAATGGTCCACTTGTGTGGGACTATATAATCATTACACTGTACAAAATTTCAAGTATGTATATGCACTGGTATTAAAGTTATAAGCTGTCAACTTTTGGTGTAAAGTGGTCCATTTGTGTGGAAGGTACCAAAAGGGGCGTGCCAATAACGACCACATTTCTCTAGACTCTAGGTACTATAAAAGCATTGCACTGTACGAAATTTTAAGCATTTGTATGCACTGGTATTAAAGTTACAAGCTGGTAACTTTTGGTTCAAAATTGTCCATTTGTGTGGGAGGTACCAATAGGGGCGTGGAAACTTCGCCAAGTTAATAGCGACTAATAGACTAATATTATGTGCATAATTTCAAAGGATTCAAATAAGTAGTATAGAAGTTATTAAATAATCAATAGTTCACTAAATGTTAACCCTTTGTGGGGGAGGTACTAGAAGGAGTGGACTAATATGGCCCATCTACGAACTCAGCCGGAGAGAGCAGAAAATATTACCACATTCCAAATTTGAAGTCAACCGGTTACTCCTTTCGAGAGTTATCGTGCGCACCAGCCAGCAGACAGACAGACAGACGGACGGACATTGCTCATTCGACTTAAAATGACCCAAAACGGATATCCGCCGAACATACTTAGGGTCTCAGGTCACTCCTTCGATGTGTTACACTTTTGGCTCAAATGATATATACCCTCCTATATAAGGTGAGGGGATAAAAAATGTATCATATCGAAGGAGTGACGTAAGACCGCAAGTATGTTTGGCGGAAATTCGATTTGAGTCATTATAGCCTCACTTTAGTGTGACGAGGGTATATATTTTTAAGTCATTTCAGCAATGTTCGTCCGTCGGTCGGTCTGTCTGCTGGCTGGTGTCACGACAACTCTCGAAAGGATTAACTGATTGACTCTCCGGTTAAGTTCGAAGATGGGCCATATTGGTCCACACCTTCTATAACTTTTAGTGACATTTTGATTCATTAATATCATCTACACTACTTACTCGAATCTTTTGAAATTTCAAACAAGTTGCCACGCCCCTTTTGGTACATCCCACACAAACGAACCATTTTGCACCAAAAGTTAACTGCTAATAGCTTTAATATCAATTCATACAAAAATACTTGAAATCTTGAACAGAGTATTGCTTTTAAAGTACCTAGAGTCCATAGAAAAGTGGGCGTTATCGACACGCCCCTTTTGGTACCTTCCAGACAAATGGACTATTTTGAACCAAAACTTAAGAGCTTAACTTTAATACCGGTACATACTTTAAAATTATTAAATGCAATTTATTTATATGAATTACAATACAAAGAAAATTTATACCGATACCTCCATTCTAAACTATGCTAAGTGCAGTTTAGTTTTTCAGGAGAGGCGATCAAACATGGTCCTGGGAAGCCGGATAACAAAGACCATGTAACTAGATATTGCAGCGAAAGACCAGAGCCTCTGGTGGAGATTGAACCCACGACCCCAAACTCATAGGCGAATACGCTACCAAATCAGCTACTAGGGCGCTCAAAAATCCAATCAAAATTAATAATAATTTAATTAAAAAAAAAAAAAAATTTACGAATATTTTTTTGGGGACTCAAGGTGACTTACTTGTTTTTATTTTGGTCTTAAAATCGCAATTGAATGAAGAATTTACAGTGTAGAATTTCGTTTGTCCGTGAGCAATTACAAAAGCCCTTAATTTTTTGAAAAATATCCTCTTCAAGGACGAATAGAAATGTTGTCAGTTCGGATCTAACGGGAAAATTGAGGTTGCCAAACCTCAATCTATGCAACACGACCTAAAGTATGTTTTAAATATTCTACTTGTTAGTAAATTGGGAACATTTTCCAGCAGTTCCTCTGAATTCTTTAATGCCAAATTTTGCCAAAATATCTCTTTGAATTGGAGCAGAGCTCTATAATGGGTCTGCTACTGAGGCTTACAGTCAGGTACAAATGGGCACTACGTATCAACCAAATCAAATCAAAAGTGTTCACAAAAACACTTACAATTCGGTTCAGTACAATGTCTTTGAAATATGTATGTATGGTTCAGCGCAAAATGGGAGTATTAATCAAGCCCCTACACGGGGCAAAATCGCCTTTTTTGATATATTTGAATAGAAAGAAAATATATTTGGAACACTAATTTTTAAATATTATATATTTCTGAGCAAATAAATTTTATTTGAAAATCAATAAAATATATTTGGAACTCGTATATTAATATGTTACAACATATAATATTTGCAAACTAAATTTCTCAAATAAAATATGTATTTGAATACAAATAAAATGATTGTTTAGGAATTTCTCCAAATATATTTTATTTAAAAAAGATTTTCGAAACTTTTGTTGAATTTTTCGAATTTAAATTTTATTTTTTTTGGTTTGACCCTCCCAGTTATGATACCAAATGCAGCAATAACTTATGTTTTAAACCAATCATTTAAAATTTCTGAGTATTCCATGCCATCATTGGTTGTCAATCCTCCAAGTATATATTTCGATCCAAGATTATATGATTTCAATTATTATTATTATTTTTATATTTAAGACGTTAAAATTTTTTTGAAAAAATCAACTTTGAATTACTGAAAAATTTAACACAATTTAGATATTTTCTGAATACTTAAATGAAAATAAATATTTGTTTCGGAAAAAATATTCCAAAATAAACACATTGGGATGTAAACAAAGATTTGTTTAGAACAACATCTTCCCAAATATATAATTTTTGTGTGTACCAAATATTATATGTTTACGGCCCTATGCTCCCCTTAGGAACTATGGGAAAATATATATATATATATATAAATATTATATGTTTAGAGTGTATCCCAAAGATATATATGTTTCAAGCCGAATATGTTTGGGACAATATACTACAGAAGCGATTTTTTTTCAGCGTGTACTGATTGAAAGATTCATGCTGATACAACATGCCCATAACTTCTGCAGCAATCATCTAAATGTTTTCATATTTTGTATGTAAGACAACATTTCCAATGATTATAGACTGACAAACAATGAACACTTTTTTCAACGTTCTGACATCTCCCACCCGAATTGCCATTTTACATTAATTACAAAGTTAGGGTATACATTAGTCGGTTTGCCCACGGAATTTTTTGTACTTGCCTTACTTTCTCAGTAATTTTGGAAATTTTTTTCTTTTATTTTTGTTTAATAAACAATCTATGTGACGTAGCCGAACTTCGCCTCCAGTAGGGTGCCGATATATACACCACCAAAGCAAAACTTGCAGAAAAATAAAAACCAAAACAAAAGTCGACAAAAAAAAGAAGTTTGTGGAAGAAGAGGAGGACACACAAAGAAGTCAGTACCCATAACCGAAGAAGTCATGTGTGTGTTGTAAAAGAGTACTTAGTAAACATATCTGTTGTTGTCTACGACTATACTATACTTGTATATTTTTTTCCTTTTTTCTTCTTCTTTATTTTGGTTTTATTTTATGTAATACTGATGTTACTTACTACTCGTACTACTACTACTGCTCCCCGGCCATTGTCGACAAAACTCCAAACCACGATGGATGATTATAATGAAGATGAGACTGAGTCTCTGTTGTACGGTTGGTTTGGTGGTGGCGAAGAAGAAACAGAAGAAGCGTCTGATGATGATGGGCTATGGCTATGGCTATGGCCAGGGCTATGGCAATGATGATCATGATGATGGTTACGCCAATAATTTTTATGAAAGCGGCTTCCTGTAGCGTATTGACGTGTAGAACTAATTGTCCACTTGCCAAGTGCTGACGTATCCCGGCGTGATTATCATCTCTTTATCGATCGAAAACGATCTAAAAAAAGTAAACGATTTAGATCTTCAAGAACTAGCGTTAAAGTTCATTGTTGTATACGCGAGCGGTCGGTTTATTTGAAGTGACGTTTTGTTTATTTTTTCGACGAGAGAGGGAGAGAATACGACGATTTTATGTTAGATATTTTGGAAATGTAAACACTAATGACATTTACAAATTGTCAACATCATAATCATCATCAAAAGTGAGCAGAACAGATTTGAGGGCAGCGCCATCTGGTGGCTTCCACTTATTTTGTTATTTTGATTAAAAATACCACAAATGAAGAACTGAATTTAATAAATTTAAAGTGAACTCGATTTAAATATGAAATTTAAAAAAACGTAACGAAATCAAAAAAACGTAAGGAAATCAAAATGATAACGACACCTAGAGGCACTAATTGTTAACAATTCTAAAAATGTATCTTTATATTCGATTTATACGCAAAATAAAAAAAATTTTATTTATACGCAAAATAATACAAACAAATGGTGACACCTGTCGGCTTAAATCGTCAACATTGTAATTTAAAAAAAATTTACTACAATGTGAAAACTGAATTTTATATTGTTTACAATTAATCAAAAACAACATTAAAAATTAAATAAAAATCAACACAAATTATTTTTATATGTTATCTTCATCAAATAAGACTGCAGTGGATAACGCCACCGGACGGACTAAATTATTGAAATTGTTGTTTGAAACAAAAAAAAGAACAAACTGAAATTGAAGATTTTAAAGTGCATTAAAGTGTCGGTATAGTCTTCAAAAATATTTTATATTAAATTATTAATTAATTTAACTAGTAAGATTAATTTCAATCGGGTAAACCGACTAAGGTATACCCTCACTTTGTTAGTAATGTACTATGGTTCTTAGGGTGAGAGATGCCAGAAAGTTGCAAAAAAAAATCCTCATTATTTGCCAGTCTATAGTCATTGGAAGTGTTGTCTGAAATACACATAATAAAATATGATTTAGATGATTATTGAAGAAGTTCTGGAAGTGTTGTGTTCGAATGAATCTGTCAATTTGTGTTGGGGGAAGTGGCATGACGAATGTTGTCTTAAAATTAAAGAATGCCTCCAAAGACGTCTCTAGTCTTTAAAATATGCACATTTTGTATATACATAATTTAATGATTATTTAGTAAATTTTCTTAATTTTAAGTACAAAACGTACTTTTTTAAAATGTTAATGATGTCTTCCACCCTTCCTTAATTTTAAGACAAAATGTTTTTGTGTGCAGTAGTTTCTTCAAAGACATTGCACTGTACCGAATTGTAAGGGCCTGTTTCTGTAACTTTTTTTCGTTCGTCTACTGCGAACGATCAAAAATCACTCAGTTATTCCGAGAAATCTATAAGTCACAGAAGTTTATAATTCGTTGTGTCTGTAGAAAATCATGTAAAAAGCTTGTTCCTAAAATATATTTTTAACCTGCGTTTTATAGAATTCAAGTAATAACTGAGAGAATTTTGATCGTTCGCCGTAGACGAACGAAAATAAGTTACAGAAACAGGCCCTAAGTGTTTATGTACACTAGTATTATCGTTATGTGTCATTTAATGCAAGGAACGTAACAGTTTACCGGACTTTAGATACTAAAGGATGGTCCAATCGAAACGCACGATGTTTATTGTAAATAAAACAAAAAGTTTTCGGAGAGTTATATTAAAATTTTTTATTATGATAGAAGGATCTATGACCATTATGTGTGAAACAAAATATCGGCCAAATGCTCGTCCCGGCTTCGGTGGTCCATATTTTCAATGACTCTGAGACATAATTGAGGTTCAATGCCGTTAATGTGCCGAATTATCTCATCCTTTAGCTCTTGAGTTGTTCTTGGCTTATTGACGTACACTTTTTCTTTTGAATATCTCCAAAAAGGGAGTCCAACGGTGTCAAATCACATGATCGCGTCGGCCAATAAACATCGACACTACGTGCGATAACACGACCATTGCATTTCTCGAGCCAAAGAGCAATTGTTTCGTTGGCTATGTGGCAAGTGACACCATCCTGTTGGAACCACATATCGCCCAGGTACATATCCTCAATTTCCGGCCACAAGAAGTCCGTTATCATCTTGCGATAGCGAATACCGTTCACGTTAACTGCTTGGCCGACTTCATTTTCGAAGATGTACGGCCCGATGACGCCGAGGCACTTTAGTCTCAACGTAGATAATTAATTTTAAAAACAAACAAGAAAGTTCAGTCGTGTAAACCGACTTATGAATCCCCTCACCTTGAGTCCCAAAAAATATTAGTAAATGTATTTCTTTTTTTATTTCAATTAAATTATTATCAATTTAAATTGCATTTAATAACTTTTAAAGTATGTACTGGTATTCACGTTGTAAGCTGTTAACCTTTGGTGTAAAATGGTCCATATGTGTGGTGGTACCACAAGGGGTGTGCCAACAACGGCCACTTTTCTCTAGACTCTAGGTACTATAAAAACATTGCACTGTACGAAATTGCAAGTATTTGTATGCACTGATATTAAAGTTAAAAGCTGTTAACTTTTAGTACAAAAAGGTCCATTTGTGTGGGAGTTACCAAAAGGGGCGTGCCAATAACGCCCATTTTTCTCTGGACTCTAGGTACTATAAAAGCATTGCACTGTACAAAATTTCAGGTCTTTGTATGCACTGGTAATAAAGTTATAAGCTATTAACTTTTGGTTCAAAATTGTCCATTTGTGTGGGAGGTATCAAAAGGTGCGTGGCATCTTCGCCAATTTTTAGGTAATAGTGACTAATAAACTAATACTATGTGTAGAATTTCAGAGGATTCAAATAAGAAGTATAGAAGTTATTAAATAATCAATATTTCACTAAATGTTAACCATTTGTGGGGGAGGTACTAGAAGGACTGGGCCAATATTGGCCATTTTCGAACTTAGCCGGAGATAGAAGAAAATATTACCACATACCGAATTTGAAGTAAATCGGTTACTCCTTTCGAGAGTTATCGTGCGCATCAGCCAGCAGACAGACAGACGGGCGGACATTGCTCATTCGACTTAAAATGACCCAAAACGGATATCCGCCGAACATACTTAGGGTCTTAGGTCACTCCTTCGATGTGTTACACTTTTGGCTGTAGCAAATGATATATACCCTCCTCTCTAAGGTGAGGGGATAATAAATGAAAATGGTCAAATGGCAACACATTTTTATATTTTGCGTTACCTCCAACAGCCTAAGATATGCGAGGATATCAAGCGACACCTTGCGTTCAATTCTAAATGAAATTAAATGTAGCGCATTTAAAAAGTCAAAGTCGTATCAATTTTAAAATTTAATACAAAATTTGTTGAACAAATATGGTATGACAACATTGAAGAACCGAATCGCTGATTAGTTAACCCCAATTTATGGCAAACATGTGCATGATTACAGGTGCAATATTGGGTACACTAGTTTACCGAAATTTTGCCATAATGATGTTACTGACTTTATATCCTCACTTTAGTGTTAGAGTAGGTTTTGTGTGAGTAGTAAATGATCTTTAGAACTCTTGTTATACCCTCACTTTAGTGTGACGAGGGTATGTATCATTTGCTACGGGCCAAAAGTGTAACACATTGAAGGAGTGAGCTAAGGCTACAAGTATGTTCAGCGGAAATCCGTTTTGGGTCTTTTTAAGTAATTTGAGCAATGTCCGTCCGTCCGTTTGTCTGTCTGTCTACTGGCTGGTGTACACGATAACTCTCGAAAGGAGTAACCGATCGACTTTAAATTTGGTATGTGGTAATATTTTTTCTATCTCCGGCTAAGTTCGAAGACCATATTTGTCCACTCCTTCTAATACCTCCACCACAAAGGGTTAACTTTTAGTGAAATATTAATACATTAATAACTTCTATACTACTAACTAGAATATTCTGAGATTCCACACATAGTATTAGTTTATTAGTCGCTAATAAACCAAGAAAAATGGGCGATATTGCCACACCCCTTTTGGTACCTCTCACACAAATGGACCATTTTGCACCAATAGTTAACAGCTTATAACCTTAATACCAGTGCATACAAATACTTGAAATTTCGCACAGTGTAATGCTTTTATAGAACCAACAGTCCAGTGAAAATGGGCGTCTTTGACATACCCCTTTTGGTACCTCCCACACAAATGACTATTTGCACCAAAAGCTGTTACCTTTATGCCAGTACATACTTTAATGTTATTAAATGCAATTTAAACTGATAATAATTTAACTAAAGCAAAAAAAATTTACGAATATTTTTTAGCACTGAAGGTGAGGAGATTCTTAAGTCGGTTTACCCGACTGAACTTTCTTACTTGTTTTAAATTGAAATTACGTAGGGCAGTAATAATTCTTGTTCGGTCCGATAAAGCTATTTCTTTTACGTCTGCGTTTTAAATAAAAAAATTACATCTAATCTCTTCGTTTTTCTGCTAAAAAAACTTTGAATTATATGCCAATATTGGTGCAAAAATGGTACCAAATCAAAATGATTTCAGTTAAGTACGATCAGGCTTCACTCAAGTATTGATCAGGCTTAAATTAAGTATTAGCAGGCTTGAATCAAGTATGATCAGGTTTAAATCAAGTATAGATCAGGCTTAAATTAAGTGTTATCAGTCTTAAATCAAATACTGATCGGGCTTATCAGATTTAATTCTATCCAAAACTCTTCATTGAAGCTCGTTTCGCACTCAAATCAATCCCATCAAATTCTTAATCAGGCTTGAATAACGGTAATATTAAGAATTTAGCGCTTACGAACCGTACTTACATCAAATATTTTGTACTTTTTCGTTAATTCACATTTAAGTGTAAAACTTTGAGAATTTTTCGGACCAAAAGAGTAACACTCGAAGGAGCGACCTACCATCCTGTTGCGTGGCCTTCGGTATCCAGTGGTTAGTGCATTAGCTTGGATCCCGAAGGTGCTGGGTTCAATTCCCAGCCAGGGTACTGGAAAAATTTAACGTCAACAATTCATGTTTTCATCATAATTCGAGTCTCTGCAGTTAAAAATAACTCATAAAACCAAAACGACTACGAGTATTAGCAGAAATGCGCTTATAGTGGAGAATAGAAACGGTAACACTCAAATCCATTTCCTGATATTAATGATGATAAATGTTGATTTATCATAATCCTGGATATATCCGATTATAGCGGGAACCTTGTTGTTTTCATCTTACTCAATGTTGTTCGGATGTTAATCAACATTTTTCTGCTAATCTTAGGGAGTGGTTGTAACTTCAGTTCACCGTTTCCATTTTCCACTAGAAACGCTGCATTTATGCAAATAGTTGTTGTCTTATCGCAATCAGATGTTGTTGTAGCGAGAGTGACTCCGATGAGTTGTTTTTTAGAAACTCGAATTGTGATGAAAACATGAATTGTTGATGTTAAATTTTGCCAGCGCCCTGTCTGGAAATCGATCCCAGCGCCTTCGAAATTCAAGTCTAACGCACTAACCACTAATCTACGAAGGCCACTACCTAATATCCTACATAAGTTTGACGGAAATTCAATTTAGGTCTTTAAGCTATTTTCGTCCCTAAAGGATGGAAAATATCGTTTTGTTTCCCACCCGTTCTGGCATTTATCTACTTACTCCAATGAAACTTTGTTGTAAGCTAGTGTGATTGGAAACAATTTAAATTAATAAACCTAATATTTATTTTAAAAATGTCATTCCATTTATGGTGAAAATTTTCAACAAATTACCGCCAAATGTTATCACAACACAAAAACCCCAAAACATAAAATCAAATAAAAATAAATAAATAATTCATTAACAAATATTACAGAAAGAAAAACAAAACAAAAGCTTATTAAAAATCCTCTACAAAAACGAAAAACATTCAGACAAAGTTTAAGAAAAAAAATCGTGCGAAAATTAACAATCACAAAAAAGCGTGCGTTTTGTGAAAAAAAAATTTCACAAAGCAAAAACCCACATAATTTGCCATAGATAGCAAAATAACCAATTTACAAGTTTAGAAATTCACCTAACAAAAAGAACGCAACCAAAAAAACATAGCCTTATTTGGCCGCAGCGCGTGTGAGTGTGTCTAAAAATCCCAATACGAAAAAACTTTGAATTCAGCAACAAACAATTCTTTAAAAATTCAATTCACTCGGCAGAAAAATGTCAACCTCTACAATGTCGTACAATCAGAAAACCTCACTGCCCCCACCGCCGCCACTGCCATTGCGGGATTCCAGTGTGGTCTGTTTGCCCACCAGTCACACGACCAAAATCCATCACCACCAGCAGCTCCAACAGCTCCAGCACCACCATTCCTCATCCAATAACCAACTAAATGGTGGTTGTGGTGGTGGTGGTGGTGGTGGTGTTGGTGTCGGCAGTGACTCAAGGACAACACATGTATCTGCGGCAGCAGCGCCTACGCCTTGTCAACGATTAAGGTAACAATTATTTATTTTTTGCTATTTAAATAATTTTATTTTATCAAAAGTAATGAATTAACATAGAATTGTTCTTTTTATAGTTTTATAACAAAAAAAATTGAATTTTTTATTTTGTATTTTTTTTTTCTATTAACTAATTGTGGATTATGGAGTGTTAATTTATGTAAAGCTTTGTTTTTTTTTCTTTTCTCAATGATTACTATAAGGTAAGGGTATTACTTAACAAACCGTTCACGGCGGCTTAAAGTCATTAAATCTAATCATAAATCCAAGTAGGCGTTGTAATAAGTGTTTGACAAATAGACAAAATGTAGTTATTGACACCTTTGGTGTTAAACAAAAAATCCCTAAGAACATTTGGCCATTAATGGTAAAGCGCTGACAATTTTAAAATAATACAAACAAATATAGTGAACTTTTGTGATATACACAGAAAGAAAAAGGCCAGAACATAACTGCTCATTACCCAATAATTTGCGGGATTAGCTATATCCAAAAGCAGTAACTATTTATAATTCGAGTTAAGCTGATTTTCATTATTTTTCCGTCGAAAAATATAAGTAAAACTGGACTAATATACAGCTCAAGTCCATTTTTATCCCCTCACCTTAGAGAGGAGGGTATATATCGTTTGTTACGAGCCACAAGTGTAACACAGGTGTGACCTAAGACCCCAAGTATGTTTAGCAGACAATTTGATTTGGGTAATTTTATGTAATTTGAGCAATGTCCGTCCGTCTGTCTGCTGGCTGGTACGCAGGATTAACCGATAAACTTCCAATTTGGTATTCGGTAATATTTGTCTCTATCTCCGACTAAGTTCGAAGATGGGCCATATTGGTCCACTCCTTCTAGTACCTCCCCGCAAAGGGTTAATTTTTAGTGAAATATTGATTATTTAATAACTTCTACTCGAATTTTCTGAAATTCCACACATACTAGTAATCGTTTATTAGTCGCTAACACCTCAAGAAAAATAGGCGACGTTGCCACAAAAAGATAACTACTTATAGCTTTAATATCAGTTCACATAAATACTTGAAATGTTGTACAGTGTAATGCTTTTATATTACCTGGAGATCAGAGAAAATTTTACGTTATTGGCACGCCCCTTTTGGTGCCAATAGGCCAATGCCAATGACGCCCATTTTTCACTGGACTGTAGGTACTATAAAGGCATTACACTGTATGAAATTTCAAGTATTTGTATGTACTGGTATTACGGTTATAAGCAGATAACTTTTGGTATAAAATTCACAAATAAATCGACTGAAAATTCGTGGTCTGTTTGCCTCTAGTATCCTCTTAAAAAATTAAAAGAAAAATAATTGAAAAAATAACAAAATGGCGATTGGGTATTTAAATACCCAATGCAGATTTCGGATATGCTGATAGTTACAAACCTGACATTTTGCAAAACAACTTCTATGACCTATATAAGCTTACAGATATATTAAAAAAAATCGTAAGGTGGATTCTATGGGCAGTCTTTAATTATTTAGGTTATAATCTGTAAACTTTTGGTACAAAATGGTCCATTTGTACCTGTAGTACACTATAAATTTACTCACAATGTATTGTTATATGGGGTTTGCCCAACTTAAATGTTCTTACTTGTTTTAACTTGAAAAATCGATGAAAATGCGGTAGAATACTCGTATAATTTCAAATTGTATCCCAAAACCAAAATTCAATTTCCCAAATCTTCTTAATTAAATATTAATGAACTTCTCGTCGTTATCTTTTTAGTGAAATGTTCAGACGCTCCATTGCAGGCAGTTCAATTCAATCGGATTCGCGCGAGAATACTTATGAAGAGGTAAGTTATAAAATGTTCCTCAAGCCCTCACGCCCCATCAGAAATAACTCACAGATGTTCAAATGCTCAATTCAAAAAATGGAATACATCAGCATGAAAATAAAAAGTATAGACCTATAAAATTATGCAACGGATCAAGCACCCCTTTCAGGCAATTGCCGCCACAAATGGAAATGAAACTTTCAAACAAATTCCAGCTGTAAAATTTAAAGATGATTGCAACACACACATTTTAAAGCATTTATGCATTAGACTCATTGTCTGGAGGAATAAGTGTTCAATGGTGTCTCTATGCCGTCATATCAATTTGATGACCAAAGCCCGAACACTTAAAACCTTATCTGGCTGTGAAATATTTTAATTTGAAAAAACACTGCACTTTTCAAATATTTGTTAAAATGTATTAAATTTAATGTTAAGTATTCAACTCATCTCCCCCGAACTCTCTTCCCGAAATATACTTTATACTATTCAAATAATCTAGAATTTGACCTAAAAACAGTCGTAAAACTCCCGTTTTGTGAAAGTTTCCAAATGGGCAGAGGAGCAGTGGGGGGATCCCGCCGCCTGTCACTGATCAATGGCCAAATGTCAATCTAATGACAATCACCAGACCATAAAATGAGTGATGATATGGTACTGCATCAAGTGTGGAGGGTGGGCTGCTCTTTCTTACCGCTGATGGGCCATTACGCTTTATTGGGCCCCCATCTTTTAATGGATGGTGGCCACCATTGCAAGTAACATTTAAATCGATGTCTAAGAATGACTTCTTCGTTAATCGAAGAGTAACGTTTAGATAGATGTTGTTTGTATGTACATCAATCCAAAATATGCTGAGAGGATAGTTCAGAGGGAGAATTTTGTTTGAAAATTAATTGCCTAATATTGGTTTTATGGGGTTTAAAAAGAAAATAAATAAATATTTGTTTTGAATCGGAATCGGACATTAGCATGAGTGACGCACTACTTAAAGAAAGCTACAAACATATATGTATGTTTTAAAATCTATTTGAGAATGTTGTTTTTATCTAGAGTGAAATCGATCATATTGTAGATAATATTACGTATTTCTGCAATATTCTATATCAGAGAAAATATAATAATGTAACTTTAAGGCAGTGTTTAAGGATTTTAAGTTAGACCCAGTATATAAACATATATTAGTCAAACCACAAAAAGGTATGAACTAAGAGAATCTGTTTCCCGTTCTTCGACAGTGGTTAAAGTATCATTTACTATCTCGAATATCAGGAATGACAACAAAACAGCTTATTGTTTCTAACCAATAAAGGCTCATGTACCTTATTTCGGTTAGAAGAAAGTAATAAAACTGATTTTTCATTATCTCAACTTAGCAAATTTTTTAGTGATGTTCTTACCGCTGTTGTGCTCTCAACTCAGGCAATGATATAAACGTCCAAGTTTGCTCAGTGAAGCTATAATTAAACTATATATAAAACCATAATTGACCAAGATCATTATACGTTCAAAAAATTCAGCAAAAACTTGATAGGTACATGTCAGTACCACTTGCATGACATAGTAGTGACACCTTATTACCCTCTGCATCACATTCAGTCAACAAATAATGACATACCTTATTGAGTGATTATTATTAAACAATCTTCCTATGAATCCCAAGGTAGGCCAGTGCTTATGATGCTAAACTAAGTTCAAGCCCACCTCCCAGCAAATAAAATTTTTAATGATATGACGACAACAATTGCTAATTACGCTCATCCCAATTTTACTCTCTTCTACTTTCTCATCTCATTTCACCACTGATGGTAGTGCACAAGCAAGAACAACTCAAAAATATTCACTATCGCACAAACACACTCACTAATGTATTACTTACGTCCACGCTTACTTTTGAATAATTGTAAGCGTGGGAGAATGTGGTTATTTTCAGCTTCTGCTAAGCCTTGGGTGGAAGCACTTTCCTCCAAAAACTTAAGGACAACAAATTTAAGAATGTTCTTTATAAATAAATAAATAAAATGTACGATTTCCCAGAAATATTTGTGGATAAGTGAGTAATCCCATGTTTAGTGATCACAGTATTTTTGGCTTTAGTGAATCTTGGTATAACAATTATATTAAGTGGTGTTAACAACCCACACAAATTATTTTGAGGAAATATAAGAAAAACAGGCCTACTATGAAGATATTAATATTTTAAAATTTTTACATTTAGAGAAATATTTTTAAATTTAACTTTTTATGACGCCTAGGACCAAATAATGCCTTTTTGTCTTACTTACTTTAAGGGGGTAACGTTTGTAAACTTTTATTATTTTATTTGGAATTGGAATGGAGAAAACTAACGAAGATACAGCAGTCTAAACAACCGCGCTTCTTACCTGACTCAGTACATCAGAAAAACTTGAAAGCGTTTTTCCCACAACCCACATTTTCAAAGTCGGAGTACATCATAACTTCAAAACTACTACAGCGACCGTCTAAGCAACCACGCCTCTTACCTGACTCAGTACATCAGAAAAACTGGAAAACGTTTTTCCCACAACCCACATTTTCAAAGTCGGTGTACATCATAACTTCAAAACTACTACACCGACCGTTTTGAAACTTTGAACACTATTTCTGTAATCATTTTGCTAGCCGATTTTTTTTTTGCAAAAATCGCTTTTTTTCTTTTCGAAGAGTTCCCAAAAATTTAAAAATAGATATTTCGAAAAACCCTCCCAGCATTACCTAGAGATAACGATTACCTTACGAAATAATGTTGATTTTTCGATTTTAGATGTTCCATCACCGAGTTATGATGGACACCGCAATTCAACTTTTTCCCAGACGCTTCCGAATAATTGCTGATGTTGCCATATTTTTTAATATCTTCATGAAATTTTTACTCAATATACTTCGAAAGTTATAATATAAAACCGTGCGACACTAATCTTTGGTCATAAAAAATTATACATAATTCTTAAAGCTGACATAAAACAAAATAAATCTGTATACTCAGCTTTTTATTTTCTGGAGGAATTCGCGTTTAAATGACGGATATAATTATTCAACAATTTTTTTTAATTTTTCTGAAAGTCCTAGTAAAACAATATGGGAATATGAAAAAAAAAATATGAAAAAAATATATTTTGCGGATTTTACTGTTCAGTTACTCATATCAAAATTTTAGCATTCTACGTTGATTAGTTTGCTTTTTAGAACTATTTTAATCCAAATTTTGATCTTCTATAAAAAAAGCAATTGTGTTGAATGTTTATACCATATTTAGATTTCTGTAAATAAGAACATAACCATCAATGTGAAATTAAAATAGTTCGAAAAACAAACTAATCAATGTAGAATGCAAAAATGTGGATATGAATAGCAGAACAGTAAGATCCGCAAAATATATTTTTTTTTTCAATATTTTCTACCGTGGATTTTAAAGGATAATGAAGGACTAAAATTTGCAAGTCAATTTTTACAACGTTTTAGTTCCACTTCCTAGAAACAAAAATAGTATTTACATAGCCCAAAATGGGATCGATTCCCGATCCGAGGTACCGTTAAGGAGATAGAGCAAAAATAAACTTTCCGTTCACATTTCAAAATAATTGCCACATAAGTCCATATTTTTATACCCTCACTTTAGTGTGACGAGGGTATATATCATTTGCTACGGAAAAAAGTGTAACACGTCGAAGGAGTGACCTAAGACCCCAAGTATGTTCGGAGGAAATCCGTTTTGGGTCATTTTAAGTCGAATGAGCAATGTCCGTCCGTCTGTCTGTCTGTCTGTCTGTCTGTCTGTCTGTCTGTCTGTCTGTCTGTCTGTCTGTCTGTCTGTCTGTCTGTCTGTCTGTCTGTCTGTCTGTCTGTCTGTCTGTCTGTCTGTCTGTCTGTCTGCTGGCTGGTGCGCACGATAACTCTCGAAAGGAGTAACCGATTGACCTCAAATTTGGTATGTGGTAATATTTTTTTCTATCTCCGGCTAAGTTCGAAGATGGGCCATATTGGTCCACTCCTTCTAGTACCTCCCCCACAAAGGGTTAAAATGTTGTGAAATATTGATTCTTTAATAACTGCTATACTACTTATTCGAATCTTTTGAAATTCCACACATAGTATTAGCTTATTAGTCGTTATCAACTCGAGAAAAATGGGCGAAGTCGCCACGTCCCTTTTGGTACCTCCCACACAAATGCACCATTTTGCACCAAAAGTTAACAGCTTATAACATTAATAACAGTGCATAAAAATACTTGAAACTTTGTACAGTATTATGCTTTTATATTGCCTACAGTCCAGGGAAAAATGGGTGTTGTTCTCACGCCCCTTTTGGTACCTCCCACACAAAGGTACCTTTTTGCACCAAAAGTTAACAGCTTATAACATTAAAACCAGTGTATAAAAATACTTGAAATTTTGTACAGTGTAATGTTTTTATAGTGTCTATAGCCCTGTGAAAAATGGGCGTTATTGCCACGCCCCTCTTTGTACCTCCCACACAAAATGCCCAAAGCATACCACAATTTAATGTCTCATAACGTTTATACCAGTGCACATAAATGCTTATAAGTCGGCACAGTGCAATGAATTTAAAGTATCTAATGTTCAGCAAAAAAAAGGTGTATTTGATAAACCCCTTCTGATACCTCCCACACAAATTGACAGAATAGTTCGAGTAATATTCAATATTACATTACTCACAAAGTGAGGGTATACCTAAGTCGGTTTACCCGACTGAAACTTTCTTACTTGTTTTTAAATCCAAAACAAAACACTTTCGAGTCGACCTACGACCTTGACACCCATGAGCAATATCTTAATTGTATCGATTGTACTTCACATTAAATAAAAAACTTTAAATTTCCTTAACAACAAGTGCGTTTTTTTCAAAGAAATCATCTCACTCTTATTGGAAAATCCCATTATATTATTTTCTTGCAAATTTTTTGCACAATTTTTTTTTACAAAATTCAACGAAAACTGAGCTTCAGTTTTGGTTGAATTGGAGTGAAGATAATCCACAAGCTTTTGTCCAAACGCCACTATCCACAGAAAATTAGTGTTTGGTCGGCAGATTTATTGGTCCATATTAGAGTTCGACGGAATACTTTTTTTGGCCGAAGCCCAACATCACAATATCGCATTTATGCACCTCTTGCAAAATCTCGAGAAGCTTCAAATGTAGGTCACATAGCTTGAATATTTGTATCCCATTTCTTAAATTTATAGAATATTTCATTAAAAAAAATTAAATATTTTAAAATTTTTTAAGTAAATGAGAAAAAATGGTCGGCTAATAGGCCTTTTATCGCTACTATGCCGAAGGCCGATCAAAAACGATGTCAACAATGAACGGTATAGAGAAATGATTACAAGTTTTTTCGTACCTCAATTAGATGTCATTAATCTTCCGAACAACATACACAGCGCACGCTACAGTTAATTTACTCAAATAAATTTTTGATTAACGCGTAGTGGTTCTGTTAATTGGTCACAAAGATAGTGTGATTTAACCCCATTGGATTATTTTCTTTGTGGTTATGTAAAGCCACACATAGTTTAGTTTCAGACTATAGAGTTCGAGATGACAGTCATCAATAAACTGAAAACAACCTTATTTGTAAAAGAAGAAATAATATATGGTTTGGTTTATTTTAATTTAAAGTTCTGTAACTCTACAAAAATTAATAGAAATTGTATGATCACTGATTTTACCATAATTCCTTTATTTATCGTCGAATTAGCTTAAACTAAACCTGACAACAGATATATATAGGTACACGATCCCGATAATCATTCCACTTTTTTAAATTTATATACCGATTTTAAAACTCCCTCACGGGGCAACTGCAAATTGAAATACATATGGGTGATTTCAACATTACGGGATAATTTGCTGTATTTAAATTAGGAGAAGTAAAATATATTCCACTTTGGTATTTACTTTATTACAAAGCTTTATAGGTCAGTCGTTTTGCGGTCACTAAAATATTAGTTGGACATTTTTTTTGTTTATGAAAAAATTGTCCACCGAAGTGCTCAAATTTCATTCCCACGGCTGTCCCTAACTCTACTTTCACTTAATTTTTTAAAAAAAAAATTTTTACGATCGTAGTAAATATTTATTTAACAAAATTGATACAATGTAAAATACAATATTTAATGATTTATTTGTTCTATTAATGTTTATAATTTTTTATCAATTACTGTCTTTATGGATGATAATTTTTTGTCCCTAAAGATTTGCGTCATTCCCCTGTCAAAGCTTATATTCCGTAAAATTCAAATTTCCAAACTAATCTGGATTTCCATTAATTAAAACAAGTAAGAAAGTTTCAGTCGGGTAAACCGACTAAGGTATACCCTCAATTTGTGAGTAATGTAATATTGAATATTACACGAATTATTCTGTAAATTTGTGTGGGAGCTACCAGAAGGGGTTTAACAAATACACCTATTTTTCGTTGAACAGTAGATACTTTAAATTCATTGCACTACGCCGAATTTTAAGCGTTTATGCGCACTGGTATATACGTTATGAGATATTAAATTGTGGTATGATTTGGCCATTTTGTGTGGGAGGTAGAAAAAGGGGCGTGGCGATAACGCCCATTTTTCACAGGGCTATAGGCACTATGAAAACATTACACTGTTCAAAATATCAAGTATTATTATACACTTGTATTAATGTTATAAGCTGTTAACTTTTGGTGCAAAATGGTACCTTTGTGTGGGAGGTACCAAAAGGGGCGTGGCAACAACGCCCATTTTTCTCTGGACTGTAGGCAATATAAAAGCATAACACTGTGCAAAATTTCAAGTATTTTTATACACCGTTATTAATGTTATAAGCTGTTAATTTTTGGTGCAAAACGGTGCATTTGTGTGGGAGGTACCTAAAGGGACGTAGCAACTTCGCCCATTTTTCTCGAGTTGATAGCGACTAATAAACTAATACTATGTGTGGAATTTCAGAAGATTCGAATAATTAGTATAGTAGTTATTAAAGAATCAATATTTCACAACATTTTAACCCTTTGTGTGGGAGGTACTAGAAGGAGTGGACCAATATGGCCCATCTTCGAACTTAGCCGGAGATAGAAAAAAATATTACCACATACCAAATTTGAAGTCAATCGGTTACTCCTTTCGAGAGTTATCGTGCGCACCAGCCAGCAGACAGACAGACAGACAGACAGACAGACAGACAGACAGACAGACAGACAGACAGACGGACGGACATTGCTCATTCGACTTAAAATGACCCAAAACGGATTTCCTCCGAACATACTTAGGGTCTTAGATCACTCCTTCGATGTGTTACACTTTTTTCCGTAGCAAATGATATATACCCTCGTCACACTAAAGTGAGGGTATAATTACAAAGAGTAATGAAAATACTACATATAACGGGTAATCCAAGTAGATATACTTTTTTTAATAACCTTTTTTGACAGATCACGTGCGAGTCGTGTCATGCTGTCATGTTATTTTTGTTAAGTATTGTTTGGCATTTCATCATGGAAAGACTTACGCCTGAACAAAGTTTACAAATCGTTCAACTTTATTACGAAAATTCACGTCCTATGAGGAATGTGTTTCGTGCACTTCGCTCAACTTATGGTCAACATAATCGGCCTACTGAGCGTACTATTCGCAACACCATCACCCATCTTGAGACCCAGCATTCATTATTGGATAATATTCGACCGAATATACCACGTCCAGCACGCAGTGAAGAAAATGTAGCGGCCGTAGCTGAGAGTGTACACGAAGACCGTGGAGAGTCGATTCGGCGCCGTTCGCAGCAACTCGGACTGATGTATGGAACGACTTGGTGCATTTTAAGTCCAGATCTTAAATTGAAATCATACAAAATACAGCTTGTGCAAGAACTGAAGCCGCCCCGACCTTCCCAAGCGACATTGCTTCGCTCTATGGGCTCTTGAAAAGTTCCGAGAAGATCCGACGTTTTCGAGCCAAATTTTTTTCAGCGATGAGGCCCATTTCTGGCTCAATGGGTATGTAAACAAGCAAAATTGCCGCATTTGGGACGAAGAGCAACCTGAAGAGATTCAAGAGCTGCCACTTCATCCAGAAAAAACAACGGTTTGGGCCGGTGGAATCATCGGTCCATATTTCTTCAAAAATGATGCCGGTGAGAACGTAACCGTCAATGGCGACCGTTATCGTGCCATGATAACCGACTATTTGATGCCTGAAATTGAAGCTCGTGATCTCGGCGACATTTGGTTTCAACAAGACGGCGCCACTTCCCACACATCGCATGAATCAATGGATTTATTGAGAGAACACTTCGGTGAGCAGATAATTTCACGTTTTGGGCCGGTCGATTGGCCACCAAGATCGTGTGATATCACACCGTTAGACTTTTTCCTGTGGGGATACGTAAAGTCTAAAGTTTATGCGGACAAACCCGCTTTGATTCAGGCCTTGGAGCAAAACATCACGCGTGTCATTCGCCAGTTACCAGTCAAAATGCTCGAACGAGTCATCGAAAATTGGACTCAACAGATGGACCATCTGAGACGTAGCCGCGGCCAACAAAATAAATGCCAAAGAATGTTCTTTCAAATCATAATAATAAACATTCCCCATTCAATTTGAATTTTCTGTGTTTTTTTCCTTCAAAAAAGTAGGGAACCTCGAAATGGATCACGCTTTACATATGGTTGGTTTTGCGCCAACAATATTAATAAAATTTTGTAAGTCGCGTTGTGTCTTCCGAAATGAGCTTTCACACTCACGTGCGTCAATCCCCTGTGCTGCTTTTATTTTTAATGTTCAATACTTTTTATAAATTTTTATCTTCATTGTGAAAAGCCCCGATCTTAGGACATATTTGGAAAGAGCGCCTCAAAAGAGGAAGAAAAATTCACGGACATTTTATTCATAACAAGATTAGTTATCGAATGTTCGGACAATAAAGTTTAAAAATCTACAAAAATACATTATTTTTTCTGGTAAAATGACATCAATAACATGTAAAAAATCTATTTTTCGATAACTATCGGTTATTTATTATTCATTTGATGCCATATTTGTATCGAGAACCTCAATCCCAGTTATCGAGTTATCGGGTTAAAGTTTGAAAAAATCACATTTTTTGTCCCGTAACGTAAATTAAGTACCACTGCATACGAACATTTTAAATTTTGCACAGTGTAGTGGTTTTATAGTACTTACAGTCCAGTGTTAAATTGTCCTTATTGCAATGCCTCTTTTGGTACATCTCATTCTGCCCCATTTTGTACGAAAAGTTAACAGCTTATAACTAATACTAGTGCATATAAATAAAAAAAACCAAAACTAATTGCTCATAATATTAGTGCATATTATACCAATGCATACTAACATTGCTCACAAAGTGAGGGTATACCTTAGTCGGTTTAACCGACTGAAATTTCTTACTTGTCATTCACACTTTTTTCCCAATAAATAGAATATGTTGCATTTCTTTGAAACATCACCTGCTTTTTATATCTAATACAAAACCATAAATTAATTAACATTACTAAGTGAAGCAGCTGTAATCTTCTTAGCAAGTATTTAAGGATCTTCTCTACATTTTAGATCCTTTTCATTTCCTTGCCAAGTTACTTGGGAGTTGTATTTATAAAATAAGGTATAAGGCTTGTTAAGGAATGTCACCTGATTCCGGTGTATAGAAATGCAATGCAGGTTGTGCAATACATCTGCTGCTAACAATAGACCATTGTTGTTCAAAACTAAATTGCTGCAACTGCAGCGATGGCTGATAGCTATTTCACAATAATACATTTTTAAATCCTGATATGACAAGTTACTCTTCGAACATAGTGTGTTGGCTGGCGGCAAGGACCTCAAGGTGTCACCAAAACAACACACACTAAAGGATATTCCTTTGCAGAGATGTTGTTGCGGCTGCTGCTGGTGTGTAGGGCAACAAAAGGACGAGACACTTTTCGAAGACTCATTTCCTTTCCTTTCAGTTCAAGTTCAACGATGCACATCACTATTCCTCAATACATACATACGCATATACGAGTACATCACTCACACACCCTTATGCGCTGTGACACTATATTAACCAAATAATGTATATAACTATAGTCAAAGCGACTCTTTAGAGCATTCCATTGGCCATAGACGAAAATTCACAGAAGACCAACCTAAACAAGTTCTTGGCCTTTCTTTCTTAGTTTGTTGATTTTTTGCGTTTCCAAGTAAATCAAATGAATTGGATGGTTGACTTCTATGATGCCTGACAATAGCGGACTAGAAGTGGGGGGGTGTGAGGAGAGGAGCATCGCAAAGAAATAGTTTAGTTAGATCATTAAACCTTTTGCAGAAAGCCACTTAAAAAATAATCAAGAAGCAATCCCCACCAGAAGCGCGGCAGAGCAGCTCAGCACAAAAGTAAAACTTGTCGTTACCATATTTTGCCAAATCATGGGACGTGAGCGTGTTGTTGTATACTCTACCTCCACACCCCCTTCCTTCGCTCCACTTTAGTCTACTTCACCGGCAGATGTGAGCAGAAGCCAAGTTCTTTGGCGCTTTTGTTTTGCTTCACTCCAAAACCACAAATCAACGGACAGACGAGATACGAATGGACGGACGGACGACCGTTTGTTGTCTTTCAGTGAAATTGAAACTTGGCGTTAAACATGAGACTTTAGCCAAGCATAAACTCCAGAGAGGTTCCTCACCCTCTTTTCCAAAGCTCTGTAGTATTCATAGATGCACAGATTGATTCCTCAATAGATACGAGTAGAGCAGAATATGTACAAGTGAGTAGTATTATTCTGTTGCCCAGGAATTGATACATCTGAGGAAGTGTGGACACTTCTCGATGAGTGTTTCTGCGATAAAAGAAGATGTGATGTGACCGACGACAATGACGAGGACGACGACGACAAGAAAAACATTGATAATAAAATGGCAATAAAGCCTAAGAAGTAAATTGCGACAATTGTGGAATGATTGCTTCTTGGGTTGCATTTAATAGTGCTCTTAAAGGAAGACACATGCTGCAGTGATTTGTTGTCTACTTGGGAGCACACAGAAGACCATGACAAATGGCTACAAACTGCACTGAAAGAAAATTGTTCATTAATCGAAAGAAAAAGTACTTTGATCCAATGAACTGTTTCATTATTTTGTCAGTCAAAGTAAAAGCTTCTTTAACAAAATAGTTTCTTTCGAAAAACACTGTCCAAAAAATTAAGACTTTTTGATTGGAACAGAATAGCGACCCTATAATTTTGAAAGGGAATGGTGAGAAGATTATTTTTGTAGAATAAACTTATGGTCCAGCAGGTCTGAGCTTTTTTTTTACAGTGGGTCAAAGTTTTCATTTTTTGGTCGAAGGGAGCTTTATATTAAATGAAAAAATGCGGTAAGTTAATGTCTGAGAGATTTCTTATTGTCAGAGTTATATAGTTAAATTTCATGAGGATCCTTGGTGTGGAAGATCTTAACCCTCTAACTCCCCTCTTAATGGGTAAATTTGGCATGTGGAGTACATTATTTTTGTAGAAAACACGTTTGGTCCAGCTGGTCTGATTTTTTTACAGTGGGTCAAAGTTTTTATTAAGGGAGCATTATACAAAATAAAAAAAGCTATAAGTTAATGTCGGAGAGATTTCTTATTGTCAGAGTTACATAGTGGAATTTTATGAGGATCATTTTTGTGGAAGATATTAACCATCTAGCTTCCCTCTTAATGGGTCAATTTGGGCGTCCTGTCATAACGCCCAACGGACATAACGCCCAAATTTTTTTGGGCCTTATGACCACTCTAACTGCGGTCATAACATCCAATTTTGTTTCGGGCCTTATGACCTTTCTAGGTGCGGACACAAGGCCCAAAAAAGAAGGGACATAACGCCCAATTTTTGTTGGGATTTATGAACGCGCCTGATGCAGTCATAACGCCCAAATATTATTTTGTAATTTTTTCCCTATTAATGTGTAAAATCGAATACTTTTGGGAAAAATGTATTATGATTGTAAAAGAAGTAACGGTTCCATAGTTAATTCCGATTTCTCGTAGAATTCTTTACACTCGGCTTTTCTGGAAGTTCTTACTAAATCACATATATTGTTTTTCGATTTAATACTACCATATTACAAATGTTTGGGAAATTAAATTTGGATAAGGCCCTATACGTATGATGAGGAATTCTCCGAGAAATCGCGCGCGCGATTACTCATAGAATTATTTGCACTCGGCTTTTCTGCAAGTTCTTAGCTACATCACATATTTTGTTTTTCGATTTAATACTAGCATATTTTAAATGTTTGGGAAATAAAATTTGGATAAGGCCCTATACGTATGATGAGGATAAGAACTTGCAGAGGAGCCGAATGTAAAAAATTCTCCAAGAAATCGCGCGCGCGATTTCTCATAGAATTCTTTACACTCGGCTCCTCTGCAAGTTCTTAACTACATCATATATATTGTTTTTCGATTTAATACTACTTTATTTGAAATGTTTGGGAAATTAAATTTGGATAAGACCCTATACGTATGATGAGGATAAGAACTTGCAGAGAAGCCGAGCGTAAAGAATTCTACGAAAAATCGCGCGCGCGATTTCTCATAGAATTATTTTCTGCAAGTTCTTAACTAATTCACATATTTTGTTTTTCGATTTAATACTACCATATTTGAAATGTTTGGGAAATTAAATTTGGATAAGGCCCTATACGTATGATGAGGATAACAACTTGCAGAGAAGCGGAGTGTAAAGATTTAATACTACCATATTTGAAATCGCGCGCCCTATTTCTCGTAGAATTCTTTACACTCGGCTTCTCTGCCAGTTCCTATCTTCATCATACCTATTGCTTTAAGACTTACAGCCTGTTCAGCTAAATGTAACAAAACCCAGACGTGCGATAGCTACCCAAGCAATAATTTTCTTCTTCTTATTCTCACCCAAGCGATCATGTTTTTAATTTGGTTCATTGTCACTTATCGTTCGGGTAAGAAAGCTCTTTTCTTCATCGTCTTCCTGTCAAAGACCAATATTACCTTCGTGTTGTTATTGACATTTCTTAAAGCTTTTTACACACGAAAATATCCGATCGGGGGCAACCCTATCCAACAGCTGTAAAAGTAGCACCAGCGGATTCTAGACAATGAGAAATAATCAAGCAACCGAATACAAATACAATAATTTGCTTGATTGATCAGATTATGTATATATAGGGGCTATATCTAAATCGGAAACGTTATGTACACATTCCAGTAAGTCCCTGAGTTAAAAAGAAAGTTCTTGCTAAATTTCATAGTGATCTGAGCATAATTGTGACCTGTACTTGGTTGCTTGGATGCATCTACAAACCGACGGACGGACAAAACCAAAACAATTCAGAAAGAGATTCTAGGTCGATATGTATATTAAACGATTGTTTGGGTCATCTAATTTAAGGTATTATGAAAAAAATCAAAAAGCAACAATGTGGTATTAAGATTAAAAAAAAAATTAAAACGAACTAAAAAACAGACATTTTTGAAATTATGCACCATACTTCTACAAAAGATACATGTTTATGCTTTTTGGTTCATTTATCCATTTTTTCATTCATTTACCTAACAACTTTCACTTTATCATTCAAAATTGCTGTAAATATAACCGACACGAATGAATTTTTCTGATTGTCTAATTTGACATTTGATTTCGTTCGTTGCTGTCTTATAAGAACCAAAATGTTGGCGATAATTGAAAGCTTCTTTGTTTACAATCAAATCAAAGTGTGCAAAAACCAAAATTTTCATTCGCTTGCCAATAGACGTGCGAAGTGACAAAAAATAGGTTACAAAAACAGGCCCTTAATATAAACTTATATCATACCCTATTGAAAATAATGCCAATGCTTCCATATTTAGGTTTTTCCTTTTGCTTTTTTGGGGAAATTGTGGGCCAGGTGGAATAATTACATTTCATTTAAATTAAACCATATCTGTAAAGTACTTCTAATAAATATTAAATTACCACTTAAATTATTACTACTTATTATTACAAAAACAAAAAAGCACATAAAGCCCAAAAAAAATTGGGCCTTATGTCCGAGTATGGGTCAGTCATAAGGCCCAAAACAAAATTGGGCGTTATGAACGCACTTAGGGATGTCATAAGGCCCAAAAAAAATTTTGGGCATTTTCGTTTTCGAAAAAAATCAAAAAAGTCCTTTCAAAAAGGACATTTAAGGATTAAAGAATTACACGTCAACTTATACAAAAAATACTTTAATATATATTTAAAATCGTGATACATTAAAATACAAACGCTTGCAATTTTGTTCAATGTAATGCGATTATAGTACCCATAGTCTATTGAAAAATTGGCGTTATTGCCATACCCCTTTTGGTATCTCCTAAATAATATGCCCACAATAAAAAATATGAAACATTTTTTTTTTAATTTCTCTTGTTTTTACAATATGGGTATAAACATATATATTTACCCATCTCATACCCATCTCATATTGCTATTTTCCTCTTTTTAATTTTTACCAATTCAATTTTACTCGAAAACTTTGAAGGAAAAAAATACGTACTATTAAAAAATTCTGCAAATGTTACCAAATATTTCTCGTAATTTCTTAATAAAAGTTTTAGCAACCAGACTTCGTTAAACATATTTTTATTTTCACGATTTTAAATGAACTGTTTTTATTAAAAGTGGCGTAAACGCCATTCTGTTTTTGAACTAAGATTTGAAAAAATTATCGTTAAATGTTATGTGAATAATAGACATATATTATTTACATTCAGTTCATCTCAAGACTTCAATGTTTCTATACACAACTTTGGTGTGGCGACCCCCACTAAAATTTTTCGGCAAAAATTTTCGTAGAATATTTTAGTCCTTCAATGTCCTTTTTGAAAGGGCTTTTTTTTATTCTTTTTCGAAAAAAGAGCCAAATTGTCCCATTAAGAGGGGAGCTAGAGGGTTAAGATCTTCAGAAAACTGTGTCTCATACAATTCCACTATGACAATAAGAAATCTCTCAGACATTAACTTACAGCATTTTTATACCCTACACCACACTGTGGTACAGGGTATTATGACTTTGTGCATTTGTTTGTAACACACAAAAGGATAAGAGATGTTAATTATACCGATCGACTTGTAATCACGTTCTAAGTCGATTTAGCTTGGTTAAAATCGGTTCAGATTTACATATAGCTCCCATATATATGTATGTACCTCCGATTTGGCATATATGCACTGTATAAGCAACATTTTGGAACAGATTTGTACAAAAATAGACAGAGAGTAGTCTTATGATACACATAGAGACAATAAAAAATTTTACATGTAAGCGCTGTAAAAAGTATATTTTTAATCCGATCAGTACGAAATTCGGCAGAAAGAGGTTTCTTATTACTTGAATTAACATTGCCAAATTTGAGGGAAATCGGTTCAAATTTAGATATAGCCCCCATATATATGTTAGCCCCGATTTGACATGTAAGCGCTGTAGAAACTGTATTTTATATCGGATGAGTACGAAATTTGGCAGAGAGAGTTGTCGTATTACATGTATGAACACTGCCAAATTCTTATCGCAATGCCCATTTTCGCATTGTTAGTGAGGTGTAGGGTATTATATAGTCGGCTCGCCCGACTTTCTGTCTTTCCTTACTGGTTTTCATTTAGAATAATGCTCCCTTCGAACAAAAAAATTCTAATTTTGACCCACCGTAAAAAAACTCAGACCAGCTGGACCATAAGTTTATTCTACAAAAATGATCTACTCATCATGCCCTTTCAGAATTATAGGGTCATTGTTCTGTTCCAATCAAAAAGTCTTAATTTGTTGGACAGTGTAATTATAATTTTTTTTTAACAAAAACGTATAAAGAATATGTATTAATTTAATAGGGAGCAAGACCTAGTATTTAGTCAATTTAATGGTTTTATAGAACCTACAGACCACTGAAAACTGGGCGTTGTTGCCATGCCCCTTTTGGTACCTTCCATAGGTACCTTTTTGTACGAAAAGGTAACAGCTTATATCTTTAATACTACATACAGGGTGGCTGATATGTAATGCAACAAAGTAAAGCGCTATACTTTTTAATTTTTTTTAAATTTTATTGTTCAAAAGCAAAAAATGTCGGAAATAACATAAAATTTCAGAAACAGTTTAGATTTGTTCGAATTGGCCACCTTTGGCACAAATTATGGCTTTCAAACGGCTGACAAAGCCATCACACGCTGCACGAAAGTGGCTCTGCGGTATTTTGGCCCATTCCCGGCGAAGCGCCGTCTTGAGATGATCGATACTTTGGTAGTTTTTAGTGCGAACCTTACTCTCTAAAATACCCCAGGCGCAAAAGTCCAACGGATTTAGATCCGGAGATCTTGGTGTGCGGTAGAAATGAAGCGAGGAACCTCCTTTTTAAGCTTGAGTTCTGGTGGCCAATCGAAGGTGTAAATTTTCAGCTGACCTCTTTGGCAAGTAAACCCGATCATTTTGTTTGTTCACAAACTGCTCAATTTGGAATGGCTTCTCATCGGAGAAAACCAAATTCGGTAACTGGCCACTTTCGTGCAAGCGAAGCAACTCCTTGGCTCTTTCCAGTCTAACTTTTTTTGTGCATCGGTGAGCTCTTGCACTTTTTGGAACTTCAATGGCTTTAGTCCAAGCTCATTTTTTAATATGTGTTGTATCCGTTATCGCGATATGTTCGGCTCACGAGCAATTTTTCTACAACTGCGGCGTGGATTTCGATCAAGTCTGGCCTTCACTTTTCGGATCATTTCTGGTGTTGTTACCGTTTTTTTTTCGTCTACTTTTTGGACGCGATGCAACACTGCCAGTATCACGGTAACGAGCAATGGTACGAGAAACAAAAGATTTATTCACATTTAAATGCTGGAGGGCTCTAACGATAGCCACTTGTGTTTTTCCACCCAAATATAAAGCAATCACACTATCACGCTTGAATTCCATCACGAATAACTTTTTTCTGAATGCAATAGATCAAAATGCTTTTGTAAGCTTGTAAACAATAAAATGAACTGTCACTGAAATAAATCTGTCAGCTATCAGACTAGCGGTTTAGAAATGATAGCAACCTGAAGTTGGTTGCAATACATATCAGCCACCCGTAGTTCATACAAATACTTATGTTTAATACTAGTACATACAATGGTCATCATTATCACGTCCGTTTTTGTACATCCCACACAAGGGGTATACCTTTTTCGACTGAAATTTATTACTTGTTTTAATTTCCACATATCACCATTTTCTTCTACGTCCTCAGTCCAATCTCTATTTTCCCTATTTATTACAAAAGTCTCCATGCATTGTCATATATGCATCTTTTCTTACCGAGTCGTCCGACATCTTATTCAAAATGTCTACATTTTCCTTAACCTCTATTGGGTCTGAAAACCGCCTTTTTCTGTCATTGCCAGGTTTCCTGTTAATGATTAGGAATTCCTTAATTTCTGCTTTTTGTGGAGAACATAAGGTGAAATTCATGAAAAATGTCCTGCCTAAAAATAAAGGTTGTCCAATTTTGTTGAAATTTTGTTTATGAATGGTGCTATATACAAATAATATATCCGCCAAGATTTGGAAATTTTCGTTGAATACTGGTAGCATGGGCGGTGTTCCAAAATTTACTCTTCAAGCCATGGTGTTGTTGTTTGATTATTTCTTGTGCTTCAACCACCAAATATAAGAATATTTTATGACACGAATGTTGAGGATTTTTTCATGGGCTTTCGAATGGTTGAATCGTTTTTCGCAAAAATTTGCAATCTGACCTCATAAATGCAAAAATAATCACAAAAAATTAATTTTCGCGGATTCGGATATAATTAATTTTTTTTGAAATATTTTTAGATTAATAAGCTGATTTTCCCCCATATGTGAGCAGATTTTCAAGATGGCGTTTTTTGAGACTCCTGAGAAAATAATTTTTAAAAATTTCTCTATCTAAAAAAATTGGGTTTAAACATTTTAATGTTTATATTTTGTTGTTTGGTCGTTATTAGATGTTCAGCTTTTGCATAAAAGTAACTTATGATACACTAATCTTTTGATTTTATTCGCTTCCTTCCAAATTTGCTCATTTAACGTGGTATTGCAAAAATACATAAAAAAAGGATTTTAGCGGTGTTGGTCTCCATTAGATAATGAGTTTAAAAATGAATCCCTACACCTCCCTAACAAATCGAAAATGGGCATTGCGATGATAATTTGGCAGTGTTCATTGTATGTAATAAGAAAACTCTCTCTGCCGAATTTCATACTGATCGGATATAAAGTAAGGTTTCTACAGCGCTTACATGTCCAATCGGGTGTAACATACACATTGAGACTATGTTTAAATCTGAACCGATTTTCCCCGAATTTGACTTTTTTCCCCCTATATGTTTGCAGATTTTCAAGATGGCGTTTTTTGACACTCCTGAGGAAATAATTTTTAAATCAAGTCTAGTGGACTGTGATTGTGATTAAATTTCAAACTCATTATCTAATGGAGACCAACACCGCTAAAATCCTTTTTTTATGTATTTTTGCAATACCACGTTAAATGAGCAAATTTGGAAGGAAGCGAATAAAATCAAAAGATTAGTGTATCATAAGTTACTTTTATGCAAAAGCTGAACATCTAATAACGACCAAACAACAAAATATAAACATTAAAATGTTTAAACCCAATTTTTTTAGATAGAGAAATTTTTAAAAATTATTTTCTCAGGAGTCTCAAAAAACGCCATCTTGAAAATCTGCTCACATATGGGGGAAAATCAGCTTATTAATCTAAAAATATTTCAAAAAAAATTAATTATATCCGAATCCGCGAAAATTAATTTTTTGTGATTATTTTTGCATTTATGAGGTCAGATTGCAAATTTTTGCGAAAAACGATTCAACCATTCGAAAGCCCATGAAAAAGTCCTCAACATTGGTGTCATAAAATATTCTTATATTTGGTGGTTGAAGCACAAGAAATAATCAAACAACAACACCATGGCTTGAAGAGTAAATTTTGGACCACCGCCCATGCTGCCAATATTCAGCGAAAATTTCCAAATCTTGGCGGATATATTATTTGTATATAGCACCATTCATAAACAAAATTTGAACAAAATTGGACAACCTTTATTTTTAGGCAGGACATTTTTCATGAATTTCACCATAAATGTTCTTGGAAAATTTTGATAATCCGTCCACGTACTTTTTATTTTCTTAAATATATAACTGGTAGATTGAACTAATCTTGCCCATGTGGTTTTTGATGACATTGGGTTGCAAAAAAGAAAAACAGCGCCTTTAAAAATTGCAGAGGAAAAAAGTCAATTAATAATGTACCAAATAGTAGAGGCCATTCGATTTACGTTATAAAGGATTTGCTTACAATTTTTTTTGTATCAGATTCCACTGAAGCAATGTAAGATTTCATTGATCATATTAGGTTTTTTAATTCAGTGTAGTTCTAAAGAAACTGTTAGAAAGTTTAATAAATATAAGGAAGAATCAATGAAGAATGTTGCTTAGATATAATGAACATAATTTTTGCAGTGTATAAGGTTTGCAACTTCGTTGAGATATTGACTCTATAATTAACCGCATAATTGTTAGTGATGATAAAACATACATTATATCAGTTTTGTTAAAGATAGGAGTTGAATAATCATATACTTCGATAGTGAAATAGGAGAACATACTAAACGAAATCGAGCAAGTACGGGAATTCCAGTCGATTAAACCGACATAACTCTGGCATTAACTACGTTGCATATTGACAATAGTGTATATTTTGTACTATTAAAAAACTTGTAGAAAATGTAATATTTTTGAAGCAGTTTAGTCAATCCTTAATGTTTTGAAAAAAAAAATTAAAAATCCATGTGTTGTGAGCGCTCATGTCAGATTAGAAAAAAGTGAAATTCGAGTTTAAATTTACTGCAAAATAAATTTTAAAAAATCTATAAAATATCCGTATTCTCTAAAATCAATTCCTTATAAAGGACAAACCAATATGCCAATGACACTGGCATTTAAATCGGTAGATGTAATCGCCAATGTTAACAAATAAATGAATGATAAATATAATGTACAATACAAAATTTTAAGATTTCTTTAATTAATTTACTGAAGATTATTACATTAACTTGTGATAGGGTTTTAGCCTTTTCAGAGGGAGTGGCAATAAATATTATTAATAATTCGAGAAAAATGTGAGGGACTACCAATAGGGCTGTAAAATAAATTGATGGATTGTTTAATTTGGTAATCGATATTTTATCTAAGTGATACCAGATGGGGTGTGAAAATGTTGCGTAATCTCTGCCGTACAAAATGGTCCCTTTGTTTAGGAGGTACCAAAAGGATTGGGACCACTTCACCCATTTTTCTCAACCTGTGTGTTTTTAAATCTCTTTTAAATGAAGATATATTTCGTCAACTGTACCAAAGAGCAAAACATATATGTACATATGTATAGCAATTCGAAATTATTATTTTTATCCAAATTATCTTAGAAGACAGATGTTGTTCATGGACACCAATAACAATCTGTCGCAGCATCATAGAAAGTGTCCCTTAAGATTAAATTTATTACGATTAGAATCCTTTAGAGGGCAACAAATCTTTTGATACAATTGGATTGAACGACGAAGAATTGGAAGAATTTCTATTGCGCACGTCATTCTCCTTTATCTTTAGAACAAAAAGCAGTTAGAAAAAGGACTACAAAACTACGAGCAGATGTTCGTTCTCCACTGACATGATCATTTTCTTCTCCAAACATAGGTAAGCAGGTCATTCGCCCAAGAGGAAAGCCGTACATAAGTAATAGGAAATTTGAGAATGTGTCTGGGAGTGTGTGTATGTGTGTGCATTCTCCTTTGTCCAAAAGAATTTATTAATGTGATCATTGCCATAGAAAGGACTCTTTCGAAAAGGACGCTTCTTCGCAATGAAAGTGTGCGCACACATACAAACATATTTATGTGTATGTGCCTTCGTTCGTACATCTTCGCTATGGTCCTTTTCTCGTTATTGTCTTTAAGAATTTCCAGTTTTTGGCGGCAGCTATAGGAGCTGCAGCAGCGGCGATGGCAGCTGTGTTTTATTTTCGTATTGTCAGCCTATTTTCCATGGCATGGTATGACATGCCGCCCTGGAATGAATGATCGAATGATCTCTCTGATCTATGCCACACACAAACAAACGAACGAATGACTGAACGATCGAAGGGAAGAAGCGCATGCATAATTATCACTACCGTTCCCAGCTCTCCCAGTTGGCAATGTGACGGAATCATTCTTCTAAATTTATGGAAACGCAAATAGATTTCCTTTTGGTTTAATGCACATGCCGAGAGTATCGGGTTTCGATTGTCTCCAATGAAATTTATGATCAAATAATTTGGCGGGGAATTTTCGGCTACAACATATTTCTATGTACTGAGAATTATGATATTCTAGTCCTGCTGTAACTGTTGCACCGAACCAGTTATTTTATTCTATTACTTTCTCTACAATTGTACTTTACTTTTTTATTACTAATTTACTTGTATAAGTCTAACATAATTTCGATAAAACATAACTATCTCACAAAGGGCTATAAGTTAGGGAAGATGTATTATAACGTCTATGAACGAGTATGTATACTAGTTTCACTTTTTTTATGAATATGGTCCCCATATGAGGGAGCTATCAGTTATGATGAAATAATTAAATTCAAGTTTCTTTTCGAAAAATAAAGACAATTTTATTATATTTTTAACAATAACATGAATGAAAAAGTAATCCTTTGTCAAATAAAACTTAATTTTTTTACAGTTTTTATATGTAGTTTGACCACATATTTATTTGGACATTTATAATATTATCATCTGTTGAACAATGCAATTTAAATGACTAGTCTTCGAAGACCCACACGGTCGGGTCGATTGCTGTTTTGTTTCGGGCTCATACACATAGATCAAAGATTCGTCATCTGTGACGATCTTATAAACGTATTTTGAAGCACCGCGATCGTATTTGTTCAAAATTTCTTTGCACCAATCGACGATCCTTTTTTTGAGCGATTGTCAAATTGTGTGGGATCCATCGAGAACAAACCTTTTTTACGGCTAGGTGTTCATGCAATATCGAATATATACTGGTGGAAGAAATGCCCAAGGATGCCTCTATCTCACGGTATGTCACATGACGATCTTACATTATCAGTTCACGCACGGCATCAATGCTCTCTGGCACAACGGCCGTTTTTTGGACGAACTTCACGACCTTCGCATTTGAGCGAGCGTCGGCCACGATTGAATTCATTAAACCAGTTTTTCACAGTGCTATATGATGGTGCTTCATCGCCATACAAAGATTTAGGTTCATCGATGCACTCTTGTCGTGATAATCCACGTCGAAAGTTGTGAAAAATGATCGCACGAAAATGTTTACGAGTTAATTCCATTTTTTTGCCAAATGGATTTTTTCAAGTCACTGTAAACAACACAACTGATGGTCGTTCGTCAAAACGTTCTGAGTACGTTTATGCTAAAAAATGTCTAACTTTCCAATGGAAATGTCAGATGGCGATATATATATAGCAACCCTCGTACACTTTTTCTCGCTTTATGTACCCTCTTCTTGCAATTTTGGAGAATCTTAGACTTGCAAACTTGAGGTGTGTGCATCCATCTTGTTATCCCCTAACCTTAGAGAGGAGGGTATATATCATTTGCTACGAGCCAAAAGTGTAACCCATCGAAGGAGGGACCTAGGACCCCAAGTATGTTTGGTATTTGAGCAATGTCCGTCCATCCGTCTGTCTGCTGGATGGTGCACACGATAACTCTCGAAAAGATTTTCTGTTTTTAACGTTATTAAAACTCAAGGAAATTATAATTTTTCTGCAAGTAACGAAATGTCAAGGAATTGGGCCTTGATTAGTAACAAATGTATGTTGGAGGGCTGTTACAACAAGCTCATGTCTTTATAGTTAGCAAAATTCAGCTCCTGGCAGAAAAACATCAAAGATAGATTTACCTTCATAGTAACGAACATGCAATAGACAAGCCTAAAAGGCAAGATCAGTTCAATATTTGGAACTTCTTGTTGTATATACGTCAATCAAAAAAGCAGGGTTGGATATCGACTTAAGTTTTTGAAGATTTGGTTAAGAAAGTCTTTAAACAAGATGAGGAGAAATTTCTGACTATTGCTAAAAAGTCGCTGAAAGCTCTTCTGATATTGGATAAGCATCCATCATATCCACAAAAAAATAAATCAATACCATAAAGACCCTATAGCACTTGTTTACTTAGGAGAGATAGATCCGTCCTGTCAGAATATGAATAACATTTATTCAACTCTGTCCATTATTAATGCTTCTGCTACTTTTTCCAATGCGGAACTTTGTCTTTGGAGCGAGGTCAGTTATGTCAAATGAAAATAAAGAAAGACCATAGGCTCTGATAGTATTCTAGAGGAAATTCACAATTTTGTAGACAAATTGTCATATTTATGGGCTGAAAAAGTAATATCATACCAAAAACAATTTAAAATCAATGCAAAATAAATCAATTTCTCAGAAACTAGAATTCATTTTTAAATGAAATTGTTTGTTTAGTTATTAACTATTGTTTTGGTAAATGAATCGAATGTAATTTTATCTTATTTATTTATATGATTTACAAGGTAAATTTATATTTTAATTTTATGGCCCAGGGAAAAGCCGGGTTACAAAGAAAATGTGGCTAGATTTTCGCAGTGACAGACCAGAGCCTCTGGTGGAAATCGAACCCACGACCCCCAAACTCATACGCGAGCACGCTACCTACTCAGCTACTGGGGCGCTCATGTAATTTTATCTTTCAGTTGTATTTATTATGTATCCTTTTCTTTTTATGAAATATAGTAATATGACCTACTTTCGAGTTTTGTACTGAAGTCCGGACAATTAAGTAATCCGGACAAAGTTCGAAACTTTTAAACTACTCGTAATAAATTAAAAATAATGTCCACTTTAAAATAATCGATTTTAAGACACGATTAATCGACTGAATGATAAATCCGGAAAAGTGTTTTTTTTTTCTACTACGGAAATTTTATATAAGGACCTTCATTGCTTCTTCGAGGTGTTTATGTATTTGTTTGTAACACCCAAAAGGAGAAAAGATAGAGCCATCGTTTATTATCGAGTTAGAATCACTTCTTGAGTCGATTTAACTATGTCAGTCTGTCCGTCTATACTCGCAGATGTATCATTGTAAGCAAAGTATAGGTCGTATGTGAAATCCGATCGTGATGAAATTTAGTAAAGTGCTATTTTTTTGCCCAAGGATGATCGCCATTGAAAGTGGTGAAAATCGGTTCCGATTTAGATATAGGTTTCATATATATTTATACCCTCCACCATAGGATGGTGGGTATATTCATTTTGTCACTCCGTTTGTAACACCTCTAAATATTGCTCTGAAACCCTTAAAGTATATATATTCTTAATCGTCGTAAAATTCTAAGACGATTTAGCCATGTCCGTCTGTCTGTTGGAATCACGCTACAGTACGTAATAATAGAGCTAGGTTGATCAAATTTGGAAGAATTATTCTTATATTTGCAGGTTGTTTGTGATTGTAAATGGGCCATTTTGTTCAATGTTTTGATATAGCTCCTCTATAGAAGTCGCTCCAAAATATGGTTTTTGAGCCATAAATACCACATGTTAAAGCAATTCAGCAGACACTTTGCAGTTTGTATTCTATTCTGACAAGAAATCATCACAGCAAAAATTTTACAATCGGTCCATATTTTGTTATAGTCACCATATAGAGGTTGCTCCAAAACATACGTTTTTAAGCCATAAATACCACATTTTCTAGACCTTTTAACTGAATCTTTGCAGTTTGTATTTAATTAAAACAAACTAAAGTAAACTTTTTTAAAATCAGTTCATATTTTTTATAGTCCACCTATATATGTCGGTCCAAAAAAGGCTTATTTAAGCCATAAACACAACATTTTCTAAGAAATTTAGTTGAAACTTTGCAGTTTGTATTCTATGTATTTTGGCAAGAATTCATCTCCATAAAATTTATTCAGATCAAATTTTATTTTGCTGTAGTCTACGTGTAGATGTAGCTCTCAAAAATTCTATTTTAAGCAATAAATACCACATTTTTCTCAGGTGAAGAGATTGGCTAAAGAATTTGCGGCCTAAAACATGGCTAAAAATTGCAGCGTTCGGTTTTTAAACATTTGCTTAGACAAAAAGGATCCTTTCATGATTTGCTCCATATCCAAAGATTTTTCCAGTAATAAAATTGAATACAATCCATGGTGGAGGGTATATTTGACTTAACGCTTTTACTGGTTTTTACCTCCGACTTGGCATCTAAGCGCTATAGAAATCGTATTTTCCATTTGATCATTACCAAATTTTTCAAATTCAAAAATCAAGTTCAAATCTAATTTGAAATTATTCGGTTCAGATTTAGAAATATCACCCTCATATTCTAGGGATGTAACGAAAGTGACTTTAGCGAAAGCGAATATTGAAATATATTTCTTGCGAATGCGAATAGTGAAATATGAATTTTTCGAAAGCGAATAGTGAAATATGCGTTTTTACGAAAGCGAATGCGAAAACGAAAAAGAATAATTGTTTGACCCTTTAGTACCAACAAAATTAAGAATGAGTATTAATACTTTTCCAGGATACTCAAGTATTAAGGATGTTTTCTATATTTTGAGCTCTTGTTACAACAAGGACAGACATATTTTTTCAACTTTTTTTTAAGAGAAGAAAATGAGAATTTTATTGGTGTTAATATGTTCAAAATGTGTGAAGTTAAGATGATATGACAATTGTAACGAATGGAAGCGAATACTGAAATATATTTTTGCGAAGGCCAAAGCGAATATTCCAAAGATGGTTTTTGCGAATGCGAATGTTAAAATTTATGCGAATAATTCGCTTTCGCATATGCGAAAGATGTTCATTGATCCGAGAATGAACACTGTCAAGTTTTAAATAAATCGGTTCAGATTTAGATATAGCCTCCCTTTATAAGTTCATTCCGATTGGGCATAATCGTACTACAAAACCTCTATTTTACATCCGATCATTATAAAGATTGACAAAGTTTGATAAAAAAAAATCTGTTTAGATTTATATATAGCCCCCATATATGTATATATACTATCCGATATGGCATCAGAGTGCTGTAGAAGCATTATTTAACATCCGAACGTTATGAAATTTGGCAGAGTGGAATTTATTGATCGAAGAGTCGGCCCCGCCCGACTTTAGTCTTTCCCTACTGTTTCTTTAATTTGTTATTGCCTCTCAAAATTATAATATTAAATTTGTAAATCAATTCTTAACAATTTATTTAAGATTATTATTCGAATTTCAAATACATACTCGTTTGTACCTATGATAAGTATAAGATAGGAGTAAGAAATTGATTTATAGCATTAATTACCAATTTACACGAATTAAGAAAGAATATAGCTACCACAACCTATACTGAAATTGAAACCATAAATTTACCTCAAAGTAAATACTCGAGGCTAATTGAATTTGATCAAATACAAATTCCATAAGACAACGATTTTAAAAGAGTATCACATTTCTTGAAATTCGATGATTTATATCGACAATTTATTACAGATGTTTTAATAAAAACAATATTGTATACATTTGTATTACTTACTTACTGATCTTGACATTGCTTTCATAAATTATGTTCTCTTGACCCACTGTACATAAAACAACATGATTATCTTACACGTCTCCGACTATGTCTTAATGAAAATCACACATGTTTAGTAAGCAAATTGTTTTTCATTCATTCTTTTTTTTTTTGTTGCCAAAAACGCATTCATTCATAATTTTTTTTTCTACGGAGTTTTTGCAAACTCAATGAACAGTTTTAAAGCAAGTCACTCGGGTGAGATAATCAAGGTCAAACCAGAAATTTTAAGCAAAAATCTCACGCAAACTAAAGACGTACATACAGATGAACTGACATAGGTTCTACAGACATTACCTTTCAGTGCTCATAAATTACACATTTTGTATGAATTTTGACAGGTTACTGTGGAAGAGCGCAGTAAGAGAGATGGGAGAAAAGTACCTGTCAAACGTGTTTATGACAGGCACAGTGTTTTGACACACTCAGCACTGGTGTGTTTGTCATATTTATTATGTTACTGCTCTTCGACCCGTAATAATGGCCACTGGTGTGCGGTTATCTTTGCAGTGACGCTGGGCTTTGTTGGGAAATTGGGTGTAATAAAATTAAATAAAGAACAAAGATTAAAATCCATATGCGTTTATTTCCTGCGGGCAACACTCGCTGTAAACCCAAGTAATACCTTTCAAATTAGGGTCACGCTTTCCCAAAAAAAAGAAGGCAATCTCCACAATATCATAAATTAAATAGGAACTAACCTACCGCGTAAATAATTGTAAATATTTACAGGCAAATCACATTTTCCTTTTCTTCGGCCCAACCGTGTAACCCGAAACCGACGAGCATCAAACAAAGATGAAATGGAAAATGGCCTAAATCACCGAAGACAGAAGAAAAAATAAAGATAACAGTTAACTATGATGTTAGGGGTAAATGCTACCCGCGAATTAGAGTATATCACATCTAGAAGACTGAGTAAACATTTCTTAGGAAAAACGAAAGCCATTTTGTAGGCAATACTACGACGCGAGGACGTCCTCTAATATCTCTTTGTTCACCACTTTGTTGAAGTTTATTGTCTTCTTTCATTCTTTCGTTAAAAGGGGGATCAGAGAAAAACTATCATTTTACATATATTACTCGTATTTACATTTCGCTGAAATTCGATTTTCATAGCGAGACTCCGACCACACGACCATATTGTGGTACTCTTGATAACTTTTGTTTTTGTTTGGGGTTTTGTCGGTACAAAGTTTGTCCCGCTTTACTTTCGGCAGTTGTTCTGAGTAGCCGTTTAATGCGTTGTTTATTTTCTTGCTGCACGCCGATAACACTGGCAACGAGGGCGGTATGATGGGTCGAGAAATGCATAATTCATAAATGGTATGGAAAGCATTACATTATGAAACTACAGAATATGTAACTATCTGGATGATTGCTACAGAGCTAATGGCAAAATATTTTTCGAATGAATCTGTCAATTTGTGTGGGGGTACCAGAAGAGACTTGACAAATACGTCTACGTTTTGCTCTGAACAGTAGATACCCAAAAATCATTAAACTGCATCGAATTAGGTTAAAGTTAAGAGCTTTTTAGTTTTGATATGATTGATAATTTTGTGTGAAAGGTAACAAAAGGGGAGTGGTATTAATGAAAATTTTCCACAGTACTATACGTACTGTAACAACATTACACTGTACAAAATTGACGCATAAATTCAGTCGTTGCCATATTTTTTAAAATTTTTTTATGAAATTTTTCACAATAAACATTTAAAGTTATACCTTAATGTACCATTGGTTTCAATAAAAAAAGCTCTTTTTTTGCACGAATTAAAAAAGCTGGTTTTTTTAATATTTAAACGAAACGTCTTTTTGGAAGACCTGTTAAATTAATACAAGTTTACAAAAATTTTACCGAATGGCTATGCATAACATTTTCTGGTGTAATTTGGTAAACAGGAAAAAAATATTTAAAGATAATTTTTTTAATTACAATTTTCATGGACCTTGCTTATAATATTTGGACCACGAGTTCTACAAATGTTGGAAATATGCCTCTCACGTATAAACAATGGTTCAGTAACTGAAGCATAATCGGGAATAGCGTTACGCCATTAACGCCGTGTGAACAAAAATAATTTGTAATTAATTAAATACATAAAATTTATAAGAAACATTTTTTTTATAAAATAGATTTTTAATGCAGCTATCTATGTCTATAATGAGGAAAATGTTGAAAGTGTCTGCTACTTTTAAAACGATTGTTACGAATTTTTGACCATTTTAATTTTGTTGTTTACAGAATATTCCGATAAATAGTTTAGATGTTATTAAAGAATCAATGTTTGACTAAATGTTAATGTTAATGGTACAGGGTATTATAAGTTTTGGCCCAGATGTTTATAATGGCCTAAAATATTGGGGCTAGACCCATCTTGAAGATTAAATCTGACAATGGTCGTCCGTCCATTTAAATGTCGTTCGCGAAGTATATGTCGCATTTTAGCCCCGATCTTCCTAAAGGACGAAGCCTACTGAAATTGGTCAAAATCTGTACAGATTTAGATATAGTCACCTTATATACATATGTACATACATCAGTATGAGATGTAAACTGTATATACGCTTTACTTTCTGGCAGATCTACGAGAGCACAGGAAACATATATAAGGCACTTTCCTGTGCTAAATAACAAATCGGGTCAAATTTATATATAGCTGTCATATATACATATATGTATGTGCATTCCCATTTGACATCTACGCGGTGTAGAAGCTCAGATCGTTACGAAATTGCATACAGAAGTTGTTTGAGCCGACAATAAACCTTGCCATATTTGAAGAAAATCGTTTCAGTTTTAGAAATGGTCCCAACTATATGCCTATATCCCGATTTTGCTTAGAATCCTGTAGGCTGTAGAATCCGCATTTCTGTCCTCAACAGTTTAAGATTTAGCAGATAACAATTTCATGAACGGAGAATGTTCCTTGGTAAATTTCACAATTATCATTTCGGGATATAGCCCATATTTAAGGGGTGATTCATCGTGAGGTTTTATTTTCAATATGCTTTTTTCACAGATCACGCGTGACTCATATCAAACTGCTTTGTCATTTTTGTTCAGTATCGTTTGGCAAGTCATCATGGAAAGATTCACACCATGACAGCGCCATTCAATTGTTCAAAATTGTTCCAAATGAAAATTCCGTGTTTTTATTGTGAAATTTTGTTCAGTGATGAAGCACATTTCTGGCTCAATGGATACGTTATGAAACAAAATTACTGTATTTGGGCTGATGAGCAACCCGAAGAGTACCAAGAGCTACTATTACAACCATTAAAAACAACTGTATGGTGTGGTCTATGGGCTGGTGGTATCATTGGAAAAAATGAGGAAAATCAGAATGTAACCGTCAACGGTTACTGTTATCATACCATGTTAACGGACTATATACATCCTGAAATTCAAGCGCATGGTCTCGCTGAGCTCTGTATTCCACAAGACGGCGCTACGAGCCATACAGCACGTGAAACAATCAACTTGTTGAGAAATCATTATGGTGAGCACTTTATTTCACGTTTTGCTACGGTAAATTAGCCACCTAGATCGTGCGATATCACACCTTTGGACTATTTTCTCTGGGGATATGTAAAGTCTGAGGTCTTCAGGAATAAGGCAGCTACGATTGACGCTTTGAAAGCCAACATTACTCGTGTAATTCGTGAGTTACCAGTCGCAATGCTCGAACAAGTCGCCCAAAATTGGACCTGCCATATGGACCACCTTAGACGTAGTCATGTCCAACATTTACATGATATCATTTTCAAACAGTAAATGTCATAAATTGTTTTTTTAACCGATAATAACAATTTTAAGTTCACATTCAAATGTATGTGTTTTACTTTACGTTATAAATCAAACGCGATTAAACATCGATTATAACTATATCCATATTTCCATCTAAGGCTATGTTAGCAGCTTTTTTAAATATCTTTATAAGATTATTTAGAAGATGGCAGTTTTTTGAACCAATAATAAACGTAGAAATTTGCAGAAAATCGCTTGGTAGATATAGCCCAGGTATATACTTAGATCCCGATTTTTATCTAAGCGCTATAGAACATCTAAGCGCTTTAACAGATCATTCTGAAATACTTTTTTGCGACTTTTATTGTATTTTTGTGCCAATATTTTTTTTTTAAATTCTACTTTTTAATAATTTATTAAAGACTGTTACTAGGCCACAGCTTGTACGAGAAAGAGATATTTGCAACATTTGTAGCCATCATAATTGTCTAAAACTTAACGCATATTCCGGCTCTTGTTATCTTAGGCATTATCTTATTTTCTTAGGGCTTATGCTTCAAAAAATACTTTGCAAATTGGAATTAAAAAAATAAGATAAAAAATCATTTTGATTTTATAGTATTCCTAAATCTACACAAAATCCAAGTTTTTAGGTCTCGGACACAAAAAAATTGTTGCATAGTATAACCTATCTCACCATCCCACCCTCTTACGTACGTATATAGTAGAGAATCGTTTTATTAAGACTGGAAAGCAAAACATTTACATTTATTATTGTTATACAGTATCAGAGTGTATATTCCACATACGTACGAACATTATTCGTAAAATAATTTTTGCTGTTTTTTTTTGTTTTTGTTTTCGATTTATTTACTCTATTCTCGTTCGGCAGAGTTCTTAGCCTTTGTCTGCTATCCGTTTGTTTTCGTTAAAACTCGTTCAGTGGGTTTTTCGAGGGGGGAAGAAGAAGAAAAATAAAAAACAATAACAAAATGCAATCAACAAAAATCCCAAAAAGGTTGTTGAGTTATCGTAGTTGTTGATACTTTTGCAGTTTTTGTTTTGGTTTTATTTTTTCTCAACTCAAGTGGCATTTACACATCCGACCGACCCACCGTCATTCCGTCCGTCTTCAACGGCGACGTCTCCGGCGACTAGTGTTTGTTCCTTCGTTCGCTGCTACTTGAAAAAATTTAGGGAAACTAAATATAATGAAAAAATAAGAGTATTGAATTGTTTGTTTACTCATTCAACACTTCATTTGCTTTCGATGAAATGTTAAATGTTTGAGAAGTGAAAAGGGTATTTCGAGGATTGTTAAAGGATTTTGTTTAGTTTTAAAGGAAGACCGAAAAGTATAATTATTTGACAGAATTGATTTTTTATGACCGGTCACTTGTATTTATTTAGTTAAAGGTACTTGAGTAAATGTAATGATTTCAAAATAGGCAAATGGTTCAAAAAAGGATAGATCCGGTTTAGGTTACAAACCGTAAATAGATCATAATTATCAGCAGTGATCATAGAAAGCGTAGCAAATCGAATTTATATTGATACTAAAAATATTAGACACAATAAAATAATACTACTACTCGAAGCAATATAACTGTTCTTGCTGCGATCTACACAGTGCAAGGACGAAAACAAGTACAGAAGGGATATATATATAGTCTAGCAGAGCCGACTATACGATACTATACACCACCTAATTATATCAAAATATGTAATGGAAAACCGTTAACATAAAACTCGTTCTGTTCGTTAATAAATCAATAATCTCTTTCCATTCAAAGATCTGTTGGAAAATGTGGCTTTTAATTACTTTATATGCAAAATTGAAATGAACACATACATACATATGTATATACATATGCATATGTATTAAATCCAACCCCATTTTCTTTATATTTGCAATTTTCGTTCTTAGATTAATAACACTATGCAACAAAAACAATTTTTTTGTATCCTAGACAAAAATTAGTTACAAGAATAAATATAGGTTATATGTATTTTCTTACCATTTTCTTCATAATTTTTTCACAAATCATTAATCATTGTTTCATATTTCATTTTTTTTTTTTTTGGATCCACGGAAATTTGAAACTACAAGCTATTTAATTTAATTTAATTTAAGCAATTTCCTCCGATGTTAAATATGATTCGAAATTTACACATTTCATCAGTCTCCTTATTTTTGGGCCATCAAAAATACCTTCTTCGATTTTTTTTGAAAAGAAACACTTTTAAATATAATGTCTAAATACTAAAACTTGTCCATTTTGTCATTTATGTTTATAAGCGGACCTTCACCTTCACCAACTGCACCCCAAACAAGATCTGCCACAACTGTCTTTGCCCGGACATTTTTAAGATATAATTTCGAAATCAAATACTGTGAAATATTGAGGAATTCACCTGGACAGAAGGTTAACATGAAAAACAAAGCGAAAGCATTTGGATCTAAAGCTAAAAAAGTGCGACCAAAATCTTAACTTTCATTGGAAAATAATCCAAATTGGGAAACAACTAGTAATTCGAACATCAAGATTCTTCAGAGATACCAATCACAAACCTTAAGATTACTAGTCCAGGTTTGTAAAAAACGACAACGTTCACAAGGACTTTAGTATTGGTTTAGTCAAAGACGAAAGTTCACGATTCAGCTCAAGAAATCACTAATTTACAATTTTTTTTGCTGGCACGAAAAAAAACAGGAAACAAGAAAAAGCGTTAAGTTCGGTCATGCCGAATCTTATATACCCTCCACCATGGATAGCATGATACCACACAAAATAACTCAAACCTAAAGAAAATAATACCGAAAACACACAAAAAATATAGTAGATGAGAACAGTAGGAACAAGTTAGATGCTATACGAGTATATGGGAGCTATATCTAAATATGGACCGATATCGCCCATTTTCAATCGCAAGTTACCTGCAGCTATAAGAAGTATCCGTATCAAATTTCAGCCACCTAGCTCTATTATTACGGACTGTGGCGTGATTACAACAGATGGACGGACATGGCTAAATCGTCTTAGAATTTTACTACGATTAAGAATATATATATACTTTATGGGGTCTCAGTTCAATATTTAGGGGTGTTACAAACGGAGGGTATAAAAACGCAAAAGAATAATTTGTTCCTGTTTTTGAAAGCTACAGGGTGGGCCTAAAGAAACCAAGGGGTGTAAAAGTTTAATAACTTTTTCGTTTATTAATTTTTTTTTATTTTTTCTTTCAGATTATATAGACAACACTTGGAGAAAATTTTTTACGTCCTGCTCTTGAAAACAGACCTGGTATGTGGTTTCAGCAGGACGGAGCCACTGCCCATACTGCCCGAGACACAATGGCACTTTTAAGTCAAATTTTTGGAGAGCGAATAATTTCCAGAAATTCGGAAATTATTTGGCCAGCGCGATCGCCAGATTTGACAGCACCGACTATTTTCTTTGGGGTTATTTGAAGGAGCGAGTGTATGTGAACAAGCCAGAGACAATCCTTGAACGCAAGGCAAACATTGTTGCAGAAATTCGAACGCTACAGCCACAAGTTTTGAAAGGTGTTATGGAAAATGCTCTAAAAAGAGCCCATCAGTGCGAAGCTGAAAACGGTGGTCATTTAAGAGACATTATTTTTCATACTTAGTGTAAAAAAATTTGCCTTTTGTATATTATATAATCTGGAAGAAAAAATAAAAAAAAATAATAAACGAAAAAGTTATTAAACTTTTACACCCCTTGGTTTCTTTAGGCCCACCCTGTAGGATGTAATGAAGAAAACAAAGATCCATGGATAAAAAAATTTATGGATAAATGTAGAAATTATATACTTTTGGTATAAGCAAGAGAGTTTCAACAAAATCCTATTTTTATAAACCCACTTTTATACAGTACAGCATTTTCCAGCTTATTGATTTGAGACTCAATTCTGAAAATTGGACGTGAAAGTAGCCCAAAAAATAGGAACTTCTGCATCATTCGTTTAGTCAAGTCGTTTAGTCTTTAGCACTTTTTCTATATTTTTTTCTCTGTATACCGTACGAATGCGGAATGAACCTACCCGAAAAAAGTGCATCCAGTGCCTTAAAAATCGCAAAAATGTGCTGTTCTGTTTTATAATGTTCTGTTTTATACGTATAGGCATTTTTCAATATTTTACTGACAGATATTTTATGACTTTCTGGGCAATTTTGCGATTTTTAAGGGTTATTATGAAAAATTATTTTTGAAATTTCCCTTACTTTTACAAAATGGATCATAATTTATACATTTATCCACAGATTTTTTCAAATAGGCATTGTCCTCTTTGTTAGGATGCTAGATTTCAAAAATTGTAACAAACCCATTTTTTGATTTTGTTCTTTTTTATGGTTTTTTGTGCAAACAAAAAAAACATTTTTTTGAAAAAAAAACTAATATTTTTTTCTAATTTGTTCAGAATCAACATCCATCGTCCAAAATTCAATAACTTTTGTTCTAGTAAACCTATTTGAGTTCCGTAAAAAAACAAAATTAGACAAGGACCCAAGGTTTTGAGATATGTATTAACATTGAAAATCGGGAAATGTGTTATATTTTAAAAATTGGACCAATGTTGACTACTTTTCTTATTTTTGGATTGAAACGTAAAGTAAAATTTATAATTTTTGTTTTTATATTTTTTAACATGTTTTTACGTATTTGCTCATAATGCGCCAAAAAATTTAGATTTTTTCACTTTATTAAAATGTTGTTTGCTTGTAATAAATATTTAAAAAAATGCCCTTTTTGAAAAAAACGTATGACTTTGGATTAACATAACTTTTTTCCTTTGAGGAAAATAATACACATTTAGAAAGGTTATAGGGTTCCCCGTTTTTGCAGGGTAACTTTTGCTTGCACTAATTTGCACCCTTGAAAGAAAGGATACATTTAGTACAAAAAGTCTGATTTTTTAGTTCCAAAACGCGAATTACTCATTTTTTCTCATTAACTTTTAAAAGGTAGGTACGAAGCTAAACATCTGAGAAAATGTCCTTTATCCTCAACCTAAATGTTATTGTTATACCAATCGGAGTTCATTTGCCATTACGGTGTCCAAAAAACCCCTAATAATTCCTGATTTTGGAGACAAATCGAATTACTGCAGCAAAACTGCACACAGGTAGTATTACAATTCATTCAGGAGTAAACATTGACTATGTTTTACTGTTCGTAGGGTGACATAGATTATATTTCTATATAATATATAATCTATATATTTCAATATTAATATCACAAAATATTCTTCGGTTCTTGTCTAATTTTGGTTATTTACAGAAATCAAAAATATTTACTAGAATAAAAGTTATTGCATTTTGGCCGATGGATTTTGATTCAGAACCACTATGTTACGGTTACTAAACTACTGTATACGTGAAAGTTATATTCCCAACATGGTCCAAATACTAAAGGTACCTGACACAATAATCGGAATTAAAAAAACAACTTTAACATAAAACCAGTAAGGAAAGGCTAAAGTCGGGCGGTGCCGACTATATAATACCCTACACCACTCTCGTAATATTGAATAACTCTGATATATAAATTTTGTAATTCATGTATAAATTGTTTACATAAATTTACTTTTGGGACATTTTATACTTAAATAATACTCTGTACCACAGTGTGGTGTAGGGTATAAAAACGATTGGATCTAAAGAGCCAAATCGGATGAAACATATATATGGGAGCTATAGCTAAATCTTTACCGATTTTCTTCAAATTCGGCAATGTTGGTTCATGAATCAAGAAACTCTACCATTCTAAATTTCAAAACGATTGGATGTAAAATATAGCTTCTATAGAACTAAAGGGCCAAATCGGAAGAAACATATATATGGGAGCTATAGCTAAATCTTAACCGATTTTCTTCAAATTCGGTAGTGTTAGTTCATGGATCAAGAAACTCTACCATTCTAAATTTCAAAATGATTGGATGTAAAATACAGCTTCTTCAGGACTAAAGAGCAAAATCGGACGAAACATATATATGGGAGCTATAGCTAAATCTTAACCGATTTTCTTCAAATTCGGTAGTGTTGGTTCATGGATCAAGAAACTCTACCATTCTAAATTTCAAAATGATTGGATGTAAAATACAGCTTCTACAGAACTAAAGAGCAAAATCGGACGAAACATGTGTATGGGAGCTATAGCTAAATCTTAACCGATTTTCTTCAAATTCGGCAATGTTGGTTCATGGATCAAGAAACTCTACCATTCTAAATTTCAAAACGTTCGGATGTAAAATACAGCTTCTATAGGACTAAAGGGCCAATCGGACGAAACATATATATGGGAGCTATAGCTAAATCTTAAGCGATTTTCTTCAAATTCGGCAATGTTGGTTCATGGATCAAGAAACTCTACCATTCTAAATTTCAAAACGATTGGATGTAAAATACAGCTTCTATAGGACTAAAAGGCCAAATCGGACGAAAGATATATATGGGAGCTTATCTAAATCTGAACCGATTTCAACCAAATTCAATAGCGATCTTAACAGCCGCGAAATACTCTAAACTGCAAAATTTTAGAACGATCGGAGTGAAATTGCGACCTGTAGTCGACGAACAACTTTACATGGACAGACGGACGGACGGACATCGTTAAATCGACTCAGCTAGTGATTCTGAGTCGATCGGTATACTTTAAGGTGGGTCTAGCTGTGTTATTTTCAGGTGTTACAAACATCTGCCGCGAAACAAACTTACCTGTACCACAGTGTGGTGTAGGGTATAAAAATTTTGGTTCTGGTTTCGTACAATCTCGACATTCCGTAATTTATCAATAGTTCTAAGATTTGCTTATTGTTTTATTAAAAAATATATTGCAAGTAAATACAATAATATGTTGTTGTTTATTTATTTTGTTCAATATTTCGTTTCTATTTGAGAAACGTTTGAGGTACGTGACCAATTTTGAGGTACTTTTCACCAAATTGTTTTCTTCTGTAGTAGAAACTTTAAACATCAAACATTAAGTCAAATTATAGCATAAATCAATTATTTGGAAGAATTTTGTAATTTACCTTTAATTGGCCTTCTGGCTTTAAATTACATTAATAAAATAAATGAAATGAAAATGAAAAAAAAAAAATCACAGCCTCCACCTATACGTCATTTCGGTTAAGAACGAAACCGCTAAACCACGTATTTTTCCATATAATGGTTTATTGCGAGAAATATAGTCAATTCCAAAAAACACCATATAGGCTAAGAACTGTATTATCCCATATATCGAAATCGACTGCACAATCTCATGCCGCAAAAATGTGGACCAGTTATTTTTCACAAAACTTCCCACGTGATTTCATCTCCAAACATTTTCCCAATATCATTTCTCATTCCCTAACACAAGTGTTTCGCCAGACATGCGAATGTCATCATACGACATTAAACAATGTAACTGTAAAATGACAATAAAAACTCGCTCTTCAAAAAATAAACCCAATTTATTCACATTACCAACCGAACCAATTCTCCGCCCACTTGAAATATTGAAAGAGATGGAGAGAAAAACAAAAACAAACTTTAATCTAAGGCCGCTTTGCTACACATGACAAATTAATGACAAACATTTTCCCAGACAGAAAGACAATTAAAGACAAAAAATATTGTATGTGTACAATTATTTAATTATAAACAAAAATGTACCAACAAAACGCATAATAATTCAATTTCATCAAAGAGAAAACTCAAAAAACACCTTTCTAAACAATCCTTTATCATTATTTCGTTGTTCGTTTCATTTCATTTCGTTTTTTCTTCACATTCAATTTTGAGAAAATTGAAAATGGAAAACAAGATTTCGTGTAGAAAAAAATGTCCCCTACATGTGTGAAACTCATAAAAATTCAAACCTACAGAAATTTTCTGCCCCAACAGCGAAAACTGAAAACTCAAGAAACAAAAATTGGAATTTTCATTTGATGCGACAGACGGCGAAAGGGAAAAGACAACATTTAAATGCAAACAAACGTTCACAATTGTTAGTTTTTTTGTCCATTGTTAGCAGTTGATTTTGTTATGAAAATAAATTAGAATTGTTAAGAAATTTAATTGAAGACGAGACACAGAAGTAGAGCTGTTGCAGAAGACATTGATACGCACTCGTCTTATGATTAAAAACACCTTTTTTTCCTCCTAAATAGACACAATGGGGTAAATGGTACTCCAAATTGATGAGAGCTCTACAAAATGAAAACCCGCCGCCACTGCCGTCTCCACTGGGACGTGAGGTCATTTATTCGATATTTGTCTGTCTGTCCGTCCGTCAGTCTCTCCAAATTACTTCTCAGGCTTAAAAGGAAAATTTAGTTTAGAAATAAATACCGTCTGAAATTACCACCGTACAAAGAAATCAAATAACACATATATCTCTTTCCGACATAAATGCAAATAACGTGACTTTTTATTAAACAACATTCATGGATGGACGGACAAATGTATAGTCCGTCTGTGCTGGCACTCATAAAATTGAAAGAAGAAAAAGATTTTTTGAACGAAATCCCAACCAAACTCATCATTGTCGTTTTGAGGCGATTGCGTGTAAAACAGTGGCTTGGAGAAATTATAGGAAAAAACAAAAGATCCAAGAATGATGAATGCCGAAAAAACACATTTCCAAATTCAGTTAACGTAAAACATGTAATTATTTATTTTTAATTAACACGAAGTGAGTGCCGAGAAGTATTTAAAACTCTTCGTCAACAAAAAAAAAGAGTCATAGATTTACTTACATGTTTTCAATACAACACTAGTCTACTGTCATTTTATCATAAAGCAGCTACTAATTGAAAAAAATTATGTTGAAAACATATGGTAAATTAAAAAAAAAAGTATGGCAAATAAGAAAAATCCTTATGGTAAATTAAGAAAGACTGTTTGCTTAATAAAAACAAATAAGAAAATTTCAGTCAAGTAAACCGACGTAAGGTATACCCTCACTTTGTGAGTAATGTAGTATGGTATCTCGGGTGGGACATGCCAGAACGTTGAAACAAATTGTTCATTCTCTATTAAACAACTATGGAAACATTTAGATAGTTACTGCAGAAGTTATTAGCATGTCGTGTTTAAATGAATCTTAGGGGATAAGATATGGACCGAGTTGGACTATTTTCCCCTCCCCCAAATGATTTAGCGTAAAATAAAGGTCACAATGTGATTGTAAATCGATCGGTTTAATAAATGGTGGTTATATCTTTTCACCCATTGGGCATTGCAAATAAGTACACTATACCATAATACCCCAGAAATTGAAACCAATTTATCAATTGGTATGTTTCTATCCCAAAATAGGATCATATAGTAATAACTATGTCTGACAAAAAATAAAAAAATAAAAAAATAAAATGTTACTCAAACAAATACCAGACATATTTTTATTTCATTTTTTTTTTGTAGCTAGTGTAATTTATGAATAGAGTTTTCGAGCGTTGTTTCATTCGTTTTCGACGTAATGACAACGTTTCATTTACAAAAAATATCCCACGCTTATGTATAATAAGTAAGATAATTACCAATCATATACTACTCTTATACGAAATACCCAGAAGGAAATGATATCTATTCTACCCACACGTTCCACTGCTTCACTTCGTCTTGTCATCTTATTGAAGGCATTCATTCATTCATCGAAAAACTTCGAAAAATTGACTTATCTTCATAAAAATTGCATTTATATTAACTTCAAATTTGAATGAAGCGGAAGAAGAAGAGGGGGAGAAGAAGTAACAAATCAATGAACTTTATGTGATCACAGACGACAACAACCACATAATTTCAATTCATAACAAAACATAAAATATAAACAATTTCGAAAAATAGCAAACAACTACCGCATCATCGCAGCCATCACTCGCCGCTTTGGAATATCATTCATTAAAATTTGTTTTTTTCTCGAAGACATCATTAAAAACTGACAAAAAGGCAACAACCATGCCATGAAACCAGCATAAACTTTGATAACTCTGAAGTTCGTGTCATACAGTGCTAGCCAGAAGATGGGAAGTCGGAAAAATTAATCGTTCACAAAAAAAGTTGGTTTCCTAATATTTACACTTAGCCTGAAAATGGCTGTGTGCTAAATAAAATTCAAGTTGCTATATTGCAGCCTTAATTTCATCAATTAATTTATAATAATATAATTAGGAGTTGAAACACGTTTGAATAGTCAAAAGGAATCTCCATATCCGCCTAAAATTAAAATACACAAATTAATTGTCATATAAAATTAAATAATTCATACAAGGATGGTCACATCATAATTCACGATGTTAATTGTGAGTCACACATGGCAAGCCGTGGCGAGCATTTGGCCGATATGTTGTTTCACACATAACTGTTACAGCTCCTTCTATCATAATAAAAAATATTAAGATAATTCTCTGAAAACTTTTTATTTAATTTAAAATTAACATCGTGCGTTTAATATAGACCATCCTGTAGATAGGAAACTGTTATTCAGGCTTAACGTACTGGAAGGTGTAAGGAAGGCTAACGTCGCCTTTTTTTCCTGCAGGACGGCTGTAGGGCCGCGGAGGGGCCTCCTCGGACAGCCAGGCTACCAGTAGGCTACATCCCCAAATTCACAAACAGCCCTCGACTGCCGCAGATCTCTTAACAAGATGGCTGAGCAGTTCAGCATACACCTCATATCGGTGCCAGGGCGTGGGAATATCCCGGGGAACAGCAAAGCCGATGAGCATGCTACGAACGGGACGTCATTACAAAGAATTTGCATATATTGGTGCGCCACTATCTACATGCAAGCTTTGGCTTAGCAAGAGGCAATCTGGCAGTCCAACGAAAGATGGACAGAAATCGTCACCTGAACACTGAAAAAATAATGCCTAAAACTAAAGACAACACCATCTCTAAATCAATGAAATTGTTTGTCTTTACTTCAAATAAAATTTTCAGTGAAATATGGAAAATTTCCTTTATTTCAATGAAATTATTTTTGATTCAAAGAAATTATTTTTGCTTTAATACTTCGTTGTACATAATATGGTGTACATGTTGGCTTTGAAGACACATGTTTTTAAATTAAGTAAACTTTTCAATAATTTTTAATGAAAATTTACTTGGAATAGTATACATTTTCATGTCATACTTTTAAAGTCCAAATGCCTTCAATTTTGTTACGATATTTTCACATCATTGAATTTAAAACTTTGTTTTAGAAAGAATGCCATTATCGCTCATAAACTTATAGACAAACGACTTTATTTTAAAGATTTTTTGTTTTGGTCTGAACAGTCCTATAGTCATACATCGATCCTGGATATACGGGTACTCGTACAAATTTTAATTTTTCTATCTATTGAAGGATCTTCTGTGACGTCCATTAAGTCTGTCCACCAAGTTTCAAGAAAATTAGTAAACGCCGGTACTGACTTCACGTGAAAATTTGTTGAACTCCCCTTATAAATAACGTTAGCAATATGTTTTCGATTTACCAACTTTTTTTATCTTATTTTATTCATTTAAAAAAAATAGCAAATAGGAAGAGCTAAATTCAGTCGGTAGCTCCCTACGCGGGAGCTACACATAACACTTTTCCGTTTTTAGTAATTTTTTAAATCGATTCAGATAGTGATTCAGTGTCGATCGGTATTGTTTAACGTGGGTCTAGCGTACAAGATGTAATTGATTTAAAGTCGTTTCTTCACTTTAATTGAAGTCTAAATATATTTAGTTGAAGTATAAGATGTACCTTTTTAAAGATTATTGCAGGGCTGTGGAGTCGAGCCAAAACTACTCGACTCCGACTACGACTCCAATTTTAAAATCATTCGACTCCGACAGTTAAATAACATAAATTTCTGTAATTATAATTTTACTTAGACGTGAGTTCATGTTATTGAAAATAAGATATAGCTTTGTTAAAAAAACACAAAAAATAGGTATCCAATACCAGTAATTAAATAAAATTGTATTATTTATATATTGATACTTGACTTGCATTTTTGGAAATTATGTTCGCTCCAGGCAACCAGTTTATTCGTTAGTTACTATACCTTACACCGCACTATGGTACAGGGGGTTATAAATTAGTTTTTTTGGCAGATTTGTAAAATATACTACAGCTAGACCCACCTTAAAATATGCCGTTCTACTCAGAATAACTAGCAGTCCGTCTGTCCATCTTAAGTTGTTCGTTAAGTACGAAATCGAAATTTCACTACGATCCTGTTAAAATTTGGCAATAAGGACTCTTTCACACCATGGATTAAACCTACTGGAATTGGTCAAAATCGGTTTAGATCGAAATTGCCCCTATATATAAATGTTTCTATAGAAAATTTTGTTTAGTTTCAGATTTATAAGGTAATTATCTCATATTTATATTTACAATATCTGAGCTTATTCTGCTCCAACAAGGTGTTGTACGGTATGATATAGTTGGCTTCGTCCCACCTTTCCTTACTTGTTTTGTACTCGCTTAATAATATCGTATAGTCTTGCAAAAATACTTATTTTGTTAGCTAAATATAATCAGAGCTTTCCCAAAACTGCTTTACATAAAAGGCTGATAGTTTGATTAACTTTATAGATATTTTTCCATACTATAAAGGTTAAAAAGCTTCGAATATTTTATCCTTCTTTTGTATCAAAATTGTTTTCCCAAACATTTTTGAGTGCAAAAGTTCTATCACATAAATGGTACATTTTGCGCAATCCATCTCTGAGTCGACCATAATTTTTCGACTCCGGACTCCGACTCCGGGCAAATTTCCCAGACTCCGACTCCAAGACCACAGCCCTGGATTATTGTATTTGGCGCCAAATCAAACCAAAATTATTAATCCTTAATTCTCAGTACGTTTTTTTAATTGTAGGGTAGCTAGACAAATCTGGACAAGATACATATGACCTGAGAAGTTAAAAATATCTCCTCGCACTAGGGAGGGAAATACTGTATACGTTAGTGTCAGTTCTGACGGGACACTGCATGATTGGCGAACACGCCAGTAGGTTGGGATTGACTGCAATGACTCTTGCAGAAGTTGTAGAGATGAGGAAGAAGTGTCCCGCTTTTCGGCCTTTCTAGGTTGTTTAAGATAAGATCTTTCCGGTGCCGATATTCGTAATATTGATTACTTTGTGTAGCAAACAGGATGGTTTCGATGAGGCGCATTTCAGCCCATGGTTATGGCAACCACCCTAACCTAAACCTAAAACCGACGTGGGTATACCCTTACTTTTAGAGCATTGAAATATGAAATATGGTACTTCGGTTGTAGAAGCCGGGGGCCAAATGACGACATTCGATAGCAATGTGTTTTTATTATCGTTAAAAGAGTATAGCTTCTGTCGAATTCGAGTAAATTGTTTAAATACATTCTTATATAGCTTACGTATCTGGATAGTTTTTAATTAATTCCAATGTTCACTTGTTCTTATTAACAAAAATGAAAATGGCATTTCGATCGAAATGTTCTCGATATCGAATGCCGTGATTCGGCCCCAGAACGGTGAAACTATTCTGTTCATTGTTTGTCAGTCTATAGTCCTTGTATATGTTGTCTAAAATACATAATATGAAAACAAGTTCATGACTGCTGCAGGAGTTATGGTAAAATTTTTTTTGAATGAATTTGTGGATGGTTTCCCAGAAGGGGTTCGACAAATGTGCCTATCAAGATAATCAATATATCAAAAAACCTTTGTAAATGTGGGTGTCCCAAAAGCTGTCTTTTGTTTTTGTTTTACACTAATTTGAAAGGTTTTTGCATATTCTTAACTTTTAGCTTTAAAAATTTTACCATGTTTAAAGTCGTTAAGTCAAATACCCACAATTACATTTACGGCCAATTCCACAATTTCCGGTTATCCTATCTTATAGCTGTCAAATTGTGTGACATTTTTATTTTTTACTGTGAGTTAGCTCTTACCGGAGGTTGTGAAACTGGCCGTTAATGATACAATTTAGAAGTGTTATAAAAATTTCTGCAAAATTCAAATCAATTCATTTGAAATCAAATATAGAAATTTTCCGTCACAATTTTGTGACAAATACTGTAAACAGTTTATTCACAATTTCTTTCAACTCCGGCTATCATCATTACATTCACTGAAGTTGCTGGTGAACTGTTGTTGCAGCAGATGTTATCACAGTTTTATACAACGGCGGAAATCAAGCTTGTTTCTCGGCTGTTGGCTACATCAAGCGACAAAAAAGCGGCAAACAGATGGGCAGACGTACCGAGAAGGTTTGGCTAAATCAAAGAAACTATGGCAGCTAAAAAAACTACTCATACGTTCCATTCATACATATGTCTGTCAGTTCGTCCGTCCATTCATTGGACGGATGGATAGATGATGGGGTTCATTCAAAATTTATTATATCTGAATTTCAATTCATGATAAAGATGATGATGATTACAACCCGAATCTCATCTCAAATCAAAAACGGAAAAAGCACAAATTGGCTTTAATAAAATAACATGTCTGTTTATCGCTATATCTTTTGCTCTGATTTTGGTTTTTTCTTAGTTTAGTTGAGTTGACTTGGCTTGTCTGGGATTTGGGCTTTCTTGATGTAAAAGTGAATGAACGACCTCAGCAAAGTCATTTCGGCGGATTAGCTAAGCCTCCGCAATGTTTTTGTTGTCGCTCGTCGTCTTTTTTTTTCTTTGAGGCGTTGTTGTTCGCGGTATATGCTATGAATTGTGTTTTTCTCTTTATTATTTTGACTGGGCGGGATGTCTTCGTACGCGGTGAGAAACTATTTTGGCCAAAAGTAACAAAAACCGTCTTTAAGCTTTACACAAAGGGCTCAGACTGGGACTTAGGCATAGATTACTACTCGTGTCACTCACTCACTCGCTCATGTCTTTATTGTTATTGTCTATGAGCGGCAATTAGCTCTTAATTTATCTACTGTCGGGAATCTTAGACAAGCGAAATTTGAACGAATTACAAACGACCTTTTTTTGTTCCCATCAACACTTGTTGTCGTTGTTGTTGCTGTTGGTCGGTTGTGATCCGCTTGCAAATGAAGGGCGGGATCGCCGAAGAAAAACACATGATTTGGAAAGTCCCACTTTTGGTATTTGGCTTAGACATGTGAAATGCTAGAAGTCAACATGTGCCGCAAAGGTTGCTTTCTTGCTGTTTCTATTTGTCCTTTGAAGGACACCAAAGCAATGTGTAACAGATTGTCAAGGCTATTTTCAAAGGAATATCAAAAGAATATTTTTTGTACGATTTCAAATAAAAGTGTGACAAATTGTCTTTTTCGAAAGAAAAATATATGAGTTTAAATATTTTTAATCGGTCATAATTTGAAACGAATTAGGACTTTTTAGAAATTTGGTTTATACAAAATAGTATGAGAATTTTCGAAGGCTCAATGTTAATGAAAGAATTGTTTTTTTTATTTTAAAAAGACATTTTTATTGTTTTTTATTTAAAAAAACAATTCTGTTATTTTTTTATTTTGTTGTGAAGGATCATTTTCTGGGGCCCAAAAGTGTAACATACTGAAAAAGTGATCAATATCGGGAATTCAGGACATTGAACCATGTCGCAAAGCGAAGCATAACTTAAATACTACACCATTTCCAAGTGTAATTCAGAAAATATGAATTGAAGTTTATAAATTACACTTAAAATTCAGAACCCGTCACTTGATATTCTGATTTTCCATTTTCCATTTCCATTTAAAATTTTTAACTCATCAATTGGAATTTAGTACACATCAATTGAAATTCAGAATTCTTCATTTGAAATTTTTAATTTGAAATTCAGAATTCTTCAATAGAAATTCAGAAATGTAATTATACGCTCACTTTAGTGAAGGAGGTTAGATATATATACATATATATGGGGAATTCCACGACAAATCGACGGGTTCAAAAAAATTTCGGTTTTGATTTTTCCCATTTTTTATATTCTTTAGAACACATGAAAAAATGCTTTGTGGAATTTTTTGAGATTTTTCCGATAACTCTTTCAGAAGTTATCGATATTTGAAAAATTGTTAAGATATGTCTTTGTGTATCGGGTTTTTGGTTATAACTTTTACAAGGAATCTTTTTGTCGAATACATCACCTAAAAAATCCATCGATTTCTACTACTTTTGATATATAGTTATTTTTGTAGGGTATTATCAGATGTAAGGGGATCAGCAGGGGTGGCGGATGTTTTGGAAGAAATACTTCCTGAAGTGTCTCCTTTATTTTGTTCTTTTACGTGGAGCATCTATTCCGAAATATTTTTAAATTTTTAAAAAAATTAAAGAAAAATATAAATATTTTTAGGCCCACTTGCATCCAAAGCTTATATGTTAGAGAATTAATAGAAGTTGAAAATAAAAAATATGCGAAATTTAGAGAGTACAGACAATTTAAAAAATGACATTTAAATTACAAAATTTAAAAATCGCACACAAAAATTTTTTAATATTTTTTTTATATTTTTTTTTTCTAAAAAGTACCGAAAAATACCAACATTTCAAAATAATGATTTTTTAAATCGGAACATATCTAAAGAAGTAACAACCAAAAATCCGATACAAAAAGTGATATCTTAACGATTTTTTAAATATCTATAACTTCTGGACGAGATATCTGAAAAATCTCAGAAAATTCCACAAAGCGTTTCTTCAGGTGTACTTAAAATTATAAAGAAATGGGAAAAATCAGAACCGAATTTTTTTTAACCTATCGATTTGTCGTGGGATTCCCCATATACTCGTATATATCATTTGCTACGAGCCAAATGATATATACACTCATATTTTAAAATACTGGACATTTTAATGTGTGCTATCGCAACCGCTGGCATAGTTTAAAACTTTTCACATTTAGGGCCTCTCCCGCTATTCCCATCAAGATGCAAAACAAAACAAACTAATATTCAATAGAATTTGCATAAACCTATCGTATAATTAAGTTACAGTTAATCATAAACCAGTTCAAAGTGTGATAAATATTAGTGAAATCTTTGGCAGATCTTCAAAAATATTCAGAACTTAATCTAAAAACTTTCAATGTTGTGTATCATGTGGTATGATTATGAATTCACAAAATAAATAAATGACGTATTCTGAAAACGATAGTTGAAAATGGATCTAAAATTTAAATTAATAATATAATAATGCTATGCAGTAGAACGGAAATAAATAAGAATGTTTGTGTCAAGTGAAGCGCCTGGAGCAGATGTTATGATGCATGGCAATTGTACCATTTTAATCACGAAATTTTCGGCGACTCCAGTCCTGGTGCCTACTGTTTTCGAGTTATGACCTGGAATCAAATATGTATATTAAACCGGGTTGGCCTCATATAAAAAAGGTCCCGGATGCGAGGTGGAATATGAAAGCTTACTTCGAGACAATCGCAAACACATTTTTTTTCAATTTTTAACGAGCCCGCGGAATCGGCCCAAAATCGTGTTTTATCGTAACATTGTGGTTGTAGCTCGATTTTCATATGCGATACATCAATGTGTTGGTCTCGATATGTACTATATTTGCCTCATAGATGTCGCCGATGTACCAAGTCGCCGATACGATCAAAAAAAAACGATTTTGGGTCGATTCCGCGGGCTCGGAAAAAATTTTAAAAAATGGTTTTGCAATTGTCTCGATGTTAGCTTTAATATTCTGCCTCGCATTTGATAACTTTTTTTTGTTAACCCGGTCTATTGTACATAACTATGATCTCGCAAGAAAAAGTCTGTCAAATCACACGATCTTGCGGGCAATTCAATTCAGAATTATAAACCATTTCTGTCGCCGGAGATTGAAAACATGGATTTGTACGATCTTTGGTATCAGCAGGATGGCGCTTCATGCCCGACAGCCCAGGCCACAGTCAATCAGCCGGCTAGGAGATATTAATTGGCCACTTATGAGCTGTGATTTTATGCCGTCAGACTTTTTTGGGTACCGTGAAGGACAGATGTTGTGCGAACAATACATTAATAATTCAGGCGAATATCGAACAAACCATTCATGAGATAGAGCCATAAACCATCACCAAGGTCTTGGAAAATTGATATTTGATTACTTTTATGAATTTTTGAAAATAAACTTGTCACCTTAAATGCTACAGAAACACTAATTTTCACTAATTGGACGAAAATTTTTCATTTTTGGGTTTTATTTGACCTATTGCCGCAATATTTAACTCCTTGTCGCCATAAAAGCGGCAAATTTCAATATAATTCCATATTAAAAAAATAATTTTTCAGATTTTGGGAAAGCTAAAATACATAGGAATATTTGTCTGTAAGACAAACATATGTATCTCCATTTTTTCAAATAGAAATTCTTTGCTTATTTTTTTCCCACCTAGAAGATTTCCCACATGTTTATATCTGGATTATCACGCCCCACTATGTGTTATTGTGACATGAACAAAAAACACTCGAAACGTCACATCGATGTCCTTTTTAAAAAAAGGATCGGTTTTGAAAGTAGCCGCTATGCATACAAATAGAAAACGAACTGCGCAACCGCATAAGGAACAACAGCAGGTGTATGTCAACAGAAAGGAAAAATAATACCACCATTACAAATATAATATGAACGATATAAATAAACCAATTCCTTGCATTTATCGCAGAGATATGAACACACACAAAACATGTGTAATGTAAACACGTAATGTTCGATATACATACATATATATTTACTTACGTATATACACAGAAGGACCTGCTTCATACACACATGAATGATCATAGTATGAAGTAAGCGACGCGCACGAGGGACGTACGTCAATTCATAGGTAATTTGAGCATATAGATGTGGATGAAATGTTTCTTTTTAATGATTAATTCATTCTGAATACAAGTACGTATACTGCAAGAATAAACAATCAATTCAAAATAAAAGTCACGATTTTAATTTTCGCAGAATTTCGGATCTTAATTTTGACTTATTTCTGGTATTTAGGTTGAGTTTAGAGTTTTCGTTTCTTCAGAGACTTATAGCAGAGTTTTATGGCAAATATTTTGTAGAACTGATGGTGAGGAGATTCGGTTTACTTTCTTACTTGTTTTTAATTTATAAATATCCAAATTCTTCACTTCTTATACCCTACACCACACTGTGGTACAGGGTATTATGACTTTGTGCATTTGTTGGTAACACCCAAAAGGAGAAGAGATAGACCCATTGTTTATAATACCGATCGACTTGTAATCACTTTCTGAGTCGATTATGTACTGTATAGGCCACATTTTTGAACCGATTTGTACACAAATTGACAGAGAGTAGTCTCGTGATACACTTAGAGAAAATACAAAATTTGGGGGAAATCGGTTCAGATTTAGATATAGCCCCCGATTTGACATGTAAGCGCTGTAGAAACTGTATTTTATATCAGTACGAAATTCGGCAGAAACAGGTTTCTTATTACATGAAGGAATACTGCTAAATTCGGAGAAAATTAGTTCAGATTTAGATATAGCCCCCATATATATGTTACCCCCGATTTGAAATTCAAGCGCTGTAGAAACTGTATTTTATATCCGCTCACAGCGAAATTTTGCAGGAAGAGGTTTCTTATTACATGAAGGAATACTGCCAAATTCGGAGAAAATCGGTTCAGATTTAGATATAGCCCCCATATATATGTAAGCCCCGATTTGACATCTAAGCGCTGTAGAGGCTGTATTTTATATCCGATCAGTACGAAATTCGACAGAAAGACGTTTCTATTTTACACGAATGTGTATTCAGGGAAAATCGATTCAGATTTATATATAACCTCCATATGTATATATGTTCCTCTTAATTTGGTTACAAAGCGCTATATCAGTTGTACTTTACTTCCGATCATTACAAAATTCTCCAGAAAGATGTTTCTCAATTTATGAACGAATATTGCTTAATAAAGCGATTAGTATCGGTTCAGAATTAGATATATCCACATATATATGTTCTTACCAATGACCCTTATCGCATTGTAAGGGAGGTGTAGGCTATTATGTAGACGGCCCCGCCCGACTTTCTGCCTTTCCTTACTGGTTATCAATCAATCAATGCAATTTACACAGGGTTTTCCAATAAGAGTGATATAATTTCTTTGAAAAAAACACACTTATTGTTAAGGAAATTCAAAAGTTTTTATTTTATGTGAAGTACAATCGATACTATTAAGTTCTAAATAAAACGTCATTCAAATGGCCTCCACGACTTCTTCTGCAGGAACGAATTCAATGAACCCAATTTTCGAGCACTTTTTCCACTAAATCATATCGTATGTCATGCTATCTTTTTGCCTTTGGCCGATTGTGGCTACGTGCCACACACAAAATGAAACAATTGAATTGTTGCCAGAAAAGATTGAAGATTCGATTATTTCAAGAAATTGTGATATTGAATGACCTCCAAGAAGTTGTGATTTAACACCATTAGACTATTTCTTGTGGGGTTATTTGAAGTCTTTGGCCTTTCGAAATAAACCAGGCTCTCTTCAAGCTTTACAAGTCAATATTGAACGTGACATTCATGACATACGACTTGATTTAGTGGAAAAAGTGCTCGAAAATTGGGTTCATCGAATTCGTTTCTGCAGAAGAAGTCGTGGAGGCCATTTGAATGACATTTTATTTGGAACTTGATTGTATCGATTGTACTTCACATTAAATAAAAAACTTTCGAATTTCCTTAACAATAAGTGAGTTTTTTTTTCAAAGAAATCATATCACTCTTATTGGAAAACCCTGTACTTAAAGAGTGACATAACTCAAAATTTTAAATTTTTGAGGTTGGCGTACAAATGTGCTTATTCTGCGCTATCAGGGTGTTGTAGTTAGTATACTCGGTTCCGCCTGGCTTTGGTCTATCGGTATATGTATCATTACTCGTAATGGCAACGTAATTGTAGTGCAAAATTACTTGTTTGTATTAAACTACCCTCGCATTTGGTTTTAAAGTTGAATCATATTCATTCTCGTTAGTAGAAAATACACATTACATATCGAAATCCAGCGACGGCAACGAAGAAAACGCATGGAACGCCCGCCCAGAACAGCAAAAACAGTGAATTTGAAATGCAATACAAGTTTATTGAACTAGAAATGTCAAATATGGGCGGGCGCGATTGTTTACTTTTCGAAGATAAAAACAAAATAAACAAAAAATCGACAAATTCAAGAAAAAAATCTACAAAAATATCTAGTTTCACTTTTACATTTGTGTCTTCTATGGATAGATAGGAAAACAAATGTACCCGCTGTTATGTAAATTTATATGCCACCATATCGGTTTGTCAGTCACTCTCTGTCTCTCCCTCTCTCTGTCTGTTTATTTATTTGTTATATTTTTTAAAGGTGACCTTAAAACACTGCCACTTTGCCAAATATCCACATGAAATCGAATCGAAATATGAATTCCGAAAAAAATATATGTACATTTCGAATGACTAATGGTACCGGGGAAATGTTTAAAATAAAACTAACGGCCGTTACAGCAAAGCAACGATTGTCAACTGTGTTGGTAACCGGTCGAGGTAGACTGACAGACGGACAGATTCATGGATTACTCATATCGAAAGGAATGCAGAATTCAGTCAACTTGTCTTACGAACGCGAAACAAAATTTGCTATGTAAACGAACGGTTTATCTTTGATATAAACCAAGCTAAAGCCACAACCGCAAGGTGCTAATGATTTGCAAGTTAACAAGTCAACTCTGGTCACAAGTCTCCCCCGTCTCCACCGTAGATCGGAGGCATTTTAAGAGGGCAAGCACTTTATTTTTATGGCCAAATGCGCTTTTTTCTCACGCAATTTAAACAGAAATCGAAGAAAAATCAACAACAACAGCTGTTCGTTCCAGAGGCCACAAATCATTGGAGTGGCGCAAAGTTCATCAGTGCGGATCATGAACGAACGAACCATAACACAGTACCATCAGCCGCCATTAATGGTAACAAGTAACAAAACAGCAATAAACAATGCAATAAAAAGTGCATAAAATGTGCAATCTGCTTCTCGGCTCTGCTCGTGTCTAACAATCAATCAAAAGCCAAACACAGCATGATTTTCACATCCACATCAGTCAGACAGTTATTCAAGTCGGTGTTCATGATGCAGCATACTTGCCTGCTTACTTGCTCGCTTTTAATGCTGGAGTACAGCAAATGGAATACAAATAATTTCGCATTAGAGTCATTGAAAAGAAAGCGTTAGAGTCTGCCAATGAGCTATGATCACTCAAAGGGTTGATCGCTAATGGAATGACTGATATTGTACATCTTCATTTTCAGAACACGTTCAATAACTATTTTTTGGAAGAAATACCCCCTAAAAAGGGATCTACTTAGTCGTATGTAGAATTGCCAAGTAGTCTGTATTAATTATAGAAGATAAGTGGAAGGCCACAATGGGAGATTCTAGATGAAGATGAAAGCCGTACAGACAGATGAAGAAAACATTTCTTAACTCCAATATAAAGAAAGACCTCATTGACCAAAGGAAATATCTTAATTGTTGAATCCTGTATGGAGAAAGGCCTCAATAGCCGCCTCGAGTTTAGAGAAATGCATCAGTGTTCGATGCTAGTATAGAGGGGGACCTTCAGTGATCGACTCGAGTATAGAGGGATAGCTCAGTGTTTGACTCTACTATGATGGAGCACATTGTGGGGATGACCCTAGTATGCCCGTGGTAGACTCTAGAATAGATGGATATGTCTAGTACAGAATAAGACCACAGTCAAGACTTTAGTATAGAGGAAGGTTTAGGTTAGGGTGGCGGCCAGCTTTGTCAGCTCACATAGACCAATGTAGGTCCCTAGTGATACCACGGGTACATATGCCATGCCCATCACCGAAACCAACCTATTTGTTAAACAAAGCAATGGTACCAATATCAGTACCGGAAATATCTGTCAGACTTCCCAAAAGGGCCGACCTCAGTATATCCAGGTGCTCAATGCTCTCACTTCTTCCTAATCACTACAGCTCCTACAGAAGTCATTAGACTCAATACCTAACCTTCTGTCGTATTCGCCGATCAGGCAGTGTCCCCGAAGAACTGACACTAACGTATACGGTTTTTTCTCTCTAGTACGAGAAGACATTTTGTTCTTCGCAGTTTGTATCATGTCCAGATTTGTCCAGCTTGGCTACCGGTGCCGATTTCCGTCCATATCCCATTGGACTGTCTCTTGCTTAAGGCAAAGCTTCCATTCAAATTCTTAGAGAATTGGTAATGTCGTCCCTTTACTAGCAAGTTCATCGGCTTTGCAGTTCCCCAGGATATCCCTATGCCCAGGCACCCATATGAGGTGTATGTGAAGTGTATGGCTGCTCAGCCATCTCTTTAAAAGATCTCGAGGCTGTTTGTGAATTTAGAGATATGGATTCATGAGAATTGATGGAAACCTGACTGCCCGAGTATATGACAACACCAGTGTTGGTTACTACGTTGCGACTCAGCCATTTGGCGACTTACCTAATTTCCATTATTTTGGCTTGATTACCAGATGCCTGTAGTGTCTAACAGGTATCTGGTAGTCTATGAGCTGCCCCCCGAAGCCAACATCATCAAACATCGAACCATTAGTGTAGAAGTGGATATGTTTTCTATTCCCTGGTGTTTTGCCTGTGAAGTTTCTCACGAAAGTTGTACATCGTTGGTATATAGTCCACTCGGTCGGTTACCATAGCACTACATTGTGATATCCTCATGTGGTCGTAGTTCTTCTCTAGTAATGACGCTCTGTGGCAACTTCTCTCAGCATAATATTATTCGGCAGTAGATGGAGTAGGGCTTGTAGAGACTCAGTCGCTGTAGTCCTTAAAGCTCCGCTTATGCATAGGCAGACGGTTCTCAGAATCTTTGATAATTAGCTTGCAATAGATTGTTCATTAGTTGCCTTCCACCACACCACAATCGTCCAACGGACGATTTTAGGAGTACTATAGAGACCGACCTCATAAAAAATCCATCATGCCAATGAAACCAAATTCCTCTACACCTTTGACTGAATAAAAAAAAAAGTAATTGCAACTATTACAATTTTCTATGGTGGGAAAATGCGATTTCAATGTCTTCCAAACACGGAAAAACAATTCAATTTTCTTTGAAAATATTTTTTTCACAAACAATTGCCATCTGATTGATAAAAGCCCCAGACTCAGTCGTAGAAAGAAAACATAGAATTTATTGAAAAATTAAATCATTTCTGAGATTAATGCAATTAAAACTGAAACACATAATACAAATTAATACAACTTCGAGAAAAAAGATCCAACAAAAATATTAACTACTGATAACTTTCACTCATTCATTCTGTAAGACGTCATTTCGTCGTGTTCGTGTTCATGTTCATGTTTGTGTGGCGGTGACTCTTTATCATCGCTGAATTTCGAATCAAGTCGCGGAAAAATGGCAAAAATCAGAAGAAGAAACGCTGACAAAAGCAGATGTAGCAAACGAGACATATTGTAAAGATTAATAACAACAACAAAAAACAGTTTCTTTGTTTTGCTATGTATCAAGAAAAGAAATGCAAAATTTAAGATTATGCATAAATTATAAATGCTCCTATCAAATACTCGTAATGCTCCAATCGAACGTTGGCTTCTCCACAGCCGCAGCTGCTCCGCTGCATTGTAGATGTTCTTTCTTATTCATTCACAGATAGGGAGTCAAATTTGAACAGGGTTTTTAAACAAAAAATAAATAAAGAGGGATCAATAATAATTTCTTCACAAATTGTTCACTTTTCCTTAATTTGATAATTATTTCTAAAAAAATTGCCAGTGTTAATAACATTGGATAGAATCTTGGCCGACTCTAATACGACATTAAAAGTCGGTCGGTCGACTCTAGTATAGACGAAAACTTCAGTGGTCGTCTGTAGTTTAGAGGAAAACCTCTGTAGTTGACTCTAGTACAGAGGCAGACATCAGTGGTCGACTCTAATATCAAGAAAGACCTAAATGGTCGACTCTAGTATAGTCAGACCTCAGAGGTTGACTGTACACACTATAAAATTCGCTTCTGTAGTATATTGTCCCAAAACATATTAGGCTTGAAATATACATATGTTTAGGGTACACTCCAAATATATAATATTTGACACAGACAAATAGTATATGTTTGGGAGGATATTGTTGTAAACAAATATATGATCCCATTCCAATATTTTTATTTAAAACTAGTATTTCTGAAACAAAGATTAGTTTTTGGCAATGTATCAGTGCCTTAATTTAAAGACAAGTTTTCCGTTTTTCAGATGTTCAACAAGCATTTTTTAAAAAATCTACAACTTTGTTTCAGACACAAAAGAGATATTCCGTACGGTATACCAAGAAAAAATATATACAAAGTGCAAAAAATCCACCTTGAGCAACAAAATGTATTTGAACATTTAATTATTAGTTGAGCCAACTTGACTAAAAGAATGATGCAGAAGTTCTTATTTTTGAAGCATTTTACATCAAATGAAGATAAAAATTGGTACAGACAAATCTCTTCAGTAATTATTAAAGACTGGTAAAGTTAGTGGAGATTGGTTCAGATTTAGATATAGCCCCCATATATATGTTCCTTCCGATTTGACATCTAAGTGCTATGGAAGCTGTATTTTTCATCAGATCTAGGTAAATATTGACAGAGAGAAGTCTTTTCAGACGTTAATGAATAAATATAGCCCCAATATACTTATATAGCGTGATCCATTTCGAGGTTCCCTACTTTTTTAAAGAAAAAAACACAGAAAATTCAAATTGAATGGGGAATGTTTATTATCATTTGAAAGAACATTCTTTGGCATTTATTTTTTGAAGATTATGTCTATCAAATGTTGGCCGCGGCTACGTCTCAGATGGATCCATTGAGTCCAATTTTCGATGACTCGTTCGAGCATTTCCACTGCACGCTGAAAAAAAATCGCCTCTGTAGTATATTGTCCCAAACATATTCTGCTTGAAACATATATATTTTTAGGGTGCACTCCAAATATATAACATTTAACACATACAAATAATATATGTTTGGGAGGATGTTGTTCTAGACAGAACTATTTTTACATCCTAATATTTTTTATTTGCATATGTTGTTTCCCAAACAAAGATATATTTGCGTGAATATATATCTATTCTTTAATTGTTTTAAGTTTTCAGCAATTGAATGGTAATTTTTAGAAATTTTTAATGTTAGTAAAATTTCTTTATAATTGAAAATAATGACTGGGAATAGTTAGAAAATAAAAATAAGTGATTTCAAATAGAAGTTAATGCTAAGTATGCCATTTTTAATAGGAAAGCATAATTCGAAAACATGGAAAAAATTAAAACTAAAGTTCGAAAAATTCAGCAAAGTTTTGAAATTTTTTTTTTAAATAAAATATATTTGGAAATATTCATAAACAATAATTTTATTTGTATTTAAACACATATTTTATTTGAGAAAATTAGTTCGCAAATATATTTTATTATAATGTATTAACATATGCGTTCTAAATACATTTTATTGATTTTCAAATAAAATTTATTTGCTCGAAAATATATGATAATTAAAAATTTGTGTTCCAAGTATATTTTCTTTCGATTCAAACAAATCAAAAAATGCGATTTTGCCCCGTGTGGTAACTGGCGAATGACACGCTCCAAGGCCTGAATCGAAGCGGGTTTGTCCGCATAAACTTTAGACTTTACATATCCCCACAGGAAAAAGTCTAACGGTATGATATTACACGATCTTGGTGGCCACAAAAACGTGAAATTATCTGCTCACCGAAGTGTTCTCTCAATAAATCCATTGATTGATGCGATGTGTGGGAAGTCTTGTTGAAACCAAATGTCGCCGAGATCACGAGCTTCAATTTCAGGCATCAAATATTCGGTTATAACGGCCGCCATTGACGATTAAGATCTCACCGGCATCATTTTTGAAGAAATATGGACCGATGATTCCGGTACGTCGGATCGAGAATCGGTCAATGCACGGGGCAAAATCGCCTTTTTGATATGTTTGAATCGAAAGAAAATATACTTGGAACACAAATTTTTAAATATTATATATTTTCGAGCAAATAAATTTTATTTGAAAATCAATAAAATGTATTTAGAACCCATATGTTAATATATTAGAATAAAATATATTTGCGAACTGATTTTCTCAAATAAAATATTTGTTTAAATACGAATAAAATTATTGTTTATGAATATTTCCAAATATATTTTATAAAAAAAAAGATTTTCAAAACTTTGCTGAATTTTTCGAATATTAGTTTTAATTTTTTCATTTTCGAATTATGCATTCCTATTAAAAATGGCGTACTTAGCACTAACTTCTATTTTAAACCAATTCAATTCAATTCATCAATTATAAAGAAATTTTACTAAAATAAAAAATTTAAAAAATTACCTTTCAATTGCTGTAAACTTAAAACAATTAAAGAATAGTATACATACATTCACGCAAAAAGATCTTTGTTTGGGAAATATCATATCCAAATAAAAAATATTAGGATATAAACATAGTTTTGTTTAGAACAATATCCTCCCAAACATATAATATTTGTATTTGTCAAATATTATATATTTGGAGTGCACCCTAAAAATATTTATGTTTCAAGCAGAATATGTTTGGGACAATATACTACAGAGGCGATTTTTTTTCAGCGTGTGGCAAAAAGATAGCTCTTAAAGGGAGCTAAAATATTGCTCATGGGTGTCAAGGTCGTGGGTCGACTGGAAAGTGTTTTTTTTTTGATTTACGAACGATTATTTTGATAATAAAACTGAATAATTTGTAAACGTTGTTCAGGCGTAAGTCTTTCCATGATGAAATGCCAAACAATACTCAACAAAAATATCATGACAGCATGACACGACTCACACGTGATCTGTCAATAAAAGGCTATTGAAAAAAGTATCTCTACTTAGATCTCCCTATATATGTTCCTATATTATTCTATATGCCTTAGAAGCCGATTTGGCTTCTAAGGACTATAGAAGGTGTATTTTATAGGAGATGAAAGCAAAAATTGGCAGAAACAAGTATCTTTACCCATTAAAAAATACTATCAAATTTAGTGGAAATCGGTTCAGATTTAGTTATTACATACCGATTTGGATTCTAAGGAGTGTACGAGTATAAGCTGTATTTTACAGACCCCTGTTACGAAAATTGGAAGAAGGAAGTTATTTGCTCTACGAAGAAATGCAGCAAAATTTTAAAGAAATTAGTTCAGATTTAGGTATAATCATTTCGGTTATGCATGTAAGGATTTGCAAAGGTAAATTTTCCAACGATTTTTATGCTACTTAAAACAAAGTGATTTCTTAATCCATTGGCTGATAGATAGTACGGGTTTCGAGGTATTCGATTCAAATTCAAGATGGTGTAGGGTATCACACAGTCGGCTCCACCCGAATTGTTTTTTTACGTAGCGTAATTATTCCTGAAAAATCTTCAGTGTTGCCAACATTGGTTAGAATCGTGGCCGACTCTAATATATACGACTTCAGCATATAAGAAGTCACCAGTATTCGGCTATAGTACAGAAGAAGACGTCAGAGTTAAGTAGAAAGTAGTATAAAGGAAGACCTCAGAAGTGGAATGTAGTAAAGAGGAAGAAGACCTCAGTGTTCAACTCTAGAATAGAGGAAAACCTCTGTAGTCGCCTTCAGTACGGAAGAAAACCTCAGTGGTTGACCCTAGTGTGCTTAAAACCCAATATACCTGTCTTAACCCACTCCGTCGATGTGTTACTCATATCACTAAAAGATTGTGGGTATAATTAAAGAAGGCTTGGCTGTTTTTTTTTTTTTGTTTGCTTCTTTTACATTCTGTTTGTAAACACTGTGATTCGTTAATGGGTGATTATTAGCATTTTATCAAAAGTTTAGTTGAGAATAAGACTACAATATTAACAGGGCTTGCAGCCGCAACAGTCAAGACAGTTGAGATTTTTCTTTGTAAAACATATATCATAACCTCCAACCACTATCCATCCGTTCGTCCGCCTGTCCGTCCATTCGCTGGTATATGGCGACCTCAATTCGCTGCACGACAACGACGACAACATTATCAACAAAGTTTGTTTATTTTTTGCCATGGTGGGGTCTGCGCTTCGATTGTGGCTGGTTGACTGGCTGGCGTATTTCACTTTCATTTGGGCTGGAATATGGCGGACGGACTGTACTCTATCACCCAAACAAGCTTCTTGTTTCGAGGCTTGTTTTCATTTCTAGCTTCTGCTGCCGCTGCAGCAGTCGTTTGACTGCTTCTGATTAGATCGGTTTCATTAGAAGAGAAAATTCTGTAAAACTCCATTGGAGGCGCAAATGGGCAAACAAATGTGTATGTGTATTCACAAGACGAGACGGACTGGAATCACTATCGAAACATTACGAATTTCCTGTCAAAGAAACAGGAAATGATTTTTCTTGTAAATGTTTTAAAATGAGTCCACTTTTGTAGATATCAGAACAAAGCCTAGTTTGTAGAAGATCTATGGAGAAGAGTAGGAATTTGGACATAAGGAGTCATAGTGAAAGTAATGGGGGGTGGTGGAGGGTTATCCTCTAAAATACATTCAAAATCTAAAACTCCCTAGACTTAACGGCTTTAACAATGTTACTTTGTTTTAGGTTTATTTTCTATATGAATACCTTAAACAAATAATTACTTTTTCTTTCGAATCACAATTTCCGATAAGCTAAAGCCTAAGTGTCGTTTGTCAAATCTGGACATGTTAAAAGTCATGAACACCACAAACCTCCACCCCCAACCTAGGGAGACTGTTATCACATACAGGTTGCCCCCAACACCATTTTAGCTCCCACAAATCAGAACAAACTTTTCCTTTGTTTCCCCCTTCTCCAAGACAAGGCCACTAGCAGAACCAAAACTATCGCCTTCGAGAAACTCTTGTGAGGAAAACCTTTAAATATTTTGTGAAAGAAAGACGAAAGTGAAGACCTGCATATATAAATCTTATCTCGCCACATTATAGAACCGCAATACAAATTGGATCAACAAACGGAGCACAGTGGGGGAATTTCGAAAGAAAACCGACGAAAAGTTATTGTCGAGTTTACATCAGAAATTTCCTTCTCATCCAATTTGGCTCTGCGGCTCTGCCGTCAGTCTGTTCGTCTGACTGGCGCACACGGTAACTCCCCAGAGAAGTAACCGATTGACTTCAAATTGGGTATGCGTTAATATTTTGTTATATCTCAGACTGAGTTAGAGGATGAGCCATATTGGTGCAATCCTTAAAGTACCTCCACAACAAGTATCTACCTCCACATATATGTAGTACGAGTAATAGTTTATCTGTCGGTGAAAAGGTGAAAACCTTGAGAAAAATGGGCGAATTTGTCTCGCCTCTTTGCGTTCCTACCACACAAAGCGACTATATTTACAAAAAAATTAAAAGCTTATAACCTTTGTACCAGCACATATAAATACTGGAAAATTTGTGTGTGTGAGTGGTTTTATAGTATATAGAGACCGGTATTATTGCCACGCCAATATTAGTACCTCCCATTGCATTTTTATGTCTCTAAGGCTTCACTTAATTTCGTTCTTTGGTCTGAAGCGTGTATTCCGAAGACATCCACTCCAAAATCAACACCAAGATTATTAACCTCTCTAATTTGCCAGCAAGCTTTATGGCCTAATATCTCGAAAACAATAACTTTGCTTGTGTGTAAACGCATATTTTATATATATATATATTTTGTTCTAATATATTAATATAAGCGTTCCAAACAAAGTTTCTTGATTAATTCAAAATTAAATGTATTTCTTCACAAATATATAATATTTACAAATTTTGTTTCTAAATACATATATTTTCTTTCAAATCAAAAATATCAAAAATGGCAATTTTCACCGTATGCTATTACAGCACTTAGAGTTCAAACCGAAATACCGAAATAATCTAATATATACGGGACCTATATCTAAATCTGAACTGATTTCATTGACCGTAAATTCTCGTAATTTAATAGGCGAACCTAAACTCAGTTTCATTGCTATCGGATAACAGATTAGAAAACTGCCGATTTATTGAATTTTTTCGAAATTCCTCCACTGTGTGCAGCGCATTACTCCAATACTTTATGGAAAATAGTAGTAAAGGCTTCTGAAGAATTTGTTGATATCTTCCATTCGTAGAATGTTTGGACAAGATTAATGATTAGTCGCCCGCCACCTTAGCATAGATTAGACCGACTGTCTGTCTCACCAAACGGTTAGTTGAAAATAATATTGATTTTCATACTAACATAATTATGCCATAGAGAAGTTTTCGTGTTTTTTCGGAATTTTAAAGAAAAGTATTAGTTACAACAAATGTGAATTTGGTTCGTGGTATTGATATACAATAATTCATCACTCAGGCTGGGAATGGGCACATAGCGGCTTTTTTTGGGTTCGATGGTATTTGAAAATTAATTTAATGAAATGGATTTAATTAATGATGATACTCTTCTGAAGTTATGAAAGGCAATCGATGAAGTGAAACAAACACGAAGAAGGAGTAGGCCCATTAAAAATTTAAACTCGTTGAATGAATGGGCCGTTTGGGCAGAAAGAACGACAACGACAATGTAAATGAAACGATGGCGGCACATTTCAAAAACAAAGCCAATGATTGATAATTGTCTTTTTGATTAATAAAGAAAATTTCAAGAATCTTTTCTTTTACCTAATGCTGCAGCAGAAGCAACTGCCCCGGCTAACCACAAAAAAACTGGGAAATGACATATGTACATTCAATGATAATTTGTGTAAAATGTAACTTATTCTGTTTGAGGTTCAACAGGAAGCAATATAATGTGCCACATTGGTGCAGATACACGACTACCCTCTCAAAGATTTCTAACAGAATTGCATAGAATTCCTTATTTGTATCTGAAACGTGTCTACAAAGAACTCCCCTAGTTTCTAAACTATGTACACATTTTAGTTTTCACTTTGCTTTTTGATAAATTATTGCAAACCTCCTGGGCCGGGCTCAGCAGGAAATATTACAAAATGTACAGCCAAAAACAATGAAAATTGATTAAAATCTGTTAAACATATTTAAAATCAGGCAAAAATGTGAGAAACTCATAACAATGACAGATTCAACGGATAAGGAAACACATTTTTTGTTGTTTAGTTGAACATGTGAAATAATAGTCAGTCATTGGCAGTCAGTGTTGAAATGTGTGAGACATCTTAATATGAAAACCACAAGTCATCATGGAGGAATTATTTGCTCATTATGTCTGGCTGGTAATCCTAAATGGCGCTGAAACCTCAATGGAGAAAACTCTACAAACTGGAAAAATCCTGAAGGGACCGAAAAATAACTTCATATTAAAGATCCAATCAGGACTTTTCTATATATTAATATATAACAACAAAATATATTGATTACATAAATGTGTACATTGATTTCGAGTTATACCTGACAATTTAAAATGACATATGTATCAATAGCTTTGGTTTAGAGTCACTAATTTTTAATTTCTATTTATTCCAAATCGCAATTTGTTGTCAACCCATCAAGAAATTCATTATTTCAATTATAAAGGAATTTTACGAACATTTAAAATTTTCGGAAAAATTTACGTTGAATTACTGAAAAGCATAAAACTGGTCTCAAAATTAAGGTGTTGATATAATTACTGAATACTAAAAGGTAAATATTTGTTTCGTAAATAATAGTCCCAAATAAAAATCATTAGGATGGAAACAAAGATTTGTTTAGAACAACATCTTTCCAAATATTATATATTTCGAATGTGCCCTAAATATTTATATATTTCAAGCAGAATATGTTTAGGACAATATACTACAGAAGCGATATTTTTTTCAGCGTGTAAAGTATACATATATGAATACGAATTCCTCCCCCCTAAATCTTCTCCTTCTGGGTGTTTCGATCAAATATTTCACTAAAATTTAACCCTTTTTCATGGAGGTACCTGCAGCTTGGACGAATATAGTATACAATATCAGGGTGGTCGAATCTAGTATAAAGGAAGATTCTAGTGAAAGAAAATATTCCAGAGGTCGACTCTAATATAGAGGAAATCCTGCATGATTGTCGCTAATATAAATTAAGGTATCAGTGGTCGAGTCTAGTATAAGCAAAGACCTCAATGGTCGACCCTAGCATAGAAGAAGATTTTGCTGGTCTGCTCTACCATAGAAAAACACTTCTCTGGTCGACTGTAGTATAGAGGAAGACGTCAGTGGTCGACCCTAGTGTAGAGGAAGACCTCAGTGGTCGAATCTATTATAGAGGAAGTCCTCAGTGGTCGACGCTAGTGTAGAGGAAGACCCCAGTAGTCGACTCTAGTATAGAAGAAGACCTCAGTGGTCGACTCTGGTATAGAAGAAGACCTCAGTGGTCGACTCTAGTATAGGGGAAGACCTCAGTGGTCGACTCTAGTACAGGGGAAGACCTCAGTGGTCGACTCTAGTATAGGGGAAGACCTTAGTGGTCTAATCTAGTATAGAGGAAGGCCTCAATGGTCGATTCTAGTATAGAGGAAGATCTCAATATTCGACTCTAGTATAGAGGAAGACCTCAATGGTCGACTCTAGTATAGAGGAAGACCTCAGTGGTCGGCTTCAGTATAGAAGGAAACCTCAGTGGTCGATTCTAGTATATAGGAACAGAGAACGAAGCTGAGGCAAAACGGTCGGCGGCGGCCGCTTGTCGGCTAGAGTTTGGCTTGCGATTTATTATATAGGCTAAAACCTGGCTGGCTTCATTATAGGAAGACCTAAGTGATCTTCTATTTTAGTACTTTTTCAAAATTCCAACATTCAATTCGCAATGCCACTGATGTATGTATGTATGTAAGTCAAAATCTGTCGCTCTTTCGCAGCTATTTCCATGGCTTTTGGAATGGTTCTAAATAAACCAGAATTTTTATTTTTCCAGTTCCTTTTTGAATATAATCAAAATAATTTGTGAAATTATGACGTATTCTATCTTAAAAAGACATTTCGCACTATGTCATCGTAATATGTAGTAGGACCCTATGTCGTTCGAAAATCATGTATGTACTTGGAATTATCTAACATTACTGCGGCTATGATTCCTATTGTCTAGTTATTAATTCTTTTTGTCTTTCCAAAGACGTTCATCTTGTTTCTTCGGTGAATTCTACGCCCTTAATTGACGATCGATGGCAAAGTAACTAAGTTCCATCAGAAATCCGTTAAATTAAATTCAACTCAATTACTCGCGATGACAAAACATCTTTTCTCTTTTTGTAGTGATCAAAGATACTCGTATCTATTTCAGTTTCGTTTTAAGACATTTTACTAAGTCAAAATACTCCGCATGACACGCGCAATTGGACAACAAATATGAAATTTATCTTCCCCTCTCTCTCTCCCTTTCTTTGAAGAGAGAATGGAGACTTAACAACCAAAATATATAAATATCAGCTGGTCGCAAAGCGTTGGTTGGATTTCATTCTTGTTTTACAGATCGGTTAAGAACGGAACGAACGGACGGACATCGGTGGCAGCAAACACGTTAAGATGGTTGTCACTGGTGGTGTTGCTGGCCAGCGCTTGCTTTGCTTTCGCTAACTAACAAAACTACTTTTTCTTAACAAAGCCATAATGTTTGTTGTGTTGTGTGTGTGTGTTTTCACCACGCGTGCCTCTTGGCCAAAACAAAAAATATAAAACATGCGGTTCGGTCGGTCGTCGTGGTGGTTCGTTTGGTGACTGTATGCAGTCAACCTTCACAAGGCCGTTGTAAGCCGGATTTTTTCGTTTAAGCCAAAAAGGCAGATGCTTTTTTTACCCACCAAAAAGCAGCAAAACAACAAAGACGTTCAACTCGATTTTGTTGTTGCTTCATGCCTGGTTGGAGGAGATGATGATGGATGCTCTTTAAATGAACTTAAGATGTACATAGGATGTAGTTTTCGCTTCATGCGCAGAAAAAGTAGGCTGTTTGGAATGTGGTTTGAAGTTGAGCGTTGAGCGACGCACTCTCAACTGTGCCAGTTGGGGAGCCTGATTTTTGACAAGTCGATATTACACCCAGCCAACGAAAAAAACATATGGTCGGGTTATTAGTGGTGGTCATTCAGGCCAACTATCATTCTCATTAAAATCGAAATCCTGCAAAAAAAAAAAGGAATACATATGTATTGTCTACCCTCGAAAGGATAATTAAGAACGTCTAGTCAGAAACGAGAGAATAAATACATCATATGTGGTATGTGGCTTAAATGCCGAACAACAGCTGTTATTTTTTATCGCATTTAATCTGGGCCATTTTTCGAATTGTTTAAGAATACAAAGTAGAGACAAACCTACTGAGTTTACAATTTCGGCTTTTATTCCCCCCAACCCTCTCTCTCTATCTTTCTGACAGTGAACACTCTCTCGTTGCTCGCATCGCCAGTGTTATCAACCTTGTACAGAAAAGGTGTATAACAACATTTGGAAAAGCGTTAAAATCTATGGTTTTCTAAAATAACCGCATAAATTAGTTCCTACGCTTTTGATGTATACAAAATATAGAAAACAAAAATGTTGCTCGCATTTTTTGGTGATTTGATAGCATATTGGTAGCTCTATGTTAGGTGCAAAATATGGGTTTCACCGAGTTTTAGTTTTCATATTGATAGCAATAAGCATGTGGTCGCGAAAGTACGCGAAATAGAAGCCAACTTTGGCTGAATCTAGTAACATGCAAAAGTCTGCGAAATGGAACGAATTATTCTAAAGCTATTAATTTATTTTAAAAGAGGATTAATGCAGCTTTCTCTTGAGTATTTACACAACAAATTATCTCTTTTGGTTTTTTTTTCTAAGTGGCTTATGTAGGTGCCGGTCGCGAACGTACGATTTCCATGTGTTTTAACCGTTTAATTAACCGTTAATCGAATTTTTTTTGGTCTCCTTGCATTTTTCTCTTCTTAATTGATTGTAATAGAGAGAGTGCAAACATAACATATGTTTTGCATGTAAAATAATTAAATATAAAAATGTCTTTAAAAGTAGCTTAAAATGGAAAAAAATAACATTTTTCAGTTTTAAGGCCTATTTTCCCATGAAAACAAATAAGATATGCTATGAAACCATTGTATTTTAAAAAATTAGACATTTTTTATTCATTTTTTTTATAATTATTCACAATAAAATACGATGATAGCCAATATTTTATTTTTCGGCCCTGGTTGACCGTTCGGCAGAAATGCCCATATAGGTTTGGTTACGGAATCTTTACTTACATGCTTGGAGAAAAACTAAGTCTTGATAAGTTTTAATTGAAAGAAAATTTGAAAGCAACATTTTCAAATAACACAATGCAAAAAACTTTTTTTTGTAGATTGAGGCATATTATTTTGTGAAACCAAAACAAACAAAAATTATGAGGCATGAAAAACAGCAAAATTCGCACATTGTATTCAACATGTTGTTCGTATTTTAACAATTCAGCCATTGTTTCTTAGGATTCCTTATTGTTGACAGGATGAGCGATGGGAATCGATGGTTTCTCATTTCCGATATGAAAAAGCAATGCCTTTCAACTTCCTTTGCTGCTGTCCAAAAATAACTGCTATTCCTTTGAATTGTGTGTTTGATTAAGTTCCTCAAACAATCCAGGAATGTCCTTGCAAACGCTTATGTTATCTATAGTTGTATACAACTTTGTATAAGGTAATGACGAACTTGTACTGGATTCTGACTGAAATTGGTACAGCTGTGAGTTGAGAACTCAGATGAACTTGATGACATTTTTTTAATTATACTGTTAGCTATACTTGGACATTGGGGAACTGCTATTTTGTCCGAATGTTCAACTGGCAAGGTGGTAGATTTAACTTCGGCGTAGTTCCAGCGAATGCTCCTTCCTACTCCGATCCGACTACCAACTACTTTTTTTTTTGTCAGACCAAAGCATTTTACTTAATTTTTACTTGGTCCAGACCTGGGGATCTATCCTTAAATAAAATTTCAAAGACTTTAAGAGTAACCCTGATACTTTTTCGAACTTCTGCGATTATAATTTTGGGAAATGTGTATTTTTAAAATTATGAAGTTACTTGAAACAGCGTGTATTTACAAAATTTTTGTAAAATATTTTTCAAGGTTTTTACGATTTTCTAGTATTCAGGGTCGCATTGTTTATATCAGCTATTATCTCCCTTATATCGAAAATTTTCAAATTATTATTATTTTAAATTTACATGAAAAGTCTATTTTTAGCTTCTAACTTACAAAAGACATCATTTTATAATAATTATTCCGCTTATGTTAAATATTTTTGTCAAAAAGTATCAAGTGTCCTCATTATTGCACAGTTTTAAAGTTACATTAACTCAAATATTAAACAATCTGTTAATGCGGTATGTTTTTCTAATCTACAAGCTACAAAAAACTATTTCTAACAATCATCATTTCTGTTATTTTATTTATAATATTTAAATTGCAAGACACTGTCCACATCGTCCCCTCAACAGCGTTACCGTTGTGGGACTAAAGTGGCATTTTGACCCTTTTTTGAAGCCATGCCACTTTTGCTGCCCCCTTTTCAGAAATCCCCTTGTTTGCCCCTTTTTGGAATTTTTATACTTTCCTCACCCGGAAAATTTGGTAAGCATTTTAAAATATACTATTTTTTTTAGGTTTAGGAACGTCAAATATTTGTTTACAAATATATATACCCGACACCACGCTGCGGTACAGGGTTTATGACTATGTGCATTTGGTTGTAACTCATAAGTCGAGATTCCAAGCAAGTGTCAAAGTTTGGAGAGAGTTAGGAGAGAGAGGCAGGCGGAAAGAGCTCTCTGCCTCTCTCTCCTACAAACTTTGACACTTGCTTGGACAAAATTGCCTCGTGTGTAGCATGACTATATAGAGAAGAGATAGACCCATAGTTTATTATACCGATCGATCGATTAAGCCACGTCCGTCATCTGTCCATATTTTGGACCAGGGACTATCTCTATTTAAAAAAAACCGGCATATTGGTCCATTGTTCAATATATCAGATTAGACTTCTTGGCGACGTACGACATACTTAAACATGGACTGATATGCCCCATTGTTACTAGGGACGATTAGGTCCAATATCAAGTAAAAATTCTCACATGTTAGTCAAATCCATTAAAAAATGCGACATCAAAGGGGACCTTTATATGGAGGCTATACCAAACATGGACCGATATACCCTATTTTTAATAGCGATCGTCCCTAACCTATGAAACGCATCTGTAGCAATTTTTGTAAATATCACTTCATATTTGCGATCTGCAGTTTGATCAGAAGAATACATCGATAGACGGATATGGCTAAATCGATTTATATAGTGATTATATGCCTATCGGTATAATAAACTATGGGTCTATCTCTTGATTTTTTAGACGTTACAAACAAATGCACTAAGTCATAATACCCTGTACCACAGTGTGGTGTCGGGTATAAAAACGTTAAAGAAGAAAAAATATATTTTCTGGAGTTGACCTCGACTTTGGCCTCAATTTTCATTCAATACGAGTATATTTACTTTTAAGGGTCATTACTCCGACATACTAGGGCAAAATTTTCTGGGAATTTGAGAAAGATCTAATTTTTGGTCTGGGACGCTTAAGAAAGAACTACCCACATTTATGTGCCTCGCAATGATTTAATAGGTATTTTAACAAACTGCAATTTTTGTTATTTTTTATTACATATCCATTTTAAATGAAATTGAATTGTTTTTTATTTGCAATGTGTATTTTAACTCTTATTTTAATGAACTGAGTTGTTTTTTGGTTATTTTGTTATTCAATTTAACTGTTTTGTTTAAATAAAACGAACTTACGAAGAGTTTGCGACTTTTTTTGGAAAATATCCTTTTTGTGCCACTTTTTTAAAAACAATCCCCTTTTTGTGCCACTTTTTGAAATTTCTCAACGGTAACACTACCCCTCAATAAAACAATAATGATTTAATAGGTATTTTAACAAACTGCAATTTTTGTTATTTTTTATTACATATCCATTTTAAATGAAATTGAATTGTTTTTTATTTGCAATGCACACAGAATACAGTTTGGTTGCCTCAACCGAATTATTTGCCAACCGAATTTTGTAGTTCTGTCTACTATCATGCGAATCCATCAGGACAACCAATATTTTGGTTGTGGTATACTTCTGTTTCCATGTTGACAACAATCATATTTGGTTGCGCCAACTACGAAAATGGTGGCTTAAATTATCTGTTGTAGTTGCCACAACCAACTGTTTTAAAAAATTGGTTGTTCTGACAATTTGTCACATATACTACCGACAATTAATTAAAAACAGTTTTCATTAATTTTTATTTCATTTATTGAACAAAAAACAAAACAATTCATAACAAAATTAAAAATCCCATATTACAAATTCATCACTATTCATCACTATATGAGATGTGGAAATATTAGTACACGAAAAAAAACACAAAACTTGTATGCAAATTTCGCTTAAACCTGTGCTTTCAGTTTCACGCTTGTTGCTTTTATTTTTTATTTATGTAAAACATTTTGCACAACATATTCTGCATTCCACACATTATTATCCACACGAGATTATTTTTGATTGCCTACACCGTTCTTGAACAAAATGTTGAAGATTTTTTTATGTCGAGTAATTTTATTTTTTGTTTGTCATGTATCAGCAAAAGAACAGCAACCAATCTTTCGGTTGTATTTCCCAAAATACATCTGGGAAATGATTGGGATAACCAATAAACGATTATTTATTAAAATTTTTTCTGTTGTAGTAACCAATTATTCGTTGCAATAATAATCTTTGGTCTATTGATACAATTTCTGTTGTCAAGAATAAAACATTGGTTGTCACAACCAAAAATCGATCATATAATGAAAATTTAAAATTGGTTACCACAACTAACCGAGTGTCAATGAAAAAAACAATCTTAATTCGATTGATACAACCATCGATTTAGTTGCAATCATTTTCTTTTGATCATATCCATGTTATTATTGTTGTTTCAACTAATTATTTATAAATACAACCGACAGACGGTGTAGGCAATATACTTTTTGTTGCTAGTACTATTTTTTTATTGTTACAATCGAATTCCAACCAATTATTTTCCTGGGTGTGTGTATTTTAACTCTTATTTTAATGAACTGAGTTGTGTTTTGGTTATTTTGTTATTCAATTTAACTGTTTTGTTTAAATAAAACGAACTTACGAAGAGTTTGCGACTTTTTTTGGAAAATATCCTTTTTGTGCCACTTTTTTAAAAACAATCCCCTTTTTGTGCCACTTTTTGAAATTTCTCAACGGTAACACTGCCCCTCAATAAAACAATAACGTATACGCATATACACCATTATTTTTTTATTGCATTATAAGAATCTACGTAATCGATTCTATAGCTGGTAAAAATTTGGTGGAATTCTATTTCCACAAAGTTGGTCAAAAGTTAAATTGAAAAAATAGTGTATATATGTAGTATGGTACTTAGATCCCATTTTTATACAATTAACGCAATATTAGACTAACAGAATATCATATGGCTGTAGCCGGATTATTTCACTACATATTAAAATGACAAGAAATTGAAAACGTCGATTCCAAGAAGTCTAATTTCACAAAAAACTTCAAATGTGATTTTCTCGAAACTACAAAAAAATTATACACTATTGTTTTATTGAGGCGACGATATGTATGTACACACTTAAACTTCAGCCAAATCAGTTAAAAAATGTTGTCTCTATGAAGTCATGAATTTATGTACGAATGAATTTCATATGGGAGCTATATAAAAACAATGAACTATGTGTCCTATTTTTGCTAGAAATGGTAAAGGGCCAAATAAACTATATACTTCGAAGTATCAGCCGCATTGGTTGTAAAATGTGGCTTCTAGGTTAAAATGAACCATTTTTGATAGGAATCCTTTTAGCCCAAGAAAATCATTTGTGCCAATGTTCATAAAGATTGATTCATATTTGCGGCGTGTACATTGAATACAAGTATAATAAAACAAATGCACATGGTCATAACACCATGTACCTCACCGTGGTGTTGGGAATAATAGTGTTGAAGACAATCGGATTTTTTGTGTTTTTGCTTTGTGGTATAGCGTTATCAATTACGACAAGTAAAAGCGTTAAGTTCGGCCATGCCGAATCTTATATACCCTCCACCATGGATAGCATGTGACCTCACAAAATAACTCAAATATAAAGAAAATAACACCGAAAAAAACAAAAAAAAATTTAGTAGGTGAGAACAGTAGGAATCACAAGTTAGATGCTATATATGGGGGCTATATCAAAACATTGACCGATATGGCCCATTTGCAATCCCAAACAACCTGCAACTATAAGAAGTATTTGTATCAAATTTGATCAACCAGCTCTATTATTGCGGACTGTAGCGTGATTACCACAGACGGACGGACATGGCTAAATCGCCTTAGAATTTTACGACGATTAAGAATATATATACTTTATGGTGTCTCAGATCAATAGTTAAAGGTGTTACAAACGGAGTGACAAAATGAATATACCCCCCAATCCTATGGTGGAGGGAATAAAAATTAACAAAAATGAGAAACCCCATTTCCGAAAAATTTTTACACACATTTCGAAGTGTTGGCATCACCAATTTCCGGCTCTCTCAATATGCGCTACCTCTCTGAGTCGCATTGGGAAAAACCAAAACAAATATGTTTTGTCTCTTTCTAAATTGCATTCTCTAGTAATGTCTTCCCTGTCTTCCCCAAACACTTCAATGGGAAATGTTAACATATGCTGTTTGTTGAATTGCAGTTACCACCACTAGTGGTGGTGGTGGATTTTTCTTATGATACGACACAACCCAGCAAACAATTGGATAATTGTTAAACAATTCTCGATTCTTTCTGCCGACGCTTCGGGGATGAATCGTTATAGCGATCCGTGGCAAATGGAACAACAGTTGGAAGCTGTTTGGGAGATCGGTCATCCGGACTACGATTCTGAGATGGTTCCTAACAATAACTTGAAGATGATTCGCTTCTCCAATTCTAAAGCAATTGTTTTACGACCGATTAAAAATTAATGCAATCAGATGAGTTGGCGATACAATTTTCATGGCAGGGGAAGAGAAATCTACAATACAAAGTTTTTTTTTTCGTTTCCCTAATCAGAAGTAAGGATTTTATAGCCTTTCATTAATCTTCTATTATATTAGTATTATACATATTTACATTTTGAAATAGATGCAAAAATCAATTCGGTCAACCACAACGTTTTGAGCACGCTTTGCATATTCAAAAGCTTTTGAAAAATGTAAACAAATAAATTGTATATCATTCTTTATATTATTAACTATTATTAAAACTATCGATTTCAATGAATGATAATTGTAATAATATTTTTGAACGTTTTACAATTCGCCACAACAATGCGTATTATCAAAACTCGCTATCGACTTGCCATGGCGAATCGCTTTCAATTCATCACGGCGATGCGGATAATCAAGAAATTATTCCCTTACGACTCTTGCAGGCAACGCTCCTGCGATTCGTCTCTACTCTGGCAAGCGAATCTTCTTCGTGCGTTGCTTACGTTTCTTCTTGGCGAATCGCTTTGATGATACAATTGCTCACAGCGATAATTCGTTGACGACGCGCAGATGACAATCGCGGCAATCTATTAAGTCTTCCAGACGATACGCGGAAGAATCTTCCGCGATCAAAATTGTTTGCTGGGAATGTTCGTGGTGATGTGATGATGGTGCCGCCGCCAGTGGTGGTGGTTGATGTTTGTTTAGTTTCAAGTATCTTTCGCAAGAACTCAATAGAGTGGAAGCAAAAACCCAACAACAAAAGTCATTTGCGCACAAAACATGGGCTCTCTTTTGGCTGCCGCACTCTTACTCGCTCTTTGCATTTCACTTCATCACTCTCTTGCACTATGCATAAAGACCTACTCAATCTAAAGAAGTAGGGAGTTTCACAATTTTATAAAATTCAGTTGCTTACGAACAAGCGGCATGAACGGAACGCGTTTTAATTCTAAACGGCTATAAAAATATATTCAAAAGAAACTTTGAAAACGATATATACAAAAACAGAGAATAAAAAAATATTATTATGAGAACTGATGAAATGATAAACAAAGTGAAAATAAACACAACAATTAAACAAATAGTTATTTAGCGTATGTGCGTGTGTGTGCAAATAAATAATTAAAAAAAATCTAAACAATTCAGAAAACGTGACAAACATTCAGCTTTGGATTATTTTGCAAAAACCAACCGGCAAACAAATTTGGATTATTATTATTACTATTGAAACACTCAACATTAGTTTTGAAACTACTCTACACAATTATTTGAATTGTAAATAAAGGAAATAAATATGGTGCGTAGTTTGGCCCAGTGGACGAAAACGTTAAGTTTTCCTTCACGTCTATCGCCCAATCGAAATTCCAAGGATTGCTCCACATTGAATACAACTAGTCCCGTGCCACCACCCACACCGCCCAGGAATAAAAATTCAAATTCGAACTGTGCTACCTCGAGATCATCATCGTCGACGGTATCTTCAGCATCGGGTGCTTCCACACACTCGTCATCGCATAACAATAATAATATGCCCATCACCGAATTGGAACAAATTGTAAGTTGGCTAAAATCATTCATTCATTTATTCATATTCAAAAAATGTTACTGTCCGTCAAAAGAGAACAACATAGGCATAATGACTTTTAATTTAATTAAATTACTTAAGTTTTAATTAGGCTTTTTTATCACTCATTAACATATGATCTTCTGGTGGTGAGCAGTGTCAAGACAAGACTTTGAGGAGTTAAACCACAAAAAGTTCACTGCCAAAGAGCCGCCATCACCTCCACCGCCGCATTTGCGTTAGTAGCTCTTGATTGGTCCACAATGATAAAGAAAAGTCTAATTAAAAAACAGAAATACATAGTTGGTTGTTTGTTGCCTCTGCTGCCGCTGTTCCGCTCTATAACAACAATTGAAATTTGAATCGAACATCACACGAGAGGGGGAGTGGTTGTGGTGGAGTTCGCATTGAGTGGATGCAACTTTTACTTTAATTGAAAATTCGCTGAAGCGAAACTAAATACATTTTCTCTATATACAGACATAGTACATATGTATGTACGTTGTATCTACACTGATACGAGCATTAATATGAATATTCCAACACATAACTATTCATATCCACAGTAAAGCTGTTGAAACTTTCCATAAAACAATGATATATTTATTTTTTATTCGGGATTTTCGTTTTCGGACAGCTGAGCAAATACACATTTTATCCGGGAAAATGGGGCCATCACAAGAGTTGGTGGAGGTCATAAGATAAGGGCTCTGTTGAAAAAATTTGATTATTATTAGTTAGTGGGTAATGAAAAAGTTTTACCTTATCATTTCGAATATTCGTTATTTCCCAATACACAAATGTTGGAATCGAAACGATTCGAGGGTTTTGAAATTAGGCAAATGATAACACAATTCAACAAAAAAAATATTTTTTTTGCTGCGTCGCAAGGTTTTGCAGTCAATTTGGATATAGCAGAGAATTGAGTTTTCTGCCTAAAATGTTGTTTCTTTGAGTTGATTTTGTGTTGAGTTCCCGCGATAAATAGAATTTTTCGTAATATCTTGCAAGATATCATCGATTCTCGACTTATGGTAAGGTATGAGGTTCGTCCTCTCTATTTTTTCATATCGCGGTTCATCGCGAGAACTAGAGTCAATTCAAAGAAACCGCCTTTTAGGTTGAGAACTGTATTACAAGTTATATTCAAATCAACTGCAAAACCTTGCGTCGCAAGAAAATGTTGCCCTGTGTAATTAATGCAGCAAATACATAATTTTTGCAAAATGTCTGCAAGAGTTACTAGAACAAGAATTACTCTAATAAAATGCAAAAATTTTTAATACTTACCAAAACATTTTCCATCAAAACAGTTTTTGACTGGCAGACGTAGAACTTATTTAAAGAAAACGGAAAATACTCACATTATTTCACTTGAGATAACTTAAAATTGTCATAAATCTTTAAATAAGGATTACATTTCTCGTATATAATTTCTTTCAAATTGTTGAAATAAGCGATATTTCGTTATCTGGGAATATATTCTCATATTTTTTAAGAGACCAAAGAGTAAAAATTTCAACACTTCTTTCATGTTAATATATATGTATGTAGAAAAATATTGCATACTTAACTTTAAATAGAAATAGATAGATATTTTTTCCGCAAATGGTTGACATTTAGAAGCGTGAAATTAAAATGACAACTTTTATTAATCAGTATTATTTAGATGCACTTATTATTTTATTGTAAAGATCATTGCCTTCTTTAACATTCTAGAGAATTTAAACAAACAAATAACTGTTTATAAAAATTATAAATTTTCAAAACTCCTTAAAAAAATTCTAATAGCTCCTTGAAAGCTGCCTCATCGCGGCAAATACAATTTAAACTTCCTGAAATCTTTATAACTTGTAAAATAAGCTAAGCAATTGATTCAATGATTAATCAGAAATTAATCATTTGTTTCGTCATTTATGTTATGTACGTTCGAGTCTTACGACTTTAAACTTTGAGATAATCAATCAATAATTATTAAAGTCTATCTAAAATTATAAAATTGTAAATGCAGTTTAGTATATTAACGGAAATTTCTCGAATTTTAGTTTTAAAGATTAAAGTCTATTTTACAAAACACTAAAACAATTTTCTAATTATCTTCTAATTGATGACTTCAATTTACTGTCATCTAAAAAACAAACCCACACAACCTTTGTACCTTATCCATTTATTCTAAACTCAAAATGGAAACCAGTCTAAGTACTTGATTAGCATATAATCTCTCTCGGCATCAAATTATTATGACCTTCAGTGGGCAATTACAATTGCCATAATTATAAGCAGTTTATCAAAACGGCGAAAAACATTGAAGTTGCAAATTTTTTGCATGAGTGCAAACAATAAATAAACTATTGGAATTTCAACTTGGTATCCAACCAAACATGGTGTATGGGAAAGAAGAAAAAAGAATCCGGTTGTCTGTCATTTTTCACTTACACATGGAGGACACATGGTGCAAGTGATACGGGTCGGTCGCCTCTCCGAACTGGTCTGTTTTTGTGTTTTCTAACACAAAAACTGTGGGAAAATTGTGAGGACTCAAAACGCAACAACGACACTTAACACTTATTTCCGTTTGGGAGGCAACGGACAGACGCAGTCAAGAAGTAGCAAACAGGATGTGGAAAGAAAAAATAACATCTTCAAAAAGAAAAAAAAACAAGACTAAAAAACATGTTCATCTTCGGGTGTAATGGAAACCATGACGATGGAAGATGCAAGCAGGATTATGAGAAACATGTGTTCAACATACAAGTGTATATTTTTAGGGGATATATGTACTTGTTACCAGGCAAATTTAATATAAATAAATTGTGAAAGGGATGCTCACCCTCGTCAGAAGTTAAACTTATGTTTTTTTCTTTTTTCAACAAACTTAATAAGGCATAGTAGGCTCCTTCTCTTTGTGGTTCCAATATTAATTTTGTAATACAACATACTTTAATATAAGTACGGATGTGTTGGGAGGAGGCCACAATGCGACCAAAGTGATTGTTGCTTTTGCTCGAAATGCCAAAGTTGATAGGCGGCTCGTTTTTGTGTTTGTCTCAAATTGTTATGCAATTTTTCATTATGCTTAGACTCAGTCTAAAGTTTCTCAGACATTAACGAAGAGATTGGAGTTGGAGTGCATTTTTAGCTTAGAAAAAATCAGGTTTTTCTAGCTTTAATGTTGAAACTCTAAAAAACATTCTTTAATGCCAGTCAGGCAGACATCCAAGCCACAAGCCAGCCATCCAACCGGCAGCACATAACTGAAGTCTGCCAGCCAACCATACAAAGAAAATCTGCAGCCTAAACACTAAACATGCATGTAAATACTGACAATAAGATGGAGATAATCCAAACAAATTCCCCAATGATCATAAGACAGCAAATTTAGGAAACAAAATTTAAAAGGTATTATTTTGACATATGAGTGGTTGTAACATTAATAAGTTTTCATTGTTAAAAAGGATAACGTTTTGTAAACGCTGATTGACAGCTGTATTATTTCCTTAATTAAACATTCAAATACTCTCAAATTATCCCTTGACTTAACATATAATAATCATAAATCCTTAAATAAATAGAGTATTGCATTTTGTTTTCCGTTTTTTTTTTTCCAAATTTTGATAATTTACATGATTCTTTCAAAGAGAATTGAAGGGCATCCTAAGCCATTTGGACAAGCTTTTCACAAGATGGCAGAAAACCCAAATTCTCGGTCGTTTGTATGCGACCGAGAAGTAATTTCGTTTGCCATCTACGGAGAGCTTTGTTGTTATTTTGACAGTCAACTCTGATAAGGTGTCTATACTTTCTGATGAAACCGCAGAACGCTAAAATGTGTTAGTACATTTTAATGCCTTTTGACATTTAATTGTAATAAATGTGCGAATATACTTAAAATCTGCTATTAATAATACTATTATTAATACAAAAAAGATGATCTGAAAACGAAATCCAACATATGTATCGATTTTGCGTTTTCAAATTAAACTATAAATTATAAAATATTGAATTTTTCAGAAAACATTTAAATGTGTAAATTGTGAATTTTGGGTAACACATTAAACTATTAGGCACTTCTTTTTAAAATAACAAATTTTTGTTAGTTGTCATCAAATCTAATTAGAGTGAGTCGTGCTACACACGGGGCATTTTTTCCAAGCAAGTGTCAACGTTTATAGGAGAGAGAGGCAGAGCGCTTTTTTCGCCTGCCTCTCTCTCCTACAAACTTTAATCCGTGAATCTCAACTAAGGGCAGTTTATTAAAACGATTTTAAATGAACATTTACTAGACCATCCATAAATTTTAATGAATAAATAATACCTAGGTTTTCATAAATATTTTCGAATAAATTATTTTTTTCTTAGCAATAAAAATTTAATTTTATTTATACGTTATTAATAAAACGTTAGTACCTACTTCATTCTATGGAATTTAAAAACGTTATTTTAAGTTCAAGTTTAGTGAAAATTTCCACACGCAAGCCATAACAAGCTAAACAACGAATGTATGTATATTTTATGAAAATACCATTCAAACTTAAAATAGATGAAAATCTGAAACACATTTCAAGCATGAAAAACAACATACAACAGCTGCTGCTCCTAGTGGGGCCATACATAGCTGCATTGCAATAGCAATTCTATTTTCGTAGAAATCAATGACCGAAAAACAATTATCAATTATCGGATAGGTATCTACACTCATAGAAAAACCGACGTAATCTGAATGTAATCTGACATGTATTTCATGACAAGTGTCATCGATTTTGTCGCAATGTCACATGTCATTGGTCCCATGTCAACCGTTACATGAACCGGTCGTAATATTGATGTCAGTTCTGTCTTCGATGCTATGACAATTAACATTGATGCTATGTAAATGTGGCGTAAAATGTATGACACATTGTGGTAAATGCAATGACATATGTCTATGATACCATGACAATTGTCATGGATAATATGACAACATGTATTTGATGCAATGACAAATTGTCATGGATCTTATGACAATATGTTTTTGGAATATAAAATGCCATTAAATCTATGATTCATTATCATAAATAAAATTACAATATTTACTTGCTGCTATATAAGAAGTAACCTATTGTCTTAGATGTTATTACCACTGCAATACCAATTAATATTAGCCCAAAAACATATGCATAAAATTATTTTTGTACAAAAATATTTATTGATGTAATATAAATAAAATAAAAAGTAATAATAATACCTGACTTCTGGAGTATTATTTGTTAAAAATAATGTTAATATATTTTATAGAAAATAAATTCATAATTCAAAATAGTTAAGGAACATTAACCTTTGATATAGTTTTTTAATATAAAATTATTTATAACTTTGCAAATCTCTTATCAAGAGTGACACTTTGGACGATTTCTCAGTGGTTTTGTTCAAGTCATAAAAGTACTGATCAATAAAAAGCCATACTTGGCTACATGGTCTGGGATACTCGACATTAAATATATGAAATGTTTTAAAGCAAATATATAATGTTCTCATGTATGCGTTAAAGGGCAAAAATTGTCCACCTAAATACAAACAATATTTTGTAACCTTAAGAGATTTACTTCGCCAAGTACTAAATAAATGGCTGTATTGGCTGCTTTTTGTTACATAAATCCTCCACGTGATTCTCCAAGGACTGCAAGGTCTCACTTATAAACAGGAAAGAGTAAAAGTTTTAAACTGTTTTTTGCCATCAGCCTCAACTCGCACTCCTTTTTTGTAGGAAATAAAATGTTATGGAGGCACCACATAATTTTTAGCTGGGTATTTGTCGGTATCTGTCAAAAAAGAATACGTGTAATTATAAAGTGTTCTTAAATCTTCAGAAATCTTAGCATTTAACTAACCATTTTCCACATCTGCACGTTTTATTGTATCCATAATTCGTCTAAAGTTGGGATCACGAATACTGCGTTCATTTTTCAAGTAATTGAAAAGGTTAACAAACTTTTCTTTCCAATTCATCATAGCGCTATTCGTTTTGCGGATTGTATTGTAGTCCATATCAATCTAAAACAACAAATTCAAATATTAACTTTCTACTTATTTCTATTTTTCGAAGAAAAAAATCCAAAAAAATACTTACAAGTCGAAGGCCATGTGTGTTTATAAAATGTTCACTGTCCTTTTCATGATGAGCAAGACTACTTTTTGAGGCCCCATCAGTTTGTACTTCATTCACTTTTTCGTCATGGACGAGACTACCGCACACAATAGAAGACGTTGTTGTTGGGTGTTTTTACGCAAGTGTACTTTAAATCTTTATGAATTGCTGTAAACAGTACCACAGCATTTATAGTCGTCCGATGTTTTTAAGAAATGGTATGACTTCAGATGTTCGAAGTAATATTAATTTTTTACAATTATTTTATTGCACAAAAAGAACTTCATTTCCATTTACCAATTTTTATTTTATTCACTAAAGAAAAACTCCACAGACAACAAATAAATTCGCGACGCGATTATTACGTGTGTGTCACTTTGCTTTTAAGAAAGAACTGACCTAGCATAAACCAAACACAATATGTAGATGTTTGTTTAAGACCTGCTCTAAATATCAACCCCTTTTTTACTGCAGTGAATGTCGTTCATAATGTGTATTCGCGCTCTCCCTCTCTTTTCTCTTCAGTAATGATAAAAATGTACATCTATTCTATGTAAAGTGTCTTCAAATCTATGTACATTCTACATGATCGTGCCTCTTTTTCGTTTTGATGTTATCGTTTATTTTTTCGTTTGCATGGGCATGCACATTTATGATTTCGTGTTATTATTGTTATTCCATTCTCTCTCTACTTCTCTTCAGGTGTTATTAATAAAATTACATTTATTTTATGTAATGTGATTTGTATTATGTATATATGACATGTATACAATGTAAAGTTTATACAGTTTTTTAAAGGATCTTTTTGTTGTATTTTATTCCTCAACAGACTATGTCATAGAATTAATTAATGTAAATTAATTGCGATTAATTTATAATATAATTAATATAATAATATATTTTTGAAAAATATATATAGACATTTTGCCGTAATATCTATGTAAAAGTGACATCATAACTATGTAACTATTTTACGAGCAATACGTACAAATTATTAATAATAAGGCTAAAGGTTTACATAACATATATTGTAAAATAATGCCATGAGTATAATAAAATATAATTATTTATTATTTTGTTCTCATTTCATGCTTAAATAAAATATAAAATATGTCATTGCATTGATGTTAGCCAAGTCATGGTATATATGACAGTGAAAATATGACAAAATTAGGGCATGTCACTTGTCATATAATATATGTCATATTTGATAAAATGTATGTCATTTGACATAGTATTGATGTCAATCGGGTCATGTAACTGTGTCATCAATGCTATGACGTACTTTTCTTTGAGTGTACTATATTACAGAGATACACCGTAATGAAATGAAATCCCTCCACTCAATGGCAAGTCTCAAGGTAAAGAGGGGGAGAAATCATACCATAATATACAATGTGCACCGGCCTATGAGAAACATGTGTTGGAAATTGTTTTTTTTTTTTTTTTGAAAAATTTGTAAATTCCAGACATACTAGGAAAATGACTTGCACTTGCAACAAAATGTTGAAAGGCGACATGCACACACGTTCAATGATTTTGTTTGCCTCTAATGTCTTGTTGGTCGTTGGCCAACAAGAAGTTGGAATGCCTGCCTATAAGTTTGGGTTATATAAGTCCACACCAGCGATAACGAACAAACGAACCATCATCACACGGATGATGGTTCGACATCATGGATGTTGATGATGATCACCACACCATCATGATGATCATGTTGTACATACATAATGAGGACGACGTCCGTCGATGATCGCTCTTGTTGTTGGGATAGTGCGGCAAAGCTACTAGAAGTAGTAGTTGTAGTAGTGGTGTTGATAGTTTTGTTTGATTTTCCCAGTTTCAGTTATTCTTTCTTTATTCCAGAGCGCACAATTCACATTTGGAATTGTAGGGGAAAATCATTATGTATGCATATGGTGTGTTTACACTACAACAAATTTTGTTTTAAAACCATCAACAACAAAATAAATGAGAATTAGAGGCAGCAACAGAGTGGAGGAGATAAAAAAAACAGTAAAGCGATTGCCACCAGCCAGACCTGTAGACAGACAGACAGACAGAGAAGAACAATCGATTCGAACTTACAAACAAAAAAACTATCGAATGGATGGATGTATGGTTCTAGAGTACTGACTGATAGCCAACCCCAACGACAGTCAGTCAGTTTTTCCAATTCTATGATAAAGAAGAATTTACTCACTTTGTCTGTCTTTTTTCTTTCTAATTTGTCTATTTATTTCTCTCTGTGTGAACTAATGTCATTTCCGTCTTTCATTAAAGAACAAACGACGATGTGTACACATTAAAAAACGCACACACAATAAACGGTTATTCTCTTCTGCCCAAAGAGTTTCTCTTTGCGTACAAACATACATATGTATGTACATATCATACTTGGCTTATGGAAAAATCCTGTTTGTCTCATTAATAAAGTTAACAACTTTGTTCTCTGTCAGTAGTTGTAAGTCAGTCATCCATTCGGTCAGCTGTTTGGAATTTAAGGTTGAAACTAGTTTCGAAATACATACATACATATTTAGTTAACGACAAACGACGAAAGTAGGCGCCATACGACTTCTTAAGAATGTGTTGAACAATTTCGAAATCGTCTACGAAAGGGTAAATAATTATTTCCTAAAAACAGTTTGAATAAACACATTTTTTTACAGTAGTAATAAAAATTAAACATTACGATGAAATTTAGAATTAGCGGTAAAATAAACATGATTACATTGACTGAGTTTTCAGCATAACTTCAAATCATACTAAATCCTTAAAACAAAAAAATTTATCTATAAATGTATCTATACCACCAAATTTATGATATTGTTACATCTAGGCATATTCTTTTTGCGTTTTTAAATTTAATTTTAAGCTTTAGTAACACTTTAAAATTAGTATTTATCGACTTAAAACTCTTTATTACTGGAACACATAAACTGTCGTGTTTGCGATATCAATGAGAAAAAAAGTTGTGCCCCATTAAAAATCAAAAAGGTCCGTAGGGACCTTATCACACACAGAGGGGTTAATCGGTAGTTTATATTTATAGTCTGTTTTTTATTAATGACTAGCTGGACCCGGTACACTTCGTTGCTCCATATTTCCGATCCCGCCCATTTTTGGAGCACTGACGTAGACTGCCAGCAGAACTGCAGTGGAACAAACACACAAACAAACGATTTGCCACGCCCACATTTTCCCCGACCACTATTTGCAATTTTTTTTTCCAAAACCATCTCAGACCAAATAGCTTTCAAACAAAAGAAAAAATTTTAAAATCGGTCCAGTGGTTTAAACGTCTATAAAACACATACATACATACATACAAACATTTTTCCATTTTTATATATATAGATAGATGGATAGATTCCAGACATTTTCTATCGGATTCAGTACTCTTAAATATAAAAAAAAAATTAAGAAAACTAAGAAATAATTTGCTACGAATTCTAGTGGATTGTTTTTATCGGTGGCAACGGTGTTCGGCATTTCATTTTCGTTGGCAAGTGATAAAAACAATCACCTAGATTGCCAAACAGTGGAAACATAGTGTAAATAAGCGTTCGGTTCGTATTGATTGTATTAATAAGCTCTTGTCAACCCTAAGTACAAATATCTTCCCTCAAAATGTTCCATACTATTTCCCGAAGCGAACAAAAAACACCTTGAAAGTAATTTTTCCACTTTGCAATACCCACAACACAAATAACCTTTAAAACTGATCATTAAGTAGGTAACAGCATAAACTTCGTGCTTGTATTAGGTATGATCTGGTATTCGCCGAGACACATTTGAAAAAAAAAACAACTAAAATTCCAGCTATCTAGTTATTCGGAAAACAGGCAGACGACAGACAGAGAGAAGCATTATTATTATCTACACAAAGACGAATTAAGAAACGAACGCAACCCGCATTTTTTTGGCATTATTCTTGTAGTTATTATTTGTTGTTGGTGTACACGTTGTAGCAGCAACAGCAATGCCATCCGAACGAAGAGCTCTAACTGTGAATGCATTTTTTCGAGCAAATTGCAGCTGTCAGGTCGACGTTTTGTCTTTTTGTGTGTGGTCTTTGAGAGCCGAAGCACAAAATCACCTGCTTCTCAAAGAAAAGAGAAAAAAACAGAATGACGGCGACCAAGGCAACTGCAACAATTGTTGTTCGAGTTTAACAAAACTAACATGAAAAAGAAACAGCAACAACAATAAAATCAGCAGCCAACCTTAATAGAATACAAAATGTAGAGAATTTCTTATTGTCGGTGTATAACTGGAGGATAGTTGGATGGATGGTTGGTTGAATGGTTAAGGTACATGAATACATAGTATGTATTAAGACATGCTCAAACATGTTTAGTGGTACATACAGAGTAGGCTACCATGAGAAAATCCCCATGTTCTCTCTTCTTGTCAGTCACGAAAAATTAAAACAAAAGACTCATTCCAAATGCCTCTGCTGTGTCTTTTTTTCACTATGTACTTATTTCCTTTGGCATCTGTTTTTATAGTAATTTTGGGTCGTTTACTTGCCTTTATATTTTACATATTGTTGTTGCAATTTTATTTTTTTGCAGTGCCGTTTATGTACGTTTTTTTATCACTCGATTCGGATTCGGTTCGCCTATCCGTTTTGGCTCTTAGAATTGTTTTTAATTTGAGATCAGCTGCTTTTTGGAAGAAAAAAACTGAGAAAACAAACTTGTTTTTGTTTTGTTATCTGAGAGCCATTGTGGTGCACTTTACTCTTATTCGACACAAACTTGTTTTCTAGTCGACTCAGGTATCCAAATGAGTAACGCTAATGCAGCGGTTTCTTTTAAGCAGACAATATATTTGACAACAAAAGAAATTAAGGCTTTTAAAAGGAAAGCAATACATTTTGTGAGAACTTTTTTTCTTAAAATCTTTAGTATTGTTGAATACTTTAAGTTTGTAATATTCGTTTGCAAAACATAATATCTTCATAAAGATTCCACTATTTGTTTGAATTTTGATATTTACAAAAGCTTTTTTCGAAAAGGCGCGTTTTCCCAAAACCACAAAGTCGACAACTCTGTTCGGTTATATTTACCTGCCTTTGAAGAAATATCAGCTGTTTTTTGTTGTACTTATTGCTGCTGACATCCAAAGTACGCCGGATGTTGTGAATCAACAACAAACAACATGAATGATCATGTTTTATGATGTTACAATTAACCAAAAACCCAAGAATGAAAGATAGAGATACATACCTGTGTACGCACATACGTAAGATAAGCTTACCACCAACAACAACACACGACACTAAGATAAACTTACACAATACACAAACTGTGTAGATAAGAGAAAGACACAAGGGAAAACCTCAGAAGAAGAAAGAAAGTACATACAATGAATAAGAAGTCATAAAACCACAAAATGATGATTAACGTGGGAATTTGGAAGAAGCTCAAGCTGCTATGTATCTTTGAATTTAATAAATTCACTAAAACATGTTAATAATTAACCACTATTAAATTGGTAATACATGCTTTTCATTAAATGCTAATAGTTTGAATATACACAGATGTTATTAATGTACATATACATATACATATGTACATACCTATACAGAATCCCCCTGTTAAAGAGTTGTGAATTTCATCATCATCTCCTTCAAATTATCAGTTTGTTATCACTTAAAAGAAAGAATTGGAAAAATTTTAAACTACAGAAATAAATATTTACTTTATAAGTCTGTCTGCCCGGCAACTCCGTCTAGAAAGAAAGACTATGCATTGTTAAACATAAGCCTCCGGAGACCCCATAAATGTGGCCGGCCACGTAACACGTGCATTTTTCTAAAGTGGAGGCCCGTGTCTTGGCTTTACAAAGAAAAAATTGTAGTGTGCCACCAACACAAACTTCATAGGAAAGATATCAGACACGAGGTACAAGCCCTAGCTAGGCTGCTGGCACTTATCACAAAAGACCCATGCTAAGCTTTTTTGTTCAGTGAAAAAAGAGAAGAAAAACAAAAATCAAACAATATTTGTTTTTTTAATTTACACAAAAATATACATACATATAAATAAATAAACACTCTGGTGTAGCAACATCGATAAATAACACACGGCCTAAATGGGAAACCCACAAAATTAGCTTCCTCTCTCTCCCCCTGGTCTAAACCCTGCCAAGATGGACCCGCCAAACGGAAATAAATGCATTAAACTCTTCCCTCATTTCTTCCCCGTATAATATGGGGGAATTTCAAGAAATTCTGTGTTCTCATAAACTACATGTTGTTGACTCTAATTAGGTTGCTGTTGTCATTTCTGTTTAATTTAAAACTAGACCCATGCCAAGATAATTTTATACAGGGAAAAAATTTTGTATAGGAACGCATTTATGGCTTCGTGTTGACAAACAAAGATGTGTACTCGTATTTGAAAGTTTTGTGGTTTGTTTTTTTGCCACTTGGGAGCTGTTAATAATTCATAAAAATTAAATGAATTTCCTGATGTTCTTCTGATCGTTTCAAGTGTTCAGTCAGCGGCTCTTCAATATCATTTGGCCATAAACGCCCTTTAATTTGAATTTTGCAAAACTAATACGTGGGTCGTTGTGCTGAAAATTGTGTTTTTTTTTTGTTCATTCCATAATGTGGAAGCAATTATGGAATGGAATTATTTATTGAATACAAAAACATTTAATAGAGTTGTTAACCATTTTTAAGAAATGAATATACATATGTATGTATATGTATGTATGTATGTAGGAATGAAGAAAAATACCATAAACAAATATATGAGATTTAGTAGATATGAGCATTTTGATATTAGACAAAAATAAGTTGTATGTTTTTGCTGCATTAAATATTTTGTAATAAAAAGTGGATTTAGACATTTTGCATAAACAATTTTTAAATTTGTTAATTCTGAAAATGGGCCTCACCACTCGAAATGAGTAATTTCACTGATATTGTTTTCCGTTATTAATGGCATAACCTCCATCCACTTTACAATGAAATAATACTCGGAATATCTACGCATTACTGTTTTAAAATTTTCATTTCATAAATACACTTCAAAAACATATTGTTGTTCCTTCTTTTCCTTCTTATGAGAGGCTCTGTACACATATTATTATTAATTCCCAAAAAAGATGTCAATACAAAACGGGAACAACTGAAAGCTTTACAGATTCTGCTTGCAGCAGCTTAAAACCAATATAAACTAAAAAGCTAAAGTGTTAATTAAGAATTAACGCCCCTCCACTCCACGTAAAAGAGAAGAGTCATTTGTATATTCCTCTACATGGTTTAATCAAAATTTGCACAAGAAACCCCCAAACCAACAGCCAATTTTAATTGTTTTTAAAGGGAAGAAGACCATCTGGAACCCTAAAATACGACAAAAGTCTCATACACACAACTAACTACAATAAACTGTAATGATTGGTAAAAAAAACTCTGTGGACAACCAATGTCCCCCTTTTTGCTTTCTATACTGTCATTCGTTCGATTTGCTGTCTGCGTTGTAAATGACATTGTGTTCTTGGTTGATTCCTTAATCAGAAATTTGCCCGAAAGATGTAGATTGCCGGAATGGCGACATAACCATCTACACATAAGATTAAAGGCATTGCGTCGAATCAAACCGGATGTTGGGGACCCGTAGCACTGAACTAAAACATGCTGTAAAGTTGTTTTTTTTACAGTGCTTACAAACTTCCATTGAAAGATAAATGTTGGAAAAATAAATTGCACCTTAGGGGGACAAATACAAATTATTTGTTTATTTATTTTTTGTCAATTTCCCTTGAAATTTCTCTTTATCACTTAAAACCGTTCAAAATTTAATTATCGATTTGATTTCCGTTTTGCGGGTTCTTTAATTTCAATGAAGCGTCTATTTCAGTATATGTTAAGCTATGGAGAAGTACCGTTTTCGCTTTATAGAAACCAGAAAAAAAAGGGAGGAAGTTGTTGCACTCATGAAAGAAAATAGAAAATAAAAACTTTTATTTAGTAAATACCTACTTACTTTACACACACACGAGTATAACGAAATGTGTTTAATGCCCAGAATAGGGGAAATGCATTTCTGGATTTCTTCCCAAGTACTTTCGAAGATAATAAGAAAACAATTCCTAAATATAAGTACATACATACGGCATGTAGTCTGCCTGACACCGTGTGTTATCATCTTCTAGATACAGTGTGTGCGTGTGTGTAAACAATTGGGAAAAACAGACATCGAATTCCATTGACCTGACTTTAGGATGAAGGCATCCATCCTCTGTGTATTGTTTGTCGGCATGAATATAAAAACTTCTGTGCTGTCACTGATATGAGGTCATTTTCAAAGCAAGCGTTCTAGCGTTAGAAGCCAAATGAATCAGTTTTTTCAATTAATAGCTAATAGTAGTCGTAAATTTAAGGTTGTCTCTCAACTGTTCTTAGTATACGAATATCTACTAAAATAATTCAATTAATTAATATGTTTATTATTTTTATCTTTACAGATTTACCCTGGTCCAGATCCAAAACAAGCCATCATGGGTTCTTTGGTATTTTGCATACATCACAAACAGGGCTGTACTTGGTCCGATGAATTAAGGAAGCTTAAGGTAAGTTCACCAAGCATTCTGAAACATGTTCTAAGGGTCATGATACCAGTTAAACACAGCTCTTTAATAACTGTTACAAAGCCAAAGAGGTTAGCTTTTTTGGTTTTTATTACCCTGGTGGGTATGTCTTATGTTTTATGACTTATGGTGGGACGGTTTTATGCGGTCATAAAGCAGTCAAAGACTTCTAGAAATTCTTATGAATCACATCATTCTTAGGAATAACATTTAAAGCTGTGAATTTCTTTTGTGTAGACAATGAATTAAGTCTTTAAATACTTGTTTCCATTTTACTAAATTTAATGTTCTCTCTTTTTCATTCACAGGGTCATTTGAATGTTTGTAAACATGATGCCACCCAGTGTCCCAACAAGTGTGGTGCCCAAATTCCACGCATCATGATGACCGATCACTTGCAGTATACATGCACTATGCGTCGTACCAAATGCGAATTCTGCCAAAGTGAATTCTCTGGTGCTGGCTTGGAGGAACATGCCGGTACTTGTGGCCAAGAGCCAATTTATTGCGAGGCCAAATGTGGCCAACGGGTGCTAAGAGGGCGCATGTCTTTACACAAATCCAAAGATTGTACCAAACGTTTGAGACGTTGTCTGCATTGTAATCGGGAATTCTCGGCAGACACCTTAGCCTTGCATGTGAATCAATGTCCAAGGGCTCCCACTGTGTGCCCACAACGTTGTGAGATTGGTCCCATAGCCAGAGCTGATTTGGAAGCCCATTTAAGGGATGAGTGCAAAGCTTTGGCCATTTCGTGTTCATTCAAAGAGGCCGGTTGCAGATTTAAGGGACCTCGGCACATGTTGGAAGCCCATTTAGAGGCCAATGCCGCTTCACATCTCTCATTGATGGTGGCTCTTTCCGCCAGACAAGGTCAACAAATTCAAATGCTCAAATCGGCCGTGTCCAAACTCTCCATTAATTTCACCGGCACTTTGTTATGGAAAATCACAGATTGGTCTGCCAAAATGGCTGAGGCTAAAGGCAAAGATGGTTTGGAATTGGTTTCGCCACCATTCTATACCTCTCAGTATGGCTATAAATTACAAGCCTCGATGTTCTTAAATGGCAATGGACCCGGCGAGAATACCCATGTTTCGGTGTACATCAAAGTTTTGCCCGGCGAGTATGATGCTCTCCTAAAGTGGCCCTTCGCACACTCCATTACATTCACCCTATTCGAACAGGGAGCCCAGTCTGGTCAAGGTGGCGTAGCCGAATCGTTTGTACCCGATCCCACATGGGAAAACTTCCAACGTCCCTCAAACGAACCCGATCAATTGGGTTTCGGTTTTCCCAGATTTATTGCACACGATTTACTTTACAAACGTCCCTTTATCAAAGACGATACGGTATTCTTGAGAGTCAAAGTGGACCCCAGCAAAATTGTCGCCGTTTAAAAACTCACAAACACCCAAAAAAAAAACTAATTTTAAGTTCGTACTATATATAAATACTGTGTATTTAAGTTAGAATTGTAAGGAAAGCAAAACAAACCCTGTAAATATTAATGTATTTAAGCCAACAGAGAAAAACAAGAAAATATTGAATAGCCATTTTTTCTAAGCAAAACACCAAAAAACAAAAGAAAGGAAAACTGAAAATGTAACGTTAACGTATAGCTTCGCTAAAGTAACCCCCAGAAGTTACTTCATTAGGCGAATGCCGCACAAACAAACAAACGCACACACACAAAATTAGTCACCTAAATTCGTTGTAATTATAAGAAAATCGCCGATAACAAAAACAAAAAAAGGAACACCACACATCTTTCTTTTAATTTACATCTACTTTAAGCTTATTTTTGTAAACAGATAAGAATCTGGCTCTAAAGAATTAGATAAAGTAAAAAAAGAAGAAAAGTGAGTGGGAAAATGTGCTGGAATTAAACCAAAGTCATCAACATAAGAAACAAAAAAAAACAATTTTCATTTGTTAACAACAACGCATGAATTTCGTTCAAATCGAAGTTTGTGTCTTAAGTCTTTCGTTTTTTCTCAACGAGAAAAATTCTTTCAAAAGATCTGTCTCAAATTTATAAAATTTCATTAAAAGCATAACAAATCACCTACACATACACTACGTACATACATATACACTATAAATAACAACTCTGGTAGTTTGTAATTTTTTTTTAGTTTTAGAGAAATGAACAAAAGCGAAAAACAAGAAAAACAACAACAACAAAAGAAGTGTATTTCATCATTTATCGCTATTATTCAATCAGTATCCACCATTATCTGTCATCTGTGACAGCAACTGATGTGTTTTCTTCGCAAAAAAAAATAAACAAATAATAGTCATAGTTATGTAACGAATGTATTTTATTAGTTTAAACTATTTTTTAAACAACAACACACAAAATGTATTTTTTCAAAAAATGTCTTTAATATTCATCGAATCGAATGAAAATGATACTAATTTAAGAAAACTATATTTGTTAACACTTACCATTTAAACCCGTATGAATGTATTTTTGGAGTAATATCTAAAGAAAAATGAAGATTTGTTTGTAAAAAAAAACAACCGCGACTTTTATTTAATCAAGTCAGGGGAAAGGGGCTCTAAGGAGTTTTTATAGCCTCAGTTTACAATTTAGTGGAGGAGGGTATAACATAACATTTACAACAAAAAATCATACCAAAATTGACTAGGTCATAACTTTAATACCAATGAATTCGATGGGCGCATTTTGTACCCCCACACAAATTCATAACATAAATTCAGTAATTCCCTATATCTTCAGTATCAAAAATGTTTTCAGATTCTGAACTTTAGATCACTTTTCCAACAAATATCGTCAATCAAGCTACATTTTCCCAGCATTCTGTCATCTAACACAATGACATTTTCTTACATTCAAAGAAAAATATTAGTAACAACAGCAAAAAAAGAAAGATAATAATGAAAGATAATGTTGAAAACTCTAACATACGATGGGCATTACAAACGGAATCAATTCAATTCAAGTTGATAGCGACTAATAAGCTAATACTATGTGTGGAATTTCAAAAGATTCCAATAAGTAGTATAGCAGTTATTAAAGAATCAATATTTCACAACATTTTAACCCTTTGTGGGGGAGGTACTAGAAGGAGTGGACCAATATGGTCCATCTTCGAACTTAGCCGTAGATAGAAAAAAATATTACCACATACCAAATTTGAGGTCAATCGGTTACTCCTTTCGAGAGTTATCGTGCGCACCAGCCAGCAGACAGACAGACAGACGGACGGACATTGCTCATTCGACTTAAAATGACCCAAAACGGATTTCCTCCGAACATACTTGGGTTCTTAGGTCACTCCTTCAAAGTGTTACACTGTTTTCCGTAGCAAATGATATATACCCTCGTCACACTAAAGTGAGGGTATAAAAACACTGAACAAAATTTCTAGTGTTTCAGCGTACCGGGGAAGATGAAGATACTATTACTATGTATATGTTTAAACTTTCGGCATGATCGGTAAAAAAAAGTGCGCTCTCTAGAGCGTAAATATGTCTTATCGAAAGGGACCCTCGTATGGGGACTATATCAAAGTATGTACCGATGTGCCCCATTTTCACTAGGCATGATTAAATGCAATAGGAAGCACACATATTTAAATTTCGGCATGATCGGATTCGTCCTCTATAACGTAAATATGTCTTGTCGAAAGGGAGCTTTGTATTGGGGCTGTATCAAAAAATGGACCGATATGCATCATTTTCACTAGGCATGATTGAATGTAATACACAGTACAAATATTTAAATTTCAGCATGGTCGGTTAAAAAATGCGCTCTCTAGTGCGTAAATATGTCTTATGGAAAGGAACCTTCGTATGGGGGCTATATGGACCGATATGCCCCATTTTAAATAGGGATCGTCCCTGGGTTAAGAAATAACTCTGTACCAATTTTCATTAAGATTGCTTCATATTTGCGACCTGTGGTGTCGAATATAAAAAAGAACGGAACGCTAAACGTAGTGATACTGTTAGTGTTCTGTTCAAAAGAACCGTATCACTACGACGTAGTACAGTAAAAAAATGTTTAGTGTATTCTGTTCTCTTGTAAGGGTTGCGATACTGTTCCGTTCGCGACGAAGGAACGGTACAGAACGCTAAAGAACCGTTCCTTAGTGTTTTTTTTCCGAACTCTGTTTTAAATTGTTTTGTATTTTCAAATTATTTGCATTACATTTAATTGCCGGTAAGGTAGGATAATCTAGAGACACATACTCTTACCTGTAAAGCAGGAACAAATTTACTCATACGAAGTGCAAGTGAACTGAGGTAAAAGAATTTTGTAATAAATGCCGATGAAATTTGAACTAAAATGGAGTAAACCACGAACTATTTTTTGAGAAATTTGCATTTCTCTAAAGAAATTGTTACTTCTTTCTAGTGAAATTTAAACTAGATTGGAGCAGGGACGTATCCAGGATTTTGGTTCGGGGGGCCCAACCTTTTTTTCCATAACAAAGATAAACAATTAAAAAATTGCCTTTATTGTGTAGGTAATGGAAGTTAAGTTCCTTAGTTTTTTATTCGAATTTTATTCCTAAATATAAATGTGTACTTTAGTACGAGATCAGTAAAACTTTTTATAAGAAAATACGTAAGAGTTACAAATGTAATCTTCGATTTTTTGAAAGAAATATATCAATTATTTCATCGATTCTGACTTCATCTTTGTATATAGACATCAAATCCAGATAAGATAGCCTTTTTCCTTCCATTCTGTTCCTGAGATATGTTTTTATTCTTCTTAACGTCGAGAAACTTCGCTCAGCAGATGCCGTTGTCACAGGTATTGTGGCCAGTATATGCAAAAGGGTAAAAACGCTTGGGAACATGTCCTCATCACAAACTGAAATAGCATCTAATGCATTTCATGGCTTATCATTCTTCTGCTTCTAATAATCAATCCATATACTTATTTCAGCTAAAACAGATTTTGCTGAATTTTTTAAATCGTTTTTGTAAACAAGTGTGACTTCTTCGAAATCTTCCTTTATTAGATTTACAACTCGTATCGGAACGATATTAAACAGACTTGTAATTATAGCTTCATGTTCGGAAAATCTATTATTTAAATGTAATATTACTTCGTCCAGATATGGTATGAACAATGTTGTCCTAAAATACGCCTTGGCATCTGAACCAGGAATATTAGCCCTATTCTTTTGAGTGCCTACTCTTTAAGGTAGTGCTATTCCAAAACTTCTTGCAAGTTGTGTGGATTCTTCAAACAGTTTATCAAACTCCGCATCTGAATTTCTACGCATGTCACTTAATTTAGTCGTTGCCAATTTTATGATTTCGTAAGCCTTTATTATATCTAGGTTAATCGTTTGCAAATACCGTGATAAGTTCTGTGTAATGGCCAAAACCGTACTACTTATTACCACACCCAATATAAAGTCAAATTTATGTACATAAACGGTTGTGCAAACTCATTCCATCACTGCAACCTACATGTTAAAAAGGTAGATAGATAAGAAATCATAAATGTAATTTTAACTTAATTTTCGCCATATCTGGTTATCATAAATTTAAAGCCAACCAATAATTACATCGGTCGACAAAAACAACATTTATCTTGGGTTTCTGTTTTAATGCATAGATTCTGATTCTAGACGTCAAAAAACGTCAAAATCTCCAATCTTAGCTTTTAAAGTTTGTTTTTGTAAATTTTACATCGAAAAGAATGTTTCCATATCACAGCTTATCGCGAGAATTTAAAGAGACAACCCTTTAGGCTAAGAAAAAAGAGAGGTTGAACCACATATTATGGCATAACTAGAGAACCATTCATCCGAATTGGTTCTGGTAAGCTTTACAAACTTCAGAAGAAGCCTTCAACTTCGCACAATACAATTTTCCATCCGTTCAGCTGTTTCGACGATATCTTACAAAGTATTGCAAAAAATCATATTTTTTTAGAAAATTTTAATAATTTTTAAATAAAAGCCTCATAAAAACATCTAGAAACGCATAATTGCCATATTTTTGTGATTTTATCGTAAACTCTGAAAGGTTATGAATAAATTGAGACCATTCCGAAGAAAATCGATGCATAATTTAAAAGGTTTTAGCGAGGAAACCATGAACTTTTCTTAATTTTAGTTGTTACTAGCGGACCCGGCGAACTTCGCCTCGCCCCAATTTAACGCCTTCAGATAAACTCCAGAGTGATAATAAAACACAGATAGTTAAAATTTTAATGCGATTTGTTTAAAAGGAATCGAAATCAGTAGAGAGCGATGTGATAAACAACAAACAACGAAGACAGAAGACAGGCAACGTACAGATGACCGTGCGAAAAACAGGGAAATTCGAGATTAATTCCACAGACTTCCTACGATTTGTCTTGAGATTTATTGATTGTCATCGTAAAAGCCAATCGTACAGGGAACTGAATCCGCTTGAATTGGAATGAAAGATCAGTTGGAATAATCGGAATTCGTGGGATAAGGACTTCCTCTCCTTTGAATTTTCCCTTGATGATCGTCGCCTGAATCACATTGTCCATCAGTTTCATAATGGACAACCGCGAACTATGCACAATTTCGGATGATTCAGATTCCGCAACATGATTATGATCGATTCCACCTTCAGCTGTAAATTATGCGGCGGAGCTCCTGGCACATCAAGCGAGTTCGATTTTACTTTGAATAATAAAATTCATGCTATCGACGTCCTTATTCTTCGCTGCTAATATTGCCCGTTCACTAATCTAATCGAGATTTGGAAACACTTTGGTGATGAGTTCCTCGTTCGACGATGTGAACTCGCAAAAATTTGACGGGAACAATATCAATGCAGTGGAAACATCAACAGTAATTTGGCCATTGCCAAGCGCCAACAGTTGTTTCGAGAATTCAAGAGCCGATGAGTCGTTCTGCAACGCGACTCTCATGTTCGTGGTCAATTTCAACTTCTTGACATGCCGCCACAAAGACCACGATTTCAGGCATGCATTAATTTCATCGGCAGTAGATTTCGGGATGACGGGAAGCGTTTGACGAAAATCTCCGGAGAGCAATATCATAGACTCAACAAATTGTCTCAAATCACGTCGTAAATCCTTCATCGTTCGGTCAACTACCTCCAGAGCTCGTTTATGCGCCATCGTGCAGTCATCCGAAATTATGATTTTGCAGTGCCCGCAATCCAATAAGATAAGCTTACCTCTTATACTCAAACTTATTATCTGAAAAAATTTTCGAACTGATAAATATCGCGTTGAATTTTAATTGATCGTAATGCTTGTGATACGCGAAATCAGTGTAACAATACGCAAAACTCATACTCGCACATACTCGTACATATGTTTAATAGAAAACTTTTTTGTTTAATAGAAAATTAATAAAAAAAATTGGATTCAAAAAGAGAGTAGTAGATAGGAACAGTAGGAATCTCGCAAGAAATAGCAATTTTCGATTTTCCCAATTTTCCGACTTTTTTCCAAAATTTTCTTGTGTATTCTTCTTATTTGGCCGGAGACCTTTCCGAATTGGTGCTAATCACCGAAATCGGTCCAGGCGTTCTCGAGTTATAAGCGTAGTAACTAACATCACTTTCTTTTATATATATATAAGATTACTTTTACTGTTACCATTTTTTACGCTTTTGTATTGTTTTTTTAACGGCCTTCCAAATATTTTTCGTATTTTTTTGAGTGATTTTAAAAATTGTAAACAGTTTATGCCTATGTTTAAAACATTTCGTGGGGGGGCCCGGGCCCCCCCTCTGTATACGTCCCTGGATTGGAGTAAAAGTTGTACCATTTTAGCATTGAAGAATCAATACACATAAAGTAATTATAACTTGGCTGCAACATAAGTTTAACTTACGTGAATTACAAGTAAACTAATTTACAAGAAAAGTAAATTTAACTAAAATACTACTAGAATACGTGAAATGTTTATTGCATATCAACTAATATTTAAGAAATATGTTATTGATGTGTAAATATGTGAGGTTTACTTATTTTGAACCTAACTTGAGAAAATGTGACTTGATAACAGTAACCATTTTTCTTACATTTATTATAAGTGAATTGAATAAAAATAAAATTATACTTGTTTTTAGTTAAGCGTGAACTAATACTAATTAAGTTTTAATAGGAATTAGTTGAAACAATACTTCAGCGGATTATTAGATAACTGTCCTTATATACGTATTTAATTTAATTGTGAGAAAAATTAACTAGTATTCAGGAAATTTTACGCTGTATATGTGAGGTGTTTACTTCTCTTCAGTAAAAACATGAGGAACAATTTACGTCATCCAATGAAAAATTTAAAAAAAAAATTTCTTAGTTTTGGGATAATTTGTATTTGACGACATTCATATTTGCTCCTTAAACTTAGTTTATTTGAACAAATTGTTAGTCCAAAACGTTTACGAAAAATTCTACCCTGAAGTAAAATTATACTAGAATTTACCCAGCAAAAACTTGGTAAGTACATGTCATTACCACTTGCATTACCAGGTAATGGCATATCATTACCCTCTGCATTACACAAATAATGACTTATTTATATTGACATAAATATGTACTTATTTGTGAGTTATTTTAAGTCGGGTATTGTAAAATATGCGACAACGCCAATTTTTACTGAAGAAACATTGATTTGATTTCGAAACTTAGTAACATTTCGAATGAAAAACAACTCGTCATATTTAATTATATATAAGATATATATGCACATATTAAAATCATTATTGGTAAGGTGTTATTCAACCCCGTATTAAAATGACAATATCAAATACTTATATGTGGGATATTCGTAAGCGTGGGGGTAAGTAGTTATTTGCATGCCCATACAAAAATAAACTGAAGAGTGGCTAAATGGTAAATATTTTTTTTTTTTTGAATTTTCCCGCCACGTTACCTGGTAATGCGTGTGTTTGCCGAGTTAATAAATTTGTAAATCAAATTAAAGTTTCTTTAATAAAAAATGATTTTATTAGTCATATATATTTATAATATACATTATTTTATATAACGAGATATATTTTTAATTCGGAATGTTGCTAACCCCCAGTTTTTGTAAAACGTTTTCGTTCATCTACGACGAATCATTCAAAATCAGTCAATTAATACGCGAAATATATAAGCCACAGAAGTCTATCGCATTTCGACTAAAATTGGCGATTGTGATTTCATGTCGCAAAATGCATGCTCTGAATTCTTTTTTACCACAACAATTTGGATTTATTAAAAGCAAATTACAGTGATAAATAACTACATCCATGTGTGCATTTTATTAAAATTTAATATCGAAGACCATTAAAATTGAAGGGGACATTTTTGCGTTTTGCGATTCGAACTCACGTGATTGTCATCACATGGGCGAATAATTCGTCATGTACTATAGGAAAGCTGGGAAATATTTTGTAAATTTGACGTTTCGTCGTAAACGAACGAACACGTTTTAGAAAAACAGGAGGTAAATTTCTTATCAAATCATCTTTTCTTTAATAAAAACTGTTGTTGTTATATTTTACAATACCCACCTTAAATTAACTTACAAATACATATCTATGTCAATATAAGTAAGTCATTATTTGTTGACTACATATAATGCAAAGGGTAATGACATGTTTTAGATACTAATGCAATGTACAATGACATGTACTTACCATGTTTTTGGTGGGAATATTTCGAGTAAACAAAATGTTTCGTCGTATTTAATTATATATGATATGTAAATGGTTATGAAAATCATTACCGGTAAGGTGTTATTCAACCCCTTATTAAAATGACAATAATAACTACTTATATGTTGGATCTTCGTAAGCGTGGGGGTAAGTAGTTATTTGTTAGCTTTTCGTATGCTTGTTTGGAAGTACTTTCCTCCAATATCATGCCCATGTACAAATAATCTGAAGGGTGGCTAAATGGTAAGTCATTATTTCTTTTGAATTTCACTTACCCGCCAGGTTACCTGGTAATGAGAGTTTTTGCTGGGTAGTTCAACAATTGAACTTATGTCAAGGAAAAGTTTATAATAGATACAAGTTAAAATTGGTTTAGCGCCATACGAAGTATAATGTTCCTAAAGTTTACTTCATTTTAACTCGTTATTGGGTTCAATTTTTTCCGAGTGTAAGACTCAAGAGCAATTATTATTATTATTATTTGCTATAACGCCGTACCATGGGCGCATAGTGCCTTGACAAATGATTTTCATTGTTCACGATTTCAACTGCTCCCCAGCACACTTGTTGGTGGTGCTGACAAGTATTTTTCTGCCACCACTTCCAAAGTTTTGAAACGTCTCGAGTTACAGTATTGAAAAATATTAATGATTCGTTAACTTAATGGCTCATTATTATGTATTCTTACTAATTGTACAAGAATGCTTTCACTAGTTCGAGTGAGGAACTGAGTCATGGTTTTATTTGTTGATGATCCTTTTATGTCCTTTCTCCAATTATTTTTGTACTATTGTTCACTTCTGTACACTTTGCTGCTATGATGAGGATTTCCACAAAAGAATTTTCTTAAAATGGCCCAAATAATTTTTTTTTGTACATTTTGAACAAAAATTCGGCTGATTTTTTAGCGAATGCCGAATATCGCGTTTCGGCCAAAGCCATCGCCGAACATTCGGCCGGGCTCTAAAAAGACTACGTGCTACTTGTGTACAGATTTTGAAATTAATACGATTTGGTCTTTTCATGGGGAAGGTACCAAAAGGAGGCAGGTGATTACATCCATTTTCTTCAGAGCTATTGGTACTGCAAACACTTTCATTAAAGTTATGGGCCGATAATTTTTGGTATAAAATGGTCCATTAGTGTGAAAGGAAAAGAAGGATGACACAAACTTTCCTCGAGTTGCAAACGATGAAGAAACGATATTTTACATAAATTAAGATAATTAATTGAAACTTTGCTGCTTAAAATCCAATTGTTATTATTAATATTTAATTTCAATATTTTGGTGCATAATTACACTGTGCTAGTCCGCAGATGTAACAGAAAGGATACCGTATGGGTAAAACTATTTCGACCATGTTAAATCCAGTGGCCGTTTTTCATGTCAGTTTTTGTTTTCGAAATCTTTCAAATTTTTTTCTTGAAGGAACTTGAAACAGATGGCTTCAGAATACGCGATTCAGTCCAAAGAACGAAATAAAAACGAGTATTGGAGAATTATTTCCCTCAAAACAGTCGACCTCGCTTCTCACCCCCCTTACACCTGAAAAATTGCCGTCAAAACTTATATTTCATCTTCAACAAAATATATTCTTCGTGAAAAATAACTACGACTCTTTCAACATATTTAAAATAATAACAGGTTTTATAATATCTCTGGTTTGGCAGTTAAAAACCAATATTAACAAATATTTTCTGCTGAGTAGAAATACTTAGTAGGAACATAAGTACTGTTACACACATTTTATGCAATAACATTCATAATGCCTTTGGACCAAATTTGTTATATATATATATATTGATATATATATTGTAAACAAAAAGCAAGCACTCATTTGAAATGTCCGCTTTTGGCCTTCACTCATGCCTTAAGTCGCACTGGCCAATCATCAATAGCCGGACGCATCTCGTCCATTGGAAAAGTGTCCACAGCAAGAATCAAAGCAGTCTTAAGAGAATTTATGTTGGGGTATCTTTTGTGGCAGACTATGTCCTCTAAAACTGTCCAAAATTTGTAATCCAGTGGGTTTAAATCAGGGCTTCCACAACAGCTTCTAAAACGGTTTCTTGGTCATTTTTGGCCAATGTTTTGAACCCTTGTTCACAGAAATGCAAGTCAGTGATCCCTTCGTGAGAGACACCCCAACAAACCATGACTGAAGCTGGATGAGCCCTTTTCGACCCGTGGAATCAGTTTAGATGCTTCTGTAGACGACCGTGCATACACCCTATCATTTTGTTTGTTAAATTTTTCTTGCACGGTAAACATTTTTTCATCACTGAACAAGATTTGTCTATGCAAGTTATCAGCGTGATTCACCAAAAAACGTTTGCATTTTTCTTTCCTATTTTTTTTTAAAGCTGCAGTCAACAGTCTTTTTTGATAATTCGACTCATGGATTTTTGCGTAATATTCATCTCATGGTCCATGATTTTCTGTTTTCGGAGCGGATTTCGCAGAATTGACTTGACGGCTTTGATGACCGGTGCCGGTCTTTGACATCTCCAGTCTCCTCAAACAGTTTTATGCACCGGTAGACGAACATACGACGACTAATATCCAGCGGGCGGAGCGTTTTGAACATTTTTTTCCACACTGTCTGACCACTCCATGGTGAAAACTGAAGCAATTTTGAATTCCCGTTACAAACAAACGCTATAGAGGTTAGGTTTCATATTTCACGTGGTATTAATAATATGGTATGTTCAATACTACTATTGTTATGGGTGTGTTCAATGTTGTATGTCGTAATTTTTTATTTCTCCTAAATACGTTAAAAAGGACCCATAGCAATTTAAATGTCACAGACACCTAGTAAAAATGTCAAATGAATGACTTTTGACATGTGATAGAATTCGATTGGAATAATAATATGTGGAATATATTCGCCTAACAAAATATCGAACATAAATGTCCACGAGCTGACTAAAGAATAACCAATAACCCGACTAAAAGCCAGAGGAAAATGGAATTGAATAGGTCACATCATTAGAAGACCGGCGAACAGTATCAGTAGAGTGGCCAATCCCACGGCAGCCGGTTCTTTGTACCGGATTAACCCGAAGATGCAATTCTTTGGCCAGGGGCTGCCACCTATGTTCCACGTGTTTTGTGTTCTTCGATTTTTCCTCTTGGGAGAGCCACATTCCGGAGTGTCTGCTCCGAATTCTTTTGGTCCGTGCCGGGACCGAACAAAATTCCGGACATCAATATTTTTGTTCTGTCTGCGGGAACCTTTTACATGGCAACTCAGCATCAGTAGGGTGTACCCGACGTATGGTTGTTCTACCTTAGAACCACCGGGGAGTATCGCTTCACAAAGCAGCAGAATTATATTTTTAATTCTTAATTTTTTTCTTTTTAAGTAATTTAATTTATATATTGTCGTGGATCTGGGGATCCCCTGTCCTTTTGGAGGGAGATGACGTTCGGACACAACTGTTTAGCCCTGACTTGTTTGGGCACCCAGGATGACGTTAGGTGCTTGGACAAACCCTCCCCACCGTGGTATTCCTTTGTCCATAACTTACGGAATACCCCAATCACTTTCCCCACCTAATTTCCTGACTATACTTTACTTACCCCTTCTTATATACCATTTAGCCTTCCATACTAGAACTCATGACTTTCATACACATTATAAAAATCTCCTTTATTTTGAGGCTTGCCGCCTTCCGATTTCAATTTACATTGTTCATAAAAATTCAGTTAGTTCTAATGCATCCAAACTTTCTTTCCAAATTAATTTAGCTTTACTAATATGGAATTTAAAATGTATACGTCTTGTATAATGTTAAAGATAATGTTACAATTTGTATTGTGCAAGAAGTAAATTTAATTTTTATTTGAATCCTTAAGTTCATTTGCCTTTCTTTTCTTTTCTTTTCAGGTTAGATCCGGATGGCGAATTTGGAGGTAAGTGTAACCCAACCGGGTAAGTATCGACCAATCTTCGAATATTTATTTTGCTGATGTAATTTTTCTTCTTCTTCTAGGCTGGAAAATGGACAGACAGTTGGAGTCTGGATAGGCGCCACTCGGCTATCTGGAGCATTACTGGCCGGCAATAATTGGTGTCATTCTGACCATGAGATGAGCAAAAGTATTGTCGTCCGTACTTTTCTGTCCGTCCTAAGTTAACGTAAGTATGTCATATGTATATTTCCTTTGTTTTATATTTATATTTGATTGTTCTTTATTTTCCGTACATAAGTTGCTTGCCCAATGTGGACGACTGTGGTTTCGTTTTTCTATTCTCTGTGAAGCACAAACAATTGGTTTATTAGGCCATAAGCGGAACCCTATTAGGGAAACGAAGGACGACACTAGGCCTGAGCTCAACCCTGAGTAAGCGCGCACTTTTTCACTTTCAAAAAGGTCTGTATTCAGAAGAAACACTTGTTGTTTGAGCCTATAATGTACCACTTTCACTAACTCTCTTTTCCTATACAAATATAGATATAAATCGGTCCGTAATTTTGTCCGGCGTAAGAGTGAAATGTCTAAAGGTCACTTTTGGATACCCATGACATGCCAGGAATGGCCATGCTCAGCTGCGCCTCCAACGTTGGATCGGACGGGTGATGAAGTTGCTCTCCTCCCTTCCATTCAGGTCAGGTTTGTATATTTTAACTTGTTCTTATATTTACTTTAGATTCAGTTTTTACGTGTTTTTTTATAAATAAAAAACAAAAAGCGTATTAAAAACGCGGACCATACACTAAAAAAAAAGCGTACTGAAAATCAATGAATTTTTCGTAAAGTTTAAGATTTCGGCAATGATTTCGAGCCAAAGACAATCGCTATAAAAATAAGAAGGTTTTATAGTTAATTTAAAGATATGAATAGTACTTGTTTTGAGGCTGCATTTCATAGAACTAAGAATTTTGGGTAATAAAACTAATTATGTTTGGTCTTAAAATAAGCACATTTTTGCATAAATTTAAGTATGGCGCGTGCTTATTTTTAGTAAAATAACATATAATTTAAAACATTATCGTAATAAAATTTAAAATGTTTGTCATTGATATAAGAATATACTGGTAATTAATTTAAGGCATACATGAATTTAAATACAGTTTTTTTTAAATATGTATGGAAAATTCGTTACATTATATTGATTATAATGTTACTCTTTTAAATGAATCATTTTCATTGAAATCATTTAATATTCATAGAAAATTCAATAACACAACACTTTATCTTTCTAAATAAATATTTTATTTGTTATATTTTATATTGGAAAATACAAAAAAATATAATACATATTACGGATAACCTTGAACATTTTATAATTTAAAACAATATGTAATTGTATAAAGACAAATCGGCCAACCCACTATGAAGTTTGACTTTTATTCGAATATTGTATTGTTATGTATCGATTCTATAGCGGGATTCGTTTCTTTATATGTTGTCCATGAACAATTTTTATCGGAACCGACCTTAATGATTTTTAACCTAGAATTTGGCTGGAATTTAAATAGAAATTATATAAAACAAATATTATATTATTATATCATATAGTTTGTATGCTCACTCATTTCCTGCAATTTGTAAATTGTTAGTTCCCCACTGCATTTTTCATATATCCAAATAAAGTTCAATTGCGCGAACTAAAATAAAAATAATTTGAATAGAAATCAAACAGAATGATTTATATACGATAAAGTATTAAAATAAATTTTATCATATGACTGTCACAAAATGTTGAAAAACAAGAGATATATTCAAATCTTTGGAATACTGAAATATTTAGTCACTCTTCTACGACACAAATTCTATTTATTAATAATTTTCTCAAAAAAATCAATCGTGACTTAGATTTTAAAATCTTAAGTTTTGTTAGCAAATAAAACTACAAAAACTTATTAAAAATTACGTCTAAAAACAAAAGCTAATGCTGCTTATGACATTCTTAACCCTGGTGTTAGATTAGCAAATATGTACGAATCCTACACGCTGAAAAAAAATCGCTTCTGTAGTATATTGTCCCAAAAATATTAGACTTGAAACATATATATGTTTAGGGTACACTCTAAACATATAGTATTTGGTACACACACACAAATTTATATTTGGGAAGATGTTGTTCTAAACAAATCTTTGTTTACATCGCAATATGTGTTTACTTTGGACGATTTTTTTCCGAAGCAAATAATTATTTGCATTTAAGTATTCAGAAAATACCTAAATTGTGTTTAATATTTCAGTAATTCAAACCTAATTTTTTAGAAAATTTTCAGTCGTAAAAATTGAAATCGTATAATCTTCGATCGAAACATATTACTTGGAGGATTGACAACTAATGATGGCTTAGAATACTCAGCAATTTTAAATGATTGATTTAAAACAGAAGTTACTGCTGCATTTTGTATTATAACTGGGTGTTCAATTCGAAACCAAAAAAAAATAAAACTGAAATTCGAAAAATTCAACAAAAGTTTCGAAAATATTTTTTAAATAAAATATTTTTGGAGAAATTCCTAAACAATAATTTTATTTGTATTCAAACACATATTTTATTTGAGAAACTTAGTTTGCAAATATTATATGTTGTAACATATTAATATATGAGTTCCAAATATATTTTATTGATTTTCAAATAAAATTTATTTGCTCAGAAATACATAATATTTAAAAATTGGTGTTCCAAATATATTTCCTTTCGATTCAAACATATCAAAAAAGGCGATTTTGCCCCGTGTAGATTAAGAGTCCATTTGGTCAACATTACATTTTTCATATAAAAGGAAACGATACAAAAATTGGACCAAATTGGCCTAATCTAACAGCAGGTTTAATTATCAAGTACTTATGAAGCAATTATGATCACTAAATCAAGGAAAAATTTTAACTAAATTTCAAAAAAGGAAAACATCTTTTTAAATAAATTATATTTGGAAAACTTTTTAACAATAACTTTGTTTGTGTGAAAACACGTATTTTATATGTGAACGTCAGTTCGCAAATATATTTTGTTCTAATACCGTAATATATGCGTTCCAAATTAAATTTCTTGATTTTCAAATAAAATATATTTGTTCAGAAATACATAATACTTACAAATATTGTTTCCAAATCTCACTTATTTGATGTAATTTATAAATGGCATTCAGCACTGCATTTTTCATATATCCATCACATTTACCTTCAAATATTGCGTGATCTAAAATTAAAATAATTAAATTTTTTCTGAAAATAAATCAAATAAAATTATCTATAAACAAAAAAAAATGCAAATAAATTTTATCATATCACAGTTGGAAAACGCTGAAAACTAAGAGAAATATTTCAGCAGTTCATATATAATACTTACGTTGAAATATTTTGTAAAATTTGCCACTCTTCTCACAAAAGACCCATTCTAAAATAGTTTTACCAAAAAAATTAAAAAAGATAGTTATATGTATAACATATTATTAATAATAAATTTCTATATTGTCACAAATAATTTTACATTTCTGCATTATGCGCTGGTATTTTTAATAAATAAATACTTTCAATTAAAATGTGTTTTGTTAATTTTGTAATTGCCAATAAGATGTTTACTTCAGGATAATAATATTATTTTTCACGTACCTAAACATTTTCCAATTGTCTCTTTCAGTATTACAAAATCTATTACTCACATTTTTATCATCCATTTGGCAAAAATCTCTTCACAGGACTTACAAACAAGATCTCCTTCAAAAACGCATGTACATACATCGCCATAAATAACATACAGCAAAAATAACTGTGACACACGCACTCCCTTATCACAGAGATCGATGGTGACGCTGACGGCATAACCACATGCATACACACATGTACACGACGGTTTCATTTGTTGTTGTTGCTATGCTTTAGCAAAAATAACTGTTAACAGCACATATTCAAATTATTTTCGGTGCAATATGCACGTATGTATGCACGTATACTTACATATTCACAGCAATCAAATTTTTTCACAATCCGCGTCCCGAAAACAGACAACCGTTTCCTTCCATCGCTTGTAAATAACTGACGATTTAAAAGAAAACGAACAACAGAACTGTTCTCCATTTTCTCTTCTAGCATTCCACAATTGATTCACACATTACCAAACAAAACTGATTCTCCGAGCGAGAGAGGGAGGGAGAGATTGTAAAATTCTCTCGTATGTATTCTTAAAAATAATGACAATAGTCATAAAATTTATTACCAAGACAGCCTTTCCTTTAAGGGGAGCATAGCCTTAAATTTATTACTCAAATATCTCATACTGTTAATTAAGTCCGATTCGGCATTAAAACTATGACATGTCTACGTCATAGTGTTAATGTAGAAAATCCTTAAAAGTATTGAAATATTACTTAAAATAATGCGGATTGTCACAAAAATAATGATTTTTTTCTTTAATTTAAATGCGTACATTTAACGAAGCGCGTACACAAAACTAATGATTAGATAGTCATTAATTCAAATTCAAAAAACTTTATATTATGGAAAATTTCGTAAAAAACGTGTAAATTTTCATTATTTTAATGAAAATTGCCATTAAATTAATGCCGAGGTAGCATACTTAATATAAGAATGTGTCATCATTAGTTTTATTACTATTTTTTTTTTCAGTGTAGTTGTCTAATTTTTTTCTGGTGGATATTTGCAAGTAAGTATTGGGAGGGAGCCACGTCCGACCGGGATCTTCGCCAATTCAAAAAGGGAAGAGAATTTCCGTCGCCTTTCTAAAAAACCCAGGAAAATCTATCATTTTCCCACCATTTCCCATCTTTTCCACTTGTCAGCTGTCATTCCATTTTTTCTATACGGCTGGGCTATCACTTCACTTTGCATTAGAAAAATACTCATTCACAATGATATTTTTTTATTTAACCCTAATACACGCACACGACAATATGTAAGAATTTTGTAGTATTTTTAACCGTAAGGCCATATATGGCTTGGTTATGAATTAGAATAAATAATAATAATATGTTGGAGCCTGCTGTACCTCCATACCCCACAATGTGCCTCAAGAATCACAGTCGTCAGTGTCGTCGGCCTCGTCTTCATCGACACCAAAGGTTTAGGGGACACCGCCGCAAACTCCCCTACAGCAACACCGCATATTGCTGTACCAACCACTGAACATGCATCTTTATCGACTTTATGCATCGGAAAAATATCAAGCAAATAGAGCGGAACGACACATGAAGCTTGCACAGTTGTCAAGGTTAGAATGTGCTACTTAAGGATCGCAGAAGTGGAGGTGGGGGACTGGCTTCCCTATTACAACATTCTGTTCAAAACAGAGTGATAGAGATCCATACATTGAATGTATGAGGGAAGCAGTTAAGTCCGGGACTGCCGAGATAGTGCTGCATAACGTATATATACCGCCGATTGGTAGCTGTTCTCCGCGTTATTTGCCAGACGTCAGTCCGTTAATGCATGGCAGTAATCGCGTGGTCCCAGGAGACTTGAATGTCCATCACGAGCTTTGGTATCCGCTTCTATGACCAAAGAGGCATAGCTTTGGCTGAGCAAATAGATGGCTCTACGTTCTGCTCAATGAATGAGGAAGCACTCAAACGGATTAGGATATTGCAGTAGCACGCCAGATATCACCATCGTGTCGCCTGGTCTGATAGATAGACCAGCCGATTTCTGAACGCCGTACTTTCCCGAATCAAAGGAAAGCGGGCTAGAACGAGTACAGAGAATTCACCGAGGCATTATCAACGCAGCAGCCGCTTACTTTATCCCTGATGGTCGATTACCCGAGATACGACCTAATTTCCCAGCAGAAGTAACGGGACTAACAGACGAGCGTCATGAAATTCGAAGTTCTAACCCTACTGATCCTAGAATCAGGGAACTAAATCTAGAAAGCAGTAGGAAAGTCGACGAAAATTAGAGGAATAAATGGCTGGATCATTTGAAGCAGTGCAACTTAAGTTCCGGTATTGGTAAATTGTTGTCAACGGTTAAGTCACTCTCGAATCCAGCCAGGAGAGACGACCAAATGGCAGTCACCATTGGTGTCACCACTGTGACTGACTTGAAGAGGTGCCCTCGTTATTTTAACCGTAAATTTATAGAACACCCCGTGGGTGACAGAGCGAAAAGGAGAACAATGCGTCGTATTCATGCTCTCCGAGCTGAAGAAGTACCACCACAATTTACAGTTGGAGAAGTTGCAGATGTCATCCGTAGCGCTAAGTCATCCAAAGAACTTGGCCCCGACGGAATTTCTATGTTGATGTTGAAGCAGTTGGGTATACCAAGAATTGAGTATCATACTAGGGTTCTCATACTTTCCTTGACCACTCTGATAATACCCGGGCAGAGTGGTCCCGCTACTGAAACTGGGCAAAGATGCGAGTAAGGGAGAATCGTACAGGCCTATCTTCTTTCTCTCGCCAGTAGCAAAGACGCTTGAGGCGCTAAGTCTCTCGAGCCTGATTGAACATTCTTCAATTGCCGATCGTCAGCATGGATTCCGAAAGCAGCATAGTACGACTACTGCTTTACACGCCACACATGTAAGCCGCGATCGTAACCAGAACAAGCCGGTGACAGGACCGTCCTCGTGGCGCTTGACCTATCGAAGGCATTCTATACTGTCAGCCACGCTTTTTGAGGATATCGCACGTCCCTCCCAAACTGTTTGAAACGTAGGATCGTCAATTACATGTGTGGGCGCCAGTCGTATGTTCAATTCAGAGATAAAAAGTCAAAACCCCAAGAGTGAAACAGGGAGTTCCCCAAGGTGGGGTGATATCTCCGGCACTGTTTAACCTTTTCCTTTCTGCTATCGTATATGCTAAGGTATGGCGTCGGTCACCTTGATCGATGATATATGTGAAAATATCCGCCACTAATTTATTGACAACACTGTTTACTGCATGGACAGCGCAAGTGAAGGAGCAACTCAATGTGATAGTCGATGACACAGGAATTCCGATCTCCAATTACCTTGAGGTTCTTGGTGTCACATTTGATAGCCTCTTCAGATGCAACGCGCATCTCAATATAATGAAAAGTGTCTTGACAAGGTCTTTAAATCATCTTCCTTGGCCAGGAAATCAATACAGCAGAACCCACTACACAATAAAACCAACACCTAGTGGACAACAAACACCATACTGCTAATACAACAGTAGAGTGGCCTTAGAATGGAACCCCCAAGGTAGCCGACGACCAGGTCGCCCAAGAAACAAGTAGCGCAAACGAATTTTAACCGAATTGAGACATGTAAATAAATCATATGAAAAAAATAAAAATTGTATTTAACGATAGATTGAGGCGGAATAATTTTGTAGAAGCCATATGTTCCCCTGTGAAGTATAGAAAAGAAAGCATTAGAGGGTATTTGGACTAAGAGGTGTATCCCGAAGTCTTCCACTTAGAATTCTCCCCCAAGATAGCCAAGCTATCTCATTTCCCAGCCAACCACTCGATTTATCATGGTCGAAATAGGCTTACCAATATAGTCTCCTTTCTGTTAAATATTTAAAGTGTCCATTTCAAGCTCAATGTTATTGTTAAGGTGGGGGTTTGCCAGCAAGGGAAGTGAGGGTAGGCCTTGCGACGAAATCCCTTCTATGACAAACACCAATAACAACGATAGCTCAGTAGTGGGGGAACGATGTGTGTGATCACGTATGTAGTGACCGATGTTGGCGATGCATTAATGCAAAGGACGAAATAGAATAAATAAAACACAAGACATTAGTATTTTAGTTATGATAAAGGCAGAGCTTTATTTGTAGTAACGTATATTACCGTGTATCAGGGTGGCGACTAGGCCGGTGCGAATAGTTCGATAGCAAAAACTACAAGTGCTCAGTAGTCGAGCCAAAGACAAGTAGATGTGCGCGATAGTAGTGCAAAAGCAACGACTAGTAGTAATGTGCGCGATAGTATCGCCGAACAAAGACTACAATTGACTACTTTACACGGAGAGTGCTCGACAACGACTGGTAAACGCAGGGGCTCGATAGAAGTGTCAAACTCCTTAGAAAGTGCGAGGAAAGAGAGAGAGACTCGAGGATAATGCAAGGCAGCCGCACAACAACCACCGCCCAGTGGCAATCTGCACTCTAACACATCCGTACTAAGCGAATTAGGTCTCCGAAGAGAGGTGTAGAGGAGATTCCAGTGATGTCAATACAATATTTTCGAGAAGAATTAACAGTCCTACCGATTTATTAACCTCTCCGGAGTCTAACATCCCAGCGGTAAAAATACCCATTATTTAATCGCTGATATAAGCAATATTTAGTAGCAATCAGTGATGATTCTATCGCTTATATTTCTGCTTACATTTACACACGAGTGTCATAGGCTGCTTAATCGGTGCGCTCCCGCTTACAAAGTAAGGAAAGACGTCAGTAAGTGCCATTTCAATTGCACTTACGTTATAAGTGGAGTTATAAGCAAGCCTGATGGCACTTCAATAAATGCAGGCAAATTATAATGTAATGCACGCCGATTACAGTCTGATTTGCATTTGTAAGGCAATGTTATGGGATGGTACCACTAATCCTGAGGATTTTGTAATTGAAAGTCTAATAAACATGCATTCAAATGTTTCATTTGTTTATTTTAAAAAAAAATTAAATACGATTGAAAAAATACTTTAATAAAAATAATTAAATTAATTTCACAACAAAAACAAAAGACACATACTAAAGTGTATACTAAATATCACAACACAAATTCAGATTATCAGGTTTGAGATAAAATGGTAAAAAAAATATTAAATACGCATTTTTTATCTCTGCTTTTTTTGCAAAATATCTATTTTAAAGTTTTTTAAAACGATGTTGCAAATCTTTTTAAATGTTTCAATCGTCAAACCCACTTCCTTGACAGCATCTGGAAGCAAACAAATATACATTTATCAGTATAAATACAAGTATAAAAAGGGTAAACCAATCTTACCGAAAACCGCATTATGTAGAGTATTACTAACTTAAAACAATTATTTTATTTACCAACTTTCAACAATGTCAACAACCTCTTTGTTGCGCGACCAACTTTGAACTAACATTAATAATAGTGATACATACATATTTCTTGTTACTTATGTATTTTTTTCCAAAGCCGCTATAACGGCTTTTATTTCTTTGCATTTTTTTGTGGATATTCACACGAACTAACTCTCTGCTTATATTGTAATCGGAGTTGTAATAAGTGGACGATATTTTTTAGATTACACACGTATAAAATTCTAAGTACTTAAATCGCTCGCTTAGAATGTCATACTGATGTCATTGATTATATTCTAGGTACTTCGTTTCATTTACCGCTGGGATATTAAATAAATATCTGGACCGTATTTAGATATTTACGATTTCTTGTTAACCGAAAATGAATTAATATGTGAGAAATAAGCAGCTCACCTGAAAACGGAAACTTTTTCGCTGCTAATGAGCGTACATTTTAGTGTCATATGCATTTTACATTTTATAACAGTTAATTAAAAAAAATTGTCAGGAAAAAAACTTAAAAATGCCCTTCGTAAAAATTCGTCTTAAATTATATATATGCCTCAGAAGTAAAAACAACAACAGAATTTTATGTTAAATATTTTTGTATTAGCATTGCACAATCAAATTAAAATCAAATAATTGTATAATTTAACTTAAAATTAAATTTAAAAAAATAATATTGGAATGTTTCGAAAAAGGACACACACTGAGAATAAAAACTCCAAAGCCATACCAAATTATGGCAATCTTTTCTTTAAGAGATTTTCCAATTTACGGATACGACCACGATCTCCTCCCGACTGTGATGAACCGTCAGCCGATTTGTCTGCACTGCTTCCAGTAAAACTTCCCACACTAAATATAAATGCTCGTTTGGGAGTTGACGTTGAACCTATTGTAGTTGTTGTCGTCGTCGACGAAGCGGCGGGGGCTGGTAAATTGTTTTCCGTGGACGTAGCATCAGCTATTATATTATTATCGATACTTAATTCGCCGGTTGTTGTTGTAGAATTTAGTTCAACGTTCACCTCAGTTTCAGTGCTGTCGGTGGTGAGACCAGCAAAAGCTGCTGTAGATGCCGTGCGTTTAAAGAGATCTATTAATTGCAATTGATCTACGCGTTTGACAGCTTTCATATCTAAAATCTTTTGATATTCTGCTATTGTTATATCAGGCAACAATTTCAGAACCTGTTGAGTGAAATGTGCTGGTGGTTGTACCGGTGTCATGACCACTTTTATTATCATTTCTGCCCTTGTCATATCTTTTACGACAACTTTGGTGAACGATGTGGGAGCCTTCCGATTCACACTGGAACCAATCGATGGCAAATCCAAGAGGGCAGTTTTAAGACTGTGCGTATCCAGGAGCAATTGTTCACACCCCAACACGTTATTCGAACCATCAGATAAAGTCAATTTACACTTGTACAAAACATTGATAAACTTCGGTATAAAGACATTGACAAACTTGTGACAGAATTGTGTAAAGTATTTACGCGATGTAGCTAAATTGTCCCTTAAAGTGGGAACGGTTTGCTTAAAATTGGCACATATACTCGATATGAAAGCGCTTTGATCGCCGACATTGTTAATGCTTTGCCACTGTACTTTGGCCATGGCTTGTAATGAAGTTTCGCATCCTGCTTCTAGATCCTGAACCAGTAGTTGTATACAATTCGAAATTATGCTAAAGACAAAAATATATTTTAGCATCATGTGTTAGAAAAACCTTTACAAAGCATAATTTCCTTTTACGCTTGTATTTTTACATACCGATGGAAGACATCCTTTTCTTCAGACATATCAACTTTACTGACATATGCGGCAGCCACTTTTTCCTTAAGTTTCTCTTCTAGTTGTTGAACCGTTTCCAGACAATATTCAGCTGTAGTCAATACACAACAGATGCGTATTAGATCATCTCTTGAGAAACGTTGGGCATCACCTTCCTTGAGAAAATTGTGTATAACTTGGCCAGCAGCCGTTGAAAGATTTTGCATGTCTCGTGTGAGAAGAGACATACTTTTGCCTATATTGATGTTAATTTTTTAGTTATTTTTACATTTTACACAAAATAACAGCACTGGTATACTATATGAAGGTGCATAACAAGTAATGAGGGCGAGAATGTGGTGGACCAAAAAATAATAAAGTGCAAATAATCTAAATCCATTATCAAGTCATTCCTCGATTGCATGGACAGTCTTCATAGCTCCACAAAAAATACAGGTTAATTAATATTTAAAATTATATGCGAAATATTATTCTGATAATGAGTACATCTTAAAAAACACGAACGTGCATAATTTCAACGAATTAAAAAGATTTTAATAGTAGGATAACTTATATTACATAGTTTACAACCAAAAATATCAAACAAAACCAAATGTAAAATTAAGAAGCATTAACAAATTGCCACAATAAATTAATACAATGCCACAATATACTGCAAAAAGATGTGTAAAGGTATGTTTAGACGATTGCCTGATCGGACAACATTGTCCGAAAAATGGCGGAAAAATGCAACCCTGTGAACGTACAACCGTGTGAACAAACAATTTTTGTCTCGCAACGTTGGCAGAAAAGTCATTGTGAGATAATTTGCAGATTTGTTGATGTGCGAAGTTTATGCATGTGACAACGGCGCCATTGCCAGAAAAACTTTTTATTGGCAACACTGTCTATAAAATATTTTAATTGGCAATCCTGCATATAAATATTAACAAAATATATGAAATTTGAAGGTTTTCTTGCAATCGTCTGAACAGTCAATTAACATTTGCCTAACAACCTGTCAATTCCCGTACATTTGCAACAATTTAACGTTAAAATAACGTTTGCCGATCTGGCAATCGTCTGTACACACCTTAACGGTTGTTTATAGAAAATATATTCGTGGCTCATTCAGAAGTTTGCGATTCATGGTACAATAGATACCGTTATCGATATATACTCACAGATATAGTACGATTTTAGATGCAGACGTACATACGTAATGAGTTTCAGTGTAATCCCACAGAATATAATTGTTTCAGAGATCATTTATGAGATTGGTTTAAGACCATATGTTTTAGTTACTATCTGTCTATTGCAAAAATGTAATAGAAACAATTGGAGAGTAGTCGCCTTCTTCATGATGCCCAGTGTGGGTTCAGAGCGAAAAGGAACACGTCGAGTTTACTATTGGGCTTAACAGACAACATACGTAGCAACTTCGATAATTACAAAGTATGTGTGTTATTGGCGCTTGATCTTGAGAAAGCATTCGATAGAGTAGACCATGGTATCCTGATTAACAAACTATATTCTCTGTTCGGTTTTGGGAGCTCAGCTTGTTCTTTGGTGTACAAGTACTTAACTGGTAGGAGACAATTAGTGTATGCTAATAGTCAATACAGTTCTGTCCTTGACTCCAAAAGTGGCGTTCCTCAAGGCTCGGTGTTAGGGCCACTACTTTTCATTATTTTTATTAATGATTTACTTTCCCAAATGGATTACTGGTGCGTACCTTATGTATTTGCGGATGACATTCAGTTATTGTTTAAAGGCTATAGCAGATTTATGAATGTTCTACAATCAAAAATAGACCTCACGTTAGCTTCGTTGAGTACTTGATGACAAATTACGCTATGAGCTGCATATAAACAATGTAGTATCTCGAATCAATTTCACTCTAAGATGTTTATATTCGACTGATCTATCTCTTCCCCGTTTTGTCAAACAAAGATTAGTTTCTGCACTTGTTATGCCTAACTTTCTGTACTGTTTGGAAGTATATTCAGCAAGTATCCAGACAAATTTACATTTGATTCAGCTAATGTTGAATAACGTTATGCGGTATTTGTATGCGCTTAATAGACGTGAACATACTTCACCCTTCGTGAAACAATTTCTGGGCTGTTCTCTTGATACATTCATAAAATTTCGTATTCTCTTCTGTTTCTACAAGATTTATAGGAATCAGTGTCCATTGTTCCTTTTTCAGTCGTTTATATTTTGTCATTCGACACGCAGTAACCAAATTCTAATTCCGAGAGTTCACCACCTCATGGAGAGATCTTTTCTCGTCCGAGTAGCTCGTTTATTTAACGTATTGCCAAATGTCCTGAAAGTTTTTAACTTACCGCCTTATTGTTATCGAAATAAACTTCTATGCCACTTTAAATCTTCTGAGGAATAGATGTTCTCTTCCTTGTTAACTCATTATTATGTATTAAATTGAGAGTTAAATTAGATTATGTTTTTTTAATACAACTTATATATATATTTTTTATTAATTTTATATTGTTAAACACTTTGAATTTTCTATTTAATGGAGTAGTCATCAGTCGGAGTAGTCTTCTAAGCTGCTATTATTTTTTATGCATTTTGTAATTTATTTTAAATTGGCCTTTGAGGCTTTAAATTGCAAGTTATGATGAAATAAATGAAATGAAATGAAATACAAAAATTGGTACAGAGTTTTAATTGCTTGGTAGAATTTTGTTATATAAAATACTTATACATATATTTTTCTCTGAAGTAAATTTGTAAATTCTCGATATTATACAAATGTAACAAATTGCATTATCGGTCCAATGCGGGCGACATTAATGCTAAGGTTGGTAGAGATAATATAGGTTCATAGCACATCATGGAAAAACATGGACTGTCTCCTAATCGTAATACAAAAAACCAAATCTCCATCTTCGTCGGATACAGATACGATGTATCCGACGAAAATGGAGAGGATCATTTTCTTTCTAAAGAAAAGCTACAGTTAAAATACGTGAAACATTTCGACGTCGCTAATCTGAAGGATAACTCATAAAGGGTAGAGTGGTATATATGCTCAGGGGAAAGTGTTCCGACGCAATTCAGAACAAGAGTTGATACCTGTAAAACGCTCATGGTTATAGCAAAAAAGGAAAGTATGGATAACAGACGAAAACTGGAAGCTCATAAAAGAAAGGAACAATTTGACAGAAAGGAAATTAGACAACCCATTTTTATCAGAACAGTACAAAAAATTCTCGAAAGCCGTCAATGCATCAGCCAGGAAGAATAAAAGAAAATACTTGCTGAAAATGTTGTTATCGAAAGAACTGTATCAGTTAATATGGCGCTTTGCAATCTCTAGCACAATCGTTGGCCACATAGTTGATGATAGAGACGGAAACATTATTACTAACGTAGAAGGTAGATCTAACAACACTCGAAAAGTAATAATAGAACAGTCAATAAGTGGCTAACGAAATTGTATTTTCTCTTCATAGATTTCAAGAAAGCTTTCGATACAATCAAATGGAGCAAAATGAGTACCCGAAAGTCTAATGAAGATAACACAAGCCATGTAATTTGTGTAAAAATGACAAACGATTTGTGTGAACTATTCAGTTCAAGTTGAATTGCTGTGGTGCTAGATGAGCTCATGCTAAAATTAGGGAAAAAAAGAGGGATGTTGTGGAGTTTTAATAAAAGGCTGAAATACTTGGATTTTGCGGGTGGCATCTGTCTGTTATCACACAATTTTTACGACATATAAACCCAGGAAAATGATTTAGTTGTACTGGCAGAGAGCGTCGTACTCGAAATGAACATAGAAAATAGCCCAAGCAATGTGCATCATCAACAGTGTTTATAACCAATTTGTAATCAACAATAATAATTATCCATTTAAATGCTATGTTTTAGGAAAAATACCGATAGACCATTGCCATTCTCATTAATGGCCTAGCGTCAAAATTTCCTAAAAAAGTAAAAATATTGCCATTTTATTTGATCTCTGCAAGATAGTGGGTTTTACCAAGCAGCCGAAAGCGACCATTTTCTGTCGAGCCACTTCGCCGCCGATAGGTCGGCTAAAATTGGCTTAAAATCGCCGCCGTTGCAGCAGGCTCAAACCGGCCGTTGCTATTTGTTCGCGGCTTTACAAATATATTTTTACCCATGTACTTATATACAATTGCCATTTGAGTTCCAACGAAGTTTTTCAATAAATTAGTTTATTTTACGTTGCATAGTTAATCACAAGCCAACGTCGAGCCGAGCAGCCGCCACTCCGACCCATTTTTGGTCTAGCCGCGCCGCCGACAGTTTTGCCTCGGCTTCGGTCTCTGCTCCTTATACAAGGTGGCGCAAAAGTAACCTTTCGATGTTTTTTGTGCCAAAGTCACCGACCGATTATTGGTCAAATAAATAGTCAGCAATATTCCGCGTTCTGGAGCAGTGTAGCGTAACATTGTTTATTAACGTGTATTTCGCATGTGTTTACTACACAAATGTCAACATTAGGCATTAGGGGCCAATCGCAAAATTTATAGCATTTTCTGATAGGAGGGTTACTTTTGCGCCACCTTGTATTATTTGTTTCCCAATAAAGCTCAATTTATTGTTTTGTTTCGTTAAAAATGTGTAACTTATTTTATAGCAATCTATTCGTATGCTTCCATATGAAGTATGTATCACTTACTGCGATTAATCCTATTTCAAAATTTAATACATATTTACTACTTAAATAAGTATTTCACGCTGATTGAAGTTAATGACATGCATTATTGCTATTGAACGAATTTTCCAAATATCTTGTCCACACCGCAATTTATCGCGGTGATCATGCGTTACTAACAAACGTTCAAAGGATTTTATATATAAAGAAGATATAAAATATGCTTTGCAGCTCCACTAACACCATAGTATTATGTAAGTCGTGTAACAACCAAAAATATTTAACATAGTCAATCGGAAGCATTGCCAAAATTAACGTTGGTCGCATACTTCTGACTGCCATCTAGTGTAAAGCTAGTACAAGTGGCTTAAAGTTAAAACAATTCATAGCAGCAATGTTAAAAAAATAACGTAGATACAGATAAAGCCAAAGAGATTATTTATACAATAAGTAATTTAATGCGTGTAATGCGTTTGAAAACAATAAAAAGAAAAGACATGCTAACTATACTTACCAATGGAAGAAGAAGAATTTAGCAATTTCGGTATACTGAACTCCAGCACTTTGCTGGCATATTCCCGCAAATATTTCTTAAAAACCATGGCCAGTTCATACATGGGTTGTTCGTTACTCAATTGATTACACTGAACCATGCATTTTTTGTAAAAGACAAACAGATCAGCAGAACTGTAAAAATTCGATTAACAAATACAATTCTTTCGACTACTACTCTAACTTACCTGGGATACACTGTGGTTTTAGCCTCAGCAATTTTCAATGGTTCCTTAGCTTGTTCAACAAACTTTTCTATCAGTTCCGACAGATTTCTATCGATACTTTTGATATAGATGTCAAGATGAGACTTGAAACAAATTCCAATCTGATCATGGAAAACTACCAACGCTGGATTAATAGGGTTATCTGATGATCCCTCTGCTGCTGTAGTTAGTTTATCAGTGGTATTGTTATGCACCCCCAAGGTAACGCCAGTAAATCTCTTCGATAACAATTGCTCAAAAGCCTGAGTCTTATTGATGGCAAATAACAAAAGTCGAACATCTATTTCGTTGGTTCTCTTTGTCATTATTTGTGACAATTGCTCCCGTGTAAGACGACAAAATTCTACAGTAATGCGTTCGGAAACTTCCCAGTCCAAGGGGAAAACAGAACCGAATTTGTCTTCAAAATCCAGCAAATGACGTTTAAGCCATGCATAACGTTTATCTATTTTATCGAGCCACGCAATATCCTGATTTTCATGGAAGAGATGCAGATATTCTTCCAGCTGCTGTGTGATAAACCATTTGAGCAAATCTTTTTTTACTTTAGGATCCAATACCGAAACAACTTTACAAGCATCCGACAACTGATTCAAACCCAAACGGTGATGTCCGGAACTGCCGCTAGGTTTAGCTGAGAATGCCTCTTTAAAATCTTCGGTGATTTGTTGGGCCAATGTTACCTGTATGCGATCCACACTTTGGGAAAGATTCTTAATTTCTTCAATATCAGAATATTGCTGAAAGTGTTGATTGACCTCAGTGATGGCTTGCAAAGGATTCAATATCTCCCCATATAATCGCTTTTCAATTAATTTTTCCAAACTTTCAATACCACCGACCAACATATGGAGATGATTAAGGGTTGTAATGGCAGATGTTAGATTACGTTTGGCGCAATCCAATTGTTTGATATCCCGCGTGATCTCTTTTACCATCTCTTCTGTCTTTTCAGCTCTTGTCTTGACATCAATAATATGATCGTACAATGTGGAAATTACTTTCTGAGCCTCATATAAAGCCATTTGACCATCTTGACCTGTATTCGTTTGTCCTCTTACAACTGAACGTATATTTTCATCAATTAGAGAGACTTCACACTGCAGTTTCACTACAGTTTCATCAATATTGGCTAACGATTGTTCGTTGGGGAATAGTTGATTGATGTAATCGACGCAATTAAAGTCAGGCGCATCCATAGGATCATCGGATTTTAAAACCTAAATGAGGAAATGCAAAAAGAACATGTACATTTGTTTATATGCTTATGATTGGGCATATTTTCTATTGGAAAGATTGTTGTTGTTTTTGCAGCAATCTCGATTGGAGTCAATCTAACAAGTGACAATTGGTCACACTTACTATGTCTATTACTTGTTTAACCTCCTTGGAGAAATGAATTTTATTGTCGTTATCCATGGAACCTTTGGAAATTACATCCAAAGGCATCTCGGTACCACTCATTTTGATTTCTCTCAAGACAAAAAATTTCAATTCACTCTTTTCACAAGAAAAAATAAATACTAAAAACAAACGTCACTGTCAGTGACGTAGTGACGTTAGTGTGCCAGCTGTTAGTAAAGTGGTGCATTTTGAGGATTAGATTCAAGGTATATTGAACAAGGTAGAGTACAGCGAACAGCTGATTTTCTCGCCATTTTTTAAGAGCTCAATGAACTGTCAAACTCATATATGACGTTTGATTGTTTGTTTACATTTTACTGTGTTGTGATCGTTTTAAAAATGTAGTGTACAAATAAAATTTACGCAAATTAAAAATAATGTACATTTTATTTAACATTTCCTATAGTTAAATGTAAATTAGCAAAGTGTGTATGCGTGTACTTTATTAATTTCGTTTAAAAGACCTATTGATGTCATTATAAATGGAATATTTCTTAGAAATGTCCGCCACGGATTTTTCCAATTTTCCATGACTGGCGCATGAAATAAGCTGAATTTTACTGATATCAAGGGTTGTGTTCGCTTTGATTGCTGCTGTGGTTTGTAGATTATTCTCAAAGACCTGCCATTTAAGAAAATTAACATCACCTCCTCGTAAGATGACCATGAGTTGTGTGGCCGTAGTGCCTTCCTGTTAAAACCACATGTTGGTGTTCATATCATCCAATTCAGCTCAGAAGAAGTTGGTAAGCATAGACCGCGCTCGCCGTTGAAGATAATGTGTGGTGAACGTCGCTTTCAAAGAAATAGGGACTGATGACGACGTCGGCCCAAAATCCACATCAAACAGCAAATTTTTCAATATGCATTGGACGTTCTTGGAACTCATATGGATTGAAATCGTCCCAAAGTTAAGGATTTTGTTTGTAGACCAAATGGAAAACTAGGCGGATCACCTGAAGAGAACACCCATTTTGATAAAACTGAATAAATCGGGTCTGTTCTGTAATCATGTCGATTTGAAATCACGGTGATTTTAAAATCACCGTGATTTCAAATCACCTTGCTACAGAACAGACCCGAATGACGGACAATTCTTATTATATTCTTCTTATTATTTGTATGTACTGTAAAGGAACAAAACAATGCTTAATTCATTCTACATTATTCGTTCATCATATTTTTTAATAAATGGTTCGTATATCTACATACATATATATTAATAATATGAAAAACTTATTTCTCAAATAGAAAATAAGTACGACCTGAAAATTGGTTTTTATGATGAGTAGTAGCTCTCAACCCAAAGTCTTCTACGTCATCAGGAGGCCCAGTCTGCCATAAAGGTTCTAGTTGTCGGCATTTTGAGTTAACTCCATTGCGCGAGAGGCCGGGCGTCTTCCATTTTATGCATTCCCAGCTCTATTTTTCCTGTTCTGCCTTTTTACTGTTATGGGTGATATGTGTGACACGTTTGGCCACATTCAGGTAGTGCCTCTCGCCACCCATTGGTAAGAAAAAGCTCAGAAGAGACAATCCTTTTAAAAGAATGATTCCAAAAAAGTAAAATCGTTGGAATGTACGATCGGGCAGTATTGTATCACTCATCAATTCCACTCAACACAATACCAGCAAAAACATTTGGTTGCTATGTCGGATATTGACACTTTATCATATATCCAAAAGATTCCAAACGTCTGCCCTTCCTAGATTAAAATGAGGAAATTATATTAAGTTTATTGTTTCTTAAAGAACAAACATACATTGTTTGTGTATCCCTATACAAGCGAAAACTTGTTATACTGAATAAAAATAAAGTTTAGTTTAATTCCACGTAAGTTTGAAAATATTAGAAAAAATTATCTTTTTAAAATAAAATTAAATTTCAAACAAAAAAATTATTTGACAACCAATTGTCGGTCAGCTGTTCAAGTCGGCTGCCTATTGTGACAGGTTATTGTACGAAAATACGGCACAGGGTTGTATCCGAGTTTTGTTGTTGGGCAAGCGATTTTACCTTCTATTATTGTATCATGATTAGATTTCTTAATATTGAATTAGTGATGCCCAAACGTAACGTAAAGAATCACCCGATCGATAAATAAAATACACTAACACTGGTTTTTTAGAAGCTCCGTTAAGGCTAACGTGTGTAATAAAATGCATATAAAATGGTAACAACAACTATCGGTTAAAAGTAACTGATCTTCCCGCTGCTGTTATTTTTAAAGGCCGTGTTAGGCAAACGAAAGTGTAACTAAACTTTAGCGTAACCGAAACGTGGCCCTTAGGAGCAATTACCCATGACATGTAAAACGTACCATTATGGTTGCATGGTACTAACATATAACTCAGACATTCACAACAAATATAGCAAATACTTATTTATTTCATTTATATTAATTTCCAAACAGATTTGAAAAGCTGATTACTTACGCTACCAAGACTAGATGCGTTTTGTTTGCCTTAAAGCCGGGTTAGGCAAACGAAGCCGTAACTTAACTTAAGCGCTGGCGAACGTTGCCCGCTGGAGCAATTACTCAAGGGTATATCTTAAATACCAGAGAGTGCGTCCGACGCCTGTCAAACTCGATTTCAAATGTATTTAAATGTGATACAGCTACTTCGCAAACACAATTTTCGATTTCAAATGTATTTAAATGAACTACAGCTACCCCGAAATACGTATTTGGGCAGCTGTAGTACATATAAATACCTTTTAAATATGAGTTTGACGGACGGCAGACGCATTCACTGTGTGACATATGACCAGACATTCACAATTAAAATTTCAAGAACTTAATTTTATTTATATTTGCTCTGTTTTAACATTTTATTATTTATTTAACATTTCATTACAAAAGTTTCGCATACATTTCTTCTTCCTTCATTATTTTACTGATTTCGTTTGCAATTGTACGATTCAGCCGTCCGTTTGCATTAAATTTTAATTCAATTCCTGTTAATTAATTCGAAAAATCCTTATTACAGTGGGTAAATATGCTTATAGCTAACATTTTTCATTATTACGAGATAACTTACATACATTAGGTATCTTACAAGTTATATATAGTTAGTTTCTTAAAATTATGCATTTCTGAAGTTATTAATGGTTTGGCTTGAGGTCATGTATTATTTAAAAACGATGGATTTGTTGTTTTAAATACATAGTTTCAATTTTATTTGTTTCCAATATTTCGACTGTCTTCGACAGTCATCCTCAGGGAAATTCACTTTAAAATACAAATAAATTACAAATTATACAAACATGTTTAAAAGACAAAAATAATATCACAATAATTACATTTATAAGGCGTTCACACCAACCCGTTTTGGCTCATTGAGATGTTTTCGAGCCAAAGCGAGTTGCTTTCCCCTTATATAAATGTCAATTGAAACCGTCTCAATCGGCATGTTTTTCTCAATAACACGTCCCAAAACTACATGTTGATGTATGTGAACTCCCTTAAGTTGTCAATCTGTCGCACACTGAACATATACATTTCAAATTTTGCATTTATGAATTTACTTTGTACGGCATCGAATAGTTGAATTCTCGTTGTGCATTTATTTGTGAGCACCAAATAATTTAACAATGCTTTTTTGGTACTTTCCATGTTTTTTTTTATATTTTCAGTAAAAGTTGTTTGCAAAGAAAGTAGATTTATAAAGAAGTTCCGTCCCGTAGCGAGTATTCTATCAGTGACGAACGAATAAAAATTTGATTTCGGCGAGTGATTTTTTTTTAACATTTTAAGACCGATTTTCGAGATTTTTTTGTAATTATCATATTTAAAAAATTAATATCGTTCGTTAAGTACCAAAAAAGTTCAAAAAAAGACTCTAGAAAACTATTTTTTTCGCGTTTCAAAATCATTCCTATTCGTTCGTAACTCACGCAAATGTAAACAAAGTCACGACGGAACTTCTTTATAAATCTACTTTCTTTGGTTGTTTGTACACTATAAGATGACATATGCCATTTGAAAACATAATAAATTAAGCAGGCAATATGTGTGAACGGTGAGATGTTTTCCCAAAACAAATGAGCCAAAACGGGTTGGTGTGAACGCCTTATTAGAACAGAAACTATCGACTACTTCTTAACATAGTTAACGATTAACTACACCCAAAAAAAAAAGTTTGCTGTTAATAACAAACATCGTCTGCTAATTTTCAGCAAACATTTTTTCCGCTAATACAGCAAATTTTCTGCTGTAATAGCAAAAAATTTGTTGGTGTTCATATCATCCAATTCAGCTCAGAAGAAGTTGGTAAGCATAGACCGCGCTCGCCGTTGAAGATAATGTGTGGTGAACGTCGCTTTCAAAGAAATAGGGACTGATGACGACGTCGGCCCAAAATCCACATCAAACAGCAAATTTTTCAATATGCATTGGACGTTCTTGGAACTCATATGGATTGAAATCGTCCCAAAGTTAAGGATTTTGTTTGTAGACCAAATGGAAAACTAGGCGGATCACCTGAAGAGAACACCCATTTTGATAAAACTGAATAAATCGGGTCTGTTCTGTAATCATGTCGATTTGAAATCACGGTGATTTTAAAATCACCGTGATTTCAAATCACCTTGCTACAGAACAGACCCGAATGACGGACAATTCTTATTATATTCTTCTTATTATTTGTATGTACTGTAAAGGAACAAAACAATGCTTAATTCATTCTACATTATTCGTTCATCATATTTTTTAATAAATGGTTCGTATATCTACATACATATATATTAATAATATGAAAAACTTATTTCTCAAATAGAAAATAAGTACGACCTGAAAATTGGTTTTTATGATGAGTAGTAGCTCTCAACCCAAAGTCTTCTACGTCATCAGGAGGCCCAGTCTGCCATAAAGGTTCTAGTTGTCGGCATTTTGAGTTAACTCCATTGCGCGAGAGGCCGGGCGTCTTCCATTTTATGCATTCCCAGCTCTATTTTTCCTGTTCTGCCTTTTTACTGTTATGGGTGATATGTGTGACACGTTTGGCCACATTCAGGTAGTGCCTCTCGCCACCCATTGGTAAGAAAAAGCTCAGAAGAGACAATCCTTTTAAAAGAATGATTCCAAAAAAGTAAAATCGTTGGAATGTACGATCGGGCAGTATTGTATCACTCATCAATTCCACTCAACACAATACCAGCAAAAACATTTGGTTGCTATGTCGGATATTGACACTTTATCATATATCCAAAAGATTCCAAACGTCTGCCCTTCCTAGATTAAAATGAGGAAATTATATTAAGTTTATTGTTTCTTAAAGAACAAACATACATTGTTTGTGTATCCCTATACAAGCGAAAACTTGTTATACTGAATAAAAATAAAGTTTAGTTTAATTCCACGTAAGTTTGAAAATATTAGAAAAAATTATCTTTTTAAAATAAAATTAAATTTCAAACAAAAAAATTATTTGACAACCAATTGTCGGTCAGCTGTTCAAGTCGGCTGCCTATTGTGACAGGTTATTGTACGAAAATACGGCACAGGGTTGTATCCGAGTTTTGTTGTTGGGCAAGCGATTTTACCTTCTATTATTGTATCATGATTAGATTTCTTAATATTGAATTAGTGATGCCCAAACGTAACGTAAAGAATCACCCGATCGATAAATAAAATACACTAACACTGGTTTTTTAGAAGCTCCGTTAAGGCTAACGTGTGTAATAAAATGCATATAAAATGGTAACAACAACTATCGGTTAAAAGTAACTGATCTTCCCGCTGCTGTTATTTTTAAAGGCCGTGTTAGGCAAACGAAAGTGTAACTAAACTTTAGCGTAACCGAAACGTGGCCCTTAGGAGCAATTACCCATGACATGTAAAACGTACCATTATGGTTGCATGGTACTAACATATAACTCAGACATTCACAACAAATATAGCAAATACTTATTTATTTCATTTATATTAATTTCCAAACAGATTTGAAAAGCTGATTACTTACGCTACCAAGACTAGATGCGTTTTGTTTGCCTTAAAGCCGGGTTAGGCAAACGAAGCCGTAACTTAACTTAAGCGCTGGCGAACGTTGCCCGCTGGAGCAATTACTCAAGGGTATATCTTAAATACCAGAGAGTGCGTCCGACGCCTGTCAAACTCGATTTCAAATGTATTTAAATGTGATACAGCTACTTCGCAAACACAATTTTCGATTTCAAATGTATTTAAATGAACTACAGCTACCCCGAAATACGTATTTGGGCAGCTGTAGTACATATAAATACCTTTTAAATATGAGTTTGACGGACGGCAGACGCATTCACTGTGTGACATATGACCAGACATTCACAATTAAAATTTCAAGAACTTAATTTTATTTATATTTGCTCTGTTTTAACATTTTATTATTTATTTAACATTTCATTACAAAAGTTTCGCATACATTTCTTCTTCCTTCATTATTTTACTGATTTCGTTTGCAATTGTACGATTCAGCCGTCCGTTTGCATTAAATTTTAATTCAATTCCTGTTAATTAATTCGAAAAATCCTTATTACAGTGGGTAAATATGCTTATAGCTAACATTTTTCATTATTACGAGATAACTTACATACATTAGGTATCTTACAAGTTATATATAGTTAGTTTCTTAAAATTATGCATTTCTGAAGTTATTAATGGTTTGGCTTGAGGTCATGTATTATTTAAAAACGATGGATTTGTTGTTTTAAATACATAGTTTCAATTTTATTTGTTTCCAATATTTCGACTGTCTTCGACAGTCATCCTCAGGGAAATTCACTTTAAAATACAAATAAATTACAAATTATACAAACATGTTTAAAAGACAAAAATAATATCACAATAATTACATTTATAAGGCGTTCACACCAACCCGTTTTGGCTCATTGAGATGTTTTCGAGCCAAAGCGAGTTGCTTTCCCCTTATATAAATGTCAATTGAAACCGTCTCAATCGGCATGTTTTTCTCAATAACACGTCCCAAAACTACATGTTGATGTATGTGAACTCCCTTAAGTTGTCAATCTGTCGCACACTGAACATATACATTTCAAATTTTGCATTTATGAATTTACTTTGTACGGCATCGAATAGTTGAATTCTCGTTGTGCATTTATTTGTGAGCACCAAATAATTTAACAATGCTTTTTTGGTACTTTCCATGTTTTTTTTTATATTTTCAGTAAAAGTTGTTTGCAAAGAAAGTAGATTTATAAAGAAGTTCCGTCCCGTAGCGAGTATTCTATCAGTGACGAACGAATAAAAATTTGATTTCGGCGAGTGATTTTTTTTTAACATTTTAAGACCGATTTTCGAGATTTTTTTGTAATTATCATATTTAAAAAATTAATATCGTTCGTTAAGTACCAAAAAAGTTCAAAAAAAGACTCTAGAAAACTATTTTTTTCGCGTTTCAAAATCATTCCTATTCGTTCGTAACTCACGCAAATGTAAACAAAGTCACGACGGAACTTCTTTATAAATCTACTTTCTTTGGTTGTTTGTACACTATAAGATGACATATGCCATTTGAAAACATAATAAATTAAGCAGGCAATATGTGTGAACGGTGAGATGTTTTCCCAAAACAAATGAGCCAAAACGGGTTGGTGTGAACGCCTTATTAGAACAGAAACTATCGACTACTTCTTAACATAGTTAACGATTAACTACACCCAAAAAAAAAAGTTTGCTGTTAATAACAAACATCGTCTGCTAATTTTCAGCAAACATTTTTTCCGCTAATACAGCAAATTTTCTGCTGTAATAGCAAAAAATTTGCAGTTTTGCATTAGCAAACGCACTGCTGAAAAATTTACAGTTTGCTGAAAATGTTTGCTGTTAATCAAAATATGTGAAAATAAGACAAACGTTTCAATAGTTCACATGATAAAGTTCAACTACCATTGAAAATCAAAAAGGTTAAGGTCATTCGTGCGCTGAGAAAAGTATATTTTGAAAAAAATTAAATAATTTGTCGGCGATATCTATCTATCTATTTTTATTTTTTCATTGGATTTTATAAAAATTGGAAATAGGAGTCGAATAAAACTGCAAAAAGTAAAACACAAATCGATAACGAATATGATTTGACGTAGAAATAGGGCGATTTCAAAATCTAATTACCGGACATACAATTAAAATGAATCTATTGCGTTTAGATTTTACTTTCTAATGTTTTATATTTTTATGAACCCAAAGCTACACATTAATATTTTCAGTGCGATTTGTAAAAATGTTTATAAAGTCCTGATTAACACAAGGCAATTTTTTCAAGCAAGTGTCAAAGTTTGTAGGTGAGAGTGGCAGAGAGCTCTTTCCGCCAGCCTCTCTCTCCTACAAATTTGGTCACTTGCTAGGAAAAAATTGCCTCGTGGGATCCAGGACTATGTCTTGTGTATGCAATAACACAAGACCACAGGACGGCAAATACTTGTGAAATTTTCGGTTTGAAATGGAAAGTCCCGATTTACGCGGGGCGATTTTTATATTCTCTAATTCTTTTTTAACTTGCCTTTGCGTTCCCACGGCTATTCCTAATTGTATTGTTGTTGTTTCAAAGTGCGAATGAAAAACAAAACTTCCGATTGATTCCAATGTGGTTTTTCCCCTCCCTTTCCAACCTGCTTTCCGCCTGCCTCTCCTACAAATTTTGACACTTGCTTCGAAAAAATTGTCTTGTGTGAATCTGAACTTACGGAAAAAATAAATTAAAAGAAGAAGCGGCGTTTAATTTATATTCCTTGCCATTGAAACCAATTTTTTCCATTAAAATGTGCTTGTGATAAGTTATACATAGATTCATACTTGTGCAGATGACAAAATCTATTCAGCCAATGTATTGATAAGCGTTTCGAACTGTGAAATCAGTATGTACGCTTGATCTACAAATATAAATGACAGAGATATCATTTAGTAAAATTGAATAGCAATAGAAGTATCTAAAAACAATACTTACCGGTCACTGGCATTAACAATTATCTTCTTTTTGTCCCAAGGATAAATATAAAGTACATAAATCGTACGACATCGACGCGAACCCTGTCAATGTTGGCCAATGTGTTGGGTTTAACCTATAGACACGGTAATTTTACATGTCCAGAGCCATATAATTGGGCAAAATTATCTTATCCATGGATTACATCCAAATTAGACTACATTATTCCGAGTTTTTTTGGAGCCAAAATGTTGTTTCGTGATTCGGATATTAGCGACCATCGTTGGAGCATATGGAGTAAAAAATCAATGTTGCCATTTCGTTAAACGAATCACAAAAAGGAAAAAATACTTACGTGTTGTTGCAGGTTGCACACTTCCAAGAGGTGTATGCGATTTGGAAAAGTAGACAAGGAAATAAATTGCAAGTCCATCGCTGTCACAAGTTCTCTGTATGGACAGCACATATTTGCTATGAAATGTAAGTTCATCTTTTGTAGCCGTATTTAAGTAGAGGGTTTTAATAGGACACTGCTTGCTGAGAATCGTGAAAACAACCAGAAATAAGCCTTACACAATCATAGTGAATTTAATTTGCAATTTGTGTACGCTTACCTGTTGCGACTTGATAAATTGATAACGCGGTTTGCCACTTTATGTGCCACATCCCTTATGAATTTCATTAAGAAATCGTAAACACCCATCCACCGTTCAATATTTTCAGTCCTGTGTCTTCTATCCTCCAAGGCATAAACAATTTCGCCTTTTCGGGAAATATTAAACCGATTGCTTTCTTTAGCCATTTGTAAGCATGGTCGAAGCTGTCCCCCGGAATAGTTTTACTCATTAAAATCATTTGCATTATCTTCTTTGATGGATGTGATCTCTTTGCCAAAAAGATTTCTTTACTCCGCCAGCGGGATGCCTTTGTAATGCGAATTAACAAACAGAACGACAATTTCAGGGCCTGTTTCTGTAACTTTTTTTCGTTCGTCTACTGCGAACGATCAAAAATCACTCAATTATTCCGAGAAATCTATAAGTCACAGAAGTTTATAATTCGTTGTGTCTTGCTTGTTCCTAAAATATTTCTAACCTGCGTTTTATAGAATTCAAGTAATAGCTGAGAGAATGTTGATCGTTCGCCGTAGACGAACGAAAATAAGTTACAGAAACAGACCTGCGTAAAGATACCGACGTCGGTAACTTTCGATAACTTCCGATAACACGAAATAACAGGGTGATCCAATGTAGCACAACATAATGTCAAAAAACAAAATGTACGTGTGTGTATATACGTATCAGCTGTTTTAGACAGAAAAATTTACCGATTTTGGTCGGTGGATGACAGATGTGAAATTGTCATTTATTAGTAAATAAGTGAAAATTATTTTTGTTTTAAAGAAAAGTGAATAATAGAAATAAAAGAGGTCATTGCACTGATCATTTTCGTGTACCATATGTCCTTAAAATACCAAATCTCACCATATAACTTGCTGTTTTCCACTTAGGACACTGGTGGCCAGGACACAAAATCCAGTCTGGAGGCCAAACGGAGAGACAATATATTCCAAGTTTTGCTCCACTGAATGAGGAAATCAATACGAACATTTCCATGTGTTCAGAGTTTCCAGAAACTGATTTTAAATGACCAAACAATCCAGATTTCGGTTTACCCACTGGTGGTCAGGGCACAAAATCCAGTCTGGAAGCTAAACGGAAAGACAATATATTCTGAATTTTGCACCACTGAAAGAGGAGACCTATACGAACATTTCCATGTATTCAGAGTTTCCAGAAACTGATTTTAAATGACCAAATAATCCAGATTTCGGTTTGCCCACTGGTGGTCAGGACACAAAATCCAGTCTGGAAGCCAAACAGAAACACAATATATTCCAAATTTTGCACCACTGAAAAAGGAAATCAGTACGAACATTTCCATGTGTTCAGAGTTTCCAGAAACTGATTTTAAATGACCAAATAATCCAGATTTCGGTTTGCCCACTGGTGGTCAGGACACAAAATCCAGTCTGGAAGCTAAACGGAAAGACAATATATTCTGAATTTTGCACCACTGAAAGAGGAGACCTATACGAACATTTCCATGTATTCAGAGTTTCCAGAAACTGATTTTAAATGACCAAATAATCCAGATTTCGATTTGCCCACTGGTGGTCAGGACACAAAATCCAGTCTGGAAGCCAAACGGAGAGACAATATATCCCAAGTTTTGCTCCACTGAAAAAGGAAATCAGTACGAACATTTCCATGTATTCAGAGTTTCCAGAAACTGATTTTAAATGACCAAATAATCCAGATTTCGGTTTGCCCACTGGTGGTCAGGACACAAAATCCAGTCTGGAAGCCAAACAGAAAGACAATATATTCTGAATTTTGCACCATTGAAAAAGGAAGTCAGTACGAACATTTCCATGTATTCAGAGTTTCCAGAAACTGATTTTAAATGACCAAATAATCCAGATTTCGGTTTGCCCACTGGTGGTCAGGACACAAAATCCAGTCTGGAAGCTAAACGGAAAGACAATATATTCTGAATTTTGCACCACTGAAACAGGAAACAGTACGAACATTTCGATGTATTCAGAGTTTCCAGAAACTGATTTTAAATGATCAAATAATCCAGATTTCGATTTGCCCACTGGTGGTCAGGACACAAAATCCAGTCTGGAAGCTAAACGGAAAGACAATATATTCTGAATTTTGCACCACTGAAAAAGGAAATCAGTACGAACATTTCCATGTATTCAGAGTTTACAGAAACTGATTTTAAATGACCAAATAATCCAGATTTCGATTTGCCCACTGGTGGTCAGGACACAAAATCCAGTCTGGAAGCCAAACAGAAATACAATATGTTCCAAATTTTGCACCACTGAAAAAGGAAATCAGTACGAACATTTCCATGTGTTCAGAGTTTCCAGAAACTGATTTTAAATGACCAAATAATCCAGATTTCGGTTTGCCCACTGGTGGTCAGGACACAAAATCCAGTCTGGAAGCTAAACGGAAAGACAATATATCCTGAATTTTGCACCACTGAAAAAGGAAATCAGTACGAACATTTCCATGTATTCAGAGTTTCCAGAAGCTGATTTTAAATGACCAAATAATCCAGATTTCGGTTTGCCCACTGGTGGTCAGGACACAAAATCCAGTCTGGAAGCTAAACGGAAAGACAATATATTCTGAATTTTGCACCACTGAAAGAGGAGACCTATACGAACATTTCCATGTATTCATAGTTGACAAAAACTGTTTCCGACTGACCAAAAATTCCTGGTTTCGGTTTATCCAGGTTTGGCCACTGGCGGTGGGGACACAAAATCCAGACTGGAAGCCAAACGGAGAGACAATATATTCTGAATTTTACACCACTGAAAGAGGAAACCTATACGAACATTTCCTTGTATTCGGAGTTTCCAAAAACTGTTTCCGACTGACCAAAAATTTCAGATTTCGGTTTGGCCACTGGTGGTCAAAATCCAATCTGGAAGCCAAATGAATTTTTCTGCAAAATTACAATTTTTATAAATTTAATGTTGAAACTTTCTGGAGAAGTTTATAATAATAATAACTTTTGGTAAATATTTTTAGGTTAATGTGATTTTGACGAATTTTTCTATAAAATTGCTGTTTCAATCATATTTTTGACAACATTTTCTAGATAAAAGCATTTCGAAAAAATTCCTTATATTAATAATAAATTCATTTTCGACAAAATTTGCTAGAAAAATGTAATTTTAATAAAAAATAATAATTTGTTTCGTTTCTGCTATTGTAAATAATTTATTTAAAAAATACATTATAACAAAACCTAATCTCTACATAATAAACACAGTACAAAAATGTTGTGTTAAAAATGCCACATCAAATATCGCCTGCTGTTGTACATTACGGGACCTCGTATTTCATGGACTTCTCATAAGATTATTGAATACTTGTATCTTATATCATCATTTTACAACGTACCCAAGCCAAAATACAATTCCTCGGAGGAGCAAAAACTTCATGATCACCGCGTGGTATATCTTTTGACAAATTTTGTGAGATACCACCATCGCCATCAGCACGAGAAGATGGTGATATCCTGGCATCACAGGGCAAGTTGTGGAAATGTGTTTTACGTCTTTCCACTAAGACATGCCATATTTCAAAGAGCGGGTGTAATGCGATAATCATAAATCTTTTGAACTTCAGCAGAAATAAGATCACCTTCTTGCAGATACTTTCGCATTGCCGGTTCATATTCTGCTAGACGCCTTCTCAGTTCTCCACCCAGTAAATTAATGGAGGAAAGCAAAAGCACAGAATCTAGTCTTGAATTGGTATTAACGTTCCATCTTTTTGTTGAACCTCAGTGATACGTGCTACCACTACATCCCCTATTTCTCCAACGTAACGACTCTTCAGCGGTTTAATGGAGACCAATTTTTTCACCTGTTCCATGACTCCAGCAACGGAAGCTTTAATATCATCTGCTTCCACATAAGTTCCATGACCTTTCATAAATCTATACTGGACAGTAACCACTTTGCCGGGTGCGTAAAGGCGAAGAGCTGTGGCTTGATTTTGAGCCAATAAACCCATATCGACGCAGTCCAAAGCCAGACGTATGTTAACACTTGTGGTAATTTTTATTGATTTGTTCAATATTTATTGAAAATAGTTAAATTCTACTGAAAAAATATGAAACAACAAAATGTAAACAAAAACACACTGTACTCGTGAGAAATTACAGAGATGCCACTCTATTGTATTTCGCTCTCAACAGTAAATTGAGGTATGCCTTATATCAGAGCGCCGACGGATGACGTACTTAACCGAAAAGGCAAATCGGGTTTCTTAGCCGATTTGTCTTTCTGCCCCAAATGGTTAGAATTTTTCATATCGGCCTACGATTTTTTCAAAAAAAAACTTCAAAAGTCGTGTTTATTTCTTAAAAAAATATTTAAATAAAAAGTCCTGATTCACACTCGGCAATTTTTTTCAAGCAAGTGTCAAGATTTATAGTAGGGAGAGGTAGGCGGAAAATGCTCTGCTCTCTCTCATAAAAACTTTGACACTTGCCTGAAAAAATTTGTATCGGGTGTTTTGTATATATCAAAAGTGAGTTTATAAATTAGACATTTCGTAAAAAGTTATATTCCTTTTCGGAACTGCAAGCCTTTTTTTAAAACCAAAACAGAATATTTTTATTAAAATATAAACATAAGTAACAATATTTTTTAAGAAATAGAAACGATTTTTGAACTTTTTTTTTGGAAAAAATCCTGGCCGATATAGAAAATTCTAACCATTTAAGGCAGAAAGACAGATCGGCTAAGAAACCCGATTTGCCTTTTGTACCGCTTTACACTGGCTGAATGTTCATGAGAGAAAGGCAGTCCCCAAGAGGGGGAAAAAACTCTCCCGTACTCCGGCTGAACTTTTTTTGTGTTTCACTCGCACTTTGAAACAACAACAATTCACACAGCAATATCCGAATAAAAATTACGTGTTTAAACGCAGAGGCTAGTTTAAAAGAGAATTAGCTGATAATCTGCTGAAAAAAATATCCATGTGTAAATCTGCACTTTCGGCTATAGTACGTCATCCGTCGGCGCTCTGATTTAAGGCATACCTCAATTTACTGTTGCGAGCGAAAAACAATAGAGTGCCATCACTGTAATTTCTCACGAGTACAGCGTGTTTTGTTTACATTTTATAGTTTCATATTTTCTCAGTAGAATTTAACTATTTTTAATAGATATTGAACAAATCAATAAAAATTACAACAAGTGTTAACATACGTCTGGCTTTGGCCTGCGTCGATATGGGTTTATTGGCTCAAAATCAAGCCACAGCTCTTCGCCTTTACGCACCCGGCAAAGTGGTTACTGTCCAGTATAGATTTATGAAAGGTCATGGAACTTATGTGGAAGCAGATGATATTAAAGCTTCCGTTGCTGGAGTCATGGAACAGGTGAAAAAATTGGTCTCCATTAAACCGCTGAAGAGAGAAATAGGGGATGTAGTGGTAGCACGTATCACAGAGGTTCAACAAAATGATGGAACGTTAATACCAATTCAAGACTAGATTCTGTGCTTTCCTCCATTAATTTACCGGGTGGAGAATTGAGAAGGCGTCTACCAGAATATGAACAGGCAATGGGAAAGTATCTGCAAGAAGGTGATCTTATTTCTGCTGAAGTTCAAAACATTTATGATGAGGGCGCATTATCGCTTTACACCCGCTCTTTGAAATATGGCATGTCTTAGTGAAAAGACGTAGTAAGACACATTTCCACAACTTGCCCTGTGATGCCAGCATGGCTTGGGTACATTGTAAAATGATGATATAAGATACAAGTATTCAATAATCTTATAAGAAGTCCATGCAATACGAGGTCCCGTAATGTACAACAGCAGGCGATATTTGATGTGGCATTTTTAACACAACATTTTTGTACTGTGTTTATTATGTAGAGATTAGGTTTTGTTATAATGTATTTTTTAAATAAATTATTTACAATAGCAGAAACGAAACAAATTATTATTTTTTATTAAAATTACATTTTTCTAGCAAATTTTGTCGAAAATGAATTTATTATTAATATAAGGAATTTTTTCGAAATGCTTTTATCTAGAAAATGTTGTCAAAAATATGATTGAAACAGCAATTTTATAGAAAAATTCGTCAAAATCACATTAACCTAAAAATATTTACCAAAAGTTATTATTATTATAAACTTCTCCAGAAAGTTTCAACATTAAATTTATAAAAATTGTAATTTTGCAGAAAAATTCATTTGGCTTCCAGATTGGATTTTGACCACCAGTGGCCAAACCGAAATCTGAAATTTTTGGTCAGTCGGAAACAGTTTTTGGAAACTCCGAATACATGGAAATGTTCGTATAGGTTTCCTCTTTCAGTGGTGTAAAATTCAGAATATATTGTCTCTCCGTTTGGCTTCCAGTCTGGATTTTGTGTCCCCACCGCCAGTGGCCAAACCTGGATAAACCGAAACCAGGAATTTTTGGTCAGTCGGAAACAGTTTTTGTCAACTATGAATACATGGAAATGTTCGTATAGGTCTCCTCTTTCAGTGGTGCAAAATTCAGAATATATTGTCTTTCCGTTTAGCTTCCAGACTGGATTTTGTGTCCTGACCACCAGTGGGCAAACCGAAATCTGGATTATTTGGTCATTTAAAATCAGTTTCTGGAAACTGTGAATACATGGAAATGTTCGTACTGATTTCCTTTTTCAGTGGTGCAAAATTCAGGATATATTGTCTTTCCGTTTAGCTTCCAGACTGGATTTTGTGTCCTGACCACCAGTGGGCAAACCGAAATCTGGATTATTTGGTCATTAAAAATCAGTTTCTGGAAACTCTGAATACATGGAAATATACGTGTAGGTTTCCTTTTTCAGTGGTGCAAAATCCAGAATATATTGTATCTCGGTTTGGCCTCCAGACCAGATTTTGTGTCCTAACCACCAGTGGGTAAACCGAAATCTGGATTATTTGGTCATTTAAAATCAGTTTCTGGAAACTCTGAATACATGGAAATGTTCGTACTGATTTCCTCTTTCAGTGGTCCAAAATTCAGAATATATTGTCTTTCCGTTTAGCTTCCAGACTGGATTTTGTGTCCTGACCACCAGTGGGTAAACCGAAATCTTGATTATTTGGTCATTTAAAATCAGTTTCTGGAAACTCCGAATACATGGAAATGTTCGTATAGGTTTCCTCTTTCAGTGGTGTAAAATTCAGAATATATTGTCTCTCCATTTGGCTTCCAGTCTGGATTTTGTGTCCCCACCGCCAGTGGCCAAACCTGGATAAACCGAAACCAGGAATTTTTGGTCAGTCGGAAACAGTTTTTGTCAACTATGAATACATGGAAATGTTCGTATAGGTCTCCTCTTTCAGTGGTGCAAAATTCAGAATATATTGTCTTTCCGTTTAGCTTCCAGACTGGATTTTGTGCCCTGACCACCAGTGGGTAAACCGAAATCTGGATTGTTTGGTCATTTAAAATCAGTTTCTGGAAACTCTGAACACATGGAAATGTTCGTACTGATTTCCTTTTTCAGTGGTGCAAAATTTGGAATATATTGTGGTTCTGTTTGGCTTCCAGACTGGATTTTGTGTCCTGACCACCAGTGGGCAAACCGAAATCTGGATTATTTGGTCATTTAAAATCAGTTTCTGGAAACTCTGAATACATGGAAATGTTCGTACAGATTTCCTTTTTCAGTGGTGCAAAATTCAGAATATATTGTCTTTCCGTTTAGCTTCCAGACTGGATTTTGTGTCCTGACCACCAGTGGGCAAACCGAAATCTGGATTATTTGGTCATTTAAAATCAGTTTCTGGAAACTCTGAATACATGGAAATGTTCGTACTGATTTCCTTTTTCAGTGGAGCAAAACTTGGGATATATTGTCTCTCCGTTTGGCTTCCAGACTGGATTTTGTGTCCTGACCACCAGTGGGCAAATCGAAATCTGGATTATTTGGTCATTTAAAATCAGTTTCTGGAAACTCTGAATACATGGAAATGTTCGTATAGGTCTCCTCTTTCAGTGGTGCAAAATTCAGAATATATTGTCTTTCCGTTTAGCTTCCAGACTGGATTTTGTGTCCTGACCACCAGTGGGCAAACCGAAATCTGGATTAGTTGGTCATTTAAAATCAGTTTCTGGAAACTCTGAACACATGGAAATGTTCGTACTGATTTCCTTTTTCAGTGGTGCAAAATTTGGAATATATTGTGTTTCTGTTTGGCTTCCAGACTGGATTTTGTGTCCTGACCACCAGTGGGCAAACCGAAATCTGGATTATTTGGTCATTTAAAATCAGTTTCTGGAAACTCTGAATACATGGAAATGTTCGTATAGGTCTCCTCTTTCAGTGGTGCAAAATTCAGAATATATTGTCTTTCCGTTTAGCTTCCAGACTGGATTTTGTGCCCTGACCACCAGTGGGTAAACCGAAATCTGGATTGTTTGGTCATTTAAAATCAGTTTCTGGAAACTCTGAACACATGGAAATGTTCGTATTGATTTCCTCATTCAGTGGAGCAAAACTTGGAATATATTGTCTCTCCGTTTGGCCTCCAGACTGGATTTTGTGTCCTGGCCACCAGTGTCCTAAGTGGAAAACAGCAAGTTATATGGTGAGATTTGGTATTTTAAGGACATATGGTACACGAAAATGATCAGTGCAATGACCTCTTTTATTTCTATTATTCACTTTTCTTTAAAACAAAAATAATTTTCACTTATTTACTAATAAATGACAATTTCACATCTGTCATCCACCGACCAAAATCGGTAAATTTTTCTGTCTAAAACAGCTGATACGTATATACACACACGTACATTTTGTTTTTTGACATTATGTTGTGTACTTTGCATCACCCTGTTATTTCGTGTTATCGGAAGTTATCGAAAGTTACCGACGTCGGTATCTTCACGCAGGTATACCCATAACCTGCGTGAAGATACCGACGTCGGTAACTTTCGATAACTTCCGATAACACGAAATAACAGGGTGACCAAAAGTTGCAACACATAATGTCAAATAACAAAATGTACGTGTGTATGTATGTACGTATCAGCTGTTTTTGGACGATTGACAGAAAAAGTTACCGACGTCGGTCGGTGGATGACAGATGTGGAATTGTATTTTTTTAGAAAATGTGTAAAAGTAATATGCTTTTTTGAAAAAAGTGAATATATGGAATAAAAGAGGACATTGCACTGATCATTTTCGTGTACCATATGCCCCTGAAATATCTAATCACACCGTGTAAATTGTAGATTTCTACTTTGTCCACTGGTGGTCAGGACACAAAACAAGTCCTGGAAACTAAACGGAGATACAATATTCTCCTAATTTTTCAGAGCTATAAGGGAATACTATTACGAACATTTGTGTGTATTCAGAGTTTCCAAAATCAGTTTCTAACTTCCCGAAAATTCCAGATTTCGGTTTGACCACTGGTGGTCAGGACACAGAAGTCGTCCTGGGAACCAAACGGAGATACAATACACTCCTATTTTTTCAGAGCTATACGAGGATACTATTACGAATATTTTTGTGTCTTTAAAGTTTCCAGAATCAGTTTTTAACTTCCCGAAAATTCCAGATTTCGGTTTGACCACTGGTGGTCAGGACACAAAAGTCGTCCTGAAAACCAAACGGAGATACAATACACTCCTATTTTTTCTACACTACTAGAGGATACTATTACGAACATTTATGTGTACTCAGAGTTTCCAGAATCAGTTTTTAACTTCCCGAAAATTTCAGATTTCGGTTTGACCACTGGTGGTCAGGACACGAAAGTCCTGAAAACCAAACGGAGATACAATACACTCCTATTTTTTCTACACTACTAGAGGATACTATTACGAACATTTATGTGTATTCAGAGTTGCCGGAATCAGTTTCTAACTTCCCGAAAATTCCAGATTTCCGTTTGACCACTGGTGGTCAGGACACAAAAGTCGTCCTGGGAACCAAACGGAGATACAATACACTCCTATTTTTTCTACACTACTAGAGGATACTATTACGAACATTTATGTGTACTCAGAGTTTCCAGAATCAGTTTTTAACTTCCCGAAAATTCCAGATTTCGGTTTGACCACTGGTGGTCAGGACACAAAATCGTCCTGGAAACCAAACGGAGATACAATACACTCCTATTTTTTCTACACTACTAGAGGATACTATTACGAACATTTATGTGTACTCAGAGTTTCCAGAATCAGTTTTTAACTTCCGAAAATTCCAGATTTCGGTTTCACCACTGGTGGTCAGGACACGAAAGTCCTGAAAACCAAACGGAGATACAATACACTCCTATTTTTTCTACACTACTAGAGGATACTATTACGAATATTTTTGTGTCTTTAAAGTTTCCAGAATCAGTTTCTAACTTTCCGAAAATTCCAGATTTCCGTTTGACCACTGGTGGTCAGGACTGCTTCACTGGCGTTGTCGAAGTTTATTACTTCATTAAACTTCATCTCTCAAAATCAATAAACATAAACATCAGAATATTAAATAGAAGACTTGTAACATGTGATAGGAGAAAAATTATATATAGCCAATTTAAATTCAAATGGAAAAATCAATAGGCAGTGAGTCGTGCACTTATTACATCCCATGCGCGGAAATTCAGTCATATGAACATTGCAAATTTGACTAAATATTTATAATTATTTATAAAATACTTTATGTGCAGTATAAATTCTTATGAAGTAGTTAATATATTATCTGCTATACGAGAGTAACTAATATTTTAATTTGTGTATAAACTGACATCATCATCATAATAATATGTCTGCTCCTTTACCTACTACATTTTACTATTTCAACAATTTTTTCTATATTGTTTTGTAAAAATGGTAAAATGTAGTAAGTAAAGGAACAGATATAATATTTGATGGCTTATTTTTGTACAATAATGTAATAAATATAAATTTTGTCACACAGTAACAAAATAAATTCATTGCCAGATATATAAATAGCAACCCTCGAACATTCAGCTTTTAACATAAATACAAGTATTTTTAAATTAAATAAAATTATTCGCTTAAGTAACATAATGACGCATATGAGCATGACTACACTACCCTTTTGATGTGTAAATCGAATAATAAAGTCTAGACATATATCACTAAATACATATCACTTTAGATACAAAAATAAAGAGGCTTAAAATTTAGAAAAAGTAACAGTAAAATCCAATATTTCTTTCAAAAAAGTTCATCATTCTTAAGTTTTCTTTTATAAGACTTCATCTTTGATGACATTTCTTTGACAAAATTTCATTGCTGATGATTTTTTATTTATCGTTGATGACTTTCCTTTTAGAACTGTTCATTATTGATTTCTTTTCTTATAGAAAAGTTCATCGTTGATGACTTTTCTTATACAAATGTTCATCGTTGATGGTTGGTTACAAATTTACTCACAAGTTGTCTTTAACGAAATAGCTTAAGTCTGATACTTCTTCGAATTTAACTGAAGATTCTTCAAATTTATTGTTCGAGCACGAATAAGGGTAATTGTGTCGCTTTAAATAGAATATAATAACAATGGAAATATATTAAATTATTGTTGTTTGCTTAATGTGGTCCTTATGTTTCGCCAACATTTTCCAAAACTATAGCACGGTTTTTGTCAGCAAACTTTAGGAAAGTCTTAGCCAGTTTGTAGTCTACATCTTTGAGGTAACCAAAAATGGTAAGATTTAGGAATTAGTCGAGATCGTCCACAGAAGCAAAATCTTTGGAGGCAAGGCCGACTTAACAACGCATAAATTTAGCAATGTCAGTGTCTTCATTGACAAATTTAGGGCCACTGTAATCATGTGAGACTTCGCCTCCCTTAAAAATCTTCAATGTTGGGTAGCCGCTAACAGAGAACTTATTACATATTTCCTTGCCACCCTCGGTACAATCAACCTTGTCTAAAGTAATTGGTGGATCATCGTCTTAACAATCTCAGCTGCTTTGGCATACCCAGAGTTTAATCTTTTGAAGTGGCCACACCTTAAATAAGAGAAGTACATGTTTCTATTATAAATAATATGTATGTATGTGTATATACTAAAGTAAATGTATTATAAATATATTTAAATATTAAAATAATGGCATCGATTAAAGTGTTAATGATATGGATAGGTATGGAAGTACTTTTTTAACAATATATCGTCACTCTAATTTAAAAAAGGCGTAACTGACATTGAAGAAATTTTACATGAAGAAGAAAAACTGAATAAAATACGAAATAGTATATATTTTAAAAATGTGTTAATGCAGTTCGATTTAAAAAGCGAATACAAAAACTGTGTTAAATGTTTTTTTAATTTTTCTTATTTTTAAGAAATTTATGTTAGTTACGCCATTTTATACCCTACACCACACTGTGGTACAGGGTATTATAACTTTGTACATTTGTTTGTAACACCCAGAAAGAGATGTGATAGACCCATCGTTTATTATACTGATCGACTTGGAATCACCTCCTGAGTTGATTTAGCAATGTCCGTCTCTCCGTCCGTGTGTAGGGTATTATATAGTCGGCCCCGCCCGACTTTCTGCCTTTCCTTACTGGTTTATTTTCATTTTCTTGAAAATAAATGTCAGTCACGCCTTTTATGTGAAGTCAGTTAGGGCATTTCCATTCATTAATTTTTTAAAATGATAAAATAAATATATGAGTTACGACTTTTTAAGTTCACCTATAAAACTACTATTTTTTGAGCATTACACCTTTTTTTCAAAAAGGTGTAATCAACATAAACGCAACGCTTGCTAGTAGTCACTACACTTGTTTTTCTTTCATATATTTTTCTGAAATGAGTTACGCCTTTTTTGGATTGCCTATAAAACTGCTATTTTTTTGCGGATCGCAATAATTTTTTCAGAGAAGATGGTTTAGAGTTTTCTAACGGAATATGAAAAAACGCGATTTCCAAAAAATTTTTTGTTACGCCTTTTATGAATCAGTCTAACGATATACAATACAAATATTTGGGCAACAGAAGGCCACATTATTTGATTCCAGTAACATACCTTTTATTTGTTAAATATTGTACAGTTGACCTAAATGTATTATTACACTGGGCAAAGGGTTAAATATTCCAAATATTCGTACTTTTACGGACACTGCGTGGTACAAGGTATTTCTTTATATATAAACCAAGAAGTAAAATATTACTACGAAAGGGTAAAGTCGGGCTAAACCAAGAGGTAAACTAATTTAGAAAGGCCAAAGTCGGGCGAAGCCGGCTATATGACCGTACACCAACTTGATAGAACAGAACTATTATCAAACAATTACCGAACCGATATCATTAAGATATACATAGTAGCCTTTATTCGTAGTCAAGTCACATCCTTCTTCTAATCTTCTTAATAAGATTACATAATAATAAATAAACATCAATATCAAAAGTCGGATATATGTCTTAACCAAATACATAGCCATTTTCAAATGGCAGAAGAAAACTCTCTGCAAATTTTCATTCGGTAGGAATTAAATAGTATGTATTTTGATGCCAATTGGAAGGAATATATATATATATCGTTAGCTTAGTACAGAAAATCCACAACTCACGATTTTTGGAAATTGCGTTTTTTGTCGATTCAGATAAAGTAATACATAATACACCTCGCGGCGAAAATGCAGATCAATTTTATAAAAACTGGCAAAGTTATAGGCAAAAATGGAAAGCCCTAAATCATGCCGAAGAAAATATTGAATCAGAAAGGCCTCAACTAATATTCAAAGCTTTATCTATCTATATATATAAAAATGGAAAATGTTTGTATGTATGTATGTATGTATGTGTTTTATAGACGCTTAAAGTATTGGACCGATTTTAAAATTTTTTCTTTTGTTTGAAAGCTATTTTGGAAAATTTTTTTTTGCAAAAAGTGGCCGGGGAAAATGTGGGCATGGCACATTCTGAATAATATGAGAACAATTGATTTAAATTGTTGTGGTGGTGGGCAGTGGACATGGCCGATCCAGATAAAACTTGGGATCTCGTACAAAATTTGAAGACTTTTGTTTGAATAGGAAACATTTTATTGTATAGGCTGTGGGGCAAAGCCGATTTTGACAAAGGTAGTCAATATATTATCCGAAACCAATTTTAAACGATCTACCAATTTTAAAATGAAGCCATCCCATTGAGCGCCGTTGTGTGTAGAAAAAACATCTCTAGATATACTGTGTACCAAAAGTGTAACGTCCATTTTTCACTTCATGAAAATTCAAGTATTTGTATGCATTGGTATTATGCTAAAAGCTGTTACATTTTTGTGCAAAATGGTCAATTTGTGTTGGATGTACAAAGAGTGTCGTGCTAATAATTCCAACTTGACTGCACGTTACTATGTTACACTGTACAAAATTGCAAGTATTTGTACCCACTGATATTAAGGTTATAAGCTGTTAACTTTAGGTACAAAATGTTCCCTTTGTGTGGAAGTTACGAATTTCCTCCATTTGTGTGGGAGGTACCAAAAGGGGCATTCCGATAACGCCCATTTTTAAAAGCATTAAACTGTACACAATTTCAAGCATTTGTATGTACTGGTATTAAAGTTATAAGCTGATAACTTTTGGTGCAAAATAGTCTAATTGTGTGGGAGGTACCAAAAAGGGCGTGCCAATAACGCCCACTTTTCTCTGAACTCTAGGTAAAGTGTTTTCCAACAAGAGGTGTTATTTTGGTATCCAAAGAAAAATGCCCTTTTTGGAGTTAATGATCGGATGCTTATTTCATAATAAAGAGGACGGTATGCCGTTAATAATGAAAAACAACATCAGCCAAATAGCCCCCACGACCACGCTTACAGGACCAAAAATGCTTTAGTTTAACGAACTGTTACTGCAAGATTTTCACCATTTTTTTTAGTTAATTTTAATTATTTAAATGCGTTGTTGAATCGTGTATCGTTCCATTATTAGTAATGGCGTAGTTTCCACTTGCAGTCTGTTCGCCCTGATGATGACGACCTTGACGACAATATGGACAACGAAGAGCCAATCCGAGTCACAACTGCCCTGGGTGCAATGTGTAGCGTAAGCTATGTAAGAACTTTTCTTCTGTCACGCGACACTCCACAACAAATTCTTGATCATTTGGCTCAAGTAGAAGTGTATATAAATGAAACTAAAATTGGTACTAAGCAAACTCAAATAACTGATTTTTTTAAAAACTAATTTTTTTATACATATGTAATAAAATATCCCAAAATTGTCTTTAATAAATCAATGCATGTGCACTTACGAACTTCGTTTAAAACGAACTAGTTTACCCAGTCCCTTGAAGTTCGCTTTAAGCGAAAATTACTATATTTTGGAATTTCAGACGAGTCGAATAAGTAGTATAGAAGATATTGGATAATCAATATTTCACTAAAAGTTAACACTTTGGTGGAGGAAGTACTAGAATGAGTGGACCCATCTTCGAAATTAGCCTGTGATAGAACAAAAATTTAACAACATACCACATTTTAAGTCGCTCGGTTACCCTTTCGTGCGCCAGCAGACAGCAGAGATTTTCTCTCGGATCACAAAATTTTCCTTATAAGTGGGAGGTACAAAAGAAGCCATGCCACTTCACCCATGGCAATTTCAGAAGATTCAGATATGAACATCTTTTATCTTCTGGGGTGTATCCAATGTCGTCGACGTATGTACATCGGAAGGAAGTAGCGATCTCCACGCTGCTGTAGTTCTCTATATTAAAAAAGCGCTTCTTTTGGAAAATTTAACATTCTTTTGCGTTGCGATCCTCCTCTGTGATAAACAAACAACCGACAGCACTTAAAGCAGCACAGTCCAACGTTGTGTTGATCAACTTTTGTTCCAATCAATATTATTCACATCTCTTTGTAACTTTTCGCAACGAAAAGGTTTTTATTGATTTTTTTTATCTGGATGTTAAAAAATAAAAATTTGACAACATTTTTAATGGAGGCAGCAAAAAACTAAAACGTCACATTTTATTGAGGCTTCCTTCTGAAAGAGCAACCTTCTGTGAGCTTAGCGCGACCACCGGTTGGCTGGCACAAGATTGTAGCACAACCCGCACATACAACAACGCCTTGAGCGTGGCTGAAGTCAGTGGTGATTCTGTAGCAGCCGGGGCATTTGACGTCCATGAAATAGGAGTTGGAGTGTTGCTTCAGCTTGTGCTTACGCTTCTCTTGAGCGGGCAATGGGTGTAACAGATGTTTGGCTAGCGGCATGTTTATTATTTCACAGCTAACACGGAAAAGGTGTGCGTCCAAGGCCGGCTAATTAATGCTTAACTATTTTCTTTTTATGGCATATTACCATTCGTAAATAAAGCAAAGCGCCACCTGGCGATTTATATCAACATCGTACAACCTTCGTTTTGCTGAATTGGCGCAAATATTACACACACATACACATATGTATTTATATATATACACATGAGTTTATGATATAGAGTCCAACCCCAATCAAACACGCTGGCGTCGGCGGCTGGTGGTTTTACATGTATTTCATATGGGCATAAGAAAACCGCCAGCCGCCAGCGTGGCGTATTGGTGTCCTCTTTCAGTGGTATAAAAATAGGAGTGTATACCTTTTCCAATAGGCTTCCAGGACGACTTTTGTGTCCTGGCCACCAGTGGCCAAATCGAAATCTGGAACTTTCAGGAAGTTAAAAACTGATTCCGGATACACTCGATACATGAAAATATTCGTATTGGTATCCTCTTTCAGTGGTATAAAAATAGGAGTGTATACCTTTTCCAATAGGCTTCCAGGACGACTTTTGTGTCCTGGCCACCAGTGGCCAAATCGAAATCTGGAACTTTCAGGAAGTTAAAAACTGATTCTGGATACACTCGATACATGAAAATATTCGTATTGGTATCCTCTTTCAGTGGTATAAAAATAGGAGTGTATACCTTTTCCAATAGGCTTCCAGGACGACTTTTGTGTCCTGGCCACCAGTGGCCAAATCGAAATCTGGAACTTTCAGGAAGTTAAAAACTGATTCTGGATACACTTGGTATGTGAAAATATTCGTATTGGTATCCTCTTTCAGTGGTATAAAAATAGGAGTGTATACCTTATCCAATAGGTTTCCAGGACGGCTTTTGTGTCCTGACCACTAGTGGGAAATGTAAAATTAAGTCACAATCTTAGATTATATATTTCGAGGACAAATGGGACACGAAAATGACCAGTGCAATGTCGTCTTTTATTCCTTATATTCACTTTTCTCTGAAACCAAAATTATTTTTACATATTCTCTAAAATATGACAATTGCACATCTGTCATTCACCGACCGACGTCGGTAACTTTTTCTATCAAACTTCCAAAACAGCTGAAATGTACACACACACACGTACATTTTGCTATTTGACATTATTTTATGCTAGTTTGGGTCACCCTGTTATTTCGTGTTATCGGAAGTTATCGAAAGTTACCGACGTCGGTATCTTCACGCAGGTCAGAAACAGGCCCTCAATTTTATTTGGCGTCAAATACTTTACACTTCAAAGGGTGCTACTTTTATATATAGCCGACGTCGGCGCACGATGTCTGTGAAAGAGGGCTACTCTTGAATGTTAGTGAAAGCATATTACGTCTGTCAATATTTGTTGATATGCGAAATAGACAAGGAAATAAATTGCAAGTCCATCGCTGTCACAAGTTCTCTGTATGGACAGCACATATTTGCTATGAAATGTTAGTTCATCTTTTGTAGTCGTATTTAAGTAGAGGGTTTTAATAGGACACTGCTTGCTGAGAATCGTGAAAACAACCAGAAATAAGCCTTTCACGCTTACCTGTTGCGACTTGATTAATTGATAACGTGGTTCTTTACGTGCCACATCCCTTATGAATTTCATTATGAAATCGTAAACACCCATCCACCGTTCAATATTTTCTGTCCTGTGCCTTCTATTCTCCAAGGCATAAACAATTTCGCCTTTTCCTAGTACATATTTTGTTTTTTTTTTCGGGAAATATTAAACCGATTTCTTTCTTTAGCCATTTGTAAGCATGGTCGAAGATGGACCCCGGAATCGTTTTACTCAATAAAATCATTTGCATTATCTTCTTTGATGGATGTTATCTCTTTGCCAAAAATATTTCTATACTCCGCCAGCGGAATGCCTTTGTAATGTAAATTAACAAACAGAACGAAAATTTCAATTTTATTCGGCGTCAAATATTTTACTCTTTAAAGGGTGCTACTTAAATAGCAGAAGTCGCCGCACGATGTCTGTCAAAGGGTGTTGCTCTTGAATGCTAGTGAAAGCATATTACGTCTGTCAATATTTTTTGATATGCGAAATAAACATTTAATATGAGATTTTGTCATCTGCACAAAAACATTTAATAACTTATCACAAGCACATTTTAATGGAAAAAATTGGTTTCAGTGGTAAGGAATATAAATTAAACGCCGCTTATTTTCTTTTTTCCGTAATAAAGCATGTCTATGTCCCGCTTCACACGAGGCAACTCGATGTTTGTTGGAGATAAAGGCAGCAAAGCGCGAATGAAAAACATAAAACGAATTGGCAGTACAAGAAACTACTTTCCCCATTATCTTCCGCATGCCTCTCTCTCCTACAAACACCGAATTGCCACGTGTTTTGAGGTGTGTATGTTCGTCCCGATTTACACGAGGCAATTTTATCAGCGGCTTAACGGTGTTTGTTTGGGTGGTAGTTGGAAAGGGAGGGGAAAACTCTTACTCGATTGAACGTTTTGTTTTTCATTCGCACTTTGAAACAACAACAATACACACAGAAATAGCCGTGGGAACGCAAAGGCAAGTTCAAAAGAGAATTAGAGAACATAAAAAATCGCTGATAAAAATCGCCCGGAGTAAATCGGAACTTTCAATTTCAAACCGAAAATTTCACAAGTATTTGCCGTCCTGTGGCAACAAAATTTTTCAGATGTAATTTCAAGTATAAAAATCGTCTTTGCACAGTATGATACATTTTGCGAAATTTTCTCTTAATACTCACCCTAAGCCTTTAGGAATTCTTAACTATCTTCCTAAAGGAAGAACTTTTTTTGCATACTCAATACTTAGTCCTGGATCACTCGAGGAAATTTCTTCCAAGCGGAAAGTGCTCTCTGACTCTCTCTCCAACAAACTTTGACACTTGCTCGAAAAAACTGCCTTGTGTGAATCAGAACTTTATAAACATTTTTACAAATCGCACAGAAAATATTAATGTTTAGCTTTGCTTTAAGGTGGGTACTATGTTTTTTCAGCTTGAAAAAATTCCGCAAAACATTATTTCAAGTTGAAAAATGGAACGCTTTTTACTGAAGTCTCACAATATTATTTCGAAATGTCACTTTAATGAGTATTTATTTATGTTTGTGTTTTACGTTGTTTTTCATTGTGCAAAAATTCTTGAAAACAAAAATAGAAATTTAAAGTGAAATCAATACATTAAATTAAAATAAATTTGGATAACTCTCAAGTATCTCCCCTACCCGATGAAACGAAGTGTACTTCGTTTGCAAAATCGGCTTTGGTGAATAATAGCAGAGAGAAGATGACTTGGAGAGAACACCAAATGCCCAGGAATTGAGTTTTGGCTCCAGCATCGAGGATTCAACGTCCATTCCTACAAATACTACGCCACAGTGATTGCAGAGAACACAGAGAAAGGGGAAGAGAAGTCGATTCATAGGCATCATCAAAATACAAGAAACATTCAAAAAGATGTCGAAAATCTCACGATAGGGAAAAGGATAAGATCGACATCGCAGCAGTAAGAATGGCAGAGACAGTAAACACCAAAACTCCTCAACAAATCAAACTCACATAACAAATCAGCGAGTGAAAATGATCTAGAAAAATCATCTTCCTCACATTCCTATTCAAAACATAATAAACATTCCTCGTCACTCATTGTCGTCGTCAAATAAGTCATCAACAAAACGTAATGAATATAAGGACGACCATCAAGAGGCTAAACCTAAACCACATCGACGTAAATCTACAGGTCCGAATGACGACGATGAAGACAAGGGAGAAGGTGGAGGCGATAAATCAAATTCTCAAACCCCTAAATCCAGTACATCAAATACAAATCCGAAAACGAAATTTGGAAATGATGCAAACCAGTCATCATCCACGAAAAATAGTGTTAAGTTTTCAACAATAGACAGAGTATAAGGGAGCGGCATGTGCCACAATAACTTTGTAACACTAATCGCCCCCTAAAATAAAGGCGGAGTTCCATAACCACTCCCTAGCGACAATGCTTTTCAGCATCTGTTATAAAAAAATTTTGATGCATCTTTGTAACATGTCCTATTGCGATCTTTGTACGAAAATGTATTCACTATTTTCCAAATATTGTTACGTGTAGTAAGTCATCATACTAAAAATATTTTTATTGAGCGTTGAACGACGATGATGCCGCTATGTCACCAAAAAGCATTTCCCGTAGGAAAAAACATGTCATATTTTCCATACGAACGTGTCTAGCACCACCCTTATTTTACTCAAATGTCAACTATCTCCCCCGTTATAGACCTCAAAAGGATTACAGGTGACATAATATAGGAAACCTTTGCGGAAAGATTGAATTTCCTGAATGACACCATGGATTTGTGCGGCCGGGCATAACTATTAGAGTTTATGTTCATCTCGTATATCTCTCGAAATTAGAAAAGTAATATTAAAAGGAATTTGATTTATTCTTAAATTTTATTTTATCATAAATAATGCTTAACAAATATGTAATATTAAAGTAGATTAAATTAAAAAAATTCAAATATAACATACACAGTCATAGCATAGGGTGGATAAATGAAGAGATGACAAGATGACTCGTTACGAATATAGTAAATAATGTGGATATGTTATTATATGAACAAATAAAGAACAAAATAAATATAAATATGAACTAATTTTTTATAATAAATATTTTATTATTTACAGAAACTTTGAATATGTTGTTTGCCTTTTTTATTAACGTCATCATTAAAAAGTGAGGCAATACTTGTTATTTAATTTAGCTAAACGGTAATGTATATTTAAAATTACTACAAAAAACACAATAAAAATTAGAATTCGCATGATTCTACTAGAAAACGCTTCTGAAGTAGAGATTGCAGACTACCACCATTACAATATTCATTTTGTATTAGCATATGATTATCTTCAGCCTAGGCGGAATAATAACGTAAAGGGTTTTTCAACAGGGACACTACAAAAGTAGACCGACAGGGACAGCAAACAACGCCATATTTTTTGCCGCTCTTTTGACATTTCTCTTCAGTAAAGTTTGCCATTTCATGATGGAAAGATATACGAGCCAACGAGTCGAAATTATTAAAATTTACTACCGAAATTCGGAGTCAGTGGCCTCAACGTTAAGAGCGCGAAAATCGAAAAATCATCTTCAGCGGTGAGGCTCATTTCTGGCTGAATGGCTTCGTCAATAAACAAAATATGCATTATTGGTCAGACAGCAATCCACACGTACTCCATGAGTCATCATTGCATCCCGAAAAAATTACGGTTTGGTGCGGTTTATGGGCCGGCGGCGTCATTGGGCCGTACTTCTTCCGTGATGATCAAGACCGGCACGTTACTGTGAATGTGAATCGCTACCGTTCAATGATAACCGATTGGATGATATGGACTTGGAGGACATGTGGTTCCAACAGGACGGCGCCACAAGCCACACAGCGAATGCCATTTATTGGAAACCAAATTTGGAGAACGTGTTATCTCACGAAATGGTCCAGTCGATTGGCCGCCTCGGTCGTGCGATTAGACTATTTCCTGTGGGGCTACGTCAAGCCTATGGTCTATGCCAACAAGCCAGCAACGATTGATGAACTTCGTACGAATATCGAACGTTAAATTGCAGCAGTATCGGCCAATTTATGCTTGCAAACCGTCGAAAATTAAAAAAAAACTTTTGTAGCGCTCTTATTGACGGATCCGATACAACATTATCATGTTTTCCCAAAACTGCATTAGCCCATACTTCGTTGAGGGCTTGTTTTCTGAAAGTTCTATAACTATTATGTGTTATCGTTTGTTCTGTATGCCTGACAATGAATGCTGCCCTAAGATCCCCAAGATATAATATTAATGTAGATAAATAAATATTCTATATTACAGTAGCAATAGTGAAAGATTTAACACATTTTCTATGCCTCTAAATTTTGTTCCAAATTTCACTTGAAGTCGAAGAGGAATCTCTCGTTTTATCTCTTTACTTTAATTCCGTCCCGGTGTTCGACTTACTCTTACAACTTACTCAAAAGAACTTCCAGCCACTGGTTTAATGTTCTTGTTAATGGCATTAGTGCAGCCATCCAAACGATTCTGGCACTGTCCTGTAATGCCAGTCTCTTGGAAGCCTGGTGCATTTCCGCTGTGTGTTCTTTATCGTTTTTTTATACCATCGTCGCCGTTATGAAACAATTGCAGTGAACGATTACTGAGATTCTCACGACCGAATTGGGAGCGGCAACGTTTCTTATAGTAAGCCATAAGACCTGCAAAACAAAATGCCACAAATTAACTGAATCACTTCTCACCCTTTGTCACTCGTCAGCTTACTTGTTATATCCTGATTCTTGTTATATCCGCTGCTGCAGCGGCAGACAGGCGGTTTATACACTTTCCCGATGACTTTTCCAAAATGGTTTTTGGTGTTGCTGGCGTATAGAACAATCTGAGAGCACGCACCTTACGATATGGTGGCGAAATTGACATCGTTGTTGGTGTCTTATCACCGAAATTTTTTCACTGGGTTCTATGCTTCGTTTTGATAGTAGACTATTACTGTCTTTTGTTTCATCGTCGTCGTCACGACTGGGCGCAGCAAATCACAACTTTCTGGGCAAAATCGTTGTACAGGCGGGAGGCGATGAAGATGGTGGACACATTTCGATCTCCAGTTCCTCAATTGAAGTTCCACCACTACTGCTATGTTGTCGCGAACCAAATACCATTTTTGCTGGAATAATGGCTTGCTGTTGTTGTGACTGCTGTTGTGTCGTGCCACTTGTCGTTTATTCTAAGGGTTTTTTTGTAAATACTTAGAAAATCACATGAAAAAAGTATAAGTAATATTTACCTACATCAAACTGTTGAATCTCTCGCGGCCAAAAAAATAATAGTAACAAAGTTACAATACGACGAAAAACTGGTGTGCGAGTCGGGCGACAACGATTTTTTTCTTCCATACGAAACGTATACATTGTCGTGGCGGTGGTGACTGTGTGCAATCGCTCAATTTATAGCGGCGCAAAATGTCAATTTCTCACGTTGAAATAAACACAGTACCATAATTGAAAAAATTTCACTCATTTTTTCACAGCTTTGATTTTTGTATGGGATTTCAGCGTGAAACCGGAACATAGTACCATGCTTTAATTAAAATATTTATAAAAAATTAGAAACTAAAATCTCAATAGATTAATTTTAATTGTATGTCCGGTACTAGGATTTTGAAATTGCTCTATTTCCATGTCAAATCATATTCGTTATCGATTTGTGGTTTACTTTTTGCAGTTTTATTCGACTCCTATTTCCAATATTTATAAAATCCAATGAAAAAATAAAAATATTGAGAACCGTAACTCGGAAAATAGATATAGCCGACAAATTATTTAATTTTTTTTTTTAAATATACTTTTCTCATCGCACTAATGACCTTAACCTTTTTGATTTTCAATGGTATTTATCATTTAAATAATTGCAGCTTTTGTCTTATTTTCACATATTTTGATTAACAGCAAACATTTTCAGCAAATTGCAAATTTTTCAGCAGTGCGTTTGCTAATGCAAAACTGCAAACTTTTTGCTATTACAGCTGAAAATTTGCTGTATTAGCAGACAAAATGTTTGCTGAAAATTAGCAGACGTTGTTTGTTATTAACAGCAAACTTTTTTTTTTTGGGTGTAGTCTTTAATTTTAATTTTGTCGTGCCAATATATACCTTCTGGCATATATTGGTCTTCTCACCCTCACATTAAATCTTATAAACTACATTAGATTTTTCCTCCTTTTTGACTTTAGATTAAGTGTTGCTGAAGAAGTTGTTCACAATAGGCATGTTTTCGTTACAAGCTAGCACTTTTAGTTTAGCACTTTGCAACGAAAACAACTGACTTCCACTAACTGGCACATAAGCAATAAGTGGCGGATTTTCACTATCTGGTAGCAATGGTGTCATGAGTTGCGAAGAAAGAACAGTGCGAAACAGACAAAAAATTCGTGAAAAGTATTTATAAAACATATATTTACTATTCTATGTTCAATTGTTTACACTCTTTTGCAAATATTAAAATAATTTCCCATTTTTGTTCTTCTTCTTCCCGTTTTAATTCACAATAATTGATAAAATCTCTCCAAAAATGGGATGCCATATTGCTAAATATAGGGTGCCCAATCTGGCAACAACATACTCGATTAAGACATGAACACAAGCACCAAACTTCATCGGGAACTAATAGTGCTTAAAAGTGCTTAGCTCCCCATACAAATTAAGCACTTATGGTGTAACGAAAACACGCCTAATATTGTACGCCCTTTGTGCTAATTGGAAATTGTCTCTATTGTATACAAAAAGGAAACCGTCCGTTTGCATTTCGTTTTCATTGGCAACTGTGCTCATTCACACGAGGCAACGGAAAGAGCTCTCTCCTACAAACTTTGACACTTGCTTGGAAAAAATGCATAGTTCTGATTCACACTCTGCAATTTTTTCCAAGCGAGTGTCAAAGTTTGTAGGAGAGAGAGAGGCAGAGAGCACTTTCCGCGCGCCTCTCCTACAACCTTTGACACTTACATGGAAAATATTGTCTTGTGTGAATCTCGACTAACAAAAAAAAGGCTGAAGTCAGTACCAGGCTTAAAATAGGAGTGAGAGCTTAGGGCGTCCACCAATACGCTTTAATATAAGTATTACCAATACAGTAATTTTTTAAGCAAATCTCAAAGATTGTTGGAGGGAGACGCAGAGAGCTGTTTCCGCCTGCCTCTCTCTCCTACAAACTTTTGACACTTCCTTGGAAAAAATTGCCTCGTGTGATGCAGCACATAGTAGCAGCAAATTCTGCGAAAAATGTATTCACACTTTCAATTTTCCCCACGCAGACCTACAGTGTTTGTTGGAGAAGGGGTAAGGGGTTAACTGGTATAGACATCCTAGTGTACGCGGAAAAGTCAATTTCGCGTACGTTTGTATGCGAGTGAGAAGATTTTTAGGTAGCCATCTAGCCATCTAGAGTTTGCAGATGCGAATGTACTTTTGAAAAGGCCTTTGGGGTGTCTAGTTACTGAATTGTCTTTGATTCGCATACATCGTACGCGAAATTGACTTTTACCCCATCTTGTGGAAAATAGTTGCATATACACTAGGAGGTCTATACTTTAAATTGTCATTTTAATTTGCATAGATCATCTGCTGTATTCTGTCATTTTTTTGGCGGGCTATATTGTTTATATTTATTGCATTTGCAACAACAGTCGCAAATCTGAAAAATAGTTGAAAATGGAGCCTTGTGTAATTGAGTTTATTGGAGAAAAGTCCGTAATTGGCGTGATACCAAATTTTTCCTTCGATCCACTGCATCTAATTTCAGGAAGTGTTGGTCCATTCCGAGCAGGTATGCCAGTTCATGTTCCTTTGTGGTTGGCTATACACTTAAGAAAACAACAAAAATGCCGAATAGTGCCTCCTGAATGGATGGAGATGGATCTTTTGGAGGAAATAAAAGAGGAGGAGAAAAGATCAAAGTGAGTTGAGGCGAATTGACCTTTCTAACTCCAATAACGGTAATACGAAACTTTAGATTTTTCACAAAAATGCCTAGTGAGCATTATATGATTGAAGCTCAACTGATTATGAGCACCGCTCCGGATGATGTACCTAGATGTGAGGAAATTCGTACGATTATAAAGGATATCTTTGATATTCGGGAATCGAAACTGCGCACTTCCATTGATGCCTTCATCAAAGGCGAGGGTACATATGCGAAATTGGACAATCTTACCCTATTGGAAATGCATAGCGTACGTCCAATTCTACCGCATTCTTTGGATCACATCGCACGTTATCAGCGCACTGCAGTAGCCACTCAGAGGGATACTTCAATGTTGGGCATAAACTCCAGTTCTATGAATACGAGCTCATTTTCAACACAGTAATTTATAACATTTTTAATTGTAAGTAATGATAAGGTAGTGAATGAAAAATAAATCAAAATTTTATAAAAGATAAACATGGTCCGAACTAATAATAACTTTCCAAAAATAGCTTTCCCACTTTGAAGTCTGAAATGAATGTTCATATATTTCGAATTTTAACCGAAAAGAAAAGGAAGACACAATCACATTTTTAAACTAGAACTCAACACCTGATCTTTTTTTGTTTTTAGACCAGATTTATAGTCTGGCTATCCAAGCTATTCGTACAGAAGCAAATTATGATAATATTTCAACTGTGTGTACCTATTTCTAATACAAATTTTATTTACGCTGTGAACTGTTGTGAGTAGTTGAAGGTTAGACCCCCAGAAACGAATTAATAAATGTTACATTAGTCCAGCTATTTCGAATATTTTCCATTTTTAGTTTTTTATTGGAAGAACTATGCGGTATTATAAACATTTTCTCTGAGGATAAATAATTTATTCCGGAAACATTTGGACATGATTTTTAATACTTTATTGAAGGTTTTAAATTGAGAATAATTTTTAAAAATCTCATACATTTTATGAATTGGCTCCTCATTCTGTTCGATTAAATCTATAAACTTTAAATGTTCAGAGAATCATAAAAGCATGATTCTGGATAACGCCATTAAAAATATATCCACAATTAACCAAATGAAAAGCTGCGCTGCATTTTTTCCATTAGTATGAAATTTCCTATAACGTATATTATTACAAATAATAATACAAAAATAAATGTATATTACTACATTCGTACACCATGATGTTGTAAACAATAAATAGCTCTAAAGGTGTTACAAACTTTAAAATTCTAAAATCTAAAAATTGTGTATAAATATTCATCCAAAATTGCAAATATTCGCATAAATTGCTACAATTGCACTTTTTTTTTGACTACAAATAAACTTAATAACTACGAGACAATTAATGAATGCATGGATTACAAATGTATGTGTGTATTCGTATTAAATAGTCTCCGAACGTGGATCTAATTTATGTATAGCTTCCATCAAAGTCGGATCATGGTTTACTGAGATGCCCTTTTTGGACATATCGGACAATCGATCTGTAATAGGTCTTTGGTCGCGACCCTTTTGCCACCTGGAAAAAACACGATATGGATGGATATTGCTGTAGTTACTGAATTTATGTATTTGTGTACATCTTACCAAAGATGTTCGCAGGTATGCAAGAGAGGTATGTATAAGGGCAACAAATCTATATCACATAAGGTCTCATAACGATTTAGAGCCAATAAAGCCCACTTTTCTGCTGATGGATGAGGTACTGGTGACGAAGTGCAAGCAACCACCAAACGACATAATATTAATAATACCGGTTTGGAACGATCCATGAAAATTTTATTCAGTAGGATAAAACTGTTTTCCAATATGGAGATGCATACATCATTCCGATTACGTTCGTCTAATAATTGGCATGCTTTTGATAATTCGTTATCTTGTAAAAAGTTCAAGAATATAGTAGTCGATCTTAGTACAGAATTTCGGGCAATGTGCATTAGGAGCTCTTCGAAAGCTTGTCCCCTCTCAGCGATTAACGACGCGGAGAAATTCCCAACTAAAACCTTATTTGGGAAGTCTATGTTGGCCATTTCATGAGGATGGTCTCGTTTCAGACTTTGATACATATCCCGAAAGTCCGTATAACGCCTTTCTATTGTGGCCGGTTGTGGATCCATAGATATTCTCGTATCCTGTCGAACTGTAAGCTCATAGACAACATAGCGTTTGACCTTAACGACGTCCTCACCATCTGGTGGCATTATACGTGCCGATAAAATTTCAAATAGCAAAGCCGGGCTATTGTCCTCGGGAAGCGTTTCTTTACAGTACCGAGGTGGGCGCTCCCACAGATCTGAAGAAAATGCAAGAGTAATGGACATATAAATAATTTGGGGTGACGAATAACACTTGACTTGTTAATTACCTTTTTGTGTGGATTTCGTTTCAGAATCTTGTATGGTTAATGTACCCACTTCTATGCTATCGGGACTTTCTAAATCTTCTGGATCATCAGGGACATCAATGGACGATACATGTGTTCTTCGTGTCATTGCTGCACGCACTGCAAATAATGTTAATCGGTCTAATGTGTTTTTATAATAGATGGGTAAACGAATTTGTGTAATAAAGTTTGTTCTAATAACCATGTTGGAGAGAAACAATTTTATACGATTTGATGTGTTTTTCTGTTGCTGATAAATTGCTAAACAAATTTGTTTAATAAAGCTTATTCCAAAAACCACTAAAACGAGTTACAGAGGATTTTCCTATGCCGTATTTCGGAACACCAATATGTCTACTACCAATTATATGAAATAACTCAGTACTTTGTATTTTAAAAAATGTTTGTATTTAAAAGACATCATAAAATTATTCGATCAGTCAGTTGTTGATCTTACCTTCACTTTCATTGGCCTCTCTTGCAATTGCAACTGTACGTTGGTTGTTGGTTTTAAATGTAGATTTATTTACCTCCTCCAATTCCGAATTTTGGGATTCATTTTCACTTGCAATTTGTTGCCAAAATTTATTCAGTTCTCCTTTCAATATCTTTATGTCATTTTTCAATTTCTCCTTTTCTTCTAAATATTCTTCATCAAAATCCGTTTCAGATTCACTACTTGAATGGACGCTGACTGGCTTATTAATAATTCTTTTCTTCGTATAACGTTTCTTCCTAACTGCTCCCTTCTTGCTTTCATTCATTTTATTTAAATCTGAAATTTCGTGCTCTATTAATATTATTCAGGATATGATACTAATGTGCAAACAAATTGAAGAATAGCCTTTCGAATCATAAGATGAGTATATTGATGTGAGAGGTGGTCCAACCATGTAAACGACGTAAATTGTTAGTTACACCTTAACGTCAAGTTTTTTGCCCAACTTAATTTGACATTTCTTTATTTCAGTGTTTGACAAACTCAACCATGGAGAGGTGTTTAAGATCGTTGAAGCCTTTTACGAAAAGGGCGTTCAAATCAAACTGCTTTTCGTGCTCTTCGTTGTATTTTTGGTCAGCATAGTCGACCAAATGAGTCCACAATCGGGAGAATTGTGCGCAAGATTATAAAGGTCTTCTTGTGGCCAGAAATTGAGGATATATACCTGGACGATATGTGGTTGCAACAGGATGGTGCTACTAGCCACACAGCCAACGGAACAATCGCCGGTTGCGCGAGATATTCAATGGCCGTGTTATTTCACGTCATTGCGACATTAACTAGCCGCCATGATCATGTGACTTCTTTCTTTGGGAATGTTTATAAGAAAAAGTGTACGTCAGTAAGCCAAGAACAATTCAAGGATCAGATAATTCGGCACATTAACGACATTGAACCTAAATTATGTCTCAGTCATTGAAAATATGGACTATCGGATAGAGGTATGCAACGGAAGCCGTGACCAGCATTTAGCCGATAGTTTCTTTCACACATTATTGGCATAGATCCTTCTATCATAATTAAAAATATTAAGACATTCTCTGAAAACATTTAAAATTAATATCGTGCGTTTTGGTTGGATCACCCCATTATGGTGATCATTTTCACTTTTATAGATAATTATATAAAAGTATTAAGACATTCTCCGAAAACATTTAAAATTAATATCGTGCGTTTTGGTTGGATCACCCCATTATGGTGATCATTTTCACTTTTATAGATAATTATTTTTTAGTCAAATTTGCTGGTATAAAATGTCCATTACACAGCTTAATTCGATAAAAAAATTTCTTCAAAAATAGAAAAATTAAATTAGCTTTAACTATTTAACTTTATTTATACATAAATAGGCATTTTTGTATGATTATTTGAACTTTTTGTGATATATGTAAAGGGTTCTGTGATTCATATCGTTTAAAAATCTGGGTGAATAGCGATAAAATATTTACATACTGCACACCACAAGGTTTGAAAGTATCCATGTGGTGTAAAATATTTCGCGTTTCAGTTCTAATAACACGACTTGTTCATTGGTAAACGTATTTTAAACCACTTTTAAAAACAAACATTTAAAACAAAGTTCGAAATTTCAAATTTTGGATTTTAAAACCTAACACTGCACCCTACAAAATGCAATTGGTTATATAGTCAACTTTCCACTTTCGCATGCACATGTCAAAACAAAGAAACCTCCAACACATCTGAAATGACTCTCAAAATGCAAACAAATCGGCCATGTGATTGCAATCGCATTTCCCCTTAAATTGGCGATTGTGATTTCAAGTCGAAAAATGTATGTTCTGAATTCTTTTTTAGCACAACAATTTGGATTTACTAAAATCAAATTATTAATTACAGTGAAAAATAACTACAGCCATGTGTGCATTTTATTAAACATTAATTTCGAAGTCGCGCGTTTGGCCTCACATGGGCGAATAATGTACAGTCGCCCAATGACCTGGGACACTAGGGCTTAAAACACGGACCAATTCCCCAAAGATAAACAATGGTACTAATATAAAATGAAATTCTTTAGGATATTCATCTTTCGAAAAAACACAATTGCGTAAAGAAATCCCCGCAGGTCCTAAACCAAACAAAATAAAAAATTTAACAAATTAAAATATTTAAGGCCTAAAATATTCAAAATGTTAACATTGATTCTCACCAAATTTTAAGACCCGATTTCCACTAGATTTTTCCCTCTTTTAATCTCGTGGACATTTCCTTTCATTTGAGTGTCATATCGCCTACATGTGGGCCTTGGGGCTTGTTCAAGGTCCTAGGGCTGAGCATATTTTTGCCATTTTATGCGTCACTTCGGAGGTGGTGATGTTTTTTATTTGTTTTGGTATGTGCCCGCTAAAGAGCATTTTGCCTGGAAATTTGACTAAAAAAACAAAAATTTCATAACTCTTTGGGGGTTTTAATATACTGGTGGTGTACTATCATGTCCAATTGGTTTCGTTCGGGTTAGATTTGATGACCCACACACAAAAAAAAATTATTCAGTAGATGGCTTACTTTTTTATTAAATCCATAAATGTTTGACACCTCGTTCGATGTGACCTAATGTTTACTGTTCTTCATATAAAAATACGACGGAATTACTTAAAAATCACGGATTTAAAATGTCCATACACCGTGTTGTATGAGAATTACCTGTGTATCCTTAATGTGCTATGAAAATTCCAACAGTACCGTCACTTGCGTCCCGTGTTACTACAATTTGTATGTTTTTAACAACAGTTATTCACCAAACAATGAGAACAGAACAGAAGAATAATGAATAGAAACAAAAAACCCACACCCAAATCTGGAATAGTGTATAGTAGTGACTAATCAAAGCGTCATTGGCGATGTTTTTATGGAAAACAATTAAATGTAATTTACACACTCAGATTACTCTACGTAGTAGACCTTTGTTCACGGGGATTTTAGAAGTAGGTCACAAATGAAAATGCAACTTACTGCTGAATAAGACGAGAAGTTTAATTGTACTAACTGTTTTGCGGTTTCTGTTTTAATCCACAATCCACCCGATACATCGATAGCAAGCAAATGCACAAACAATACTGAACAGCTGTTAAATTAACAATGAATGATGGATGTGCATGCGTATGTGCAGATGAAATAAGTGACGGCAACGTTTGTGAAATTCCTCTCAACTAATTTCATAAGGGAAATGCAAAAGTTATTCCAACTTATGCAAATATCATACTTTTATGCAAACATTTTTTAACATTTATCGCGAGATTCATCCATTTCTTGTAAACGTTTTGGTGATCATTGGGAACAGTTCAAATATGAGGAGGACTGCACCAAAGAATGCGCTTTTGGTCACTCAAAGTACTTAATCTAAAGCTGAAGCTGAGTATAGACGATTGCCAGATCGGCAAACGTTATCAACCCTGTTAAAGTGCTGCAAATATACGGGCAATGTCAGATTGTTAGGCAAAGGTGAATTGACAGTTCAGACGATTGCAAGAAAACATTACAATTTCATATATTTACAATATATTTTGTAAATATTTATATGCAGGATTGCCAATAAAAAAACTACATTATAGACAGTGTTGCAAATAAAATGATTTTTGAACTTCGAACATACAACAATCAGCAAATTATCTCGCAATGACTTTTCTGCTAACGTTGCATAACAAAAATTGTATGTTCACACGGTTGTAAATTCACAGGGTTGCATTTTTCCGACATTTTTCTGGCAATGTTGTCCGATCTGCAAATCGTCTGTACTTACCTTGAGTATAGACGATTGCCAGATCGGCAAACGTTATCAACCCTGTTAAAGTGCTGCAAATATACGGGCAATGTCAGATTGTTAGGCAAATGTGAATTGACAGTTCAGACGATTGCAAGAAAACATTACAATTTCATATATTTACAATATATTTTGTAAATATTTATATGCAGGATTGTCAATAAAAATACATTATAGACAGTGTTGCAAATAAAATGATTTTCTGGCAATGGCGCCGTTGTCACATGCATAAACTTCGAACATATAACAATCAGCAAATTATCTCGCAATGACTTTTCTGCTAACGTTGCAAAACAAAAATTGTATGTTCACACGGTTGTAAATTCACAGGGTTGCATTTTTCAGACATTTTTCTGGCAATGTTGTCTGATCTGCAAATCGTCTGTACATACCTTAATACTTACCCCTCCAGCAGGCAACGGACACGTATTGGTTCTTTTGTTATATTGGGCCATTTTTCTCAGAATAGTTGGCCACAAGATTTCTCAGAATAGTGACACAATTTTTGACAATTTCTCAGAATAGTGACCACAAAAGGTTTCTCAGAATAGTTGACCACAAAAGGTTTCTCAGGATGGTGACCTCAGAATAGTTGACCACAAAAGGTTTCTCAGAATAGTTGACCACAAGATTTCTCGAATAGTTGACCACAAGATTTCTCGAATAGTTGACCACAAGATTTCTCAGAATATGTTGACAACACGATTTCTCGAATAATGAAAATTTTTTGAAAATTTCTGACAAGACGTAGCCAATAGATTACCGGCTACGACGACGTAGCTAAAAAAATATCGGCTACGATTTTTCACCTGACACCCAACTTCGAGATCAAGAGAAGAACTTAATTATCGCTGATTTTCGCGGAATGGATCTCTTTTGATTTGGATATATCAACACATCATCATCCATCCAGCAATAATAATGTATCGAAGCGCGTAAGTATGTTTTGATAGAGTGGTCAGTGTTTAGATGAACTAGTATGGGTGAACGAAAAGCAACAAGATAGATTAGGTTAAGATGCAGCCCTTATCCCTGGGGCGGAAGATGTGACTGTACAGAATAGTTACATGGATTCCCCCTTTTGTTTGTGTTTTTATCTCTTCATCTCTTGGAGACGACACATTATTTGGACTTTTCTTCTGAAACGAAATTTCCTTCGAAAATGTACTCCGTTTTCAAATGGTGGCATGATAAAGTCCAGGGTTAACGTCCATAAAAAGTGTCATAAAGTCCATGGACAATGCGACACATCATGGACAATAATGTCCACAAAAGCGATGTCACTACGTGGCGTGGCAAATACGCGGACATGCGTATGTGCGTTTATGATTTTCTCCTCTGGGGTATGTCCAAAGATGGCTACGCGGACCAAATTGTTTCTACGTGACCGGGATTGAAGATTTTCTCCTCTGAAGTACGTTTGAAGCCGCCTAAGCGGACAAAAGTGTTATAAGGACATGGACATTGTGACACTTTGAAAGTGCCATAAGGTCCATAGATAGTATGACATAACGTCCAGGGACATAATGTCCATGCCACCTTTCAAATAGTATGTCCATTTAAATGGACATACGCTTAAGATGCCTTTTGCGGCGCCTTATTATCTTTGAATAATTTTCCACTCGATTTCTTCTGCATTGCAGGTAAGCGCTAACAAGCTTGAGTGCCCTAGAACATTCTTCCCATTACTTTATCTCATATTTCGTGACATCGAAATGTTTTGAAACATCAAAGTTTACACGGGGCTGTCCTTTGAAGCCAAGTCATTTTCTCGCTCATTTACTCACTCCGCTATGTCCTGGCGTAATTATTAGTCGGTCTTGTCACAGGCCAGAATGGCGCTTTCAGACATTTATGTATTCATCATCATTTTGGTATGCATTATTGACCAATTAATTGACTACTTTTACCGAATCTGTCAACACACCCATGACCCACTTTGACATTTTGTTTGTCAAACTTATTGTTTGCCATGTCAAATGTTAGAACTCTTAGAGATGCCCTTAAATACCAGTGAATGCGTCCGGCGTCTGTCAAACTAGAATTCATCCTATTGTTTTCTGTGCATACAACAACACTTTGACAGACGCCGGACGCAATTCACCGGTATTTAAGAGATGCCCTTAAAAGTAAATTGAAACTTGAATGAGTAAAAAACCATGGACAATGCGACACATCATGGACAATAATGTCCACAAAAGCGATGTCACTACGTGGCGTGGCAAATACGCGGACATGCGTATGTGCGTTTATGATTTTCTCCTCTGGGGTATGTCCAAAGATGGCTACGCGGACCAAATTGTTTCTACGTGACCGGGATTGAAGATTTTCTCCTCTGAAGTACGTTTGAAGCCGCCTAAGCGGACAAAAGTGTTATAAGGACATGGACATTGTGACACTTTGAAAGTGCCATAAGGTCCATAGATAGTATGACATAACGTCCAGGGACATAATGTCCATGCCACCTTTCAAATAGTATGTCCATTTAAATGGACATACGCTTAAGATGCCTTTTGCGGCGCCTTATTATCTTTGAATAAATTTCCACTCGATTTCTTCTGCATTGCAGGTAAGCGCTAACAAGCTTGAGTGCCCTAGAACATTCTTCCCATTACTTTATCTCATATTTCGTGACATCGAAATGTTTTGAAACATCAAAGTTTACACGGGGCTGTCCTTTGAAGCCAAGTCATTTTCTCGCTCATTTACTCACTCCGCTATGTCCTGGCGTAATTATTAGTCGGTCTTGTCACAGGCCAGAATGGCGCTTTCAGACATTTATGTATTCATCATCATTTTGGTATGCATTATTGACCAATTAATTGACTACTTTTACCGAATCTGTCAACACACCCATGACCCACTTTGACATTTTGTTTGTCAAACTTATTGTTTGCCATGTCAAATGTTAGAACTCTTAGAGATGCCCTTAAATACCAGTGAATGCGTCCGGCGTCTGTCAAACTAGAATTCATCCTATTGTTTTCTGTGCATACAACAACACTTTGACAGACGCCGGACGCAATTCACCGGTATTTAAGAGATGCCCTTAAAAGTAAATTGAAACTTGAATGAGTAAAAAACTTTTAATAATTGTATTAAATATAAAATTTAGGTGCCTTTAAGAAATGAGAACATAGATAAAAGGAAAATTAAATTGTTTATTATTTGATTTTGACGAGCAAAAGGGTTATATTTGCGTATTTGTTGTTGGGCTAATGAGACTACCTTTCAACTATTGTATCATGGAAAATAATAATAAGAAAACAAATAATTGAAATATTGTGAATTTTATTTATGTGATCAAATATAATTTAAATTCATACTACGTAACATTTTTCGACAAAACAAAGCCCATCTACCAGAGGAATAGTTATAATAATGGATTCTGCAGAATTATTAACACAAAATAATGTAGACAAAACACAGGTATTGATAACAATGTTCAACATATTTAATAAATGTATTTAATGTATTTAATAAAATTTAATTCCAAATAGTTACCTCCTTTGCACCAGAAACGTATTCTAGCGTTCGTAAACCATTTCCTAATCACTTCCTGCAGTTTTCTTAACGAATTTTCCCTCCAATGCGAATCAAAATTTATCGAACTGGAAAGAAAACTTCAGAAGGTAGAAGCGTCTTTAACAATACTAGAGGCAAAGGTAAAAAAGAATAATAAATGTACGCACTTATATGGGTCTAATGGGCAATTTCACTCATAGCTGGCATCTATACCGGATCCGGAGAACAAGAAAAACAACAAATCATCGATGGAGGAGAAGGAACCAGAGACATTGAAGGGCCCCAACAACGAAGAAATCAAGACTGAATCTGCTAATGCAACTGCTGAAATTAAAATACCGATTTCCAATAGTATTCCAGCAAGCGAACATACCCTATACAAGAAATTCTTCAAGATGTTACAAGTTGGAGTTCCAGCTCCAGCAGTGCAACTAAAAATGCAATCCGAGGGCGTGGATCCAAATATTCTAAAGTATGTAGCAACGAAGTATGTTCTTATAAAATATTATTTATTTTGTATTATTCTCAGTAACCCACAAGCACTCATACCTCGGGAAGTTGAAAACGAAAGTTGATGTTCTCCAATGGTCTTAAAATGTGTCCATCAATTATTTTTACTGTGATCAACTCTAAAGTTTATCTGACAGAATGAACGACGTATCTTTAAGTTTGAAATTATAACAGCTTTGTATTGTTATTTTAAAGAAAATATTTTACCGTATAAAAGATTTCATTAATGTTTTAAAATATTTTGTTGCAGCAGTTTTGACTTTCGAGAGATATACCAATATGTTGAAAATAACGTAGGCTACTTAGTTTTTCGATTATCCGTCAAGTATAGTCGTTTTATCGGTTCGTAGTCAGTGCAGATGCTGTCAGAAACCGGACCATTATATTTACCCTTTGAAAATGCCCGTACGTGTTGCATGTCGTGTGAATTATCACATGCCCCATTCTACTAAAACTTTTTAAAACTTACAATAAATATGTACATATTTATAAAAATTGATTAATTAATTAAAAATCTTGTTACAAATCAACCCATGTTCGATATTTCTTCGTCAGTATAGTTAAATACCAATATCCCTCCATGGCTAAAACAGCATTTTGTCTAGAGGGTCTGCATTTATTCATGTCAAATTACATACTAGTTTTTGCAACCGGTTCAAATTCGAATGTGTATTTAACCAGAGTGCCGTGGTGAGCGTATAAAAGAAAAATTTCTGAACTTCGTTCGACTATTTCTGGCACAGTTTGTTTTCAGTATTTAAAAAAATTAATTCAGTGAAAAGTATTAAACAGTTTTTTTAGAGCCGTATTTTGAATAAAAAGAGGCCGGTGATCGTCTGATTATTCCTCTGGAGTATCCAAGCGAAGACTCGCTGCATTCCAAAATTAGAAAAAAATGGGGCCAACATTTTTTTGGATATCCGATTAAATTTAAACTTTACTAAAAGCTAGACCGTACTTTCCTATATTTGTTAAAGCACAGTTTAAAAACAGAACGGTTTTTTAGCTCTAATATACATATTTAATTTTAAATTCTTTCGCTCGAAATTTGAATGACCAGTTGGGGGCGGCTAAGCGTAACATCAAAAACAAAGCATGAGTATTCCCATAATCAGCCCATCAATGCGCAACTTTTGAACGTCGTCTTAGGTATGTTGCTCTTTTTTAATAAGAAACATTTCGGATTATTTAGTTCTTCAATTTTGTTTTTGGCTGCGGCATTCGAAATGATATTTTTATGTATTAAATCCAACATGCAAAGGGTTTTCAAATATTCACTTGTTCTATATTCATTATTGTTATTCCGGGTTACTGCCATGATTGGTAAAAGGATGACCGGCTTAATATTATTTTTCTTTTAAAATAATTTAAAACATTCGCTGGTAATTTCATCCATTTACATTTATAAAATAACCAATCATTATTAAAGCTACGTTTTTAATTAAAACAAAGATGCCGACTGCTTTTTTTGTCTCGAAAACACTTAGTCTTTAAAATGATTTCGAATGATTTTTATATTTTGTTTCCAACAAAAATTACAAAAAATTGTAATTTTGTACAACATAAAAAATGTACACACGATGTAAAAAACAACGTCGTCTCCTGGCGATCAGTGTTGTGGGGCGAATAATTTAGAACTGAATCATTTGACCCTTGCGTTTCTTGTCACCACCCAATTCGAAATGTTTGCAACGTTTCAATGGGGATTGTTTGCGGTACTTGCATTCGGTGCATTCCATACGCAACACAATCTTTTTGGTTGTCTTAGCCTGGAAATTGAGGAAGGAAAATAGAGAAAACGTATTAGTCTCACGCATAAATACACAAAGCATATAAGAATATACGATACAAACTAAAAGGAAACAAATGTTCAAATCTTCCGGTAAAAAGAGACAAGCCCTTTATTAGGCCAACCGCTATTGTTTAACCATAACAATTTGACAAACGAAACGTTTATTAATCTGGCATATATTTATCCCACCAAAATGCTTAGTTTATCATTGAGAAACAACAGCAAACTGGTTCTACGAATATGCCTTGGAGAGTATTCCGGAATATTGGAATATACGGTTGTGAACTTGACTTACCTTCTTTCTGAAGATGGGCTTAGTTTGACCACCAAAACCTTGTTGTTTTCTGTCGTAACGACGTCTACCTTGGGCACCCTTACGCTCCTTGGACTTCTTGTACTGGGTGACTTTGTGCAATTTGTGGCACTTGCACTTCTTGCAGAAGGTGCGACGTTGTTTTGGTACGTTTACCTAAAAAAAAAATTTAAAAGGAACTGTAATAGATTCAGCCGACCACTTCACACCACACTAGAAGCTTTAAAATTTAATCAGAAAAAATCCAAAACATTGTGATCACTTTTTTTAAGAACTCCAGTTCCAAATATAACACAATTTTGATCGATTGTTTTTATATTTACATTGTAATATTTTTAAGAAATATTTTGATAATTTCTTTCAAAAAATAATCCGATTTCACATAACGTATGTTCAAATATTCTTTTGAGCGACATCGCATTGATGTTTTGTGATTTTTTCATTAAATTTCACATAAAACTTTTTAGCACATACCATCTTGACGAATTTCAGTTGTCAAAGAAAGAAACGAAAAGAAAGAGAGGGGTAATAACGGATACGCCACATGTGTCAACAAATGTCAAATAATGTTCGAAAATCGAATATAACTGTGTTTATGTTTATTAAACACATCCTCTGCGTACAGTGCTGTATTTGGTATTCTGTGTGTAAGAAAGTACAGTAATGGACATAAGTATGCTTGTATAAAATTTGTCGTTGTTTATAGGAAAATATGTCAAATAAAAATAAACTTATTTTCACTGCCAATAAAATAATTTTTGTAAATAATTAATAGAGCTACTTACAATCATGTATAAAAGGTCGAATAAAACTGTACAGTAGACGCTCGCAAATTAGAACCGTTTTGTGTTTGATGCAATTCTAATTTCTGAATTATTCTAATTTCTGGACGTTTTTTTCGAATAAAAAATAAAAAGTTGAGTAAACTTACCTCCTAAAACTAAAATAAAACACTTATTTTTTTAATTCAATTTTTTTGGATAAAAACAAGAAAACAAAACGTAACAATTCAGTACAATACATTAAATGTATTCTTTTAAATTAAGTAAAATAGTAAAAATTAAGTAAAATAGCGAAACTTTGGACAAGTAATGATAAATAAGAAATAAAATGATAAATTAGTAGCAAATAAACATAAAATAAAAATGCTCCAGCGGGCAATGTTACGGCGGCGCTAAAGTTAATTTACGGTTAAGTCTGCCTAACCCGGCCTTTATTGCTTGCCTCCTGATATGTGTGGGAAACAGCATTTAATATTGCGGTTCTATGTGATTTGATGTAGCTGATTGAAGATGTTGTCACATTAAAATCTAGGGCTAACCATATATAATTTGGTGATTCCCCTTTTTAGTTTTATGTGCTCTGTTCAAACAGCAAAAACGCTCGGAAATTAGAATTTTAAATTGGAAAAAATTACCTCGTGTGAATCAGCACATAGGAATCTAATGGTGTTTTTTTAGTTTGCTATCGTTTGTGGAAATCTGCACTGTGAACGTATTTCGTTTTATTTTGTAAAAAGTTTCGCACTCGCACTGCGCAAAAATGCTACATTTTTACAAACATATGTTTTTCTGCGTCAAGTGAATAACCTTAATATCCTTTTTTGTGGTGTCAAAGTATTTTTTCTATTGAAGATGTTTAATAGAATGGTTTTTAAGACCTTTCGGATTTGATTTAATAAAAATAATATTAAGAGAAAGGTATGAAATCTTTATTTGTGTCGATAGAACGGTCTATATAATTCAATGTTTTACGATGAAAAACAACGTTTAAAGATGAAAACACGATAACAGCTGAGCTCTCAAAAACAGTGTTGCCAAAAACCACCCATTATTTTTTTTTTTTTGTTTTGTTGTTCTCCTATGCAGGGAGATGTTGGTAGAATATAGAACTATTCATATACCAGGGCTTGTTTCACGCACCCATTATTTATAGCCTATTTCTCTATGTCGAACGACAGCAATGCGAACGAAAAACAGCTGACTTTAGACCTACAAACTGGCATCAGCCAGTATGTTTGCATAAGCTTTGTCGTTCGAATACCTTTTAGTAGGTCTAAAATCAGCTGTTTTTCGTTCGTATCGCTTTCGTTCGACAAAGAGAAACAGGTTGTTAGGTGACGCATTGAAGTATACTTTGTTTATATCGAGTTAAAATGTTGCCTTTTTGTTTTCGATTCTGACCATTAAAAATACAACAGTACAAGAGGGTGTAGGCGACATTTTAAAAATGCTGCACTCTGACACGGCAACATAGTTTTTTTTAGAAAACAATAACAATCTCCAATCTAAGTTCCGATTAGCATGAGGCGGTGTTTGTAGGAGAGAGGGGCTGCAAAGTGCGAAAAAACACAAAACCGATTGCAAGTACGAGAAACTTTTTTCACCCACTGTTCCGCCTGCCCTCTCTCCAACAAACACGGAATTGCCTCAAAAATTGCCTTTTGTGTTGAGGGTCGAACAAGAAACTACTACAAATGTCAAAATCCCCACACTACTTTACACGTACACTTCTACACCCAAAAAAAAAAATGTTTGCTGTTAATAACAAACACCATCTGATAATTTTCAGCAAACATTTTTTCTGCTAATACATCAAATTTTCTGCTGTAATAGCAAAAAGTTTGCAGTTTTGCATTAGCAAAAGCACTGCTGAAAAAATTTGCAGTTTGCTGAAAATGTTTGCTGTTAATCAAAATATGTGAAAATAAGACAAAATTTGCAATAATTTACATGATAAAGTTCAACTTCCATTGAAAATCAATATGGTTAAGGTCATTCGTGCGATGAGAAAAGTATATTTTGAAAAAAAAAAATTAAATAATTTGTTGGTGATATATATTTTCCGAGTTACGGTTCTCAATATTTTTATTTTTTCATTGGATTTTATAACTATTGGAAATGGGAGTCGAATAAAACTGCAAAAAGTAAAACACAAATCGATAACGAATATGATTTGACGTGGAAATAGAGCGATTTCAAAACCTTATTGCCGGACATACAATTAAAATTAATGTATTGTGTTTAGATTTTAGTTTTATATTTTAATGAAACCAAAGCTAAACATTAATTTTTTCAGTGCGATTTGAAAAATGTTTATAAAGTACTGATTCACACAAGGCAATTTTTTTCAAGCAAGTGTCAAAGTTTGTAGGAGAGAGTGGCAGAGAGCTCTTTCCGCCAGCCTCTCTCCTTCAAATTTGGTCACTTGCTTGGAAAAAAAAGTTAAAAAAACAAAAGAATTTCTAAAGAAAATTTCGCAAGATTGTATCATCCTGTGCAAAGACGATTTTTAAACTTGAAATTATATCTGAAAAATGTTGTTGCCACAGGACGCCAAATACTTGTGAAATTTTCGGTTTGAAATGGAAAGTCCCGATTTACGCGTGGCGATTTTAATATTCTCTAATTCTCTTTTGAACTTGCCTCTGCGTTCCCACGGCTATTCCTGTGTGTATTGTTGTTGTTCCAAAGTGCGAGTGAAAAACGAATCGTTCAGTCCAGTACGTCCAGATTTACACTAGGCAAGTTTTTTCAGTAGCTTATCATCAAATTCTCTTTTGAACTTGCACGAAGAACTCAAAACGTTCAGGGAGAGTTTTTTCCTCCCTCTTGCCGACTGTTCCTCTTTCCAACAGAGTAAATCCGGAGAGTTTTTTTCCCCTCCCTTTTCAACTGCCACCTCTACAAACACCGTTAAGCCGCTGATAAAATTGCCTCGTGTAAAGCGGGAAGAACATAGACCCCATCAACACACGCGGCAATTTTCCAAGGCAATTTGGTGTTTATAGAAGAGAGAGGCATGCGGAAGATAATGGGGAAAGTAGATTATTGTACTGCAAACACCGAATTGCCTCGCGTGAATCGGGACATAGACATGCTTCATTACGGGAAAAAAGAAAATTAAAAAAAGAAGCGGCGTTTAATGTATATTCCTTTTCATTGAAACCAATTTTTCCATTAAAATGTGCTTGTGACAAGTTATACATATATTCATATTTGTGCAGATGACAAAAGCTCATATTAAATCTTGTTTTTTTGTTTTATTCGATCCGCTGTCATAGTACATATTTTGTTTTTGTACTCAGGCTCAAGATCGTTATTTTTGTTTACAGTATATTAAAACAACTTTGTTAAAAATTAAAGAAGAGGTGACATGTATTGGGGGCGGTTGTAATGGTTGGATAGACAGATCTGTTTCGGGACCCACCAAACTCCCATTATCAATATCCTTATTACAACGATTACTTCAGTCGAAATTATTAAATATATACGCACAGTCTAGTATCATTAAACGAGAACTGTTTGATAAAGGCGCATATCTCCAAAAAAAAGATAATTCAGTAATCATCATCCCTCGTACTTGCACCAACTTCCACTCTCGTGAGTCTTTCCAATGTAAAGAAACAGATCTGTCTATCCAACCATTACAACCGCCCCCAATACATGTCACATTTTTCCGGACTTAGTCCCGATTTACACTGGCTGAATGTTCAGCAGATTATCGGCGTTTCGTAGGAGAGAGAGGCAGTCGGCAAGAGGGGGAAAAAACTATCCCGTACTCGGGCTTATCGGCTGAACGTTTTGTGTTTTTCACCCGCTCTTTGAAACAACAACAATTCACACAGGAATATCCGAAACAAAATTACGTGTCTAAACGCAGAGGCAAGTTTAAAAGAGAATTAGCGGATAATCTGCTGAAAAAACTATCCTAGTGTAAATCTTGACTTATTTCGCATATCAAAAAAAAATTGACAGACGTGATATGCTTTCACTAGCATTCAAGAGCAGCACTCTTTGACAGACATTGTGCGGCGAAGTCGGCTATTTAAGTAGCAGCGTTTAAAGAGTAAAATATTTTACGCCGAATAAAATTGAAATTTTCGTTCTGTTTGTTAATTCGCATTACAAAGGCATTCTGCTGGCGGAGTAAAGAAATCTTTTTGGCAAAGAGATCACATCCAGCAAAGAAGATAATGCAAATGATTTTAATGAGTAAAACGATTCCGGGGGACAGCTTCGACCACGCTTGCAAATGGCTATAGAAAGAAAGGCGAAATTGTGTATGCCTTGGAAGGTAGAAGGCACAGGACTGAAAACATTGAACGGTGGATGGGTGTTTACGATTTCATAATGAAATGCATAGGGGATGTGGCACACAAAGAACCACGTTATCGATTAATTAAGTCGGAACAGGTAAGCGTACACAAATTGCAAATTAAATTCACTATGATTGTAAAAGGCTTATTTCTGGTTGTTATCACGATTCTCTGCTTAAATACGGCTACAAAAGATGAACTAAGATTTCCTAGCAAATATATGCTGCCCATACAGATATCTTGTGATAGCGATGGACTAGCAATTTATTTCCTTGTCTACATTTCCAAATCGCATACACCTCTTGGAAGTGAGACCCTAATGAAAATACCTGCAACAACTCGTAAGTAAGTTGTTTTCCTTTTTGTGATTCGTTTACCGAAATGGCAACATTGATTTTTTACTCCATATGCTCCAACGATGGTCGCTAATATCCGAATCACGAATCAACCTTTTGGCTCCGAAAAAACTCGGGATAATGTAGTCTAATTTGGATATAATCCATGGATAAGATTATTTTGCCCAATGATATGGCTCTGGACATGTACAATTACTGTGTCTATAGGTTGAACCCAACGCATTGGCCAACATTGACAGGGTTCGCGTCGATCTCGTACGATTTATGTTCTTTATATTTATCCTTCGGAAAAAAAGAAGATAATTGTTAATGCCACTGACCGGTATGTATTGTTTGTAGATACTCCTGTTGCTGGGCTGAATAACTGCAGGTTGGAATTATGGTTGATATACTCTTCTTAAATATCGGGAAAATATAACATTTGTATTTCTTTTATTAAAATAAAAAAGAAAAAGACGTATGCTAGAATAACAAAAATAGTTTGTTCTTCCAGCCGCTTTTTCCTGTTAAATAATTGCAAAATTGTTTGTTAAAACGACTGTTTTAGTTTAAATGCATGCAAATTTGTGTTCTAAAATAACAACCATAGGGTTGCTAAAATAACAGACGAAGTCTGCTTTCCCTTTTTCAGCAGACACAGACTGTTGAAACAACAAACAATTTTGCTAATGATACTCACAAAATTATTTGAGTGTAGACAAATCACACTTAATCTTGATTCTAATAACCCCTATTGTATATAAAGCGTGACCCATTTCGAGGTTCCCTACTTTTTTAAAGAAAAAAACAGAAAATTCAAACTGAATGGGGAATGTTTATTATCATTTGAAAGAACATTCTTTGGCATTTATTTTTTGAATATTACGTCGATCAAATGTTGGGCGCGGCTGCGTTTCAGATGGTCCATCCGTTGAGTCCAATTTTCGATGACTCGTTCGAGCATTTCAACTGGTAACTGGCGAATGACACGCGTGATGTTTTTCTCCGAGGCCTGAATCGAAGCGGGTTTGTCCGCATAAACTTTACATATCCCCACTGGAAAAAGTCTAACGGTGTGATATCACACGATCTTGGTGGCCAATCGACCGGCCCAAACGTGAAATTATCTGCTCACCGAAGTGTTCTCCCAATAAATCCATTGATTGATGCGATGTGTGGGAAGTGGCGCCGTCTTGTTGAAACCAAATGTCGCCGAGATCACGAGCTTCAATTTCAGGCATCAAATAGTCGGTTATCATGGCACGATAACGATCACCATTGACGGCTACGTTCTCACCGGCATCATTTTTGAAGATATATGGACCGATGATTCCACCGGCCCATAAACCACACCAAACCGTTGTTTTTTCTGGATGAAATGACAGCTCTTGAATGAAGTGGCAGCTCTCTTCAGGTTGCTCTTCGTCCCAAATGCGGCAATTTTGCTTGTTTACATACTCATTGAGCCAGAAATGGGCCTCATCGCTGAACAAAATTTTGGCTCGAAAACGTCGGATCTTCTTGGAACTTTTCAAGAGCCCATAGAGCGAAGTGAAGCTTCAGTTCTTGCACAAACTGTATTTTGTATGCTTTCAATTTAAGATATCGACATAAAATGCGCAAGTCGTTCCATACGCTGAACGATTCACACTGAATCGACTCTCCACGGTCTTCGTGTACACTCTCAGCTACGGCCGCTAAATTTTTTTCAATGCGTGCTGACCGTGGTCTATTCGGTCGAATATTATCCAATAATGAAAGCTGGATCTCAAGATGGGTGATGGTGTTGCGAATAGTACGCTCAGTAGGCCGATTATGTTGACCATAAGTTGAGCGAAGTGCACGAAACACATTCCTCACAGAACTTGAATTTTCGTAATAAAGTTGAACGATTTGTAAACGTTGTTCTGGCGTAGATCTTTCCATGATGAAATGCCAAACAATACTTCACAAAAATAACATGACAGCATGACACGACTCACACGTGATCTGTCGGTAGTATATGACTGACAAATTGTCAGAACAACCAATTTTTTAAAACAGTTGGTTGTGGCAACTACAACAGATAATTTAAGCCACCATTTTCGTAGTTGGCGCAACCATATATGATTGTTGTCAACATGGAAGCAGAAGTATACCACAAGCAAAATATTGGTTGTCCTGATGGAATCGCATGATAGTAGACAGAACTACCAAAATTCGGTTGAGGCAACCAAACTGTATTCTGAGTGTAAATAACAACTCTTCACTATGTCGAACTATTTTTCCCTTTTCAATTGTCCTATGTATTCGCAGGGTCAGAGACCGTGACGAAGACTATGAGAGTCGATTTGGTGTATTAGTAAAAAAGTCTAAATGTATTGCTATTGTCTTCGCAAAACTGTCACGTGTAAATCTCAAGTTAAAACCCAAAACCTAAAGGTTATTTTCCCAATTTATTTAGTCTGAAGAATAATGAGTAAAACTCATTATAACTCCACTGTTATATTAGCTGTTTTTATAATTTATATTTTATTTCACTGCAAAAACACTCAAAGAATTTTGTGAGTATCATTAGCAAAAATGTTTGTTGTTTCAACAGTCTGTGTCTGGTGAAAAAGGGAAAGCAGACTTCGTCTGTTATTTTAGCAACCCTATGGTTGTTATTCTAGCACACAAATTTTCCTGCTACTATAGCAAACTAAAAGAGTCGTTTTAACAAACAATTTTGCTATTATTTAACTGAAAAAAGCGACTGGATGAACAAACTATTATTGTTATTCTAGCACACGTCTTTTTCTTTTTTATTTTCATAAAAGAAATACAAATTTTATATTTTCCTGATATTTGAGAAGAGGATTCCAACCTGAAGTTATTCAGCCCATGTATTGATAAGCGTTTCGAACTGTACGTACGCTTGAATTAAAAATGTAAATGAAAAATAAATCATTTAGTAAAAATGAATAGCAATAGGAGTATCTAAAAACAATACTTACCGGTCACTGGCATTAACAATTATCTTCTTTTTGTCCGAAGGATAAATATAAAGAACATAAATCGTACGACATCGACGCGAATCCTGTCAATGTTGGCCAATGTGTTGGGTTTAACCTATAGACACGGTAATTGTACATGTCCAGAGCCATATCATTGGGCAAAATTATCTTATCCATGGATTACATCCAAATTAGACTACATTCGGGCTTGTTCTGAAATCACGCGATTTGATATCACGGTGGTTTAGTATTATCACAGATTTTAAAATCACTCTTGGAGGTTTCGAAAATCGTCCGATTTTGGTATAGTTGGTTTAAATTGATTGTTGTTTACTTTAAACAATAAATCGTACCATTTCCGAGCACCAATAATGATTTTAAAATCGATGGTGTTTCGAAATCACCGTGATATCAAATCGCGTGATTACAGAACAGGCCCGATTATTCCGAGTTTTTTTTGGAGCCAAAAAGTTGTTTCGTGATTCGGATATTAGCGACCATCGTTGGAGCATATGGAGTAAAAAATCAATGTTGCCATTTTGGTAAACGAATCACAAAAAGGAAAAATACTTACGGGTTGTTGCAGGTATTTTCATTAGGGTCACACTTCCAAGAGGTGTATGCGATTTGGAAAAGTAGACAAGGAAATAAATTGCTAGTCCATCGCTGTTACAAGTTCTCTGTATGGACAGCATATATTTGCTATGAAATTTTAGTTCATCTTTTGTAGTCGCATTTAGGTAGAGGGTTTTAATAGGACACTGCTTGCTGAGAATCGTGAAAAAACCAGAAATAAACCTTTCACAATCATAGTGTATTTAATTTGCAATTTGTGTACGCTTACCTATTGCGACTTGATTAATTGATAACGTGGTTCTTTATGTGCCACATCCCTTATGAATTTCATTATGAAATCGTAAACACCCATCCACCGTTGAATATTTTCAGTCCAGTGCCTCCAAGGCATAAACAATTTCGCCTTTTCGGGAAATATTAAACCGATTTCTTTCTTTAGCCATTTGTAAGCATGGTCGAAGCTGTCTCCCGGAATCGTTTTACTCAATAAAATCATTTGCATTATCTTCTTTGATGGATGTGATCTCTTTGCCAAAAAGATTTCTTTACTCCGCCAGCGGAATGCCTTTGTAATGCGAATTAACAAACAGAAGGAAAATTTCAATTTTATTCGGCGTCAAATATTTTACTCTTCAAAGGGTGCTACTTAAATAACCGACGTCGGCGCACGATGTCGGTCAAAGAGGGCTACTCTTGAATGAAAGCATATTACGTCTGTCAATATTTATTGATATGCGAAATAAACATTTAATATGAGATTTTGTCATCTGCAGAAATATGAATATATGTATAACTTATCACAAGCACATTTTAATGAAAAAAATTGGTTTCAATGGCAAGGAATATAAATTAAACGCCGCTTCTTTTTTAATTTTCTTTTTTCCGTAATGAAGCATGTCTATGTCCCGATTCACGCGAGGCAATTCGGTGTTTGTATAAGATAAAGACACAAAACGGTTTGCCACTACAACGGTTTGCCACTACAAGAATCTACTTTCCCCATTATCTTCCGCATGCCTCTCTCCTACAAATACCGAATTGCCTTGGAAAATTGCCGCGTGTGTTGATGGGGTCTATGTTCTTCCCGCTTTTCACGAGGCAATTTGATCAGCGGCTTAACGGTGTTTGTGGGGGTGGCAGTTGGAAATCGTACTCGACTGAACGTTTTGTTTTTCATTCGCACTTTGAAACAACAACAATACACACAGGAATAGCCGTGGGAGAATTAGAGAATATAAAAATCGCCACGCGTATGTCGGGACTTTCCATTTCAAATCGAAAATTTCACAAGTATATGCCGTCCTGTGGTCTTGTGTTTTTGCATACAGAAGACTTAGTCCTGGATCCCACGAGGCAATATTTTCCAAGCAAGTGACCAAATTTGTAGGAGAGAGGCTGGCGGAAAGAGTTCTCTGCCACTCTCTCCAACAAACTTTGACACTTGCTTTAAAAAAATTGCCTTGTGTTAATCAGGACTTTATAAACATTTTTACAAATCGCACTGAAAATATTAATGTTTAGCTTTGGTTTCATTAAAATATAAAACATTAGAAACTAAAATCTAAACACAATACATTTTTGTGCATTTTGAGTTAGGAGTTGATAATATGGGTTTCAAGCATGCTCTTTTTTTCTGCTAACATTTTTTCCCTATCTCGTCTGGTTTTCGAGATATTGGTAGGGTAAATCCATTTAACTCTGAATTACGGGAAATAATTTTCATTTTTTTGTTCTATGTCTCAATTTTTCTATTGCCCTATAATTTTTAATCTCTATTTTACGTTCTTTCGATCACAATATGTGAATTACTCTTCTTCCACACCGACCCTCTCTGTGGTCCATGTAATACAAATACGAAAAAATATTTTAAAAAAATGTGGATATGGACCAAAATTCCATTTACAAAAATTGTTATAATTTGCTTATTTTTGAAAGTAATGGCAAAGAAATGCCTGAGACTCAGTTCTGTTTGTGACTTCGCTTAATACAGACGTATTGTGCTCCGAGTTATTGATTTGTTTATATACCGTTACCACACTGCTTTGTTTACATTCAGTGCAGTCCCATTATTTTTTCGCTTTTGTTTTGATAACTACATTTGTTGTTAAAGTCAAGTGATAGAGAAAAAACTCCCACGTGGACCTTTGGTCACACCATGGGGAGAAAGAAGACTAAAGTCTCCAGGTCGTTAATATCGACTAATCAAATGGATATTCATCTGAAAAATCAGAAGAGCTCGTTAAGACGGGGCAACTCTTTTGAGTTATTATCCGGGAATATGCAATTTGATCCAACACCTTCAACAAGCAACAGGGAGCTTCCTGATATATCTAAGCCCCAAAAGCCGCCTCCAGTTGTTATTGATGCAGCATCAGCCGATTTTACAAAGGTTATCGACCACATTGGTACAAATGGTTATTTTTTCCGAAGAACTTCCTTGGGAACAAAAGTCTTTTCTAATGATATGGAGAAATATCAAAATCTCTTAAAGGAATTGAAATCCACTTCATTCAGATATTTTACACATAAAATCAAGGATAATTCATTGTATAAGATGGTACTTAAAGGGCTTCACAAAGTCCCAACTGAACTGATTGCGGAGGAACTTGAAACCAACCACGGTGTAAAATGTGTTGACATCCGAGAAATTATAACCGCAAAATCTTCTCCAAATGATGCATTATATTTGCTGACTTTCAACAGAATACATGTTAATAAGAAGATTCTACATTCAATAAGATATATTCGACGAGTTAAAGTTGTTTGGAAAAATCAAAAATCAAGCCCTGACAAAGGCCCAACCCAATGCCGCAAATGTGGACTTTATGGCCACGGCACGGAAAATTGTCATCGTCAACGAATTTGCTTTTTGTGTTCTAGTATAACTCATGATACCGCTTACTGTCCTATGAATAATACCCCTGGAGGGAAAATTTTCAAATGTTTTAATTGTGTGGCAAAGGGGCTACCCGATTTTGTACACAGAGCTGACGATCCCAATTGCCCCTGCAGAACCATGTATATTGAAGCTCGTTTGAATGCTACACAACGAAACACAACCAACCAAGGAAGAGTTGCTGCAACACATTTTGTAACTTCACAGGGTAACCAACAACGTAATGTATCGACAGCTAACAGATCACAAGCTATGCCAGCAAGTAGTAACCAAACATATGCTGGCCAACTCAAACATCATAATGATCTTTTCTCTATGGAAGAACTTTTCACTATATTCCAAAACGCTACTGTGGAATTAAAAAAATGTACCAACAAATTGGATCAATTGAGTGTAATAGTTAATTTACTTAAGTATGCAGTATAACTCAAATTTGAAATTTATGTTTTGGAATGCTCAGGGCATCAATTCTTATTCTAAAAAATTACAATTGCAACATGTCTTAAGAGATAAGTATATAGATATATTATTTTTAAGTGAAACATTTCTAAGTGAAGGAAATAGTTTTTCTCTCCCAGGTTACCGTATATACAGATGTGATAGAATTACAACTGGAGGTGGTGTTGCGATTGCAGTTCGAAGCTATCTGAATACCACACAGCTACCAACCTATCGCACATATAACATTGAAAATGTCTCTGTGGATTTAAAAATACATAATCGTTCTTTAGTATTAACTGCTGTCTATTCTCCAAGATACAACGCCAAGTTTAAAGAAGATCTACGTAAAATTATACCATCTAACAAAGATTTCATAATTTGTGGTGACCTAAACGCAAAACATTCCAGCTGGAATTGTTCTCAAGCAAATACTTCTGGAAATATACTTTTTAATCTACAACTAAGTTCCAATTTCTTCATATACCATTCAGCTGGTCATACGCGTTACCCGCAAAGCAATCGAGGAACGCCTTCGACAATTGATTTGATGCTCACGAATACGAACCTTTTGATATCACCACTTCTCTCTCATGAAAGTATTCTACCATCTGACCACGTTCCCGTAACTTTTTCGATAGAAGCAGAAATAGAAAATAGCAACCTAATGAGCATTGATTTTAAAAAAGCTAATTGGACCCAATTTCAAAACAACGTAGAGTGTTTACTCTCACTACCAAACATTAATCTCAACACATTTACATCAGCAGAACAAGTTGAAAATGCTTTAACAAGACTTATTGGAATAATAAATACATCTAAGGCATTACTCCCGAGGAAAAGATTTTTTCCTACAAACATAAAACTCTCAAATAACACTTTGTTATGCATTCGCATGAGAAATATGTATAGACGTCAATTTCAAAGAGCTTGTAATATAAACACTAAAAAAGCTTTAGCATCTATAGTAAAACAAGTAAATAAACTTGTTGATACCAACATCATTAATGATAACAACCACCACTGGAGTATGATATTGTCGAGGCTTCCAAAGGGTTCAAAAAGATTCTTTCATATAACTAAGGCGTTTAAAGGCAAAAAGCGGAACTACATTACATCCCTGAGACACAATGGTGAATTGTTCTCATCGGACGAGGATAAAGCTAAGCTCATAGCAAATCAATTTGAAAAAGCTCATTATTTGACGGAAGATATGTCTCACACTATTGAGAGGAAAGTATCAAAAATTATTCGAAATCTTGATTCAACTAATATAACAAATTTTAATCCTGAAGAATCGGTAACTGAGAATGAAATTAAAACTCACATTAAAAATTTAAAAAATAATAAAGCGCCAGGTTTTGATGGTATACCTAATATTATACTAAAAAAACTTCCGGGTAAAGCTATTACGTTTCTGAAAAACATTTTCAATGCATGTTTTAAATTTGGTCTGTTTCCTTCTCATTTCAAACGAGCAAAGGTTGTTGCCATACCCAAGCAAGGGAAAGATCCAAGAGATGCTAGTAGCTACAGGCCCATAAGCTTACTAAGTTGTTTGGACAAAATATTTGAAAGAATTATTCTCTCCAGGATAAATGTGTTCGTTGAGGATAATCAAATAATTAACAAAGAACAGTTCGGATTTAGGCAACAGCACTCTACAATACATCAGGTCAAAAGACTAACTAATATCATCAAACAAAATAAACGTCAAAGACTCTCGACGGGGATTATCCTGCTAGACGTAGAGAAAGCCTTCGACAGCATATGGCATGACGGCTTAATTTTCAAATTGAAAAAATATGGATTTCCTCTTTATATTATCAAAATTATTCGTTCATTCCTTAAAGATCGGACGTTCCAAGTAGTTGTAAATAATTCCAGTTCATCCATACGTAAAATACCAGCTGGTGTTCCACAGGGCGCTGTTTTATCCCCAACATTATACTCTCTCTACGTCGCAGATTTTGTGCCCAGAAAAGGATCTACAATCGCTTTATATGCTGACGATAAAGCATTAATCGTGAAGGGTAAATTGTCGAATTCTATAGTCAAAAGACTTGAAAAAAGCCTTAAAACATGTATGCAGTTCTATAGGAAATGGAAGATTAAAATAAATGTGAACAAAACGCAAACTATATTGTTTCCGTTTAACAAATCTTATAAAAGGATACCCTCGATACAAGTACATCATGAGAATAATGTCATACCATTTAGTTCTTCTATCAAATATCTTGGTGTCGTTATTGATAATAAGTTAACTTTTCAGAAACATATTGAATATGCAACAGACAAAGCTATAAAATGTTTCCGCTGTCTTTACCCACTATTGAACAAAAAGTCAAAACTGAGATCCGACAATAAGATAATAATTTTTAAGACCATAATAAGACCAATAATGCTCTACGGTTGCCCTGTTTGGGGTAGTGCCTCAACAGTTCATATAAGGAAACTACAAGTACTTCAAAATCGAGCTCTCAAAACCATTTTTAAGCTTAATCGTTTATATCCTACGCGGTATCTTCACACCAACTACTGTCAACTGACAATAAGGGAGGTTATCGATGCGCAGAGTCAAGCATTTTTTAGTAAATGCAGACACTCTGACTACGATCTTATACGAAGTATATCGGAACACACTCTTTAATTTATTAAAAAAATTATTTGTAGTGTTATTATAGGATGCTTAGCTCTCACTATAAATATATCTAGATAATAGACAGAGGTTTTTACTATCTTTTTTCCTTTAGTCACTGCTATTTGTAAATGTTAATATTTAATTATTTTTATGATATACATGTTGCAATATTTTTTCTAATAGTATCTCATAGACTAAGATTTAAAATTTATTATAATAATAGTACATAATGATAGAGCAAATAAATAAAATAAAAAAAAAAAAAAAAAAATGCCTGAGACTCGTACAAACACTGTTGGGACCCTACGGAATAAAAAGCGTGTAACTCATCGGCCCCGTTTTAACTCAAACAATAAATTGCGTTTTTCTCCGATCATACAAAATGGCGTATGGAAGAAAATAGCATTAAGCCGACGAATAGATTAATTTTAACTGTATGCCCGTACTTAGATTTTGAAATCGCTCTATGTACACGTCATATCATATTCGTTATCGATTTGTTTTTTACTTTTTGCAGTTTTATTCGACTCCTATTTCCAATATTTATAAAATCCAATAGAAAAATAAAAATATTGAGAACCGTAACTCGGAAAACAGATATCGCCGACAAATTCGGGTCTGTTCTGAAATCACGCCGATTTGATATCACGGTGATTTTAAAATCACCGACGACTTAAAATCACTTTTGGAGTTCGAAATCACCCGAACATAATAGGAACAATCTTTTTTGGGAGGCTATGAATAATAAACCGCATGATTTCGAAATAAAACAGTGATTTTAAATCAACGGTGATTTTAAAATCACAGTGATATCAAATCGTATTGTTACAGAACAGACCCGATTATTAAATTTTTTTCAAAATATACTTTTCTCAGCGCACGAATGACCTTAAACTTTTTGATTTTCAATGGTAGTTGAACTTTATCATGTTAATTTTTGCAACTTTTGTCTTATTTTCACATATTTTGATTAACAGCAAACATTTTTAAGCAAACTGCAAATTTTTCAGCAGTGCGTTTGCTAATGCAAAACTGCAAACTTTTTGCTATTACAGCAGAAAATTTGCTGTATTAGCAGAAAAATTGTTTGCTGAAAATTAGCCAACGTTGTTTGTTATTAACAGCAAACTTTTTTTTGTGTACATTAAATAAACAAATCGGTTGACAAATTATAAACAATCAATAAAAGACAATTTATTCCACAGGCCGCTCCTTCAATACGAGCTGGAGCTTAGGGCGTAAACCGAAAATACTCCCCAATACGAGCGTACTACAACAATATGCTTTGGCGAAGCCCTGGATCAATCATGTAATTTTACACAAAGTACTTGCATAGTTTTTAAATTATGTACATATTTCTAATTTTTTATTTTGATAACTGAGAATATTTATTATATTTTATATTTTTTGTTTTTATTGCTTTTTACATTTGTTTGAAAAGGGAGAGCAAGTATTTTCCTTCTCTCTTTCTTCTCGTCAGTACGGTCAGCTTTAGATTTTTTAAAAGTATCCATCGTACATTTGAAATCGCGTTTGTCTCATATTTAGCAGGCCGTCTTAAATATCATTTTCCAAGCAAGTGTCAACGTTTCTAGGAGAGAGAGGCAGGCGGAAAGAGCTCTCTGCTTCTCTATCCTACAAATTTTGACACTCGCTTGGAAAAAATTGCCTCGTGTGAATCAGGACCAAGGCAGCCGAACGTATTCACATCTTCGAGGGGTTGTTGGTTCAGTGTGAATCCGCTAGATATTGATGTGTTCGTCCTCATAGATTTAGTTTTTAAGGAGTTGATTCTCAATCCGATTTTCTCGTTTATGTCTCAATGTCTTCTAGTTTTGACTGCATGTCATCAGAACGGTGTGATAATAAGCAGATATCACCTGCGTAGTCCAAATACTCCAGTGTATTGTCGACTTGCATCGGCTTTAAGTAGCTCTGGTGATATATTGTCAATTCCTGGATATTTGTTACATTTCAGGCTATGGATGATCTGTTAAAGAAAAAAACACAGAAAATTCAAATTGAATGGGTAATGTTTATTATCATTTGAAAGAACATTCTTTGGCATTTATTTTTTGAAGATTATGTCTATCAAATGTTGGTCGCGTCTACGTTTCAGATGGTCCATCCGTTGAGTCCAATTTTCGATGACTCGTTCGAGCATTTCGACTGGTAACTGGCGAACGCGTAAACGTTGTTAAGGCGTAAGTCTTTCCATGATGAAATGCCAAACAATACTTAACAAAAATAACATGACAGCATGACACGACTCACACGTGATCTGCCAAACAAAAGGCTATTGAAAAAAGTATCGCTACTTGGATCACCCTATATATCCTACAGTTTCCTTTGCAGCTCATGTGAAACGTTCCATTATGCTGGGACAGTCGTTTGATTGATTTTGCGATGAGCGAAGAGTGTCGATAAAGGATTTAAGGCTGGTACACGGGGAAAATCACAATTTTTGACATGTTTAAACTGACCGAAAATATATTTGAAAACATTTTGTTGAAATATTATATATTGGTGAACAAATACATTTTATTTGCAAATCAAGAAATTTTATTTGGAACGAATATATTAATATATTAGAACAGAATATGTTTGCGAAATGACTTTCACAAATAAAATATGTGTTTACACACAAAATAAGTTATTGTTTAAGAAGTTTCTAAATATATTTTATTTAAAAAAAGCTTTTTAAAACCTTCTGCTCTTTTCGAATTTTAGTTTAAATTTTTCCTAGATTTCGTGTTATATTTTATAGTCACAAATTTCATAAGCAGCATTAGCTTTTGTTTTACAGCACTAATTTTTAATTGTAAATATTCCAATTCATCACATTTTTCAATCCATTAATGCAATTTATTCACTGAGCACTTCACTGAGTGGGGGTTGGTCATACATTTGGACTCGGTTGGAGCACTCTAAATGGGTCAAAGTGGGGACATCAGAATTTTTTCCGGGACATCAGAATTCGTTTTAGAGGTATGGTTCTTTCGGCAAAGTTTCTTATTTTGATCCCTAGAAAGAAAGAAAATATGGTAAGTCCACAAAAAAATGAAAATCATAAAAAGCAAATATGCTAAGTCCAAAAACATGAAATTACTTCACTCGTGTATTTTAATTTAATCTGGCGATTATTGGTACTTAAGCGGAGCAAATAAAAGAAGATTTCTTGCATTTACAGAATGCTAAAATATTAAAAACAGAAAAAGTTAGACATTTTTTTCTTCCTTCTGAACAATTTGTAAAACTGGACTTAGCATATTTCCATGCGTATCTAACGATAAACTTTCAAGCCGAATATGTTTGGGACAATATATCGGGTTTTCTAATAGGGACCTATCAACTTACGGTGGTCGCAACTTTAAGAGTGCTTACTCCAATTTTCGGCCGTAATAATCGTCCCCCGATAGGCTGTGTGTTAGGCCGGGTCGATTTGTGGGGAGGCAAAAAAAGTCGCCATTGCTCAGTGAAAATCGTATTCTAGGGATCAAAATAAGAAACTTTGTCGAAGGAACCATACCTCTAAAACGAATTCTGATGTCCCGGAATTTGGGTCGAACTTTTGGGTAAGGGCACACAGCCTATCGGGGGACGATTATTACGGCCGAAAATTGGAGTAAGCACTCTTAAAGTTGCGACCACCGTAAGTTGATATGTCCCTATTAGAAAACCCGATATATTGTCCCAAACATATTCGGCTTGAAAGTTTATCGTTAGATACGCATGGAAATATGCTAAGTCCAGTTTTACAAATTGTTCAGAAGGAAGAAAAAAATGTCTAACTTTTTCTGTTTTTAATATTTTAGCATTCTGTAAATGCAAGAAATCTTCTTTTATTTACTCCGCTTAAGTACCAATAATCGCCAGATTAAATTAAAATACACGAGTGAAGTAATTTCATGTTTTTGGACTTAGCATATTTGCTTTTAATGATTTTCATTTTTTTGTGGACTACCATATTTTCGTTCTTTAGTTTTTATTCATTTAAAAGATAACACAAGGGAAAAGGCTAGTGCTAAACTAAAATGCAAGAATATTTATTCTAGTACTATTGCAAATAACACAAAAACAAGTAAGAATTTTCAGTCGGGTGACCGACTAAGGTATATCCTCATTTTTTGAGCAATTTGCCCCGTGTAACCAAAGTTTTATTTTTTCAGTAATTCAAAGATTATTCTTAGAAATTTTAAATTTTCCTAAAACTCCTTTATAATTGAAATCGTATAATCTTTCATACCCACATATATTGATTGATGGATTGACAACAAATTATGACTTAGGATATTTAGAAATTTAAAATTAGTGCTTTAAAACAAAAGTTAATTATACATATGCCATTTTTAACCATAAGACATGACTTGAGATTAAGTAAAAATTAAAGTCCGCTAAGTTCTTAATATTTTTTGTACTAAAATGTATTTGTTGAAAATTCCTAAACAATTATTTTATTTTGTATTTAAACACATATATTTTAATAAATTAGTTCTCAAATATTTTTTGTTCTAATATATTAATATAGGCGCTGCAAATAAATTTTATTGATTTTCTAATAAAATTTACATATTTGTTCATTAATATATAATACTAGCTGGACCCGGTCCACTTCGTTGCCCCAGATTTAGATTTCCGATCCCGTCCATTTTTGAACAAATTTCAATTTCAGACAGACAAACAAACGATTTGCCACGCCCACATTTTCCCCGTCCACTTTTTGCAAAATTTTTTTTTCCAAAACCATCTCAGACAAAATAGCTTTCAAACAAAACAAAAAATTTTAAAATCGGTCCAGTAGTTTAAGCGTCTATAAAACACATACATACATACATACATTTCAAACAAAACTTAAACTAACATCTTTATTTCATGATCGTTTGTCCTTTTCACATGACTTTTAAAGTTACAAGGATAACAATTGCAATGTGGATCTAAAGGATGTTTTTTTAGACATGTGGTTTTCAGGAAGAAATAAAACGCATATAATTTAATGTTATGGCCAATGGTGGTTTGCCACTATGTTTTAACAATGATTTCGGGCAAGTGGCCGCCGCGGCTGGATCGAATAAATTCCAGCCGAGAGGCCCAATTTTCGACAACTTGGGGTTGTATGTCAGCAATAACGCGCCGAATATTTTTCCAAGGCGATTGACGCTTTCGTCGGGCTTATCTGCGTAGCCAAGCGACTTACATAACCCCACAAAAATTAGTCCAGCGGTGTTAAATCGCACGATCTTGGAGGCCACGCCAAAGGCCCACGAAGCGAGATAATGGGCTCACCAAAAATCTCTTCAATAAATTTATAAACATAAAATAAAAACACACGTTTAACTGAGCGTTAGAGCTAACGAAAGTTTATTTGTATGGAAATTTACAGCTATAACCGGTAGTTAGCTCTTAAGCCTAGTTTATTTATTTATTGTTAATGGCCCTAAGTATATCGCATCTATTTGTTATGCATTGAGTTTTGTTTGATCTTCATATTCCTTTATTTTATTTTTTAATTATTCAAAAACAACAAATAAATACGGCATATTAATAAACCGTTCGATTCCCTTAAAGTATTAGTGGAGATTTTTACAAGGAATCTTTTTGTCGAACATATCATCCAACAAATCCAAAGATTTCAACGACTTTTGATATATTATTTTTGGAGGGAAATGATTAGGGGTAAGGGGGTAAGCCACTCGCTAATCCCCTTTCCCCTTAGTGTCGGGTGTTTTGGGAGAAATGTTTCCTGAAGTGTCTCGTTTATTTTGTTCATTGAAGTGGAAGATCTATTCCAAAGCCTTCCAGTCACAAGAACAGTGCTATATGCAGTATTTTTTTTAATTAAAAATAAATATAAGTACTTTTACGTACACTTATATGTTAAAAAATTAAAAGAAGTTTAAAACATAAAAAATTCGGGAAAATCAAAGAGTACAGTTTTAAAAATGACATTGAATTTGAAAACTTAAAAAATGCACACAAAAAAGTTTTTAAATTGTTTTGTATACTTTTTTCTAAAAAGACCATTACTGAAAAGTTATGACCAAAAACCCGATACACAAAGTGATATTGATTTTTTAAATATCGATATCTTCTGAACGAGCTATCAGAAAAATCTAAAAAAATTCCACGAATCATTTCTTCATGAGTACTTAAAAATATAGAAACAAGTAATAACTTCAGTCGAGTTATTACTTTTACTTCGAAAATATATTTATTTTTTTGTTTAAATTAAATTATTATTAATTTAAATTGCATTTAAAACTTTAAATTATTCACTGGTATTAAAGTCATAATTGTTAACTTTTGGAGAAAAATAGTCCATTTGTTTGGGATGTACCAAAAGGGGCATGCCAATATCCATTTTTCACTGGACTGTAGGTCCTATAAAAGCATTACACTGTTCAAAAAGTATTTGTATGGACTGATATTAAAGCTATAAACAGTTAACTTTTGGTGCAAAATGGTTCATTTGTGTGGAAGGTACCAAAAGGGGTGTGGAAATAATGAAATTTTTTACAGGACTGTAGGTACTATAAAAGCATTAAACTGCCCACAATTTTAAGTATTTATCTGCACTGCTATTAACTATATAAGCAGTTCAATTTTTGGTCAAAATGGTGCCTTTGTGTAGCAGATAACAAAAAGGGGTGGCGACTTCGCCATTTTTCTTAAGGTGATATGAACGGATAAACTATTACTATGCGACGAATTACAAATGATTCGGATAAGTATTATAGAAGTTATTAGAGAATCAATCAGTGTTGCCAGACGAATTTGACCGAAAATCGTCATAATGGGGGTACAAAAATCGTCAAAATACATTTTCGAAATCATCAAAAATCGTCAATACAAAAATCTACAAGCAACGTACAGCTTTTATGGATGGTGGACATGTTTCGGAGTTAGATATGTGTTAATTGTCACTCTCAAATAATTTTTGGGGTTCTTCAAAGAGAACTTAAAATGAATTTTGTTTGTTTTTAATAATTAAATTTGGCGGAAACATATCTTATACATATTCATGTCTTACGTTTGAAAATAGTCTTGCTCATATATTATTTATTTCTTTACGTCATGAAAGCCACTAGCTTTAACCTATTGGGACGAAGTTTGACAAAATATATAACCATTCACGTCAACAGGGTCCAGTGTAGATCCATTGTTTTATACAGCCCCCATACGATGGTTCCATTAAATTCAACATCTTGACGCATTAGAAATCACTAGTACCAACCGATTAGACTGAATTTTGACAATTTTATATTATCTAGAGCAACTCAAAGGGAGACTGGAATTTGGTTATTTGTGTTTACTTTTATCCATAATCATTCATACGAGTACTGACCTCATTGGTCAACATTTTGGTATAGCTCCCACGCGATGTGACTTTTTAGCGCGTTAGAAACCACAAATACTAATTGATTGGGCTAAAATTCGGCAAATTGTATTTTATTATACCCAGAACCATTTCAAAGAGCAAATGTCCCCATTGGAACATATTTCGGCATAGTTCCATACAACTGATTTGACTTCATAGCCCCAAAGAAAAAAATATTGAGACACTTTCTTAAATTTCTGATTTATATTTTAAAAAGATAAATGGGAGAGTAAATATATCCCAAAGGAATTATAAACTATTTTTAATATAAGAACAAGTTGCGATGTTTTCCTTACTTTTTTCATATCATAAAAAATCGCCATTTCGGGGCAAAAATCGTCAAATCGTCATGTCCTATTTTTTGGCTTTGAAAATCGTCAAAATGAAGATAAATCGTAATTTCTGGCAACATTGGAATCAATATTTCACTAAATTTTAACCCTTTGTGAGGGAGGTACTAGAAAGAGTGAACCAATATGACCCATTATCGAACATAGCCTGAGATAGAAAAAATATTATCACATACCAAATTTGAAGTCAATCTGTTACTCCTTTCGCGAGCGCTCCAGCCAGACAGACGGACCGACATTGCTCAAATGACTTAAAATGTCCCAAAACGCCGAACATACTTAAATCACTCCTTCGATGTGTTACACTTTTGGCCCGTACCAAATGATATATATCCTCCTCCTGCATGGTGAGGAGATAAAAATGGGAAAAATCAAAATGGAGTTTTTTGAACAGTCCGATTTGTCTGGAATGTTCCACATGTCTATAAGTTCTCTGTTTTAGCAGCATTTAGTAGGCATATTTTATCTTTACATCCGGTCTAGTTTTGTACCTACATATGTTTTTTAGCCAGAAAAGCTCTCTTCGGCCTCTTACTGATCTTCCTTAAAATGTTCCTTTCATAATTATTTGCAGAAATTTGTGCTTAGTATTTCTCATTAAATGTCCCAGATATGAGATTTTTTACGTTTCTTGTTATTTTCAGTAGTGGGCGATCTACTTGCATTCTTTTTAGCACTTCGTTATTTGTGACTCGCACCTCATTTATTGTGAATCTGTCCCTGTTATTCTTAATTATCTTCGGTATATCCATATTTCAAAGGATTTTAGCTTATGGATTCGCCTTGATTGCCCATACTTCGTCAGTAGGTTTAGGTTTAGGTTAGGGTGGCAGCCGTATTTTTTCACAAGCTCACATAGACCAGTTTAGGTCCCTAGTGTTACCAAGGGCTGAAATGCCCCTCATCGAAACCAACCTGTTTGATATATAAATTTATCGATAGTACGAATATCAGTAATGGAAAGATCTGTTAGGCTGCCTAAAAAGGCCGACCCCAGTATGTCCAGTCGTCGTTTACTCAAAGCGGGACAGTCGCAAAGCAAGTGCTCAATGCTCTCCACTTTTTCCTCATCTCCGCAGCTTCGGCAGAAGTCATTGGAGTCAATACCCAATCTTTTGGCGTGTTCGCCGATCAAGCAGTGTCCCGTCAGAACCTGTACTAACGTAGACAATCGTTTCCTCTCTAGTGCGAGGAGATATTTTGACCTTCTCAGGTCATACCTTGGCCAGATTTGTCTAGCTACCCTGCAGGTGCCGATTTCTGTCCATCTTTCGTTGGACTGCCTGATTGCCTCTTGTCTAAGCCAAAGCTTGCACGTGGATAGTGGCACACCAATATATTCAAATTCTTCGAGAATTTGTAATGTCGTCCCTTTCCTAGCAAGTTCATCGGCTTTGCAGTTCCCCGGGATATCCCTATGCCCAGGCACCCATATGAGATGTATATTAAACTGCTCAGCCATCTCGTTAAGAGAGCTGCGGCAGTCGAGGGCTGTTTGTGAATTTAGGGATGTTGCCTCCAGAGAATTGATGGCAGCCTGGCTGTCCGAGTAAATGACAACGCCAGTGTTGGTTACTATGTTGCGACTCAGCCACTTGGCGACTTCCCATATTGCCATTATTTCGGCTTGATAGACACTGCAGGTATCTGGTAGTCTGTGAGCTATATCCAGACTAAGTTCTTCACAGTTTACTCCGAAGCCAACCTTTTCATCAAGCTTCGAACCATCCGTGTAAAAGTGGAGATGGTTTCTATTACCTGGTATTCTGCCGACCCATTCATCTCTGGCGGGAATCATAGTGATGTAATTTCTCTCGAAGGTGTACACAGTTGGTATATAGTCCATTCGGTCGGTTACCATAGCACTACACTTTGATATCCTCATGTGACCACAGTTCTTGTACCTCCACATTGATAGGCAGTTTAATCTTATTGCCGCTTTGGTTGCAACTTCTCTCGCCATAATACTAATCGGCAGTATATGGATTAGGTCTTGTAGAGACTCGGTCGCTGTAATCCATAAGGCTTCGCTTATGCTCAGGCAGGCAGTTCTCTGAACCTTTGTTAGTAGGTTGGTGATGGTTAGTTTGTCAGTTGCCGTCCACCATACCACAATACCGTATAACAGTATTGGACGAACTACTGCTATATATATATCCAGTGGACGATTTTAGGAGAGAGTCCCCACCGCGACCCTACAGCCTTTTTGCAGGAATATAAGGCGACGTTGGCCTTCCTTACACGTTCCAATACGTTAAGTCTAAATAACATGTTCCTATCTAGAATTATTCCCAAAAATTTTTCACTTTCAGAAAAGACTAGATCTGTTCCCTTTATCCGAGGTGGAGTGTCCACATGTGGGACATTATTCATCCTAGTAAAGAGAACCAATTCTGTCTTGTTGGGGTTAACGCCCTTCTGGCCCATCTAGCCAACTTGTTCAGAGCCACCTGTAGGATGTCCCTGAGGACGTTTACGAATTTGCCACTCACTGCGATTGCCACGTCGTCCGCATATGCCACGACCTTGCAGCCACAACGTTCTAGATCTAGCAGGATTTCATTCACCGCTAGGTTCCAAATTAGTGGAGACAGTACTCCTCCTTGCGGGGTCCCTCTGTTTACAAACCTTGTTAGAGTTGTGGACCCTAGACATGCTGTTATGCGTCTTCTGGTGAGCAGACTTTGAATTAGTCTAATCAAACTAGTGTTAACTTTTAGATGTGAGAGTGCCGCAATTACCGCATCTGAGTGAATGTTGTTAAAAGCCCCTTCTATGTCAAGAAATGCCACCATTGTGAATTCCTTGAAATGCAGGGACGATTTGATAGTGCTCACAAGTTCGTGCAGCGCTGATTCTGTAGACTTGCCCTTATTGTAAGCATGTTGTTTCCCCGACAGGAGTTTTGTATCCAAGTTTTCTCTAATGAAATGATCTAAAAGTCTTTCCAGACCTTTCAATAGGAAGGAGGATAGGCTAATTGGTCTGAAGTCTTTTGGCCTAGTGTGTGATATCTTACCCGCTTTAGGTATGAATACCACTTTGGTATCCCTCCATCGATTCGGGATGTATGAAAGCCTGATACAGCCTACATAAATTTTCTCCAGCCAGGGGTACTTTAACATTTTCTGCATTTCTGCTGGAGTTATTAATTAATTAATAGCCCAGCTTATTCTGGATCTCTCAGTCAAGAAGCTAGCGACGCTGGCATTCCACTCGCACTCTTGTTGGTCCTGCTGATCCTCGGGTTCTGTTACAGAGTTCCCCGGGAAATGTATGTCGAGCAGTACATTGAGCGACTGCTCGCTGTTTTTGGACCAGTTATTTGCCACATCCTGTAAATATTCCACTGTACAGGGTGAAGCAGATAATATCTTCCTCAGCCTAGCGGCGTCGGAGACCTTTTCCACTTCACCAAGTGCGCCTTTGCGCCTTTCTCGATACATTTAGAAGGGTGAGCACCGAAACCATCTCAATAAATCAACGTATACGCAAAACTAACCTCTTGCTTAACTTCTTTTAATTTTAAAACTGCAAAATCATTGCTGTTGAATTCTCGCATTTCGAGAATTTAGGCATTGTAGTTAAACGCCGTTCTTTCCCACTGTCACAGCTAAGACCCTCTCAATATCCACTGTCCACCTGTCATTTGGAAACCACCAACAGTCCACTTTATCCACATCGTTCTCTTAGAGTTGCTGACGTTACTGCCCTCCATCCCACCGTCGCATTCAGCAGCTTTCATCACTCAAATTTATTATTCAAGCTCCTTCTTATAGATCTTGAGTTGCTCTTTATAGTCATCCCAATAATTAGCTACCCCAGTAGATTTAGCCTTATTGAATAGCTTTTTGCAGGTCTTTTTCATAGCCGTTAGCTCAGAAGTCCAACATTGGGGTTTAGTTTTACCTATGTACCTTGTTTTTGGACAGGCTTCTTCAAGGGATCTATTGAATGATATGGTGATATGATCGACCAGATTATCCAGACCGGCTTTGTCATTCGGTTCGTACAGAAGTTTAGAGTTGAGGACTTTCTTGAAATTCTTCTCATACAGGTGATTGTGGCTGATTGTACGAGTACATGACTCCATTTGTCCTTGAGGATGGATCCATCCTCACTACTTCTGTCTATAACAGCCATCACTAGACTCTCCTTCGCCACTTCATTGAAGGGTTTGGTGAGTGTCCTGTTGATGGTGACATTAGGGCCTCTTGCCTTTTTCGAAGGCAGGGGTTCATCAGGTGATCTGATTCGTTTTACTTTATTAGCCGTTAACACAGCTGAATTTGTGGCTCTTTCAGCCGACTCATTGGCCTTAGAAGCATCTATGACGCCTTTAGCCCAGGTAAGTGACTCTTTTTGTTTTTCGGTAAGAGCCGAAACCTCAACAGCCTCCAACTTCGTCAAAACTCTGAGCGCTACACGATGCTCATTGTGCTGCCGTTTTGACGGTCGGACATGACGTTTTCCCCTCACCGCACCACCTGTTGTGAGTACTTGTGGGAGATTTACACCATTTTTGGTGTGGTCGGCTTTGGCCAAGACCAACGGACGGACAGTCGGACGATTGGGTAACCGCGCTCCATCGGAACACGAAGGCATCCCCGTCAAGAGAATTTATTTTTATTTTGTCTGTATTAGACCGTAATAGGTACTACGATGTAGGCCTTACGGACTTTGTACAGATTTTTGCTATTGCGTAATAGATAACTATCCGCTATGTGATAAACACGTCTGTTCACTGCGAATGATCAGCAACGAATCCTACTTCTGCAGTATATGAAAGAACAGACCACGTATAATATTTGATGAATCGTAGCTTTGTGTGTAAGTCAATATCATGACCTCCCAGTATTTGTGATATTTAAAAGAATTATCTATATAACACGAACTTCTATTTTCTATTTCTATTTTCTCTTTTCGGCTAATAATGTTCCTTCACGGACTCGCAAAAGAGTGTGAGTACATGTTGCAATACCAAAGAGACGTTTAAATACCAAGACATGATATTTCTCTATTCTGCTGTTATGAAGTGTGTCTAACACTGGAGATAACATAAAGCTTCCTTTTACCGAGAAAAAATGAATGAAAAAAAGAGCAACTAAATGCATAAATAAATAAAATATAATAATTTATACAAGAAGCATTATAGTATATAGTATAGACGATTGCCAGATCGGCAAACGTTATCAACCCTGTAAATGTGCTCAAATATACGGACAATGACAGATTGTTAGGCAATGGTGAATTGACAGTTCAGACGATTGCAAGAAAACATTACAATTTCATATATTTTGTAAATATTTATATGCAGGATTGCCAATAAAAATACATTATAGACAGTGTTGCAAATAAAATGTTTTTCTGGCAATGGCGCCGTTGTCACATGCATAAACTTCGCACATATAACAATCTGCAAAGGCAACTAAATGCATAAAGAAATAAAAGAAAAGCATTTATACATGAAACGCTTACTACAATTTTATGATATTTAACATTTTCTTTTATTTATTTATGCATTTAGTTACCTTTTTTGTAATTGTATTTTCCTCTGTTAAAGGGAGCTTTATGTTATCCCTACGGTTAGACATACTTCATAACAGCAGAAGAGAGAACTTTCCCGTCTTGGTCTTAGAAGTCTTTGGTACAATACCATATCTCTCAAAAATACGAAAAGCTCTACTAACGATTAGTCAGTTCGCTTTTTGAATGAAATCATTGCTTTCATCACTACGTGTATGTTTATAAATACGTTTAATGATACGTACATACATACATGCATTTTACTTCATATATTTGTAAAAATGCCATCAACCCACAATTCAAAGCAATATATCTATGTACATTAGAGTGGCTTCATTTGTGTGGATGGAAAAAAAGTTGCTGATGTTCAAAGCTTATACGAAAATTTGGCTTGTTTTATGTATATTCCCAAAGTACTTCGTTTCTGCTATTGTCCAATTACGAGCTATTCGCGATCAAAATAAACTCTAAAAATCTGGTTTATCCTCAATAAAATTGTCAGCGTTTAATTTCCTCCAAAATCTAACATTGCACAATAAAAGTCGAGCTATTTGTTAAATTTTCCGGCCGTGAAAGGGTTGATGTTTATACCCTACACCACACTGTGGTACAGGGTATTATAAGTTTGTTTCACGGCAGATGTTTGTAACACCTTAAAATAACAAAGCTAGACCCTCCTTAAAGTATACCGATGATTCAGAATCACTAGCTGATTCCGTCCGTCGATCTGTCCGTCCGTCTGTCCATGTAAAGTTCGTCGACTACAGGTCGCAATTTCACTCCGATCGTTCTGAAATTTTGCAGTTTAGAGTATTTCGCGGCTGTTAAGATCGCTATTGAATTTGGTTGAAATCGGTTCAGATTTAGATATAGCTCCCATATATATCTTTCGTCCGATTTGGCCCTTTAGTCCTGTAGAAGCTGTATTTTACATCCGATCGTTTTGAAATTTAGAATGGTAGAGTTTCTTGATCCATGAACCAACATTGCTGAATTTGAAGAAAATCGGTTAAGATTTAGCTATAGCTCCCATATATATGTTTCGTCCGATTTGGCCCTTTAGTCCTATAGAAGCTGTATTTTACATCCGATCGTTTTGAAATTTAGATTGGTAGAGTTTCTTGATCCATGAACCAACATTGCTGAATTTGAAGAAAATCGGTTAAGATTTAGCTATAGCTCCCATATATATATTTCGTCCGATTTGGCCCTTTAGTCCTATAAAAGCTGTATTTTACATCCAATCGTGTTGAAATTTAGAATGGTAGAGTTTCTTGATCCATGAACCAACACTACCGAATTTGAAGAAAATCGGTTAAGATTTAGCTATAGCTCCCATATATATGTTTCATCCGATTTGGCTCTTTAGTCCTATAAAAGCTGTATTTTACATCCAATCGTGTTGAAATTTAGAATGGTAGAGTTTCTTGATCCATGAACCAACACTACCGAATTTGAAGAAAATCGGTTAAGATTTAGCTATAGCTCCCATATATATGTTTCATCCGATTTGGCTCTTTAGATCCAATCGTTTTTATACCCTACACCACACTGTGGTACAGGTACATTGTGGTACATTGTTCTGCTTGAAATATACAAATGTTTAGGGTACACTCTAAATATATTATATTTGGCACAAACAAAAGGTATATATGTGGGAAGATGTTGTTCTAAACAAATCTTTGTTTCCGACCTTACATTTGTTTGGGACTATTATTTAAGAAAAATATATTTATTTGCATTATATATTGAGAAAATATTATACCTTAATTTTACGGCAGGTTTTATGTTTTTCAGTAAGACACAATTTACACGGTGGGATTTGTCCCTGCTACTTTTTTTAATTCTCTTTTGAAATCCCTACGTAAAATCATGCTCGTTTAGACGGGACAAATTTATGTTTTTTATTCGATCACTCACATTTATTTTATTGAATTTTTTTCGTAAAGGGAAATTTCAATTTGTCCCTTGCATTTTCATTTCGTGAAATTTTTCTACCCCATAAGCTTTTCTGCTTCCTTCGATAACAAACTCGTGTCGCAAGCTTCATGTCGGAGGAAGTCGCAGCGTGTAAATTGGGTCTAATTCAACGTAAATTTTTTTCGAAAATTTTAAATGTTCTTAAAATTCCTTTATAATGAAATCGTATAATCTTGCATAAGGATACATTATGCCTTGGAATATATATAAGTTAAAAAATAGTCCTTTAAAACAAATGTTATTGTTTTTACGTCATTCCATATTATAAGGTTTAAATCGAAATCATTGAAAAATTAAAAATGAAGTTCGAAAAATCTGCAACGTTTTGAAAATCTTTTCATACACGGTCAAAATCGCCTTTTTTGATATGTTTGAATCGAAAGAAAATATATTTTGAACACAAATTTTTATATATTTCTGAGCAAATAAATTTTATTTGAAAATCAATAAAATATATTCGGTACGCATATATTAATATATTACAACAAAATATATTTGCAAACTATACTTCTCAAATAAAATATGTGTTTCAATACAAATAAAATTATTGTTTAGGCATTTCTCCAAATATATATCATTTAAAAGAGATTTTCCAAACTTTTGTTGACTTTCGAATTTCACTTTTAATTTTTCTTTTGTTTCGAAATGTACCCCCCAGTCTGTTCTGTTTTAAATCAGTCATTTAAAATTTCTGAGTATTCCAAGCCATCAATCCTCCAAGTAATTTATTTTGATCCAAGATTTAACGATTTCAATTATTATTATTTTTACAAAAATTAAAAATTTCTAAAAAATAACTTTGAATTACTGAAAAATTTAACGCAATTTAGGTATTTTATTATATTTAAATGCAAATGAATATTTGTTTCGGAAATAATATGTAGTCCCAAATAAAAACATATTGGATGAAAACAAAGATTTGTTTAGAACATCACTTTCCCAAATGTATAATTTTTGTGTGTACCAAATATTATATGTTTAGAATGTATCCTAAATATATATACATTTCAAGCTGAATATGTTTGGGGCAATATACTACAGAAGCGTGTATATTAATATCATATAAATATATTATAAGAAAATATATTTGTGAAATGACTTTCACAAATAAAATATTTATTTACACACAAACAAGATTATTGTTTAGGAAGTTTTACAAATATATTTGATTTTAAAAAGTTTTTAAAACTTTGCTGATATTCTCGAATTTTAGTTAAAATTTTTCCTAGATATCGTCGTATACTTTATAAAAAACAACATTTTTTATTTATTAAAATACATATTAACATATTATAATTACTCTATACGTATATTACAATGTTAAACATATATGTTAAATAAATTACAGCTCCTAGGCGGAGCATAGGGCGGAAACAAAAGTAGTCCATCGCATTTGTATTCTGCGTGAACTGATCTTATCCACGTGATCCTGGGTCTTCCTCGTCTTCCTGAACCCTGCGGGTTCCACTCAAATGCCGTCTTAGCGATATCTTTTTCAGATTTCCGAAGTGTATGGCCAATCCAACGCCATTTACTTCTTTTTATCTCTGTAAGTATTGGTTCGTTGTTGGTAGTGATGTCAAACGGGAAATCTCGATCCCGAAATTCCCGGGAAATCCCGATCCCGAAAAATCCCGAATCCCGGGATTTTTTAAAATGAATCCCGGGATATAATAATAATGATATATGAAGCAGTCTCGTATAAAATATTAAGTGAAAGATGGATAATCTCTGTCGAAAATGTAAACTAATGAAGCAAATTGTTAAAATCAAAAAACATTGACATAATCCGGTGAAAAAATTAGAAATTTGGAGAAGAATTACAAAATATATCATAAAAGTAATTATAAATAAGGAAACTTTAAACAAGAACGCAAAATAAGTTTGTTTCTATTATTTAAAATTTATGAAAAAATCCTAACATAAGATCTGATATGGATCGACAAATCGATTTGGTCCCATAAAAACCACCCTGTAGCTGATATGTAATGCAACAAAATAAAGCGCTATATTTTTTTAATTTTTTTTTTTAAATTTTATTGTTCAAAAGCAAAAAATGTCGGAAATAACATAAAATTTTAGAAACAGTTTAGATTTGTTCGAATTGGCCACCTTTGGTACGAATTATGACCTTCAAACGGCCGACAAAGCAATCACACGCTGCACGAAAGTTGCTCTGCGGTATTTTGGCCCATTCCTGGCGAAGCGCCGTCTTGAGATGATCGACACTTTGGTATTTTTTAGTGCGAACCTTACTCTCTAAAATGCCCCAGGCGCAAAAGTCCAACGGATTGAGATCCGGAGATCTTGGTGGCCATTGTGCGGTAGAAATGAAGCGAGGAACCTCCTTTTTAAGCCATTCTTGGTTGACGCGTTCTGAGTGCGATGGTGCTGAGTCCTGTTGGAATGTCCATGGTCTGCGGCCGAAATGTTTGTCTGTCCAGGGCTTCAATACTGTCTTAGGACATTTTCCCGATAATATTCGGCATTTATTTTGACCCCATGGTCGATGAATACGAGCGGGGAGCGACCATCGGCCGTTACCGCGGCCCACACCATTACCATTGGCGGCGCTTGAGTTCTGGTGGCCAATCGAAGGTGTACATTTTCAGCTGACCTCTTTGGTTTGTTCACAAACTGCTCAATTTGGAATGGCTTCTCATCGGAGAAAACCAAAGTCGGCAACTGGCCACTTTCGTGCCATCGAAGCAACTCCTTGGCTCTTTCCAGTCTATCTTTTGTTTGTGCATCGGTGAGCTCTTGCACTTTTTGGAACTTCAATGGCTTTAGTCCAAGCTCATTTTTTAATATGTGTTGTATCCGTTCTCGCGATATGTTCAGCTCACGAGCAATTTTTCTACCACTGCGGCGTGGATTTCGATCAAATCTGGTCTTCACTTCTCGGATCATTTCTGGTGTTGTTACCGTTTTTTTCGTCCACTTTTTGGACGCGATGCAACACTGCCAGTATCACGGTAACGAGGAATGGTACGAGAAACAAAAGATTTATTCACGTTTAAATGCTGGAGGGCTCTAACGATAGCCACTTGTGTTTTTCCACCCAAATATAAATCAATCACACTATCACCTGAATTCCATCACGAATAACTTTTTTTCTGAATGCAATAGATCAAAATGCTTTTGTAAGCTTGTAAACAATAAAATGAACTGTCACTGAAATAAATCTGTCAGCTATCAGACTAGCGGTTTAGAAATTATAGCAACCTGAAGTTGGTTGCAATACATATCAGCCACCCTGTAGTCACACTGATTTCTCAATTTGAAACAAATATTTTTCGTGCTTTAATGATAGCAAATTATAACATCAATAATAATTCAGACAACGAACTAAGACGAAGATGATATTTTAATAAAAGTTACGTGTTTAACAAAAAATAATGTATGCTTTAGCTGTTTTTATCCTTATATAAATTAATTAATTAATTTAATTAAAATAAAACTGAACTAAAATGTTAGTATTCCATTTCGAAATATTACATTATTAAGAATAAAATCCCGATTTATCCCGAAAACCTCGAAAATACCGGGATATCGAACAATTTCGGGATTTCGAAAATCCCAATTTATCCCGAAAATCGCGGATATCGAACAATTTCGGGATCCCGAAAAATCCCGGGATTTGTGAAAACCAATCCCGTTTGACATCTCTAGTTGTTGGTCATCATGTGTAGATCCTCATTGGAGGGCCAAAAAACATTGGTGTTGAAAATTCGAATTTTGGCTTGCTAAGATATTTCTAGCTAACCAAACATTTTTAAGTTTGTGGTATGCACTACGGGCCTTGTTAACACGCATACCCGGGGCAAAATTGCCTTTTTGATACGTTTGAATCGAAAGCAAATATATTTGGAACACACATTTTTAAATATTATATATTTCGGAGAAAATAAATTTTATTTGAAAATCAATAAAATTTATTTGGAACGCATATATTAATATTTTACAATAAAATTAATTGTATACAAATAAAATTATTTGTTAGAAATTTCTCCAAATATATTTTGTTTAAAATAGATTTTCGAAACGTTGCAGATTTTTCGAATTTCACTTTTAATTTTAATTTCGAGTTATAACTTAAGTATTTATTTAATTTAAAATTACATAAGTAGCAATAACATTTGTTTTAAAGCACCAATTTTTAATTTATACTTATTCCAAGTCATAATTTGTTGTCAACCCATCTTGCATAATGTGTCATTATGCAAGGTTATAGGCTTTCAATTATAAAGGAATTTTACGAACATTTAAAACTTCCGAAAAAATTATCGTTGAATTTCTGAAAAACATGAAACGTGTCTTAAAATTAAGGTATTGATATATGTATTTTCTCAATACTTAACTGCAAGTAAATATTTGTTCGTAAATAATAGTCCCAAATAAAAAATATTAGGATGGAATCAAAGATTTGTTTAGAACAACATCCTCCCAAATACTTAGAGTGTACCCTAAACATGTGTATATTTCAAGCAGAATATGTTTGTTGCTTGTAATTGAACAATTTCAGTATCGAAATATGTTGGGAATATGCGTAAAACTAGCCAAACATCCCAACATTTTTAAAGCCCATCTGATATATGTACATGTCTGTGGAACAATGAGAAAATAACTTAAATCGCGATTCAAAATTTGGTGTAGCTAAAAACTGGCGTACAAAGTAGGTATAATGTATTTGGAAACATTCTTAAACAATAACTTTGTTTGTAACACATATTATATTTGTGAGAGTCAGTTCGCAAGTATATTTTGTTGTAGTAACGGGTGATCCAAGTAGAGATACTTTTTTCAATAGCCTTTTTGACAAATCACGTGTGAGTCGTGTCATGCTGTCATGTTATTTTTGTTAAGTATTGCTTGACATTTCATCATGGAAAGACTTACGCCTGAACAACGTTTACAAATCTTTCAACTTTATTACGAAAATTCACGTTCTGTGAGGAATGTGTTTCGTGCACTTCGCCCAACTTATGGTCAACATAATCGGCCTACTGAGCGTACTATTCGCAACACCATCACCCATCTTGAGACACAGCATTCATTATTGGATAATATTCTACCAAATAGACTTCGCAACATTTTTAAAGCCGATCTAATATACATATGTACATGTCTGTGAAACAATGACAAAATAACTTAAATCGCGATTCAAAATTCGGTGTAGCTAAAAACTGGCGTACAAAATAGGTATAATGTATTTGGAAACATTCTTAAACAATAACTTTGTTTGTAACACATATTTTATTTGTGAGAGTCAGTTAGCAAGTATAATTTGTTGTAGTAACGGGTGATCCAAGTAGAGATTCTTTTTTCAATAGCCTTTTTTGACTAATCACGTGTGAGTCGTGTCATGCTGTCATGTTATTTTTTGTTAAGTATTGCTTGACATTTCATCATGGAATGACTTACGCCTGAATAACGTTTACAAATCGTTCAACTTTATTACGAAAATTCACGTTCTATGAGCACTTCGCTCAACTTATGGTCAACATAATCGGCCTACTGAGCGTACTATTCGCATCACCATCACCCATCTTGAGACCCAGCATTCATTATTGGATAATATTCTACCGAATTGACTTCGTCCAGCACGCAGTGAAGAAAATATAGCGGCCGTAGCTGAGAGGGTACACGAAGACCCTGGAGAGTCGATTCGGCGCCGTTCGCAGCAGCTCGGACTGACGTATGGAACGACTTGGCGCATTTTACGTCGAGATCTAAAATTGAAAGCATACAGAATACAGCTTATGCAAGAAATGAAGCCGCCCGACCTTCCCAAGCGACATCGCTTCGCTCTATGGGCTCTTGAAAAGTTCCAAGAAGATCCGACGTTTTCGAGCCAAATTTTGTTCAGCGATGAGGGCCATTTCTGGCTCAATTGGTATGTAAACAAGCAAAATTTGCTGCATTTGGGCGAAGAGCAACCTGATGAGATTCAAGAGCTGCCACTTCATCCAGAAAAAACAACGGTTTGATGTGGTTTGTGGGCCGGTGGAATCATCGGTCCATATTTCTTCAAAAATGATGCCGGTGAGAACGTGACCGTCAATGGCGGACAAACCCGCTTCGATTCATGCCTTGGAGCAAAACATCACGCGTGTCATTTGCCAGTTACCAGTCGAAATGCTCGAACGAGTCATCGAAAATTGGAGTCAACGGATGGACCATCTGAGACGTATCCGCGGCCAACATTTGATAGACATAATCTTCAAAAAATAAATACCAAAGAATGTTCTTTCAAATGATAATAAACATTCCCCATTCAATTCGAATTTTCTGTGTAATTTTCTTTAAAAAAGTAGGGAACCTCGAAGTGGATCACGCTTTATCCAAACTAAATTTCTTGATTTTTAAATAAAATGTATTTGTTCAAAAATGATATAAAAATATATTTAAAAATTGTGGTTCTGAATATATTTTCTTTGAATTCAAACATATCCAAAACTGGCGATTTTCCCATTTTTTTTGAAAATTAGATTTAAGTTATTTTGCCAAAGTCCACAGTATATATATAGTATATCTACATTCAAAGTATAGATGTATGTATATAGGTAAATGTATGTAGTTACACTGAAAAAATAATTAAAAACTATGCACATTTGAGTTGATTATTGTTATTAAAAATAACATTGTTCCGAACCGTGAACGGATGAAAAAATTATATTAGAAGAAGTTGAATGCTGCATAATTTTGGATTCTCTAAAGCTTTATTAAACTAATTGCGATAAATGGTTCTTGAGTTATGCTAAAATATGTTGTTCAACATCTCTATTATTGCATATCGCGGTTTATCGAGAGAACTGGAGTAAATTCAAAGATGCTGAGAACTGTATTATCTCATATATCCAAATCGATTGCAAAACCCTGTGCCGCATTCTTTTGCATTAATTAATGTGTTCATTGAGTTTTTGTTGAATTAAACGATTGATTGATGCCAACATGCACACATAACCTTAGTAAAACAAATCGTACGTAACTTTTTTTTGAATGTAACAGGGACATTTACGTACATTAGGTTGGAATAGTGCATTAACTGCCTTATTCATAAAAAGTTCTGAAAGATTTACGGCCAATTCCACAATCTCCGGTTATCCTACAGTTACAGCTAACCTACAGTTATAGCTGTCAAATTGTATGAAATTTTTATTTTTTAACTGTGAGTTAGCTCTAACGTGAGTTTGTGAAATTGGGGGTTATTGAATTGAATTTAAACGTTTAAACGTATTTCAAATCTTCAATAAATTTTTATGAATAATCCCCTAAGAGAATAAGAGTACATTTCATTGGTGATCGACCGGACAAATCAATAACTTTTCAAGGACCATTGTCGTGAAGAATTCCGGCGGGGATGTAACAATGCGGTCACTTATGTGATTACGTGATAATAACATTGATTTCATACTGTTTAGATACTGATTTAGATTGTCCTGCTTCATGAATCAAATAAACAAATACATAATAGGTAGAATAAAATAAATAAAAACTCGCTGTCCACAATTGCGCGAAAAATGCCGTACCGACAGGAGGTGTATTGTAAAACGGGTCACTAAAATTAAATTCCCAGCAAAATTGTCGTTGTCACATGATCATAATTCCATTTTATTTTATATTTTAATTGAAAACAGAAACATGCTTAAATGAAACCACCCTATTGTTTATGACATTCAAAGAATATATACATACATACATATGTATTTTAAAACGTTTCGCGTCTTCTCCTGCTGCCCTGATAAGAATTGTTCAGTGTGTCACCACAGGTGTGGACAACACTAGACGGACAGGAAACTACAGTGCTGATTGATACATGTACACATGTAAAAAGTACAGTAGTAAAATACGTGTAGTACCTTTTGTGATATGTTGTATTGCAACCCTATTGTGTGTAAACTACACAAACTACCTATCTACACACAATTTTATTCCCACTCTTAAAGTTAGTTACTACGAAGAAAACACAAGATGGAAATGAGAATCAGTCAAGCAACAGACCGGCCCACTCTGCAAACTGTACAACACACTACGTGTATGTATGTCATACACTGCTGCTCAAAACTAATATAACAGAAGAAAATGCCAATCTAACAATATTAATAAATAACATTTACCCCCATTTTCACCAGCTATGGTTACTTGTAATCAATAGTTCAAATTGTTAAATTCCAAACGATTTGACAGCTACGAGTATGACTCTAGGATAACCGGAGATGGTGAAATTGGGCTTTCAAATACATATTTAAATATCATTTATTTTTTATACCCTCCACCGTAGGAAGGGACGTATATGCATTTTGTTACACCGTTTGTAACACCTCTAAATAGTGATCTGAGACCCCATATACTTATATTTTCTTAATCGTCGTAAAATTCTAAGACGATTTAGCCATGTCTGTCTGTTTGTCCGTCTGTTGCAATCACGCTACAGTCCGTAATAATAGAGCTTTGTTGATCAAATTTGATAGAAATACTTCATATAGCTGCAGGTTGTTTGGGATTGCAAATACACCATATCACTCAATTCACAACAATTCATCACAGCAAAAATTTTACAAATCGGTTCATATTTTGTTATAGTCACCCTATAGAGGTAGCTCCCAAATATACGTATTTAAACCATTAATATTTTCTAAGCATTTTAACTAAATCTTTGCAGTTTGTATTCAATTAAGACAAGAATTCATCTGAATGAATGCAATATATATTGGGGGTGTATATAAGATTCAGCATGGCCGAACTTAAAGCTTTTACTTGTTTAGGCTTAAATAATTAAGGAATTAGTTAGTAATATTGATGAAATTGTCTTAATTTTTAATGTGAAATGTATTTATTTTAAATATAGGGACGTCTTTGGAGCAAAGCTTTTTTCTCTGTGTATGTGATTTTTTAATATTTTCAAAACGTTGTAGATTTCCGAATTTAATTTTTCATTGATTTCGTGTTATACCTTAAATTTAAAATAAAGAATCAATAACATTTGCTTTAAAGCATTAATTTTTAATTTCTATTTATTCCATGCCATAATGTGTTGTTAACCTATCAAGCAATGTATTATAATGCAATATTATATGATTTCGTTTATAAAGAAATTTTACGAACATTTAAAATTTCTGAAAAAAATAACCTTGAATTACAGAAAAACATAAAGCTTGTCTTAAAATTAAGATATTGTCATATTTTTTGAATACTTAAAGGCAAATAAATATTTGTTTCATTAATAATAGTCCCAAATAAGAATTTGTTTAGAACATTATCTTCCCAAGTATATAATATTTGTGTGTGCCAAATATAATATATTTGCAGTGTACCCTAAACATTTGTATACTTCAAGCAGAATACGAGTATGTTTGGCACAATATACTACAGAAGCGATTTTTTAGCATGTATATAAAAATATAAAGATCACACAAGCGCTTATTTTTTGGAGATTTTTTTCTGTATTTTGCAATGAGTTCTAGACGCGAAGTCCAATTAACAAACTCACGGTCGATTCATAGAAAATAAGTATATAAAAATATAAAGATCTCACAAGCGCTTTTTCAGCTCTGGCACTGCATATAAATTTCAAAACAGTACCAGAATGGCTCAGCGTCCATAAATTATGAATTCATCAGGTTCTCTGATAATGTGACTAAATGCATATACTAGACCAACACGGATCGGGATATCTTAAAATATTCAGGCTTTTATTATTAATATCAATTCTGAAAAAAATGACTACATATTAGTTGGTAAAAATATAATATGTTTTTCTTGATTATCCTCTCTTGACATATTTTCCGTCTTTATTGCGATTTCGGCTTCGTAACCTATATATTTTGGATATATCTTCCTGATATCATTTATTTTAAAAATTTTTTCTTATTCAGTTTTTATTACATATGCTTCAATTAGTATAGCACAAAATTCTTTTGAAAAAGTAAAAAAGAATCATGTTTTGCAAAAAGAATCAAAATTGAAAATAATCAAGGAAGGAAAAAATAATTATTTTGATTCTTTAGAATCATCAACGGCAACACTGAGCACCATATTCTCTAAATCCATTAATGTATAATATAACTATAGGTAACTGAAAATGCATAGTTATGTTATATAGACCATATTACGATTATGATAAAATGATAGACCAAATTTTGTCATTTATTTTAAAGACTGACGTCTTCTTCGCCATTTTAAAAAAAAGTGTACATACATACATGTATCATTCCATCCAAATTATCTTACTAACTTTAAATGACATCGTCGTGGGCATTTATGGGTTAATAGCTATGTATGGGCATTTCCAACGAGATGTCAACCGCAGCCAAAAAATTTAAAGTCTATAGAAGTACGTTGTTTTACTATTATTTTATATGGATTCTATCAAATTTAACTTATTTTCCCAAAAACTACATTTATTTATAACACATTTTAAAATATTTGAGTGCAAATTGGAATAATTGCAAAATTTATGTTTTAAACATTTGTATTGCATGTTATTTTCTAATTAATGATCTCTCTTTTAAATCTTGATTTATATTTAAGGGATATAAGAAAAATAATTTTTGTTGTGAAAAAAATATGTTGAATATATTAAAAATCATTTATAATCAACCTTTGGATGTCTAGTTGCATAAAAGGTAAAAAAATAAACATAAAAAGAACGATGGAATAAAATGTCACATGCGAAATGTCGCGTGCGAATGTGATTAAAATTAAATAAAAAATAAACTACCTAATATTTTTGAATAAAATAAAAAACATTATTAAGATATATACCTCCATTCTGAAATAAGCAAAGTTCAAAATAGTTGTTTTTCAGGAGAGTCATTCTGAAATATGCTAAGTGAATTCTTTAAATGTGTGTGGAATTCCTTTGTAATGCAAATCGAATAATGAGTATTGTTTTCTGAATAACTTTTGATTGGGTTGGCGCACAAATTTTTATTTAATATAATTTGGAATATTTAGAAATTAAAAATGCAATATCCATAAAGACATGCTAACTCCACTTAGCATGTTTTAGAATGGAGGTATCGATATGTACATTGAGCTTATTCAATACCTCCTTTATTCCCGTATAATATAACCTAAACTCTCTTAGCTTCCCATACAAATTAAGCGATAATGTTGTAACGATAAATATTTTTTATTATAGTTAGGAATGTACTTATTATTGTATTTATTATTTCAATTCTAGATTTCTCTTTTGTACAATCGCACTGAAATGCATAGAAGTTGCTTTACTTTTGCACCGCATTGTATGAAGATTTATAAAAAAATAATCAGAATTTTTCAACAGACTGGCTATGGTGATGTGTGTGCGCCTGTACATCTATCCATTCACATTTAATCGGTTATTATTGAGTTGAGGTTACCTGAGGAAATTCGGAAATGAGACACAAAGCTCATCGAGAGATCGCTGTAATTTTAAATAGAACAAAACAACACGATTCCAACAATGACACAGAAAAGCAAACCTGGACATGGGAGTTAGTATTGAGATGCTGATATTGACCGACTTACAAAGTAGCTTATAAGAAAAATACTTGAAACTGCTAATGGGAATGTTAATGAGGGGACTGGTTGTTAGAATCAGGTGTTATCTATTTTTAAAGTCTGGTACTGATCTTAGTATTTCGCTGCTACAAGACTGTCAAAAACCAAAAAAAAACTTACGCCGAGTTCGAGTGATCTTTTTTTAGAACTCTTTTAGTTCGCAGGGTGTAACGTACAGATCTATTCTTCCCCATACTTTTTATAAAACCTCGGTTTTTGTACCAATTTTAGCTAAATATTATTTCGCACGAAAAGGTTATTTTCCGCCTCCTTAATACAAACAAAACCTTTTCTAAGTTTTGTTCCTGGCGAATGCATATCTTTGTATCTTATCATATGTTATATCCTCGGTATCGTTGAATTGAACCGCGGCCTCAAATAATAAAGTGAATCGTTTAAAATGGGAAATAGATTGAAGGTGTTGAACCAATCTTCAATTAGTAATGCTAAAACATTAGGTATAGGAAATTATAGTACCTCCTATTAATGTTAGAACATTATTGATAGGCTTGGGAGCCAAACAAACAATCATCCATTCATTCATCAAATCGACCATCCATCCCACCCGCCAGCCGAGTGATGTCTTTTTTACAAAGTAAACCCTACACTTTAATCGCTATTAACCAGAATGGACATATTATTATTGAACGCACAGACATCGTCCACTAAAATGACAAACATCTACAAGTATAACAAACCAACCGACCGACCAACCAACCACCTTCTTCTACTAATGCTAGCCGTACTGTGACACTGTGTACATTTAACGTCAATACAATTTTCAAATTTACCGCCAAACATCATTTTGAAACTCTGAGCCAACTGTACTCAAGAAACCCTAGCAAAATTTGTATGGGGTTACTCAAGAAACCCACTTGTCTGGGCATTTTCTGATTCCAGTTTGATCAGGTGGCTTTAGAAATCTCTCCTAAATATGGAGTACTTTTTCCTCTGCCGTCTGACACCCTTCCGGGAACGATTGAAATATCGGTTGGACCACAAATCGGGTCCAAAGCCCCACAACCTCAAAGACTTTGAAATTCAAGCAATTTGTTACCGTCAACATTCAGTTTGCAACGGAAAAGACGCCTTCAGTCGAGTACGGACATTCAACGGGTACACATCTCGTGGTGGTTGAAAACGAAACACTATTCACATTCATTGTTTTCTATCTGAACACAGGCATTTTTCTCTGAAGCGAAAAATATTGTTTTTGCATGAACGTATAACCACATTATAAAAACAGAAACAGATTGGAAACATTTCGAGAGTACATTTAGCCACTCACTACCTAACAGATTGTTGTGTGTTGTAGTACGTACCTACTAACTGACAACTAGCCACCGTGCTAACGTTAGAGGGATAGAGAAGCAAATACGTCGTATTCTGGCTTGCCTGTACGTACCGCACACAGTAGAAAAAGTATTTTAATACTTAAATACACACCGCTAACGTAAAAGTTAAACAGTGTGTCTGTGTCGTTCGTTGGGTACGGTTGTTATCGGTGCGAGGGAATTTTAAAAATATAAATATATTTCAAAGAGAATATTAAAAGAAAAATTGTAAATTTTTGTAATAAAATTGCAATTTATACAGTGAAAATATAAAAAAAAAATATATAACTAAAGTTATATAATTCGAAAATATATTATTCTAAATATTTAACAATAAAAACAATACAACATGTCTGCCGCCACAGAACAACAAAATAACGGTGATGTCGCTATTGAGAAAGTTGCCGCCGATGCAGTCAAAGATGATTTAAAATCAAAGAAACCTGCCGATATCAAACCAGCGGCGGCTGATAATGGAACAGCGTCAAAGGATGAAGCCAATGATGAAGCCCCACCCGCTAAAGAACACGTCAAAGGAACAAAACGGCCTGCAGAAGTAAGTACATCCTTAAGGATTATATGTACGCACATACATATATCCTTTAATTTATGACTAAATCCGGATATATAGATCTAGGAGTGGATGTTTCATAGATTAATAATGTTCTTTCTGCTAAAAATATGATAACCAATCAATAATCATTTCAATTACTTGCCTTTGATAACATTCTAGAATTGGGGTGTAGATAGGTGATATAGATAGACAATTACACCGAAAGGTGGTATTGACGAGAATTCCGTCAAGCAGCAGTACAAGTAGTCAGTCACAGAACTTTAGCACATACGTCGTAAGCGCGCGCATTTTTATACCGTCCTACAAACATTTTACTCTCTTTTCACGCCATCCTATGTAGGTATATACCAGGGATTTCCTTTACATAAATATGGACAATGACGACGACGGAGTCCCAAACATCTGTGTGTACCTACAAGGATACTTAGCGATACCCCAACATTTCTTCTGCTAATAGATTAACATTTAATGGGCATTAAACATTCGTTTAGCAGAGTGGGTGAAGGGCTGTTATAACAGGGGGCAGGGGGTCAACCATAAATAACATAAAACATGCGTGTTTAGCATCGCAACGTTATATACATACATGTGTATGTATATACGATACATTTCTATAATGTGTGCACTACTGTATGTGTAACAATTTTGAATGATGCAGCGTGTTTTTGAAATTCATTCATTGCGAATGATATACACAGATACATACATATGTACATCTAGTGGCGGCGGATGTACATATACAAAAACATACAGATATACATGGATGCAATGCATTCATAACTCGCGCAAATATGTACGTACACGTATGTGTGGCGGTGTGTCAATGATAAAACAGCAATTCCGAACAACCTCAAGTGTGACCACTAATGCAAACGAATCTAAAAGAAAACAAAAAAGTCCAACTGAAGAGGGAATGTACCGGCCGGCTGTGCTGTTAACCAAACACACCAACAGCAGGCTAAACCATCAACTATTTAATTTTAATGTTATTTATGGTCTTTGTTAAAATTCTACCATACATACCTTTCAAATCTATTTTAACGACAACACTAACGAACTAAACTTGTCATTAGCCTAGCAATAGTCTACAACTTGTTATTGAATTTTAAATATATATGTATGTATGTATGTATTTTCTGAACCAAATGAGTATTTTATTAGCAGTTTTGAGGAGGCCTTTGATGACATTTTATATATCATTTGGAAAATGATTAAAATCCAGGTGTGATTAACGCCGTCATATCCTGACTTAAATAACAACATTCGGCTAACGGCGTTGTTTATGAGCAACAACAAATTTGACAGTCGTCGTCGTTTTTTAAGTGTACTTTTAGAAGCGTTGCGTTTTTAGCATCAAATGACTTGTGTCTATCTTTTGGTATTAAAACTGTGTTAATCTCGTGTTTTTGTATTAAAAGCATGGTACATGTGTACAGTCGCTAAAGTAGGTAAATATAGCCGAGGACGCCGCTCTTCTTGTTTTTGTTATTGCCACTTTTGTTATTCACTTGTTTGTTTTCACACAGAAAAAACAAGCACACACACATGTTTATGGGTCCAAAACAAAATTCGAAAATCTGAATTAATAATTTCTTTACATTTCTTTTTGGTCGATGATTTCAAATTGTAGGGTTTTGTTGTTTGATTCGCTACTCGCGGTATCTGTGAGTTATGAGTGTGTTTGTGAAAACAATCTCACGAAACACTTGTGCTTCAATCGGAGAAGGAAAGCAAGCAACAAAATCAACACAAAAAGAGATTAAGATGAAAAACAAAATAAAAACAAACTGTTAGTGCACCTATCAACTATCAACACATACATGTGTACATATATATATGTCTCTTTCTAACCCAATTCTACTCTCTCGTTCTCTTTTGCACCTACAAAACAACAACTCACCTTGCTTCATTTATTTAGCGTTCATTGTACTAATCGCCTTAGTAGAACAACAACTAAACACACTGTAAACAACAATGGTAAAACACAATGCTGTCGCCGGCGACGTTAATAAGTATGCAATAAACGTGAGTTGGATATCTGCGTCAGCGTCATGCAATGTAAATACATCTTACATAGATGTATGTATCTATTTGTAGGTATATAACCGGTGTCTGTAACATCGCCCTATATACTTATGACATTTTTGCTCTCTTGTGCTATTTTTCTCGTTTTTTCCATTCCATTTCCTTTCGCTTTTGTGTTATCATGTTTTCTATTTTTGTGCAATCTTTGCCCATGTTTCCTATACAAACAAATACAAATGAAGTATGTAATAAAAACGAGAAAAAACAACAGAGAAGCTACGAGAAGACAAATTCGATAATAGTGGGTCTGCTTCACTGCAGCATTAAATAACCCTTAAAACCACATAATTGAACAGAGGACGTTGTGGGAATGTTGCTTTGCGTTAGTTGTTTACAGTGTAACGTATAATTCGCAAGTACAGTTTTGGTTAAGCGCCGGTGAGGCACAGTTGCTGTCATTCTGCCTGCTAACGCTTTCAGAACACGCATTTATTTAGGGGTTCATTTATTATTTTATTGCGGTAATAATTAATACGTTACAATCTGAGCATAGATTTTCTTATGTAGAGTATATACATACATACATACATAGATATTTTTAACTAAAATATTTCCATTTTACAGGCAAAAAATTCAGAATCAAAGAAAGCCAAGAAAGATAAACCAGTCGATGGCGACTCAGATGACGAGGATGTCATAGACGAGGAAGTCATAGACGAGGAGGAAATAGAAGAAGAAGGCAATGAAGATGACAGTGATATCGGAAGTGAAGAATACGATATCCCCTACGATGGCGAAGAAGATGACATAGAGTGCGAAGGTAGGTTTTCCCCAAGAATGCCAAAATAAACGCGATACATTTCCCGGCTACTACCACCATCTCAAACGTGACTAACTGAATTTTTCTTTGCTATTTTCTCTCTTCGCTAGATGACGACGATGAAAATGATGATGGTTCGGGTTCTGATGATCAAGCGTAATGATAATGTAGTAGTCAAAACTCTTAAATTAATATTATTACAAACAAAAAAGGAAAAAATCAACAAAAAACCGAAAAACACACTAAAAGAATAAACAAAGAAACAAAATTTTAAATGATATACATATTTTTTATGTTAAGAAATATTTTTGTTTCTTATTTAATTTGTATTGTGTATGAATATGTGTATTTCAAACTCTGTTTTTTTACAAAGAAAATAATGTTTATTTGACAAGAAAAGGCAGAAACCACATTAGATTTTTCTTTTTTTCGCTCTATTCTATGTTTAAGTCATCTTTTTTATATATTATTTAAAAAGTATATATATATATATATATAATTTAAACATAAACAATTAAAAAAAAGAAAAAATACAAAAAGTAAACACAAAACCATTAATTAAGCATTAGACGTTATATCTGTAGCTATAAAAAGAAGAAAGAAAAAATACAAACAAAAAGTATTTAAATAAAACAAAATTTAAAAACACTTATGATTTGCATATTATTTAGTCGACTACTCAGAAAAGACAAATCAATACAATTTCCTAGAAAAAACACATCTACCAATTGTATCATTTAAATAATTAAATTGCGCCGAAAAAAGAAAATTCCGTCATATGTTAAGTTCCTGCTAATCTCTCTCACCCACACGCACACATGCTCGATCTTCGAGAGAATCAGAAAATTTCAAAAGATGTAAATTGTCATCACCTTTTAGCTTTACTCACCACAAATATTTGGCGACATAACTTCGACTGATCGAGTTGTCGCGTTGATGAATAGGTCAAACTGTCAAATTAAATGAATTACGCGAGATTATTTTTTGGGTAAATTTCTATCATTAGATATGTAGGTAGATCTTTTTATTTTGTTTAATCAAAAAACAAGCGGGGTATATCGTTTATGTACAACAATTAGGTACCATAAATGTCTTATTTTAAAAAAGTCACAAGCATTTTATCTACTTACTTTTTAAAAAATTTAATATAATCTAGATTTTGTCCTGTGAATTGTGTTTAAAATGGGAAAGCATAAATGTTTTGTTAAAAGCAATGTTTCCACATAATCATCAAAGTTCTATTTAATCGTTTACAATATCAACAGATATTGGCCTACAAGTTTTTAACATTAGCAAAATAATCGTTGAACGATATGATATACGTACTTACATATAAATTCCTTTTGGTTCATACAAGGAACATAGGGGTTCAACGAATCTATTCTATTCAAGTTTGTCCGGTGGTCATTAACGATCTTTATTTTTTCCGGAATGGAGAACCTTTCAAGAATATTGTGTGAACATTTGAGATGACACTTTAAAGCGTTTTTCACACAACCCACGTTTTCAAAGTCGGTGTCCACACGGGTCAAAATCTTTCCTTTTTTGATATGTTTGAATCGAAGGAAAACATATTTGCAACAGATATTGTGTAATATTATATATTTTTGAGTATACCTATATTAATATATATATTACAGCCAAATATATTTGCAAACTAATTTTCACAAATGAAATATGTGTTTTACAAATAGAATTATTGCTCGTTTTTTCAAACAAAAAAAAATATTTTTAAAACTTCGCTGACTTTTTCGAATTTCAGTTTAAATTTTTTCATTGGTTTCGAATTACACCACAAAATTTTTTTTAAAAAAACTCGTAATTTTTTCAATATTTTCAAAAAAATTTTACAAAAGATATATTAATATACATATATATATCTATACTAGCTTTAACCCGGTGCGCTTCGCAGCCCCCATCTTTTATTTATTTTCTGTTTAGGGTACTGTAAAATAGTTATACCTCTTTCTTTCAATATGACATGATTATTACATATGGTGCAAAATGAAGAAGATTTCATTACTTTTATATATAAAATACGAACCCTCGTTTCATTTGTGTTCCAAGAGTTACCCTGACATCATGGTACAATATTTATCCCTTTTCCAACTGTACCTCTGAAGGTTGAAAAACAATTTTTTTGGTTCATACGTTAGCAACTTTCCCCTAGTTTATGTTCCAATAGCTTCATTCACAACCTGGTAAAATATAAAACCATGTTTGTCCCACTGTGTCTATAAAGGTACGAATTTAAAAATCTAAAGCGAATCGCTCCATTGTACCGTATTTAACCCTTTGTGTATCATAATTAACCAATTGTGCAATATATTAAAATGATAATTGATATTTCAAGATCCAAATTCGCAAGCTTAGACCGTATTTCAACATTTTTGTCCCATATCTATGCCATATATTTGACTTGTTTTTCCCCACGGTTTAAGTAGAAGAACCTATTTGGAAATAATAATTTCTTAGCTTTGGTTTATGCAGTAAGAGCTACCTTTGCACTCAGGGACCACACCGTACCATATTTAACCCTTTTTGCTGCACTAAACCATATTTAACACATTTTTCCCCCCTGTAACATACTGAACAATTTTTGCTTGCCCCAACTGCATCATAATTTTAATCTTTTTGCACCACAGTGCTACTAAAAGCATACATTTTATTTCATATTTAACTTACCCTCTCTCCCTGCATTCATATTTTTACCCACTGTACTAAATATACGCTTTTTGACCCACTGTACCATATTCAACACCTTTTTGTCCTACTATGTTTAACCATTTTTGCCCCACTGTACCATAGTTAACACATTTTTGCCCCACTGTACCATACTTAACCCATTTTGTTCCACGTTACCATATTTTACTATTTGTGCCCACGTTATCTATTTTTGTCATACTGTACCATATTTAACCATTTGTGTCCCACTGTACCATATTTAACCCATTTTGTCCCACGTTACCATATTCAACTAATTGTGCCCCACTGTACCATAGTTAACCCTTTTTGCCCAACTGTGTCATATTAAACCCTTTGTCTCACTGTACCATATTTAACCCTCTTTGCTTCACTGTACAATATTTAACACAGTTATGCCCCACTGTACTGTATAGTTAACCATTTTTGTCACACTGTACCATATTTAACCCTTTTTGCCCCACTGTATCATAGTAAATACATTTTTGCCCCACTGTTCCATAGTTAAAGATTTTTGCCCCACTGTACCACAGTTAACCCTTTTTACACATTCAACTCTTTATCTCACTAAATTTTTACCCCACTGTACCATATTTAACAAATTTTTTTCTCATTGCACCGTATTTAAAATGTGTATCACGCTAGCATACTTTTACGTTTTTCCCCGACTCTAACATATTTAATCATATTTTCTCCACTGTGCATTATTTAACCACTTTTGACCACTGTGCTCCTAAAACCATATAAAATCTTCATATCTCATGTTTAAGTTCCAATTTTCGCAGATTGTTCCGTTTTCCCCATGCTCCATAATTAACCCGTCTTGTCCCACTGTGCCTCTTAAGGTTAGAATTACTAAAATTACATGTTTGACATTTTTAAGCCACTGTACTATATTTTACATTTTTTGCCCCACTGTGCCCCGATAACTACGAATACCAAAAAAACTGACTGACTACCCCGATCCGTTGTCATAAACACATCCCTCGCTTCAATTTTCACCATTGTAATTTTAGGCTTTAAATTTCGCGGTGGTACCATATTTATACGTTTCTGTCCCACTGTGCCCCTAAATTTTAAAAAAAAATTGCTCCTTGTTCTTGTTAACGTGCCAAGAGCTACTCTCACACCAAATTTCACGATTCTAGGTCTTGCCATTTGGATTTGGCTGTTGTACCACATTATTCCCCTTTCACCCCACTGTGTACGTAAATGTTCGAATTTCGAAAAATCCTGTCAATTTCAGAGTCTACCTCATAAGGGCTACCCTCACACCAAATTTCATTCTAGCTCTTGCCATTTGAATTTGGCTGTTGTACTACATTTATCCCATTTTTCCCTTTTTACCCCACTGTGTACGTAAATGTTCGAATTTCGAAAAATCCTGTATATTTCTGATTCTACCTCATAAGGGCTACCCTCACACAAAATTTCACGATTCTAGCTCTTGCCATTTAGATTTGGCTGATGTATTACAGTTATCACATTTTACCCCACTGTGTGCGTAAATGTTCGAATTTCGAAAAATCCTGCCAATTTCTCAGTCTACCTCCTAAGAGCTACCCTCATACCAAATTTCAAGATTCTAGCTCATTTCGTTTAGATTTGGCGTTGGTACCATATTTATCCCTTTTTGCCCCATTGTGCGGCTAATAGTACGAATTTCGAAAAATCCCGCCTTATTGCTCGTCTACGTCCCAAGGACTACCCTCCCACCAAATTTCATGGTTCTAGTTTCAGCCGTTTGGCCTCGGCGATGATCAGTCAGTCAGTCAGCCAGTCACGCAACAATTATATATATATAGATTTATATACATACATACATATATATATTACAGCAAAATATATTTGCAAACTAATTTTCACAAATGAAATATGTGTTTTTACAAATAAAATTATTGTTCAGGTATTTCCACAAACATGTTGTTTTTAAAAAAAAATTTTAAACCTCGCTGACTTTCGAATTTCAGTTTTAATTTTTTTCGAATTATACCTCAAAAAGTTTTTTTTAAAAAAACTCGTAATTTTGTTTAATATTTTCAAAAAAATTTTCGCAAAATATGGCTCGTTGTGTCCTCTTTAAAACAACGTTAAATTCGGTTCAGCCGTTTGAGAACAATTACAAATTTCGTAAAACCCAAAAAAACTCATTTTTCAAAACTTAAAATGACCATAAATTTTTTTTAAAATAAATTTTGAAAAAATATTTTAATGAGATCCTAGTTTACCTATTTGTAACTGTTTATAAACATGTTAGCAAAAAATTAACTACATAGGTCGATATTATTATATATTTAGAGAGAACCCTCATCAATTACAAGTATACTCGTATATGGGCATTGAAGTTTTTAGCAGAATTTAATATTTCAGATAAGTAGATATAATTCATTTAAGAATAGCTACTCTATTGTCGAAGGTGCACATAATTTAATAATAAAGAATTTTTTGACCGAATTTTTTCAAAATATGGCCCCCAGGATAGTATAATGTCAGAGACCCTCGATCTGATGACATATATGAATAGAATTGAACCTCAAAATAAGAAGAACAAATAAGGTACATATTACCGATATCTCGCTTAGTTTTGGAGTTATCGGAAGTTAAAGTTTTAACAAAATAATATTTTTTCAAACTTTATCGTCCGATAACTCGATAACTAGCCAAGATATCAATAAAATGTCCGTTGATTTTTCTTCTTATTTTGAGGTACAAATATGGCATCAAATTGAGTGGTCGCCCTTTATAGTTCCCTTGTTAATCGTCATTCCCCTGGCGTATTTTTGACAGGGGAATACAAGTGACGCAAGGTAGTTATCGAAAAAAATTATTGATTTTTTCTGTCTTTTGTTTCAGGCGACCTGTCATAACGGCCAACGGACATAACGCACAAATTTTTTTGTGGGCCTTATGACCTCTCTAAGTGCGGTCATAACACCCAACTTTGTTTTGGGCATTATGACCTCTCTAGGTGCGGACACAAGGCCTGGGCTTTATTATCCCTTCTTTTTTGGGCCTTGTGTCCGTACCTAGAGAGGTCATAATGCCCAAAACAAAGTTGGGTGTTATGAATTTTGTAATTCTCTCTCTATTAATGTGTAAAGTCGAATACTTTTGGGAAAAATTTATTATGATTGTAAAAGAAGTAACGGTTCTATAGTTAATTCAGGTTCAGAAATGCCTTCGATGGTTGTAATTGAAACATTCATTCAGTTGTTTTTGAAACAGAATGGGTGATATAGTTGAATTTCAGTTTGTTGGGGGTGCTCGCAGAAACTGCGAATTAGTTTACACCAAATGCAAAAGGAAAAACCTAAATATAGAAGCATTGACATTATTTTCAATAGGATATGATATATGTTGATACTAAGTCTTAAAGCCATACGTATGATGAAGATAAATACTTGAAGAAAAGCCGAGTACACTCGGCTTTTCTGCCAGTTCTTAACTACATCACATATATTGTTTTTCTATTTAATACTACCATATTTGAAATGTTTGATAAATTAAATTTGGATAAGGCCCTATACGTATGAGGAGGATAAGAACTTGCAGAGAAGCCGAGTGTAAAGAATTTTAAGAGAAATCGCGCGCGATTTCTCGTAGAATTAATAGAATAAGAAATAGAATTTGGATAAGGCCCTATACGTATGACGAAGATAAGGACTTGCAGAAAAGTTGAGTGTAAAGAATTCTACGAGAAATCGCGCGCGCGATTGCTCATAGAATTTTTTACACTCGACTTTTCTGCAAGTTATTAACTACATCACAAATATTGTTTTTCGACTTAATACTACCTTATTTGAAATGTTTGGGAAATTAAATTTGGATAAGGCCCTATACGTATGATGAAGAACGTGCAGAAAAGCCGAGTGTAAAGAATTCTATGAGTAATCGCGCGCGCGATTTCTCGTAGAATTCTTATCTTCATCATACGTATTGCTTTAAGACTTATCATAGCCTATTGAAGATAATGCCAATGCTTCCGTATTTAGGTTTTTCCTTTTGCTTTTTTAGGAAATTGTGGGGCAGGTGGAAGAAATTTACATTTGATTTAAATTGGACCATATCTGTAAATACTTCCAATAAATATTAAATTACCACATAAATTATTACTACTTATTATTACAAAAACAAAAACAGGACATAAAGCCCAAAAAAAATTTGGGCTTTATGTCCGACCCATGCTCGGACATAAGGCCCAAAACCAAATTGGGCGTTATGAACGGACTTAGAGAGGTCATAAGGCCCAAAAAAAATTTTGGGCGTTATGTCCGTTGGGCGTTATGACCGGTCACCTTTGTTTCATATATATGTATGAGTAACTAGGATAGTTCGAAAAAATAGTATTGATTTTTTACATATTATTGATGTCATTTTACAAGAAAAATTAATGTTTGTTGTCGATTTTTTCAAATTTATTGAAAAAATCTCTATAATTTTGGTTTAAATACTTGCACTCCAAAAATGTGCATGGATCGGAACTTGGTTTTCACAATGAAGTTAAAAACCACCAAAAAAGTTATAAAAGTTATTGAGCTATAAAAAATAAATCAGCACAGGGAAATGACGCAATTGAGTGTGAAAGCTCATTTCGGAGGACAAAGCGCTACTTACATCATTTTATTAATATCGTTGGCGCAAAACCAACCACATTTGTATGTAGTACATTTAATACTGTTTATAATTTTAATTATTGGAAATTCAGAATGGTTTGGAGATTTGAATTTTACGGAATATAAGATTTGACAGGGAAATGACGCAAATCTTCAGGGACAAAAAATAATCATCCATAAATACTGTAGTTGATAAAAAATTATATACATTAATAGAAAACATAAATCACTTAATATTATATTTTACATTGAACCAATTTTATTAAATAAATATTTACTATTTTTGTCAAATTTTTTTAAAGAATCAAGTGAAGGTAGAGTTAGGGACAGCCAGGGGAATGACATTTTAGCACTTTGGTAGAAATTTTTTCATAAAAATAAATTTGTCAAAAAAATATTTTAGTGACCGCAAAGGACCTATAAACTTTGGAATAAAGTAAATTCTTAAGTGGAATATATTTTATTTGTCCTAATTTAAATACACAAAGACAGCAAATTATCCGGTAATGTCGAAATCACCCATACTCGTATATGTTTCAAGCCGAATATGTTTGGGGCAATATACTCCAGAAGCGTTTTTTCTCTCAGCGAGCATCATAACTTCAAAAATACTGCACCGATTCTTTTTGAAATTTTAAACACTATTTCTGTGCATAATATTTTACAATATAAAATTAGCCAATTTCCTTTTTCGTAAAAATCGCGTTTTTCACTTCAAGGTGTTCTAAAAATTTAAAAATAGAAATTTCGAAAAACTCCCAGCGTTACCTGTGGTTTTTTTGTCATCAGAAACGAAAAAGGGCCTATCATCATGTTTTAAAATTTTACAGGAGAAGGAAAAAATTAAATAAAATGAAAAGTGTTGCCGTTAGAAAAACGTAGTTTTCAGGATAATATCTGATTAACAATATCTGATAACATGATTTATAACTTGTTTGTGAAAATTGCGTGAAATTGTATTTTTTAACTATGAAAAAAGTTATAATTTGTTGTTAGGCCCTTTTGAATTTCGTTAATAAATCGCCATTTTTAATATTACGCCACTAAAAAATTGTCAGTATGTGTATTTTGATGCAGGGTACCGAAATCCGTCAAAAGCTGAGTTTCCATTTTTCTTATTTTTCGTTTCTGATGACGAAATATTTAAAATGCTCCAAACAAAATATCCTATATGTCGATTTTCTTGAAAACCATTTACCACGTCATGGCCTTTTCACATATACGATTTTTGTTATGATATATTGGTGGTAAATAATTAAAATAAAAATTTTAAAATCTGATATATTAAATATATAGGCATTTCCAACAAGATGTCAACCACAGCCAAAAAAATTTAAGTCTATAGAAGTATGTTGTTTTGCTATTTTTTTATAGGGAATCTACACGGGGGAAAATCACCAACTAAATTTCACAAATAAAATATGTGTTAACACACAAACAAAGTTATTGTTTAAGAAGTTTTCCAAATATATTTTATTTAAAAAAGGCTTTTAAATAAAATGGCTTTTGCTGTCTTTTTCGAATTTTAGTTAGTTTTTCCTAGATTTAGTGTTATACTTTATAGTTAACCAGTAAGGAAAGGCAGAAAGTCGGGCGGGGCCGACTATATAATACCCTACACCTCCCTAACAATGCGATAAGGGTCATTGCGATAATTATTTGGAATAATTGGTAAATGGGTAGGAACATATTATCTAATTCTAAACCGATAATCGCTAAATTTAGCAATATTCGTTCCTAAATTGAGAAACATCTTTCTGGAAAATTTAAATGATCGGAAGTAAAGTACAACTTATATAGCGCTTTGATACCAAATCAGGAGGAACATATATATAGAGGTTATATATATAACTGAACGGATTTCCCTGAATACTCATTCATGTAAGCAGACCTCTTTCTGTCAAATTTCGTTCTGTTCGGATATAAAATACAGTCACTGATCGGATATAAAATAACATTTTTACAGGGCTTACATGTCAAATCGGGGTAACTTATATATGGGGGATATATCTAAATCTCAAACGATTTTCTCCGAATTTGGCAGTATTCCTTCATGTAATAAGAAACATCTTTCTGCCGAATTTCACACTGATCGGTTATAAACTAAATTTTTTACGGCGTTTACATGTGAAATCGGGGGTAACGTATGTATGTGGGCTATATCTAAATCTGAACCGATTTCTTCCAAATTTAACAGTGTTCATTCATATAATAAGAGACCTCTTTCTGCTGAATTTCATACTGATCGGATATAAAATAAAGTTTTTACAGCGCTTACATGTCAAATCGGGGTAACATATATATGGGGGCTATATCCAAATCTGAACCGATTTTAACCAAATTCAATAGGGATCGTCCTTGGGCCAAGAAAAATATATGTGTAAAGTTTCGTCAAGATCGGGCCATAATTGCGACATGTACTTTGATTACAAGAATACATCTACAGACAGACGGACATAGCTAAATCGACTCAGAAAGTGATTACAAGTCGATCGGTATAATAAAAAATGGATCTATCTCTTCTCCTTTTGGGTGTTACAAACAAATGCACAAAGTCATAATACCCTGTACCACAGTGTGGTGTAGGGTATAAACATGTCATAAGCAGCATTAGCTTTGTCTTACAGAGCTAATTTGTATACCCTCACTTTAGTGTGACGTGGGTATATATCATGTGCTACGAAACAAAGTGTAACACATCGAAGGAGTGATTTAATACCCCAAGTATGTTCTGCGGAAATCCGTTTTGGGTCATTTTAAGTTGAATGAGCAATGTCCGTCCGTCCGTCTGTCTGCTGGCTGGTGCGCACGATATCTCTCGAAAGGAGTAACCGATTGACTTCAAATTTTGTACGTGGTAATATTTTTTTTCTATCTCCGGCTAAGTTCGAAGATGGGTCATATTGGTCCACTCCTTCTAGTACCTCCCCCACAAAGGGTTAAAATGTTGTGAAATATTGAATCTTTAATAATTGCTATACTACTTATTCGAATCTTCTGAAATTCTACACATAACATTAGTTTATTAGTCGCTATCAACTTGAAAAAAATGGTCGAAGTTGCTACGCCCTTTTTGGTACCTCTCACACAAATGCACCATTTTGCGCCAAAAGTTAACAGCTTATAACATTAATACCAGTGTATAAAAATACTTGAAATTTTGTATAGTGTAATGCTTTTATATGTAGTTCCTACAGTCCAGTGAAAAATAGGTGTTATTGCCACGCCCCTTTTGGTACCTCCCACACAAAGGTACCATTTTGCACCAAAGGTTAACAGCTTATAACATTAATACCAGTGTATACAAGTAGTTGAAATTTTGTACAGTGTAATGCTTTTATAGTGTCTAAAGCAGTGGTGCCCAAACTCTTGTTAGAACAACGAAGATTAATCGGCTTTTTCATATATACAGCCCGAGCGTCAACGAAAATAAAAACAGAGAGCGAAAAAACAAAACAAAATTGTTCAGTTGCTCGTTAGTAGTCAGCGAAGAAGGTCTATGTCGCTTTGTTTAATAAAATAAGTACACTGAAAATATTTTACAACAACGAATGATATTTTTTTATTGTATTTATTTTCAATTTAATATAAAATAATTTTGATTTTTTTACTTTTTGTTATTTTTTAGTTTATCAATATATAAAATTATTTATATATATTTTTTTTGCCCAATAAATTATTGGCAAAGAACACATGTACCTATTTTCTTGAAGAAAATTTTTTTGTTACATATGAATTGTTTTTATGTTTATTTCTTTTTTTATTGGCTTCAGTGCTAAAATTGAACACACAAAAACATAAATAGTAAAGCAATATAACAACGTAAACAAACAAAACCAAGTGATTTTGTTCAGTGCAATTGTACCACTACAATCTCATTTTTGTGTAACCAAACTAACACATTCTCATTTCTCTTTGTGGGCACTACTGGTCTAAAGCCCTTTGAAAACGGACGTTATCACCGCGCCGCTTTTTGTAGCTCCCACACAAAGGTACCATTTTGCACAAAAAGTTAAGAGCTTACAGCAAGAGTACCAATGCACGAAAATGCAACAACATTTTGCACAGTGTAACGCTTTTGAAGTGCCTATAGCCCTGTAAAAAATGGGCGTTATCACCTCGCCCCTTTTTGTACCTCCCACACAAAATGACCAAATCATACCAAAATGCAATGTCTCATAACGTTATTATGCCAGTGCACATAAACGCTTAAAATTCGGCACAATTAGCGAAAAACACCTTCCGGTACCTCCCACACAAATTTACAGAATAATTCCTTTAATATTCCATATTACATAACTCACAAAGTGAGGGTATACCTTAGTCGGTTTACCCGACTGAAACTTTCTTACTTGTTAATTAATAAATATTACAATTAACTTTTTGTCCATCCATCAATGCAATTTATAGTTACGAAAGATTATAGGTTTTAAGTTTTAATTGAATTTTACAAACATATAAAAAATGTAATTGAATTTTACAAACATATAAAATTTCTAAAAATTTACGCTTTGAACTTCTGAAAGACAGGAAACTTCCTTTTAAATTAATGCATGTATACAATGCCAAAATACTTAAACACAAATTGATCTTTGTTTCGGAAATAATAGTTCCAAATGAAAACATATTAGGGTGGGAACAAAGTTTTGTTTAGAACAACCTCCTCCAAAGCATATTACGTATTTGGAGTGTACCCTAAACATATGTATATACAGAAGCGATTTTTTTCAGCGTGTATCAACTTTAACTAATTTTCTCAAAAACTACACAACACATTTTAAAATATTTGAGTGCAAATTCGAATAATTGCAAAATTTATGTTTTAAACATTTGTATTGCATGTTATTTTCTGATTAATGGTCTCTCTTTTAAATCTTGATTTATATTTAAGAGATATAAGAAAAATATTTTTTGTTCTGAAAATAAATATATTGAATATAATAAAAATCATTTATAATCAACCTTTGGATGTCTAGTTGCATAAAAAGTAAAAAAATAAACATAAAAAACGATGGAATAAAATGTCGCGTGCGAATGTGATTAAAATTAAATAAAAAATAAACTGCTTAATATTTGTGAATAAAATAAAAAACATTATTAAGATACATGAATCCAACACATTTTAAAATTAGTCGCATTAAAATATTCCTTTAGGTTTCGCTGAAATCAGTAGTAATTATCTTGAAAACGAACAATTGGCCAAAATCAACCTTAGCACCAATTATAGTGCTAATCAAGAGCTATACGTTTCGCCTTTTGTCAAAATGAAATAATGTTTTGCCATACATATGTTTTTTCACTTTGAATGCGTACGAATGTCGCATTCGACATTGGAGAAATGCCCATATCGCGATTTGAAGAAATGACAACGTTTTTTGTCTCTCCTGAAAATTTTAAATGATACAACAAAGGAAGGTACCGTTACGCCTCACAAATTGAAGAAACACATACATACATATTTCATTTTATTTGTTCTTTTTTTATTGCATTTTAAGTAGTTTCATTTCGAATTTTTAAAAAAATATTTCTTATCCAAAGCCTACTTATGTCCCAAGGGCAACCTTTACACAAAATTTCATTCAATTTGAGTTCCGACTTGCGTCGAACTCGTTCACTAGTTCTTGACAGGGATAGAAATTCGATTTCTTAACAAGTACTAAAATGGTACGTTGTAAACTGAGAACATATTTTCAATTATAATACTAATTTGAAGCAAATATAATGAAATTGTTGACTTCTTCATGGAAAATAATTAAATATATTGCAAAATGATTTTGCTCCATAACTATATATAAAAACTTATACAATAACGCGTCTTCAAATAGACAGTCCACTTATAGCAATTTCTAAAAATTGACCCCTGCTTGCTGAAACTAAAGACTCACCGTCTAACCGAGCATGATTTTACGTAGGGATTTCAAAAGAGAATTAAAAAAAGTGGCAGGGACCAGTCGCAACGTTTAAATTAGGTCAAAATCTTTACATATTAATTAATTTCATAATTCTACACGCTGAAAAATATCGCTTCTGTAGTATATTGTCCCAAACATATTCTGCTTGAAATATATATATGTTTGTGGTACGCTCCAAATATATAATATTTGGTACGCACTTAAATTATATATTTGGGAAGATATCGTTCTAAGCAAATATTTGTTTACATACCAATATATTTTTATTTGGTACCATTATTTCCGAAACAAATAGTTATTTGCATTTAAGTATTCCAAAAATAGTTAAATTGTATTAAATTTTTCAGTAATTCAAAGTCAATTTTTTTAGAAATTGTTAATGTTTGTAAAATAATAAATAATAATAATTGAAATATTATAATCTTGCATCAAAATAAATTACTTGGTGTATTGACAACTAATGACGTCTTAGACTACTCAGAAATTTAAATAATTGATTTAGAACCGAAGATAATGCTAGGAGGTACAATTCGAAACCAAGGACTAATAAAAACTTAAATTCAAAAAAGTCAGCAAAAGTGTTGAAAATTTTTTTTAAATAAAATATATTTGGAGAAATTCCTAAAAAAAATTTTATTTGTATTTAAACACATGTTTTATTTGAGAAATTTAGTTTGCAAATATATTTTGTTGTAATATATTAATATATGCGTTCCAAATATATTTTGTTGATTTTCAAATAAAATGTATTTGCTAGGAAATATATAATATTTAAAAATTTGTGTTTCAAATATTTGTTTTTTCGATTCAAACATAAAAAGGCGATTTCGCCCCGTGTAGAAAATTCATCAATGAAAAATGTGGCGAGCGGAAGTTGGGCCCCAGAAAAATACACACAACATTGAAAGTGCGTCCCAAATTAGGGGCCTATTTTCGTTACAAAAAGTAGTTTAGGAAATTACACCCCAATCAAGAAAACAGCATGAAATGCAAATACACCCCAAAAAACTAAGAAATTTTCTCTTCGTAAATCTGGGCAGTACGTAGTAATACACGTATACGAACCCATTTTCTAATTATAAATCTTTTCCAGCGTGGACGGCCTACGGCGTTCGGCCTGTGTTTAAGACTCTGTCCTATGGACAGGATCCAATGTTGGATACGAGGAGCAAATCTTTTATGCGTAGCATCTTCTGATTCTTAATTTATAGCTGAAAATAAGCCCCAAACAGCAAACAAAAAAAATAATTTAAGCCCCCAAAAAGTTGACAACAAATAAAATTAAGCCCCAAAATATTTTTGTTGTTTGACCTGTAATTTTTTGGGGCCTATATTCATTAAAATATTGGGGAGGATTTTCCTGGGGCCAATTTGTATTCCGACGTTGTTTGTGTGCTTAGGAAATAAAATTAAGTTTGATTCTTATTGAATTCAAAATAAGTGTTTCTATAAGGACATATATTGGATTAACTTCTGAAGAATAAATAGATAGAATAAAATGGCCGTGAGAGTACCTCGGTACTTTTGAAAGTGGAAAAATATTGACTTTTCCATCCCTGGTTCTGGAACTCGAAATTTAGAATGAAAAGGCACGAACTATGTGATGACAAGTCACGAAATATGTGACACAATTCACAAACTATGTCCACTGTGTAGTACCATTTATCTATTTTTGTCCAATTTTAGCCCAGTGTATTACATATGTATTTCCGAAAATCTCTTCCCACTAAATGTACACGCAGATAAAAAATCGCTTCGCTTAGTATATTACATATTCGGCTTGAAACATACTGGGTTTTTTCCAATAACAGTGATATGAAAGAAATTTAAGTTTTTTATTTAATGTAAAGTACAATCGATACAATTAAGTTCTAAATAAAACGTCTCCACGACTTCTTCTGCAGGAAGAAATTCGATGAACCCAATTTTCGAGCACTTTTTCCACTAAATCAAATCGTATGTCATGAATGACACGTACAATATTGACTCATAAAGCTTGAAGAGAGTCTGGTTTATTTCGAAACACCAATGACTTCAAATAACCCCACAAGAAATAGTCTAATGGTGTTAAATCACTACTTCTTGGAGGCCATTCAATATCACAATTTCTTGAAATAATCGAATCTCCAAACTTTTCTCGCAACAATTTAATTGTTTCATTTGCTGTGTGTTTGAATCGAAAGAAAATATACTTGGAACAACATTTTTTAAATATTATATATTCCAGAGCAAATCAATATTATTTGAAAATCAATGAAATATATTTGAAACGTATATTAGAAAAAAAATTTGCGAACTAATTTTCTCAAATAATGAATATATCCAAATATTTTATCTAAAAAAAGATTCCCAGAACTCTGCTGAATTTTTCGAACTTTAGTTTTAATTTTTTCCTTGTTTTCGAATTATGCATTCCAGTTAAAAATGGCATACTCGTATACATAGCATTAACTTCTGTGTGAAAGCTCTTATTTTTAATTTCTTACTTTTTCAAGTCATCATTTGTTGTCAATCCTTAAACAAATTTTACAAACATTAAAAATTTCTAAAAATTAACTTTCAATTGCTGAAAACATAAAACAATTTAAGTATCGATATATTTTCATTTAAATAAATCTTTGTTTGGGAAATAATATATCCAAATATTAGGACGTCAACATACTTATGATTAAAACAGCATCCTCACAACCATATAATATTTGTGTGTGTCAAATATTATGTATTTGGAGTGTACCCTAAAATATATATGTTTCAAGCTGAATATGTTTGGGACAATTTACTACAGAAGCTATTTTTTTCAGTGTGTAATAATCCAAATTCAACATTTGTAAATTGAAATGGAATGCAGAATGGTTCTGTTATTTCTTTTCAACATTTATTTCGGTCGTGCAAGAGACACATTTAAAAATTGAAAAATTTCGAGAAGTAATAATTCTTATATTCGAAAGTCGTGCCCTTCGTAGCTCAGTTGTTGGTCCGCTAGACTTACATTCCGAATTAACATTTAGAATGTAGACAAAATATGCCGGAACGAAGCCCGCAACAGAAACCGGCTTCAGGATTATCACCTCAGCTGCTACAATAACATATTCGCAAATTTATTTCGCCACATTCGGTTTGCCGGTTTAAATCGTCTTTGGATGTGACATTTATAATTATCTGTACGAAACCTTTTTCATTGTAATCAAAAAACGACGGCTACAGTGTGGGTTTAAAAATATCGAAATTTTTGTTTATTATTGAAAAAGTGGCAACACTTAAATAATAACATATATAGGTAATGAACCAGTACTCCTAAAACCATGATTCAATTATACAAGGTTGTGTTACTAGCAGGTGGTCTATCTATTTTTTTCATGTTGATAGTTGTTGAAATGTCATTATAAAGTTTGAATTTCGTATTTTGTTTACAATTTGTGTGTCAAAAATATTTTAAAATCTATTCGGTAAATTTATTGAATAAGTCAATAAAAAGAAAATACGTTTAAGATTTGTGAAAATAGGATGGACGCGATAAAGGCCCGTTATATAATATACAGAAGGAGTCGAAAGAAGTCGAAAAATGGAATGCAGTGACGATTTCTGCCAAATACTGCCCACGTGGGGATGATTTTTTGACTAGTGGCGTGAGAGAAATATATTTATATTTAAATATAATAAATATATTTTAATGTAAAATTACCGTTTTAAATATATGTGCAGAATAAAACGATAAACTACAATAAAACGATAGATATCAAAGGAGTTTTCCTCCTCATGATAAATGCAGTTCGTATGTGTCTACTTCTACATTATTGAAAATTTAGAATAAGAGGACAGGGTCAAAGCCCATTTAAAATTAACTGCCTTGAAATTATATGAATTTTATCATTTGATCATTTGTGGAGGAGGTACCATAAGGTCGATTCAATACAGTCCGTCTTCGAACATAAAGTGGATACATTTACTAAATTATTAAAAAGGTGTATATATGTATATAGTCACTGGAGAAGTAGGATTGCTGAATTTATAGGGAAACGATTTGGGGCTTTTAGACTGTTAAATTCAGTTATTCCGTACCAGGGTTTAAAGGTTTATTTATCCTGGTATTAAAGTTATGAGCTATTGCATTTTGTTACGATTTAGTACGTGTGTGTGGGATATACTCCTTTTTGAGCTATCATCCGTACAACCCATACGGATGGATATAGCTAAGCGACTTAACTGTCCTGAAACGGATATCGCCCAAACATATTAACAATTGTAGATAATTCTATGTGTTAGTTTTTGATCCGTTGTAAGTGTATAATATACGCTCCTGCGATGGTACAGAAATGTAAGATATAGTCCATTAGTATGAGAATGGATTTGCACTATTTCATCATTAGTTTTAACTTATGACAAAAAATATATAATTTAAATTGTTTTGTTTATTTGTAAACAAATTATACGACATTTCAACATATTTTTATATTTCAAAATAAACTGGCACTGACATTTCAACTACGAACCCAACAACAAAACTCCTTGTGGTTGTTGTAGATTTTTTGTTGTTGTGCTAGTAACAGAACCTTGTATAATTGAATCATGTCCTAAAACTATTTACTACGAATATAAGTCATCTGGCCGAATTGTCAAAATCAGTTACCAAAGAATAGGAATGATTTGTCACATGCGAAAAAGCAGTTTTTCTTGAACATTTTTTGCAATTAATATTAATTTTACCAAAAATTCGGGAAAATCCTCGGAAGACATCACTCGTTCGTAATTGATACTTAGTCGCTGTACGATGACACATCTTCGTAGTAAATTATTTTTGAGTACTCCAACAGAAAAACGAAGCTATATATATTTTGCAACTATGTACCTTTTTGATTGTTTTAATACTATTCAACCATATAACCGAAGTCCTTATTCAAATGTATTTGAGTGTATATGGTCACATACGAAACCTCCACAAAACTGCCCTCAAACCATCACAAAACTGCTGAATACAGAAAAATGTATTATAAGACATATCAGAAGCTACATATGTATACATATGCATACATACATATTTGGGGCAAACATGGAAATTTCAAAGAAAAAAATAAGTACATAGTCACAAAAAAAGAAATACCTACATATGTATGTATGTATGTATTATGAAAAATTGGCTACAGATATGTATGTATGTGACACAATTTACACGGTTCAACTTGTCCCTGTGACGTTTTTGAGTTCTCTTTTGAAATCCCTACGTAAAATCATGCTCGTTTAGACGGTGAGCCTTTGTTTCAGTAACCAGGGGACAAATTTATGTTTTTAATTCGTGCAATCACATTAATTTTAATGATTTTTATTCGTATTCAGTCAATTTGTAACTTAAATTTTTATTTCGAGCAACTTTTTCTACTCCGGAAGCTTCCCTTCACTTTTCATCTACAAACTCTTGTCGCAAGCCTCATGTCGCAGGGACAAGTCGCACCGTGTAAATTGGGTCGGTATGTACAATATTTCATAAATTTTCCATATAGTGGTGGACCCCACTAATGCACAGCCCTGCGAAAATGCGAATCGCGGTCGAATTGTGTATGATTGCGTATTCATCGCTTATGTGTAAAGCCTAGGCGATGGTACGCGTTTCTTATTCGCTGGGAAAGATCGCGTATCCATCGCCAAAAAATCACAAAAATGTTTGCAGGACTTAAAAACAAAATCACCATTACAATACCCTACAACGCAAAGAGATTACTTTTGTCAGGCGTGGTGAATATAATATAATTTTCATGTATGTATGTACCATACATGTGTTTGTATGAACAATGAACGGGGCATAAATGATGTACACCTATAGCACATTATACATACACTCTTATTTTATGCTACACGTCGCCAGTAGCATAATAGATAATACACCAGAAAGACCGTGTAACAAAATACGAAGCAGCTTACAACACAACTGCTACTTCGTTTTCGAACGACGCCGACGTACTGAAGCTCTTGTCCAACAAAACATTGAAGCGTCAGCAGAAGCAGAAGCAGTCGTAGACGTTGACGTAAAGACAAATAAAATAAAGGGAATTTGTGTGGAAAGCCGCTCGGATTGAAAATAAAGTACAGTCTTAGTGGGAAAATGTTGTGGGCATTTTTGGAGTGCTTTGGAAACATCTGCCCTTGTTGTGCGTGTAGAGTTGGAAATGTGTTAAACATTCAGTTTGAAAACACCATGCAGATTTTTTGAAGGAAATTATTCCTGTATCTGCAGTGATGTAAATATGTAGTTCTTCTGAACAACCCTCTTCCACTAGCCAATTTAATGTCCTGGATTAAGTAGTAGCAATTGACCCCAGCACCACTAGCGATCTAATTACTTACAAATGTATGTAGCTGTAGAGGTGTGAGCGTGACACGAAATAATAACAATCAAAGAGATTCAATATATAAAGAGTAACCACGGCGAAAATGCTTGTGCAGAGGTGAGATTTTCTATCGTAAAAGGAAATTTAAATTGATTAAAAGTACAGTTTTATCCAAAGAGATTCAATTTATAAAGAGATACCACGGCGAAAATTCATGTGCAGAGGTGAGTTTTTCTATCGAAGTGGTGGACATAAAGGAAATTTAAATAGATTAAAAACGAGCTTTTTCTCCGTTTTCTTTGTTTCAACTAACGTATAATAATTTTATTTTGTGTGTTTATTGACGTGCATGTGAAAAAGTGAAAGAAAAGCACACAAAATACACGATTTTTCAATACATTTTTTCATGAACTCATCTTTGCTCACGAGTCAGAATTCACCTTTCGTTGAGGTGAATGAAATGGTATCTCTTCTTATATACAATCTCTTTGGTTTTATCTGTGTGTTCTTTCTTTCAACTAACGTATACGAATTTTATTATGTGTGTTTATTGACATGCATGTGAAAAAGTGCAAGAAAACACACAAAATACACGATTTTTTAATTAAATTTTTCACGAACTCTTTGCACATGGGGTGGAATTAAAATTTTCCGTGTGGTGAATGAAATGAAATGAAATCTCTTTGTATATATAATGAATCTCTTTGGTAACAATGAAGTTCTTTTTTATAGATTGAGGCAAACTGTCTGATTTTCGAGCTATACTTCAATACTAAGCTCGATAAAGGCTTTATACCATTTAAATTATAAGGGCTAGAAGTTTAGCAACTGTCGTTAAAACAATTAGAAAAAATTTAATTAAAAAAAAATATTTTGCTGGCACGAAAAAATCTATAAAAAACTAGCTGACCCCAGCAGACGTTGTCCTGCCCGTCCTATTTGGGATGTATAATTTTGTTATTCATTGATATTTCATTCAAAAATGCATAATCCCGAGTTTCAGGAAAAAATCATCAAAAAATGTATATTCACCATATGTCCACTACAGCGCCATCTACCTGTTAGAATCATACATACAAACTATTATCAAGAAAAACTACACATACATTTTAAATTTCAGTCAAATCGGTCATGAAATGGGAATCTTGCTAATAACTTGACCACTCCGCAATTTATCGCGGTGAAAATATGTAATTCTAAAACACAAATGACCCCATACTGAATATATTGTTAAATTTTCAGCCCATTCCTTTTATGGTTTCGGAGATCATGCGTTACTAACAAACGTACAAAGAATTTTATATATAAAGATAAAAAAATAAATCGTAAATAATGTTTGTTCCATTTCTTGAAAGCTATCATCCTAACGATGAAAACAATGCCCATTTGCAAAATATCTATGGATAAATGTAGAAATTATGACCCATATTGTAAAAATAGGGAAATTCAAAAATATAATTTGTCATATTTTTTATTTTGGCAATTTTGTTTGGGCGGTACCAAAAGGGGCGGGCCAATAACGTCCATACTGTAATATACTATAGGTACTATAAAAACATTGCACTGTACAAAATGTCAGGTATTTGTATGTGCAGGAAAACCAAGTTATAAGCCGTTAACTTTTTGTGCAAAATGGTCCATTTGTATTGGAGGTACCTAAAGGGGAGTGGCAATAACGCCTATTTTTCATGCAACTGTAGGTACTATAAAAGCGTTACACTTCACAAAATGTCAAGTATTTCTATGGACTGGAATCACAGTTATAAGCCGTTAACTTTTTGTGCAAAATGGTTCATTTGTATAGGAAGTACCAAAAGGGGAGTGGCAATAACACCATTTTTTCACGGGACTGTTGGTACTATAAAAACATTACACTTCACAAAATTTCAAGTATTTCTATGGACTGGAATCAAAGTTATAAGCCGTTAACTTTTAGTGAAAAATGTTCCTTTTGTATGGGAGGTACCAAAAGGGGCGTGGCAACTTCGCACATTTTTCTCAAGATGATAGCGACATGAAACTAATACTATGTGTGGAATGGTCAATAATTCTGAATAGTAGTATAGAAGTTATGAGATAATCAATATTTCACTAAATTTTGACCCTTTGTGGGGGAGGTACTCAAATGAGTGGACCAACATAGTCTACCTTGGACCTTAGCCTGAGATAGAAAAAAATATTGAAACATACCAAATTTGGTCGGTTAATCCTGTCGAATGTTATCGTGCGCACCAACCAGAGAGACAGACGGACAGGCTGACGGACATTGCTTAAATGACTTAAAATGGCCCAAAATGGATTTCCGGTAAATATTCTTGGGGTCTCTTAGGTCACTCCATCGATATGTTACACTTTTGACCTGCAGAATCGGATATATACACTTGTTCACAATACTGGGTGTATAAAAACCGAATTATGTTGAAATTCTCTTATTTCTACCAAAAGTACTATAATTTCTACATAGATTCTATAGATCTACTAGCTGGACCGGGTCCACTTCGTTGCCCCAGTAGTTTAGGCGTTATGCTGGAACAAACACATAAACAGACAGGCAAACAAACGATTTGCCACGCCCACATTTTCCCCGTCCACTTTTTGCAAAAAATTGTTTTCCAAAACCATCTCAGACAAAATAGCTTTCAAACAAAAGAAAAAATTTTAAAATCGGTCCAGTAGTTTAAGCGTCTATAAAACACATACATACATACATACATACATACAAACATTTTTCCACTTTATATATAGATACAGATTTTCTTCAAATAGGAATTGTTTTCTTCGTTAGAATGGTAGCTTTCAAAAACTTTTTTCCAACTGTTTTCTATTTTTAATAGTTTTTATCCACCATAGGATGGGGGGTATATTCATTTTGTCACTCCGTTTGTAACACCTCTAAATATTGATCTGAGACCCCATAAAGTATATATATTCTTAATCGTCGTAAAATTCTAAGACGATTTAGCCATGTCCGTCTGTCCGTCCGTCCGTCCCTCCGTCCGTCTGTGGTAATCACGTTACAGTCCGCAATAATAGAGCTAGGTTGATCAAATTTGGTATAAATATTTCTTATAGTTGCAGGTTGTTTGGGATTGCAAATGGGCCATATCGGTCAATGTTTTGATATAGCCCCCATATATAGCACCTAACTTGCTGTGATTCCTACTGTTCTCATCTACTATATGTTTCCTACTGTTCTCATCTACTATTGTTTTTTTGTTTTTCGGTGTTATTTTCTTTAGGTTTGAGTTATTTTGTGAGGTCACATGCTATCCATGGTGGAGGGTATATAAGATTCGGCATGGCCGAACTTAACGCTTTTACTTGCTTTTACTAACATTTGTAGTCCTGATAATTTTCTTTAATTTAAAGTATATCCGGGCTTTTTCGAGCATATACTTCAAAAAATGTGGTCCATATGCTAGACACCTTCCAAGAAAATGAGAATTTTAAAGAAAATGTTTAAAAAAAAGTTTGCAGAATTCTGTAAAATATATATATGTAAATTTTTTCGGACATATCTTAAAGATACTAAAACTTTCTTCTGCCAGAATTATTGAATTTGTTTAAGGAAACAAATGCACAAAAAACGGCGAATATCTAATGCTTCCCAGTTTTGTAGAGTCTAACCTTTAAACAAGTAAGAAAGTTTCAGTCGGGTAAACCGACTAAGGTATACCCTCACTTTGTGAGTAATGTAATATGGAATATTAAACGAATTATTCTGTCAATTTGTATGGGAGGTACCAGAATATTTTTAACAAATACATTACACTGCGCCGAAGTATAAACGTTTTTTGCACTGGTATATTAACGTTATGAAATATTAAATTTTGGTATGATTTGGCCATTTTGTGTGGGAGGTACAAAAAGGGGCGTGGTGATAACGCCCATTTTTTACAGGGCAATAGGGACTTCAAAAGCGTTACACTGTGCAAAATGTTATTGCATTTTCGTGCAATGGTACTTATGCTGTGAGCTCTTAACTTTTTGTGCAAAATGGTACCTTTGTGTGGGAGGTACAAAAAGGGGCGTGGAAATAGCGTCCATTTTTCACAGTGCAAAAGACACTATAAAAGCATTACACTGTAAAAAAATTCAAGTATTTTTATACTGGTATTAATGTTAAAAGCTGTTATCTTTCGGTGCAAAATGGTACCTTTGTGTAAGAGGTACCAAAAGGGGCGTGAATATGACACCCATTTTTCACTGGACTGTAGGCACTATGAAAGCATTACACTGTACAAAATTTCAAGTATTTTTATGCACCGGTATCAATGTTATAAGCTGTTAACTTTTGGTGCAAAATGGTGCATTTGTGTGGGAGGTACCAAAAGGGGCGTAGCAACATGGCCCATTTTTCTCGAGTTGATAGCGACTAATAAACTAATGCTATGTGTGGAATTTCAGAAGATTCGAATAAGTAGTATAACAGTTATTAAAGATTCAATATTTCACAACATTTTAACACTTTGTGGGGGAGGTACTAGAAGGAGTGGACCAATATGGCCCATCTTCGAACTTAGCCGGAGATAGAAAAAAATATTACCACGTACCAAATTTGAAGTCAATCGGTTACTCCTTTCGAGAGTTATCGTGCGCACCAGCCAGCAGACAGACGGACACACAGACAGACAGATATACAGACAGACGGACGGACATTGCTCATTCGTCTTAAAATGACCCAAAACGAATATCCGCCGAACATACTTAGGGTCTTAGATCACTCCTTCGATGTGTTACACTTTTTTTCGTAGCAAATGATATATACCCTCGTCACACTAAAGTGAGGGTATAAAAATGAGTCTTATTCAACAAATGAAGCATAATCGCAAATAACGTTGTAAACGCTATTAACGCCGTGTGAACAAAAATAATTTGTAATTAATTAAATGCATAAAATCTATAACAACCATTTTTTATACCCTACACCACACTGTGGTACAGGGTATTCTGACTTTGTACATTTGTTTGTAACGCCCAAAAAGAGAAGAAATAGAACCATAGTTTATTATACCGATCGTCATAGAATCAATTTTTGAGTCGATTTAGTCATGTCCGTCTGTCTGTTTGTCCGTCTGTCTGTCCATGTATTCTTGTAATCAAAGTGCAGGTCGTATTTATGGTCCGATTGTGATGAAATTTAGCACAGTGCTCTTTTTTGGCCCAAGGCGGATCCCTATTGAAATTGGTCAAAATCGGTTCAGATTTAGATATAGCCCCCATATATGTTACCCCCGATTTGACATGTAAGCGCTGTAGAAACTGTATTTTATATCAGATCAGTACGAAATTTGGCAGAGAGAGTTCCCTTATTACATAGATATAGTCCCCATATATATGTTTCACCCGATTTGACATGTTAGCGCTATAGAAACCGTAATTTATATCCGATCTGTACGAAATTCGGCAGAGAGAGTTTTCTTGTTACGCGAATGAACACTACCAAATTCGGACAAAATCCGTTCAGATTTAGATATAGCCCCCATATATATGTTTCACCCTATTTTACATGTAAGCGCTGTAGAAACCGTATTTTATATCCCATCAGAATGAAATTCGGCAGAAAGAGGTTTCTTATTATATAAATGAACAATGTGGAGGAAATCGGTTCAGATTTAGATATAGCCCCAATATATAAGTTACCCCCGATTTGACATGTAAGCGCTGTAAATATGTTATTTTATATCCGATCAGTATGAAATTCCTCTTTCTGCCGAATTTCTTATTATATGAATGAACACTGTTAAATTGGGAAGAAATCGGTTCAGATTTAGATGTATCCCCCATATATACGTTACCCCCGATTTGACATGTAAGCGCTGTAAAATGTTATTTTATATCCGATCAGTGCGAAATTCGGCAAAAAGAGGTTTCTTTCTACATGAAGGAATACTGCCAAATTCGGAGAAAATCGGTTCAGATATAGATATAGCCCCCATATATATGTTACCCCCGATTTGCTATGTAAGCACGGAGACTGTATTTTATATCCGATCAGTACGAAATTCGACAGAAAGAGGTCTTTTTACGTGAATGAGTATTCAGGGAAAATCGGTTCAGATTTATATATGACCTCCATATATGTATATGTTCCTCCTGATTTGGTTTCAAAGCGCTATAGAAGTTGTACCTTACTTCCGACCATTAAAATTTTCCCAGAAAGATGTTTATCAATTTAGGTACGAATATTGCTTAATTTAGAGATTATCGGTTCAGAATTAGATAATATGTTCCTACCCATTCACCAATTATTACAAATTATTATCGCAATGACTTTTTGGCATTGTTAGGGAGGTGTAGGGTATTATATAGTCGGTCCCGCCCGACATTCTGCCTTTCCTTACTGGTTTTTAAATAGATTTTTAATGTAGCTATTCTATAATGAGTAAAAAAAACGTTTGTTACTAATTTTTGACCATTTTAATTTTGTCGTTTACAACGTTATTCGCGGATATGCTTCAATTATTGATACATAATAAGTTATTGTGATATTAGCAAATCTTCTCCAGCCAAATTTCTTGCAGCCTTTATTTATTTATATGAATTACAATACAAAGTAAATTTATATTCTAATTTTACGGTCCAGGGTAAATCCGGGAGACAAAGACCATGTTGCTTGTTATATTTTTTGTAGCGACAGACCAGAGCCTCTGGTGGGAATCGAACCCACGACCCCCAAACTCATAGGCTAGCGCTCTGCCAAATCTACTAATGGCCCGCTCGTCCATCCTTTAAAATTTCAAAATCCTCCTACTAAAGCATTTGGAAAAATTCTAGAAAAAATTTTAGGGTTTTCAATTTCCGATTGTTCCAGTTTCATACGAAACCAGACACGACGCATTCGAAATATAAAAAATCTGTGGAACAAGAGTTTCTTAAACTATATTTCCACTATGAGAAAATTTACCACGAAATCTAGTCGACTATACGTGTATCCATCAGTATAGTACCATAGCCGGGAATAACGTTGTAAGCGCCATTAATGATGCCGCGTGAACAAAAATAATTTGTAATTTATTAAATAAAGGGTCCGCCATCTAACGTTTTTTTTTTCAACTAGTGCTTATTTCGTGAATGGCAACACTTAGCTCATGTCTGATTTGCCAGATAATTAGTTTTATCCTTCCCCTGAACGAATGTGGTTGTGTATACGCTTGAACAACGCTGGGAGCGATCGACTTACTGAAGATGCCGATTTTGCCAAAAAAAAAATCATCTTTTCAGATGAAGATCATTTTGATCTTGGCGGGTATGTAAACAAGCAAAATTGTCGCATTTGGTGCACAGAAAACCCGCACGCATACATTGAAAAGCCGATACACCCTAAACGAGTCACTGTTTGGTGCGGATTTTGGTCCAGAGGCATAATTGGGCCATTTTTCTTCGAAAATGAGCAAGGAGTGGCCGTTACAGTCAATGGCGATCGTTATCGGGCCATGTTGAATTTTTGTTCACAAAAATGGAAGAGGAGGATATTGGCAACATTTGGTTTCAACAGGACGGCGCTACGTGCCACATAGCCGAAGCTACACTCGATGCTTTGCGCGATGTTTTCAAAAAAAAAAAGTTATTTGGCGGACCCTTTACATAATTTTTATATTTTTTTATAGAACAGATTTTTAATGCAGCTATATCTATAATGAGTACAAAAAGAAAATTTTTGAGCGTCTGCTACTTTTAAAACATTTTTAACCATTTTAATTTTGTCGTTTACAACGTTATTCTCGGCTATGCTTCAGTTGTCAACGACATACTTGTATGGCATTTCATTTCAAAGGGTAAAATTATTATCGTTGCCAACTAATAAACATAATCGACAACGTTTCAAGGCATATTACCTCTCGAGTGTTAAATCGCAAAATATTCTAAAATAATTTCTAACATTCTGAGGCGAACAATATCGCTTCAAGAATGACATAACTTAAAATATAAATTTTTTGAGGTTGCCTTACAGAAATGCGAATTTTGCAAATGTCCAAAAAAAGACTCTGGAGACTCTGATCAACTTTTTTTAACACATAACATGTGTTAAAAAAACAGCAGACATAAACTTCTGTAGCTACAAATCTTTTTGCTGTTTTTACTAAGATTTTTCTTTGAGTGTATAATTTATTGGACCATGGGTATTAACAGAGTAGTTTGTTCATATTATGTACTATCTATAGAAAGGAAATTCAGATGAGGTTCAAGGCGATTAATATAAGACTATTACATAATGAGTTCTGGTCCTTTGAAACTAGCTCCTAGTTATGTACTGCTCTGTAGTTCCAGTTCCAGCAGGGCAGTCAGTCTGAGTGCAGCTACAAAGGAAACACATACATAGATATGGCTTTTTTCCAAAGGGAAAAGGTCAGGTATAAGGCATTTTAGGTGTTAGTTTGTGTTGCGTACCCTTTTTGAAGGTCATAAAAAGTTGAATAGAAACTGAAAAATCCATAAACATACATACAACATAGTACAGTAGGTAATGCGTATGTATTCACACGCACTTCCTTCTATTGCTGCTGAAGGCATTTCCTTCGGCACAGTCAGACACATTTTTATATTTGTCTATGACCCTATATATGAGTATATTGGGAAGGTCATTATAGAAACTTATTTGTAATTGGTATACCACTGTACTAAATATCTATTCTAATTACCGTTTAAGTACGAGTAACATCCGTTTGTAGTGTACATTAATTTTATGGCAGCCATTTATTTATATTGTTACCCAAAAAAGTGACGAAACAGTTTCCTATTTTTGTTGTTCTGTACATACATACATATCTATGTATGTGCTGTTTAGGTACAACTAGGACTTGGCGTTCGAGATGTTCCTGGCAAAATTCCAGAGGTTTTAGCAGATTTTTCCCAATTCGGAAAATTGTCGTCGAGATTCGGGCTTTTATGTTTAGTAAACCAATATTTGCGAACTGAAATTCACAAATAAAATATGTGTATACAAACAAACAAACTTATTATTTAAAATATTTTAAAATATGTTTTATTTAAAAAAGGGTTTTACAACTTTTCCGCGTGTTTCGAATTTATGTTTTGATTTTACCTAGATTTAGAGTTACTTTTGTTTAATTTGTAATTTTAAAAATTACAAATTATCACTTGTTGCCGATCCATCAATGCAATTTATCGTCAAATATTACAAACATATAACATTTCTAAAAAAAATCAATTTGAAAGAGGAAGGTATGCCGTAAATAATGAAAAACAACATCAGCCAAATGGCCACCACGACCACGCTTACAGGACCATATCCTTTTCATGAAATTTTTCATAACCAAATCGCAAAGTGGCTGCCCTATGTCCTCGATAGCCTCACGAATTCTATCTTTGAGGTCTTGAATCGACGCTGGGCTCTTGGCGTAGACCTTATCTTTCACGTGGACCCAAAGGAAGAAGTCGCAAGGTGTTAAATCACAAGATCTCGGTGGCCAATTGTGATCACCTCTTCGAGAGATAACACGGTCCGGAAACTTTTCCCGTAACAGAGCAATGGTTTCGTTGTTGAAAGTAAACGTTGTCCAGATCAATACCATCCACATCTAACAATCTGCAAACTATCTCGCAATGACTTTTCTGCTAATGTTGCAAGACCAAATTTGTATGTAAGTCCATATTCACACTTGCAATTTTTTTCTGCAATTCTCTTTTGAAATTGCATTTGCGTTCAGACAATGTATTCAGTTTCGGCAATTTTTTATTTTCACCGTTCATTAAAACTCATTAAATTCATTAAATTTTATTAAAATGTATGTCGCACAAATTTACATACATATGTTGAACCGAGCACAAAACATCGAATATTAAATGAAAAGCAGTGTGGAAATGTCAAAAAACTTTACAGCGAAAGAAAACGCAAAACGCATTGCAAAAAAATTGCGATTACGGAAGATTTTTTTCTCCCCCTTACCGACTGCGTCCATCTCACACAAACACTGCAATTCAGCAGAAAAAATTGTGTGAATATGGACTAAACACGGTTGTAAATTCACAGGGTAAAATTTTTCTGGCAATATTGTCCGATCTGCAAATGGTGTGTACTTAAGCTTAACTTAAGCTGAGTATAGACGATTGCCAGATCGGCAAACGTTATCAACCCTGTTAAAGTGCTGCAAATATACGGACAATGGCAGATTTTTAGGCAAAGGTGAATTGACAGTTCAGACGATTGCAAGAAAATATTACAATTTCATTTATTTACAATATATTTGTTGAATTTTTCCGCCATTTTTCTGGCAATGTTGTCCGATCTGCACATCGTGTGTACTTACCTATACAAACATTTATGGTACAACTTGGGTAAAAATATTTGTTTCTTTTAATAGCAACTCTAGCATTAAATAAACAAAAAGTAGCAAGATTACAAACTTTTCTTATATCGTCGGTGAGCCGACGAAAACTCCTATGTGCGTCAAATCGTGATATTTTTAATATCTTTAGATTTTGGATTTTTCTTTTAATTATTTACCACCAATATATCATAACAAAAATATGTGAAAAGCACATGACGTGGGAAATGGTTTTCATGAAAATCGACACATAGGATGTTTTGTTTGGAGCATTTTAAGTATTTATAAAACAAAAAAATTACACATAGGAGTTTTGATATTTGAATGTTCACAGCGTACCTCAAGTAAACGAAAGTTGGCTTGGATTGTGGCTAAAAACGGCTAGTGAGGTTTTGTACAGAATCATCCCCTGTACTCAGATAAGAAATCAAAATCTGATCTGCTTCCTTACGCGAGTTATCGCGATAAAAACAATTTTTAACGAAAAAACCGAACTTAATTACATTGAATCGCGGAAATTTAAAACTATAACATAATTTTCCATAAATATGACCATTTGTATTATTCTATAGCGAAATTTTTGTAATCCAAAAATTTGACTACACCGCTAATTTTTTACAAAAATATTATTGCGAATTTATTAAAATTAATATATTTACATTCTATGATTTCTGAATGATAGATTGGCACTAGCATTTCCCCCATAAACATCCCGCGATGAATACATTTCGAACAAAAAACATTTAAGTTCAGAATTATTTAACTACACCCAAAAAAAATTGTTTGCTGTTAATAACAAACAACGTCTGCTAATTTTTAGCCAACATTTTTTCTGCTAATACAGCACATTTTCTGCTGTAATAGCAAAAAGTTTGCAATTTTGCATTAACAAACGCACTTCTGAAAAATTTGCAGTTTGCTGAAAATTTTTGCTGTTAATCAAAATATGTGAAAATAAGAAAAAAGTTGCAATAATTTACATGATAAAGTTCAACTACCATTGAAAATCAAAAAGGTTAAGTTCATTCGTGTGATGAGAAAAGTATATTTAAAAAAAATTAAATAATTATTCGGCGATATCTATTTTCCGAGTTACGGTTCTCAATATTTTTATTTTTTCATTGGATTTTTAAAATATTGGAAATAGGAGTCGAATAAAACTGCAAGAAGTAAAACACAAATCTATAACGAATATGATTTGACGATTTCAAAATCTTAGTTCCGGACATACAATTAAAATTAATCTATTGTTTAGATTTTAGTTTCTAATTTTTTATATTTTAATGAAACCAAAGCTAAACATTAATATTTTATGTGCGATTTGTAAAAATGTTTATAAAGTCTGATTCACACAAGGCAATTTTATTTCAAGCAAGTGCCAATGTTTGTAGGAGAGATACAGAGAGCACTTTCCGCTTGGAAGAAATTGCCTCGTGTGATCTAGGACTAAGTATTGTGTATGCAAAAAAAGTTTAAAAAAACGAGAGAATTGTGTCATCCTGTGCACGGTTTCCACGGCTATTCCTGTGTGTATTGTTGTTGTTTCAAAGTACGTATTGTTGTTGTTTCAAAGTACGATAGTTTTTTCCCCTCCCTTTCCAACTGCCTCCCCTACAGACACCATTAAACCGCTGATAAAATTGCCCCGTGTAAATTGGGACGAACATAGACACCTCAACACACGCGGTAATTCGGCGTCTCTCTTTGACACTTGCTTGGAAAAAGTTGCCGGGTGTGAATCTGGACATAGAGGCATACGGAAGATAATGTCCAGATTCACACTCGGCAACTTTTTCCAAGCAAGTGTCAAAGTTTGATGGATAGAGAAGAGCTCTCTCCTACAAACTTTGACACTTGCTTGGAAAAGTTGCCGAGTGTGAATCTGGACAATGAGGAAAGCAGTTTCTTGTACTGGCAATCCGTTTTGTGTTTTTCATTCGCACTTAGCTGCCTTTATTTCCAACAAACACTGAATTGCCCCGTGTGAATCGGGACATAGACATGCTTTATGACGGAAAAAAATAAAATTAAAAAAAGCGGCGTTTAATTTATATTCCTTACCACTGAAACCAATTTTTTCCATTAAAATGTGCTTACAAAAATTGAAAAAATGTACTATGATTATAAGACTTATTTCAGTTTGTTTTCAAGATTCTCACCAAGTAGTGTCCTATTAAAATACGGGTAAAAAAGATGATCTGAAATTTCGTAGCAACTACTATGTATAAATTCAGATAACTTTTGTCATGGATGGACTAGCCATTTATTTCCTTGTCTACTTTTCCAAATCGCATACACCTCTTGGAAGTGTGACCCTAATGATAATACCTGCAATAACTCGTAAGTATTTTTTCCCTTTTTGTGATTTGTTTACCGAAATGGCAACATTGATTATTTACTCTATATGTTCCAACGATGGTCGCTAATATCCGAATCACAAAGCAACCTTTAGGCTCCAAAAAAACTCAGGATAATTTAGTCTAAGTTGGATGTAATCCATGGATAAGATCATTTTGCCCAATGATATGGCTCTGGATATGTACAATTAGATACCGTGTCTATAGGGTAAACCCAACACATTGGCCAATATTGACAGAGTTCGCGTCGATGTCGTACGATTTATGTTCTTTATATTTATCCTTCGGACAAAAAGAAGATAATTGTTAATGCCAGTGACCGGTAAGTATTGTTTGTAGATACTCCTATTGCTATTCAATTTTATTAAATGATTTATTTTTCATTTATATTTTTAGATCAAGCATACATACAGATTTCACAGTTCGAAACGCTTATCAATACATGGGCTGAATAACTTCAGGTTGGAGTCCTGGTGATATACTCTTCTCAAATATCAGGAAATTATAAAATTTTTATTTCTTTTATTAAAATAAAAAAGAAAGAAACGTATGCTAGAATAACAAAAATAGTTTGTTCTCCCAGCCGCTTTTTTCTGTTAAATAATAGCAAAATTGTTTGCTAAAACGACTGTTCTAGTTTGCTACAGTAGCAGGCAAATTTATGTGCTAAAATAACAACCATAGGGATGCTAAAATAACAGACGAAGTCTGCTTTCCCTTTTCCAGCAGAAACAGACTGTTGAAACAACAAACATTTTTGTAATGATACTCACAAAATTCTTTGAGTGTATATATTGCTATTATTACGCGAACGGGCAGTCCTAGGAAAAAGTGGCCAAAGAAAGTTTGAGAGATATTAAAAACGACTACAAGTCTTTCTTTAACAAAAAAAATTGTAATAATTTGGTAGGGATTTACAATGAGTCAAATCAAAATATGCCTCATATAAAGAGATAAGCATACACAAATTTTAACACACTGTAGATCCTTACCAAATTACTATAAATTTTGTTTGTTAAAGAAAGAGTTGTAGGCCTTCCGTTTATCTCCCAAATTTCCTTTGACTACTTTTCCCTAGAACTGTTCATTCGCAAGATAATAGCTTTATATAGTAAAATAATTCCGAACTAATTTTTTTTTTGTACAAAATTTATTCGTCGATGGATATTTTTCGCGAAAATGCTGATATTATCTATTCCTCGAGATTATAGAATGCAAATTTATTAATCTTATTAAATTCGGTACAATATTTTTGGAAAAATTTGGCGGTGTAAGTCGATTTTATGGATTACACAAAATTCACAATATAAAAACATGGCAAATATCGCGGACGTTACAAAGCGTCTTACAAATAATCATGTTTAAAGGAAATTGTGTTACAGTTCTAAATTTTCGCGTTTTTCTTTACAAACCAAAGAAATTAAGTTTGTTTTTAGTAAAAGTACTGTTTTCGCGATAACTCGCGAATGGAAGCAGATCCAATTTTGATCTATTCATTGTAGAGGGGATGATTCTGAAGAAAACCTCACTAGCCGTTGTTTTGGCGTGAATCTAAGCCAACCTTCTATCCCTTGGGACACGCTGTGCCTACAACACATATGATTTTTTGTGGGCGCATTTCTATACACATGGGAGTTTTTGGTAACTTCGGAACCGGTCAAGATGGCGCAAAATGCTTTGGTGGGTAGTCGTTTGACCGCTAGGACGTTCTAATTCAACAATAAAAAAATTCGAAAAATTACACATATGAGTTTTTGTCGGCGCACCGACGATATTTAAAGTTTATTTTATATACCTGCCAACATATTTTTAAAGTTGCAAGGTGTGTGAGCATTTGCATGTTAAGTTATCACAGTATTTCTAGGTATAACGATTATATTAGGTGTTGTCAACAACCCACCGAAGTTATTTTAAAATAATATTAAAAACAGGCTACTATAAACATTGTAAAATTTTCAAAAATGCTATTTTTGAGAATTATTGGGAAAAGAAAAGAAATATTTATTTTTATCGGTAAAAGCTATCAATATGGGACCTTTGCTAGTAAATATTTTCACTCTTACGGCCAATTCCACAATCTCCGGTTATCCTACATTTACATAGAGCTAACCTACAGTTATAGCTGTCAAATTGTATGAAATTTTTATTTTTTAACTGTGAGTTAGCTCTAACCGGAGGTTGTGAAATTGGGAGTTAATGAAAAATAGAAAACAAATTTAAGTATAAATTTATTACTACACTTTACAAAAAAATAAATTAAAAATAATTTATAATAATAATTTTATTTTTTGTATTTTAGGCCAATTTGTTATGACAGGTTTGACCCAGTATTTTGCAAAGTGCTCAATAGTTCCGAACAAATTTTAAAAATTCCTTCAGGTCGCGCCTTAAATATCTTTGAAAAATGTCGGAAAAATTTAATTAGCTTTTCCTAAAAGAACTACTTTAAGCTGAAGTTGGGTTTTGTAATTGATACTAATGCTGCATAATGCATTAGAGTTGTAATTCAGTTTTAGGTCCCATAGTATTTTTCAAAATCAAAAATTTTGAAAACTTTAAAACAACAGACAATTTAGGTTTTAGACATCCCAGTGTATTTGCAAATTTTTCCGACAATATGGGGAAAAATTATTTTCTCATACGTTTGTATGGGAGTGAGAAGATTTTTGGGGTGTCTATAAAGATACATTTTCTTTGGTTTCAATAAAATCCGTTACATGAGCCAAAAATACTGTGATAATTTAACAAATCTCAACAAATTACGGATTTAACAACGGCGCACATTGGTTCAGAATAAAAATCTGTAGTGGCCTATATGTGGACATGGTATTTCACTACCTTATTTGTGGATTATTTAAGACGTAGTTAAGAAGTACGAACTTTGTCAACCATGTAAACTATTCATTCTTGTTCTTCCTCTCTTTTTGCGCAGTCATCGCATTGCATCTAAGATCTCACGATTTCATCATCATTTCATGTATATTATTAGAATTAGTTAAATAAAGTGTTTATTATATTAAACATTATATAGCCGGTTTATTCATTCATTAAACTAACCACGAACGGCTATAGTGGTGACCCCGACGTGATAGTAATACACACATGAGATGAACGAAGACACAGGCAACGAGAAGACAAGCACATCCGTGGGAGCAGGCCAGGCTCCGGACACTGCTGGACAAGGAGTGGCGACTTCCCCGATGTACGGAAATTTTGTAAGCAGAGTTTCAGTGAAAGTACCGCCGTTTTGGTCTGATCACCCTGAAATCTGGTTCGCACAAATAGAGGCTCAGTTCGTCGTTTCAGGCATCGTGGCTGACGAAACGAAATACAGCACCGTCATAGCAGCGATTGAATCACAGGTGTTGGTGCAGATTTCGGATGCTGTCCTCAAGCCGCCTGCAACAGGAAAATACGAATTTTTGAAAAAATGCATCATCGAACGCTTCTGTGAAAGCGAACAGAAGAAAATACAGAAATTGCTGTCCGACATGCACCTTGGCGACAGGCGACCTACACAATTATTGAACGAGCTCCGTAGTCTTGCGAAGGATAGGGTAAGTGATGACTTCCTGGCATCATTGTGGCTTCAACGACTACCACAGAATGTTCGTGCCATTCTCCAAGCCTCCAACGCGGAGCTGTCCGAATTGGCGAAACTGGCGGATAAGATTTTGGAGGTGAGTGATTATCGACAACTCGCCGCTGTGTCCACATCCACGACACCTAACGAAGCCAACTTATTGCAAAGAATTGCGGTTTTGGAAGAACGTTTGGAGAAATTAGGCCGCTCTCGTTCATCCAGTCGCTCATCGAATCGTAAGAAGAGCCAACGTAGTGCCACACCATCTTCGGAGAAATTTTGTTGGTACCACTGGAAGTTCGGCGAGGCCGCTACAAAGTGCCGCCAGCCTTGCGAATTCCATTCAAAGCCAAAAAACTAGTTACCGTGGCTGGTGCATTGTCCAGCGCACCACGCCGAATTACAGTGGCACGTCTTACATTGCTGGACAACGATACAAAGGTGAAGTTCTTGATCGATACGGGGGCTGACGTTTCCGTTTTGCCACCGCGTTCTTGTGACAGAAACGTCACATCGAATTCAGTAACATTATTTGCAGCTAATGGCACCCGTATTAAAACATATGGCGAACGTCGTCTCAAGTTATCTCTTTCATTAAGAAGAGTCTTCGAATGGAATTTTCTCGTGGCAGATGTTTCAACTGCCATAATAGGTTCTGATTTTCTCAAGCACTTCGATTTACTTGTGGATATTAAGCAGAATCGTCTCGTCGATCGCAGGACTTTGCTGCACGCTAAGGGTGACACAGTATATTCATGTGCTCCCGTCATATCAATATTCAATGCGAACAAAATATTTTCACGACTGCTATTTGAGTATAAAGACATCACCGTGTTAAGCAGCAACCGAGATCGAGAGTCATTGCAGACGGACGTTACACACCACATCGTTACGGGTGGCCCAGCGGTGTCTGCCCGACCACGAAGGCTGCCACCTGAGAAATTCGCTGCTGCCAAAAAAGAGTTTGAGTTTTTGGTGGAGCAAGGTATTTGCAAGCCATCCAAAAGTAATTGGGCAAGCCCCCTTCATATGGTAAAAAAGACGAACGGTGAGTGGCGGGCGTGCGGTGATTACCGTGCGCTTAATGCGCAAACTTTACCAGATCGCTACCCTATTCCATTTTTGCATGATTGTACTCACATGCTCCATGGCAAGTGTATATTTTCTGTGCTGGTTTTTGCAAAAGGCGTACCACCAAATACCCATAGAACCCTCCGACATACCTAAGACGGCGATAACAACACCATTTGGGTTGTTCGAGTTCAACTACATGACATTTGGATTGCGGAATGCTGCACAAACTTTTCAGCGCCACATCAATTCTGTTTTGCACGGCATCGATTTTACATTCGCTTACATCGATGACATTCTCATTGCATCATCTAGTGCGGACGAGCACGAGAAACACCTGAGGATTGTTTTCGATCGGCTACGTAAATCTGGTTTGGCAGTAAACGGCAGCAAATGTGTTTTGGGCAAGTCCGAAGTTAAATTTTTGGGCCACACTATAACACCGAAAGGCATTAAACCACTAGAAGAGAAAGTGACAGCAATACGTGATTATCCCAAACCTAAAGTGGCTAAAGAACTTAAGCGGTTTCTGGGGATGATTAATTTTTACCGCTCCTTTCTCAGGAATGCAACGCGCAATCAAGGAAAATTGCAGGCTCTCATTTCGGGCAACGTCAAAAACGACACGACGCCAGTTGTTTGGGACGATGAAGCCACAAACGCATTTGAGGCCTGTAAGGAGGAATTAGCAAACGCCACCATGCTTTGTCACCTGTCGCCCAACGCAAAATTGTCTTTGTATACAGATGCCTCTAGTGAAGCTGTTGGCGCAGTTTTACACCAGACTGTAAATGGTAAGGTCCAACCATTGGGATTTTATTCCAAAAAGTTAACAGCCGCACAAGCAAAGTACAGTACATACGATCGGGAGCTGTTGGCCATTTATCAGTCAATAGACCATTTCCGGCACTTGTTAGAGGGCAGACAATTCACGATATTGAAAGACCACAAACCGTTGGTATATGCTTTCGCCCAGAAAGGCGACAAAACACCACCAAGGAGAGCGCGCCAACTGGACTTTATTAGTCAGTTTTCGACCGACATACGACACTTGCGGGGAGATGACAATGGCGTTGCCGATTTTTTGTCCCGAATAAGTTCGATAGACAGCCCGGATTTTGAGGCCTTGGCGAGAGAGCAAGGTCGCGATTCGGAATTGGAGCAAATTATAGAAACCAATAGTTCAACGCTAAAACTGAAAAAGGTTGCTGTTCCGAATTCGACCGAGACGCTGTATTGCGATACCACTAACGACAAAATTCGACCATTCGTACCACGAACTTTTCGTCGTCAGGTAATTGCGAAACTACATGACCTGTCCCACCCTGGACGAAAGGGAACGCAACGAATAGTTGGAGAAAGGTATGTATGGCCTGGTATGATGAAGGATATAGCATGTTTCGTCAGAGAATGCATACCGTGTCAGCGAAGCAAAATTTGTAGACACACGAAAACACCTATTGGAAATTATGAGCCAGTCGAGGCCCGTTTTGATCATATCAACGTGGATATTATTGGACCACTTCCAGTCTCCAAGAACCAACGGTATTGCCTCACGATCATTGACAGATTCACGCGATTTCCAGTGGCCATACCAATTGCTGACATAACTGCAGAGACTGTTGCTAGCGCTCTGATCGAGGGATGGATATCTTTGTTCGGCATACCTCTTCGTATATCCACCGACTTGGGACGACAATTTATATCATCCGTTTTTTCCGAATTAACCACTGCTTATCATCCGCAAGCCAATGGCATGATCGAGCGATTCCACCGCACGTTGAAGGCTGCCATCAAGTGCTACAACACAGACGACTGGACGGCAGCGTTGCCATTGGTTATGCTTGGCCTACGCACTACGGTGAAAGAGGACATAAATGCGAGCCCAGCGGAGATGTTGTTTGGTTCCCAACTACGAATTCCTGGGGAGTTTGTACATGCGGGTAAAGTCAAAGCTAGCGAATCCGACTTCATTAAAAACCTTCGTAGGCAGATGTCATCGTTGCGTCAGTATTCAACTTCACATCATGGCGAACCTAATGTGCACATCGATCGCAATTTGCAAAACTGTAAGTTTGTTTTTATACGCATTGATAGAGTTCGAACTCCTTTGGAAGCGCCATACGAGGGCCCCTTCGAGATATTGAAGAGGGGTGATAAATTTTGTAAAATCAAATTGGGACAACGGAATGTGAATGTATCTAATGACCGTCTCAAACCAGCATTTATCGTTTTTAACGACACAACTCTAGCTGCTTCTAGGAACCCGGCCACTGAGGAAACGACATCTCTTGAAAGTCCTAGTATGTCGAATGGTCAGCCGTTTTTTCAACACGAACCCCAACCAACACCAGAGACCCGACTAACGAGAACTGGCCGGCACGTTCGATTTCCGGCAAGGTATCTCTAGAGGGGGAGCCCTGTAGTGGCCTATATGTGGACATGGTATTTCACTACCTTATTTGTGGATTATTTAAGACGTAGTTAAGAAGTACGAACTTTGTCAACCATGTAAACTATTCATTCTTGTTCTTCCTCTCTTTTTGCGCAGTCATCGCATTGCATCTAAGATCTCACGATTTCATCATCATTTCATGTATATTATTAGAATTAGTTAAATAAAGTGTTTATTATATTAAACATTATATAGCCGGTTTATTCATTCATTAAACTAACCACGAACGGCTATAAATCCATCGCTAAAATTCAATAGCTTTTGTTCTAGTAAACATTTTTGAGTTCTGTAAAAACCCGAAATTAGACAAGGATCCAAGGATTATTTTGAGATATTAACATTGAAAATCGGGTATATCTTAGAAATTGGGCCAAAGTTGACTACATTTCTTATTTTTGGATTCAAACGAAGAGTGAACATTTTTATATTTTTTTACATTTTTTACGTATTTGCTTATAATGCACAAAAAATTTCTTTTTTTTGTATTACAGATTTTCGCATTTTTAAGATTTCGAAAATTGATAAAAACGCAAATTCTTTTTTCGACTTTGTCGAACTGTTTCTCATACATTTTAAAAGCTTTTGCACTTGACTTTTTTATTACAAATTGTGATTTTGAAATATAGTTTGTTTGGAAAGGCGCCCATAGAGGAGTACAGCCGCAGTTCATGCCGATGAAACCACAGACCTTAGATTAGACAGATGTGCCGTCCGGACGAAACGTCAAAATCTATCAGTTACGAACGAATAGGAATGCAATGTCACACGCGAAAAAACAGTTTTCCGCGAACATAGTTTCAACTTTATTTGCACTAATCGATTAATATTAATTTTTTAATTGTGACAATTACAAAAAATTCGGGGAAATCGGTCCGAAATCCGCAGAAAACCTCACTCTTTGAAGTACTACTCGTTGAAATTTCTATTCGTTCGTAACTGACAACATACTCGATCCGGGATGACATGTCTTATTATTTATTATTTTTGGATGAAACCCTTGTGTACGTGTGTGATTGACATTTTCGATACACACGTATCAATCAAAATTTAATTATTACATTTTTTACATTTTTCACACAGAATTATTTTAAATTTTCGTTGTTTACATACCTGTAATAAAATTTCCAATAACCTGACATATAATGATGAACAAAGTTCATCTGATGGTGGTGTTAATTTTGAAAATCAAAAGTATATTGATTTTCATACTGCAACCAATATGTTAAAGTGCTGCAAATGTACGGACAATGACAGATTGTTAGGCAATGGTGAATTGACTATTCAGATGATTCCAAGATAACCTTACAATTTCTCTCATAGGAGAGAGAGGCAGAGAGCTCTTTCCGCCTGCCCTCTCTCCCACAAACTTTGACACTTGCTTGCCGTGTGAATCTGCACTAATAATGATTAAAATCGCTTAGCTCCCCGTACAAATTAAGCAGCTATGGTGTTACGATATCGAGCCCTAACGGCAAAAAAGACGTAAGCGCCACGATTATCGATTTTAATTTTATGATGAATATCGATTACTTAAAACCATTCGCATCATGTGTCAAAATTTTATAGCTGTAAAATATACCGTTCCGATTTTAAAGCGAAAGCAATTTTGATGTAAGTACACTTCCATAGTTTGTTCCCATTTGTCGTGACCGCGAAATGGCGCTTACATCAAAATACTTAAATCAACATAAGTGAAAAAGTAGTATTGTCCGTGTTAAATACCTAATATAATCGTTTATAAAGTTACTTTGTTAAAGCTAGAAGTATGTTTTTTTTGTTTTTATTAGAACAATAACAAATATAACTGTTTGTTTTGAAAGTGGCGTGAATTCATTTGTTTTAAAAAGAAGTACAAAAGGTTTTTTGATTAATTTGAATAATAATGCATTTGCAAAAAGTGAATAATATAAATAAAATATTTATAAACTGCTCATAACGAGACCTCAAAGAAAAAAATAATATGTATTCGTAAATTTTCAATTATTTTAAATGACTTAGTGTGAATTTGGGTCATAATATTTAAATTGATGATTACATTTCATCATTTGTTGTAACTTCGAGGAAATTTTCCTGGCGGATTGTTTTTTCACTTTTAATAAAATGTTCTTATATAAGAAAAATGTGCATGTAAGTACTGTGAATGCCCTTTAATTAACAGATGAAGATACGTTGTTAAATTTTTCTTCACCTTTTGACTTTTTAGGGAAATATATATTTGATAAAATTATGCCCTGTTAATCGAATTGATAATTTACATATGTGAACAAATAGCTTAAGCCACTTTTAAAACAAACATTTCATTTGTATTTTTCGAAAATTTAGAAATTATTTTATTCGGAATATATTTTTTGCAGTTCTTCTAAAACTATGCTGGTTCCATACAGTAAAAGCGAAAATGATTCTGAAGATATTGAAGAAGAAACCTGTGTGGGTAAAAGAGCATACAAGAAGCAGAAAAAAATACCAAAGAGGCTGCAAAACGTGAAGAACCGTGATACTACTGTACAAAGGAATCCATGTACAAGTACAAAATGTGGAAACGAGTGTAGCACAAAGTTGACAGATGCAGATCGGTTGGCAATAAATGAACATTTTTGGGGTATAAACAACAAAATTAGGCAGAGGGACTGGTTGCTTTAGTGTATTACACGTACACCCGTTAATAGACGACGAAATGAAGGCAATAAAAAACAATACAGCTAGGATTACGTTATTAGTTATAATGGTAGCGGTTACAAGGTGTGTCAACAATTTTTACTCAAGACGCTTTACATATCCCAAAAAATGTTGGTGCACGCTAGAAACAATGCGAAATGCTTAAAATTTTGTAATGAAACTAAAAAGAAATTCACACCCCATAACAAATCTGACGACTTCAAAATATCACTTTTAAAAACGTTCATTGAACATATGGCAGCGGTTCCCTCGCACTATTGTCGGAATAAAAGTAACAAATTATGACAAAGAGTCATCGCAGCTATCTTTAAGAGTTTTTCGAAACATTTTTAAAAGCAGTTTTCATATTGGATTCCACATGCCGAAAAGAGACAAGTGTGTTACATGTGAAAATTACAATAACCTGGACAGAGAAGCTCAACATGTTTTAGAACTAAGCGAAGAGTATCAAGCACATAAAAGAGACAAAGACAAATCTAAAGAAATATTTTTGGAGGAACAGGGACAAAGTAAAAACAATCCAACATTTTTATGCGCTAGCTTTGACCTCCAAAAAGTTTTAAATACACCACACGGCAAAAGTATGACTTTTTTTATTCGCGGAAATATTCCTACTATAACGAGAGTGTGTATGAAAATGGGACCAGAAATGGTTACTGTTTTTTATGGGGAGAAACTGATGGAAGACGCGGAAGCAACGAAGTATGCACTATTACCTTTCAATATTTGAAACTTGTTGATGATAGGAGATCTCAATCGTCATTTAGGCCCTTATCCATAAAAAATTAATGAAGGTTTGAAGAACGCTTTAACACTGCTAAAGCGTTCCTCAAACCTTCTTTAACTTTTTATGAATAAGGCCCTTAGTCTTTACTGTGACAGCTGTGCCGGCCAGAATCGGAACAGAGCAATGCTATCCACATTAAAGTTCTTTCTGAAAAATTCAAATTTTATTACCGATATAAAAATAACGTATTTATTACCAGGTCATACGATGATGCCAGTCGACTCCATTCATAGTACAATAGAGTCGTTTATACGCGATAGAACTGTATGGGCCCCTAGTGAATGGTTTACTATAATATCTAGCGCGAGAACTTATCCAACGGTTTATAAGTCCATTGTAATGAATCATTTATGTTTTAAAGATTGGAAATCATTTTCCCTGGCCATGTTTCCTAATGCAACGAAAATATCATTTCCAAATTTGCGTTCTGCATCCTTTGAAAAAATAACCCAATTATGAAACTTAAATATAGGTATTTTGACCATTCCACAACAAAAGAATACGATCTGAACTCGATTGCGCGATCAAGTCGCAATTCTAAAATAATAAATGAAGGACCTCTTCCACTATATAACAATCAACATAAAATTTCATTTAAAAAATACATGGATTTAAAAACGCTTTGCGATAAAAACACAATACCAAAGAAATTCCATGCAGAATATTTAAATTTACGATATGACGACACTGTAAAAGATGATTTACCTGAAACGGATCAAGAAGATTACATTTAATGGATTTTTAAATAGCCATTTAAATATTATCTTTACTATGAAATATTTATGAAGCAATTTTTTATTTTGTACATACATTAAAAAATATATATAAAATATATATAAAATATATATATAAAATATATGTATATAATATATATATAAACTTGATTTGAACCAATAAAAAAATGAAAGCCAACGTTGACAAACTTTTTTAATTATATATTTAACGTAACCGCCAGAAACACCAGTCAGTACCACGCGAACATGACAGCGAAAAAGACGAAAGCGACAAAAATAACTGTTTTCTTGTAGATATATAAATGTAACTCATTTATTCATATAGATAGATTTTGCTGAAAATATTATAAGGTCTGACAACCGTGTGTACATAGCTTTAGTTGTCAAAAAAGGGAAAAATTATTTGTGTGACGTATGCGTCCAGACAATAATGAATACCTGAATGTATTGCTATTGTCTTCGCAAAACTGTCTCGTGTAAACCCCAGAATTTTGTTGTTGGGCCAATGAGACTACCTTTACAATTATTGTATCAAATGTTTTTCATGTGAATACTCCACAACAGTTCGTCTGTGCAATGTATACTGAACATAGCTCATAAATGAAAACAGTTGTTTTTCGAGGTTTCGAAGAATAACATATGACAATGACAGAAACAACAATAAAATAATTTTTTCTGATACACAACTCCACATAGCCAACAATCCAACAACAATGGACAAAGATTCCGATAGCACTGTCACATCATTGGACGAGAACACCGAAAACTTTTGTAGTAATCAAACTAGAGATATCCTCGCCGAGGGAATAGTAAATCTCTTCAAGCCTGTTGTCGAGAAGCTAGACGAACGTATACAGGGAACAAGGCAAGCCCAACAAGAGCTAAAGGCACAGTTGGACATATTATCGGTGCAGCTTAGGGATATTGAAAAAGCTCAACATAATATACCGGAATTCTCCGACAAGGTCAAGGAATTGATTAACGTTAAGCATAAAGTTACCGTCATTGCAAATATCCTCACAAGCAGCCAAGAGAGATTGGCTGGATTACACAAGCTGATTGAGAAGGAACAGAGGAGAAGGCAAGCTCTTCTGGACTCGGCGATTAGTACAAATATTTCGTAAGAAACGTAAAAAAAATCCGAAAGCCTCAAACCAAAAGCAATATAAAAAACAGGAAGAATGGAGACACCACATATCGACCACATAACTACTCAGGACTACGAACTTGTTTATGAACCAGCCGAAGATTCATTTTTGTTATTGGATGCCTTGGAATCAGATTTAGACTTTATAGAAAATGAACTGAAGCCTCTTGTCTGTTTGGAAATAGGGCCAGGCAGTGGAATTATAATAACAGCCCTCTCCCAAAGGCTACAGGATAGCTTATGTATGGCTTGTGACATAAATCCATATGCTTGCCTTGTAACTAAGCGAACATCATCTAGAAATGGCACGCAAGTGGACTGCATCCAGAGCAATTTGGTGGACTCTTTAAAATCAAATATTGTCGATCTATTAATTTTCAATCCTCCTTATGTAGTGACATCAGATGAAGAACTCAAGTCGTCTGATGCTTTTGGCGATTGTACTGGTGCAAATCTTGTGCACTCTTGGGCTGGTGGCCTGAATGGAAGACGTATAATCGACGTCTTGCTTTCAAGGCTAAATGAAATATTGTCGTCAAGAGGAGTTTTTTATTTGCTACTGCTTCGAGAAAATAAACCAGATGAAATTATTGAACATTTATCAGAACTTGGCTTTCAGAGTGAAAAATTTATGGAGAGACGCATACCAGGCGAATTTTTGTATATTTTAAAGATAAAGCGCTTAAACTTATAGCATACAAATATTTAACTTGTGTTTGTAATATTAAGATAGCACGCACGACTAAATTAAATTACATGTTAATTATAATACATGACGAAATGTTGTTGTATCTTAACAAATTTATCATTACTTTGTAACGAAATTTTGCAAATAGTCTTTTCGGAAATGGTCCACGTCAGTAGAAATCTACAGTTGTTATTATGTCGACCCGTGTTTTGATATAAGTTATTAGCACCTATATCAAGAAATCTTATTGCTCATCAACTTTTAGCGTGTTCCGATGTGTTTTAAACAAATAATTTGGACAATTTTGCATTCAAAGTCGACTTATCTCATACCTATAACAAAGACCCATTTGAGATTTTCACAAAACAAACATAGATAATCGTCGTGCTCTTGGTATTCTCGATTTTGAATAGATATCTCCCTAATGGAAGTGACCATCAACAAGACGAAGAGTCATACAGGAAATCTGTTGCTGTCGTAACAGCTTGGAGACGTGTTAGTAGCAAGCGCTCATAAAATGTCTAACGGTTCAATAGATTATGATCACGGTGGAAAAATGAAGTACACAACAGAAAATAATTAATGGGTACTTAACATATATTGATGGGGTTTCAAGGCATAGGACATTTTCCTTCTCAACTATTCAATGTCCAGCCTAAGCGGAATCCGGTCAGCGTTTTGACATATCTGACCTATTCAAAATATTTTGATCAACCCAATGAAACGTGATTGAATTTTTATTCTCTGACTATGGTCTGTATGACCAAAGTTAGGTAGAAAGTCCCTTAAGAGTTACATGTCTTAAAATATTTTCATATATACTGATTTCTAGGGGATGCAATTTTACGCCAAGTGCTTTTCGTCAACATGAGATTGAAATATAGAAAAATATTACCACATCCAAATTTAAGTCAATTTGTACTTCTTTCGAGATTTTTCGTGTGCAACAGACAGACATTGCTCAAATGATTCAAAATGTCCTAAACGGGTTCTAAGAGTATCTTGACTCGTAGCAAATTATATGTACATCCTTCACTAAAGGATATTTTACATATTCAAAGACTCGTATCAAATTATATGTACCTCCACCACTAAAGGATATTTTACATACTCATATACTCGAGGGTTGTATAATCCAAGTAGTGTTGCGTCGACAGCCTCCACCTCCTCTACGTCACTAAAGGAGTATGGGCAATCAAATTTCAAGCGCCACGAGTTGTTTATTGTGTCCTTCGAGGGATGGACATATATTCCCCATTGGTAGCATGTCCCTACTATTGTGGGAACTACTCGGGTATCGCGAGGTTAGAGAAAAGTAAAATCTTACCCCGTTATTATCCATGTATGCTACCGCATCTACTATAACTTCCGAATGGCCCGGTGGTCTAGTCTCGGAATCCGCAAACTGGTGGGCGTGGAGTTGCGTCTTCCCACAAGTTTCTCCTGCTCTGGAATTCTCAAACTTCTTCACGAAGTCTCGGAAGCTGCTCTCCTCGTCACCATTACGACGGAAACTGCTCTCTGAAGGAATTCGCATATCTGTATGTCCTTCTGTGACGAGGTCTGGGAAGCTGGTAGCGTGGTGTCTCGGAAGCTGGGCTATGCAATCTGCAAACCTACAAAATTTTATCGTTATTTTCCAGAAAATTCAAAAACATTGCCAGAAATGTCGAAATTATTTACCTGAAGCTACGTACACACGGTGGTAAGATATTACAATGTTATCAACTCTGTCCAAGTGCTGCCAATGTACTGTAAATTACAGATTGTAAAAAAGGTGAATCGTCAGTTCAGACGATGAGGTGCCAATAAAATGTTTCTCTGACAATGGCGCCATTGTCACATGTATAAACTTCGCACATTTGACAATCAAAAGTGTCTGCAAATTATCTCACAATGGCAACGTTGTGAGTTTACACGATTGCCAGATGTCTACCAACAATATTAGGCATGTTTTCGTTACAAGCTAGCGATTTTAGTTTAGCACTTTGCAACGAAAACAACTTACTTCCACTAAAGCTGAGTATAGACGATTGCCAGATCGGCAAACGTTATCAACCCTGTTAAAGTGCTGCAAATATACGGACAATGACAGATTGTTAGGCAAAGGTGAATTGACAGTTCAGATGACTGCAAGAAAACATTACAATTTCATATATTTATAATAGGCCTGTTTTCGTTACAAGCTAGCACTTTACCTATAACAAAGACCCATTTGAGATTTTCACAAAACAAACATAGATAATCGTCGTGCTCTTGGTATTCTCGATTTTGAATAGATATCTCCCTAATGGAAGTGACCATCAACAAGACGAAGAGTCATACAGGAAATCTGTTGCTGTCGTAACAGCTTGGAGACGTGTTAGTAGCAAGCGCTCATAAAATGTCTAACGGTTCAATACATTATGATCACGGTGGAAAAATGAAGTACACAACAGAAAATAATTAATGGGTACTTAACATATATTGATGGGGTTTCAAGGCATAGGACATTTTCCTTCTCAACTATTCAATGTCCAGCCTAAGCGGAATCCGGTCAGCGTTTTGACATATCTGACCTATTCAAAATATTTTGATCAACCCAATGAAACGTGATTGAATTTTTATTCTCTGACTATGGTCTGTATGACCAAAGTTAGGTAGAAAGTCCCTTAAGAGTTACATGTCTTAAAATATTTTCATATATACTGATTTCTAGGGGATGCAATTTTACGCCAAGTGCTTTTCGTCAACATGAGATTGAAATATAGAAAAATATTACCACATCCAAATTTAAGTCAATTTGTACTTCTTTCGAGATTTTTCGTGTGCAACAGACAGACATTGCTCAAATGATTCAAAATGTCCTAAACGGGTTCTAAGAGTATCTTGACTCGTAGCAAATTATATGTACATCCTTCACTAAAGGATATTTTACATATTCATAGACTCGTATCAAATTATATGTACCTCCACCACTAAAGGATATTTTACATACTCATATACTCGAGGGTTGTATAATCCAAGTAGTGTTGCGTCGACAGCCTCCACCTCCTCTACGTCACTAAAGGAGTATGGGCAATCAAATTTCAAGCGCCACGAGTTGTTTATTGTGTCCTTCGAGGGATGGACATATATTCCCCATTGGTAGCATGTCCCTACTATTGTGGGAACTACTCGGGTATCGCGAGGTTAGAGAAAAGTAAAATCTTACCCCGTTATTATCCATGTATGCTACCGCATCTACTATAACTTCCGAATGGCCCGGTGGTCTAGTCTCGGAATCCGCAAACTGGTGGGCGTGGAGTTGCGTCTTCCCACAAGTTTCTCCTGCTCTGGAATTCTCAAACTTCTTCACGAAGTCTCGGAAGCTGCTCTCCTCGTCACCATTACGACGGAAACTGCTCTCTGAAGGAATTCGCATATCTGTATGTCCTTCTGTGACGAGGTCTGGGAAGCTGGTAGCGTGGTGTCTCGGAAGCTGGGCTATGCAATCTGCAAACCTACAAAATTTTATCGTTATTTTCCAGAAAATTCAAAAACATTGCCAGAAATGTCGAAATTATTTACCTGAAGCTACGTACACACGGTGGTAAGATATTACAATGTTATCAACTCTGTCCAAGTGCTGCCAATGTACTGTAAATTACAGATTGTAAAAAAGGTGAATCGTCAGTTCAGACGATGAGGTGCCAATAAAATGTTTCTCTGACAATGGCGCCATTGTCACATGTATAAACTTCGCACATTTGACAATCAAAAGTGTCTGCAAATTATCTCACAATGGCAACGTTGTGAGTTTACACGATTGCCAGATGTCTACCAACAATATTAGGCATGTTTTCGTTACAAGCTAGCGATTTTAGTTTAGCACTTTGCAACGAAAACAACTTACTTCCACTAAAGCTGAGTATAGACGATTGCCAGATCGGCAAACGTTATCAACCCTGTTAAAGTGCTGCAAATATACGGACAATGACAGATTGTTAGGCAAAGGTGAATTGACAGTTCAGATGACTGCAAGAAAACATTACAATTTCATATATTTATAATAGGCCTGTTTTCGTTACAAGCTAGCACTTTTAGTTTAGCACTTTGCAACGAAAACAACTGACTTCCACTAACTGGCACATAAGCAATAAGTGGCGGATTTTCACTATCTGGTAGCAATGGTGTCATGAGTTGCGAAGAAAGAACAGTGCGAAACAGACAAAAAATTCGTGAAAAGTATTTATAAAACATATATTTACTATTCTATGTTCAATTGTTAACACTCTGTTTGCAAATATTAAAATAATTTCCCATTTCTGTTCTTCTTCTTCCCGTTAATTCACAATAATTGATAAAATCTCTCCAAAAATGGGATGCCATATTGCAAAATATAGGGTGCCCAATCTGGCAACATCATACTCGATTAAGTAAGTAAGTAAGTTTTTTTTATTGAGTCTTCTTCTTGTCGATGACATGGGTATTCTTAGCGAATGGTTAACATATTTACTTAGAACTATTGTTGTCTTATTCTAATACATTTGATGTGAGTATGCTACTTGCATATATTGAAACATTTAAATGCTGTATAGATAGCTTGGTGAAAAGGAGAACAAGGCTTGCTCGCGGCCTTTATGATTACATACAGAGCATGTGTCTGCGAAAGAGGTGGTAAGTAAATAAATAAATAAATAGCTTAAAACGAAATAACATCATAAAACGAAATAACAAAAACATCTGTTGAAAGCAATGACAAACAGAGTTCAATTAAACAAACATGGTGAATGAATAGGAATGTGTGTGTATGAATGGCTTTCGCATTGTATAGTAAGATTAAAGCGAATGCTCAGGTACATGCGTATTAAAGTGTAAGTATAATTAAAATGTTTTACTTTTAAATTTGTCGATTTGAGCTTAGCTCTTATAATATATGTATTAAATACTTAGGTAATTTAGTCTTATTTTTTAACTTGTTGATGTTTTTCTTTTTCTTTTGTTTTATTTTCCTAGCCCCTATGGGAACCAGGTGTTGCAGTGATGTAGAAAGCTGGCAATGTGTTGAGGTCTGGATCGTTGTTAAGAGTTTCATTTATGACACCAATTGGCGACAGGTAAGCTGATCCAGACCAATGTATATTTCGTTCATGTTCATGAATCTCGTTCATTAGTATGTTTTCATGTGCGGGGAGTTTTTCCACAAAATTTCTCTGTTGTTGGAGTGCATATTTGCAAAAAGGCTGGACCCCCGATGAGTTATATACGTAGGCATTGGAATATTTCTTCGTTAGATTTACGTAGTGCTTGTTAATACATCTCCTCAGTATCGTCCTCTCAAAGATTTCAATTTCTTTTGCTACAGTCGGTGATATGGCGAACCAGATTGGGAAACCGTACGTAAGGATCGGTCTTAAGGCCACTTTGTAAAGGAGGAGTTTCGTGTTTTGTGGCAAGTATTTATTTTTTATCACATGTGAAAACTGCCCCGCAATACGTTTTGTCTTTTGTAGTGTGGAGCGAGCGTGTTTGTTGAATTTCATCAGCTTGTCAAAACTAACACCGAGGTATTTGATGTTAGTTTTGAAAGGGATGTCAACTCCATCCAGGGACAGCCGGAGCGACTTACTCAGTGGGACCACCGTTCTGGGGCATTTCCCAGATGCGTTTCTGATGCATATTGCTTCGGACTTAGAGGCGTTGATTTTTATGCCCCACACTTTGTAATAGTCATTTATGCATCTTAGATGGGCTGCGGCTTTATCTAGTGCTTGAAGTGGCGAGGAGCTGTGAGCGTATATCAAGCAGTCATCAGCATACAGGAGCGCCTGAGAGTCAACGTTTGAGTGAGGAAAGTCATTCAAAAAAATATTGAAAAGGAACGGCGCCAATACACTCCCCTGGGGTACGCCGTTGTTTACCGATCCAGGAGTAGAGTTTGTTCCTTTAATTTGGACCATGAACTTACGAGACTGGAAAAAGCTGTGCAGTATTTTGACCAGGTAAGGGTCAGTTCCCAATTCTACCAACTTGTATAAAATCCCAATGTGATAGACCGAGTCAAATGCTTTTTCAATATCTAGCGATATTGCTACGGTACACACTTGATTCCTCAAATTCGTGATAATATCATTGTGGAACTTTAAAAGGGCATGTTGGGTTGAATGTGTGTTTCTAAAACCAAATTGGAAATTTGAGATGGGGTCTGTGATGAAGTCATTTTCCAATTTTCCTTTCAGGACCTGTTCAAATATTTTCCCTACGTTAGACAGGAGGGAGATCGGTCTAAAATCTGCTGTGGATTCGCCTTCTACTTTCTTTTTTATTGGCATAATATTTGCCAGTTTCCAAACATTTGGGAAATAACAGTTGTTAATACAATTGTTAAATATACTGGCGAAGAATTTCATTGTGGAATCAGGTAACTTTCTTAAAACAAAGTTCGATATTCCGTCAATGCCACTAGATTTCTTGTTTTTTATTCGTTGGATAATGTTTTTAATTTTTTCAGGTTCTGTGAAGTGGAATGAGTCTTGGTTTGCAGTAAAATTGTCGTCAAAGGAGTAAATATGTCGTGGGATCGCGTTGATGTATGCTAATACTCTGGCGTCGAGATCGACCACAGACTGATTGGGATAGGTTTGACAATATAAGGAAGAGTAAAAGGTTTGGAAATGCTCTGCTATTTCTCTGCTACCAGTGAATATATTATTGTCAACCCGTATCTGTTGGCAAAAAGGAGATTTTGACTTACCAATAATTTGGTATATTTCCTTAAAAGCCGTCGGACCAGGTTTGATATGTTTTAGATTATTATTAAATCTTTCTGCTTCTTCAATACTTATCAATTCTTTTATTATTGTTTTTAATAGTTGGATTTGTTTTGACAGAAGCCTATATTCACAGCTGAGCCGGTTTCCGGTGCGGTGAAAAATTTTTTTTTAGTTCTTTCTGCCACTGATATTTTATCTTGTAGAACTTTTTAATTTTTTCAGATAGAGGAAATTTTCCATCTTTAATCTCTAGTTTGTGGGAATGGGCATCATGCACTGAGGTAAAATTGATGTTGAATTCTTTGATGGTTTCATCTATTTCATGATTTTCCAGGGTTCTATTCGAAGATGGGGTCAGGCGTCTTGAGACATCATCCATATCACTGCGAAATTCATTCCAATTGGTGTTTTTATACGATGTAAGGATCCTCGGTCTCTTCAAGACCAATCCTGAGTGCTCTAATCGTAGATCCAGTTTGATTGGGAAGTGATCGGAGAATGATGGAATGGTGGATATAATGTAATTGGTGTTTCCACTATCTAATAGGTGTGGGCTGATTAGGAAATGATCAAGGAATGATTGCCCGTTTGGGTATGATGGATTTGAGTCACAGAGACGTAAGACATCTAAGGCGTTGTCCTGAAGCCAGCTAAGTAATGTTCTACCATTTGTGTTTTCAGACGAGTCACCCCATGATGGATTCCTTGCATTTAGGTCTCCGCCAAATATAAATCCTTCGAAGTTACCTGCGAATTCAAGGAGCTTGTTTAGATCTGCGTTAAGCCTCTGCGTTGTATAGTTGCAGGGAATGTAAATAGACCCGATTAGTATTTTTTTACTGTTGTTATTAGTAGTAAAATTTATTAGTATGAGTGAACAGTTAAGACCCATATCTTGTATTGTTACTCGGTTATAATCAATGTTGTTTTTAATAAAAATTGCGACACCTAGGGGTGAGCCATCATATATAAAGTTGTAGCCATCAACTTTGACTTTTTTATTTCTTCGTAAGTGGCATTCTTGAATAAATCCGATATCAATTTTGTTTCGGTGCAATGTCGTGCATAGATCAATTTGACGACTTGTGTCAACAAGTGATCTAACGTTGAATGTTAAAAATTTTATTGACCTATGGTCCATAGTTGTTTTTTACTTTATTTAGAATGCGCAAAAACTCAGTTTTGGCTTCGGGCTTTGACATTTTTTGGTATTCTGCAAGGAAAATGTTTATTTCTTGTTCAACAGTTAGCTCTTCTGGCTCTAGAATATATTTCGCTAGATTTAAAAATTGCTCAACAATTGGCGGTTTTTTTTGGTGCTCGGCGCGAGGTTGAAATAAGTTGGCGAATGACTTCCCTGGAGATATCGTATTTACAGCTCTGTTGACGTTGTTGTTCACTGTAGCTTTTTCCATCAGAGCTTTATCAATTTTATTTTGTCGTACTGCGAGGTATTTTTTATAAGTTGGGCATCCCTTCCAATTTGCTGGGTGACCAGCTTCACCGCAATTTACGCAGTATGGGTCAGAAGAATCGGATCTTATGCGTGTGCATTCACCGGGTTTATGTTGAGTGTCACATTTGACACAGTTGTAAGGGGAGTTACAGTTTTTTGCTGTGTGTCCCCACCTTTGACACCTATGACACTGTATTTCGCCTTCTTTTTTTTTGGGCTTCTCCCAGGAGATTGCTTGATTTAATAGTCCGTGGATTTGCTTAACATCGCCCATCTTCTTGCCGGGAAGCAAGGAGACCAGAAATAAACCAGTATCAACATTATTCTTAATTGATGCTGGTGTTCTGAATTTTGTAATTGATGCTACCGTGTCCGGTGCAAGTCTGTCTAAATCCACTTTGATTTCTTCTATTTGGCAGTCTGCATATAAGCCTCTCAGGACTATTGATTCTTGTCTTAATTCCTTCGGAGTGAAGGTATATGAATGAATGTTTCTTGCTCTAAGTATTGCCATCATTGAGGCGTGCACCGAGACGTCAGAGAAGTACAATTTACTTTTATTTTTATTGATGTTTTTAACTTTGAAGGAAAAATCAGGAATCTTCAAACGCAATGAATCAACTAGTGACTTTATATTGACATTAAATACAAATATTGGAGGACACCAAGATTTTTTATTTGGCCGGGGCGCTTCAGTGGCACTTGAGGTGTTTGGCGCTTGATTAACTACTTGGGGGGTTGTCTCAATTTCAAGGTCCCCCAGTACACCAAGAATTGCGTATTTATTCTGGTCATTCGCATTATGATTGGCCAGTCTATCAGTCAGCTCCGAAATGTCGACATCCAAAGGCAAAATGGAGGTCTCTACCTTCTTCCTTTTGCGATCATTTGATTTGTTTGTTTGTGTGTTTGTGGTTTGGTTTGTAATCGCAACATGCTGTTGTGAGGTTGAAGCTATCTCCTCTGCTACATCACATTCCATGTCAGGTGGCACAGAATCAGGCATCTCTGTTGCAATTTAATGCAAAATTGGATGCCCTTAAAAAGATTTAATTTATATAAATAATAAGAATTTAGCAAAACAATATTTGGTTAAAGAAAACACGTCTGAACGAGATCGTTGTTGCCAGATCTTCCTCCACAGATCATACTCGATTAAGACATGAACACAAGCACCAAACTTCATCGGGAACTAATAGTGCTTAAAAGTGCTTAGCTCCCCATACAAATTAAGCACTTATGGTGTAACGAAAACACGCCTAATATATTTTGTAAATATTTATGTGCAGGATTGCCAATAAACATACATTTAAGTCAGTGTTGCAAATAAAATGTTTTTCTAGCAATGGCGCCGTTGTCACATGCATAAACTTCGCACATATAACAATCTGCAAATAATCTCGCAATGACTTTTCTGCTAACGTTGTAAGATAAAAATTGTATGTTCACACGGTTGTAAGTTCACAGGGTTGCATTTTTCCGCCATTTTTATATTTGTAGATCTGACAATCGTGTATACATAGCTTCAACCTATGTATAGACGATTGCCAGATCGGCCACACTGTTTACGACTGTGTTGAATCTAGAAATCTGTAGGAAAGTCTACGAATACACATGAGGCAATTTTCCAAGCAAGTGTCAAAGTTTGTTGGAGAGAGAGGCAGGCAGAAAGAGCCCTCTCTTTCCTATAAACTTTGACACTTGCTTTGGAAAAAATTGCCTTGTGTGAATCAGGACAAATCGTTTGTCGTGCTACACACGAGGCAATTTTTTCCAAGCAAGAGTCAAAGTATGTAGGAGAGAGGCAGAGAGCTCTTTCCGCCTGCCTCTCTCTCCTACAAACTTTGACACTTGCTTGGAAAAAATTGCCTTGTGTGAAACTCAACTTTACACTTTCCACGTCAGATTGAATCAGCTGATTCGTTACACAACGGGGCGTTACGGTTACGCTTGGCTTACCCAGCCTTAAGAGGTACGGATTCGGTTTGCGGATTCAACAAAAATAGGCGAGAAGTTCTACATCACACTAGGCAACTTTTTCTAAGCAAGTGTCCAAGTCGAGTTTCACTCAAGGCAATTTTTTCCAAGCAAGCGTCAAAGTTTGTAGAAGAGAGAGGCAGGCGGAAAGAGCTCTCTGCCACTCTCTCCTACAAACTTTGACGCTTGCTTGGAAAAAATTGCCTCGTGGGAAGCAAGACAAAGTTAGTGGTGGAGAGAGGCAGAGCGTTTTTCCGCCTTCCTCTCTCCTACAAACTTTGACTGTTGCTTGGAAAAAGTTGCCTCGTGTGATGTAACACGAACCAATAGCAACGGCGTCGATTTTAAGCCGAACAAAGCCGTCTTATCATCGGCGGCGCAGCTCTGTAAAAATTGTCGCCTTCGGCGACTTATCGCCCAAAACATGACTGGCCTCGTACTCTGATTTGGTAAACATTTCTATAAAAAAATTGATGTATAAATTAAAAAATAAAATTTAATTAAATTAAACATTTGCCACATATTAAAGATTATACGATAATGATGGACGCAGCGCCCACCGCTGATTTGGTATATCAGGGAATATGTACACTATTTCACAACAGCAATCCCAAAGAGAAGGAGAAGGCCAATAAATGGCTGGAGGAGTTCCAAAAATCGGTAAGTGGGCCTAATAACCAAACGAGGGAAGGTGGATTCATGTTGCAAACCATTATAGATATACTCATGGACAATAGCCGACGAATTGCTGCAACAAAAGAGGGACTTGCATTCCTGCTATTTTGCTGCCCAGACAATGCGCAACAAAATACAAAACTCCTTTAACGAATTGCCACTGAATTCTCACGAATCGCTTAGGGACTCCCTAATTGTACACGTGGGTCAAATTACCAATGAAACTGATACGATCATAGTGACTCAATTATGTTTGGCGGTGGCGGATTTGGCATTGTTGATGGCTTCGTGGAAGCAGCCGGTAATCGACTTGCTGGATATGCTTTCGCCACAGCCTCAGTCGGTGTGGCCACTCCTGGAGATCTTAACACTAATACCGGAAGAAATAGACTCAAGATATTTACGATTGGGTGCAAATCGCAGGGAAGAGATACACAAGCAGTTGGACGCTGCTGCTCCCAAGGTGATGGATTTCCTCTGCATGTGTATGCAACACGGCGATGGAGTACAGGAGAAAATTATAAACTCGACATTGCGTTGTTACTGTGCATGGGTAGCCATGCAGGCAATTCCTCTGCAGCAATCGGCACAAAATCCTTTAACCCAACAAGTATTCCGCCTCTTAAGTGTGGAGAACACTTCGCGGAAATTGCACGACACATCGACCGAATGTCTCTGTGCTCTGCTGAGTTGTATGGAAGCAAATTGCGGACGAGATGTTCTCGATCCCCAATTGAAAATGCAGATATTCAATGCAGTCCTCATGTTGGAAACGGCCTACCATACATCGGTGGGAATGGAGGATATCGACAAGATTATGAATTATTGCCGTATATTCACGGTGCTGTGCGAAGCATTCTTTTACGAAATGTTTGCCAACGAGGACATGCCCCATTATTCTATTAAGGGCCTGGATCTAGTTTTGATATGTGTTGGCCACTATGATTACGAGGTGGCAGAAATAACATTTAACCTTTGGTATCGTTTGAGTGAAGAACTCTTTCAGCGAAACAATGACAAACTCACGTCTCACTTTAAACCGCACGTAGAACGTTTGCTTGGAGCTTTGTACCGCCTGACTCAAATGGAACCTGACCAAGAGGGCCTAATAGATGAAAACGATAGCTTTAATGTGAGTTTACTTTTGTTGTAAATGATTGACATCCTAAAAATATATGTTTTCTTTTGTAGGATTTTCGACGAAAGGTTTCTGATTTGATAAAAGACGTTGCTTTTATTGTGGGATCAGGAAACTGTTTTAAACAGATGTTCTTTAAGCTACAGGAGCCTGGATGCACATGGGAATCTACCGAATCTGCGTTATTTATCATGCAAAATGTAGCAAAAAATATTATACCGTAAGTTTTGAGGAAGAAGGAGGAAATCTGATCTAAATATGTACTTATAATTTTAGTGACGAAAACGAAGTAATACCTAAAGTTGTGGAGGCAATTTTAAATCTTCCTGAAAATACGCACATAGCCGTTCGCTATACGTCAATTATGTTATTGGGCGAATTATGCGATTGGATTGAGAATCATGCGGAAAGTTTACAAGCTGTTTTAAATTTCCTCTTATACTCACTGCAACAGAAAAATGGATTAGCAGCGGCTGCCGCCATAGCCCTGACTTCTATCTGTGCATCTTGTCGCCAGAAAATGGTCTTTCACATTAGTGGATTAGTTGAAATAGCAAGAAGCTTGGACAGCTTTGAAATAAGCAATGACTTGGCTATTGGTCTTCTTAAAGGTATATCTCTTATATTATCCAGGTTACCAAAGGGCCAACTGGAGTCAGCAATGAGAGAAATTATATCCTTTCAACTGCAGCCTTTGGCAATAATGGTGGAAAGTTCTTCTACAGTGGCGATATGTAAAGGAGAACGTACCGATCCCGCATACTGGGTTGACCGAACATGTGCAGTAATACGCCACACCAATCCGGATGTGGCCGATAACGAAGTACATCCAACTTTGAATATTCTAACAGATGCTTGGCCATTAATCTCACGTGTAATGGATAAATACCAAACAGATGTTCGAGTCATGGAACGGACATGTCGCCTTATACGCTACAGTGTGCGAATGGTGCGAAAACAGGCGTCTATGTTGGTAGAACCCCTCATACATCAAATGGTAACGCTTTATGCTTTACACCATCACAGCTGCTTCCTATATTTGGGCTCGGTGTTAGTCGATGAGTTCGCCAAAGTGGAAGATTGTATCAGTGGCCTGCTGGTGATGCTAAAGTCCTTCATAGAACCCACCTTTAAAATGTTACAAGTTGAGAACGGCTTGAAAAATAACCCCGACACTGTAGACGACTTCTTCCGACTTTGCTCCCGATTTATCGATTGTTGTCCTTTGCCATTTCTGCAAAGTTCACTAGTCACACCCATATTTCAGTGTGCACTTTTGGCCTGTACTCTGGACCATCGTGAAGCTAACTCTTCAGTAATGAAATTTTTCTGCAATCTCCTTAAATGGGGCCGCAGTAATAATTACAAGCTAACCGAATGTAAACCTTTGGTTAAGGAAATAGCCGAACAAAATGGTGAAGCTTTAGTTATAAACCTAATACAGGCTTCAGTATTTTGCTTGCACTCGTACATGCTCCCAGATGTAGCCGAAGTACTGACTGAATTGAAGGATGTGATTACGCCGGAACAAATGGAGGCTTTTCTCAAAACAGCATTACAAAGTTTGCCAAAGAAAAACAGTGGCGGTTATGTAACAGCAACGGACGTTCAATTGCACGACTTTAAGGAAACCGTTATGAAGTAAGTTAGCTCTAGAAAATGGACCTCACTTAAGTTTATTACAATTATAATTTATATCTTCTTTCAGATCAACTACAACAAAATCAGTCACACTGGCGTTGAAAACTTTTACACGTTTATATCGTTAAATTGATTCTCGAGAATATGTATTTAAGTGTGTAACAAAGACAACCATTAATTACTATCGGAGACACGAGCAAAATGAAAAATATAATTTTTGAATTGGACTTAGGCGGAACAAATATTTAATCGTTCTTTTTATATATTAATTTAATGTATTTTTGTAAATTTTTAGTTGTACTATTATTTTCTTTTAACAAAATGTGTAATTTGTTAAAATTTGTTTTTAAGAATCAACAACCAACTAGAGCAAAGAAAAAGTAAGCTAAGCATTAGAGATCTTTTTTAACAGTTAAAACAAACAAAAATATTATCTATCTTGATATTATCTTATTTTTCATTTCATGTCATTTGCGAATATTACTCCAAATTCAACTAAACACTATTGAAACAAGCAAGGAAATTCGGGAAAAATATCGAAGCAATCATAAAACTGACATAGATACATACATATATAGTTTTTAATGTAATAGTAAAATTAATTGGATATCGAGATAAATGTGTTAACAAATTGGCGTTAAACAAAATAAAAAATTATCTATCGGGTCTGTTCTGTAGCAAGGTGATTTGAAATCACGGTGATTTTAAAATCACCGGCGACTTACGATCACTGTTGGAGTTCGAAATCGCCCGGTTTATTATTCCTAGCCTCCCAAAAAAGATTGTTCGAAATATGTTCGGGTAATTTCGAACTCCAAAAGTGATGTTAAGTCGCCGGTGATTTTAAAATCACAGTGATTACAAATCGCCGTGATTACGGAACAGACCCGAATGTTATAACACCGTTAATAAACGCACTCTGTATTTTTAGAAGACGGATTCGAATTCATATTATAATGTGAATGAAATTTACACACTTTCCAAGTCATCCCAGCAATTTATATATGAAATCATATTACAACCATATATGAATGCGTAATAATAAAACAATACAAATGATAAAAAAGGTTCTCTTAAGACTCGAATCTAGTTTTTATTTTCATATTCTTTTAGGTGAAGCTTCTTAATGTTTACTTTTTCAAAATTATGTGTGTGTGAAATGTAGAATTCGATTAACGGTTATTGCTGCCAGCTGCAGGTAATGATGCTGCTGCAGACATTGGCGGTTTAATACCCATAAGGTCACACAACTGATTGCGTATTGGCCTGACCTCCAACAGGGGCAAGCCCCAATCAGTTTCAGAGAGCAGATTTAAAATCTCGTCCATGTTATCTTCGCTTATGTCACATATATCACCATGTAAAGCTAATGCTTCATATAATTTCGTAGCTGTAGTTTTGCGTATATGAACATGGGTCAAACCAAGAAAAACTGACATCTTTGAAAGGACCTTTTTACACAAAAGTGGAACTTGAACCAGCTGACAGTAGACGTTGATGCTAGATACAAGTTTGTAGAGTTTCTTATGACCCTTAATCTCCAAATTGAGTAAACGATATATGTCTTCTGCAAAAGATGATGATTCGTCCATGAGGACAGAATTAATGGCACCTGGAAATAAATTGATGTTAGCAAGTGAATAAAAGTATCGTTTGTATGCCTCACTCTACAGAGGGTCATTGTCATTTGTTGCGGACCAAAGTGTAAAACATCAAAGGAGAAACTTTGTCTATGAGTGACTTTGCTAAAATTTGCTTGATATTTGCTCTAGTTTCATAACATTTATTTCCCCATTAAAAGAAAGTGTCTTAACCTATTTCGAAATTGAGGCGGGTTTGGCTTGGTCGAACGTTTCTATTCCAATATGATGTTACAATCATCATAAAACAGTTATAATATACCAAAAATCGCACATCCCGTCAGATTTTTAGATTGTTTCTCTTCGACAAAAAAGATAATTGTGAACAACTTTCTATTCTTCAATTTTAATATTAAAGCTGAAGGGCAAGTTAAATAAGAGTGGTTAAAAACTCTTCGAAAAATATTAGCATTTGTAAGTCTATTTCATTACAGACTTCGTTCCGGCATATATCCGAATATCGCGGGAACCTTATGTTGTTTTCATCTACTTAATGTTGTCCGGTTGTAAATTAACATTTGTCTGTTAATTTCAGGGAATGGATGTTATATTAGTGTTACCGTTTCTATTCTCCACTAGAACCGCTGCATTTATGTTAATAGTCGTCGTGGCGTAGTTTATTTTTAGCTTCCCTTTTGACTTGGGACATCAGATGATGTTGTAGTGATGGTGTGCCCGGTGAGTTATTTTAGCTGCAGAAACTCGAATTATGATGAAATCATGAAAATATTGATGTTAAATTTAATAGTGCCCTGGCCACCTTCGGAATCTAAGTCTAACACACTAACTACTGAGCTACCGAAGGACACTATATTAGCACTGTACCACGTACCCGATCCCGTAATATATTAGCATATTAATATTTTTATTAATCTTGAAAATACAGAGAGTCTATGTCTCTGAAAGACCATTTGACGGATTACAAATCTTAAACTCTTTCTCGAGGAGAGGGAATTATGCAAAAGCGAATAGAACGAAATTTTGAAAATGCATAAAAAAAGTAGCAGAGAAATGGCCGTTTCAATTCTAACAATTATATTCTGTAGCATTACTCACCAGATGCTATAATAATATCCAAAAAGTTCAACATGGGATATGTCACACGCTCATTAAGGAGATTCTCTTCAAAATTCAGTACAATTTCCTTGCAAAGCCTCCCAATGTGCGTGGTGTGACTTCTTAAGAACTGAAATAACGCCGCCGAGGAATATTTTATTAAAGACTCGGTTAGTTGGCCTATGCTAGCACTAAGACCCAATAAAATTCGTCGCGAATATTCGGGAAATTCAAGTAAAGAGCAAAACATTGGGAATGTATGATCGGCAAATAGCCATAGTACTGAGTTTGCATCCTGGGGAAAAACTTCTTTTAATTTGTTGTGTTGGATGACATGAGGCACTGGAGGCTCTAAATGAATCATCTGACAGAGCAGACGACCGGCTAGACCACGAGTACGGTCTATTTTCTCTACAGACTGTTGCATAAAGCCGACAACAACTTTTTGAATTTGTTGAGGTTGGATTATTTCCTTGGGGCAGTTCTTTATGAGCTCATAAATAGCTATAAAAATGGAAGATTTAATTAATATAGTTCACAATAAAAAATACATTTCACAGAGTGCAGAAAAGTTACCATTCATAGCTGCTTCTCTAACCCAAGCACCGATATCGCCACGATTATCTAAAGTGTACTCATCCATAGCTTTCAAGTAACAGTCAATAACTTTTGTGAGATATTTCAAATTTGCGAATGAAACTAAAAGCAGAAATCAAAACGCGGTTAAATGTCATGCAAAGGTCGGAATTTGATTTCCTCTTGTATTTACCTCTAGTATTTCTTTCAAAACCTACAGTTTTCAATAGGTTACTCAAAGCTTTTACACTGTCTCTGCGAGCCTCGCTCCAGTTTTGAGTAGATTGAACTTCTTGCTCTTTAAGAGATTCCCCTTCACAGATTGCTTGATATGGTGTTAGTGAATGCTTTATCAGATTCTCCAAAATATCATCCAAAAGAGGTGCCACCATAAATAGAGGTAAAACTCCCAGAGCACTGAGGTAGCCCATGCGTATATTTTCTTCTTGGTCGTTGTCAGCTCCTTTTAAATAGAACTTAACTATTTCAGCATTGGCTGAGCTCCGCTCTGGGGTGTTGTAGAATGCTTCGCACAGTTTGGAAAAAGCTAGAGTAGCCGATTCCCTTATGGGGGCAGTTTTATGCAGTATACACTTGTCGATTACATCTTGCCAGGAATCTAGAAAGCAAATTTTAAATTGTATATTTTTCATTTAAACTTTGCTCCAATAAATAAATTTACCCAAGCATTGTGGTGTGACTGACACCTTTGCTGTACTACAATTGCGTATAAAATCGGTACAACATTGCTTCATCATTTCTCCACTCATGCCACGAAAAAGATCGCGCTGCAGAAATTTTGCAATCACTTCGTTCAGATTGCAAATAGTTTGATTGGAAAGCAAATTTATCTGTTGTTCTTGCTCATCCTCCATCTGGCGCAAGGCTAATATTATCTCACCAATGGCCAAAACACTGCCGTGTCTTGTATTAATGTCTATGGAATCAGTTTTAGTAAATAATTGATCCAATACCACGTTGGACATATACTCTGGAGCCCTGCGTGTCAATTTGTTTAGGGCTTTAGCAGTCAACTCTCTTATAGCAGTATCCCAGTGGTTTACTTTACGCTCTACTAAATGGTCTATTAGAGGCTTACGATATTCCTCATATTCTGCAATATAGTCGCTTATATTAAGGTACGAGTTATGTCTCAAACCTACGGAATAGAAATCGGTCGTAGTGGATATTTCAATGCCGTAAGGAAAATTTCCCAGACGGCCTACACTTTCTTGAAAAGCTGCCGAAGCAGCTCTGCGACAATTTATCTCTCTATCAAATGACGCCACAGTCAGCAGACCGGCAGAGACCTGTAGAGCGAAAGGTTTAAAATCTTCGGGATTGTAGGCTCGGGCAAATGCCCAACAAATGTAACAAGCCGAATCTCGAATGTGTTGTCCCACAGACATATATCCCTTCATTTCGTCATAGAACAAAGCTTGTAGTAGCAAAGGAACCAGTTCCTTTAGGCGGTACGGCAATAAAAGACCTCTTTTGGCCAATTCCGCTAAAGCCAAGCAAGAACCATGCCAGGCCTCGTTTGGCTCCATAGGATTAAGTATTTCGATGACTGATCCAATCACCTCGTCAGCTAGTTCTCTTGACAAGCGATTCGTAACTCTACCAATGCCTTTGGCAGCTGACCAACGAATATCGTTTCCACCACTTCTGAGGGCTTGCAGAAGTTCTTCAATAACTTCTTCTATGGCATCGGGTACTACTATTTCGTCTTCAGTACATTCGTCTTCGCCAGCCTGATTGGTTTCTTCTGCGCTATTTTGAGAAGTGGTTGTATTTTGAGCTTGCGAAAGATTTGTGGCCAATGAGCGAGTACCTCGTTTATAACGCCACGACGCTATGCGCGGCTTTAGGAAAACCAATCCTATGCGTTGTATAATCTTAATGTACGACTTGTATTTCAAAAAGTCCGAACCATCTTTATATTGACAGCTGACTATCCAATGTAACAATTTGTCAGCATAAGGCAACAAATCCTCACGCTTACCATGTTTTAAGATGGCCGCAACTGCCGCCAACTGTCCAAACTTAATTTGGACCGTATCAGCTTGATGTTGCGATATGACCCAATCAAAGAAACGCTCCAAATACAAATCTTTAATATCTGCTCTTACGAAATACTTGGCTGCCAGATACGCCGATATGTTGCTACACGTATCGTTGGAAGAAGTATACACTTTACACAAATCGAAAATGCGCTCCATTTTCGTTTTACTTTCAACATTGCTGGTAATCACCTCATTTCCACCATCGGCATTAACGGTATATGCGTCCAACCGGGACATGTGGAATGGGTTCAGTACTAAAATCGACATCCATAATAGCAAAATGTAACGCGTTTCCCAGTGTTTAAACTCTTTTGGATTCTGTTTTTCCAACAGATCTAGAGCAAATTCCAAATCACTCAATTCGTGAGGTAGAAACTTTACCAACACTTTATATGTTCTCACTTTGCATATGATGTACAAGTATTTAAAGGCGGCATGCATTTGGTTTGGGGGAATATTAGGGTCGCGTATTATTCCCAACAACTTCTGCAGCAGCAATTCCAAATGAGGATCCAATAAATGAGGTTGCTCTTGATATCTGTTTTTTTTCAAATACAGATCATTTATAATTTAATTCCTGTAATGGAATCATCAACATACCTAGAAAGGACCTCAGTGTATTGTTCAAAGTCCTTTTCAAAACCCGCAGCATCCGTTCCTTGAATCGAGTCAATCATATGCAGTACTTGTTCCAGCTCTGTAAAGTGCTCCAATGTATTTGATGGACCTTCCTCGTCCTTGATTTCATCGCATTGTAGCATGATGACCCGATTTAAGGAAAATCGATGGATTCGTTAGTAATTTTTACGGGAAATTTTTAAATTTTCGGAACAGCCGGTCTTAATTTTGTATGGGTGTAGGGTTGAAAGAAATTTGATTTGTTTGAGACGACTTTTCTTTTATTGATGAGTAACGCTCTGAGCTCTTTGTTGTTGCTAAGAAAAAGAGTTGCATATTTTAGAACTCTGCTTCAAAATGGGATTATGATTATACCCAATAGGAATTCCACGGTCCCTGAAAGCATATTTTTTTAATTGGGTTTGGAAAGATTTTTCTTTTGGCAAAACAAAAGGAAATCTAAGTCCCTATTTACATTGGCTGAATGTTCAGCAGATTATCGGCGTTTTGTAGGAGAGAGAGGCAGTCGGCAAGAGGGGGAAAAAACTCTCCCGTACTCGGGCTGAACGTTTTGTGTTTTTCACTCGCACTTTGAAACAACAACAATTCACACAGAAATATCCGAAACAAAATTACGTTTCTAAACGCAGAGGCAAGTTTAAAAGAGAATTAGCAAATAAGCTGCTGAAAAAAATATACTAGTGTAAATCTGGACTAAGTCCCGATTTAGACGGACTGAACGTTCAGCGGATTATCGGTGATTTGTGGGTGAGAGAGGCAATTGGAAAGAGGGGAGGAAAAAACTCTCCCTGAACATTTTGAGTTCTTCGTGCAAGTTCAAAAGATAATTTGATGATAAGCTGCTGAAAAAACTTGCCCAGTGTGTCAAGGGTCTAATGCGTTATGCGGACAAAAGTATTTTCACACATGTATACATACATATGTATGTGTTCATCACAGCAAGAACAAAGTAATGTATTTATAGGACCATTTAGATTCGAACAATGTCATAAAATCTGAATCTGTCAACCTCAAACCACGATAACAGTTAGCGTATTGTGAACATGGTAACTCTGTTGAATCAGCTGTCTCCACTGTTGACTAGTTTAATCATTTTATTTGTTGGACAAGCGTAAAATAGTAAATTGATATAGTATAAAATAGTATATTTAATAAGATGACATTACCCGAGTTCTTTGGATGTTCCATGATAGCGTTCGGACCACCATTTGCGCTATTCGTGTTCACCATAGCAAAAAATCCGATACGTGTAATTATACTTGTAGTAGCCGCCTTCTTTTGGTTACTCTCACTACTGGCATCATCATTGCTTTGGTATGCGGTTATTCCTCTAAGGAGTTTGTTGGCATTCGGAACAGTTTTCTCAGTGCTGTTCCAAGAGTATTTTCGTTATTTGCTGTATCTTCTATTGCGAAAGTTTGAAGAGGGCCTTGAAGCGGTTGCAGATGATAGGAGACTGATAGAAAACAAACATATTTTGGCGTATGTGTCAGGTTTTGGATTTGGCATAATCTCCGCTATGTTTGCCTTGGTAAACGTTTTGGCTGATTTGGTAAGATTGTTATGGACAATTGCCTTTGGTGTATAGTCGATATTAAAGGTTGAGCTTTCTTTTCAGACCGGTCCCGGCACATTGGGTTTGAACGGAGGGACCGAAAGTTTCTTCATGGTCTCGGCTGCACAGGCATTGTCAATATGCTTGCTTCATGTTTTTTGGAGCGTTATATTCTTCAACGCATTTGACACCACCAACTACATACACGCATCCTACGTGGTAGGTTCTCATTTATTTGTCAGTCTTATTACTTTACTAAATGCTCATCAATTGTATGCTGCTACCCTATCGATCAATTTTATTGTAACTGTTTCGAGTGCTGTACTGGCATACCGCGTAGCAGGCGGTACAGGACGATCTTTTAAACGTTTCATATCCTGCCAGTGACTTAAAAAAAGACTAAAATCATACAAATTGAATAACTCTCACTCATATACTCCAAATTAGACCTAAGACATAAAAGACATCATTTGTTTGATAATTATTTGTATTATTTTCCTAGAACATATTTTAATCACGTGTGTAAAATAAAGAATTCCAAATATAAACTAATACATCTAAGGAAAGTACTGAGATTTTCGAACGGTAATGCCATAGTCTGCCAAAGCTGGAGCTAAATCTTCCATGGTCATCGTATATTTACGATCTTTACTTGGTTTTACTATCTTCGATGAACCGTTTTGATTGTTAGTCCGAGTTTTACAGTGTTGGAGTGCATCGTTCGCTACGTCTGAGATAAATTTCTGTGTGGCCACGGAAATAAGACGAACAATTCGTGGATCATTGGAATCGAATCCAGAGGAGTTTAGATAAAAAGCGGTTACAGCATCGGGAACCGTTGGTACATAATCCTCCAGTTGTAGCATGAAATCACTCAGTTGGGAGCCCTAGAAAACAATAAGTAAATAGCCGTAATACAGGTTTAATGAATGAAAAGAAAATCGTCAACATGATAATAATATTTGGGCCTCGGCCCAATTCCCAATAGTTTTCAGGATGCCAAAAATAGGTTGATGCTATATTAGTTGTTCCGTAGACGTAAGATCTTTCCTGAGACAAAATGTATTTTCTTTGATACGTACGTATGTCGATTTGTTAGCAGTTCTTGGACTATTGAAAATATGGCGCAAAGAATTTTTTACGAACTACCCGACGGGAATGATGTTAATTCATATCCGAAAAATATTATTATATTATTTGTAATAGAAGTACATATATAGCATTCTCACGACTGCGTTCAAAGATGTTATAAAAAAAACAACAAAATACATACATATATACCGTAATTCCACACCATTGCTAACATTATGTCTACCCAGCATCCACGTCAAATTCTCATTAATTTGAGTTCATGGCAATGGATTCAGAGCCGGCTAAGCTCAATCCCCAAATTGCATGATTTTTTTGAACAATTTAAGCACCTTTTTAATTGTTGAGGCCTCTCCCATAAACTGCACCTTAGTCGAAATATGATTATTCTGCCCACGGTCGGCCATCACTTGGGTATCAGACAGTGACAGAAAGTGAAGTTGACATTTCGAAAGGATTCGGGTTATGTGTACACAACGATGACATTTGTACTCGCTTCGCTTTTTACCAAAAAAAAAAAACAACTGAATACGTAGCCTTACCTCTTGTACGGGATTCGATGGGGTAGCGGTTGATGAAATCTGACTTGGGCCATTGGTGGTGGAACTAGCATTTGTTGGACGAAATATACCAAAGTTTGTACCAATCATTTTTATTGTGATTCTTAATTTGTTAATTACCAATGTTTCATTTTTTGTATTCTTGTGTTGTTTTGACGTTTCTCAGTGATGCCAACAATTGGCCATTAAAAACCGTCAAAAGAACTAATCGTGGTACACAAATGAAGAGTTTAGTTGCTGCACGTTACCTCAATGTTTTGATTTATGTTCAACATAAAGGCGCCCATAGACGAGTACTGCAGCAGTTCTTGCCGATGAACCCCTTGTGTGTGATTGACATTTTCGATACACACATATCAATCAAAATTAAATTTTTCATTTTTTTTTATTTTTCACACAAAATTAATTAAAATGTTCGTTGTTTACATACTTATAATATAATTTCTAATAATCTGAGATAAAATGATGTACAAAAGGTGTGTTTTCGTTACACCATAGGTGCTTAATTTGTATGGGGAGCTAAGCATTATTAGTTCCCGATGAAGTGCTTGTGTTCCTGTCTTAATCGAGTATGGTGTTGTCATATTGGGCATCCTATATTTCGCAGTATGGCATCTCATTTTTGGAGAGATTGTTGTTAATTCTTAGGCATGTTTTCGTTACAAGCTAGCAATTTTAGTTTAGCACTTTGCAAGGAAAACAACTGACTTCCACTAACTGACACAATAGGCGTGTTTTCGTTACACCATAAGTGCTTAATTTGTATGGGGAGCTAAGCACTTTTAAGCACTATTAGTTCCCGATGAAGTTTGGTGCTTGTGTTCATGTCTTAATCGAGTATGATGTTGCCAGATTGGGCACCCTATATTTAGCAATATGGCATCCCATTTTTGGAGAGATTTTATCAATTATTGTGAATTAACGGGAATATTTAATATTAATATTTGCAAAAAGAGTGTAAACAATTGAACATAGAATTGTAAATATATGTTTTATAAATACTTTTCACGATTTTTTTGTCTGTTTCGCACTGTTCTTTCTTCGCAACTCATGACACCATTGCTACCAGATAGTGAAAATCCGCCACTTATTGCTTATGTGCCAGTTAGTGGAAGTCAGTTGTTTTCGTTGCAAAGTGCTAAACTAAAAGTGCTAGCTTGTAACGAAAACATGCCTAATAGCAATTGTGTCATGAGTTGCGAAGAAAGAACAGTGCTAAACAGACAACAAATTCGCGAAATGTACTTATAAAACATAAATTTACCATTCTATGTTCACCCTCTTTTTGGAAATATTACAATAATTTTCCATTTTTGTTGTTCTTCTTCCCGTTAATTCACAATAGGCGCGTTTTTGTTACACCATAAGTGCTTAATTTGTATGGGGAGCTAAGCACTTTTAAGCACTGTTAGTTCCCGATGAAGTTTGGTGCTTTTGTTCCTGTCTTAATCGAAGATGATGTTGACAGATTGGGCACCCTATATTTAGCAATATGGCATCCCATTTTTGGAGATATTGTTATCAATTATTGTAAATTAACGCGAAGAAGAACAAAAATGGGAAATTATTTTAATATTTGCAAAAAGAGTGTAAAGTTTTCACTGTAAACAATTGAACATAGAATAGTAAATATATGTTTTATAAATACTTTTCACGAATTTTTTGTCTGTTTCGCACTTTTCTTTCTTCGCAACTCATGACACCATTGCTACCAGATAGTGAAAATCCGCCACTTATTGCTTATGTGTCAGTTAGTGGAAGTCAGTTGTTTTCGTTGCAAAGTGCTAAACTAAAATTGCTAGCTTGTAACGAAAACATGCCTACTGATTTCCATATGTCAGATTAAATCAGCTGATTCGTTACGCTACGGGGGCGTTACGGTTACGTTTGCCTAACCCAGCCTTAATACGGTCATTCGCAAATAAAAAAACGCCAAAATAAATCGATGAAGTTGTAAACATTTTGTGGGCGCTCATTTCCATGTGAATGTCACAAAATAAATAAACAAAATACATTGCATCGCATAAATCGATGAAATTGGCACCGACCGAACCAAATTGGCATAGACCGATCCAAATTGGCACCGACCGAACCAAAACTACAGAGAAAATTACATTTTAAAACACAAACAGTGAGTTGAGAAAAAATGGTTGTTAGTAACGAGGAAGAAGTAGAGACCACTGAGTTAGTAGCAGTGGAAGAATTAGAATCGACTCCTGGAGAAGCTTTAGGTGAACTCTTAGTACATTTAGAGGACTATACGCCAACAGTTCCTGACGCAGTAGCCGAAAAGTATTTGCGCATGGCAGGTTTCACCGAGACAGTAGATCCACGTATTGTCCGTATAATAGGTGTAACTGCACAAAAATTTATTTCGGATATTGCAAATGACGCGTTACAACACTGTAAAACTCGAAGCAACAGTCAGCACTCCGGAAGTCATTCGAACAAGGTAATACATTTGAGGGTGGATTTATGATCAATACAATTCTGACTCTTACTTCAATTTCAGGACAAGAAATCTATTAAAGATCGCAAATATACTCTAGCCATCGAAGATCTATCACCGGCTTTGGCCGATCATGGAATCACAATGAGAAAGCCACAGTATTTTGTGTAAAAACATTAACAAACGAATTTCTAAATTTTAAATAAAAATAAACTATCAGTAATTAAAAGAATATTACATGAAAAATGTTTTGGCATACATAACACATTAGTGACCCAGCTTGCATGGTACGAACAGGTACGAACGAATAGGAATTTGATTCCAATGAGTGAGGTTTTTTCCGGACTTTCAGACTGATTTTCCTGAATTTTTTGGAATTAGTCACAATTAAAAATTTAATATTAATCGATAAGTGCAAAAAAGTTCAATCAATGTTCGCGGAATATAGTTTTTTCGCGTGTGACAGTAAATCCTATTCGTTAGTATCTGATAGATTTTGACGTTTCGTCCGGGAGGAATGTCTTCTTATTCTATTTGTCTTTGGTCGACATATCATGTTTTAATGAACATTGCTTTATTGTTTATGTTTGATTACTCGCATTCCAAATTATACTTGTACCAGCTGGACCCGGTCCACTTCGTTGCCCCAGATTTAGGTTTCCGATCCCGTCCATTTTTGAACTAATCACGAATACTACCACCAAATATATGTATAAGCATATATATTTGTCCATTGGTCCGATCCCGTTCATTTTTTACCAACCACGTAGATTGCCACCAGATACGTATACACGGAATTACAACACTCTCTTATGCACAATATCTCAATTTAATAATTTGGCTTATATGGGCGGGGCCACGCCCATTGGTCTGATCCCAATCACGAAGATTGGATTGGATTGGACCAATCACTGGATATACAGGGTGGCTAATGAATATCGCACATTAAGAAACTCAAATTTTTTTCAGTGTATGGAACTCATTTTTCTTTTACTCATGTTAAAGCTCGTTAAATTTTATTAAATTTAGCTTAATTACTTTTAAAAATAATGGAATATTATGAAATAAATGAAATGAATTTAAATGCTCCCTGCTCTTTGATGCATGTGCGGCATCTTACCAAAAAGTTGTTCATTACTGCTTGGAGAGTTGAGACAGGAATAGCCGCAATTGTTTATTGAAAGGATAGCTTTAGTTCATTCAAATTTGTTGGTTTTGCTTTGTAGACTTCCTGTTTGCAATAACCCCACAAGATAAAGTTAGGTGCAGTAAGATCAGGCGACCAGGGGGGCCAAAGGAATGTGGAGTTTCTGGATATCAGCTTATTGTGAAATTTTCGTCGCAATTCTGTCATAACAGGCCGGGCAATGTGAGTAGTTGCACCATCTTGCTGAAACCACACAGAGTTTGAAGAAATTCTCATTCGGCGTAATTCTGGATAGAAAACTCTCTGAACATGCTCAAGTAACGGTCTACAGTAACCGTAACGTTGTGACCGTTTCTTCGAAGAAGTAGGGCCCGACAATGCAGCGTGATGAAACTGCACACCACACTGTGACACGATGTGGATACAATTCCGTCTCATGGAGTATCCGTGGTTGGAAGCACTCCATATTCGACAATTTTGTTTATGTTACCGTTTAAATCAAAATGGGCCTCGTCAGACATGAAAAGACAGTTCAACATGTTTCACCCTCTTCCACCATTTGAAGCATCTTCTGGCAAAATTCTAAGCGAATCGGGAAGTCTGCTGCGTTTGTTGGCCATTTGAATTTTATATGGGAATAACTCTAAATCTTTGTGCATAATTGACTGCAATGATTTATTCCCATTTGAGCTGATAAGCTTCTTGTCGAAACTCTTGGATTGTTTTGTATGGCAGCAGCTACAGCAGCGATTGTTTCATCCGTCCGAACTGAAGGGTTTCGATGATAAGGTCTTCTGTTGACTGTTCCATGCTCTGCAAAATTGTTAACAAGTCTCATTATGGTGCATCTGCTCGGAGGATTGTCGCCAAACGTGCGCCTATACTCTCTTTGAACCGAAAATACGGACTCCAGTGCTCGATAGCGGCGGGCAATCCAAATTATTGTTTCAGTGTCCTAGTTATCAATTTTTGTTAAATCTAAAAATGAATCTGCAAAATAAAAAAAAATTAACCAGATTCATTAAATAGAAAAAAGTTTTTTGAGTTTTTTAATGTGCGATATTCATCAGCCACCCGATCTATCTACATAAGTATATTTAAAGCAGAATATGTTTGTTACAATATACTACAGAAGCGATTTTTTCAGCGTGTATGTATTAGAGTTCGCCGAAAGCGGTTTTTTTTTGGCCTGAACCAAACACCGGCCAAAATTCTTAAAGTCGGCCGAAGCCGAAGGCCAAATGTTTTCTCACTTTCACTTAGACCAACTACACTGATAGAAAAACCGTTCGTCAGCATGACGAATCAGTTTCGACAATATATCTTCGTACTGGTGCCGAAAAGTTTCGTACATGCTATGTTTTTGTACGTCAAAAGCACGAACACGATCATCAACCTATGTTTTTGGTGATTTCGAAATTCGTCGAGGGAACGATAAGGTTTCATTCCCACGACGAAAAGATCTACTTGACAATTTTGCTAAAAATATGATAAAACGAAGCAATCAATTTATAGTTTGTGCTTAATTGCACTGTTCTATATGCGATATGAGAACCTTAGTTAAATAATATGTTGTAAAAGTTTAATTTAAAAATCTAATAATGGTGATAAATGGATTTCATCGTGGTGATGAATGGGATTCGTTGTAGTGATGAACTCAATTCATCGTAGGGATGAATTGTATTCGTCGTGGTAATGAACTCGATTTATCGTAGGGATGAAATGTGATCATCCTGAGGACGAAAGTTTTTGGAAACAGAGATACGTCATGGTGACGAACAAATTCATCAAGAGGATTATTCCGTACGTTAGATGACTTTTGACGAAAAAATAATCGTGATAATGTACAAATTCGTCGTCATGACGAAGCTTTTTCTATCAGTGTAAAACGCATTTATGTGCCTCTTTGCATAGATTTCAACATTTCTAATATATGTATGTACGAGTATGCCACAAAGCTTATTCTGGACTATTTTTATCACATTCGTTAAATTGATAAAATTTGAAAACGGTGTAAATGATAACACAGTATAAGTCATGTCGAGTAAAACAAGAATCTGTTTTTGAAATTCACCGGACACCGCCAAAATTGTCTTTGCCATTGTTCACATAAACGCGTATAACTTTGTTAATTACGCTGTGTGTGCACAAAAATTTATCCACGATTAAAACAACGTATTCCGAAAGAATGAAGGAAGTATTTCTCTCACAACACCGGACACCATCGCTCATCCCCTTACCACCGAAAATCTCCCTCCAAAAATAATGTTGTATCAAAAGTCGTAGAACTCGATGGATTTTTTGGGTAATGTATTCAACAGAAAGGTTCCGTGTAAAAAGTCACTATAGGTGACTTTCACTTTTATGTGAATCAAATGGTTTTTTAAATATATCATAATTATTGGTCATGCATTGAGTTTTGTGTGGTCTTGAAATATACCTTTGTTCTCAATTGTTTAAAGACACCCTATAAATATGATATATTTAAAAAAAACCATTGGGTTGCCATAAAAGCGTACGAGTATAGTGTATAGTATAGGCCCCCTATAGTGATTTTTTACAAGGAATCTTTTCCAAAAAATCCATCGATTTCCACGACTTTTGATAAATCTTTTTTTGGAGGAGGATTTTCAGTGGTAAGAGGGTGAGTGGAGTGTCTCATTTCTTTCGTTCTTTGACATGTTACTTCTATTCCGAAGCTTTTTATACTAAAATTGTTCCTGAATTTACTAACCCCTCCTTTACCTAGCAAACTTTGTGGATCAATACGATATATTAAATAAAACACTAAGTTGCTATTAAACAGTATTGTGGGGACCTATGTATATTGATTTTTACAAGGAAAATTGTTGTCGAATACATTACCCCAAAATCCATCGATTTATATAACTTTTGATATATCATTATTTTTGGAGTGATGAGAAGGGTAATCCGGCGTTTTGAGAGAAATACTTCTTGAAGCGTCTCCTTTATTTTGTTCTTTTACATGGAACATTTATTTCAAAGCCTTCTATACTGAAATTGTGTTTGAATTTACTAACCTCTTTACTCAGCAAACTTTGTGGCTACATATCTCGAAATCGCGATGTCACAGGAAAAAAACTGTTAATAATTATGCGGGGTAAGTTGTTTTCATCGGTGATACATCTTTAAAGTGCATTTTGCACACACAGTGTTATCAATCTCTAAACGGATTTGTAAAGAAGAAACTTATACCTTTCGAACGATATATGTATATGCTGTTTATTTAAAGATGTAGGAATATGGGTTTATTTGTCCTACAAACACATTTTTTCACATTTTCTAATAGTTTAAGAAATTTTTTACAAATTATTTTGTGAGGTAATCGCACGATTATTTAATTTAAATAAATAGTATATTCTGCAAGGACTAAAACGCAACCAGTCTCTTAAAAATCCGTTTGTATTTGACTGAGTTATTAAAGTTTCATTAAAACTGTGTATGTACATAAATACTATTTTTGACCATTCAAGTCAACAAAGTTTGCTTGAGTGTTTTCTTTTCAATTCGTTAAAACTATTATTTATGTACACATTTACTTTTAATGAAGCTTTAATAACTCAGTCAATTACAATCGGTTAGAAATTTAAAATCGGTTAATAATTAACAAAGAAAAAGGCGTTTAGGTGCGCAAAGGCAAGAAAATCGTTTTTTTACTCGTAAATCCGTTTTTTGAGGGCGTCCGGCAAATTTCACAGAACAAACGTTTTACTCGCCAAGAGCAACAGGAAAAATAATATCGCGGTTTTTGATTTTTGGACAGTCGCGCTTTGTAATTTCAATATCCAAGCCCATGAAAACCTATTTATACCCTCAGTTTAGTGATACGAGGGTATATATTAGGGCGGGTCGATTTAAAAATCACTGAGTGGGGGTCGGTCATACATTTGGACTCGATTGGAGCACTCTAAATGGGTCAAAGTGGGATTTTTCCGGGACATCAGAATTCGTTTTAGAGGTATGGTTTCTTTCGGCAAAATTTCTTATTTTGATCCCTAGAATACGATTTTCACTGAGCAATGGCGACTTTTTTTGCCTCCCCACAAATCGACCCGGCCTAGTATATATCATTTGCTACGGCCAAAAGTGTAATACATCGAAGGAGTGATCTAAGACCATAAGTATGTTCGGCGGATATTCGTTTTGGGTCATTTTAAGTCGAATGAGAAATGTCCGTCCGTCCGTCTGTCTGCTGGCTGGTGAGCACCATAACTCTCGAAAGGAGTAACCGATTGACTTTAAATTTGGTATGTGGTAATATTTTTTTCTATCTCCGGCTAAGTTCGAAGATGGGTCATATTGGTCCACTCCTTCTAGTAACTCCCCCACAAAGGGTTAAAATGTTGTGAAATATTGATTATTTAATAATTTACATACTACATATTCGAATCTTCTGAAATTCCACACATAGTATTAGTTCATTAGTTGCTATCAACTCGAGAAAAATGGGCGAAGTTGCCACGCACCTTTTCGTACCTCCCACACAAATGCACCAAAAGTTAACAGCCTATAACATTAATACCAGTGTATAAAAATACTTGACATTTTGTACAGTGTAATGCTTTTATAGTGCCTACAGTCCAGTGCAAAATGAGCGTTATTGCCACGTCATTTTTGGTACCTCCCACACAAATGCAACATTTTGCACAAAAATTTAACAGCCTATAACATTAATACCGGTGTATAAAAATACTTGAAATTTTGTTCAGTGTAATGCTTTTGTAGTGCCTATAGCCCTGTGATATAAAAAATAGGGCGTTATCACAATGCCCCTTTTTGTACCTCCCACACAAAGGTACTATTTTGCACAAAAAGTTAAGAGCTTACAGCGTGAGTACCAATGCACGAAAATGCAACAACATTTTGCGCTGTGTGACGCTTGTGAAGTGCCTATAGCCCTGTAAAAAATGGGCGTTATCACCTCGCCCCTTTTTGTACCTCCCACACATCTTGTATAAATGGTATCCACAACAAATAGAAAAAATTGATCAATACTTTAATTTTTGTTTTAAACAATAAATAAAACAAGTAAGAAAGTTTCAGTCGGGTAAACCGACTAAGGTATACCCTCACTTTGTGAGTAATGTAATATTGAATATTACACAAATTATTCTGTCAATTTTTGTGGGAGGTACCAAAAGGGGTTTAAGAAATACACCTATATTTCGCTGAACAGTAGATACTTTAAATACAATGCACTGTGCCGAATTGTAACCGTTTATATGGACTGGTATATTAACGTTGAGATATTAAATTGTGGTATAATTTGGCCATTTTGTGTGGGAGGTACCAAAAGGGGCGCGGTAACTTCGCCCATTTTTCTCGAGGTGATAGTGACTAATAAACTAATATTATGTGTATAATTTCAGAGGATTCAAATAAGTAGTATAGAAGTTATTACATAATCAATAATTCACTAAATAGTAACACTTTGTGGGGGAGGTACAAGAAGGAGTGAACCAATATGGCCCATCTTCGAACTTAGCCGGAGATGGACCAAAATATTACCACGTACCAAATTTGAAGTCAATCGGTTACTCCTTTCGAGAGTTATCGTGCGCACCAGCCAGCAGACAGACAGACGGACATTGCTCATTCGACTTAAAATGACCCAAAACGGATTTCCGCCGAACATACTTGGGGTCTTAGGTCACTCCTTCGATGTGTTACACTTTTTTTCGTAGCAAATGATATATACCCTCGTCACACTAAAGTGAGGGTATAATAAAGTCAGGAAGTACAGCAAGGCATTCAATAAGTCGGCCATGAAGCACAGAACACTTCAAGCTTACGTTCAAGAACGGAAAGACAAATAGCTTCGACTTTTGGGCGATGTTAAATCCCGACAGAACAGCCAGATACCCCTGATTCGGTTTGAAATATAAGCAATGACAATTGAATACTATAGACGTCGCGTGGTATTTACAGACTTCATCCTCCAGGTGGCGTCCGAGCAGCCTTTCTCTCATTCTCAAATTCCTCTCTCAATTATTTCTCTGTCAAAACATGCAGACTTTTTTGTACTATCAAATAATTTCTGAGAAGGGAGTGAGTTTTTCAGTTTGTTTTGTTGTTGAATGTTTTGAAGTTGGAATATAATAAAATTAAGGATGAAAATCTTTTCTCTCTTTGCAGAGTAAATAAAAGTATCTATCCTCTATCCTCTATGCAGAACGCTCTCTTTACAGTTTAGCCAGACAAAGCGCCATCTTCAATATGCAGACATACTAAACGTATTGTCAAACTCCATCCGACGTCTATAGTATTCAATTGTCATTGATATAAGTTGTGATATTGATGAGTCAAATAATTTAATTTTGGATTTATGTCACACACAGAATCGAAAAACGAAAGGCAAGCAACATTGTATGATGACTTTGCTTTTTTTGAAAAGTTTAAGAAGAAAACGGAGAAGCTGTGTTACTTATACAATGCTTTAATGACTATCGGACTAATATTGACTACATCAAAGTTTGTGAGCTTTTTCAATGTCAATTTACATAAAAAACAAGTAAGAAAATTTCAGTCGGGTAAACCGACTAAGGCATACCCTCACTTTGTGAGTAATGTAATATTGAATATTACACGAATTATTGTGTCAATTGTGTGGGAGGTACCAGAATGTTTTTAACAAATACACCTATTTTTCGCTGAACAGTAGATACTTTAAATTCATTGCACTGCGCCGAATTATAAGCGTTTATGTGCACTGGTATAAACGTTACGAGATATTAAATTGTGGTATGATTTGGCAATTTAGTGTGGGAGGTACAAAAAGGGATAACGCCCATTTTTCACAGGACTATAGACACTATAAAAACATTACACTGTACAAAATTTCAAGTATTATTATACACTTGTATTAATGTTATAAGCTGTTAACTTTTGGTGAAAAATGGTACCTTTGTGTGGGAGGTACCAAAAGGGGCGTGGCAACAACGTCCATTTTTCTCTGGACTGTAGGCAATATAAAAGCATAACACTGTGCAAAATTTCAAGTATTTTTTTACACCGTTATTAATGTTATAAGCTGTTAATTTTTGGTGCAAAACGGTGCATTTGTGTGGGAGGTACCTAAAAGGACGTGGCAACTTCGCCCATTTTTCTCGAGTTAATAGCGACTAATAAACTAATACTATGTGTGGAATTTCAGAAGATTCGAATAAGTAGTATAGTAGTTATTAAAGAATCAATATTTCACAACATTTTAACCATTTGTGGGGGAGGTACTAGAAGGAGTGGACCAATATGGCCCATCTTCGAACTTAGCCGGAGATAGAAAAAAATATTACCACATACCAAATTTGAAGTCAATCGGTTACTCCTTTCGAGAGTTATCGTGCGCACCAGCCAGCAGACACACAGACAGACAGACAGACAGACAGACAGACAGACGGACAGACAGACAGACAGACGGACGGACATTGCTCATTCGACTTAAAATGACCCAAAACGGATTTCCTCCGAACATACTTAGGGTCTTAGATCACTCCTTCGATGTGTTACACTTTTTTCCGTAGCAAATGATATATACCCTCGTCACACTAAAGTGAGGGTATAATTAAAAGAAAAATCGTTTAAAAATAACCATTTAAATTGTATTTTATTTTTAAGATATTTTTAAAAAAAAAACATTCTAAATGATTTATTATTTTTTTAGGTAATTTCAGAAATATAATACCAAAAAATTAAACCTGTAATAAACGAAATAATAATCTATTTTTGTTTACTAATTTTTAATACAAATGATTGTTAGTTGTTGTTTGTTTTACAATAAACATTTAATGACATTTTAATCACTTTCGTATATTATTTAAAAACCGCCTAAAAACCAGTTAACCGGTTTCGACAAAATATATTTATTAACCGAAAACCGGGTTTTAAAAAAGTAATATTTCGGTTAAACCGGAAACTGTTTTTTCGAAATAACCGGTTTTTTGGACACCCTAAGTGTAATGCTTTTATAGTACCCATAGTCTAGTGAAAAGTGATCGTAAATGGCACGCCCCTTTTGGTACCTCCCACACAAATGGACCATTTTGCACCTAAAATTTAACAGCTTATAACTTAAATACCAGTGCATAACAATACTCGACATTTTGTTCAGTGTAAGGCTTTCATAGTGCCTACAGTCCTGTGAAAAACGGGGGTTATTGCTACGCCCCTTTTAGTACCTCCCAAACGAATGTACCATTTTATACTAAAAAGTAGGAGCTTATAACGTGAGTACCAATGCACGAAAATACAACAAAATTTTAAACAGTGTAATATTTTTAAAGTACATATAGCCCTATGAAAAATGGGCGGTATCAACGCGCTCCTTTTGGTACCTCCCACACAAAATGGCCAAATCATACCAAAATTGAATAGATAATAACTTTAATATACCAGTGCATATAAACGCTTACATTTCGGTACAGTTCAATATATTTGAAGTATCTACTGTTTAGCGATAAATAGGAGTATTTGTTAAACCCCCTCTGGTACCTCCCATACACATTTACAGATTAATTTGTGTATATTTTATATTACAGTACTCACAAAGTGAGGGTATGTATACCTTAGTCGGTTTACCCGACTGAAACTTTCTTACTTGTTTCTAAAATATGTCAATACATATTAAAAATTCTCGACATAAGTGAAATAGTCGTATATAATATAATCTATCTATTATATGTTTGTTTTGGTCCAGATGTTTTTAACACCTTATAATACTGGAGGTAGACCCGCCTTATAGGGTCCATACACGATTCCAGCATGTCGGCGCAATCAACTGAGTGTATATTGTGTGCTGGTGCAATATCAAACAGATTTTGATATTGTTTTGATTGTGTCGTGTATTGTGAAATCGTCTCACTTAGGAAGAAGTTGGCATGAAGCTGTTGTGCGATTATGAATTCGGGAGAATAAAATTAATTAAAACACGAATGTTATAACAAAATGGTATAAAAACAAACATAATTTAATACAGATGTCAATAGAGAAAAAGTTGTTAAAACATATGTAGATGTTTTTAGAACTAATTATAAGCGCGATTTAAAAAAGTAAAATCTTAATAAGCGTTGTCACTATGCTTACTAACAATTTTTTCTGTATGCTTAAAGCGTGATGGCACAATCACTGGTTTTGCCAAAATGCTGGTATCGTGTATGAGAAATATTACTATATCAACAACTACATGAATGTACAGGACCAATGGTATGGGAAAAAATGGTTCAGATTTAGTTATAGCCCTCATATTTCTGTATATGGGAAATTTCATTCCAAGTGAGTACATTTTTAAAAGCGACGACTTCTGATCGAAATGAAGCTTGCACCAAGTTTAGTCCTATTAGATAGTAGTTATGACAAAAAATTTCAACGAGATCGGTTAAGATTGTCCGAGTTGGAGGGTTTTGAAATTTTGTTTAAACGGTCCTTTTTTCAAATCCATATAACTAATTTCGTATTGTATTTACAAATCCACAAAATTTTTTTTTTTGCGGAATTTAAAATGGTTTCAACATTTTTCGACCCATATTTCTATTTTTTGCTCAAAACAAAACTTATGCCAATTTATTAAAGAGCTTTGTGGTATATTAGTGGGATGGGACATGTTTCTCTATCAAAATATAGATAAACCTCTAAAAATAATGGTTAATCCCATGCACGGGACAAAATCACCTTTTTGATTTGTTTAAATAGAAAGATAAGAAAGAAAGTTCAGTCGGGTTAAACGTCTTATGAATCCCCTCACCTTGCGTCCCAAACATATAATATACGTAAATTTATTTATTTTTTGTTTTAATTAATTATTATGGATTTCAATTGAATATAATAACTTTAAAGTATGTACTGGTATTAAAGTTATAAGCTCTTAAATTTTGGTGCAAAATGGTCCATTTGTGTGGGAGGTACCAAAAGGGGCGTGCCAATAAAACCCACTTTTCTCTTGATTCTAGGTACTGTAAAATCATTACACTGTACAAAATTTCAAGTATTTGTAAGCACTGGTATTAAGGTTATAAGCTGTTAACTTTTGGTACAAAATGGTCCATTCGTGTGGGAGGTACCAAAAGGGTCGTGGCAAACTTTCCCATTTTTCTCGGGGTGATACCTGCTAATAAACTAGTACTACGAGTATGTGTCGAATTTTAGAAGATTGGAATAGATAGTATAGTAGTATAGAAGTTATTAAAGAATAAATTTGCACTACTTTTTTTATATGCCGAAAATCACTCTTGCAGTTTTTTAGGATAATAACTTCTATGCGAAAAACAGCTGATTTTCGACCTACAAAAAGGCATCAAAATGAATGATGTCATGTGAACGTTGACGTTCGACATCGTGAATCAGCCGATTATATATTTATTGCCGTATTCCATCAGAAACATAGACTGTTAACATACGAGTATAATCTCCATTGTTATCTATGTATTAGTTGCTAAATAAAGTAATTCATTGATTTCCGGTTTCGCTTTGAACTGTTCGCCTCCAAGTAGTTTTTGGTCGTCCGTGTCGTCGGGTGCCTTGTGGGTTCCACTCAATTGTTGCGTGGCAAATTTCGTCGTATGGTTTTGGTAGGGTGTGACCTAACCAGGTAAATTTATGGCGTCGAATTGGGGTATTTATGTCATCTTGATGTGTAAGTTGGAGCAATTCATCTTTAGTTATTACTCGGGGCCACCATATTTTTAGGATGTTGCTCAGGCATCTATTGGTAAATGTTTGAAGCATGCGTCCAATTTTTGTGTTAACATGCCATGACTATGTACCATACATCAATACAGATTTAACGCATGCATTGTATACGTGTACTTGGTCATCGGGGAGAGTTCGTTCGATTTCCAGACGGTTTTTAGCTGATAAAAGACGGCTCTGACCTTTCCACTAGGGTGCCTCCGTCATGTGTTATGATGCTGCATAGGTAGTAAAATTTTTCGACGTTTACAATAGGCATGTTTTCGTTACAAGCTAGCACTTTTAGTTTATCACTTTGCAACGAAAACAACTGACTTCCACTAACTGGCACATAAGGAATAAGTGGCGGATTTTCACTATCTGGTAGCAATGGTGTCATGAGTTGCGAAGAAAGAACAGTGCGAAACAGGCAAAAAATTCGTGAAAAGAATTTATAAAACATATATTTACTATTCTATGTTCAATTGTTTACACATTTTTTGCAAATATTAAAATAATTTCCCATTTTTGTTCTTCTTCTTCCCGTTAATTCACAAATGGGATGCCATATTGCTAAATATAGGGTGCCCAATCTGGCAACATCATACTGGATTAAGACATGAACACAAGCACCAAACTTCATCGGGAACTAATAGTGCTTAAAAGTGCTTAGCTCCCCATACAAATTAAGCACTTATGGTGTAACGAAAACACGCCTAATGGGATTAACTTTTGTGACGAGGTCGTCGATTTTGTCTTGCATGTGTTCTTTTCTGGATGCGAATAGGACTATATCATTGGCTTAGTCGAGGTCTTCGAGATGTTGGCCTATTCCGCAGATTATACCTCTCTTAACGCCCGTTACTTTTTGAAGTATTGTGTCTAATGTGATAGCAAACAGTATAGGTGAACATATGCAAGCCTGCTTAACTCCTGAGCGTGTAGTGAAGGGGTCACTCACTCGATCAGGCGGTTAGTACTAACAAATTAAGTAAAAATTGTCTCCCAAAGAAAAAAGTTATATACATATGTATGTATATGGTAATTTCCTGCATTGCGGACGCAGGAATTTTATTAGTTTTTCCCCCATTACTTCGTTGATATTAATCTTAGCTATATTGTTGTTATTAGCCAATTTGTAAAGTCCATCGAGGTTAATAACACTGTATTTATAGAATTTTGAAAACTTTTTTGCATAAAAATCGACAAATAAACAGCGTGGCGGACGGCACAACAAACACGTTTCTTGAGATAAATATATTGAGTGATTTAAAAATAACTTCTTCTTCTTTTAATGTCAATATTCTACAATATTTCTTTTATTTTAACTTTTTATTAACTTTTATTTATATTCAATTTCAAAATGTTCGAGAAACGCTTTGAAGGAATAAAATATGTTCTGACATATATATGTATATGTATATATTTTTATATTTGTATAGTGTGGTTTCAAAAAGCTTTTGTTGATATATAAATAATATTTTTCAGCACTCACAAACTTTTGGTTTGAAAATTTGTCTCTTAATACAATGTTTACGAGTATATCGGTTCAAACATACCAAAAACCTTTGTGTATCAATTGCACTGTGAATTTTGTTTGTATAAGCTAAAATGAGTGGAATAAAACCAAAACTTAACCTGACTGACTAGATTAAATGTTTTCGAAACCAATCATGTATATCTAATCATCACAAAACACAAAAATTATGTACACCCGTAAAAAGCAAGATATATTTAAAAAGCAACAAATACAGTTATTTTGAAGTGTATCTCAAAATTCATGAAATGTCAGATTTTCAACGCTGTATTTCCAGGGTTTCAAACTCTCAACTTTAGATACTAATAACTATGAAATATCATGCTCAGAATTGATAAACAATTAAAAGGTCATTAAAGAATGTAACGGGTGATCCAAGTAGAGATATTATTTTCAATAGCCTTTTTTGACAGATCACGTGTGAGTCGTGTCATTTGTCATGTTATTTTTGTTAAGTATTGTTTGGCATTTCATCATGGAAAGACTTACGCCTGAACAACGTTTACAAATCGTTCAACTTTATTATATCCTCACGTTCTGTGAGGAATGTGTTTCGTGCACTTCGCTTTACTTATGGTCAACATTATCGAGTCATCGAAAATTGAACTTAACGAATGGACCATCTGAGACGTAGCCGCCAACATTTGATAGACATAATCTTCAAAAATTAAATGCCAAAGAATGTTCTTTCAAATGATAATAAACATTCCCCATTCAATTTGAATTTTCTGTATTTTTTTCTTTAAAAAAGTAGGGAACCTCGAAATGGATCACCATATGGATGGATCATATTATACATTTTTGAAAATTTTTTTGGTTCAAAATTATAATGTCGAATTAAATTACAGTGAGCGATTTTGTTTAAGTTAAAAAAACGTGTCTCATAATTTTTGGCATTGAAGTTTTTTGCAGAATTTAGTATTTCAGATAGGTAGATTTAGCCCATTTATGAAAAGCTACTCTATACTCGAAGGTACACGTAAAATTAAGCGAATTATACGAAATTTTGAAGATATTGCCTCAAGGGTGATGACGGGAGAGTATAATATCCGAGGCTCTCAATCTGACTAAATATTTGGATAGAGTAAAGTTCCGTCCGCGTAGCCGTCTTTGGACACAACCCATTTTAACACAGTCCGAAGACAGGCCACGCAGGGATGCTTTCGTCGGCATAGCCGGTTTGTACAATTCATTGAAATGAGATACAAATAATAAAAGTAAACAATAATTTTTATTGTTTATTTTCCGTATTATTGAGCTCATTTTACCAAAAAAGCAAATTTATTTCGCCGATTTTTTCAAAAGTTTTTATCCGATAACTCGAAAGTTATGTGAGATATTGATAAAATGTCCCTTAATTATACCCCATACCACATTGTGGTACAGGATAATATACCTTTGCGCATTTGTTTGTAACATCCAAAGGAGAAGAAGTAGACCCATCGTTTATTATACCGATCGACTGAGAATCAGTTTCTGAGTTGATTTAGCTATGTCCGTCCGTCCGTTTGTATGTATGAAACATGTATTTTTGTTGCAATAATCGTCCGATTACATCGAAACTTACATATATTTTTCTTTTGGTCCCAGGAATTTGGGCCAAAATCGGTTCAGATTTACAACCTTTTTTATCCGATCTGTATAAGAATTGACAGATAAAAGTATCTTGATAAACTTAGAGTCAATACTAAAATTGAGGAAAATCGGTTCAGAATTATGGTGTTTTCTTTTGTGCCAAGAAATGCTACATTTTTTATGCATTTCGCCCCAAAAATGCCTTTTTGTCTTCGATTGTAAAATAAATGCTGCACTGTGAAAGGGTTTCGTTTTCTTTTGTGAAAAATGTTGCACTTGACGGGGCAAAATTGCAACATTTCAGCCCTGTATTTAATCGAAGGGGTGGACGCTGCCCTACAAAACAGATGTTTTTTCGTCGTCGAGCGAATAGCCTAAATACACGCGTGTGTCCGTGCGCGCTTTTTTATATTGAAGTTTGGTGAGATGCTTTATTTAGGCGGCGCCGTGGAGTATTCTTTGTTTTTAGTCTACTTTTAGTGAGTTAAAAGGCTAGTTTTTTGCATTTTTGTTATCGATTCTGACCATAAAAAATGCAGCAGTACAAGAGGGTGTAGGCGACATTATTAAAATGCTGCTCTCTGACAGGCAATACCTTTTTTTAGAAAAGAAAACACCATTAGATATAGCCCCCATATAGGTATATGTTACCCCCGATTTCATATGAAAATACTGTAGAAACTGTATTTTATATCCGATCAGTATGAAATTCGGCAGAAAGAGCTTTATTATTACGTGAAAGAACACAGCCAAATTTGAGGAATATCGGTTCAGAATTAGATATAGCCCTCATATTTATGTTATCCCCGATTTGATATGAAAATGCTGTAGAAACTGCATTCTTGGTTGACGCGTGCTGAGTGCGATGGTGCTGAGTCCTGTTCGAATGTCCATGGTCTGCGGCCGAAATGTTTGTCTGCCCAGGGCTTCAATACCGTCTTTAGGACATTTTCCCGATAATATTCGGCTTTTATTTTGACCCCATGGTCGATGAATACGAGCGGGGAGCGACCATCGGCCGTTACGGCGGCCCACACCATTACCATCGGCGGCGCTTGATTTCTGGTGGCCAATCGAAGGTGTATATTTTCAGCTGACCTCTTTGGCAAGTAAACCCGATCATTTTGTTTGTTCACAAACTGCTCAATTTGGAATGGCTTCTCATCGGAGAAAACCAAATTCGGTAACTTTTTTTTGTGCATCGGAGAGCTCTTGCACTTTTTGGAACTTCAATGGCTTTAGTCCAAGCTCATTTTTTAATATGTGTTGTATCCGTTCTCGCGATATGTTCAGCTCACGAGCAATTTTTTTACCACTGCGGCGTGGATTTCGATCAAATCTGGCTTTCACTTTTCGGATCATTTCTGGTGTTGTTACCGTTTTTTTCGTCCACTTTTTGGACGCGATGCAACACTGCCAGTATCACGGTAACGAGCAATGGTACGAGAAACAAAAGATTTATTCTCATTTAAATGCTGGAGGGCTCTAACGATAGCCACTTGTGTATTTGCACCCAAATATAAAGCAATCACACTATCACGCTTGAATTCCATCACGAATAACTTTTTTTCTGAATGCAATAGATCAAAATGCTTTTGTAAGCTTGTAAACAATAAAATGAACTGTCACTGAAATAAATCTGTCAGCTATCAGAGTAGCGGTTTAGAAATGATAGCAACCTGAAGTTGGTTGCAATCCATATCAGCCACCCTGTACAGGGTTGCCCATATTCGACGGACCCATCTGGCAACGTCATAACTTTTGACAGAGATGTCAGATCGCTTAATGACATACCGCGTTTGAAGCGTCAGTCCAAGCAGATTTTTACCATGGAACAATACACGCCACGCGAGCGCTCTGAAATAGTTGAAATTTACATTCAACAGAAGAAGTCAATTGTGAAAACTCAACGTGCTTTTAAAATATTAAAAAATGTGAGAAGTGCGCCTTCTAAGAACACCATTAAGCGTTTATACGAAAAATTTTCACCACTGAAAATCCTCAGGAGTTTCAAGAATTGCCTCTTCATGACGAAAAAGTCACAGTTTGATGCGGCGTTAGTGCAAAAACGGTCATTGGGCCGTTTTTCTTCCAAAACGAAAATGGCCATGCTGTTACCATCAACCTGGAGCGTTATCGCGACATGATGACCAATTTTGTGATGCCAATTATTCGTCGAAAGCGTATGAGGCAGTTCTGGTTTCAACAAGACGGCGCTCCACCGCACACAAGTCGCATAACAATCGATTTTCTGAAGAATTTGTTTCCGGGCCGTTTGATGTCGAAAAGTGGTGATTTGGACTGGCCACCGCGTTCGCCCGATTTGACGCCGCCTGACTTCTTCTTGTGGGGATATTTGAAGTCAAAGGTTTACGTTAACAAGCCAAGGACCGTAGAAGAGCTCAAGGACAACATTCGTGAAGAAATAGCCGCTATTCCGGCCGAAATGTTGGCGAAAACGATGGAAAATGCTGCAAAAAGGGCACAATACGCCATCAACGCCAGAGGCGGCCATTTGAGAGATATCATATTCAAAAATTGATGTAAACAAATCTACTTGGAATAAATTAAATGATTAAGATTGCCAACCGCCAAATTTTTATTTTTTTCTTTGATTTTTTTTAAAAAAACATGGGTCCGTCGAATATGGGCAACCCTGTATATATGTTTCTGTCTATTTAGTATTTAAACGTCCGATCTCGTCTTTATATAATTTGACAGAAATGAGGTTTTTGACACAAGATGAAAAACTGTTTAGATTACGTATGTATAGCCCATCTATTTGTTCCTCCCTATTCCAGATCTATGAAAGAATACTGCGCATTTAAAGGTTTTCGTTTCAGATCTAGTTTATGGTGATCAAAAGAGGTGGATCTAAGTACTGTGTTAACTGAAACGAAACCAATTATTTTCATTTCAGTTTATTACTAAAAAAAGTTTATTACTCGTACAAAAATTACTTGTTTACGCTAAAAATGTTAATGATATACTTACTACTACTACGTTGATACTTAAAGTTTATAATACAGTGTATAAAAAATTATAGCTACATAATTCTAGACAAAAGACTTAATAACTATTAAAGTAATAGCAGATTGCTACTTTATAATTGATACTACAAATTCCAAATTATAATTTTTTTTTTATTTGTTCTTAATATCTGAGAATTTCGAGAAGCTAATGAGTAATTACTTTCCGAACCATATTAATGCGCAATCATATCCAGTTTTGCAATACCGACAGTTATTGCTGTCACTTTGTGTAGAGTTTACCATCCAAAACTGCCCGTACACGTTAACGGAACTTCCTGAAAACGAGGGTTAGTTTGACCGCTGCTAAGCAAATTTCGCATCAACAATTTGCGTTTAATGAGTTGTAGTTATATTTTTGTATGCAAAGACATTGGAAGATGTTCACGTTTTTAAAACGAAGTATACAATAACAAAATATTCAAAATTGTCAGATATAAAGTAATTTCTAAACATTTTAAATATGCGACTAAGCAAATTTCGCGTACCATCCGGTTATTATTGCAACTTATTTTTTCTGGAATTTATAAATCTTTTTTTTCAATACAATCCTGCAGGTAATGTAAATCAAATAAAACCGAAACAAGAAAGAACAACCGTTCGGGCTGGCCGAATTTTATATACCCTTCACCATGAAGTGCCATAAATTCCATGAAATCATGGAACGATGTGGCTGTTTATAGTTTTAGCAAATTATTAATTATTAAACAAACACTAAACATGTTTAGCTATATTGTTCAGAAAACAAGTCCTCTATGACGTAACCAAAGATATTTAAGAGCGACCTATATATGAAGACTATGTCAAAACATAGACCGATATGATAAATTTCGTTGTGCAGAATTTTTGAAGATGTTAAGCACAAACTTAAAAAAAAATATCATAATCATCTGGAAAATGTGGTATTTATGAATTAAATAAGCGTATTTAGAACGGCCTCTGTAGGGGGACTATAACAAAATACAAACCGATTCGTAAATCTTTTTGTTGTGATGAATTCTTGAAAAAATAAAATACAAGCTACGAAGTTTCAGCTATATTGCTTTGCAAATTTGGTTTTTATGGCTTAAAAACCATGTTAAAGAGCGACCTCTATAGGGGAGCTATAACAAAACATTGACCGATGTGACCCATTTGCAATCCCAAATGACCTGCAACTATAATAGGTATTTGTACCAAATTTGGTCAACATAGCTCTATTATTGCGGACTGTAGCGTGATTTCCACAGACAGACAGACTGACTTTGTTAAATCGTTTTAGAATTTCACGACGATCAAAAAAATATTTATTGCAATCAAATAACACATGACAATTACAGACCGCCTTTTGTGGTTATCACCTCTTCACATCAGCCACCACTGCTACCCTACCCCTACGTGAAATATGTTTAAAAACAGAAATCTCCGAAAGCTTTCGACTATGCCGAATATTATATACCTTCCACCATGGGTAACATGTGAATTCTTTTGGGTATACATAAAGTCATTTTACCAAATTTCAGCCCAATTCGTTGAAAATTGTGGTTTTTGTTTCGTTAAGAAATAAAATCTAGAGGAACCTTTGTATGGGGGCTATATAAAAACATGGACCTATGGCCACCGCTGTTCGTCGGAATGTTACTAAGTTACTAATTTCCATCCCAACCAGCTAAAATGTGTGTTAAGAAGCCAAATCGGGGAGATGTTATATATGGGGGCTTTATCAAAAAATGAACCGATATTGCCAATTTTCAAACCCAAGTTACCTAAGAAGTATGTATCTGCATCAAATTTTAGTCATCTAGCTCAACTATTGTAGCGTGATTACAACAGACGGACAGCCGAACATGGCCAAATCGTATTAGAATTTCACGACGATTTATAATATATACAATTAATGGGGTTTCTAATCAATATTTCGAGGTGTTACAATCGGAGTGACAAAATGAGAATACCTCCATCCTATGGTGGAGAGTATAAAAACGCGTCAATGTCCATTGTGGGAATAACAATTATAGATTCAATGGATGTATACTTATAAATCCATTGAATCTATAATGTTATAAAATCGTTTGTTTGTCGGTTCGCTTCACGCCTAAACGGCTAAACCGATTTTCTTGAAACTTGGTGAATAGATATACCAATACCCAGAAATTGAAATAGGCTACATCGATACATCCGCCAAGTGTTTTTCGACCACTTGATCGCTGAGGCTCCCGTTAGATCTAGAAAGATCTGAAATTTTGCAAACGCATAGATAGGTTATATAAACCACTACACATGTGGTATATTTTGCCAGTGGTTAGTTCTGTCGCTATCAAAAAATTTAGTACTGTTTTTGTCCTTTCAGAAGCCCTTTTGAAAGATACAAAATTTTGAACTTTGTAAATATGAAGTACTATACACGACAAATATATGTGGGAAAAATAATTTTCAATTCTCAGATTGTGATCAGTGTAGAAGTGACCAAAAACAATTTTCATTATTTCACTTTTAAAACTTTCTTAAGAGCTAATAATCTAAAAATATATATGTACATTCTGACCTCAAAGTAGATGCGAAAACAACTTTCTGATGTCCAGTCTGAAGTCAAACCGCATAAAACCGCGAGCCCTCGAATTCATACTCTTCAAATTTTAAGACTATATATCTTAGGGTTCGGCCGATTAGGCTTCAGCCATTAACTGGTAATTCGCCCGCATTCGGCCTTCGGCCAAAAAGCCCAATTTTGAAATTGAAATATCTCGCACCATTTTTTATCGAGAGTGTCACAGTCTACGTGATTGTGTTTGGTGTCAGTCTACATGATTGGTCCAAAAATGGACGGGATCTTAAATCTGGGGCAACGAAGTGGACCGGGTCTAGTTAGTTCCTTAATATATGTAGTCACATTATCTGCCTGTTTCCAAAAAAGAAGTCCAAAATAAGCAAAATAACCCAAGTTTGACGCTACTAGAGGTTTTACATGTTGAAATCTATGCAAAGTGGCGTATATGTATGTATATGCGTTTTAGTGGAGTTAAATTGAACTTCGGCCCGCCTTCCGGTCGAACTCTAATATATCTCCAATTTTAATCCAGACGTTTTATTTTCAATAGAGACGTAAAGGACGTGACGAGCTTTCTGATTAGGTATCGTCCCTTCTTTTTTGGCTTAAGCACAGTGTACTCACATACATATACCCATATTAAATTAGAATACTCTTTAACATTTGAACATTTTTGGGAATATTTGAAGTAACAGGTGCAGTCGTCAGTACAACTGAAGCCTGTTGTAATGGGAAAAAGAACCCGCAAAATTTTGTAAAAAATTTTCCTTTTCCTTCCCAAGAGACTGCAAGAAGTGATAAAGTTGAAGGATGGCTAACCAGCTACTAAATTATCTATAAAACAGCGTTTGTAGCTACCTTTTGTAGACTTTTCTTGATAAATAAATTTTAATTTTTATGTTATATGTATGTATTAATGTATTATTAATAAAATAAATTAAATTTAGGTATGTTTTTCTCAGTTCAAGTTTTTAGCTTTTCTTTAAGCTATTCGGAAAGTTGGTAATTATGTAAATAGGAAAACTATTTTACATTTGCTCAACGTTTCGTAAATTTTATGTTCAGTTCATCAGGAGCTTCGTCTATATATATAAATTTACATTACAATTTATTTAGACGCTACAATTAGATACAAACATTTAAAAAAAAATACACGAACTTAAAGATAATATCACACAGTGGTTACGATATTGCGACACTGTAGCTGGTATTTACGTATATTGTCTGTATCTTCTTTTACATTCATTGTCCTTTCTATTTTTTGTTGTATTCGTAAACTCTCAATTAGGGATGTAACGAAAGTGGCTTTAGCGAAAGCGAATATTAAAATATATTTCTTGCGAATGCGAAAGCGAATAGTGAAATATGCATTTTTGCGAAAGCGAATGCGAATGCGAATAATAGTTTGAGCCTTTAGTACCAACAAATTTAAGGAACTGAATTGATACTTTTCCAGGATATTCAAGTATTAAGACTGTTTTCCATAGTTTTGCCTCTTGTTACCACAAGCACACACATATCTTCAAATTGTGTGAAGGGAATAAGGAGATTTAACACTTTAATAAATGGAAGCGAATACTGAAATATACTTTTGCGAAAGCGAATGCGAAAGCGAAAGCAAAGATGGTTTTTGCGAATGCGAAAGCGAATTTTAAAATGATGCGAATAATTCGCGTTCGCATATGCGAATGCGAATATTCGTTACATCCCTACTCTCAATTGTCAGTCTTCATCTCTTTTGTCTCCTTGTCTATAACTCTAATGTCGTTAAAATTTGCTGTGTGGCCGGTGTTTAAGATGTGTGTTGACGGAGCTGTTTTAAATAGCTTAAAGAAAAACTAATAATCAAATTGAAATAATTCACTAATATTTAGTAGCAAATATATAGTAATATGAAACGTCGTTTGTGGACTTTCGTGGCATAGTGTAGGTGGTTATAGATTGTGAGAGCCGATATTTTGGTCCATGCCCTCGAATTTGTCATCTGGCAACCATAGCTTCAGTCATCCATTTTCACTCACACTCATTTCAACAATCATATGATGATGAGATGTGTTATCGCCGTCGTCGTCACTGCCGATGATGTTGTATTCAGTGAGCGTAGTTTTTCTTCAACTGTGAGAAAAACTGTCAATCAATATCGAAATATGAATTGTAATCGCACATTGAGGAGAGTGAGAGAGGCAATTACATACATATAACTACAGGGAAGAAGAAGCCAGCAATTGATTAAGTTTCATCTGATACTTATTGGACAAATACAATTTTCGAATTCGTCCAGAATTTATAATCGCCGTCTTTTATTTGACCAACTGAAAAGCTATTTTGAATTGATGACAAAGAAAGCGCAAGTACCGCTAAATTTCAATATTTTTCGTTATACGATCAACTCGCAACTCGCAGATATTGCAAACAGTTATTTTTTATACAAGGCGAAATTATTTGTATTTGAAATTTACAATAATTTGTATTTGACATTTACAATAATTTAATTTAACTTTTTCAATTCCACCAAAATAAATTTGGTATATTTTTCATTTCTCACCGTGAGATAAAATTTATTATTTTTTTAAAATACAGTACAGGGTGGCCCAATATGACCGAAGGGGTTTGAATTCCTTATATCTTTTTTAATGTATTTTTTTTTTATTTTTTTTTGAGTATTTTGTTTTTTATAACTTTTTTAATATAATTTTTGAAATGGTGAAAAAGTTACCATTTCTATACAGGAATACAAAAAAAAAACAATTAGTTGTTTAAAAAATATGTTCATAAAAAAGTCGAATAAAACGCGTCTAATGTCAGATCACAGTTGAAGACTCATTGCATCAGACCAATTAGTGTTCAGTGTTCTCCACCAAAGGGCAATATTCATGTTAATTGTGTCATAATGTTAAACGATTATTTATATTTATATGTACAGTGTCGTGCAGAAATAAGTACGCAAACAATAAACAGAATTTTGCTTTATTACAACTACATATATTGCCCGAAGGATGTGATAATTTGTAATGTATTGCGAACTCTTAATATATATTATACAATTACACTATGCACAAAAGTTCACATCCATGAGGTCTACAGATTGAAGAAAATTGTATATATTTTCATTTCTACTTGATATTTTTTATTTCATTAACAACACTTAGCAAAAAGTTTTCTTAAAAAAGAAAATAACGCAAGATTATATTTTTCCGAAAATCAAACCGATTCCACCAAATAAGAATTTGGCGTTTGAAAGTCCCATTCTTGAATCAATTATTTGGTTCACGATTTCAGATCGTATAATTATGACATTTTAAATTATAAGGTATTTCTAGTATATTTGGAGAAATTTCTAAACAATAATTGTATTTGGATATAAATACATATTTTATTTGAGAAAATTAGTTTGCAAGAATATTTTGTTGTAATAAATTAATATATGCGTTCCAAATAAATTTTACAGATTTTTTTTATTTGCTCAGAATATATAATATTTAAAAATTTGTGTTCCAAATATAATTTCTTTTGATTCAAACTTAACAAAAATGTGATTTCGCCCCGTGTATCAATAACTTAATTAACAGCCAAGTTTGAAAGATCAAGTTTTTAGATATTTTATATGTTTCTAAAGAAGCGATTTTTTTCGTGCAAATACTCGTACATTACCAAAATACTTAAGTTCAATTAACCTTTGTTTCGGAAATATAATTTCTAAACAAACATTATCAAGTGAAAAAATATCTACTAAAATAATAACTATAACTAAAAAATAACTATGGTTCCTAAGCTATGTATACATGGGGCAAAATCACCATTTTTGATATGTTTGAATCGAAAGAAAATATATTTGGAACACAAATTTTTAAATATTATATATTTCTGACCAAATAAATTTTATTTGAAAATCAATAAAATGTATTTGGAACGCATATATTAATATATTACAACAAAATTTATTTGCAAACTAAATTTCTCAAATAAAATATGTGTTTAAATACAAATAAAATTATTGTTTATGAATTTTTCCAAATATATTTTATTTAAAAAAATTTTCATAACATTTACTGACTTTTTCGAAATTCAGTTTTAATTTTTCCTTGTTTTCGAATTATACCTCCCAGTTATGATACCATATTAACTTCCGTTTTAAATCAATCATTTAAATTTTCTGAGTATTCCAAGCCATCATTAGTTGTAAATCCTTTAAGTAATTTATTTTAATCCAAATGATACGATTTCAATTATTATTATTTTACGAACATTTGACATTTCTAAAAAATTAACTTTGAATTACTGAAAAATTTAACACAATATTTATTAATATTTGTTTCGGAAATAATAGTCCCAAATAATAACATAATGGGATGTAAACAAAGATTTGTTTAGAACGACATCTTCCCAAAAATATAATATTTGTATATACCAAATACTATATGTTTAGAGAGTACCCTAAATATATATATGTTCAAGCCGAATATGTTTGGGACAGTATACTACAGAAGCGATTTTTTTCAGCTTGTACACGTTGTCCGATCTGACAAGCGTGTGTACATAGTTTTACTTGAAGCTAATTCCTATATTCCTTTCAAAAGCCGTTGGCCTACAAATAAATATCAAGAAAACCAAAGCGATGCGTATCCATAGTAACAACAGCAATCCATTTAAAGTAAATGACCAAGAAATCCAATATGTGGACACTTTCTGCTATCTTGGGTGTATGATGTCTGTGACTGGCGGTATCGAAGAAGATGTACACTATAAATTAGGCAAATCCAGATCCGCATTTGGAAGATTACAGCATATATGGCGTTCACCGCAAATATCTCTCCAAACCAAGATACGCATTTTCAACGCCTGTGTAAAATCACCGTTACTATATGGAAGTGAAACATGGCTCACAACAGTACTGAAGAAGATCCAGTCACAAATAAATAAATTTCTACGTACTATATGTCACATTTTTTGGCCGAATACAATTTCAAACACTGAATTGTGGAACAAAACTAGCGAGATTCCAATGAGAGTCCAAATAAGAAGAAGGAAATGGAAGTGGATTGGACATACGCTCCGAAAATCGAACGAAAGTATATGTAGAAAGGCACTAGAATGGAACCCGCAAGGCTGCAGACGACGCGGACGACCAAAGAGCACATGGCGTCGAACAACTCTAATGGAAATACGGAAACTTAACAAGTCATGGGATGAAATCAAGACTTTTTGTTATGATAGAAATATGTGGAATAATCTTGTAGAAGCCCTATGTTCCCTAGAGGAATGAATAAAGGAAAAAAAAAAAAAAAAAAAAAAAAAATCCTATATGTAAATTTGAATTAATTTTCATGTAAATAGAAATTATAACAAGTTGATCGCAGGCCAAAAACGACACTAATGAACCCGAAGATCTGAGTTACCATCGGTGAAACGTAATGCAGTGGTAGGTGTTTGGTTTTAAGGTCGTTTTCTTTTTCACTTCACTATTCAAATGACTTATTTCACATAGAAGGAAATCCTTTGATCTTCAGGTCAACTCCACTGTGAGAAACACACAAAAAAACCCAAATTTTGTTTAGAACAGCATTCTCCCAAACTATAATATTTGTGTGTGTCAAATGTTAAATAAATGTACGTAATATAATACATTTGATACATCATTGTTCTTTGGTCAAATTCAGAGGATCAAAACTGATTTTAAAGAGATGTATGTTTTGTTCAATACTCTTTTTTAATTCATGTCGAAAAATACTGGGTCTTAGTGAAAAAATTGGCACTGTGGTGTAGGATATTTGTTTGTACCGATATATAGTTTAGATCGATCGGTATAATTAGTCCATTTTAGTATTCGAAAAATCCTGAAAAAGAAGAATTTTGATTCGGGTTGCTTGCTAAAATAGTTTTTTTTTGTTTTCATGAATTTCCTTCAGAAATGATTTATTTTCTTCGATATGATGTAAGCTGCTAATAAATAATAAAAATTAAGATAGACAGTTTAATTTATATCCTTACGATTTATTTACATACTACAATTTTTTGCTGGCATTAGTGACTCTTTCGACGCACCGCAAAAACATGGTATATGAAGGGTGTTATGTTAATCAATTCACTTTTAGCCACACTACTGCAAACCCAATAATTGTTTTCCAAATTTTTAAAATTTATTATTTTCTAAAGAAAACAATAAAATACGATTTCTTAAATATAATGACTGTAATTAAAAAGTACAAACTATAAACGTGTTTATTTTGTTAACGTATTAAAGTAAATATAGCATAATCATACATCATTCATTTCTATGATTGTAAGCCAAACGACAACACAATCTCGCCGATCAAATTTGGTCTCTTCAACACGAAAAAATGTCCACAAATAATTTAACATTTTGTGTTATTTATGCGCTGTTAGTAGTTATTTTTAACAAATATTTACTTCTAATTAAAATAAATGTGTTGTCCTTATTCCACACGGGGCAAAATCGCCTTTTTTGATATGTTTGAATCGAAAGGAAATATATTTGCAACACAATTTTTTAAATATTATATATTTCAGGACAAATACATTTTATTTGAAAACCAATAAAATATATTTGGAACGCATATATTAATATATTACAAGAAAATATGTTTGCAAACTAAATTTCTCAAACAAAATATGTGTCTAAATACAAATAAAATTATTGTTTAGGAATTTATCCAAATATATTTTATTTAAAAAAGATTTTCAAAACTTTTGCTGACTTTTTCCAATTTCAGTTTTAATTTTTTCTCGAATTCGAATTGTACCTCTCAGTTATGATACCATATGCAGCACTAACTTGTGTTTTAAATGGATCATTTAAATTTTCTGAGTATTCCAAGCCATCCTTAGTTTTCAATCCTCCAAGTAATTTATTTTGATCCAAGATTATACGATTATTATTATTATTTTTACGAATATATAAATGCTATACAAAAATTCAGTCAATTTAAAAAAAAATTGCTGAAAAATTTAACGCAATTTACTCAAATGCAAATAAATTGTTGTTTCGGAAGTAATAGCCCAAAAAAAACATATTGCGATGTAAGCAAAGATTTGTTTAGAACAATACTCGTATCCTCCCAAATATATATTTTTTGTGTGTACCAACTATTATATGTTTAGAATGTATCCTAAACATATATATGTTTCAGGCCGAATATGTTTGGGACAATATACTACAGAACGACTTTTTTTCAGCGTGTAAATAACTGACGAACAGCAGAATTATTCTCCATTTCCAGAGAGCTCTCCTAGCATTCCATTGCAATTATTGACTCAAACATTAACAGACAACTCTGATTCTCCGACAGAGAAGGGGAGTATAATTCTCCACCAGTGAGAGTTAATTTAAAAATATGTATTCTTAAAAATAATGGCAACAGTCATAAAATGTATTCCTTAAGAGTATTGATATATTACTTAAACAAATGCGGATTGTCACAAAAATATAGTTTTTTTCTTCAATTTAAATAAGTTGTAATAAGTATTTAGGCTGATTTATGTTAAATCCATACATACTATTGCTTGGAATTCTGACGATGATAGGGTGGTGTCCCGCAATTTTTGAAACTCGCTACCATTTTTGTATTTTTTTCTATTACATTTTTGCAATAGACAGAATGTAAATGAAACACATGGTCTTAAAACAAAATAAATTCTGACTATTTTAATGAGGTCGCTTACGTAATTTAAGAATGTGTCGTCATGAATGTTATTAAAATTATTTCAGTGTATGGAACGAAAACAAAGCTGCTCTGGCGCTCCAAGTCCGGAACTGATCCAATCTTCTAGTTTCAAAAGTTCTATTCTATAACTGTTTATGTAAAATAAACGTATTTCATCGATGTAGGTATCGGTTTGCCTGTTATGGCCGATTAAAGGTAGGCACTTTTTAAATATTTTCAATTACTGTTGAGCATTATAAATATCATATTTCGTTAAATATTAGTTTTTCGAAAAATGCAAGTATTTAATGTTGATTGTATTGATTGCCTTTTTCGATTGGCAAACAAATTAACATTCCATAAACCAATCGTAAGTTCCAATTTAAAATCCGGTCCACTGGTGACAGTTGAATCTATTTCAAAATATACCCCAAATATTGTATATTACAACCTCAAAAATAAATTCTAGAATGCAAAATTAAACGATTTTGTTATAAACAATATTCTCTTTTGAGTATAGTTCGAGTTTTTCTTGTTGCACAGTGTTTTAAATCTTAAATGTCCACCACAAAAGTTGCCCTTAATCTACATAAGTAACTATGCAATTGTAATGCAACGAAAACTTTTCAGATGTTTTATTTATGATTCTTATATTCCTGCAAGTCTCCGACGAAGTTAATGTGTTCAATAGCGAAAAAGTTTAAAACTCAATTCTGCATGATGTACTTTCATATTCATTTATAACTATTACGTGTTTGATATTCAAAAATAGTCCATATTCATTAGAATCACTTATGATAATAAAATCAATTTACACAAAGACTATTTTTACGAAAAGAACTCGGATTTTTCTAAATCTAAACTAATCGTATGCAGTGCAGTGCCCATTCCTATGAGGAACTGTGTGTCTCCACCTGTTTTTCTGTCCGTCCGTCAACGTTACGTTGAGTGTATACAGTGATGCTGAGTGATACTAAAGGGTGGTCCATATTAAACGCATGTAAAATACGCATACAAATACTCGCCACGTGTGACTCACAATTAACATCACGCATTATGGTTGAACCACCCGTTAAAAATAAAAATAAAAAAAGTTTGTATCGTAAAGATTGGTCGACAATCAAAATGACCGGTACAAATATTTCGAAACATACTCAGCTCAAATAAACATTTCAAATAAAAAAGCGTTAGATATTACTGCACGCTGAAAAATAATCGCTTCTGTAGTATATTGTCCCAAACATATTCGGCTTGAAATATACATATGTTTAGGGTACACTCCAAATATATAATATTTGACACACACAAATATTGTATGTTTGGGAGGATATTGTTCAAAACAAAAATATGCTCCCATTAAAATATTTTTTATTTGGAAATAGTATTTCCGAAACAAAGATTAATTTGTAATTATTTATTTTTTTTTTCAATGTAATAATGTCTTAACTTAAAGACAAGTTTTCTGTTTTTCAGATGTTCAAAGAGCATTTTTTTAAATTTTATATGTTTGTAAAATTTTATTAAATCTAAATCTAATCTAATAATCTTTCGTAAATATAAGTTGCATTGATGGATTGACAAAAAGTGATGAATTGGAATATTTATAAATTAAATTAAATGTTTGGCTATACATTTTAACACGAAAACTAGGAAAAACAAACTAATATTCGAACAAGTCAGCAAAGTTTTAAAAATCTTTTTAAAAAAAATATATTTGGAAAACTTCTTAAACAATAACTTTGTTTGTGTGTAAACACATATTTTATTTGTGAAATTCGGTTTGCAAATAAATTATGTTCTAATATATTAATACATGCGTTCCAAACAAAATTTCTTGATTTTCAAATAAAATTTATTTGTTAACAAATATATAATATTTAAGAAAATCGTTTCCAAGTATATTTTCTTTCAATTCAAACATATCAAAAATGACGATTTTCCTCCGTGTGGAGAATGCTAATTTGTTTTTTTTTTTGTGAGGAATGTTATGAGGCGAAATGAAAACTTATAATGCTAAAAAATAAAAATATATTCTGTGTATGTAACATCCCTAGTAGTAAAAGTTTGAATTTAAATTTCAAGAAACTACGAATGCTGAAATAAAGGATGACAATGACATAACAATTTTGGATGTGCCAAAACTTCCGGCTTTGACAATATTACTGCCAAGACTGTTGTAGAATGTGCCGAGGATTAAATACCGCTATTTGAACAAATTATTAGTAGATCTCTTAATACCACTATTTTTCCCAGTTTACTGAAAATCCAGAAAATTATTCCAATACCAATGGAAGCACACGCAAGTGTTGCTGACAAATATCGGACAATATCATTGTTATTAATTATAGATAAAATATTTGAGAAAATATAACATAGGCAATTAGAATCTTATTTTCGACCAATCAATGCGGATTCAGAAGGGATAGGGTATAGATGAAACTGTTGTTGTTGTAGTTTGGATAGCGGATATGTTGGCAATGGGTTTTTTTTTACGATTTTAACAAAACATTTAATTTGGTAGATCACAACATTTTAATAGAGAAGTTCTTTTTTATGGATTTCCTGGACGATGTCTTGCGCCAAAAAAGCAAAACACATCTAATTGTTACGTCTCTCACAAACAAACTAAACTAAACATACGGCCTGTTTCTGTATTTCTAACGAAAGTCTCTGCGAACGAAAACCAATCACTCACTTTCGTCTGGAATTTGGTTTCTCTAAGGTTCGTTCGTTCGTTCGCCTGGCTTTACGTCAATGACGTTAACAATTTACCAATTGGTAAATAATGTAATTGCCAGGTCAATAATTTCACAACTTCCGGTCTAAAAAAGCATAAATTTTTGTATGGTCGACCTTAGAAAATACAACTCTGTATCCTTTACTCTAGTGGTGGCCGAAAATCAACCCTGGGTGGTTCAGCTGAGCTGATCCAACACTCTCATTTCTTTCTCTCTCTCTCACACGTCTCTCTCATTGTGCACTGATGAATTTTTCCATCTTAGCGAGCTGCCAATGTTGACTTCTTTATGCTTAAAAATGTAAACATATGTATACAATTTTATTATTTTTTTATTGTTTTTACCATAATTATATTTATATCTACTTATTTTTTGCTTTTAATAACGTTTTTATTGCATTGTTCCTATCAGTCGACAAATAAAATAAAGTGACTCGATCTGACACTTGTGTTCGCCCAGATGACAGCAAAGAGAGATAGAGAAACCAAAATTTACACTGAAATGATTACGTTTTCGTACGAGTTCATTATCGTGCGACTAGCCGTTGTGATGGTAGTTAGTGAAACCCAAATCAGCTGTTTGTCGTCTGGCAAGCGAACGAAAGCAAAATTTTAAGTTACAGAAACAGGCTGATAAACAAACTCTACTACGAAAATATGTTCAAATTAAGTGTGCCAATATAAAAAAGACAAGTAAGAAAGTTCAGTCGGGTAAACCGACTCATGAATCCCCTCACCTTGAGTCCCAAAAAATTATTAGTAAAATTATTTATTATTTTAAAGTTATAAGCTGTTAACTTTTGGTACAAAAATGTCCATTTGTGTGGGAGGCACCAAAAGGAACGTGGCAACTTCACCCATTTATTCACAATGTATAGAATTTCAGAGGATTCAAATAAGTAGTATAGAAGTTATTAAATAATCAATATTTCACTAAATATTAACCTTTTGTGGGGGAGGTACTAGAAGGACCAATATGGCCCATCTACGCACTTCTCCGGAGACAGATAAAAATATTACCACACTGAAAAAAAAATAGTAATAAAACTAATGATGACACATTCTTATATTAAGTATGCTACCTCGGCATCAATTCAATGACAAATTTCATTAAAATAATGGAAATTTACACGTTTTGTACGAAATTTTCCTTAATATAAAATTTTTTGAATTTGAATTAATGTCTATCCAATCATTAGTTTTCTGTACGCGCTTCTTTAAATGTACGCATTTAAATTAAAGATAAAAATCATTATTTTTGTGACAATCCGCATTATTTTAAGTAATATTTCAATACTTTTAAGGATTTTCTACATTAACACTACGACGTAGACATGTCATAGTTTTAATGCCGAATCGGACTTAATTAACAGTATGAGATATTTGAGTAATAAATTTAAGGCTATGCTCCCCTTAAAGGAAAGGCTGTCTTGGTAATAAATTTTATGACTATTGTCATTATTTTTAAGAATACATACGAGAGAATTATACAATCTCTCCCTCACTCTCTCGCTCGGAGAATCAGTTTTGTTTGGTAATGTGTGAATCAATATTTGTTATGGATTGCTAGAAGAGAAAATAGAGAACAGTTCTGTTCTTCGTTTTCTTTTAAGTTGTCAGTTATTTACAAGCGATGGAAGGAAACGGTTGTCAGTTTTCGGAACGCGGATTGTGAAAAAATTTGATTGCTGTGAATATGTAAGTATACGTGCATACATACGTGCATATTGCACCGAAAATAATTTTAATATGGCTGTTAACAGTTATTTTTGCTAAAGCATAGCAACAACAACAAATGAAACCGTCGTGTACATGTGTGTATGCATGTTGTTATGCCGTCGGCGTCACCATCGATCTCTGTGATAAGGGAGTGCGTGTGTCACAGTTATTTTTGCTGTATGTTATTTATGGCGATGTACATGCGTTTTTGAAGGAGATCTTGTTTGTAAGTCCTGTGAAGAGATTTGTGCCAAATGGATGACAAAAATGTGAGTAATAGATTTTGTAATACTGAAAGAGACAATGGGAAAATGTTTAGGTACGTGAAAAATAATATTATTATTCTGAAATTAACATCTTATTGGCAATTACAAAATGAACAAAATACGTTTTAATTGAAAGTATTTATTTATTAAAAATACCAGAGCATAATGCAGAAATGTAAAATTATTTGCGGCAATATACTATCTTTTTTAATTTTTTTAGTAAAACAATTTTAGAATGGGTCTTTTGTGAGAAGAGTGGCAAATTTTACAAAATATTTCAACGTAAGTATTATATATGAACGGTTGAAATATTTCTCTTAGTTTTCAGCATTTTCCAATTGTGATATGATAAAATTTATTTTCATTTTTTTTGTTAGTAGATAATTTTATTTGATTTATTTTCAGAAAAAATTTAATTATTTTAATTTTAGATCACGCAATATTTGAAGATAAATGTGATGGATATATGAAAAATGCAGTGCTGAATGCCATTTATAACTTGCAAAAAATAAGTGAGCATACACCTACATGGGAATGTTTGAATTGAAAGGAAATATATTTGGAAACAATATTTATAAGAATTATGTATTTCTGAACAAATATATTTTATTTGAAAATCAAGAAATTTAATTTGGAACGCATATATTAATGTATTAGAATAAAATATATTTGCGAACTGACGTTCACATTTAAAATACGTGTTATCACACTAACAAAGTTATTGTTTAAATTTTTCCAAATATAATCTATTTAAAAAGGTTTTTTCCTTTTTTGAATTTTAGTTTAAATTTTTCCTTGATTTCGTGTTCATAATTGCTTCATAAGTACTTCATAATTAAACCTGCTGTTAGATTAGGACCATTTGGTCCAATTTTTGTATCGTTTCCTTTATAAACGGTAATATATGTATGTATATATATTGCCTTATAATTTGGTCCAAAAGATATTTTTGTTTTACTAAAATCAAAATAATAAGCGTTTTTGCTCAAAAATAATAATTGCTTTCTTTTCACGAAGTATTGAATAAAAATAAATGTAAAATATTGTCTTCCATATTCATTTTATATGAAAAATGTAATATGTTGACCAAATGGTTTGTTTGCTAACAAAACTTAAGATTTTAAAATCTAAGTCACGATTGATTTTTTTAAGAATATTATTTTTGGTAACTCAATTTATATGAAAAATGTCACTTTCGCCACTTTCAAAACAATCAGTTTCTATTATTAATAATATCTTACATAAATATTTTTTTTACTTTTAGTACAGCAAATTTTGTATGGATCTATTATGAGAATTTTTTGTCGTAGAAGAGTGACTAAATATTTCAGTGTAAGTAAGTATATTCCAAAGATTTTAATATATCTCTTATCTTTCAACATTTTGTGACAGTTATATGATAAAATTTATTTTAATACTTTATCGTATATAAATCATTCTGTTTGATTTCTATTCAAATTATTTTTATTTCAGTTCGCGCAATTGAACTTTATTTGGATATGTGAAAAATGCAGTGGGGAATTAAAAATTTACAAATTGCAGGAAATTAGTGAGCATCCAAACTATATGATATAATAATATAATATTTGTTTTATATAATTTCTATTTAAATTCCAGCCAAATCCTAGGTTAAAAATCATTAAAGTCGGTTCCGATAAAAATTGTTCATGGACAACAAATAGAGAAACGAATCCCGCTATAGAATCGATACATAACAATAAAATATTCGAATAAAAGTCAAACTTCATAGTGTGTTGGCCGATTTGTCTTTATACAATTACATATTGTTTTAAATTATAAAATGTTCAATGTTATCCGTAATATGTATTATATTTTTTTGTATTTTCCAATATAAAATATAACAAATAAAATATTTATTTAGAAAGATAAAGTGTTGTGTTATTGAATTTTCTATGAGTAGTAAATGATTTCAAAGAAAATAATTCATTTAAAAGAGTAACATTATAATCAATATAATGTAACGAATTTTCCATACATATTAAAATTCATGTATGCCTTAAATTAATTACCAGTATATTCTTATATCAAGGACAAACATTTTAAATTTTATTACGATAATGTTTTAAATTATATAATATTTTACTAAAAATAAGCACGCGTCATACTTAAATTTACGCAAAAATGTGTTTATTTTAAAACCAAACTTAATTAGTTTTATTACCCAAAATTCGTAATTCTATGAAATGCACCCTCAAAACAAGTACTATTCACGTCTTTAAATTAACTATAAAACCTTCTTATTTTTATAGCGATTGTCTTTGGCTCGAAATCATTGCCGAAATCTTAAACTTTACGAAAAATTCATTGATTTTCAGTACGCTTTTTTTTTAGTGCACATACCAAATTTGAAGTCAATCGGTTATTCCTTTCGAGAGTTATCGTGAGCACCAGCCAGCAGACGGACGGACGGACATTGCTCATTCGATTTAAAATGACCCAAAACGGATATCAGCCGAACATACATATGGTCTTAGGTCATTCCTTCGATGCGTTACACGTTTGGATCGTAGCAAATGATATAAACCCTCCTCTCTAAGGTGAGGGGATAACAAATCGAAAGCACGTAGGCCGAAGAAATTCAAAATTCACTTTTCTATTGAACAGACGTCGTATATTTATAATACCATACTACTCAATATTATACCATACTACGGAATATTGAATACAATGAAAGTTGGAAATAAAGGGTGGTTAAATTGTAAGAGCCGATGTTGAATGTGAACCACACCTAAACGTCAAGTTTTTTTCTGCATTTCATTTGACATTTCTCAATTTCAGACTAACTCAATTTAAACCATGGAAAGATACACAATCGAGCAACGCGTAAAAGTTTTTTTAAGCCTTTTACGAAAAAGGGCGTTCAAATCAAAATGCATTTCGTGCACTCCGTGATGTTTTTTTGATCAGCGTAATCGACCAAATGTGTCCACAATCGGGAGAATTGTGCGAAAATTTCAGCAATCCGGGTCTGCAGGAGATGTGAAAACACCTGTGCATGCTCGCCAAGTTCGTTTGGTGCGGCTTATTGGCTGGCGACGTCATCGGGCCATACTTCTTCGAAATGAGGTCGGTCAGCAGTTACTGTGAATGGTGTTGCTAATAACGAACTTTTTATGGCCCGAATTGGAAGATATGTATGTGGACAATATGTGGTTTCAACAGGACGGTGCCACTTGCCACACAGCTAACGAAACAATGGCTCTTTTGCGCAACAAATCCAATGGCTCTTTTGCGCAACAAATAAGCCAGCAACAATTCAAGAGCTAAAGGATGAGATAATTCGGCACATTAACGGCATAGAACCTCAGTTATGTCTCAGCGTCATCGAAAAATTTGGACCATTGAATGGAGGTGTGCCGCTGAATGGATTTTGGCCGATATTTTGTTCCATACATAATTGAACCATACCAATATTATCATAATAAAAAGAAATGACAATAATTTCCTAAATAATTTGTGTTTTATTCAAAATAAACATCGGCCCTTAAAATGTAACCACCCTTTACAATAATTTGCCCGTGTTTATAAAATAATCACACGCTGAAAAAAAATCACTTCTGTAGTATATTGTCCCAAACATATTCGGCTTGAAACATATATATATTCAGGGTACACTCTATACATATATAGTATTTGGTATATACAAACATTATATACTTGGGAAGATGTCGTTCTAAACAAATCTTTGTTTACATCCCAATATGTTATTATTTGGGACTATTATTTCCGAAACAAATATTTATTTGCATTTAAGTATTCGGAAAATACATAAATTGTGTTAAATTTTTCAGTAATTCAAAGTTAATTTTTTAGAAATGTTAAATGTTCGTAAAATAATAATAATTGAAATCGTATACTCTTGGATTAAAATAAATTACTTAGAGGATTGACAACTAATGATGGCTTGGAATACTCAGAAAATTTAAATGATTGATTTAAAAAGGAAGTTAATATGGTAACTGGGAGGTCTAATTCGAAAACAAGGAAAAATTAAAACTGAATTTCGAAAAAGTCAGTAAATGTTTTGAAAATTTTTTTAAATAAAATATATTTGGAAAAATTCATAAACAATAATTTTATTTGTATTTAAACACATATTTTATTTGAGAAATTTAGTTTGCAAATAAATTTTGTTGTAATATATTAATATATACGTTCCAAATACATTTTATTGATTTTCAAATAAAATTTATTTGCTCAGAAATATATAATATTTAAAAATTTGTGTTCCAAATATATTTTCTTTCGATTCAAACATATCAAAAAAGGTGATTTTGCCCCGTGCAGTGTCAATATCCATCTTTTAAAGACAGACAAAAAAACACTTGTTACAAAACATTGAACTGCTTCTAATATGACATACATTTAAAATAATACAAAATTGAATATATGAATATTGTAAATTTATAAGGAAAATACTCTTAGATAGCCTCAGTAATGCCCAAGAGGCGCTGAGGCTCTTATTGTAAAATATGTACATAGCTTTAAATATATAAAAAAAAGCATTAATACGTGCTCCTTTCGGAGGACATGTCCATTGCACTCTCGTCCTTTTTCAAAAATGTGGGAATTGATTGATTTTGTTTTTATATTTATATCATAACTAGTATTGTTCACGCAAAAATACATATTATTGTTTTACATATTACTGATTTTGTATATAAAGGGTGGTTAAATTGTAAGGGCCGATGTTGAATGTGAACCATACCTAAAGACAGAAACGTTTTTTCTGCATTTCATTTGACATTTCTCAATTTCAGACTAACTCAATTTGAACCATGGAAAGATACACAATCGAGCAATGCGTTAAAGTTATTCAGGCTTATTATGAAAATGGGCGTTCAAATCAAAATGCATATCGTGCACTTCGTGATTTTTTCGGTCAATTTAATCGTCCAAATGTGCGTACAATCGGAAAAATTCGTGCAAAAATTTGAGCAAACCAGGTCTGTAGGATATGTGAAAACACCAATGCATGCTCGTACTGCAGAAAATATTGCTGCTGTTCGCAAAAGTGTGGCTGAAGAGCCGTCAACCTCAACTCGTCGTCGTGCCCAACAATCGTGAGATGATAACGACCTATTATGGCCCGAATTGGAGGTTATATGGATGTGGACAATATGTGATTTCAACAGGACGTGCCACTTGCGACACAGCTAACGAACCAATGGCTCTTTTGCGCAACAAATTCAATGGTCGTGTTATCTCACGTCGTGGCGATGTCATTTGGCCGCCAAGATCATGTGATTTGACACCGTTGGACTTCTTTCTTTGGGGTGGGTTATTTGAAAGAAAAGGTGTACGTACATCGATAAACCAGCAACAATTCAAGAGCTAAAGGATGAGATAATTCGACACATTAACGGCATATAACCTCCATCATGCCTCAGCGTCATCGAAAATGTAGACCATCGGATGGAGCTGTGCCGCCGAGCTCGCGGCGGCCATTTGGCCGATATTTTGTTCCATACATAATTGAACCATACCAATATTATCATAATAAAAAGAAATGACAATAATTTCCTAAATAATTTGTGTTTTATTCAAAATCAACAACGGCCCTTAAAATTTAACCACCCTTTATTTTTGATTTTTTCAAACTTTCCGCCCGATATCTGGATAACATAGCAAGTTATCGATAAATTGTCAGTTAATTTGTCTTCTTATTTTGAGGTGTTCTATCCAAATATGTCATCAGATTGAGAATCCTGGAGGTCGCCCTTTATAGTTCCGATTTTTTTTCAGCGTGTAGATTTGAAACTCAATTATGAGAATTGGAGGTGAAAGTAGCCCCAAAAATAAGAACTTCTGCATCATTCGTTTAGTCATGTTGGCTCAATTAATAATGGCCATACGATTTTTTTTTGATTTTTAGCACTTTTTCTATATTTTTTCTCGGAACAAACCTACCCGAAAAAGTGCATCCAGTGCCTTAAAAATCTGTTCTGTTATTATAATGTTCTGTTTATACGTATACGTAAACGTATTTTTCAATATTTTTACTGACAGATATTTTATGACTAGGCATTTTTGCGATTTTTAAGGCACTGGATGCTCATTTTTCTGGTAGGTTTGACCATATTTGTATCGAGCACCTCAAAATAAGACGAAAAATTAACAGACAGTTTATCGATATCTTGCCTTGATAAAGTTTGAAAAAATCTTATTTTTTAAAAACTATAACGTCCGAGAAATCGATAACTAAGCGAGATATCGATAAAATGAACCTCATATTTTCTTCTTATTACGAGGTGCTGTATCCAAACATGTCATCAGATCGAGGCGCCTCGGATATTATACTATCCCGTCATTATCCTGGGGGCTATACTTTCAACAAATTCGTATAATTAGGTTAAAAATTGAAACAAATGACGTGTAGCTTCGATAATAGAGTAGCTATTATTAAATGGATTATATCTACCTATTTGAAGTAAATACATATTGAATTCTGCAAAAAACTTCAATGCCAAAAATTATGTCGAAATTTGCCCGTAATGTCGAAACCACGCATATACAGGTTTCGTCCCTGGGGTGAAATCAGGTGTTGGCCCAATTTTATAAAGATCACAGTAAAATTGGGACCTGTACTTTGCGAATAACTTAAGATGGACAGACGGACGGACAACTAATGATTCTGATTCGATCGGAATACTTAAGGGAGTCTACCTCCAATATTTAAGGGGGTTAAAACATCTGGGCTAAAAGAATAACACAGTGCGACAGTCCAAAAACCGCGATATTATTTTTCTTGTAGGTATTGTCAACTAAAGTAACGTTTATTCTGTGAAATTTGCCAGATTTACGGGTAAAAATTTCCAATTTTCCAATCTCTAAACGGCTTTGGAAAGAAGAACCTTAAAACTTTCGAACGATGTATATGCTGTTTATTTAAAAATATAGGAATATATGTTTATTTGTCTTACAAACACATTTTTATTTGACATTTTATAGTTAAGGCAATCTTTTTAACAATTATTTTGTGAGATAACCGCACGCTTAATTAATTTAATTACATGAATAGTATATATTGTAAGGAAAAAAACGCAACCAGTCTCTTAAAAATCCATTTGTAATTGACTGAGTAATTAAATTTTCATTAAAACTAAATGTTTACATAAATACTAGTTTTGACGATTTAAAAAGAAAACGCTCAAGCTAATATTTTTGAGTTGAATAGTCAAAACTATTATTTTTAATCCGTTTACGGCTTGAAAATCGGTTAATAATTAACAAAATTATAGGCGTTTAAGTGCGCAAAGGCAAGAAAATCGTTTTTTACCCGTAAATACGGATTTTGGGAGGGTCCGGGGAATTTCAAAAAATTATTCTTGTTTTACTCGACAAGACTTACAGGAAAAATAATATCGCGTTCCATGCTTTTTAACTTCAGTTTATTTTGTCGCACTGTGTAATTGTATTCAAAAGGTTTGAAGCAAATCGCGACAAATCCAAAACATCTGGCAACCCCAGCTGGAGCTATGTAAATGGGGAATTGCATTGTATTTGTTGTGTCTCATTTGTCCCATTAAATTGGTCCCATTCTTGGCTCATTCACATGAAAACAGTTGTTATCAAACCTCTCACAAACGCTGTTCACTGTAGTTCTAACCGAGCATGCGGAGAGAGTGGTCGAGTGAGTCGAGTCGAATGGTTCGTTGTTCTTCAACAGGCGTCAGATTAAGTGAATTAAACGAAGAAAACACAAATAATAAACATAACTAACGGTCGCACAACAATTCCTTTTCTTCGCAGTGCTAATCGCTAATCTCGTAACGGGGGAGGTTGAGAAAAAGAAATAAATAATAGTAATAAATAATATCAATTGGTTCGCATCTAAAGGCACTCGAAAAAAATATACGTAATAAACGAAACAAAATGCGTAGTCACGTTGAACTTTGAATTTCGTTAAAAACGGCAAAAGGGTGAAGTGACAATTTATTATTAAAATCTAATCAAAACAAAAGTTCTGAAGTAAACTCCTTTTAAATTTTTATGGAATATCTGTGATTGTTTACAATTTATATTGTGAAAAAGTAATTGTGATGTAAGTAAATAAATTTATTTAAAAATGTAAAATATATGATTTCAGAGTGTAAGTAATAAATAGAGTAAAAATACCCATTTATATTAATTATAATTTATATTAATACATTGAAAAAATACTTAAATAAATAATAATCTATATACAATTGTTGCGTGACTGACTGATCATCGCCCAACCCAAACGGCTCAAGCTATAATCATGAAATTTGGTGTGATGGTAGTCCTTGGGACGTAGACGTGCAATAAGACGGGATTTTTTTTTAAATAAGTACTTTTAGCCGCACAGTGTTGCAAAAAAAAAAGAAAAACCGCCAAATCTTAACGGAATTAGCTAGAATCGGGAAATTTGATGTGAGGGCAGCTCTTATGAGGTAGACTCAGAAATTTGTACGATTTTTCGAAATTCCAACACTTACGCGCACAGTGGCGTAAAAATAAATAAATGTGATCCCATAGCCAAATCCAAAAGGCAAGAGCCAGAATCGTAAATTTTTTTTGTGAACGTAGACCTTAGGACTTAAATTAGAACAGGGAGTGATTTTTTGAAGTCAGTTTTTTCCATATTCGTACTTTTTGGGGCAAAAAGTGTAAAATCAACTTGAACTAACATCAATAATAGTAAAAAATACGCATCGTTTCTGCAGTATATTGTCCCAAACTTATTTTGCTTTAAATATGCATACAGTACACTCCAAATATATAATATTTGACACACGCAAATTTTATTTAAACCCTGATGTATATTATTAGTATTATGACTGTGCATTTGTTTGTAACGCCCAAAAAGAGAAGAAATAGAACCATAGTTTATTACACCGATCAACATAGAATCACTTTTTGAGTTTAGTTTAGCCATGTCCGTCTGCCTGTCTATCCGTGTATTCCTGTGATCAAAGTGCAGGTCGCATTTACGGTCCGATTGTGATGAAATGTAGTACCGTGCACTTTTTTGTATCAGATCAGTACGAAATTTGCCAGATAGAGTTGTCTTATTACATGAATGAACACTGCCAAATTCGGGGAAAATCGGTTCAGATTTAGATATAGTCCCCATATATATGTTACTCCCGATTTGACATGTAAGCGCTGTAGAAACCGTATTTTACATCCGATCTGTACGAAATTCGACAGAGAGAGTTTTCTTACTACGTGAATGAACACTACCAAATTCGCAGAAAATCCGTTCAGATTTAGATATAGCCCCATATATATATTTCACCCGATTTGACATGTAAGCGCTATAGAAATCGTGTTTTATATCCGATCAGTACGAAATTCGACAGAGAGAGTTTTCTTATTACATGTATGACCACTGCCAAATTCTTATTACAATGCCCATTTTCGCATTGTTAGGGAGGTGTAGGGTATTATGTAGTCGGCCCCGCCCGACTTTTTGTCTTGCCATACTGGTTTCATTTGCATTTAGGTATTTGAAACTTGTATCGATACCATAATTGTAAGCATGGTTTTAAGTTTCTCAGTAATTTAAAGCTCATTCTTTAAAAGTCTTAAATTTTCCTAAAATTCCTTTATAACTGAAATTATATAATCTTGTATAACTACACGCTGAAAAAAATCGATTCTGTAGTATATTGTCCCAAACATATTCTGCTTGGCATACAAAAACTTTATATAGGGTCGCAGGTCGACATCGGATTTAACAAATCTTTGTTTCCGTCCTAATCCTTTTTATTTGGGATTTTTATTTATGAAACAAATATTTATTTGCATTAAAGTGTTCAGAAAATGGTTATTTCAATACCTTAATTTTAAGACAAGTTTTATGTATTTCAGTATTTCAGAGTTCATTTCTTTCAGAAATTTTAAGTGTTGGTAAAATTATTTTATAATTGAAATGGTATAATATTACATAATTATACATTGCTTGATATGTTGACAACAAATGATGACTTGAAAATAAATTAAATATTAGTGCTTTAAAGCGAAAGTTATTGCTAATTATGCCATTTTAAATGTATAAGGTATAAATCGAAACCAATGAAAAATTAAAAATGAAATTCTGCAACATTTTGAAAAGCGTTTTTAAACAATATATATTTGGAGAAATGCCTAAACAATAATTTTATTTGTATATAGACATATTTTTTGATTTGAAAAAATTAGTTTGCAAATTTATTTTGTTGTAATATATTAATAAATGCGTTCCAAATAAATTGTGTTGATTTTCAAATAAAATGTATTTGCTCACAAATATATAATATTTAAAAATTTGTAATTAATTATGTTGTTTAAACTGAATTAATTTGTGTTCAAATATATTTCCTTTCGATTGAAACATGTCAAAAAGGCGATTTCGCAACGTGTATAAAAGTTATTTGTACATATGGTATTTTTAACTGTAATTTATAACTCGAAATCATGAAAAAATTAAAACTGAAATTCGGAAGAATCAGCTAAGTTTTGAACATCTTATTTAGATATATTCCTAAACAATAATTTTATTTTTACGTAAATACATATTCTATTTGAGAAAATTAGTTCGCAAAATATGTAATATGTATTAACATATGCGCTCCAAATAAATTTTATTGATTTTCGAACAAAATTTATTTGTTTCCAAAAGTATAATATTAAAAAATTTGTGTTCCAAATAAATGTTTTTTCAATTCAAACACAAAGGGTTTTCCAACAAGAGGTGTTATTTTGGTATTCAAAGAAAAATAAAATTTTTTGAGATAAATGATCGGATGTTTATTTCATAATAAAGAGGAAGGTATGCCGTTAATGATGAAAAACAACAACAGCCAAATGGCCACCACGACCGCGCATACAGGACCATATCCTTTTCATGAAATTTTCCAAAACCAAATCGCAAAGTGGCTGCCCTATGTCCTCGATAGCCTCACGAATTCTATCTTTGAGGTCTTGAATCGACGCTGGACTGTTGGCGTAGACCTTATCTTTTACGTGGCCCCAAAAGAAGAAGTCGCAAGGTGTTAAATCATAAGATCTCGATGGCCAATTGTGATCACCTCTTCGAGAGATAACACGGTCCGGAAACTTTTCCCGTAATAGAGCAATGGTTTCGTTGCTTGTGTGGCACGTAGCGCCGTCTTGTTGAAAGTAAACGTTGTCCAGATCAATACCATCCAACTCCGACCATAAAAAATCGTTTTTTCGAATTTTAATAATTTCAATGCGTTGTTGAATCGTTTATCGTTCAATTTTTAGTAATGGGGTAGTTTCTACTTCTCAAATGTCAAAGAATAAAAGCTTCAAAAGTGACAGCTACCGAAATACCGGGTGATTCAAAACAACACCTCTTGTTGGAAAACCCTATATTAAAAACGTCGATGTTTTCTCGTGTACTGATGCCATTGATTATAATCTAGGTACTTCGTTTCATTTACCGCTGAGTAGTCGTATGTAGGAAGTCACTCAAGGAATTCTATAAGTTTATCAGTTCCTCAAGAGTCTCTGATAATTTCGTCATAAGGAAGCCTGCAGTAATGTGGGCTATTAACATTCTAGGTAATGTAACACGCGTAGAATGTGAAGATGACTTATCACAAACTGTGAAATCCTACACCAAGAAAAAATGCCAACCGAAGGCATGTACTCGTATGGACATCATCGAGACATCTTTTGCATGCCGTGAATAAAATACGTCTGAAAATGAGTTCTTCTAATTTGATAAAGTTGATTTTTTTAATGCACTGTACTGAAGGTTACGTCTTTGGGCATTTCAGGTGACGATACTCCATCATTAACTGTAAGGTAGAAAAGGTTTTATCATTTGCAACGGGCAAAAAGTGTAACACAACTAAGGAGTGACCTAAGACCCCAAGTATGTTTGGTGGAAATTCGATTTGGTTCATTTTAAGTAATTTTGTTGTCATCATATTTGCCAAAATTGTACTGCTTCGTGGTAGACAATTGTATTAAGAGAGTTTTCATGATATAAGTTGAATAGCTGAACATGATCAGTTCAGCCAGATCTTTTCTCTTTGTGTATCTTTTTGTATTCTATGTTTCAATTAAAAACTCAATTGCATTAACAGTATTTTATATTTCATTGAAATATTGTGTAAACATATTTCCATACATAAGTTTTAAATCCACAAAAAATATGCCGGAGTGTGTCTGAATATTATTGTTTATTTTACTGATAAATACATTTTTAATGGTATTTATTTATTCACGTTTTCTAACTTATGGATTTGATTAGAAAGCAACAAATTCTACAGCAAATTCCCTTTGATGGTTAGAATTATTGTTGTACCAGTTCCCAATTGTGTGATTCACGCAATCGTAATTATTAAAACAAATAAGTACTCGAACTAAAATTACTTGTAGTTTAATTAATTGCACTCTACAATTGTTAATCATATTCGAAATAAAGAAACGTTTTTTTGTGTTGTTTCCTGATTACATACAATAATTATCAGTAGTATTCTGGTAAATGTACATACCTATACGTGGAATAAAATAAAACTAAAGTTTGTTTGTTTCGTTCGCATGTTAAGTCAAATGGAACTTAAGAATAAACCTGATCTGATTACTGTATATACATATATGCTATATAGTGAACTAGAAAAAATTGCTTCCGTAGTACATTTGCAGAAAACATATTATTTTTGGGGAAAATTAACGTTTTTTCTATAAAGCATGAAGAATAGTCAAGGGTCGGCCATTTAAAATTTTAAATTTGAATCGGCTATAAAAAAGTACTAATGTTTTTTTTCAAATTTCTGGTTTTATTGAAAAGGTTGAACTTTGTCGTTTAATAATGGAACACAATATCATTCATATGACTACCACGACTGGCTCGTACACGACGTACATTTCGGTTGTTGAATTTTTAAATTCACCGCCGTGTTCGAATGACAGACAATATGGCAACTTTGTAACGAACCAGAGGAGGAGAAAACAACAGCTGATTCCTAAACAAGTTTTCTCACTTCAGCTCTAGCTTTTTTAAGTAATACTTCGTACGATTTTGTGAACTAGTTTTAGTAATAATAAATAGATTTAAATAGTTGTTAAATGTAAATACTAACGTCTTATTATTACATTGGCAACTATAGTGTTTTCGATAGCGTTTATACCACCACTTTAGTGGAGGAGGGCACACTCGTATATCATTTGCTACGGACCAAAAGTGTAACACATCGAAGGAGTGACCTAAGACACCTAGAATGTTTGGTGTAAATTCGATTTGGTTCATTTTAGGTAATTTGAACAATGTCCGTCCGTCTGTCAAGTTAAAAATTGGCATTATTGCCATACCCCTTTTACAACTTTTTAAATTATGCAAAAAATCGCCGCGATTTTTAACCTTTTTTCGTCTCCATTAATTCCTATTCATGTTTTCTCTTCCAACATATTTCACACACGAAGTTTTAGTTCTCTTCCAACAGTTTTCAAGCATGAAGAAATAGTAATGCAGACGAAAAATAGGTCAACAAATCGCAGCGATTTTTTAACCTATTTTTCGTCTGCATTACTATTTCTTCAAATTTTCACTTCCAACAGTTTTTGAACATGAAGAAATAGTATTGCAGACGAAAAATAGGTAAAAAATCGAGGCGATTTTTTAACCCATTTTTCATCTGCATTACTATTTCTTCATGTTCAAAAACTGTTGGAAGAGAACTGAAATTCATATGTGAAATAGTTTGGAAGAGAATTCTCTCCCAAAAGTTTTCATGAATTCTCATGTATTATATTCCAAAAGTTTTCAAACGTCAAGAAATAGTAATGCTTTACAAAAAATAGTTCAGAAACATTTTTTTTAATTTTTCGCCAGGATTACTATTTTCTTATGTTTTCTGTTCCAACATTCAGTTGCAAAGCAGTTGAAACGTTGTTTCTATCAATTTGCAATTGCAGGTATTCCCATTAGTTTTTATTCTAATTTGTTTCGTCGGCCTATTGGGGATTCCATACAAGCGTTTCTGTAAATACTACAAACTGTTTTTGGGAAAAATGATGTACTCGTATTGTTGGTGTAGGGGTGCAAAAGGGGGGTTCGTGTGGTAAAGAAATAAATAAATAAAAACAAACGAATTTTAGTTTTAAATATAAATAGTGGGGGATCTTTATTTGGGGTATTTTCAAATGAACAAGGATTTATTACCGTGTAAGTGGTTGGCGACAAGGCCTGTGTGCGCGAGCGTTGAGCGAAACGACAAGTGGTGAACGCAGAGGCTCGTTACAAGTGTTCGACTACCATAGATTTTGCGAATAGAGAGAGAGAGAGAAAGACCCGAAGATGAGCAAGGCAGCCACACAACAACCACCACCCATAGGCAATCCGCACTCTACACATCCGTATTAAGCGAATTAGGTCTCCGAAGAGAGGTGTAGAGGGGATTCCAGTGATGTCAATACGCAACCGGTATTGATCAGGCTCGGGAAGTTGAGACAATGCTGCGTACGTGAACATTGCCGGCCACCTTGCAACATCCGACGATGTTGTAATATAAAGGAAAGGAAATAATCTACAACTAGGATTAAATTAGTACATAATAAGGAACGTAAATTCAGTTACAAGTGAGCATTTAAAAATTCAATACATATTTCAAGGCTAAATTAAGAATTCACAAATTTATTAATATTGACGAGTTCAATAAATTTCAATTTCAAAATTAGTTTGAGTTCATAAGAACTTCGACAAAAGTGAAGGATGATGGCGCGATCATTATTAGCTGAATAGATTCAGAAACTAGATGCAAACTTCAAGATTTCAAGTGTTTCAAAAAATAAGATTCGAGTTCGTATAAAGACGAGAGCAACAAATTCTAAGGATAATTCCAATTTCATTTATAATCGTACATTTACGCGTTATAAACGTTTGCAAAAAGCGAATGATATGTCAGAAATGTGACCAACAATATTCTGTTGTCGGGTTGAAATGATAACATATTCCAAACGAATTCATATAGATGGAGCGACGAAAAGTACATACGAAGGTTGAGACTAGCAAGTTATAAACAAAAACCTACGCGAAATTCGACTACCAGTCCACAGCTGTGCTTGTAGCATGAATTTCACGAAAGGCGGGTGGTAGCGAACCAGTTAGGATGTAACCAAATATTGTGTTCTGAGCCAGTAGTGACTCGAGAACAATCCGCGGTGGTTCACACAGAAGAATTCGCGGATAAAGATCCGCGCCAAGTAGCAAATCTACAGGACCGTCATCGAATGAATCTGCCAATCGAATACTGGGGAGACGAGATCTAAGGTTGGTAGCAACAGAAGGTAATGGCAAGTTTCCAGAAATGTTCGGAAGAACTAGGGCTACCGTTTCTAAGACAAGCGATGGACCTACAGGTGATGAGATTTCAAGAGAGCAAATTTCTCTTGAATTCCCAAGGAGAGTACAGTTTACGCCTGAAACACTAGCGTTCGTAGAACGCGTTGAAATTCCCAATCGTTTTCGAAAGCGGTCCGTAATTAAGGACGTATCGGAAGATGGGTCAATGAGAGCTCGAGCAGGGTACGTAATACCCCGGTGAATGATATTTACGGTGGCGGTCCCCAAGAGCACATTCCTATCCTGGGTGGTATGAAATACCTGGCGATTCATAGCGGTGAGATTATCCGCATTTGAAGTGGAAGCTACATTATCTAGATTATGATTAGGAGACGTACCACTAACAACAGGGTTTGAGCTAGGCGACGAAACAGTTGAGGAGGTAGAGCTAGACGACGAACCAGTTAAAGAGGCAGAACGATGACGGCGGTGTAGGAGGGTGTGATGCCTTCCATTACACACATTACAATTATGAGTGCTAGAGCAGTCTTTAACGGAATGACCCCGTGAAAAGCAATTGAGACAACGACCTTGTTTCTTGACTTCAGAAAATTTCTTATCGAAGGGAAACTTCTTGAACCGAGGACATGACAGTAGAGGGTGGATTTCATTGGGGCAAAAACTACAACAATTTTTGTAGGAAGATTTCGAATTTCCTAGAGCCGCCGTATTTGTAAAATCCGTACTGATTTTTCGAGACTTAGGGACTTTTGATGAATCGATGCCCTTGATGTCGCGAAGACACGCCAGAGTTTGAATTCTTTCCGTAAGAAAAGAATCTAATGCCTGCCAGGAGGATAACGACGACTTATCCCTGATACTCTGTTCCCATAGAGTTAGGGTGAGCTTTGGCAATCTCTGGATACAAAGAAACACTAATATAGGGTCCCAGTGGACCGTGACAATGTCATATACGGCCATTGCCGATAGACAACCGTTGATACCACGCTGCAAAGTCTTCAAGCCCGAACTTGTCTCACTTTCTAATATTGGAAGGTCAAATAGAAGCTTGAGGTGATTATTCACCAGGATACGCTTGTTATCATACGTATCCTTCAAAGCTTTCCAAGCTAGATCAAAGCTTCGATGGGTGAGGGGAAATTTCTCCACAATTTCTCTGGCCTCACCGCACGTTTTCCGACGCAAATGACAAAGGCGTTCGATATCGCTAAGCCGAGAGTTATTCACATAAACCGCTGTAAATAAATCACGAAACGTGGGCCACGAAAGAAAATCGCCCTCAAAAACGTCAGTGTCACAAGGCGGAATCGAAATATTATGCATGACGTCACCAATTGGCTGAATTATGCCCGCATGCCTAGTACTATTTCCCAGATCTAAATTATTCGAAGGATCAACTTGAATACCGATTTCACGAGACGCGTGAGTTGAAGAACTCATATTGTTTACCGGGTCAGTAATGCGCGTGTCCCCGAAAGGTTGTTGTGCCAACGAAACTAATGAACCACTCATATTCGAACTCAGGGACGTTCTACGAGAGCGTGTGAGCATGGACAACTTCCTCTTTATAGCGGCGAGGCATTGTATGTACGTCTGATAAGACACGTCGTACTTGGTGTTCGCCAAGTCCATATCATCTTTCCCAGCGTCAGGAGATGATTGCAAATAGTCCAGACATTTCTGAAACATTTCTCGAGTTGTAGACCACATATTATCTAACTCTGTACTACGAACCTCAAGATCATAAACATCGAGGTCTTCTTCCTTCAGAATACGGAAAGACGAATCAAATTTCAATACAGCCTCCGAAGCGCTGATGAAAAAATCAAGCGGGGTAAGCGGCATTTTGAAGAAGATAAGTAAAAAGTTAACTAATTAAAATTCCCAAGAAATGTTAAACCAATTTCAGAATACCACACGAAATTGAAAATTCAAACCTGTCGCGAAGGCCCTTAAAATGAAATGGTTGTAAATTTTTCAAAAAAATCTATGAAATGGGAAGAGGAAAACGAAATCGAATCAAAATGACCAAACGCTCCAAAATAGCAAACAACAAAAGTAAATTTGCGCACAATCAAAAATTTCCGAGAAAGTCCAAAAGAATATTTTTTTAAAACTTATGTGTGACGAGTTGACCGAGTGTAGGGTGCACTACTGCCGAATCGCGACTTAGAAAATTAAAATGCAAAAACAACACGTTCAAATAGCAAACAAAATTTCAAATATATTTTTTTCCAATCAAAAAAATAAATACAATGTTCTGTTACGTGTATGTGTCAGCAAAACGGGCTGTAGGGTGCACGGAGTCAAATAGTGCCGAATAATGTACTAACTAGTAGTACAACAAACAACAATTATCACCAAAATTATAAAACTTCAAAAATAATATTTTTGTTTTTTCGCGATCTTTACCCGTGAGCCACAGTACCACAGTCAGCCGATCCAAACTATTCACAATGACAATCACAATATTAGTCAGCTGTTTAAAAATATTCACAATCAGAACCACACGGTAGGAATCACGTCAGCTGTTCAATAATACTCACAACAAAGCAGTAAAAGAAGGAGCGAATGGAGCGAGAATAAACGTCAACCGATCGATGGTGTTATGTGTGAATGTACGTATGTACGTATATGATCGGTGGTAAACAAATAAACGAAATGCAATTGGTGGTGTTCTTACATACTTCGGTTATTGACCGATGCTTCAAATTGGCGCTTAGATGATTACAAACTGCGGACTGCAACGACGTTGTTGCTGTAATCTCAACCAAAGCAGTGGCGATTGAACGAAGAGAAAAATGAAAAAAAGGAGAAAACAAAGCAACACCTCTGAATAAAAGGACGATATACACAGTGTATAGGATCGTTAGAAACAATTTGCCAATATCCAATCGAATTCCGACGAATAAATCGATTGATTTGCAACGAAAATTAATTATCTTTATTTATAACACTATACGAACACCGTATGTACTAACGAAGGGGCGATAAATTCAAACGATAGTGGACTGTATTTTAAACGACACGCTCGGTAGGGTGTTTCGAAAACGACCAGCATCACAGAAAAACAATTTATTTTATTTTCTTGTACTTGTTATTGAAAAACAAAAACGAAAACGCGGTGCTCACTTTTTAACTGAGTTTACGTACCTGATGATGAAGATGACGATGATTAGGATGGTGATGAAGTTATTGCGATGATAGTGATGGGGGGTGTGTGATGTCCGTATGCCGACGAATCCCTTCAAAACGAAAAAAAACCACACGATTAACGATGCTAACTCCAATCCGGCTCGATACGACCAAAATGTTGGTGTAGGGGTGCAAAAGGGGGGTTCGTGTGGTAAAGAAATAAATAAATAAAAACAAACGAATTTTAGTTTTAAATATAAATAGTGGGGGATCTTTATTTGGGGTATTTTCAAATGAACAAGGATTTATTACCGTGTAAGTGGTTGGCGACAAGGCCTGTGTGCGCGAGCGTTGAGCGAAACGACAAGTGGTGAACGCAGAGGCTCGTTACAAGTGTTCGACTACCATAGATTTTGCGAATAGAGAGAGAGAGAGAAAGACCCGAAGATGAGCAAGGCAGCCACACAACAACCACCACCCATAGGCAATCCGCACTCTACACATCCGTATTAAGCGAATTAGGTCTCCGAAGAGAGGTGTAGAGGGGATTCCAGTGATGTCAATACGCAACCGGTATTGATCAGGCTCGGGAAGTTGAGACAATGCTGCGTACGTGAACACGTATATTGCACAAAAAAATATTTGTCTAGACGAATAAATTTAATTTGGAGTTCATTTCATTTGTTTGGGGTTTTTTACAATGGCGGTTATTTCACTTTTTTTTGGGGGAATTATTTATTTTTGATTTAACTAATATTTATTGGGGGTTGTTTCATTTATTATTTGGCTATTATTTCATTTAATTTGGATTTTATTTCACATTTAATCTTTGGGCGTTATTCCATTTCATTTGGGGCATATTTCATTCCGGGTTATTTCATTTTCGGCTTGGGGGTTATTTATTTGGGGGTATTTCGTGGCGCCGGGCGGGACGACACACTTTGGGCATTGCGAAAATGTGTTTTTTTTTTACTAAGGAACGAAAACTGAATTGCTCTAATGCTCCAAGTCCTGCTCTGATCCAGTCTTCTCGTTTCAAAAGATACATTAACTTTGCCAGAGCCCAATCAAAGAAGTTTCGGCGTTTCAAATGATCAAGTGGCTTTAGTTCTTGAGCCAGTTTGATCTTATAAGAATGAAGACCAAGATCTTTCGCAAAATACGCCACATGTGGTTTGAGAGATGCCAAATTCCTGAGAACGATGGGAATCGACTGATTTGGCTAAGTTGGAACGGATACACTTACAGCTGCGATATTTTCGTCGCTTCGAGCGGTACGCTGTCTCTTTGGCGCCAGAACATCCACAAGTGAAAATTTGGATTCAAATTTATCCACTATAGAACGCACAGCCTGTCGGGTGGGACTATTATTACGGTCGGAAATTGGAGTAGGCGCTCTTAATTTAGTTTTTAATGATTTCCAAACGTTGCACGTAAGTGAACTTTACCACGATAAAAATGTTGACTTCGACTAACGTTTTGACACTGAAAGATTTTTTTTACGATTTTCGGCGTGTATTATCGAGACAAGAGCGTCTCAATCGACAACATCAGTAGATATTGCATGTTCATTTTGCCGTGAAAATGATGCCGTTGCGGACGATACAAAACATAGAAGTAGGTTGTCAGGTTAACGTGAATTTGCATGTTTTTTGTAGCTAAGTTTGCATAGTAATCAGAAAAATCGAAATACATTAAAGAAAGAGGAATATTAAAGGATATTAAAATAGCTCTCATTAGAACAAAACACTTCGTGGTTCATCCAAAAAATATAAATTTGTCTGTTGCGGACGTTACACAACAATTTCAAAACATTAAAACGACAATATTCTGCGGAAATTTTTATATATTGTTATAATTTATATTTTATAGAACGTGTCATTTCAATGATGAGATCATTTGAGTGGGCCGCAAAATAATGATTTCATAACACACCTGACATTTTTGGTATACCGTTTTTCGGATTTGCCCATATAACAATGCTCAGTATCGTGATTACGTTCTATGTTCATGATTCCCTAATGGACTTTGATCGAATATGTCCAGTTTTTGTCTTATGTTTTTACTATCTGGTAACACTAAAACATGACAAAATGTTAACAGTAGAGGATTCATGTTACAATAACCCCAGGTAAAGTCACTTGCTCAAAAACGTATTATATCAACTCTGGTTGTGTTGTCGTCATTAGCTTGTTGACAATTGCCAAAGTTACCCGTTGTTGTTTAATGAAGTGTTGTTGTTGTATAAAATGTTGCTCGTTGTTGTTGTAGAAAACAGCAACAGAGTTGTATGCATTTTATCAGCTGTTCGCTTAACACTACCTGTAGTAATTGTATCATGAGTGCATTGTGTTTGCTTTTGTGCTGTTAGCACACGCACATAATCGCTTCTGTAGTATATTGTCCCAAATATATTCTGCTTGAAATATACAAATGTTTAGGGAACACTCTAAACATATTATATTTAGCACACATACAAATTATATATTTGAGAATATGTTGTTTTAATCAAATTTTTGTTTCCGTCCTAATATTTTTTATTTGGGAGTATTATTTATGAAACAAATTTAATTGCCTTTACGTATTCAGAAAATATTTCAATACCTTAATTTTAGGACAAGTTTTTTGTTTGTTAGTAATTCAACGTTTTTTTTCGGAAATTTCATTGTGGGTTAACAACAAATGATGACTTGGAATATATGGAAATTAAAAATGTGTGCTTTAAAACAAATTTTATTGCGACTTGTCATTTTAAATTAAAAGGTAAAACTCAAAATGAAAAATTAAATTCGAAACGTTTTGAAAACCTTTTTTAAACAAAATATAATTGGAGAAACTCCTAAACAATTGTTTTTTTTGTATATAAACACATATTTTATTTGAGAAAATTAGTTTAGAAATATATTTTGTTGTAATATAGAAACATATAATATTTAAACATTTGTGTTCCAAATATATTTTCTTTCGATTCAAACATATCAAAAAAGGCGGTTTTCCCCGTCCATTCTCAGTATGGCAACTCAGTAAAACTTTCTACTGGAGGAGAGGAGTTATAAAGCGAGTGTTTCCTATTCCAAAATACTGCGTGTGTCATCAGAAGCAACAGAAAACCATTTCAGCTGTGTTCAGCAGCATCATGTCATCATTTCCCTTAAACTGCTTAATATACCACACGTTGAAAAAAATTCGCTTCTGTAGTATATTGTCCCAAACATATTCTGCTTGAAAAATGTATATCTTTTGGGTACACACTAAATATGTAATATTTGGCACAAACAAATATAATATCGTATAAACTTGCATAACTATAAATTATACTTGGAATATTGTATGTATTTGTTTATGACCAACTGGATTTATTTAATTTATGTTTGTGTGGGCTACTGTGGAATATTTAGAAACTAATACTAAGTTCCTAATACAAAAGTTAATACAATTTTTAACAGTAAGACATATCTCGAAATCAAGAAGAAAAATTAAAACTGAAATTCGAAAAATGCAAGTTTTGAATTGTTTTAAATAAAAACAATAATCGTATTTTTTTAAACTCATATTTTATTTGTTTGGTGCGGTTTATGGTCCGGCGGGGTCATTGGACCTTACTTTTTCGAAAATGAGGTTGGATCAACAGTTACTGTGAATGGATTGCGCTATCGAGAGATGATTAATGAATATTTATGGTCGGAGTTGGATGGTATTGATCTGGACAACGTTTACTTTCAACAAGACGGCACTACGTGCCACACAAGCAACGAACCATTGCTCTGTTACGGGAAAAGTTTCCGGACCATGTTAGCTCTCGAAGAGGTGATCACAATTGGTTACCGAGATCTTGTGATTTAACACCTTGCGACTTCTTCCTTTGGGGCCACGTAAAAGATAAGGTCTACGCCAACAGCCCAGGGTCGATTCAAGACCTCAAAGATAGAATTCGTGAGGCTATCGAGGACATAGGGCAGCCACTTTGCGATTTGGTTATGGAAAATTTCATGAAAAGGATATGGTCCTGTAAGCGTGGTCGTGGTGGCCATTTGGCTGATGTTGTTTTTCATTATTAACGGCATACCTTCCTCTTTATTATGAAATAAACATCCGATCATTTATCTCAAAAAATGGCATTTTTCTTTGAACACCAAAATAACCCCTCTTGTTGGAAAATCCTTTATAATATTTAAACATTTGTGTTCCAAATATATTTTCTTTCTATTCAAACATATCAATATCGGCGATTTTGCGCAGTGCTCTGGATATATTGTTCTAAATATAGGTTGCGTATCTTGCTATCCGTTATTGTTTGACATTGTATACATAGATATGTATGTGTATACATAAGTATGCACACCTAATAAATCATATACATAGTATGTAGTTACCATATATTCCAGTAATTAAATGACGGAAATAGTACATGGGAAATTGTAGAAATGCTATCAAAAAAACGGTTGTCTTGATGCCATTGACCATTTCCAGAAAGCCAAAGCCAAAACAAAAAAGAACAAATTAGAAAATAAATCCACAAAAATAACAATACATGACAAATTTCGGTGAAAAAGTGACAGTTTTCCATAAATTACTCATTTGTTATTCACCTAAAAATAAACACTTATCTACAGATTTGTTCAATGCCAAATGAACGATCGTTGGTTGGGCCGTTTGTGGGATTGGATATTGATACGTACTAAATATGTAAATATGTTTTACTCGTAGTACTTACCATGTGCACTTAAGTACCCTTCGAGTCTCTAAGCAAGTGGTGTGGAGGCCTTTGGTCGGGCCCATAGTTAAAGTAAATAGGCCTGGAGATTTGAAAGAAGGTGTTGAAAGGTGAATTGCCCGTAACCAGTGGCTAGATTAGAGATTAGTTCAGTTCCTATCGGCGAACACTTCTCAATTTAGAAATGAAGCGGCGGTGGCACCAATTTGTACAAATTACACGGACTGCCTATGGATGTTTATTATTGTCAGATCGGACAACGTAATCAACCCTGTTAACGTGCTGCAAATGTACGGACAATGACAGATTGTTAGGCAAAGGTGAATTAACAATTCAGACGGTTGCAAGAAAACCTCACAATTTCATATACGAGTATTTACAATCTATTTTGTAAATATTCATTTGCAGGATTGCCAATAAAAAAATTATAGACAATGTTGCCAATAAAATGTTTCTCCAGCAAAGGGGCCATTGTCACATGCATAAACTTCGCACATCTGACAATCCGAAGTGTCTGCAAATTATCTCACAATGGCAACGTTGTGTATTTACACGATTGTCGGATGTCTACCAATATTATTGTCTCACAATTACTTTTCTGCCAACGTTGCAAGACAAAAAATTGTATGTTCACACGGTTGTAGGTTCACATTTTTGCATTTTCCCGTCATTTCCTGACAATATTGTCCAATTTGACAATCGTGTGTGCATAGCCTTAAACGGTACGTTTTTGTGGCTAAAACGAAAGATAAAGAAGATTGATAAACCGGTTTTAATTAAAGTTGGATAATAGGTATGGCATTGTACAATATTTTGTAAAGTTCTAAAGAAAAATAAATTCATAAGTCCATTGCCTCATCCACCCCAACTTTTAACATAACGGGTGATCCAAGTAGAGATACTTTTTTCAATAGCCTTTTTTTGACAGATCACGTGTGAGTCGTGTTAGCATTAATTATTGGATAATATTTGACCGAATAGACCACGTCCAGCACGCAGTGAAGCAAATGTAGCGGCCGTAGCTGAGAGTGTACACGAAGACCGTGGAGAGTCGATTCGACGCTGTTCGCAGCAACTCGGACTGACGTATGGTACGACTTGGCGCATTTTACGTCGAGATCTTAAATTGAAAGGATACAAAATACAGCTTGTGCAAGAACTGAAGCCGCCCGACATCGCTTCGCTCTATGGGCTCTTGAAAAGTTCCAATAAGATCCGACTTTTTCGTGGTGGAATCATCGGTCCATATTTCTTCAAAAATGATGCCGGTAAGAACGTAACCGTCAATGGCGACCGTTATCGTGCCATGATAACCGACTATTTGATGCCTGAAATTGAAGCTCGTGATCTCGGCGACATTTGGTTTCAAAAAGACGGCGCCACTTCCCACACATCGCATCAATCAATGGATTTATTGAGAGAACACTTCGGTGAGCAGATAATTTTGGGCCGGTCGATTGGCCACCAAGTTCGTGTGATATCACACCGTTAGACTTTTTCCTGTTGGGATATGTAAAGTCTAAAGTTTATGCGGACAAACCCGCTTCGATTCAGGCCTTGGAGCAAAACATGACGCGTGTCATTCGCCAGTTACCAGTCGAAATGCTCGAACGAGTCATCGAAAATTGGATTCAACGGATGGACCATCTGAGACGTAGCCGCGGCCAACATTTGATAGACATAATCTTCAAAAAATAAATGCCAAAGAATGTTCTTTTAAATGATAATAAACATTCCCCATTCAATTTGAATTTTCTGTGCTTTTTCTTTAAAAAAGTAGGGAACCTCGAAATGGATCACGCTATACATATCTTTTGTTGAGTAAAATAAATAAAGAAGGTGTCATTTTACGATATTGGAAAATGCTATTTATTGAATTGACAACCATATGTGCCGACATACGCACATATTTAACTTATCGGTTGTCAAGAAATGTATATCCGCGTAAGATACACACATACATATGTACATATTTATGGATTATATTAGGGATGTAACGAAAGTGGCTTTAGCGAAAGCGAACAATGAAATACATTTCTTGCGAATGCGAATTGTCAAATATACATATTTGCGAAAGCGAATGCGGATGCGAAAACAAATAATAAGTCTTTGTTCTTCAAATACAAAGCGAATATGAGTCTTTTTATTTTAATGATTCCCTATGAGGCGCTACATATCGGATCCTGATACAGGAACGTATACTCAAATTGATAATAAAAATACAATGTTTAAGAATAACAACAATCGGTCAAGCAGTTTAGAACTTACCCTTGTCCAACTGATAAATCTAAAATGCTTTGTATTTATACATATATGTATAAGTACTTATATGTACATATGTATATAAAAATATACAGTAACAATTCAAATATTGTTTCAATAAAATTGCTATATCTTTTGCGTCCACAAAGACTCCATTTCAAGTTGTTAGTACCAACAAAATTAAGGCCGTGAATTGTTACTTTTCCAGGATATTCAAGTATTAAGGATATTTTCTATATTTTGACCTTCTGTTACCACAAGTATAAACATATTTCAACTGTTTTGTAGAGAAGTAGCAAAGGTTTTCATTGGTATTAACAACTTCAAAATATGTAAAGCGGTTAAGAAGATATGACAAGTTTAATGGAAAACAATGAAAATAAAACAAACCAACAAAAATATTTAAAAAAAAACATCTACACTTAACAATATCCGTAAATATTTGTTCACTGTTATTTAGTGAAGATTTTTAGTCATTATAAATGTAACTTATGAGCCAAAGTCGTTCCGACTCCAAAATTTACGCCTATGGTAGAGTCCATATGGACCATTTTCTATAAAAAAAATGTAAGGACAAAAACTAGATCGATTTTGAGATATCGCAATTAACATATATTTTTGTTTTCACAAAAAGTGAACAAAATATTATGTTTAAGAAAAAAAAGTAATATTTGTTGTTGGTCTGTGCTTTTGTTATTCAGTCAGAATTCATTCGGTTTCAGACCATATGTTTCAGTTACTTTCTGTCAATTGCAAAAATTTAATAGTACACGGGGCAAAATCGCCTTTTTTGCTATGTTTGAATCGAAAGGAAAGATATTTGTAACACAAATTTTTAAATATTATATATTTCTGAGCAAATAAATTTTTATTTGAAAATCAATAAAATATATTTGGAACGCATATATTAATATATTATAGCAAACTATATTTGCAAACTAAATTCAATAAAATATGTATTTTAACACAAATAAAATTATTGTTTAGGAATTTATACAAATATATTTTAGTTAAAAAAGATTTTCGAAACTTTTGCTTACTTTTTAGAATTTCAGTTTAAATTTTTCCTTAGTTTCGAATTGCACCTCCCGGTTACAATACCATATGCAGCTTTAACTTCTGTTTAAATCAATTATTTTAAATTTCTGAGTTAGTATTATAGTCATAATTTTTTGTCAATCCTCGAAGTAATTTATTTTGATCCATGATTATACGATTTCAATTATTTTTATTTATATTTTTAAGAACATTAAAAATTTCTAAAAAAACCTTAAATTAGTAAAAAAAATTAACACAACTAACGTATTTTCTGGATTTGTAAGTGCAAATAAATATTTGTTTCTTAAATAACAGTCGCAAATACAAACATATGTGATGTAAACAAAGATTTGTTTAGAATAACATTTTCCCAAATATACACTTTTTGTGTGTACCCAATATTATATGTTTAGAGTGTACCCTAAACATATATATGTTTCAAGCCGAATATGTTTGGGACAATATACTACAGAAGCGATTTTTTTTAGGGTCTAACAAATAAAAAAATTGGTAGAGACTTTTAATTGATTGGTAGAATTAACTGCAGTTTAGATAGTTAATGACAAACAATAAATAAAAATACAAAGAACTTAAAACCTTGGAATCTGACATTAACGACCTTTTGCCATATTTGTATCAATCTGTCTTTATATATTATTACATTCTTACCTTCTTACCAAAGTATGCTAAGTCGACTTAGCATTTTTTTGTCATTCAGTCCAAATTTGGTGTTTATCCGTCAATCCAATCAAAAGCTATACATAAAACAGTAGAGTAGATAGAACAGCAGTCATTCGATTTGCATTATAAAAGAATTGCATACAAATTTTAATATTTCATACAACTTTGGTCGCAACTTGTTTGATTTAGCATGTTTTGCAATCGCGGTATCGATATTTAGATTAAACAGCTTGAAGGCCGTAATCTGAAATCCAGTGAAATTTTTACGCCCTTGACAAAGCCAAAACAATTATATCGGTCATTTGGTTAGTCATGGATTTTTTATTTTAATTGTAAAAAGTGCGATATGGACGCAGTGAATGACTTCTTGTTATAGAAAGCTTTTCTTCAAAATTGTTTATAGGAAAGACATCATGATTTTTTTAAAAACAAAGAAGATCCATGGAAATGTAAGAACACGTGTATGAGATCCTTTCCCAAGGCAAAAATAGGCCTTCATTTTGCTAGGCCCTCTTTTGTAAATTTTCTAGTATATACTCGTACATATGTAAGTTCTCGTACATAGGTAAAATATAATTATTTTATTGCAAGTATTAACAACAATGTTGTTGTTTATATGTATTTTCCCCCATCGGCGAATGATAATAATCAACTTTGCCTTTGCATGTGTTACTCAGCAGATACTGTTACTGTTTCTGGATTTTGTTAACCAGTAAACTTAATACTGTAAACAATAAATGCATAGGTTTTTATAGTCAGGAATTAAAAAGAGTTATTCGATTTCACAACTATCACAGATACGGAAAAATATATCATAGTCTGAAAAGCAAAAAGGCCAGACAACAGCAGGAACATAACAAGTGAAAGCGGAGTTAAGTTAGGTCATGCCGAATTTTATGTATCGCATGTGAATTGATTCAGGTACAAATAAACTCGTATTACACTGTGGCACAAATTTTCAACAAAGACGTGACCAAATGAATCTGACACCTAATCGTTATGTAAAATTGTCCGCTGAATACGAATATGGGCATTTCCAACGAGATGTCAAACGGTGCCAAAAAATTTTAAGTCTATAAATGTATGTTGTTTTACTATTTTTTATAGGGAATCTATCAAATTTAACTAATTTTCCCAAAAACTACATTTATTCATAACACATTTTAAAATATTTGAGTGCAAATTGGAATAATTTATGTTTTAAACATTTGTATTGTGAGTTATGTTCTGATTAATGGTCTCTCTTTTAAATCTTGATTTATATAGCGTGATCCATTTCGAAGTTCCCTACTTTTTTAAAGAAAAAACACAGAAAATTCAAATTGAATGGGGAATGTTTATTATCATTTGAAAGAACATTTTTTAGCATTTATTTTTTGAAGATTATGTCTATCAAATGTTGGCCGCGGCTACGTCTCAGATGGTCCATCCGTTGAGTCCAATTTTCGATGACTCGTTCGAGCATTTCGACTGGTAACTGGCGAATGACACGCGTGATGTTTTGCTCCAAGGCCTGAATCGATGCAGGTTTGTCCGCATAAACTTTAGACTTTACATATCCCCACAGGAAAAAGTCTAACGGTGTAATATCACATGATCTTGGTGGCCAATCGACCGGCCCAAAACGTGAAATTATCTGCCCACCGAAGTGTTCTCTCAATAAATCCATTGATTGATGCGATGTGTGGGAAGTGTTTCCGTCTTGTTGAAACCAAATGTCGCCGAGATCACGAGCTTCAATTTCAGGCATCTTTTGATATGTTTGAATCGAAAGAAAATATATGTATTTGGAACACTAATTTTTAAATATTATATATTTCTTAGCAAATAAATTTTATTTGAAAATCAATAAAATATATTTGGAAGGCATACATAAATATATTACAACAAATTATATTTGCAAACTAATTTTGTCAAATAAAATATGTGTTTAATTAAATACAAATAAAATTATTATTTATGAATGTTTCCAAATTAATTTTATTTGAAAAAGATTTCCAAAACATTTGCTGACTTTTCGAATTTCAGTTTTAATTGTTCCTTTGATTCGAATTGTACCTCCCAGTTATGATACCATATGCAGCATTAACTTCTGTTTTAAATCAATCATTTAAAATGTCTGAGTATTCCAACCCATTATTAGTTGTTAATCCTCTAAGTACTTTATATTGATCCAAGATTATTTTTACGAACATTAACAATTTCTAAAAATTTAACAACTACTGAATAATTTAACATAATTTATGTATTTTATGAATACTTAAATGCAAATAAATATTTGTTTCGGAAATAACAGTCGCATTGGGATGTAAACAAATATTTGTTTATAACAACATCTTCCCAAATACACAATTTTTGTGTGTACCAAATATTATATGTTTAGAGTGTACCCTAAACATATATATGTTTCAAGCCGAATATGTTTGGGGCAATATACTACAGAATCGATTTTTTTTCAGCGTGCATGGCACGATAACGGTCGCCATTGACGGGTACGTTCTCACCGGCATCATTTTTGAAGAAATATGGACAGATGATTCCGGTACGTCGGATCGGGAATCGGTCAATGGCAAAAATATAGCTCTTAACGAGAGCTAAAATATTGCTTATGGGTGTCAAGGTCGTGGGTCGACTGGAAAGTGTTTTTTTTTGGATTTAAAAAAAAATGGAAAACTGAATAATTTGTAAACGTTGTTCAGGCGTAAGTCTTTCCATGATGAAATGCCAAACAATACTTACCAAAAATAACATGAAAGCATGACACGACTCACACGTGATCTGTCAAAAAAAGGCTATTGAAAAAAATATCTCTACTTAGGTCACCCTATATTTAAGGGATATAAAAAAAATAATTTTTGTTGTGAAAATAAATAAATTGAATATATTAAAAATTATTTATAATCAACCTTTGGATGTCTAGTTGCATAAAAGGTAAAAAAAAATAAACATAAAAAGAACGATGGAATAAAATGTCGCGAGCGAATGTGATTAAAATTAAATAAAAGATAAACTACTTAATATTTTTGAATAAAATAAAAAACATTATTAAGATTAGGGATGTAACGAAAGTGACTTTAGCGAAAGTGAATATTGAAATATATATCTGGCGAATGCGAATAGTAAAATATGCATTTTTGCGAAAGCGAATAATAGTTTGACCCTTTAGTACCAACAAATTTAAGGAACTGACTTGATTCTTTTCCAGGATATTCAAGTATTAAGAATGTTTTCCATATTTTTATCTCCTGTTACCACAAGGACAAGCATATTTTTTTAACTGTTTTGAAGAGAAGTGGCAGAGGTTTTCCTTGGTATTAACATCTTCAAATTGTGCGAAGGAAATAAGGAGTTTCAACACTTTTAACAAATACTTCACGGAGGAAAATCGCCATTTTTGATATGTTTGAATTCAAGGAAATATACTTGGAACCAAAATTTTTAAATATTATATATTTTTGAACAAATATATTTTATTTGAAAATCAAGAAATTTTGTTTGGAACGCATATATTAATATATTTCAACAAAATATATTTGCGAACTTACTGTCACAAGTAAAATATGTGTTTACAATCAAACATAGATATTGTTTAAGAATTTATCCAAATACATTATATTAAAAACAATGTTAAGACTTTGGCAATTTTTAATTTTATTTTTTCCTAGATTTTGTGTTATACTTTACAGGTAAAAAAGTCGTGAGCAGCATTTTCTTTTGTTTTAATTTATAATTTTTAATTTATAAATCGTCCAATTGTCAATCCATCAATGCTATTTGTCGTTACACAAGATTATACGATTTAAATTTTAATATAATTTTTCAAACATATACAATTTCTAAAAAACTAAACCTTATATTTCTAAAAAAAGCTTTCCTTGAAAACTTTCCTTTAAATTATGGCATCAATACTTTGCCAAAATACTTAAATACAAATTTGGAAATATTATTTAAAAAAAAAAAATATTTGGATGAAAACATAATTTTGTTTAGAACAACATCCTCACAAACATATTATATTTGTGAGTGTCAAATATTATATATTTGGAGTGTACCCTAAACATATGTACGTTTCCAGCCGAATATGTTTAGAACAATATACTACAGAAGCGATTTTTTTTCAGCGTGTTGAAATTTCGTACAGTGTAATGCTTCTATAGTACTTGCAGTGCCGTGAAAAATGGGCGTTATTGGCATGCCCCTTTGGGTAACTCCTTTACAACTGGATAATTTGGCACAAAAAGTTAACGACTATAACAAGCACTTGCAATTGTGTACAGTGTAATGATTTAATAGTACCCTAGTGTACTAAAAAAATTGGCGTTTTTGTCACGCCCTTTTGGTACCTCCCAAAAACAAAAGAATTTTTCAATTTATTGTTTTGATCAATGAAACACCAAATGAATTAACTGAAAACATCGAGCACTGTATGAAAATATTGAATATTTTGTGGAAAGCCGGGATCCCAAAAACGAAAGATTTTTACAGAAAATGTGACTATCTATTTACGTATAAAATGAAATTGAAGTCTGCAATATATTACAAAATATACTTAATTGCATCGCTGTGCAGAATTTAAATTTCGTCATTTGCGAAACATCTTACCTCCGATACTTTAAATTCTTTGGTTTATTTAATTCTTTGGAAGAAATAATTTTGAGTTTACTGATAAAAGCATATTTAATATTTTTCACACGCGCGAAACAATGCCGAATACCACAAACGCGAGTACAAAAATAAATGACCAACAGCATACTACTCTGCGTACGAATGCAAATGTTTTGAAGTTCTGCAATAGTTCGGAGGGAGGGATGCTTAGAAGAATCTCCACAACCGTCTGCAGAACTGTTAATAAAACAACACGCACAAACAACGTTTCACATATTATTCAAACTCATAAACGATGTATAAGACCGCACTCTCACAAAATGAGAACAAGTTACGCTCTTTGTTCTCCCAACTCTGTTTAAAATGTTCAATCATGTTTTAACACATTGTGTCTCCTTAAGCGTTTCTCGTTTACCGTAAACGTATATTATGAAAATTTTGGAATGAAATAATGTTTTGGGTACTGCAATAGAAATTATGTTTACGATAAACGTTTTCATTCATTGGAAATATTTCAACTGTTACGGAAAAGTAGAGCGTTTGAGATAAAAGAACTATGTTTGCGACAAACGACCTCCAATCGTTTTTTTTTCTTTGCATGTAGAAGGAGTGGATCAATATGCCCTTCTTCTAACTTAGCCTGAGATGGAGAAAAATATTACCGTATAGCAAATATGAAGTCAATAGATTACTCCTTTCGAGAGTTATCGTGCGCAACAGCTAGCAGACAGACAGGCGGAAGGACATTGCTCAAATGAAGGAGTGGACCGATATGGCCCATCTTCGAACTTAGCCGGAGATAGAAGAAAATATTACCACATACCAAATTTTAAGTCAATCGGTTACTCCTTTCGAGAGTTATCGTGCGCACCAGCCAGCAGACAGACGGACATTGCTCATTCGACTTAAAATGACCTAAAACGGATATCAGCCGAACATACTTAGGGTCTTAGGTCACTCCTTCGATGTGTTACACTTTTGGCTCGTAGCAAATGATATATGTATGCCCTCCTCTCTAAGGTGAGGGGATAAATAACGATATATCGGCGATACTATCGAATTTTAATAGTCCTCAAAGAAAAGCTTTTATATGTAAAATAAATAAATCAATTTGTTTAAAAAAACAAAACAACTTTTTGTTTTCTTTGTTCAATGCAGAAAAACTAAAGTTATTACTACCATTTTTTAATGTATACGGGTTAAAAATGAGATCAGTAGATATTTTTGTTCAAAAAAACAACATATCTATATTTTTAAATTTCGTGCGCCTGTCCGAAATTAATAGTCCAGTTTTGCTGAACATCTTTTCTTGTTAGAGCTTAGCCCAGTTCTATATTCCCTTAATGTAGACTTTGCCTTGTTGTTAATTGTCTAGAAGATTTGACGTGTTTCCACTTGTTATATGTGATTTTGGCATGTTAGGCATGTTGCCTGTTTTTATCGGAACTTAATGAAAAAGGCATCCAAACGACCGAACCGCATTTGCTGGATCTTTTGTTGGGTTGATAATCTGTGTGTTTGTTTGCATTTGTGAACTTGCCGGACGCTTTAATTTTATAATCTTATGGCGAATTCTTTTCTGCAAAAAAGTGCAACATTTTCATTGCCCTTTTTCCGAAAACGGCACTTTTGTGATACTTTTTTGAAATTTGGTAATTAAGTTACTCGAATTTAGCACAAATAAAATGTCAAAATTTCAAATAATAGTGCTGTTTTCGGAAAAAGTGCAATGCAAGTGTTGCACTTTTTTGCAGAAAAGAATTCGCCATTAGTGGCGTATCATTTCGGATTCACTATCGATATTGATCAAAAATATCGATAGTTTTAAAATAATTAATAATCTTAGCAGAAAACAATCGATAGTCACAAAAAAATTAAAGTATCGATACTATCGATAATTTCCCACCTCTACTATATGTGTGCCTATTCCTCTCTAAATAATGCTGTAGGGTATCATTTTGTCGGCTCAGACTGACTTTAGCCATTTCTATCCGGTTTTATGTGTATTTTTAGATGAACGCATCTTGCTGTCGTTCCATATGTTTCTCTGCGTGCATCCTTTAAAATAACGTGTTAAATTCAAACACTCCAAAGCTCGTACCTATATCCAATAATTGTTTACAACATTTCATGTCAATGAGCTAAATATTACTTTGTCAATAGAATATTGCTAAAACAAGTACTATTTTGAACACCTCTTCATATAAAATTAGTGTCACATGGCAAACGTGGCTAACTTTTTATAATTATAAAATGTTGAAACAAGCTTCAGTGCCTCGTAGCCACTATGATTTGTTGTTAAAATTGATTTTGTTATCAACTAGAAAATTGCAAAAAAATCCATCTATAAAAATCAACAAAAAACAAAAATACAAACAATAATTTGTAGATTTGAATCCAACGACCGTTTGCTTGTTCAACAACCGATAATGAATTTCTTTACTACTGCAAATAGGATCAATAGGGGCAACTGCACTCTATTATTATTTTAATATGTTAGGGCTACAGCTTTCCTATACCACACTGTGGTACTGGGTAGTATAACTTAGTGCATTTCTTTGTAATGCCCAAACGAAGAGCGCTGTCATTTCTTTGTCGAATGCCCAAATGTTTATTTTTTATTCCCTAAACCCGCAAAAAAAGATTTATCATCCCCAAAACATCTCAAAAAATATTTTATGTGTATGATGAATTTTGAAATGCAATGTATTTGTACAAAAATTATTTTTGATTGTAAAAATTGTAAAGAAAATACTCCTTTAAAAATAATATAAGCATTTTGAATAATTTTTTAAATAAATAATATTATAAATAAGAAAAAAAAATACGCAATATTAAATATTGAATTGAAAGTTTCAATTGTTGTCAACATTTATTATATCAAATGGGTTCATATAGTATTCAGACACTTCGCTCATTTGCTTCGAGAGTGTCTTAACTCAAAATTGAAAATTGTTAAGTCGAGTTACTTTAAGTCATTATTAACAAATAATAAGTACAAATAAAGACGTTTAAATGCCTTATCAATTAAAATTCGCTGATATTAGTTTATGGAAATTTATAAAATCGTAATTCTGTAATAAAAATCAAATAAAAATTAAATTTTGAATTTTTGAATATTCCTAAAGACATGCCATTTAAGTACTATATAAGTTATTTCTTACAACTAGATAACGCAATTTCCCGGCTTTTTTTTATTTCTCGGGAAATCCGGAGAAAAATATGAATTTCCCGGGATCCTGAGAATTCCCAAAAAAATGTGCTAGTTTAATTTTTAAAAGACAAATTTTGTAATATTTATTTAAAATTTATTTAATGGTTAGAAGAAAAACAAAACAGGAATATTAATTCATTAAAAAAAGAGATCTGATTAACTTCAAAACTTATATGATATACTAGCTGACTCCAGCAGACGTTGTTCTGCCCCTCTTGTTTTGGATGTATTGGTTTGTTATTCATACTTACTTCATTCAAAAATGCATACATCCCGAGTTTCAGGAAAAAATCATGAAAAAAATTTATATTGGCCGCTACAGTGCCATCTACCGGTTAGAATCATACATACAAACTATTATCAAGACAAACCACACATAAATTTTAAATTTCACTCAAATCGGCTAGAAATGCGAATTTTGCAAATAACTTGACAACTGCGCAATTTATCGCGGCGAAAATGATTCTAAAACACAAATGACCCCAGACTGAATATATTTTTCAATTTTCAGCCCATTCGCTTTTATGGTTTCGGAGATCATGCGTTACTAACAAACGTACAAAGGATTTTATATATAAAGATTTTCCCTATATAAGTAGTTCAAGTATTATTTTATTAAAAAAGGGATTTGATTGACTTCAAATGTATGGAGACTTTTTACACATTTCATATAAATATCCTTCAGGATGCTTGGGTATTTTGTTTGTTAATACAATATGTTTTTAATTTATTAATTCATCAGAAAGCCGGTTACGGATTTTGTTTTCCAACATTCCCGATGCAGAAAAATATCGTTCAGATTCAACAAACGTTGGTCGAATGCTCAATAATGCATTTGAAAGATTTAGTAATTTTTCTTATTTTTTGCCGCTTGCTTGATGCAGATAGAATTCCTTCTTCATATGATTTTGGTTTGTTATGGCCGGCTTATCCTTTTCCGCCTGTCGTATAGCTGCATTCCATTTACTTCAGTAATATCGTTTTCGTTGTCATCAACCCGAATGCTGTTTTACATATGTTTCAAAAAGGCGATTGTACAAAATCCTCAGCCATAAACACTGCTGCAGGCGCACGATGTCCGTCAGTATCAATTTGAGTAATAAAACTACCGTAGAAATGTACTAAATTTTCCCGGGATTCCCGGAAGTTTTTGCCGGGAAAACGGGAAGTAAAAATTTGTAAAATTCCCGGGAATTCCCGGGCAGGAATAAGTAGCCTTCAGATTCAGATTTAACACCATTTTGTCATCCCATCGGCGGTTTCAAAGATATCTTAAAACATATTGCAAATAATCCAATTATTTGAGAAAATGTTTTTACAGTTAACTCTCTTAACAACATCGACAAAATCTCTGGCCAAGATCAAAGATGGTCTATGTTTGTGCACTCCTTTTCTTTTTGCACAAAATAGTACCTTTGCAAAAGGGTCGTGGAATTAACGCCCATTTTTCACCAGGCTGTTGGCGCTATAAAAGAATTACACTGCACAAAAAACAAGAGGTGTTATTTTGAATCACCCGGTGTTTCGGTAGCTGTCACTTTTGCAGCTTTTATTCTTTGACATTTGACAAGTAGAAACTACGCCATTACTAAAGATGGAACGATACACGATCATCGAACGATACAAAACGATCGAACAATACAAAATCATCTTGACTGATGAGGCCCATTTCCACCTCGGTGGCTACGTCGACAAGCAAAATTGTCGCATCTGGGGCTCGGAAAACCCAAGAGCTATTGTTGAGAAGTCTCTCCATCCTCAACGTGTGACTGTTTAGTGCAGTTTATGGTCCGGAGGGGTCATTGGACCTTACTTTTTTCAAAATGAGGTTGGATCAACAGTTACGGTGAATGGATTGCGCTATCTAGAGATGATTAATGATTGAATGAATGACAACGTTTACATTCAACAAGACGGCGCTACGTGCCACACATGCAACGAAACCATTGCTCTGTTACTGGAAAAGTTTCCGGACTGCGTTATCTCTCGAAGAGGTGATCACAATTGGCCACCGAGATCTTGAGATTTAACACCTTGCGACTTCTTCCTTTGGGGCCACGTGGAAGATAAGGTCTACGCCAACAGCCCAGCGTCGATTCAAGACCTCAAAGATAGAATTCGTGATGCTATCGAGGACATAGGGCAGCCACTTTGCGATTTGGTTATGGAAAATTTCATGAAAAGGATATGGTCCTTCATTATTAATGGCATACCTTCCTCTTTATTATGAAATAAACATCCGATCATTTATCTCAAAAAATGGCATTTTTCGTTGAATACCAAAATAACACCTCTTGTTGGAAAACCATTTATAATGAATATTTTGAAAATTGTATAATTTATTATCACGAAAGGGCAATAGCGTTTAAAAAATTGTAAATTTTACCAAACAATCCTAGCTTTGAAAAAATTAATTACATTCCTAATGTTTTAACAATAGTTGCCTTTATGAGAAATTACGAAAACACCTAATTAGGGCCAAAGTACTTTTCAATGTTCTAACATTTTTGTTATGCAAAATTAAAAGTATAAACAAAACGTACATGGAAAATATATAATGTATGAAAAAAGCGTTTGTGTAATGTTTTGAATTTTTAAACTAAGCAGAACATTGAAAAGTACTTTGGCCCTAATAATTAGGTGGGGAACTTTGTACTTTGGCCCTAATTAGGTGGGGAATTTGTAGTCTAATGAAAGTACTCTTCTTTACACCCAATGCATCCAATTGAATTTATTTCCTCAGAATTACAATCACATCGTATGCAAATAATCCCATCAATATCTATGGCTAATACGCGATGGTTCGTATTTATTCATCAGTATTGATGTCTCGTCCACATTGCCATATCTCGTCATATACGAGTAATCCATAGAAATTTGCATATTCGAATAAATAAAATATGAAAAAGGGCGTTTTTCTCGAAACGTACATGGGCATATACCCCAACAAATGTCTGTAACGGGTGATCCAAGTAGAGATACTTTTTTCAATAGCCTTTTTTTTTGACAGATCACGTGTGAGTCGTGTCATGCTGTCATGTTATTTTTGTTAAGTATTATTTGGCATTTCATCATGGAAAGATTTACGCCTGAACAACGTTTACAAATCGTTCAACTTTATTATATCCTCACGTTCTGTGAGGAATGTGTTTCGTGCACTTCGCTCAACTTATGCTCAACATAATGGAGTCATCGAAAATTGGACTCAACGGATGGACCATCTGAGATGTAGCCGCGGCCAACATTTGATAGACATAATCTTCAAAAAATAAATGCCAAAGAATGTTCTTTCAAATGATAATAAACATTCCCCATTCAATTTGAATTTTCTGTGTTTTTTTCTTTAAAAAAAGTAGAGAACCTCGAAATGGATCACCCTATACAATAAATTGAATAAACATAAATCTGACATGTTTGTTGGTACATTTCGGCGTTTGCTTTAGGTCTAGAGTTCGTTATAAGCTTAGAAAAGTTAACCAAAACTGGAACATGTGACAAGAAATATTATTCGTTATTAGAAAGAGGTCGTTCTATCCGTTGTTCTTCGAAACAGTTGAGATTTATGGAAATCTGAAGCAAAAACAAAAAGATATCTTTGTTACACATGTAAACTTATAAATAATTCACGACTTCTTGCCGGTTTTAGTGAGTAATATATACATTTGAAGATATGCGCTGCTAACACATAAATCCATAAATTAATTTCCATATATTCTGATATTTTTAAACGATTTCACCTTATTCGCAATATCAGAAAAAAACAAAACAGAAAGGGGTACGGCAATAACGCCCATTTTTCACTGGACTGTAGGCGCTGTAAAAGCATTACCCTGTGCATAATTTCCAATATAGCCCATCTTCGAACTTAGCCTGATATAGAAAAAAATATTATCCCATTCCAAATTTGAAGTCAATCCGTTACTTTCGAGAGTTATCGTCGCAGACGGACGGACATTAATCCAATGACTTAAAATGGCTCAAAATGGATTTCCGCCGAACATACTTGTATGTTAGGTCACTCCTTCGATGTGTTACACTTTTAGTCCGTAGCAAATGATATATACCCTCTTCACACTAAAGTGAGGGTATAAATATACACTAATAGATTAAGTAGATGTCGATTATTATGAGATATAACAAAGGCCATAAATAAATAAACCAAAACCAATACAACTAGATGTTACTTAACTCGCAAAGTTTTATACGCCTCAAATCTAAACAAACAAGTAAGAAAGTTCAGTCGAGTAAACCGGCTCAAGAATCCCCTCACCTTTTTTACAATTTCATACCCATTCCAATTCAGCTTTTTTGAACACGACATCGACCAAAAATTTTCTCGTTTTTCGTAAGGGAGTGTTAGTAGAACATCCCTCCTAGTCTCTAGACTTTATTGTTTTTGAAAATTTCTAACAAAGACCATAAATAAAGAAAGCCAATCCCAATACAAGTAGAGGTTACTTAACTCGAAATGTTTTATACGCATCAAATCTAAACAAAAAATGTTGGAGTATTCCGGTACGCAGCAAAAATTGCTAAATCGAGTTATTACGAATATATTTGAGTTATTAAGAATTTTTAGTTAAATTATTTTTTTGAAAATGGCCTACTGCGGCTAAACGAAAAAATTGTAGTATTCCGGCATTCAGCAAAAATTGTTAAATAGTTGCTGAATTGAAATGTGTAAACCGTTTTGCCCAAAAATCGTAGGTATTTGAGTTATAAAGAGTTTTTAGATAAATTCTTATTTTGAAAATGGCCTATTGCGGCTAAACGAAAAAATTGCAGTATTCCGGCATTCAGCAAAAATTTCTAAATCGATGCTCTTTCCCGCAAGCATTCTTCTTACCCCTCCATGTTGATGTCTCTTTTGTCTTTTGGGGTGTGTGATTCTTGATTTGCTTTATTATTTTATTTATTCCATGTTTTTTGTCATGTAACACTGAATTAACTTGTTTTTAAATTGTAAGTTCATCAAACAATATTATTATTTTTATTATTCATATAAAGAAAGAAAAGAAAAATATTTAATTTGACAAAGGACATTAGGACAAAATAGTGGTCTATAGTTTTAAAAAACAAGTAAAAGGGTTAAGTTGGGCCATGCCGAATCCACCGTAGAATGAATTCAACTCTATTACCGGAAAAAAGTCTTTGGATATGGAGCAAATCACGTAACGAACCTTTTTGCTGAAGCAAATTATTAGAAATACGAACGCTGCAAATTTTAGGCTTTAAATTCTTTAGCCAAACTCTTAATCTAAAAAAATGTGGTATTTATGGCTTATATTATTATATTTGAGGGCCACCTCTACAACAAAATATAAAGTGATTTACAAATATAAATTTTATTGAGATGACTTCTTGCCAAAATCTAACACAAACTGCAAAATTTCAGCTAAATTGATTAGAAAATGTGGTGTTTATGGCTTAAACACGCATTTCTGGGAGAGACATCTATAGGTGGACTATAAAAAAATATAAACTGATTTTACTTTTTTTATGTAATTAATTCTTGTCTAAATAAAATACAAACATTAAATTCAAATGCTTACAAGTGTTTATGGCTTAAATAAGCTTATTTTGGAGCGACCTCTATACGGTGAATATTACAAAATATGAACCGATTTGTAAAATTTTTGCTGCGATAATTTCTTGTCAAAATAAAATACAAACTCCAGGTTCAGCTAAATTTCTTTAAAAATGTAGAATCTATGGCTCAAAAACCGTATTTTGGAGCGGTGCATCGAAGGAGTGGCGTGAGACCCCAAGTATGTTTGGCGGAAATTCGTTTTGCGACGTTTTAAGTCATTTGAGCAATATCCGTCCGTCCGTCTGTCTGTGTTGATATAAGTCTGTCCGCTTGCTGGGGCGCACGATAACTCTCAAAAGGGTTAACCGATTGACTTCAAATTTGGTACGCGGTAATATTTTTCTCTATCTCCGGCTAAGTTCGAAAATGGGACATATTCGCCCCTATTTCGGTAGTCGTTGTCGCTTCTTAACGACGACACCTGGCGTCGTCTCTTGCAATTCGATATTCTCGATGTCGTTATCGGTATTTATCGATTGACTCGTTCGTGGTATTCCGTGAGTCAATTTAAAGTCAATATTGAGTCGGCGCGACATCGTTTTTGTCGATAACAAACGGACAAAGGATTTTATATATAAAGACTGAAATATTTGTTTCCAAATACTTATGTATATATTTCCTTTCGATTCAAACATATCAAACGATTTTCCCCCGTGTACAGTCCAGTGAAAAAAGGCGTTACCCAAGATTGTACGATTTAAATTTTAAACGAATTATACAAACATATAAAAATTTAACTATGAATTTCTGAAAATATGTATACATTGCCAAAATACTTAAATACAAATTAATCTTTGTTTCGGCAATATTACAGGGTTTTCCAATAAGAGTCATATGATTTCTTTGAAAAAAAAAACACACTTATTGTTAAGGAAATTCAAAAGTTTTTTATTTAATGTGAAGTACAATCGTTACAATTAAGTTCTAAATAAAACTTCATTCAAATGGCCTCCACAACCTCTTCTGCAGGAACGAATTCGATGAACCAATTTTCGAGCACTTTTTCCACTAAATCAAGTCGTATGTCATTAATGGCACGTTCAATATTGACTTGTAAAGCTTGAGAAGTGTCTGGTTTATTTTGAAAGACCAATGACTTCAAATAACCCCGGTCAATGGCAAAAAACTAACGATAGTCAATGTCGTAGGTCGACTGGAAAGGGTTGTTTTGGATTTAAAAAAATGGACTTAGCGCACGAAAAGTTGCAATTGGAGAACGATTATTTTGATAATAAAACTGAATAATTTGTAAACGTTGTTCTTGCGTATACCTCTCCATGATGACATTTTAAACACTACTGAATACAATGAAAAACAAATGACAGATCATGACATATTACAAATGTCCGAAACGTAATTTCAAAATCATATCATCCCTATTGGAAAACACGTTAGTTCAAAATTAAAAAAATAATAGGATGGGAGCATAGTTTTGTTTAGAACAACATCTTCCCAAATATATAACATTTCTGGGTGTCCTATATTTTCTGGTTGGAGTGTAAACATATAACACAATATACTACAGAAGCGATTATTTTTCAGCGTGTAAGGTTTGTTTGTATTTATGTATGTATGTAGTATATATTTTCTGAAGTTTATCGAATAAAAATGCTATAAATATTTATTTGGAAACAAGCTAAGAGTTAACGTGAATTTCTTCGTTCAATACTCCAAAAAAAATAATCTTTTTTTATATTTTTATTATAAATAAACAAAAGCTCAAAATCGATTCAACATTGAGTTATGTTAATACACACTCTGAAAAAAATCGTTTCTGTAGTATAGGGTGGAGCGCGGTAATTTGCTTATGTGCCTTAGCCTGCAGTGCAAAAAAACAAATTCCCGCGCTCCACCCTGTATATTGTCTCAAATATATTCTGCTTGAAATAAATATATGTTTAGAGTATACTGCAAAATATAATATTTGGCACACACAAATATTACAATGTTGTTCTTAAGAAATATTTGTGTCCACCCTAATAGTATTTTATTTTTGCAGTTAAGTATTCAGAAAATGTATCGCTACCATAACCGTAAGCTTAGTTTCTCGTTTTTCATTAATTCAAAGCTCATTCTTAAGAATTTTAAATTTCTTTATAATATAAATTAAACAATTTAGCATAACGACAACAAGTTATGACTTGAACTAATCAGAAATTAAAAATGGGCGCTTAAAAACAAAACTTAATTATACATATGGCTCATTTAGAAAAAGAACGTCACAACTCAAAATATTTTTTTGTGAGTTTGTCATACTAAATTGTCCTACATTTCAATATCTACGAGTATAAGCTGATGATTGGTCTGATTCCTACAACAATATTTAACGCACTTGAGAAGTCATGCCATCCCATTCTGCCAAATAGTTATCTTTGTATAGATTATTTAAATCAAACTTAAGTGAAATGTCATATTTTGAGTTGTGACGTTCTTTTTCTCAATTAGCGATATTTAATAAAGGTAAAACTCAACAAAAAAAAAATTAAACTGAAATTCGAAAAATTTTGCAAAATTTAAAAATTTCTTTTAAATAAAATATGTTTGTAGAAATACATAAAAAATAATATTATTTGTATGTAAACACATATTTTATTTGAGAAATTTAGTCCCCAAAAATATTTTGTTTGTTATATGTATATGCGCTCCAAATAAAGTTCCTTGACTACCAAATAAATTTTATTTGTTCAAAAAAAAATAATTAAAAAATTGTTCTTCAAATATATTTTCTTTGAATTCAAACATATCAAAAACGAAGATTTTTGCCCGTGCACACATGAATTATTTCATTAAAATTTTCTTCAATTCAAGTTTACTTGTTTATTGATTTATTTGGCGTATATTCTTCAAATATATATGTATGCATATATATGTGTCATTTTTGAAAAAAAAATAAAAAATTCCATTATTAAGCCGGTAATAAATTTTGAAAGGTTACAAAAATACACTGTTTGTTTTTATTTAAAGCTGTACATCGAACCCGAAAGTTTAATTTAATTTTTTGTTTCCCTCAAGCAGACAATAGAGGTTCGTGACTTATCGATTCAAATGTATGTAATAATTTTCGGCGAAATTTAAGATTACTGTTGGATGTTGAAACTGCAAAGAATTTTTTAGGAGTAATTTTAAAAAACAAAATATGTAGTAATTTTTATATTTACACGGGGGAAAATCGTCATTTTTGATATGTTTGAATTGAAAGAAAATATATTTGGAAGCGATTTTTTCAAATACTACATATTTGTTAACAAATAAATTTTATTTGAAAATCAAGAAATCTTGTTTGGAACGCATATATTAATATATTAGAACATAATATATTTGCTAACTGACTTTCACAAATAAAATATGTGTGTACCCACAAACAAAGTTATTGTTTAAGAAGATTTCCAAACATATTTTATTTAAAAAAATTTTTAAAACATTGCTGGTTTTTTCGAATTTTAGTTAGTTTTTCCTAGTTTTCCTTTTAAACTTTATAGCTAAAAATGTCTTTTTATTTATAAATATTCCAATTCATCACTTTTTGTAAATCCATCAATGCAATTTATATTCACGAAAGATTATACGATTTAAGTTTTAATTAAATTTTAAAAACATTTAAAGTTTATAAAAAAAAATTATCTTTGAGCACCTGAAAAACAGAAAACTTGTCTTTATTTTGATACATTGCCAAAATAATTAAATACAAATTAATCTTTGTTTCGGAAATACTAGTTCCAAATAAAAAAATATTAGAATGTTCCCATTTTTGTTTAGAACAATATTCTCCCAAACATATAATATTTATGTGTGTCAAATATTATATATTTGGAGTGTACTCTAAACATATGTATATTTCAAGCCGAATATGTTTGGGACAATATACTACAGAAACGATTTGTTTCAGCGTGTAGAAAACGGTTTTCTGTTTCTGGAATCCCCTTTTTGATTATGTATTTTGGTATAAATTGATTTAATTTGAAAATCAACAAAAGTTGTTTGGATCACATACACATATTAATATAGAATATCAAAATATATTTGCGAACTAATTTTCTAAAATACGTGTATATTGTTTAGAAAAGTTTATATTCAATATGAAGTTTGAATTATTTTTGACAAAAATGTTAATATTAATGTAATATAACTTCATACATTATACAGTACAACACATGATTTTGGGACTCAATTCTGAGTATTGGACCTGAAAGTAGCCCCATAAGAACTTTTGCATCAATTAATATTTTAATGGCCATACGATTTTTTATTGAATAGGAGAAACATAATGCGGATCCAGAGTCTTAAAATCGCAAAAATGCCCACAAAGTCATATAATATCTGTCAGTAAAATAGTGAAAAATATGTGTACGTATACGTATGTATATAACAGAACGTTAAAATATAACATTATAAAACAGAACAGAACATTTTTGCGATTTAAATATTTAAATTTTAATACAAATTTAAAGTATTTGGCATAGAACTACTTATTTGCAATAATAAAACATGCACATTAATGGTACGAATATTTTCGTTTTAACAATGAATGAATACATTTTTTTCAATATAGGATATCATCCTGGTAAGTTGAGTCAGGTTTATCTAGATAAATGACACATTTATTATCCTAAGCGAATGAGAATTACAATTACCAGCTAACGTATACACTGTATGAGTGATGTCCGAAAGGCGCCTCAGCAAGTGGCGCCACCCTATAGTAGTGGTTTCACTTAAAATAAACTCCCTTAAGTCCGATGTGTTATGCGTACCTCATCGTACTTGTCGATTCGCAGTCAGGGGTTACCATATACTATGTTTTGCCGGCTGCCCTTGCTGATACCTGGACGCCTCGAAAAAGAATCAGTTCTGGGGGCTATGAGTGATAGACTTAGCCTATCCCCATAATCGTGGGACCTAAATAAAACCCTTAAAACAAACAAAAACAGACAGGAAACAGGTCCTAATCGAGAAACCATGGTTGAGAGAACTTTTTTGTTTGTGGACTTAGAACGCCAGGGTTTAGGCTGCGGTGAATCTTGGAAATGTTATAAATATTACAATTTGTATACGTAATTACTGGTATTGAATACCTACTGTTTTTGTGTCTTATTAAACAAAGCTATATCTTATGTTCAATAAAATGAACTCAGTCTTAGTAGAAATATAATTTATGATATTTAACTGCCGGAGTCTTACTCGGAGTCGGAGTTCAGCAGTTTTGGCTCGACTCTCTGCTTAAACTGTTAGGTCAGTTCTTCGTAACAGTTACAAAAACATTAGTGCTATGAGCATGTTTTCTTCCAGTGTACATGCATTTCCCCATCAGCTGATTTCACGCTGCGTTTACTAATTGACTGCTTGGGTCTTGATACAGACTACTATAATATGTCTCCAAGAAAATATGTTATTTCAATGTGTTTCATGTTGATTTTTTTAATGAAATATGTATGACTATATTGTCACCTGAAATCCAAAATGACGTAACCCACATGTTTATGCTTTTTCAGGAGAGGCAAAAAATAAAGTTAATTCATTTTAAGCTTTTGACCATGTTTATGGATTTCCAGAATATTAAGGCGAATTCAAATAACTAATATAATGATATTTGTGGCGTACATTCTGAATAAAAAATATAAAAATTTTATGAATCTTTCAACTTTTTTAATGACCTTGTTTGCTGTTACGTCATTTTGCATTTCACTCATAAAATGCTCAATTTTAGACATCAAACTCTAAAATTTTGTAGGAATGTGTAATTTAGTCTAATAGACTATAAACCATCATAATTCATTTAAATTTTTTTGTTGTTACGTTATTTTGGATTTCAGGTGACGATATGTAGAAATTGGGGGAGAAAAGCATTATAAAAACAAATTGCTCACTGACAGTTTTTCAAAATGAAATAACGTTCTTTTTCTCATGTTTGTGAATATCCAACAAAAACCAATTGAATATAATCAATAACTTGAATATGGGTGATTTCGGATAATTTGCTGTCTTTGTGTATTTAAATTAGGAAAAATAAAATATATTTCACTTTGGTATTTATTTACTTTTTTACAAAGCTTTGTAGATCCTTTGCGGTATTTAAATTAGGAAAAATAAAATATATTTCACTTTGGTATTTATTTACTTTTTTACAAAGCTAAAATATTTTTTTGAAAAATTTATTTTTTATAAAAAAATTATCTACCAAAGTGCTCAAATATCATTCCCATGGCTGTTCCTAACTCTACATTCACTTAATTTTTTTTGGCAAAAATAGTAAATATTTATTTAATAAAATTGGTTTAATGTAAAATATAATATTTAATGATATATGTTTTCTATTAATGTTTATAATTTTATATCAATTACTATTTTTATGAATGACTATTTTTTATCCCTGAAGATTTGCGTAATTCCCCTGTCAAATCTTATATTCGGTAAAATTTGAATTTCCAAACCATTCTGGATTTCCAATAATTACAATTATAAAGAGTATTCAATTTAAAGTACTAGTGTTTGCTTTTGCGCCAACAATTTTAATAAAAAGATGTAAGTCGCGCTTTGTCTTCCGAAATGAGCTAGAACACCTCAAAATAAGAAGAAAAATTAACGGAAATTTTATCGATAACATGTTTAGTTATGGAGTTATCGGACAATATAGTTTAAAATCAATAATATGTACAAAATCAATAATATTTTTTCGAATACATAAAAGAATTTTTTTTTCAATTTTTTCTATAATTACCTTGCAAATAGGCCAGGGGAATGATGATTAACAAATTAATAAGGGAACTATAAAGGATGGCCACTACAATGGGCAAAATCGTTTGTTTTTAATTTTTGGATAGAAAGAAAATATATTTGGAACACACATTTTTAAATATTATACATACATTTATGAGCAAATAAATTTTATTTGAAAATCAGTAAAATTTATTGGAAACGCATATATTAATATATTACAACAAAATATGTCTGCAAACCGATTTTTTCAAATAAAATACATGTTTATATATAAATAAAATTATTGTTTAGGAATTTCTCCAAATATATTTTATTTTAAAAAAAGATTTTTAAAACTTTACTGAATTTTTCTAATTTCAGTTTTAATTTTTCCTTCGTTTCGAATTATTCCGCCCAGTTCAAAATACCATATGCAGCATTAACTTTTGATTTAAGGGACTCATTTTAAATTTCTGAGTATTCCAAGTCAGCATTTGTTGTTAATCCTTAAAGTAATTTATTGTTGTCCAAGATTATACGATTTTAATTATGAAGTGTTTTAACAAACATTAAAATTTTCTAAAAATGAACATTGAATTGCTGAAAACACAATTAAGGTTTGATACTTATATATTCTCACATCGATTTTGTTCAGCTTGTATGATTCATGATTTGAGGCCACATTTGTATCGAGCACCTCAAAATAAGAAGAAAAATTAACGAATATTTTATCGATATCTTGCCTAGTTATCGAGTTTGAAACAATTTTTTATTAACACGATAACTAAGCGAGATATTGAGGCGCTCTATCCAAATATGTCATCAGATCGAGGGGCCTCGTATATTATGCTCTTCCGTCATTACCCTGGGAGCTATATTTTCAAAACATTCGTATAATTCGGTTACACATTAGAAAAACAAGATGTGTACCTCCGATAATAGGGTAGCTAAATGGATTATATCTACCTATCTGAAATGTTAAATTCTCTGCAAAAAACTGCAATGCCAAAAATTATGTCGAAATTGGCCCGTAATATCGAAACCACCCATATACAGGGTTGCCCATATTCGACGGACCCATGTTTTTTTCGATGACTCGTTGGGCCCATTCCAATAGACGAGGCTTGTCCGCAGGCAACAATCTTTGCGTCAATTGAATTTTGTACGGGAACAAATGCAAATCAACGCGAATAATCCGTTGTAAAGTGGACCGAGCCATGCCCAACTGCTGAGAACGGCGTTTTTGGAATGTTCTTGGGGACCTCTCAACACTGGCTCGTACGGCAGCGATATTCTCGGCCGATCGCCTTGGTCGACTTTTATTTGGCCTCTTCGGATTAGAAAGAGCCTCACCAGTCGAAAATTTTTCGTATAAACGCTTAATGATGTTCTTAGAAGGCCACATTTTTTAATATTTTAAAAGCACGTTGAGTTTTCACAATTGACTTCTTCTGTTGAATGTAAATTTCAACTATTTCAGGCGCTCGCGTGGTGTGTATTGTTCCATGGTAAAAATCTGCTTGGACTGACGCTTCAAACGCGGTATGTCATTAAGCGATCTGACATCTCTGTCAAAAGAACCCATCTGCCAGATGGGTCCGTCGAATATGGGGGACCCTGTAGATTTCAGAACTGGTTTAGTTTGATTGAGATTGAGCATACAATTACTAAATATACTCGCACAAAGTTAAAAAAGGTATTTGCCTTATAAAAATCAAAAGGAACGCCAGATATCAAATCATTTATTAAAATACTGAGAGTGCGTGAGTTACAGTAAGAAATTCTATAAAATTAAATTTAAATTTCTGTTAAGATCTTTACCAACCACCACCGTACATTAAGTGCATCCACTTGTAATTGTTTTGTAAAATAAACAATGACTATAGATTTTGAACAAAGTGTTTTTTATTTGTATCGAGTCATTTAAAACAATCTATTGTTTTTTTTACAAATTGATCTGTCATAAATTACCATAAATTTTACATGCGAAGCGGATACTTGTAAATTTTTTATATAATTAGAATATTGAATAAAGTCATTTCGTGTATTTGGGGCGTAGTAAGTCTTCACTCCAAGTGAATTGGTTCAGTCATGCATGTCAACTTTTTTTTGCAAAAGTTCAAAAATAATTAAACAAATATAAATATAAAAATGCATGTGAAATAACTGACGAAAAAATCCCCAGTCAATAGCATTTTTATTTGTCATGTTTGTGTGGTGAAAAATTATTTACTCTTTTCAAAAATCATCGTAAATAATTCAAATATGTATGTAAGTGTAACGGTCGAACGGCAAAACGAACAAAGAATTATCTCGTGTTAAAGGAGGCTCACATCTGTGAAGTCCCTTGTTCTTCTTTGAAATCATGTATAACAATTTCTGGTTTTATGTAAATTTTAAATGAAATGTGTTTCTTAAATTGCAATTTATTCAGCTAATTCAAAAGAAGTATCTGCGAATGTCCGAATAAAAATGTTCTTCAGATGCTTAAGAAACATCGACAGACCCTTTGTTATAGTTCAGATCTCTTGGAAGTATAAAAATATCACTTCACTGCAGCAATACTATAAATTGTATCTTAACTTTAATATCTGCCTGACGCACGATGTCGAACGTTAATGTTCACATGACTTATATGCAAAGCAACTGACTTGCGACCAACCAACAGGCAATCAGACAGTACCCTGTGGGAATTTTATCAACTGGTTTAAAAAAATGTCAGTTATAAAGAAATTATTCTACAACTAACTATAAATTGGTTGAAAAATTATCTACAGCTCAACCAAATTTAACACAAAAACATTTTCGTTCCACCAAAGTGCAAAAACAAAACACATGTAATTTCGTCATCCTTCTTTCCACTAAAACATGAAACAGTTAGAATTGCATTCCATAAATAACAAAAACTTGGTTGAGCGACATAAAGAACGAAAAGAGTCATTCGCTATGCAAGTCCAAGGGATAAAGACGTGACTTTAGCATCGATGGCACTCATGGAAAGAAGCGGATTAAGGACTTCGGAAACGTTTTCAAATGTATAATGGAAGCTTTGCGATCGCTGTCAGTAGATCCTGATAAGGAAATTCGAAAAGCCTTGCATTTTATTAAAAAAATACGCTTTCATAATGTATAAAAATCTGTATTAAAAATTTTAATGTTTATGGTTTTACTTTTTTAATAAAAAAAAAATTAAATGATCTCAATTTCAATATTATTTTAATGAAATGAGATGTAATCTAACTTCATTTCATCTAATAAAAAATGATATTTTTCTGGTCTAAATACACGTTTAGTCAAATTAAGTTAGTACTCGTAAACAGTTATTTTAAAATATACCCATTTATAATCATTTGAATAATTCTAAATACAAACTAACTTCATTCCGCCAGATAAATAATTGTATTTTTTTAATCTCAATATAAATCAGTCAAAAATAATTAGTTTTTAACTAGTTGGAAAGTCATGCAGGGATGGATAATTGTCCACTGCCTAGCGCATGCCCATGTTAAAATAGTCAGTTGGACTTATGGAAAATAATCGTTAAATGACTAGTTGTGTTTATTAAATAACTAGTTTTAAGTTACTTTTAAACCAATTAATTTCCCTGCAGGGTATGTTTTCATTCGCTTTGTCGTTTTGGTACCTTTTTGTAGGTCGCAAATCAGCTGTTTTTCGCATAGAAGTCATTCTAACGTTAACTCTCCATCGTATATATACTAAGATACAACGGTATCACATCATTCATAAAGAACTCGTAATAACTAGGTTGTAGATGGCGTTTTGTAGGTTGCAAGAGTAGTTAAGAGAATGTTCGCTCAGAAAAGAGTATGGCGCCTAACATTGAGATTCTATTAAGAATATGTAAAATATGAGTAAAAAAAAGTAAATAGACAACAGGGTAGCCACACGGTTGAGAAAATAAAGGTTACGCAAAGAAGTGTGCAACTTATTTCCTCTCTCTGCGCATGACGTCACAGATTCATTTTTGTGGATAAGAACATTGCTAACAATATGGAAATAATGCATTTATAAACGAAATTCATTATTTTTGTATAGTTTTGTTAATAATTTAATTCATTCCAATAAATTCGGCATCTTTAAAATGAATTTCATACACTTTCCACGGCGACTTACTTCTCCAGACCGTGATTTGCACAAAAATCAAGCCACTTCTTTTGCAATTTTTTTCTTTTGGAAACCCAAAAAAGTCCTTGTTTTCCTTGATATATTTTGAAACAAATTTAAACACTACACGTAATTTTTAATTTATTTTCAAAAAGATTGCAAAATTGGTAAGTAGTTCGCGCCGACGTGAACGAAGTAAACAAGAAATGTTGAAACTGTGACGTAGTTGTTCACTCTCTCGATCTACCATCAAATAACGGACCTGCGCAACCTTATATTTTCTCAACCGTGGGGTGGGTAGCCATTTAACGAAGATACAAAGAGTTAGTCCGCATTTACACTGGCTGAATATTCAGCAGATTATCGGCGTTTTGTAGGAGAGAGGGGCAGTCGGCAAGAGGGAGGAAAAAACGCACCCTGAACGTTTTGAGTTCTTCGTGCAAGTTCAAAAGAGAATTTGATGATAAGCTGCTGAAAAAACTTGCCTAGTGTAAATCTGGACTTAACAGTGCCTATCGACAATTTGTGAACAATGAATTTTGAGAGTAGTCTTCAATTCAAATTCAATTTCAATTCCATTTATTCAATTCAGTCAGTTTAGTTTAAATGTTTATTTATAGGTTTATTCAGTGCTAAAAAGATTTGTTGTTAAAATTTTTTTTGTCAATATTTTGTTTATTTAAATTATACATTTTTATCCGAATTTTTTTAAATATTTGAGTAGTTTCAATTCCTCCTTATTTATAGATAGTTTTATTTTTGATGTCTAAATGTTGTAGCCTATTTAACCATATATGGCCATAAGGCTTGGTTATATTTTTGAATTAAATAAAAATAAAATAAAAATAAATAAATTGTTGTATCTTAGTATGTATGTATATCTTTGTTATGAATGCCCTAATTTAATGGCAAGTTCTCTGTTTTACAGAAGTTAAAAGTGTAATTTTTAGAATATACATATATATTTGTAAAATTAGGTTAAAATAAATAGCATTGATGGATTGACAAAAAATGATGAATTGCAATATTTATAAATTATAACTGAGTGCTGTAACACAAAATCTAATGCTGCTTGTGACAGTTTTTACTATAAAGTATATCGCGAAATGGAGGAAAAATTTAAACTAAAATTCGATAAAGTCGGAAGGTTTAAAAACTTTTAAAAAATATATATGTACTTGGAAAACTTCTTAAACAACAAATTTGTACATATTTTATTTATGAAAGTCTGTTCGCAAATTTATTTTGTTCTTATATATTAACATATGCTTTCCAAACAAACTTTTTTGATTTTCTAATAAAATGTATTTGTTCACCAATATATAATATAAAAATGAAAAATATATTTTCTTTCAATTCAATCATTAAAAAAATTACGATTTCCCCAGGGTATTTTCTAATGTGACGTCTTTAGTTGGTTCTTGAAAATAATGTAATATATCGACGTCTTCTACTTTAAAGGTAAATACACCTAGGAAAAATTGTGTTGCAAATATTATTGAAATTTTAAAATAAAATTTTATTTGACACTTTATACAACTTATGATATGATAATATATGTATATACAATAAAATATATGATAATATATTACAATAAAATATATGATAATATATTACAATAAAATATATTTGCAAACTAATTTTCTCAAGAGAAATATGCGTTCACGTACGATCAAAATTGTTGTTTTGGAAATTCTCTAAATATATTTTATTTAAAAAATATTTTCAAACTTTGCTATATTTTCAAACTTTGCTGACTTTTTCGAATTTAGTTTTAATTTAAAGTTGTCAATCCATCAAGCAATTTATGGTTATGAAAGAAATTAAGGGAAAATTAAAAATATCTAAAGAATGAGATTTGAATAAGATTGAAATTGCTTAAAATTATGGTATCGATACATTTTCCGAACACTTTAATGGAATTAAGATGATATTAGGATGGAAACAAATATTTCTTTAGAACAACATCTTCCCAAACATAAAGGGTCCGCAATGTAACGTTTTTTTTCAACTAGTGCTTATTTCGTGAATGGTAACACTTAGCTCATGTCTGATTTGACAGGTAATTAGTTTTATCCTTCCGCTGAACGAATATGTGTATATTGCGAATATTGCGACATTACTTTGAAAATCATGGTAATGTTGCAGAATGTGTGCGAAAATTGTGTACGGATTTTGGAAGAAGAGAAGCACTGCAGTTTCGTATGTTCGTTATCTTGTGAAAAAGTGAAAGAAACTGGCATCCTCATCGATAAACCAAAGCGTGAAAAGGAAAAAACAGTGCGTACACCCGAGAATATTGCTGTTGTGGCAGAAAGTGTGTCTGAAGCCCATCAACATCAATTCACCGTCGTTCTCAACAATTGAACATTTCGGAGACATCATTGAGACGAATTTTGCATAAAGACCTTGGTATGACGCCATACAATGTCCAATTGGTTCAGGAGTTGAAGCCATTTTCAAAAAAAAGTTATTTGGCGGACCCTTTATAATATTTGGGTGTGCCAAATTTTATATATTTGGAGTATACTCTAAACATATATAAAACCATGTTATCTGATTGGGATTAAATTTGCACCAAGTTCAGTTCTATTGGATAGTAGATACGACACATCATTTTTTTAGGGTGTCAAACGCCCTGTTTTTGGTCACACGCCCTGTTTTCCCATCCATATAATTAATTACCTAACATTTAGAAAAGTTTGCCCAAGTGTATAACGTTTTGACATTTTTGTCAACAAAATTATGTTTTTATTTTTGATTTTTTGCTCAAACGCAAGCTTAGGTCATTTCCTTTAAGAGCTTAGTGATCTATTAGTAAGATGGGAACTGTTTTTCTATTAAAATAAAGATAAACATCTAAAAACGGTTGAACCACATATTTTAGCATAACTCGAGAACCATTTATCCTAATTGATTCAGGAAATAATCCTTAATTATTTTCTTCACTTCTTTAATATCACTTTTTCATCCGATCAACGCTTTTAAAGATATTCTACATGATATTGCGAAAAATTCCCATTTTTTTGAGAAAATTTTAGCAATTTTTTTAATTAAAACCACCAAAAAATTTCTAACTTAATTAGCTACTGCTTTTTTAGTTATATATTTTCTTCGGAATTGTCTCATTATATTCATGAACTATTAGACTTTACGATAAAATAATAGCGAATTTAGAATTTTTAAAAAAATAGGATTTTTCCCCAATATCTATATTGGGATTAAGAAGATGATGGCTACTTCATTTATTACTCTTTAGAGCTTTCCTGAACCAATAAGGATAAATGATTCACGAGTAATGCTAAAATATGTGGTTCAACCTTTGTTTTTTAGATGTTTATCTTTATTTTGGTATATAATAGACCACAAAGCTCGTAAAGGAAACGAACTAAGCTTTCGTTTGAGCAGAAAAAAATCAAAAACATGGTTTTTTGACAAAAATGTCAAAAACGATTTTTTTAATATTGAAGAAAACCCTGCCGAAAAGATTTTCGGCAACATTTTCTAAATACTCATACAATATGTAATTAGTTATATGGATGGGAAAACAGGACCGTTTGACAAAAATGTCACCCTTCAACTCATACATACCTTAACTAGAAAACGTCATATTTTTCAATCCTGGGAAATCTATGCAAGAATTACCGGGATTTTTTGCTTATACATAAATATACTTTATCTTCGTATTTTGACAAAACAGCAGTTTTTATTCTAACATTTCGGCTGTAGGTTTTTGCGTAGTGCAATTTACAAACAATATTTTTAATTTTTTAATGAAAAAGGTATTTTTAGTAATTGCTTTTGTTCAATATTAATAACACAGCTCAAAAATGTTTTTAAGGCGACGCAACATTCTGCAATCGATTTGGATATATGGGATAATACACTTCTCAGCCAATGAGGTGGTTTCTTTGGATTGGCTGTAGTTCGTTATATTCAAAATAAGAGATTTTGAACCATATTTTTAAGCATAAATCTAGAATCACTTATCCAAATTGGTTCAGGATTGGTAAATGATCAAAATTAGGTATCCTTCATTTCTTCTAATATACTTTTTTTTATCCGTGCAGCGGTTTTGACAATATCTTACCAGATATTGCGAAAAAGTAATATTTTTTTAAATAAAATCTTCATAAAAACATCGAAATATGCACAGAGATTATATATATAAGTGTGATAGGTTATGAAGAAAATAAGACCTATCCGAAAAAAATAGAGACATAACTAAAAAAGATAATCTCATAGATAATATCGCAAATCCAACCAAATCACCCTCACTTATGATCAAATATAGCACCGAATGTGTTAAACTTCTACGGTACATACCCGAATATTCGATGAGTATAAACTGACTAAATTAGCTAAACAATTTTAAATTATTCATCGATTTTATTCGAAATTGTCTTATTTTATTTATGGCCGATCAGACGACAAAATAATATATGTTTAACTATTTTATTTATTTATAATTGTGGATTTTTCGATGTTTTTATATACAAACTATTAATTTTTTTACGATTTTTCGCAATATCTTTTAAGATATCGTCGAAACTTAATTTACACAATGATTTTTTTCTTTTGATCTCATATCTATATACGAGGTATGTTCAAAACTTTTAATTTTTAATTTCCGCGGGGTACGTGTATTTGTTTTTTGATATTTTTGTAGCGTTATGTTGGTACTCATGTCCCTTACTTATGCTGACAAGGTCGGCCATTTTGAATGTTTAATTAATTTTTGACAGCTGTTTTGCTTGGTTGTGTTTTAACTTGTCTTCGATTTTTATCTATTTCAGATAATGGATCAAAGAATCTGCATCAAATTTTGAGTGTGAAAAACAAAATAAAGTGCGCTGACGCATTCCGAATGTTGACTGTGGCATATGGTGTAGCTACCTTGGTCCAAAGCAACGTTTATCGGTGGTACAAAATGTTCTTAGTCACAAAAAATGATTATTTGAAGTGCTTCGAGGATTGGAAAAAACTTTGGCAGAAGTGTATTATATCCGAGGGGAATTACTTTGAAGGGGACAAAATAGATATTCATGAATAAATAAATACTTTTTGAAAAAATATAAAATTCGCGATATTTTTTGAACATACCTCGTATATGAATGAAACGTTTTTCAACTTAACACACTTGAATTTATATATGTATGTAAAGAAGGTGTAAAAATGGTAACATGTATAAACTACTATATTTATTTAAAAAATAAGTAGATTTCTTCTATGTTTTAAGTTCGTTTTGAATTTAGAAGAGAAGGCGTCTTTTGCGATTTGTTTTTTTAATACATATAAAATGCAAACATCTGGTTTTATAACTGTGATTTAGTATAACATTATATAAATATTTTACTGCTACAAAATTGTGACACATGATGTCATTTGCCATATGTAAACGATTTCAAAATATATATAATAAATCATGGTTGCGCTTACGTCTTTTTGGTGGTTAAGGCTCGATATGTCTTAAAGTATTTTTATATACATAAAAGACACATTTCGTAAGCGCGATCACGGTATCCCGAGAACGTTTAAAAAATCCCGCTTTCCCGGTAATTCCGGTAAGTCCGGGAAATACAAAACTCTAACCTTAAACGATCTCGTTGAAATTTTGTGTCATAACTACTATCCAATGGGACTAAACTTGGTGCAACTTTCATCCCGACATGAATACATCGGTTTTAAAAATTCGCTCACTTGGCTTGATATTTCCCATATATGTACATATTTTATAAGGGCAGGGCGGGCGATCGAATAGATTTCTTAAGAATGACATTGCATACTTAAGTAACAAATTTCAAGTTGGCAGCTTTATAAACTTGAATTACTTCCGTGCCGTGCTAGAACGACCCATTAACCAACATTAAACCAATTAACAGAACGAACAATTAATATTTTTACAACACTTCAAATTAAAGTACATTCATACATATTGTATGTATGTATGTACATATGGACAGACAGGCAGTCATCATCATTCGATTATTGCCCGTCGGTCCTATTGTTGCACACCATCCATCATTCAGAGCAGAGTAGTCAGACAGTTCGTATCAGTGCTTTGTTTCTGCCTATGATCACGACAAATGATACTTGATACTCTCGGTTCTGTGGTTCAGGGAGGGCGCGCACGGTACAGAGAGATGCTGTTGGTGCAAGCCATCCGTCCGTCCGTATGTTTATACCATGGGATGGGAGGCATATTCATTTTGTCACTCCGTTTGTAACACTTCTAAATATTGATCAATGCTTAAGGTATGTTTAGACGATTGCCTGATCGGACAACATTGTCTGAAAAATGGCGGAAAAATGCAACCCTGTGAACGTACAACCGTGTGAACAAACAATTTTTGTCTCGCAACGTTGACAGAAAAGTCATTGTGAGATAATTTGCAGATTTGTTGATGTGCGAAGTTTATGCATGTGACAACGGCGCCATTGCCAGAAAAACTTTTTATTGGCAGCACTGTCTATAAAATATTTTAATTGGCAATCCTGCATATAAATATTAACAAAATATATGAAATTTGAAGGTTTTCTTGCAATCGTCTGAACAGTCAATTAACATTTGCCTAACAACCTGTCAATTTCCGTACATTTGCAACAATTTAACAGGGTTGATAACGTTTGCCGATCTGGCAATCGTCTGTACACACCTTTAGTATAGACGATTGCCAGAACGGCAAACGTTATCAACCCTGTTAAAGTGCTACAAATGTACGGACAATGACAGATTGTTAGGCAAAGGTGAACTGGCAGTTCCGACGATTGAATTGGCAGTTCAGATTGAAATCAGTTCAATAAACCTTCCATAACTTTTTATGAATAATGCCCTACAATTTCATATATTTACAATATATTTTGTAAATATTTATGTATATGCAGGATTGCAAATAAAAATACATTATAGACAGTGTTTTTCTGACAATGGCGCCGTTGTCACATGCATAAACTTCGCACATATAACAATCTGCAAATTATCTCGCAATGACTTTTCTGCTAACGTTGCAAAACAAAAAATTTACGTTCACACGGTTGTCCGATCTGCAAATCGTGTGTACTTACCTCAAGACCACATAAAGTATACATATACATACATTCTAAATCGGCGTAAAATCGTCGGACGATTTGTCCGTTTGTTGTCAGTCTACAGTCTACAATAATTGAGCTAGATGACTGAAATTTGGTATATATTCGAATAGCTACAGGTAACTTGGGATTAAAAATGGGCAATATCGGTCCATTTTTTGATATAGTTCCCATATATAGCATCTCCCCGATTTGACTTCTTAACGCCATAGAGTCCACACATGTCAGCTGTACCCGGAATCCTTCACATGAAAAACGGTAGTCATAGATCCATGTTTTGATATAGCCCCCATACAAAAGTCCCTCTAGATTTGTCTTCGTAACGCCACAAAAACCTAAAATTTCAACGAATTGGGGTGAAATTTGGTATAATGTGCCGTATTTGTACTCGAAACCACTCACAATCGGTCCCTGGTAGAGAGTATATAAGATTCGACATAGCCGAACTTAATCCGTCACTACATGTTTTATTTCGTGGTGAGGCGATTGCATGTTCATTCTTTTGGCGCTCACATGCGACAAAAGTAGAAGAAATAATGCCAAAGATCCATATGAGGAGAATCACCATATGAGGGAGATCATGGGGTCAATTGATTTATTCAATTAGAATATACTCGTACATAGCGCAGAGTAAGTTTTCTTTTTCTTGCTCTTCATTCATTTTTACTTTATAGTCACCATTTAAGGCCTAACGAACACAATAAGTGAACAAATAAGTGATAGCAAAACACGAGCATCACAACAACAACATCATCTCTATACACTCAACCTAGTCTCTACACTGAAAGAAAAACCTACATGCATATCATCAATGAAATCTTACATTGCATTAAATGAAAACTGACAATGTTTTTGGACCAACGTAAAGTTTCATTGATGCAATGTACGCAGTTATGCACAAACTACGTAAAATAATAAATGTAAAATGTTTCATGTTAATGTAATCGGTTTTTAGTGCAAAAAAAACAATTCTGAATTACTTCTAGCGGCTATTCTAAAAAATCAAATACTTGGATACAATCTAAGTAATAAATGCATTTGCAATTAATCCAAATCTATTTTAAATGCTAATTTAATTTTCAGATTTCATAGCAAAATCTTAACAAAAAACACTCAACTACTCTTATGGCAAACTTTTCCGTTTTACAATTAATTGCCAGTAATCGTTATGTCACGGTAAGCCGTTTATTTTATAAGAACTATAATGACAAAAATCTGTAATTACTAAAAATTGTATGCAGGTGAATAATGACAGGGCATTACTAGTGGAGACAAACAATAGTTGCAATCACTGATCAATCAACACTTTGTCCCATCCAGACACGTTCTGGCAATGTAGACAGTTTGTCCATGGGACAAACAAAAATATTACTTATGGCGGAAATGATAAATTGTGCTATAATTGTAACTATACTCTCACACAAACTTACAATGAAAAATTTTTCAAATTTGCTATTGTTAAAAAGCTTAAATAAAATATCCACAACAACCACAAGCATATGACTACTAATACTGAACAGAATACGCCGAGAAAACAATACATTAATGCTACAAAACAAAAGTATTGCTAGCGGAGAAGTCAAACTGTAACTGTAAATATTTTTGGGACAGGATAAAATGGAGATAACTAGACTTTTGAAAACTGTAGGAAATGCAGAAGATTATTTAGGCTATTTGCTCGACGTTGAAAAACATATTTTTTGTAGGGCAGCATTCACCCCTTCGATTAAATACAGGGCTGAAATGTTTCAAGTGCGACATTTTTACAAAAGAAAACGAAACCCTATCACAGTGCAGCATTTTTTACAAACGAACACAAAAGAAAACACCATTAGACATTTGAAGCATAATCGCGAATAACGTTGTAAACGACAAAATTAAAATGGTCAAAAATTCGTTACAGACTTTTTAAAAGTAGCATACACTTTCAAATTTTTCTTTTTTGCACTCATTATAGACATAGCTGCATTAAAAAGCTTTTTAATAAAAAAATGTTTCTTATAATTTGTATGTATTTAATTAATTAGAAATTATTTTTGTTCACATGGCGCTTACGTTATTCGCGATTATGCTTCATTTATTGCACAATTAATTTGTATGTCATTCATTATACCCTCACTTTAGTGCGACGTGGGCCAAAAGTGTAACACATCGAAGGAGGTACCTCTGACAGCAAGTATGTTCGGCGGAAATCTGTTTTGAGCCGTTTTAAGTAATTTGAGCAATGTCCGTCCCTCCCTCTAGTACCTCCCACCACCCCAAAGGGTCAACATTTAGCAAAATTTTGTTTCTTTTTAACTTCTATACTACTTATCAGAATCATTCATAATTCCACACATAGCACTGAAAAAAATGGGTGAAGTCGTTACGCTCCTTTTGGTACCTCCCATACAAATGGACTATTTTGCACAAAAAGTTAACGGCTTTTAACTTTGATTCCAGTACATATAAATATAGCGTGATCCATTTCGAGGTTCCCTATTTTTTAAAGAAAAAAACAAAAAAATCCAAATTGAATGGGGAATGTTTATTATCATTGGCATTTATTTTTTGAAGATTGTGTCTATCAAATGTTGGCCGCGGCTACGTCTCAGATGGTCCATCCGTTGAGTCCAATTTTTTGCTCGAAGGCCTGAATCGAAGCGGGTTTGTCCGCATAAACTTTAGACTTTACATATCCCCACAGGAAAAGTCTAACGGTATGATATCACACGAAGAATTCTACGCGAAATCGCGCGCGCTATTACTCGTAGAATTCTTTACACTCGGCTTTTCTGCAAGTTCTTAACTACATCACATATATTGTTTTTCGATTTAATACTACCATATTTGAAATGTTTGGGAAATTAAATTTGTAAAAACCTAAATATGGAAGCATTGGCATTATTTTCAATAGGGTATGATATAAGTTCATATTAAGTCTTAAAGCAATACGTATGATGAAGATAAGAACTTGCAGAAAAGCCGAGTGTAAAGAAGTTCTTATCTTCATCATACGTATTGCTTTAAGACTTAATATCAACTTATATCATACCCTATTGAAAATAATGCCAATGCTTCCATATTTAGGTTTTTCCTTTTGCTTTCTTGGGAATTTGTGGCAGGTGGAAGAAACTTACATTTGATTTAAATTGAAACATATCTTTAAAGTACATCCAATAAATATTAAATTACCTCTTAAATTATTACTATTTATTATTACAAAAACAAAAAAAGGACATAAAGCCCAAAAAAGAAATTGGTCCTTATGTCCGCACTTAAAGAGGTCATAAGGCCCAAAAAAAGTTTGGGCGTTATGACCGGTCACCGGCCGCTACATTTTCTTCACTGCGTGCTGGACGTGGTCTTTTCGGTCGAATATTATTCAATAATGAATGCTGGGTCTCAAGATGGGTGATGGTGTTGCGCATAGTACGCTCAGTAGACCGATTACGTTGACCATAACTTTAGCGAAGTGCACGAAACACATTCTTTCACATTCGATTTGTTAATATGCTTTCTTTGGATTGGCTGTAGTTCTCGGCATAAACCGTGAAAGAGAGTTTGAACCATATATTTTCGCATAAATCCAGAACCACTTATCCGAATTGGTTCAAGTATTGGCTAATTGTGCAAAGTTAAGTAGCCTTTATTTTCTTCTAATATCATTTTTCGACGATATGGGTTTCGACGATATCTAGTCAGATATTGCCCAAAATCGTATTTGTTGAGAAAATTTTAATATTTTTTAAATAAAATCTACCGAAAACTTCGAAATATGGCCAGATATTACATTTTTATTATTTTATTGTAAACCCTGATCGGTCATAGAAAAAATAAGTTCAATCCGAAGAACATACTCGTAGATGCATAATTTAAAAAGATGTAGATAATTTCGCAAATCCAACCCACTTTATCACCCCCAATAATGATTAAAACGTACAGCCTGTTTCTCTATTTGGAACGAAAACGATGCAAACGAAAATCAGCTGACCTTCTAAAAGGTATCCGAACGACAAAGTGAATGCAAACATACTGGCTATTGCCAGTTAGTAGGTCTAAAATCAGCTGTTTTTCGTTCGCATCGCTTTCGTTCGACATAGAGAAACAGGCTGTTAATACAAGAGGGTATTTTAATTTCTACGCTAATTAATGGGTTATTCTATGAGTGTAAACATACTAAATTAGCTTTTTAAATTATTCATCGATTTTCTTCGGAATGGTCTTATTTTATTCATGACCGATCAGACTTTACGATAAAATAATATTTATATTTATCTATAACTGTCTGAAAAATTATATTAGAAGAAGTTGAAGAAGACTACCTTTTTTTAAATAGCCGATGATTTTTTTCATTAAGCGGGATCCCGGGAAAGTTTTAAAAAGAACCCGCTTTTGGAATTGAAAAAGTCCGGGGACAAAGCTCTACGTTTATCCGAACTGGTGCAGGAAAACTTTAAAGAATCCTATATTAAGTAGTAGTAATGTCACCCCATCAGCGGTTTCAAAGATTTCTTACAAATATTGGGAAAAAATAAAATTTTTGGAAAAATTAAACCTCTTAAAAAACCTCTTTTGGAGAAATAAAACCTCTTTTGAAATAAAACCTCTTAAAAAATTTAAAAAATTTACAAGTATTATATTTGTATTAGCAAAGTATGATCCTAAAATTTTCAAAAACGATGATTGGTCCCTTTTCGTTTCTGGTGACGATAAGTGAAATTTATTGTTAAAAGAAATACGCGACATCATTTCCCAAACACAAAGTAAGCACCAGCGCCAAAACAAATATACAAATGGATACATCCTAATAATTTATAGTTGTTAGAACAAAAATGATGTTGCACTCTATGTATTTTTATTCTCAGCACGCTTATAATTTATTTATGCAATATAATATTGCAAGAATTAATTAATTATATTGTTGCTTTGCTTCTTTGCAGAATACGACGCAATTTAGTGACAAAATTGTCGATAATGCCACAGAAATCCAGAGATATTTGCACATGGAGTCAGGGAAGCCGGCGACTCTTCATAAGTGTACTGGGCTTCATTTTGGGCATATGCGGCATATTATGCGGAATGTTCTGGGATCAAATATTCGATGCCATACTAAGTAAGGTGAGTAGTAATGGTTTTATTTTTGTAATCTTCATAATCATCTCCATCTCATTAACCCACATTTTCCCTAACTCTGGTTAGAGCTATCTGTTGTTCTTTGTATGGGAGATGACAAAAAGGATGGACAAAGTTTCTTTACTTTTTGCTAGACTATAGTATGTAATTGGAAAAAGTAATATAAAAGGGTTTTTTTAGCTGCATGGAAACTTTCGATATCGATAACTATGGTTTGACATTTCGGCTAAAGTGCAGTTTATCGGGGCATCACGAAAATTGTAAAAAAAGGAGCCTATCCCGTACAGTTTGGTCCAATAGTTACGAAGACAGTGTTAAAAATTGAGGCTGGGATCCATGGAGCCCTCAGGACCCGGTCCCCGACATAGTCAATATTATACTCAAACGAAAAGTAACGCCATGTATGTAGAGCCTAAATATGAAAAAAGGGGATCCATTAACCCCTAGGGTCCAATATTTTAGGGGACTTTGGCCCCCAAAATCAAAATTATACTCAAACGAAAGGAAATGGCAAGCAGACTCCCAATAATTATATAAAAATAAAAAAGTGACATACAAAGAAAAGCATTTCAATTTCATTTGAGTATAATCTTTATTTTGGGGGCCAAAGTCCTAACCTAGGGGTTAATGGATCCCCTTTTTTCATATTTAGGCTCTACATACATGGCGTTACTTTTCGTTTGAATATTGACTATGTCGGGGACCGGGTCCTGAGGGCCCCATGGATCCCAGCCCCAATTTTTAACACTATCTTCGTAACTATTGGACCAAACTGTACGGGGTGGGCTCCTTTTTTTACAATTTTCGTGATGCCCCGGTAAACTGCACTTTAGCCGAATTGTGTTAAGCGTTGAAGCTCATTTCTGGTTGAAATTGCTACGTCAATAAGTACAATTCTTGTATTTGGAGCAAGCAGTTAACGAATCACCATTACATCCATTAAAATTGACTGTTTGGGGTTTAAAAGCTGGCGGCATCATCGGACCTTACTCCTTTCGACATGAGAAAAGAGCTGCCGTTACGATGAATGGCAAAAATTACTCAGCTAAGCCTCAGACGGCGCAACTTGCCAAACTGCGCGCTTAACAATATATTTCTTGCAAAATCTATTTGGTGACAACTTTATTTCCAAAAGTAGTCCTGTTCTTCTCATTCGTACGCCTCTGGATTTCTCTTTGGAAACCAATATTCAAGCCAACATTGACGCCATACGGCCAGATTTATTGGAAGAAGTAATGAAACATTGGACTAATCGAATTTCAAGCTCTTAAAAAACACCCTATATATAATACGGAATTGAAAGTCATTTAGATGATTTCTGCAGAAGCTATGCGAAAATTATTTTCATATACTTTTGATGCGGTTTTGGCGCCTTTTGTCAATTTATTCACAATTACACAAATCCGCCGACTTTCAATATGTAATTTTAAAATTTTTGTTTAAATTTTGCAGCAAATGATTCTCAGGCCAGATTCGATGGTTTATGATAAATGGAAGAATCCACCGGTATCCTTAAGTTTAGACATATATTTATACAATTGGACAAATCCCGAAGATTTTGGAAATGCCTCAACAAAACCCATTTTAGAACAATGCGGTCCCTATCGTTTTACAGAGAAGCCTGACAAAGTGGATATAGATTGGCATCCACACAATTCTTCTGTAACCTATCGTAGAAAAAGTTTTTACTACTTCGATGCTGCTGGCAGCAATGGAAGTTTAGACGATGAGATTATTACATTAAACGCTGTAGCGTTGGTAAGTTATGATGCTTCTTGAAAAAAATGTAAAGTATAGGCGTAAATAGATACATATACTTAATTAATTTTAGTCTGCTGCTGCTAAAACCAAATACTGGGAACCCATAAATACAAGAATGGTGAATATGGGCTTATCTTTGTATCAACAGGAAATCACAGTTATGAAAACGGTCGATGAACTATTATTTACCGGCTATAGTGATGATATGATTACGACAGCTCGTACGATGACGAGCATTTTCGGCAAGAAAGTGGAGGTGCCCTTTGATAAATTTGGTTGGTTTTATTCGGTAAGTACAAAAGATGAACTTTGAAGATATGGATATGCCTATCGTATTAGTATATAACTGGGTTTTTTAATTCCAGCGTAACGGCAGTGCTGATCTGACCGGTGTCTTCAATATGTATACGGGAGCTGATGATATATCCCGTTTGGGTCAGATGCATACCTGGAATTATAAATCACATAGTGGTTTCTTTGATTCGTATTGTGGGATGACCAATGGATCGGCTGGCGAATTTTACCCACCGAACTTAACGCCCGACAGTAATGTGGGATTGTTTACTCCCGATATGTGTCGTACGGTGCCACTGGATTACACAGACACGCTGGAAATCGAAGGTATCACCGGATATAAATTCGCTGGTGGTCCCAGATCAGTGGATAATGGTAGGTTTCTTAGTTTATAGTAATGATGTTGATCGGGACTGAGTTTCGCAAATCCCTCGATTCGGAATTGAGAAAATTATGATACCGGGGTTTTTCGGGATTTTTACAGACAAATTATTTCTTTAAATTAAATTTTTTCTTCGCAAAAAACTTTTAAACATAACATATTTATCATCAGTGACCTTTTCATAGCATAGATAGTACCTTTGTTGTTTATTTCAAATAGTACTAAATGGTACGGTGAGGGGAAAGCGTCACGACTGACCATAAAAAGGGAAGCGCAATGAACAGAGTTTTGACGAAGTTGGAGACCATTTGGTCTAAGGGCGTCATAGATATTTCCAAAGCCAATGAGTCGGCTGAAAAGCCACAACTTTATCTATGTTAACAGCTCGTAATAAAGCCAAAGGAATCAGATCAACTAATGATCCCCTTTGAAAAAAGCAAAAAGACAAGAGGCCAAAATGTCTCCATCAACAGGACACTCACCAATCCCTTCATTTAAGTGGCGAAGTAGAGTCTAGTGATGGCCGTTATAGACAGATGTAGTGAGGATGGTACCATCCCCAAGGACAATGGAGCCATTTGCGATTGGCCATTATGGCCAAATACATCGCTGTTCTTAGTGGGATGCCAGATGCCATCAAGAGAGAGTAAAGCTCTGAGCTTTCGGTTATGCCAGATCAGTAGACCTGTAAAAGGCTGCTCTGAGTCGAGTGGGTGAGATCTGCCCGTGCGCCCAGTTGGATTTTGTCGAAAAAACAACATCCCTAGTCAGCTGAATCCAATCCCATAAATGAAACATTTGAAATGGCTTCGGGACTATAGATTTGAAACTATTCAAGCAGGATGTAGCGCACTACTTTGGACGTTGAGGAGGTTTCTGGACTCATTGAGGCATATTATGTGGACAGAGATACCCAGGATCTGTAGCCTCAGAACCTAGCACAAAGGATGTTACATCTGTATCTGAGGACGAGAGCACCACCTCCGACGCTGAGGAGGGTTTCTGCACTCCATGACGCATATTATGTTTGCATTATGCTCGATCGTACGGACGAGGAGTTCCATAACACACTTGTTAGCTTCGCTTTTGATGGTAAGAATTCTACAGATTTACCTCCAACACGTTAAAGCTGGCTCAGCTGCTCTATTGCTGCGCCTGTCCACAGGTGCAGTAGACATCGTCCTAATACAGGAGATCGTAGTAGGAAGAAAGTTGTGTGTGGATCAGGACGACCAACTTTAAACTGCTTCTGGTCGGTCAACTGTAAAGGCACTCCAAGAACCTGCATTTTGGCCAGGAATGATCTAAGCATCTTTCTCTTGACTAATTTCAGTGGTAAAGACCAAACAGATGCTAATCTAGAGATCTGTATTCGTATACATACGAGTATATTTGATAGTGTCCAGTTACTTGCCTTATTAAGCTGTAATACCGACAGCTCTCTTCAGAGAAGTAGTAGAAGAAGCAACGTCGGGCGCTGACACGAACGCTCATCACACTATCTGGGGTAGTTCGGATATAAACAATAGGAGTGAGTCACTTCTAGACTTTATTCAACTACCAACCTAAATATTTGTAACATAGGCAATAAACCGAACTTAACAATTAAAGACAGACAAGAAGAACTCGACGTAACGATCGGCTGTAAGACAAAATTATTGGGTGGAAATCACCATTATATACTCATAGAAAAAGCATCTAAACCAGCCGTCCACAGAAATGTGAGGAAGACAATGTGGCACCTGTATAAGAAGAATTTCAAAAAAGTCCTCAACTCTAAACTTCTGTACGAAACGAATGACAAAGCCGGTCTGGTCATCAATAGTTCCCTTGGTAAAACTATACCACAATGGTGGAGATAAAGGCTACGAAAAAGACCTGCAACAACTCAACTCAAATATCTTTACGAAACGAATGACAAAGCCTGTCTGGATAATCTGGTCATCAATAGTTTCCTTGGTAAATCTAAACCAACCTGCAAAAAACAATTCAATAAGGCCACATATGCTGGGGTCACTTATGACTGGGATGCGTATAAAGAGCAACTCAAAATCTATTAGAAGAAGCTTAGGAAAGCGCAAAGAGGTTCTTGGCACACCTACTGTGGAGATGTGGAAACGGCTGCGTAAGATATTATCCACTGCACCCTGTTCAGTAGGTTATTTTCGGGATGAGGCAAATAACTGGACAAAAAACAGCGAGCACTCGTTAACAGCCTGGCCCACGGTGTCGAACGTTAACGTTCGCATGACTACTATGCGAAAATTAGCTGATTTGCGACCTGATTTGATGCCTTTTAGTTGGTCGCAAATCAGCTGTTGCGTGCGCGATAGTGATCAGGCGTTGCAATAATTAGTTCACTCCACCCCGACTATACTGTACATATATAAAATTATTATATAATTGGAAAGCTTCATACATGCCTAAATAATTGATTTTTTCTATTTATTCCGTAAATCGACTTCTAATGTTGCCGCTATATGTAATAATTCAAGTTTCCTTCGCTGAGAATCAAGTGAAATGAAAAGCAAAAGATATCCCTAATTACTTTTACTAATTTGCGAAATGTATCCCTATCATAAAAACATCGTTTGAAAATGCATAACCGCAACTCCTTACTTATTTTCATACAGGTACTTTATATCCTGAAAACTCCTGTTTTTGTGGTGGTCAATGTGTACCCTCCGGTGTGATGAATGTCTCGTCATGTCGTTTTGGTACTCCCGTCTTTATGTCCTTCCCTCATTTCTACCAGGCCGATCCATATTATGTCAATCAAGTCGAAGGCTTGGCACCCAACAAAGATCAACATGAATTCTATATGGTTTTGGAACCAAAAACGGGTGTAGCCTTAGAAGTGGCGGCCAGATTCCAGGTGAATATGTTGGTCGAACCATTGAGCGGTGTCAGGTAAAGTTTACCTTTTTTTATAAATAATGTTAAAAACAATAATGCAATATGAATTACATTTACTTCTTCCAGCTTATACGAAGATGTGCCTCGAATTTTCTTTCCCCTTATCTGGTTTGAACAGAAAGTACGAATTACTTCAGAACTGGCATCTGAACTGAAGGTGGTACCCCGTATTCTACTGGGTGGACAAATATTTGCCGGCATTCTCTTTGCAATTGGTCTCATATTGCTGGGCTGGTATCCCTTGCAACACTTGTGTTCGTTTAGAAGGAGACGTCACTCTATTAAAATACATAGCACTGAAAATGGCATTAGTAAAATGGGTCAGGCCAAAGTATGCGAATTGAAGCCACTAAAAGAACAAACACGAGAACATGACAAAGAAAAGACTCCAGACCAGTCACCCTTGTTAGAGAAGACAACCAACGTGTCGTCGACAAAGATAGAAAAACTACAGCCCGAGAACAGTTCAAATGGGAAAAGTAACATGAACTAAATAACTAGCCATCACTAGATCATTCCAATGTTGCCTTGCCTTCCGTCTAAAGGTCTATAAAGTTAAACTCATTAGACATCAAAACTAAGAAACCTTAAATGTAATACAACAAGTGCCAAAAAAAACAAACAGACAAATCTGCTTTTGATACATGCCAGTTTTCTATTGAAGAAAATAATAGACAACTCTTTTTGTTTTACCAAATACTCCACTCACTCCAAATGAAGATGTATCACAAGCTTCTTCTTCATAACCCTGTAGATGTTGCTATATATTTTTGTAGCAATTAATTTTTTTTATATACATACATACATAGAGAATATTTAGTACATTTTAGTTTTAAACTCTGAAATCCATATTTTGTACATTTATTGTTAATTATCATCATCATCAACTTTTTTTTTAATTATATTTCCCTATTTTTATCCTATCATACAGTATTTTTATAAAGCATGAACATTTTATCAAATGTAGTTACGTACATATGTAGTTAACTAGTAGCGTAGTAATTTTAAAATTTTTGTATTGATTTTAAAGATGAATCGGACAAATGTGAATAAAATTCTTTGAACAAACAAACATATGAATACAACTTTTTATCAATTATCGGAGGATTTGAGTTGAAAACATATGAGTATATGGACATTTCAGTCGGGTTTAAAATATCCGGTGGTGAGGGAACTAATATAATAAAAATAATATTTTTATTATTTTTCGTATTTTATATTCCAACTGGAATAGTGGTCCATTGACTCTGTTGATATGGGAGCGCTTTAAGATTGCAAAAAATTTAAAACTTGATTTAACAATATTGTGCTGTAGTACTGATTGACTAGAATCGTGCTATACTTTATGATTATGAGTATTACAGTCATACGAAGCTTTAGTTTTTGAGGTAAACATTTTTTGGCAATAAATAACAATTTGAAATATTACGGGAATAAGAAATATGCTTGGAGTAAAAAACAATTATATATCACAATCAAATCACATCATTATTTTACATACAGTATCGGACAATACATATTGGACTAACTTTATACTTCTGTTCAATCGCCAAAATCTGAAAAACTATCAATGATATAATCCAAAAATTGTACCTAGTATCTTCACGCTGAAAAAAAATCGCTTCTGTAGTATATTGTTCCAAACATATTTTGCTGGAAACATACATATGATTAGGGTACACTCGAAATATATAATATTTGAAACTCACAAATATTATATGTTTGTGAGGATGTTGTTCTAAACAAAATTATGTTTTCATCCTAATATTTTTTTATTTGGAAATAATATATCCCAAACAATAATTAATTTATATTTAAGTATTTTGGCAATGTATCGATGCCTTAATTTAAAGGAAAGTTTTAAGTGTTTTATAAATTTTATATGTTTGAAAAATTTAAATCGTATAATTTTGGGTTACGACGAATAGCATTGATGGATTAACAATTGGACTATTTATAAAAAAATAGTGCTGTAAAACAAAAAGTATAACACAAAATCGAGGAAAAAATAATATAAAAAATTGCCCAAGTCAACAAAGTTTTAACATTTTTTTAAATATAATGAATTTGGATAAATTCTTAAACAATATCTTTGTTTGTTTGTAAACACATATTTTATTTGTGACAGTAAGTTCGCAAATATATTTTGTTGTAATATATTAATATATGCGTTCCAAACAAAATTTCTTGATTTTCAAATAAAATATATTTGTTCAAAAATATACAATATTTAAAAAATTTCGTTCCAAGTATATTTTCTTTGAATTCAAACATATCAAAAATGACGATTTTCCTCCGTGAAGGCGACACGTTGTCTAGTATTTTTTTGGAGCCATCAAAAATAAACGATCTAAGTGAATTCGTAGACTTAGAAGAAGATGTAATTCAATACTTTCATTTAAAAGGTTTCAGTCCAACCTATATTTAAATCGAGCTAGATTATACTCTGCGAGAGTCTGCGCCTTCGTTGCGCGAGTCTGCACATTCCTTTATTAACTATTGGGTGGCAGAGTATGAACTGCCAAGACATACACCGCTGTGGTCCAGCAACTAGGGTTTTCACGCCAGAAACGGTTAAGAAAATCCACAAAATGATACACGCTGAAAAAAAATCGCTTCTGTAGTATATTGTTCAAACATATTCTGCTGGAAACATACATATATTTAGGGTACAGTCCAAATATATAATATTTGACACTCACAAATATTATATGTTTGGGAGGATGTTGGTCTAAACAAAATTATGTTTTCATCCTTATATTTTTTTATATGGAAATAATATTTCCGAAACAATGATTAATTTGTATTTAAATATTTTGGCAATGTATAGATGCCTTAATTTAGTTTTTTTAGAAATTGAAGTTTCAATTTTTTAGAAATTTTATATGTTTGTAAAATTATATTAAAATTTAAATCGTATAATCTTTGGTAACGAAAAATAGCATTGATGGATTGACAATTGGACTATTTATAAATTCAAAATTAGTGCTGTAAAACATTTTTAACTATAAAGTACGAGTATAACACGAAATTTGGGAAAAAATAAAATTAAAAATTGACAAAGTCAGCAAAAGTTAAAATATTTTTTTAAATGTAATGTATTTGGATGAATTCTTAAACAATATCTTTGTTCAAAAATATATAATATTTAAAAAATTTCTTAACAAGTATATTTTCTTTGAATTCAAACATATCAAAAATGGCGATTTTCCTCCGTGTACAAATTGCATAAATTTACCAAAAAATAGCAATTTGGCTGCATAAATTATTTGAAATTAAAAATTTATTTCACAGAAAACAAAAAAGTCGAAAATTCGCACGACAAAACATATTAGACTATTCATTTCTACCAAGATTTTGTGCAAAAACCGTTATTATCAAGGATGTGCTTCTTCTTGCATGTAAGTAATAAGATTGTCTGTTATCTTCATATCTATGGAGTTCCAAGCATTTGCAATGGCCTGAAATAGCTTATTTTTATCTCCACCTGCTCTTTCTCGATTTATCTCTTTGTTGACAATTTCCCAAAGATTTTCAACGGGATTCAATTCTGGGGTTGAGCCGGCAACACCATTACGTTGACCCCTTCCGTTCTAAATCAATCTTTGAATCATTTCACGGTATTCTTCGGGTGGTTGTCGTGTTGAAATTGCCATAATGGAGCCATATTCCACTCAGGATAGGGAAACATGGTATTCTCCAAGATCTCGCTGTACATAATTCCGTTTATTTTATAGAGGGGTCCAACATCGTTAACCGAAAAGCATCCCTAGACCATTACATTTACGCCTCTATGTTTTATAGACCCTTTATAGTATAAAGGATCCAATATTTTATTAAAAGACATGCGTATGATGCATGTGATGCTAGACTTGAATGAAGAATAAAACAGTTGATCCGTAGACAAATGGAACCCCATTTTATTTTCAAACAAATCAAAGCTTAATTAAAAAAAATCGGAAGGAACATTAAAATACGCAGTCCTGTTAATAAAAAATTGGATCCATTGTACTGAACATGGAGGCGGGAATGTTATGGGGATGCTTTTGAGGTAACGGATGGACAGGTTTACATAATTGCAGGTACAGCGAAATCTTGGAGAATGTCATGTGTCCCTATGCTGAGTGGAATATGGTTCTATTATGGCAATTATAACACGACATCGACCCCAAAAATACAGCGAAATGATTCAAAAAATGATTTAGAAATGAAGGATCAGGTGGAGGTACCAGCTCAACCCCAGAAATTGTCAACAAAATGATAAATCGAGAAAGTTTAGTTGGAGATAAAAATAAGCTATTTCAGGCCATTACAGATGCTTGGAAGTCCATAGATACGATACGTCCTTGATAATTAATGTTTTTCCACATAATCTTAATGGAAATGCATAGTCCAATATGTTTTGTCATGCGAATTTCCGACTTTTTTGCTTTTTGTGAAATTTATTTTTAATTTCAAATAATTTAAGCAGCCAAATTGTTATTTTTGGTAAATTGATGCAATTTTGTAGATAATAGGTACAATTTTGGAATATATCATTGACTGTTTTTCAGATTTTGGCGAAGTTAGTCCAATATGTATTGTCCGATACTGTATAATCTGTAAAAAGATTAATGTTCCTCGGAGATAGAAAGAAGAAACATAACGCTAAAAAATTAATGGTTCTACTTATCCGCAATTTTATTCTGCGGATAGTACGAATATCGGTACTGGAAAGATCTGTTAGGCTGCCTAGAAAAGCCGACCCCAGTATGTCCAGTCGTCGTTTACTCAGAGCGGGGCAGTCGCATAGCAAGTGCTCAATGCTCTCCACTTCTTCCTCATCTCCACAGCTTCTGCAGAAGTCATTAGAGTCAATACCCAATCTTTTGGCGTATTCGCCGATCAAGCAGTGTCCCGTCAGAACTGATACTAACGTAGACAATCTTTGCCTCTCTAGTGCGAGGAGATATTTTGATCTTCTCAGATTTGTCCAGCTACTCTGCAGGTGCCGATTTCTGTCCATCTTTCGTTGGACTGCCTGATTGCCTCTTGCCTAAGCCAAAGCTTGCACGTGGATAGTGGCGCACCAATATATGCAAATTCTTCGAGAATTTGTAATGTCGTCCCTTTCCTAGCAAGTTCATCGGCTTTGCAGTTCCCCGGGATATCCCTATGCCCAGGCACCCATATGAGGTGTATATTAAACTGCTCAGCCTTTGTTAGCAGGTTGGTGATGGTTAGTTTGTCAGTTGCCGTCCACCATACCACAATGCCGTATAGCAGTATAGGACGAACTACTGCTATATATATCCAGTGGACGATTTTAGGAGAGAGTCCCCACCGCGACCCTACAGCCTTTTTGCAGGAATATAAGGCGACGTTGGCCTTCCTTACACGTTCCAATACGTTAAGTCTAAATAACATTTTCCTATCTAGAATTATTCCCAAAAATTTTGCACTTTCAGAAAAGACTAGATCTGTTCCATTTATCCGAGGTGGAGGGTCCACATGTGGGACTTTATTCATCCTAGTAAAGAGAACCAATTCTGTCTTGTTTGGGTTTACGCCCAAACCGCTGCTTCTGGCCCATCTAGACAATTTCTTCAGAGCCACCTGCAGAATGTCTCGGAGGACGTTTTCGAATTTGCCACTCACTGCGATTGCAACGTCGTCCGCATATGCCACGACCTTGCAGCCACAACGTTCTAGATCTAGCAGGATTTCATTCACCGCTAGGTTCCAAATTAGTGGAGACAGTACTCCTCCTTGTGGGGTCCCTCTGTTTACAAACCTTGTTAGAGTTGTGGACCCTAGACATGCTGTTATGCGTCTTCTGGTGAGCAGACTTTGAATTAGTCTAATCAAACTAGAGTTAACTTTTAGATGTGACAGTGCCGCAATTACTGCATCTGAGTGAATGTTGTTAAAAGCCCCTTCTATGTCAAGAAATGCCACCATGGTGAATTCCTTGAAATGCAGGGACGATTCGATAGTGCTCACAAGTTCGTGCAGGGCTGATTCTGTAGACTTCCCCTTATTGTAAGCATGTTGGTTCACCGACAGGAGTTTTGTATCCAGGTTTTCCCTAATAAAATAATCTAAAAGTCTTTCCAGACCTTTCAATAGGAAGGAGGATAGGCTAATTGGTCTGAAGTCTTTTGGCCTAGTGTGTGATATCTTCCCCGCTTTTGGTATGAATACCACTTTGGTATCCCTCCATCGATTCGGGATGTATGAAAGCCTGATACAGCCTACATAAATTTTCTCCAGCAAGGGGATAATGTATTTCAACATTTTCTGCATTTCTGCTGGAGTGATGCCGTCTGGTCCAGGTGACTTGAAGGGCTCAAAGCTATTAATAGCCCAGCTTATTCTGGATCTCTCAGTCAACAAGCTAACGACGCTCGCAGTCCACTCGCACTCTTGTTGGTCCTGCTGATCCTCTGGTTCTGTTAGAGAGTTCCCCGGGAAATGTGTGTCGAGCAGTACATTGAGCGACTGCTCGCTGTTTTTGGTCCAATTATTTGCCTCATCCTGCAAGTAACCCACTGTACAGGGTGAAGCTGATAATATTTTCCTCAGCCTTGCGGCGTCGGAGACCTTTTCCACTTCGCCACAGAAGGTATACCAAGAGCGTCTTTGCGCCTTTCTAAGCTCCTTCTTATAGATCTTGAGTTGCTCTTTGTAGGCATCCCAAACATTAGCGACCCCTGTAGATTTAGTCTTGTTGAATAGCTTGTTGCAGGTCTTTTTCATAGCCGTTAGCTCAGAAGTCCACCATTGGGGTTTAGTTTTACCCTTGTACCTTGTTTTTGGACAGGCTTCTTCAAGGGAACTATTGAATGATGTGGTGATATGCTCGACCAGATTATCCAGACCGGCTTTGTCATTCGGTTCGTACAGAAGTTTGGAGTTGATGACTTTCTTGAAATTCTTTTCATACAGGTGCCACCTTGTGTTTCTCACATTTCTGTGGACGGGGGTTTAGGCGCTTTTTCAGCGAGTTTGAACTCAATATAATGGTGATCTGAGAATGAGTGGTCGTCCAGTACATTCCACCCAATAATTTTGTCTGACAGCCGGTCAGTAGCAAACGTTACGTCTAGTACTTCTTGTCTGTCTTTAATTGTAAAGGTCGGTTTATTACCTATGTTACAAATACTTAGGTTGGTAGTTAGAATAAAGTCAAGAAGCGAATCACCCCTATTGTTTATATCCGTACTACCCCAGATAATATGATGAGCGTTCGTGTCTGCGCCAACAATCAGCTCAACCTCGTCAGACGTTGCTTCTTCTACTACTTCCCTGAATAGAGCAGTCGGCACTACAGCTTCATAAGGCAAGTAACTGGAGACCATCCAGTATATGCGATTACCGATATCCAGACTAGCAGATGTTTGGTCTTTACCACTTAAATTAGCCAGGAGAAAGATACTTAGATCTTTCCTGGCCAAAATGCAGGTTCTTGGAGTGCCTTCACAGTTGGCCACAAGCAGTTTAAAGTTGGGTGTCCTGATACCGCACACCCTTCCTCACACTGCGTAGGGCTCCTGTATCAGGACGATGTCTACTGCACCTGTGGACAGGCGCAGCAATAGAGCCGCTGAGGCTGCTTTAGCGTGATGGAAGTTAATCTGTAAAATTCTTACCATCATTGGTAATTGACAGATTAACATCCACCCCGACAAGGATGTTATTGAACTCTTCGTCCGTATCATCGAGAAGCGTGTCCCCGCCAGATGCGTCAAAGAGTCCGGAGACTCCCCTCAGCCCCTCTGTGTCAAAAGTAGAGCTTTCGTCCGCAGAGTAGGACGTTACAGATCTTCTGTTAGAGTTGGAGTCACCTGAAATAATGGGCGTGGATACCTCCGCACTTCCAGAAAGCTGTGTATCAACCACGCTGCTTGTATACCTTCAAGACTATAGTCTCGAAGCCATACTGTAGGGTTGCACTTGCACGTTGTATATGGGAGGTGGATTCAGCGTTAAGGATCAAATTGACCTGCCGCTTTTTACCATCCGCCTCACCCACCTTGCTGATTCTCCAATTATGGGCGGGCAGACCAGGATTGGAATCTTTTATTATTTCTAATATGTCAGCCGGGTTGGAGGGCTCTTCTGTAACCCAGGTGATGGCTCTAGGGATGTTGTTTACTTCGACAACATCCAACTGGGCACACGGCCACACCTCACCCGCTCGACTCAGAGCAGCCTTATACAGGTTTACTGATCTGGCATCACCAATATATAAGAGCTTTACTCTCCCCTGATGCCATCCTGCATCGTTGCAGATTGGTGGTGTGCCCGGCATTTCTCTACGGACATCGAGGTAATGAGCCATAATGGCTGATTGCACATGGCTCCATTTGTCCTTGAGGATGGATCCATCCTCACTACTTCTGTCTATAACGGTCATCACTAGACTCTCCTTCGCCACTTCATGGAAGGGCTTGGTGAGTGTCCTGTTGATGGTGACATTAGGGCCTCTTGCCTTTTTCGAAGGCAGGGGTTCATCAGGTGATCTGATTCTTTTGACTTTATTAGCCGTTAACACAGCTGAATTTGTGGCTCTTTCAGCCGGCTGATTGGCCTTAGAAGCAACTATGACGCCTTTAGCCCAGTCTTCGGCTTTATGGTATGAATCATTTCAACCACCTCCCAATACCACTATTTCCATTTTTCACTACAGCCGATAATTACCATAGGTGCGTCAATTTTAATGTTTTCCAAGTCGATATGGCCTGTAGAGTAATTCCACGTTCCCGCATTGGCAAACCCGAAATTAATTTAATTTTCCTCGGGCTCCATTGTGTGTGTTTTTATTGTATTGTTTAAACAATTCACCCCAGGTTGTTTTATTGCACTTTGAACATTTGAGACATCCGGAAGAAGAGACAGAATAAAATCTATAAATCTGTGACATAATACATATATTAACTCAATCGATTTGCGTTTTTTGTTAATTGCTCCCACCTCTTGTACCCTGGTGGTGGCCTACACTGAGGGAAAAAAGACGTTGCAAAATAAACACCGTTTGGTACCAATTTATAAACGTAACGTGCATGAAAAAGCGCCACCGATTCGTTCATTAATTATCAACGAAACGGGGGTGATTTTTTGACCGGCGTTGCGTTATGTATTGTCGCCGTAAGATTGATGATTATTTGTTCGGCTTTGTGTTGTTCATTGGATTTGTTATTGTCTGTTCTTAGAAGAAGAAACCACGAGGATTTATAAAGACGTGAAAAATTAAAATTAATGACGAAGAAATAGAATTTAATGACCTGTTTGATATTGTGGATGATTCTCTGGGCTATGGAATGAAAAGGATAAGGTGATTGCAAAATCCAGTGACATCTTCCTATTGCAGACATTTCTAGAATCAATAGAAATGGTGTCGGCCTACGAATATTTAACAACCTAAGCTTATAAAAATTTCAATTTTAGAAGTTAATAATGAGTGTGTATGTTTTTTATAGAGCACAGGAATTAAATTTTGCAGTACATAAAGGCGAATGATATGAAGGAGACTGCCACCATTAGGGTTACGAGCTGAATTCCGAGAAAAAAACAGAGGTAATTCTGTGTTGCTGCACATTCCAATGTTTTTTGTTTAGACGTGATTTGCTTAGTGATAAATATGCAAATTTGCAATTATATGTTTGTTGTGTTCACGTTTTATTTACTTATAACATTAATAAATGTATTGAAACGTTAATGCTGTATAAATAGTTTTAAATGGGGAGGGGGTGTGATTTAGAATGGAAAGTTATCCCAGCGCGTGCTTTATTCGTCCTCAGCAAGTGCTTTAGTCGCCCCCCGCACGTTCTATAGTTGTCCCCAATACTTGATTTAAGTTATCCCCAGTTGGTATTCATTTTGCAACGAAGCGTTGTTGATTTTTGATGCTTTATTCATGCACCGCCTTGCTTGAATTCGTAACATACGGGGTTGGTTCATTATCATAAACGAATTTGCAAAGATTAAGCACGTATGTGCTTTGTTTTTCGCTGGGTGTAAGTGAGAATTTGGCACGTAAATATTTTCGTCAAATTGTCTCAAAAATAATAATAATAGATTTGTCTATTTTAGGCAAATTCCTTGAAATATCTTTAAGAAAATACTCACTGTAGTTACGCTGTGTGCACTGTATTAGTATGTGTTGATTAAGATCTTTTTCCTGAAATTTTTGTAGAAAACCGCAATTTTAAATAAATTTTCTAGAGCAGGCTTCTCACCCGCAATTTTTTAATGCCGTACCATGACTTTTTAATGCCGTACCAAGACTTTTTAATGCTGTACCATGACTTTTTAATGCCGTACCATGACCTTTTAATGCCGTACCGTAACTTTTTAATGCCGTACCATGACTTTTTAATGCCGTACCGTGACTTTTTAATGCCGTACCATGACTTTTTAATGTCGCACCATGACTTTTGCCCACCGTGACTTTTTAATGCCGCACCGTGACTTTTTAATGCCGTACCATGACTTTTTAATGCCGTACCATGACTTTTGCCCACCGTGACTTTTTAATACCGTACCGTGACTTTTTAATACCGTACCATGACTTTTTAATGCCGTACCGTGACTTTTTAATGCCGCACCATGACTTTTGCCCACCGTGACTTTTTAATGCCGTACCATGACTTTTTAATGCCGTACCATGACTTTTTATTGCCGTACCGTGACTTTTTAATGCCGTACCATGACTTTTTAATGCCGTACCATGACTTTTAAATGCCGTACCGTAACTTTTTAATGCCGTACTATGACTTTTTAATGCCGTACCGTGACTTTTTAATAACCTTTGGTTTTGGCGCCAAAACCAAACAGTTTGCAAAATACATATCTCGCATTTATTTTTTTATTTTTATTTTCTTTTATTCCATTTATTTATTTATTTATATATTTATTTATTTATTCCCCTTTTGGTACCCCCCAGATAAGCAAAGTATCAGCTTGTTCTGTTAGAACATACTTCATCTAACAATCTCCAACTAATAAATCCATACACATATATTTACCAAAAGCACGAAATATTTACTTAACGTTTGTATTTAACTACTGCGCCGCCGAAAGAAAAAATTAAATATAAAGCAGCTGATTAAGTCAAGTGCCCCAGCGCCGTTTCAAAGGAAATAATAGCGCCGACAAAGAAAACATCAACACTTAAATTAAATGTATGCTACAGAACAATTTCAATTGTATCGTACAATCATGTAAAACATTCCATGCATGTTTTTGAATTGGCTGAAAATTGTATGAGCTCAATGAAATGCAAAACTCCATGCATGTTTTCGAATTGGCTGAAAATTGTATAAGCTCAATGAAATGCCAAAAACATGTGTTCAATTGGCTAGAAAATGAAGATAAGAAAAATAATAAATCATCTTTCAATGTCAAAACGTTAGTCAATGATCCATCATCAAAAATTAAATTCTGAGAGCTCAATAATAAAATATAAACAATAAATAAACAAAATATGCGTTAAATCGCATAACAGAATTAGGAGTCCAAAAATGGAGCATGGTACAATTAATTAAATTGAAAAAGAACAAATTTAACACTAATGCCTGGTACACATGAGCAATTTTTTCGTACGTGAGAGATGCAGGCTTAAATGCTCTCTGCCTCTCTCCTGCAACTATTGACACTTGCTTGGAAAAAATGCCTCGTGTAAAGCAGATCGTAGTAAAATATTGATTCCTTGATAACTTCTATAATTCTTCTCCGAAATTCCACGCATAGAATTGCTTTGTTAGTCGCTATCACCTTGTGAAAAATGGGCGAAGTTGCCGTTCCCCTTTGGTCAGCAGCTTATAACTTTAATACTATAGGGTGGGCCATTTATTTAAAATTTGAACTACCGATTACTTTGACTTGTTATTTGAGCCCGTTGGATTATTTTCTGTGGGGAGCCATTAAGGATAAATGTTACGCAAAGCATCCAGAGACAATTGAAGCGTTGAAACATGAAATCGAATTTGGCATTTAAGGATTCGACCCGGAACAATCGAAAATGTACTGAAAAATTGGATTGATCGGATGACTGCCGAGCCAGTCTTGATAGTCATATTAATGATATTGTGTTCCATTTCATTTAAATGACAAAGTTCAACATTTCCAATAAAACCAGAAATTTGAAAAAATTATCAGTTCTTTTCGATTTTTCAGTCGATTCAAATTTAAAATTTTAAATTGCCCTTCCTGTAGTACGCTCAAATACTTGAAATTTTGCACAGTGTAATGCTGCTATGGTATAACGAAACCTTGCCTAATGTCGATTTCTTTTCTGCAAAAAAGTGCAACATTTTCGTAGCCCTTTTTTCAAAGACTGGACTTTTTTATCCTATTTTGAAATAGGAGCTAAGTTTAATTCGTTTAATTCACCTCCACCTAAAAAGGGCAAATATTTTTCAGTATTTCGCGTCGACTGTGCAACATTTTTTTCAGAATCGAAATCATCATATCGCTCACACATTTCGAGAGTGACATAACTCAAATTTGAAAATTGCCAAGATGTGATACTTTAAGTCCGTATAAAAAGATAAGTAACATGAAATAAGATGTTGAAATACGCTTGAATAATCCGAAATATGATTGTTTACTAATAGACCAAATTTCGCTGAGATTAATTTATGAACATTTGCAAAATTCGAATTTTTGTAAGGCAACCTCAAAAATTTTAAATTTTGAGTTATGTCACTCTTGAAGTGAGTGGGCGGTATATTTACAATAACGGAATTTCTCGTGGGCAAAGGTATGTCCTGCTTCACACTCGGCAATTTTTTCCAAGCAAGTGTCATAGTTTAATGGAGAGAGGCAGGCGGAAATAGCTCTCTGCCTCTCTCACCAACAAACTTTGACACCTGCTTGGAAAAAATTGCCGAGTGTGAATCAGGACTAAATAAAATAAAAAAGGAGTGAGAGACAGGCGGCATTCAATTTATTGTGGCGTTCAATTTGTGACTGCGTTTTATTTGTAGCGGCGCAAAATGTAATTTTTTCTCGTTGAAATAATCGCCCATGTTCTGGAATTCACTTGTGGTGGTGAAGGGAGAAGTATTCACCGAGAGGTGTTCTGCAACTCACTTTCACCCCATTTCGTGCAATTTTTTCTCGCCATGTTTTCCATTGTGAGAGCGCTGTGAGTTCTCATTTTTTGGAAAGAATAATTATTGTAATCACAAATTAACTGTGCCGTGACAAAATTTGTAATGTTTACTTCTTAATTACAAGTTTCTGTACGATAAAATAATCAAATTAATTAATAAATTAGGTTTTATAAAATAAGTCCAAAATTGCAACCAACTTTTTTTCTTTTGTGATGTGAGTAAGTGAGTTCTTGGCAAATCAGCTGATTTGGTTTGACTTCGAAAAATCAGAGATGCAAGATGTTTGTTAGTTTGAAATACAACCATTTTAATGGAGTAACCTCAAGGTTATTTGCATCGGATAATTTAATTTTGGTACAGAAATGTTATTCCATTTTAAAAATTTACTAAATTTAACAAAAATATAAGTAAAATAATTAAAATGATCGTCAATTTGCCTATTATGAACCGTGTGGCAACGCTACTTCTGCAAAGTGTCAAATGTTTGACGTCTATTAAAACGTAACAAAAACAACAAACATAAAACAATTAACACCAACTTGACAAAACAAAAAAACATAAAACAAAAATTGGACGGAAAATAACCAAAGGATTTAGATTTTACAAGATGTAAGTATGCTGAGCTTTTTGCTGAAGCTAATTGTTCAAATTCATTGCATTACTATCCTACAGGTCCCCACGAATAAATAGTTCTCACAATGAGATTTTCGTCCAGTTCATGGAGTTACACCCAGACTTGGCCATGGGCTACTCAAAGATGGATAAAGCAGAGCAGGATAAACTGTGGTCAGACCTGGCAACAAACCTTAATTCATGCGGACCTCAAACAAGAACGGAACATTAAATCCAAGCTTACACATAACAAAAGGGAATGTCGGGCAACAGGTGGTGGCCAATATAATAAATATGTAATGACACCTTTGGAGGAACGTGTTGCTGTTTTGTGCGACCTTTATATGTGCGCGGATGGGATAAATAACACCCAGAAATTAGGTGGCCCCAATAAAGAAAATATTGACGCAGATGCACCATCTACATCGCATGCAAGTCGTATTAGGCCCAAAGAAACGTCAAGTGCAAAACCAGCAGAAAAACTTGCCACATCATCAGCTGCAAATACAGTGACTGCATCAAAGCGTGTACGCAGCCACTCTCCTGATTTCGGCAATATACCCGATTCGCCAATTGCCTCTCCCAACGTTGAGCCACCCGCACCAAAGAGAAAGAAACCATCGGACGTGGAGTACTTAATGGAGGAGGAAACGAAAAATTTTAAGTGTGTTTCGGGTGGTATTAGTGCAATAAAGGAAGTGATGGTTGCCAATAGTCATACATTAATAAGCATTGAAAATAAGCTAGATGAACTAGTCTCATTAAAAAAGGAGGAAATAAAAGAAAAGGCACCACATACAAATGGAGAAGCATTTGCTCACCCGAAATGAGCTGAAATTGAAGTCCATCGAGCTGGAACAATTGAAGATGGGACTTTAAATTGACAATATAGTTAATAAATACATATATATCTAATTGATCTCATAAAAGACTGCAGCAAATAAAAATTGTTTTGTATTTTTAGTTTATTCATTCTAAAGACTGTGTTTTATTGAACTATTGAACGTGCAATTACGTCTCTTACTCGTGTGCCATCGGTACCACTACTTAATTGTTCCACATCTTCAATGTTGTAATCGTCAGGTATCGGAACTTCCGCATCCATAGGTAAATTAAAATGCTTGCAAATATTGTGCAGTGCGCAGCACGCATTAATAATACTGCTTACTTTTGCTGGTTCGTAGTGGAGGGTAGCTTGTAGGCCTCGGAAACGAGATTTTATGTTGCCTATAGTCCTCTCAACAATGTTCCGTGCTGAGCAGTGTACTTTGTTGAATTTGTGTTCACTGTGTACAATTGGCGGCAGCATTTTTGAAGCACTGACTTCCGCCTGACTCATTTCCATATTAATCCATTGTGGACATATTTTGTCCTCAATAGCGTTTACCACTTTCCACATTATTTTGCACAATGTAGTCCTTCCCATGCTTATATTTATGTCGTTTGCTATAACACCTTGGAAAGCGCCTACCGCAAGAAATCTCAAAGCTGCCGCCAATTGTATTTTTTGTGGTATTGAGCCTGTGCTAATGTAGGGTGCAATTTGATCAAGGATCATTGAAAATCCGTCTTTATTAAGCCGGTAAAAAGCTATGAAACATTTAAAGGCATAAATTATTATGTTAAACAGATTAACGACACTTAACTTACCTCGAATTTGGAATATCCATTGGATTTGAGTAGTCACGCAAGTGCCGCCTTTTGATACGTTCCTCAAGAACTGCATAAATCCCTAATGGCTAAGAGAAAAGCTATTGGCACATTTTTTATTGTGTTTTTGTATAAAATATGATTAATAAATCATTAGATTTTCTTTTTTTAATTTCTTGTCGGATTCTTCGCGAGAATAAATTGTTTTGTTTACGTTTTTGTCTGCAAATTATGGCTTTGCAGACAAAAACATATGTTTCGATTTTTTTGAGCAGAAGTTCGAAAAAGAGAATTCACGTGAGAACCAGAACACCTCTCCATTTGTTGGGTGAAGTGAATTTGTGAAGTGAATTGAATATTTGGCGAGAGCCAGAACAGGGCTGAATAAGTACCACAAATGAAAAAATTTCACTAATTTTTTTACAACTTTTTTATTATATGGGATTTCAGGGTGAAACGGGAACATAGTACCATGTTTTAAATAGCAGTTTAAAGGCCCACTGAAATTTCTTTCAGATATTAACGATCGATAGATCTCTAAGAGCATATTTCAACGATATATTATATATTTTCTAGTGGCTGGACCTGGTTCACAAGATGTGTTATGAAAGTTCAGATATATATTACGGCCTACAACCTGTTATGTGGGTTTTGAACTAAACCTCCAGGTATTATTCCCTATTTACAGGGGCTGAATGTTCAGAATATTATCGGCGTTTTGTTGGAAAGAGAGGCAGTCGGAAAAGGGAAAATCTGTCCCGTACTCGGGCGCAACGTTTTGCTGTTTTCATTTGCACTTTGAAGCAACAACAATTAACAAAGAATAGCCGAAACAAAATTACGTCGTGTTAACGCAGAGGCAAGTTTAAAAGAGAATTAGCGGAGAATCTGCTGAAAAAAATATCCTCGTGTAAAGCGGACTTAATACATACTTTCTTGACGCAGTGCTCCGCCGGATATTAAAAATACTGTTCTCGCTCTTGACATCGGTAAAACATTTCCCGAACCCTGACAACCCCAACATCAGAAAAATGCATCTGGTTCTTTTGTCGCTTCGAGGAACACAATAACAAATGACACAAAATAAATGACTAAGAGAGAGAGAGAGAACTCAGGTAGAATAAAAAAACATAATAACAACGTCGAAACGAAGACAATAACAAAACAAAGCTATTTAAAAACTGCATCACTGAAGAGGAATATATGAATCCATAAATCCTTGAACATCAACGCAGATATGGTGACGTCGAAAGGTAACAAAATGTTTTTGCCATTGAATTTAACTGAATATGTACATCAGAACTCCTTTTATTAGAAATTTGCCAAATACAAGAGGCTCATATATTGGATCTAAATGACGATTGCTTGGAAATGATTATCAGGCGCTTAAATATAATTCAACAGTATCAGATATCAAAATTGCACACTCGCTTCAAACAAATCATAAAATCACTGTGGCGATGCAAATTATCCCAAGTGGCCATACATCCTGAACTTCTGGAAAACATAGATGACGCAACATTTGTGGCCTTTATGCAGGAGATTGCCTTACATATGAACAGTCTGCTGATTAGACACTGTGATATTAAATATTTGCGATTGCTAAGCGATCAGGTGTTCACTCAGACCCTTACGTTCAGTTGGATGGGTTTATCACCGGCTGTGGTTGGGGCTGGAGAAGAGGAATTGGAAGAGTTTGGTGTTGGTGGTAGCGGTGGCGGTGGCGGTGGTGGTGGTGGTTCCCAGGAACACCAGTTCTTGGATGAAGATGTCAGTATGCTGATAAGGATATTTCCAAATTTAAAAATTCTAAAGCTAAGAGCTTGTCAAATAACTGGGAAATATTTGTCGCAGTTGACGCCTTTGAAACAATTGTCCTTGGATGAGTGCCAATGTCTGGAATCAGACAACTTCCAAGAAGTATTTCAGGAATTGAAATTGCGCAAGTTCGACATAATGGAAGACTGTGATGAAATCAACTGCTGCGATCTGATCGAGCTGAAGAAGTGCCCCACTCTGGAGCATATAAAGATTGCGGATTATCATTTGTGTTTTGACACGGACATAGTCAATGACATCTTACGTATGCCCCACCTGAAGAAATTGTCAATTTACTCCAAGAATTTTGTCTTTGACGTCTTGGAGAGAATCTCAAGAACAAACCTCAAACAAATCGAAGCATTCAAATTCAATGGTGTCTTGCATAATTTTGAGAGATTTTTCCGTGAACTGAATCAAATGAAGCTATTGAAAAAGTTGTCCTTCTACGAATGTCGTGGCTATGACATTGAGGGCATACGTGACCACATGCTTGTGCAGATCAGTAAGCAATTCTCCGATTTGGAAGAGATTCATTTATGCTCTTGTGACTTGGAAAGTGAAAGAGGAGTTTTGAGTTTCGTTCAAAATTGTCCCAAATTAAAATTGATCAATTTGACCAGTTGCCGAAAGGGTATTACAGAATCGGTGATATGGCGTTGTATCGAAATGATGAAAAAACAGAAATGGCGAACAAATATGCTGGAAATGTGGCTAAAGGATACCGATATTGATAGAGTTATAATGGAGGTAAGTTTGAACGACTTCAAAGTTTGTACCGGCAATGATTCGCCAAACTTAGTTATTGTTCGAAGATGGGCCATATCTCTGGTACCTCTTATAATATATTCTACAATTTGACAAATAGTACTAGTTTCATTGTCACAATTAGATCGAGGAAAGAAACGTTTTTTCCTTTTCTCGACTTTTTAGGACTCCACCCAAACAACGGTCATAATCGTACCAATAATACATTTGAAAAACACCATGATATAAATGGGAATATTTGGGAAGCCCCTTCTGTTAAATCTAAACTAATTGACAAATTCATAGTAAAATAATTTACGTGTTTATTATCTCGTGGTCTTTATATTCGGTATTGTAGATTACTTGTACAACGAATATAGAAAGAATAAGGAAAACATTTCCACCCATTCTGGCAGTTTTTCTAAAATAATATTTTTATACCCTCCTCCATAGTATGGGGGGTATATTCACTTTGTCACTCCGTTTGTAATACCTCTAAATATTGATCTGAGACCCCATAAAGTATATATATTCTTAATCGCCGTAAAATTCTAAGACGATTTAGCCATGTTCGTCTGTCCGTCCGTCTGTTGTAATCACGCTACATTCTGTAAAAATAGAGCTAGGTTGATAAAATTTGGTATAAATATTTCTTATTGTTGCAGGTTGTTTGGGATTGCAAATGGGCCATATCGGTCAATGTTTTGATATAGCCCCCATATATAGCATATAATTTGTTGTGCTTCCTACTGTTCTCATCTACTATATTTTTTTGTGTTTTTCGGTTTTATTTTCTTTAGGTTTGAGTTATTTTGTGAGGTCACATGCTATCCATGGTGGAGGGTATATAAGATTCGGCATGGACGAACTTAACGCTTTTCCATTTTTAGTAATGGCGTAGTTTCTACTTGTTTATTTTCCCATGGATTTCCTTTCCAAAGGAACATTACAAATCATATCTGAAGAATTGCAGATATGCGGCTCGTAGACCCATTAGATAAGCTAAAAGAGCTGAAGACATTCTTCTGTTTTCTGGGATTAATTACAATTACATCTGGTGCTACCATATGAAGTAATTATGGCGTTTATATTAATCCCGTCGACTTGAATGATTACTTTGTTGCTGTGCCGCATATTTCTGTATGTAGTTCTAATTACATATGCACATATTTGATATTTGGTGCTGTATTAAAATTATAGAAAATGAGATTTTGAAGCCAAATGCGTCTGCTGCGCATCATTGACCTCAAAAATAATGAATAATAAGATATGTCATCCCGGAGCGAGTAAGTTGTCAGTTACGAACGAATATATATTTCAACGAGTAGGACTTCAAAGAGTGAGGTTTTCCGCGGATTTCGGAACAATTAAAAAATTAATATTAATTGATTAGTACAAAGAGAGTTCTAACTATGTTCGCGGAAAAGTGTTTTTTCGCGTCTGACATTTCATTCCTATTAGTTCGTAACTGATAGATTTTGACGTTTCGTCCGGATCTGTCTAATTTAAGGTCTGTGATTGACCTATGGTATACATTTTAATGTTGCTTTGCTATATTGTCTTATGTATTTTTACGAATGCTATATAATTTTTTATTTGATTTCCAAATTGCTTATAATTTAAAAACCGCCAAACTCAATAATTTGTAGTATGTACTTTTCCTGCAGATTTTTATCCGCTGATTACTTCTGTACTCAATTCAAATGTTTGCAAAATGCATACATTAAGAGAAAACCACGGAAGAAAATTTTGAATTTGATGTGTTTTGCAAGCCCGCGAAACACTCATAGACATTCTAAATCGAAGTTTAAGGTGATGAGTTTTTACTTCATAAAGTATATTGCATATTAGTTGAAAGCAATGACGTCATTATAGCGAAAATCTAAGGCGGAATGAAATTGGGCCCCAGGAAAATACACCCCACTATTTTTATGAATACGGGCCCCAAAAAATAACATATCAAACAACAACAATTTTATTTGGGGCTTAATTTCATTTTTTTACTGCTTTTTGGGGTTTACTTTCATTTCTTGTCTGCTTTTTGGGGCTTATTTTCATCTATTCATTTAGAAACAGGGTAGGCTACGCATAAAAGATGTGCTCCACGTTACCAACTTTGGACCCTGCCATAGGAGAAAGTCTTAAACAGAGATTTATAATTAGAAAATATGTTTGTATACGTGTATTAATGCGTACGCCCCAGATTTAGGAAGAGAAAATTTCTTAGTTTATTTGGTGTTTATTGTCATTTCATGCTGTTTTCTTGATTGGAGTGTGGCGGAATGAAATTGGGCCCCATGAAATTACACCCCAATATTTTTATGAATATGGGCCCAAAAAATAACATATCAAACAACAACAATTTTATTTGGGACTTATTTTCATTTTTTGTCTGCTTTTTGGGGTTTCATTTCATTTTTTTTGCGGCTTATTTTCATCTATAAATTTAGAAACAGGAGAGGCTACGCATAAATGATTTGCTCCACGTTGCCAACTTTGGATCCTGTCCATAGGAGAAAGTCTTAAACAGAGGCCGAAGGCCGACCGCGCAGGGGAAGATTTATAATTAAAAAATAGGTTCGTATAGGTGTATTATTACATACTCCACAGATTTACGAAGATAAACTTTCTTAGTTTTTTTTGGGTTTATTTTCATTTCATACTATTTTCTTAATTGGGGTGTAATTTCCTAAATCAGTTATTGTAACGAAAATAGGCCCCAAATATGGGGTTCATATTCATTTTCAATTTGGGGTGCATTTTCTTGGGGCCCAAATTCCGGCCGCCAAAATCGAATGCTTTTGGTTGCAGAATCCTAAAATATTGAACATGAGCAACACACACAGTATGTGAGTTTGTAGCGTTCTCGCCTACGGATTTGGGAGGGCGGCCCGAAGTTGGACCCCAAGAAAATGCACCCCAAATTGAAAATGAAAGTGCGCCCCAAATTTGGGGCCTATTTTCGTTACAAAAACTGATTTAGGAAATTACACCCCAATCAAGAAAACAGCATGAAATGAAAATAAACCCAAAAAAACTATGAAATGTTCTCTTCTTTAATCTGGGGAGTGCGAAACAATACACGTATACAAACCTTTTTTCTAATTATAAATTTTTTCCTGTGCGGTCGGCCTACGGCCTGCGGCCTTCGGCCTCTGTTTCTGACTTTCTCCTATGGACAGGATCCAAAGTTGGCAACGTGGAGCAAATCTTTTATGCCTAGCCTCCCCTGTTTCTAAATTAATAGATGCAAATAAGCCCCAAAAAGCAGACAAGAAATGAATGTATACCCCAAAAAGCAGACAAAAAATGAAATTAAGCCCCAAATAAAATTGTTGTTGTTTGATAAGTTATTTTTTGGGGCCCATGTTCATAAAAATATTGGGGTGTATTTTCCTGGGGCCCAATTTCATTCCGCCATTTGGGAGTGGTGGGTTTGATTCCTACCAGAGGCTCTGGTCTGCCGCTACAAAAATATAACAAGCAACATGGTCTTTGTCACCCGGCTTTTCCCTGGACTTTAATTCATATAAATAAATAAATGTCTAACATTACAAAAGGCGCTATAACACGAGAAAATTAATTAAATTTTAAAATCGATAAATACTTAGAGTTACAGTTTTATTCTGAATGGCGAGTTTTATTCAAACGTTGAATGCATTTTTAATGCACATGAGAAAAACATATGAGAAAAACAAGTTTATCTACAAAACGTCTTAACTATTAACCTTGATATGGGTATCGCAGAATAGGTAGAAAACCCTATGTTCAAAATACTTTAAAACTTGTGCAAAATACATTGCAAAAAGAATTTTTATGGAATACCAAACATTGCAAATAATCTCGAAATGCAATTTGTTGAAAGAGAACGATTTGGGTAACGCAGAAGCCCTATGTTCAACAACTTTAAAATATTTTTATGGAGTACCCAAAATTCGAAATATAAAAACATTGCAAATATCGCGGACGTTACAAATGGTCATATTTAAAGGAAATTGTGTTACAGTTCTAAATTTCCGCGTTTTTCTTTACAAATCAAAGCTATTTAGTTTGTTTTGAGCAAAAGTACTGTTTTGCGGTAACGCAGCGCGAAAGGAAGCAGATCCAATTTTGATCTATTCATAGTCGAATAGAGGGGATGATTCTGAACAAAACCTCATTAGTCGTTTTTTGGCGTGAATCTAAGCCAACCTACTATCCCTTGGGACCAGTCTATGAAGCCGACGCGGCGCAAATCGGCGGCGCGCTGCAGCCGGCCATTTTTTCCATCCGTCGCCACCGCCAATTTTAGCGGCTCACATCGGCTAAAACTCATCCGCCGAACTTTATTTGGTGAGTCGAAAAGATTTACTTTATGCAACCATGGAAATTAAGAAAGTGACTAATAAGTAATACAATATCGTCAGAACTTTTAATGAAGTTGATTTTTGCGTAAACGTTTATAAAAAGTTTCTAAATGGATCTCGCTATCATTTATTTAAAAATATCCAAAAACTGTATGGGATTTTAAATTTAAAAATGCGTTTTTGGTTTTTGCGGAAATTACAATAGCTCTCGAGCGGCTGATCCAATTTTTACAAAGTCTACGTTGTTTTAAACAGAACACAACAGGCCATATGTCATTCACAATAAATTCTCTTTCAATTTTCGACATTACATCAAAACTTTTATTACTTTTCTAAAATGTTCGTGTTAATTTTAGATTTCTTCATCTAATTGAAAATATCTCAAAGCTCCATCTTTGCCTGAGAGTGACGTTCGTGCTTCCATTACTTTTCTAAAATGTTCGTGTTAATTTTAGGTTTAGGTTTAGGTTAGTGTGGCAGCCGTATTTTTTATACAAGCTCACATAGACCAGTTTAGGTCCCTAGTGTTACCACGGGCTGAAATGCCCCTCATTTTAAGTTTCTTCATCTAATTGAAAATAATTGAAAATCTAATTGATAATAATCTTAAAGCCATCGTTTGTTGGAACTATCGGCTCAGCCGATCAGCCGCCGCTGCCGATCGGTATTTTTCCATGCGCCGCCGCCACCGATAATTTTGGTCGGCTTCATTGCCTGCTTGGGACACACTGTGCCTACAACACATAGAACCAATTTACACAGAGCAATAGGAAGAATAGGAATGAATTGTAACAAGCAAAAAAACAGTATTCCGCGAACATTGATTGAACTTTTTTTGCGCTTATCGATTAATATTAATTTTTTTAATTGTAATAATTACAAAAAATTCGGGGAAAACGGTCTGAAAATCCGCGAAAAACCCCACTCGTTGGAATCAAATTCCTATTCGTTCGTAACTGACAATTAATCGCTACAGGAAGGAAAGTCTTCTTAAATTATATTGTCTTTGGCAGGGACAAGTTGCACCGTGTAAATTGGGTCATAGGAGTTTTTGTCGGAGAATTACTATATAGGGATACACATAGTAGTTTTAGGTAACTTCGGAACCGGCGAAGATAGCGCAAAATGCTTTGGTGAGTAGTCGTATGACCGCTAGGACATTATAATTCGACAATAAAAATATTCGAAAAATTACACTCGGCGCACCGTACTTACAACTTCCACTAAACATAGAAAATTTTATTTTTTTATTACAGAAATTCGCGTATAATGGATCTATTCAAATTTTTTTGTTTGTAGCAATATGTCTACAAAAATTTTCCGAAGCTTAGATAATGCGACAATGAAACAGATTTTTTGCTCTCCTGAAAAGTTGGGTTTTTTAATATAGCAGCATTTGGATATAAGCCATCGATATATATTACAAATATTACTTTCAGTTTTAAGAACATTGATCAAAGTAAGCATTAAAATGGTAGTATTTAGAAGTACGTTGTATATGCAGCGGGTATCGGTATGATGTCTATTAAGTTTATAGAATTAGTTTATCCATTTATTTGCAATGTCGTGATGGTTGGCAATTTGGAACCAACCTTTGTATTTAGACGTTTTATCGTTCAAAAGAAAAAACCGAGGTCTACTAAAGAAGTAAGACTTTTTATAGACATCTGGTATACTTATGATGATTTCGATTGTGAAAACAAAGTTTACCTCGTCGACGTGAAATACAAACAAATATTTGCCTCTTTTTATGTCGAACTGATGAATTAAAAATTGCTCATTTTTCAGAATTCCAAAATGTGGTATAAAAGTCCAGTTTAAGGAAAAGGGCAACGAAAATGTTGCACTTTTTTACAGAAATGAAATCACCATTAGACTTAATAACATCGTATAATAAAGTTGATCATAACATTCTCTCTCAGTTCAGTTTCTGATACTCTTCGTAAGCAGGTATCAGAATTTAGTATTAATTTAAGTAAGACAAAAGCGTTATTGTTTAACAACTCCAGGAGTGCTGATGTTGGTAATGTTTGTTTAAATTCTATGTCTGTTGAAATTGTTGATGAGATGAAATGTTTGGGTGTAGTAGTTGATAGTAGACTTGATTTTAATTCTCACATTGACATGCTTCTTGCGCGTGTTAGATTTCAACTTCGTAGATTATATTGTCTTGATTCTTATTTACCATTTTATATTAGGCAACGTGTAGCGTCGTCTTTACTTATGTCTCACATTAATTATTGTCTGGAAGTTATATCTGGTGCTTCCGCTGTTCAATTGTCCAGAATTGAGCGAATTGTTAGCTCTATTGTTCGTTTCGTGTATAATCTGCGGCGATAGGATCATATATTTTCTTATGTTGTTCAATTTTTGGGCTTGCCCTTCAGAAAATATGTTGATTTACGTATCCTTCAATGTTTCTATAAAACGTTTACTTCCAGTGGTTCACCCTCACTACGTTGTATGTTTCATTTTTGTAGATCCTCCCGCAATACTCAAATTTTGCTTCCACGATTTATATCGACAGTTGGCGAAAGATCGTTTGTGGTAAGGGTAGCTGGTAGCTAGGATTTGGAACCACTTACCGATGGATTTGAGGAACTTCTCATTTACTCCACGTGTATTCAGATGTAAAATTATTGAATTATTGGCAGGTAGCCTCTAATACGCTTGTGTTATCTACTTCTTACAGGGTCAATTATTTTAAAATCTCAATTTGTTTTGCTTCAATGGCTGGGGAGCCATAGTTTTAATATTACTTTAGCTTCTTTTTCTGAATGTCATATAATACCATAACATTGTATTCTGCGTGCTACACTTTTGGTGCTACTTTTACTCGGTAATTTTCGAGTAAAATCTAGCTTAGAAATTCAATTTTATTTTAACTCTCTCTCTTTTCCCCCTGCTCTTGCTAGTATGGATTTTTTTACTAGTAAAATGTATGGGATGAACTTGCGCTACATAGCCTCGAGAGTGTTGTGTTATTTTGTTGCATTTAGATAAATATCTTTAGGCTATTTTTTAGTTTTAGTTTTATTATTTTTACTATATGTGTATAACACATCGATTTGTGTGTAGCTATATCTTGTTAAGCTTAACGCTTGTTTTATCTGTCAATTGTATCGCTTGATGAGTGATTTCTTGAGTGTAGTACCTAATTATTTAATCGATTAGTATAAAGTTAATATAAGAATTTTGGCCATATTGGCTTGTTTATATTACTATAATTAAATAAATGAAAATGAAATTAAAAAAACAGTCAAACCTTAAAACCCAAATCGAAACGAAGCTTCAAATATCCCATAACTTTTATGAATTTACAAATTTTTTTTGTTTTCTCTCTTCCCGAAAACCAGAGAGCCTAATCGTACATTAAGGTATCGATATATAAAAGCGTTAACTAATTTATGTTTTCTATTTTATTCCACCCAATTTTAGGATCCACGTTATATGTACAACAATCGTTTTCTTAATCTGGATTTCAAACAATCTATACAAGACTCAAATCCTCCGGGAGTACTTAAATTTACTTTTACCACCTAAATTATATAATTAGATAATGTAAATAACAAATACACAAATAAAGACGGCTGCTGCAAAAAAGAGCCAAATGTAAACAAATACAAAACTAAATGCCGCATGTTTTCAAAGTATTTTCAACTCCAGTCGTTTCAAATTACCGCCACCAATCGCAAAAATATCGCGACAGTAGCGCACATGATAGCCTTTGAGTTCAAGCTCTTGGATGTTGGGAAAACAATTTTGCAGAACCCTCAAAGCTTCTCGACCATACCGCTCCGACTGATTACGATGCTGTTCAAATGGATCGATGCACTTCAAAATGGTAACCTTTGTGAAACGTAAATTTATTAATAACTCAAAGCGATGTTTCCTCAAATATTTGAGTGATAAGTCAACGGTTTGGACACTTAAGATCTGCATGAATTCCAAAAATTCAATGTCATCCAATATTTCCAAGTCGCTGTCCTCCATATGTACTGTACGTAAGCCCATATACCACAAACGATCGATAATTGTCTCCAAGCGCAAGTGCATTTTACGCATTACAAACTGTTCCACACGATTGAGCTGAAGACAAACCAATTCCAGGCAATCATCATTCAATGTCAACAAAGAATCTAAACGCAGACAAAGGAAGTGAAGAGATAGGGTCATTTTAAAATCATTTGAAATTATCGGGAGTTATTTCTCCGTTTCGCTGAGAATAAGAATAGCTAATAACCAACCAACCTTCTGACAGAATGTCCTCATTTGAAGTTGTAAAAGATGTCATTCCGGCCGCGCGAATGCAGAATCTGAATCTGTCGTCTGATAACAACAACTGTTTGCAGTTCCACTTCTGTTTATTGTTTTGTTTGGTTTTCTTCTTCGCCGTCTTATTCGTTGTCTCTCATAAATAATGTACATACATACAGTGACTTTAAAAAGTATTCGTCCACTTGAAAACGTTTCAAAGATAAGCGTGTTGAAATTTATCTCAGTATAATTTACGAATTGTTAATTTTATTCCAAAAAATTGTCTTCTAAATGATTGATTGACAAAAGTGATGTACTACAGTCACCCACCCCACTACTATAAAATCTGATTAGACCAGCAGAATCGAACACATTTATTTAGCTGTTACAACAACAACAAAAGCGTACGAATCTCTTATGTACGGCCTGTTTCTATATTTCTAACGAAAGTCTCTGCGAACGAAAACCAGTCACTCACTTTCGTCTGGAATTTGGTTTCTCTAAGGTTCGTTCGTTCTTTCGCCTGGCTTTGCGTCAATGACGTTAGCAATTTACCAATTTGAAAATAATGTAATTGCCAGATCAATAATTTCACAACTTCCGGTGTAAAAACGCACACATTTTTGTATGGTCGACCTTAGAAAATACTCCTCTGTATCCTTTACACTAGTTGTGGTCCTGTGAATTTTCAACCGTGTAAACACACACAATTTTTGTTTTGCAACGTTAGCAGAAAAGTCATTGCGAGATAATTTGCAGATTGTTATATGTGCGAAGTTTATGCATGTGACAACGGCGCCATTGCCAGAAAAACATTTTATTTGCAATCCTGCATATAAATATTTACAAAATAAAGGGTCCGCCATCTAACGTCTTTTTTTCAACTAGTGCTTATTTCGTGAATGGTAAAGCTGAGTATAGACGATTGCCAGATCGGCAAACGTTATCAACCCTGTTAAAGTGCTGCAAATATACGGACAATGACAGATTGTTAGGCAAAGGTGAATTGACAGTTCAGACCACAGACCTTAGATTGTATAGATGTGCCGTCCCCGAGCGAGTAAGTTATCAGTTACGAACGAATAAAAATTTCAACGAGTAGGACTTCAAAGAGTGATGTTTTACGAGGATTTCGGACCGATTTTACCGAATTTTTTGTAATTGTCACAATTAAAAAATTAATATCAATCGATTAGTGCAAAAAAAGTTCAAACTATGTTCGCGGAAACCTGTTTTTTCGCGTGTGACAATTCATTCCTATTCGTTCGTAACTGATAGATTTTGACGTTTCTGGCTGACGGCACATCTATACAATCTAAGGTCTGTGGTTCAGACGATTGCAAGAAAACATTACAATTTCATATATTTACAATATATTTTGTAAATATTTATATGCAGGATTGCCAATAAAAATAAATTATAGACAGTGTTGCAAATAAAATGTTTTTCTGGCAATGGCGCCGTTGTCACACGCATAAACTTCGCACATATAACAATCTGCAAATTATCTCGCAATGACTTTTTTGCTAACGTTGCAAAACAAAAATTGTATGTTCACACGGTTGTAAATTCACAGGGTTGAATTTTTCCGCCATTTTTGTGGCAATGTTGTCCGATCTGCAAATCGTGTGTACTTACCTTAACACTTAGCTCATGTCTGATTTGACAGATAATTAGTTTTATCCTTCCGCTGAACGAATATGGTTGTGTATACGCTTGAACAACGCTGGGAAATATTGCGACATTACTTTGAAAATCATGGTAATGTTGCAGTTTGCAGATCGCATTATCAGCCGCAGAGCTGATGTCGTTTGGCCACCTCGGATCTGCGATTTGACACCGTTGGACTATTATTTCTGGGGTGCCCTCAAAGATAAGTGTTACGCCGACAAGCCAGAGACAACGCTTTAAAGGACAATAATCGTGAAGCCATTGGTGAAATACATACAGCTGCATGGCAGGAAATGGCTACTGCATGGCCAGCCGAGGCAGCCATTTGAATGAAATTATTTTCCATTATTAACCGGAAGGATTGTACTTTCAAATAAAAAAAGAAATTTGAGAAAATATTCAGTAGTTTTTTTTATAGCATTTTCAAAAAAAAAAGTTATTTGGCGGACCCTTTATGTTGTAAATATATGAAATTGTAATGATTTCTTGCAATCGTCTGAACAATCTGTTATTGTCCGTATATTTGCAGCACTTTAACAGGGTTGATAACGTTTGTCGATCTGGCAATCGTCTATACTCAGCTAAAGTAGTTGTCTTCAGAATTTTCACTCTTGTATTTATATTTGACTGCTGGATTGTTGAAATTAATAATAACCGCCAGACCCACGATGTCGAACGCCTACATTCGCATGACATCTATGCGAAGATCAGCTGATTTGCGACATACAAAAATCATCAGAACGACAAAGCGAATGAAAACATACTGCCTGATGCCGGTTAGTTAGTCGCAAATCAGCTGTTTTATCGCATAGAAGTCAAGCGAACGTTAACGTTCGATATCGTGGGTCAGGGGGTAAATCTTTGGTTCAACAATTATTTATAAACAAATCAAGAACGTTGTTGAACTCAATCAATACTTTAGTCGTTGCCAGAAGAGTGCTCGTGGTTATTTCCCAAGAACGACGCTTCATTTTAGTTTCATCTTTTAAGAAGTGTGCATGAAAATTGAGATAATAGGCATGTTTTCGTTACAAGCTAGCAATTTTAGTTTAGCACTTTGCAACGAAAACAACTGACTTCCACTAACTGGCACATACACAATAAGTGGCGGATTTTCACTATCTGGTAGCAATGGTGTCATGAGTTGCGAAGAAAGAACAGTGCGAAACAGACAAAAAATCGTGAAAAGTATTTATAAAACATATATATACTAGGCATGTTTTCGTTACAAGCTAGCACTTTTAGTTTAGCACTTTGCAACGAAAACAACTGACTTCCACTAACTGGCACATAAGGAATATGTGGCGGATTTTCACTATCTGGTAGCAATGGTGTCATGAGTTGCGAAGAAAGAACAGTGCGAAACAGACAAAAAATACGTAAAAGTATTTATAAAACATATATTTACTATTCTATGTTCAATTGTTTACACATTTTTTGCAAATATTAAAATAATTTCCCATTTTTGTTCTTCTTCTTCCCGTTAATTCACAATAATTGATAAAATCTCTCCAAAAATGGGATGCCATATTGCTAAATATAGGGTGCCCAATCTGGCAACATCGTACTCGATTAAGACATGAACACAAGCACCAAACTTCATCGGGAACTAATAGTGCTTAAAAGTGCTTAGCTCCCCATACTAATTAAGCACTTATGGTGTAACGAAAACACGCCTACTATTCTATGTTCAATTGTTTACACTCTTTTTGCAAATATTAAAATAATTTCCTATTTTTGTTCTTCCCGTTAATTCACAATAATTAATAAAATCTCTCCAAAAATGGGATGCCATATTGCTAAATATAGGGTGCCCAATCTGGCAACATCATACTTGATTAAGACAGGAACACAAGCACCAAACTTCATCGGGAACTAATAGTGCTTAAAAGTGCTTAGTTCCCCATACAAATTAAGCACTTATGGTGTAACGAAAACACGCCTAATGACACCTGACGTAATTTTTTACGTTTCAGTTAGTCAAGTGGAACAAGTCGTAATAAATTTGTATATTTGTTGGGCACTTTCTGGTGAGTGCATCTCGCTTTTAGCTGAATGTGGGATCAAATCCATTGAAGTTTTATCGATTAGGAATTCACATGGCATCGATGAAATATTAACCAAAAGAGAATTGGTTGATAAAAATAAATTAAATTCCGGTATAAAATGCAGCAGTGGAGGACTGAAAACAAGGTATGTATCTTAATTACATTTATAAAAAATCTGTAGAGTAGCAACCTGCAATTGCTATTAACACTTAATTTAATAACTATTAAGTTATACGTATATCTAGAACTAGTTACTTTTTCTCGCTGTAGTAGCAATTCAAGTTATATACGTAAACCAATTTTTCTTTGAAGAATATTGTTATTTATCTTTAATTGGTCTACAGGTTTTAAATTGCATTAATAAAAATTAAATGAAAAGAAATGAAAATTAAACTCTTTATAATGTGTACCTAAATATTTCCCTTCTACAAATCTCAGCTTACTTTGCCTGTGTGTTGTGGCAGTGACAGAATATTGCAAAACATTGTTTCTGGTTGGTCGAAATTTACACAAGGCAATTTTTTCCAAGCAGGTGTCAAAATATGTAGGAGAGAGGCAGAGAGCTCCTTCCGCCTGCCCCTGTCTCCAACAAACTTTGACACTTGCTTGGGTAAAATTGCCGAGTGTGAATAAGAACTAACATCTTTTCGTGTGAATAAGAACTAACATCTTGAAATATAAAGTACGTAACTATTGTATCAACTGTATCGCAGTTATTTCAAATGCGGTTCGTTGTTGTTTCAGCAATTTAACATTTGAAACAAAAATTCTTACTTTTGGTTTTTAAATACTTTAATATTTATTCGTCCGCGTTCTTTAATCAAGATAAGCTAGTTAGTTACAAAAGTCGTTGGAATTAAATATATAACATTTTTTGGTATTACTACTTTTTTTCCGGTGAGTACTAAACCTGAAATTTGATCTCACTGATTTCTAGCAAAATGCTGGATGAAGTGTCATCATCTGTTGTTAGAAGGATTGATGTCCATTGCATTATTGCTGTAGTAGTACTCATTAATTTCAAATCTACCACTAAAACAGAGGAATAGAACGAAAGCTGTTATGTTTGTTTTTGTGAATAAAATGATTATAATTTGTTATGTTGTTTTCCCAACGTTTCGTCAGCTTTTTTCCAATGTCTTCAGGGGATATTTATTTCGAATTTCCTATCGACAAAGTTATAAACATAATTTTATTTTTTGTTTTAATAAGTTAATAAATCATATGCTTACAATTTGTTTACATATATGTTTTATTTAAATTTATCGTACTTTTAATGGGCGAGAGAAAAAGAACTACGGCGGCAGGCGATTGACTTAAGATGGTTCATACTTGAAACTAATTCCTATATGTAAATTTGGAATAACTTTTATTTATTTATTTATATATTTTTTTTATTTTATTTATTCCAATTCATAACCAAGCCATAAGGCCATATATGGATAAAAATACTACAAAATTCTTACATATATAAATTAAATTATTTAAAAATTAAAAATAAAGGAATTAAAAAACTACTCAAACTTTGAAAAATGCATGCTATTAATAAATAAGTACGGAATAAAATTAATTGAATTGAAAAACTACTCTAAAATCGTATAAGTAGAAAGTACTTTCGTATAAGTAGAAATAATAACAAGTGGACCGCAGTCCAAAAACAACGCTTATGCATCTGAAGAGTTTACCAACGAAACGTGTCGTTCATTGGTTGGTATTGGATTTCAAGGTAGTTTTCTAAATCACTTGACTATTCAAAATACCTTCATTCGCTTAGAAGGAACTCTTTGATCTTCAGCTCAACTCCACAGTCAGAAAACCATAAAATAAATTCGCCTATTTTTAAATTATTCCAATAAGCTAATACTTGTTGGAGTCACTGTGTAGAAGTTCGAGATGCGGACAACCGCGACCCGTCCTAATGTACGATTATAACGTCCCTTGAATATCACATATCATTTGAAAGCGTAAAAATATTAACTACATATATGAATATTGTCTGGAGTATCTTAAAAATAGCAAAATTGATGTTTATGAAAAAATTAAAGGAAACATAAGAAGTTATCTTATAGCGGTTCGTGTCTGAGTTCGAGGCAATCAATTGTATGTACATACATACGAAATATGTAGTTTAGAGCAGAGGGGCTCGACAAATAAGCTGTCGATATTCCCTATTCCCTCAGGGGTTTGTTTTAAAAAGATGAAAGGGCGTTGAGTTTTACTGGTGGATTTTTTCTTATAAATTGTGAGCGGTACATACATTTCTTTTGATAATAATATCGTATTTATAAAAAAAAATAAAATCGTATTTTGTATGTGAACATTTTCGTTTTTACGGAAAGAATTTTCCTTTGCGTGTACCAAAAAATGATTATCTGAATTGTCAACGCTCCTGTCTAAACGTGAGCAAAATTTAAATTGTTTCCATTTATATGCTTTTACCTTTCTTAATACACACTCGTAGACAAAAATACTCGAATTTAAAATTTTAGTTTAGTGAAAAAGGAACATATCATTCGCATAGATATCTCGATATCCACAAATAAAAAATATGATCACCTACACCAAAATGTTTATCGCAATCGCATACTGTATACGCAAATATTTTCTTAAAATATGTATGTTCTTGCTGTAGAGATCCTTTTTTCAATAGCCTTTTTTTTGACAGATCACGTGTGAGTCGTGTCATGCTGTCATGTTATTTTTGTTAAGTATTGTTTGGCATTTCATCATGGAAAGACTTACGCCTGAACAACGTTTACGCGTGTCATTCGCCAGTTACCAGTCGAAATGCTCGAACGAGTAATCGAAAATTGGACTCAACGGATGGACCGTCTGAGACGGAGCCGCGGCCAACATTTGATAGACATAATCTTCAAAAAATATATGCAAAGAATGTTCTTTCAAATGATAATAAACATTCCCCATTCCATTTTGTTTTTTTTATTAAAAAAGGAGGGAACCTCGAAATGGATCACGCTATATTTACTTTCAAATTTTCTGTGGGGTCCTGCATATTGCTTTACCACACATTGCAGACAAGACAATAGTGGAGATACCATAACCACGCCGACTGATCTGGACTACCACCCATGTTTACTTTGAGTTGTGGGGTAGTCTAGATAGAAAATAAAGGGTCCGCCATCTAACGTTTTTTTCCAACTAGTGCTTATTTCGTGAATGGTAACACTTAGCTCATGTCTGATTTAACAGATAATTAGTTTTATCCTTCCGCTGAACGAATATGGTTGTGTATACGCTTGAACTTTGAAAAATACGCTTGAATGCGATCGACTTACAGAAGATGCCGATTTTGCCAAAATAATCATCATTTCAGAAGAAGCTCATTTTGATTTTGGCTGGTATGTAAACAAGCAAAATTGTCGCATATGGGGCACAGAAAACCCGCACGCATACATTGAAAAGCCGATACACCCAAAACGAGTCACTGTTTGGTGCGGATTTTGGTCCAGAGGCATAATTGGGACATGAGCAAGGAGTGGCCGTTACAGTCAATGGCGATCGTTATCGGGCCATGTTGAACGAATTTTTGTTCACAAAAATTGATGAGGAGGATATTGGCAACATTTGGTTTCAACAGGACGGCGCTACGTGCCACACAGCCGAAGCTAAACTCGTTGTTTTGCGCCATGTTAAAAAAAAAAAAAGTTATTTGGCGGACCCTATATTTGTCTAGAAAAATAGTGAAATGTTATTAAAAATAGTATAATTTAGAACAGTACACAACATTTATTTTTTATAGAATATTTCCTCGAAATTTATTTTTTATGTTGTTTTTTTGTAGTATATAGTCGAATTTTGTAGAAATTTAATTTTTATAGAAAATTCCATTAAAATTTATTTTTTTATAGAAAATTCCATGGAAATTTAATTTTTATAGACAATTCCATTAAAATTTAATTTTTATAGAAAATTCAATTGAAATTTATTTTTATAGAAAATTTTATTGAAATTGTATTTTTAAGAAAATTTCATTGAAATTTAAATCGTAGAGAAAATTCTATTGAAATTTAATTTTTACAAAAAAATCCATTGAAATTTAATTTTTGCAGAAATAAATACCATTGAAAATTAATTTTTATTGAAAATTCCATCGGAATTTAATTGTTATAGAAAATTTCATTGAAATTTATTTTTTAAAGAAAATTTCATTCAAATCCAATTTTTACAGAAAATTTCATTGAAATTTATTTTTTATAGAAAATTTTGTCATAATTAAATTTTTATAGAAAATTTCACTGAAATTGAATTTTTATAGAAAAATTCCATTAAAATTTATTTTTTTAAAAAATTTAAAATTTATTTTTATAGAAAATTTCTTGAAATTTCATTTTTATAGAAAAATCCATTGAAATTCAATTTTTATAGAAAATTCCATTGACATTTAATTTTTATAGAAAATTTCGTCAATATTTATTTTTAAAGAAAATTTTTTCGAAATTTAATTTTTATTGAATTTTTTTTTCGAAATTTAATTTTTATAATTTTTATTTTAATTTAAATTCTATTGAAATTTAATTTTTATACAAAATTCCACTGAAATACATTGAAATTGAATTTTCATAGAAAATTCGATTGAAAATTAATTTTTATAGAAAATTCTATTAAAATTAAATTTTTATAGAAAATTATATTGAAATTTAATTTTTATAGAAATTCCATTGAAATTTAATTTTTATAGAAAATTTCGTCCAAATTTAATTTTTATGAAAAATTTTGTCGAAATTTAATTTTTATAGAAAATGTAATTAAAATTTAATTTTTATAGAAAATTCCATTGAAATTAAATTTTTATAGAAAATTCCATTGAAATATAATTTTTATAGAAAATTCCATAAAAATTTAATTTTTATAGAAAATTTCATTGAAATTTAATGTTTATCGAAAATTCCATTAAATTTAATTTGTATAGAAAATTCCATCAAAATTTAATTTGTACATATTTTGTTTTTATACTCAGGCTCAAGATCGTTATTGTTGTTTTCAGTATATGAAAACAACTTTGTTAAAAATTAAAGAAGAAGTAAGTGACATGTATGAAAGCAGATCGAATAAAACAAAAAAACAAAAACAAGAAAAAATTTAATTTGTATAGAAAAATCCATTAAAATGTAATTTGTATAGAAAATTCCATTAAAATTAAATTTTTATAGAAAATTCCATTAAAATTAAATTTTTATAGAAAATTCCTTGAAATTTAATTTTCATAGAAAATTTCTTTGAAATTTAATTTTTATAGAACATTTCGTCGAAATTTAATTTTGATGGAAAATTTCGCCGAAATTTAATTTTTATAGAAAATTTAATTCAAATTTAATTTTTATAGAAAATTTAATTCAAATTTAATTTTTATAGAAAATTTAATTCAAATTTAATTTTTATAGAAAATACCATTGAACTTGAATTTTTATAGAAAAATTCCATTGAATTTCCATAAAATTTAAGTTTTATAGGAAATTTTATTGAAATTAAAATTTTATAGAAAATTCCATTGAAATTTAATGTTTATACACCCAGGGAAATAATTGGTTGGAGTTCGATTGTAACAATAAAAAAATATATTGCCTACACCGTCTGTCGGTTGTATTTATATATAATTAGTTGAAACAACAATAATAACATGGATACGATCAAATGAAAATGCTTGCAACTAAATCGTTGGTTGTATCAATCGAATTAAGATAGTTTTTTTCATTGACAGCCGGTTAGTTGTGGTAACCAATTTTAAATTTTCATTATAGTACCATATGATCGATTTTTGGTTGTGACAACCAATGTTTTATTGTTGACAACAGAAATTGTATCAATAGACCAAAGATTATTATTGCAACGAATAATTGGTTACCACAACAGAAAAAATATTAATAAATAATCGTTAATTGGTTATCCCAATTATTTCACAAATTTAGAATATTGTTTTGTATTTTGGGAAATACAACCGAAAGATTGGTTGCTGTTCTTTTGCTGATACATGACGAATAAAATTACTCGACATAAAAAAATCTTCAACATTTTGTGCAAGAACGGTATAGGTTAATCACAAATAATCTCGTGTGGATAATAATGTGTGGAATGCAGAATATGTTGTGCATAATTTTTTTTTTACATAAATAAAAAATAAAAGCAACAATCATGAAATTTAAAGCACAGGGTTAAGCGATATTTGTATACAAGTTTTGTGTTTTTTTCGTGTACTAAAATGTGTGACAAATATTTCCACATCTCAAAATAGTGATGAATTTGTAATATGGGATTTTTAATTTTGTTATGAATTGCTTTGTTTTTTGTTCAATAAATAAAATAAAAACTAATGAAAACTGTTCTTAATTAATTGTCGGTAGTATATGACTGACAAATTGACAGAACAATCAATTTTTTAAAACAGTTGGTTGTGGCAACTACAACAGATAATTTAAGCCGCCATTTTCGTAGTTGGCGCAACCAAATATGATTGTTGTCAATATGGAAGCAGAAGTTTACCACAACCAAAATATTGGTTGTCCTGATGGAATCGCATGATAGTAGACAGAACTACCAAAATTCGGTTGAGGCAACCAAAATGTATTCTGTGAGTAGAAAATTTCATTCATAGAAAATTGCATTGAAATTATTTTTTTATCGAAAATTTGTTTTTGTTGTTTTGTTATTCAATATTCCAGCGAAATTTAATACTCTTGAGTTTGGAATTTCTTTTAGAAAATTTCGTTGAATTTTCTCGAGGTGCATTTTTATAGAAAATTTCGTATCGATTTGTCGCCTACGGTTGCCTTGCGGATTCCATTCGATGGCATTTCGGGTTATGTCGTTTATTGGCCTTCGTAGAATGTGGCCGATCCAGTTCCACTTACTTTTCTTTATTTCTCTGACAATCGGAAGTTGGCTTGTTTCGGCCCATAAACTGTTGTTTGAGATTATACTTGGCCAGAAGATACGCATTATTCTTCGGAGGCACTGATTAGCAAACACCTGCAATTTGTGGATAGCTCGTGGTGCAGCGTTCCAGGTTTCGCAGCCATATAATAGGACTGATTTTACGTTTGTGTCGAAAACCTTTGGTTTTACTCGGCGGGATAGGGCTGGGTCGCTCCAAACGGATTTCTGATTTCTGCGATTAAGATTAGAATAGGCCAGCAAAATGTGAGACAAGAAAGTAATCTAATTGCAATTACTTATAATGTTTTTATTTTTGACAATTCAAATAGCATATTTGAAGGGATATCTATGGGAAAATAAAGATACTACAGCTATTCTGCAATGGATTTACACATGAATACGCCTAAATTTGTAAAAAAAAAATAATTTTAAAAAATTGAAGAATGTTTTAGGAAATGTTTAAAATCTCTATCTTAAAATAATGAATTATAATGTTTGGATATTGCACAAAACTGTCATAATTTTGTCATTTTTAATCTCGTCTCATCTGAAAGATTGCTACGGCATCCCGGGGGAGCCGCGACTTCCTGGTTGGGAAGGCCTGGTGTAGACGATCCGAATTTCTAAACGGTGTTTGACAATATCTCTTCTTTTTGTGGTATGTGGTTAATTCGTTCATATGTTCAAAGAAATGGAAAAGTGAGCGCGAATAAATTTCCCACATGATTTAACATGGAATACTCGTATGTGACTTAACTGTACTGTGCAGAACCTGCAAATCTATTAGTGAGTGACATCAAATAAAATCACTTTACTCGAAAAGAAAATGGTAAATAGTTATTGCGAGTTATGTGAAATGTAATTCATGTAATGGTGATTCGCACTGACCAAACTGTAGTGTATCTTTTAATTGTTTTATACAATTGATTGATTGGTTCACATATACAAAGTGAGGAATTGTGTAAATCGGACAAATTGCAATTTAGCAGAACATGATTATATTATTTGTGTTAAATAAATAATAGTTCCGACCGCAATTAAAGGCAAATAAAAATTGATTTCAACAATAAAATGGGAATAAATGAGATTAAAGTATTGTAAAATAAAACCAGTAAGGAAAGGCTAAAGTTGGGCGGTGCCGACTATATAATACCCTACACCACTCTCGTAATATTGAATAACACTGATATATAAATTTTGTAATTCATGTATAAATTCTTTACATGAATTTACTTTTGGGACATTTTATACTTAAATAATACCCTGTACCACAGTGGGTATGTAAAATATAGCTTCTATATATTAAAGTGCCTATAGCTAAATCTTAACCGATTTTCTTCAAATTCGGCATTGTTGGTTCATGAATCAAGAAACTCTACCATTCTAAATTTCAAAACGATTGGATGTAAAATACAGCTTCTACAGGACTAAAGGGCCAAATCGGACGAAACATATATATGGGAGCTATAGCTAAATCTTAACCGATTTTCTTCAAATTCGGCAGTGTTGGTTCATGGATCAAGAAACTCTACCATTCTAAATTTCAAAATGATTGGATGTAAAATACAGCTTCTATAGAACTAAAAGGCCAAATCGGACGAAACGTTTATATGGGAGCCAGGGACGTATCCAGGATTTTGGTTCGGGGGGGCCCAACCTCCATAACAAAGATAAACAATTAAAAAATTGCGTTTATTGTGTATGTAGGTAATGGAAGTTAAGTTCCTAAGTTTTTTATTCGAATTTTATTCCTAAATATAAATGTGTACTTTAGTACGAGATCAGTAAAACTTTTTATAATAAAATACGTAAGAGTTAAAAATGTAATCTTCGATTTTTTGAAAGAAATATATCAATTATTTCATCGATTTTGACTTCATCTTTGTATATGGACATCAAAGCCAGATAAGATAGCCTTTCTCCTTCCATTCTGTTCCGGAGATAAGTTTTTATTCTTCTTAACGTCGAGAAACTTCGCTCAGCAGATGCCATTGTAACTGGTATTGTGGCCAGTATCTGCAATAGGGTAATAACGTTTGGGAACATGTCCTCATCACAAACTGAAATAGCATCTAATGCATTTGATGGCTTATCATTCTTCTGCTTCCAATAATCAATCCATATACTTATTTCAGCTAAAACAGATTTTGCTGAATTTTTTACATCGTTTTTGTAAAAAAGTGTTACTTCCTCGAAATCTTCCTTTATTAGATTTACAACTCGTATCGGAACGATTTTAAACAGACTTTATGTTATTATAGCTTTATGTTCGGAAAATCTATTATTTAAATGTGATATTACTTCGTCCAGATATGGTATGAACAATGCTGTCCTAAAATACGCATTGGCATCTGAACCAGGAATATTAGCCGTATACTTTTGAGTGCCTACTCTTCTAGATAGAGCAGCTTCTATTCCAAAACTTCTTGCAAGTTGTGTGGATTCTTCAAACAGTTTATCAAACTCCGCATCTGAATTTCTACGCATGTCACTTAATTTAGTCGTTGCCAATTTTATGATTTCGTAAGCCTTTATTATATCTTGTAGGTTAATCGTTTGCAAATACCGTGATAAGTTCTGTGTAATGGCCAAAACCGTACTACTTATTACCACACCCAATATAAAGTCAAATTTACATACACGGTTGTGTAAACTCATTCCATCACTGCAACCTACATGTTAAAAAGGTAGATAGATAAGAAATCATAAATGTAATTTTAACTTAATTTTCGCCATATCTGGTTATCATAAATTTAAAGCCAACCAATAATTACACCGGTCAACAAAAACAAAATTTTTTCTTGGGTTTCTGTTTTAATGCATAGATTCTGATTCTAGACGTCAAAATCTCCAATCTTAGCTTTTAAAGTTTGTTTTTGTAAATTTTACATCGATAAGAAAGTTTTAAAGTTAAAACCTTACTAAATTAGCTATAACTTTTTAAATAATGCATCGATGGGGGCTCGGAATGGGCTCGTTTAATTCATGACCGAACAGACTTTACGATAAAATCATAAAAATATAACATTTTTAGATTGTTTTATGGGAGTTTTATTTTAAAAATATTAAAATTTTATCAAAAAATCAATTTTTTTTGCAATATTTTGTAATACTCGTATATCGTCGAAACCGCTGAACGGATGGAAAATGGTATTATATGAAGTTGAAGGCTACTTAATAATCAATTCTTTAAAACTTTCCTCAACCAAATCGGATAAATGGTTCTCGAGTTATGCCACTATAGGTCGTTCAACCACTAATTTCTTTCCATATCACAGCTTATCGCGAGAATTTAAAGAGACAACCCTTTAGGCTAAGAAAAAAGAGAGGTTGAACCACATATTATGGCATAACTAGAGAACCATTCATCCGAATTGGTTCAGGTAAGCTTTACAAACTTCAGAATTAAGAAGCCTTCGCACAATACAATTTTCCATCCGTTCAGCGGTTTCAACGATATCTTACAAAGTATTCCAAAAATCATATTTTTTGAGAAAATTTTAATAATTTTTAAATAAAAGCCTCATAAAAACATCTAGAAACGTATAATTGTCATACTTTTGTGATTTTATCGTAAACTCTGAAAGGTTGTGAATAAATTGAGACCATTCCGAAGAAAATCGATGCATAATTTAAAAAGTTTTAGCGAGGAAACCATGCACTTTTCTTATTTTTAGTTGTTATTACTTTTACTGTTACCATTTTTTACGCTTTTGTATAGTTTTTTTTAACGGCCTTCCAAATATTTTTCGTGTTTTTTTTGAGTGATTTTGAAAATTGTAAACAGTTTATGCCTACGTTTAAAACATTTCGGGAACGGCATTTATTTTTTGAAGATTATGTCTATCAAATGTTGGCCGCGGCTACGTCTCAGATGGTCCATCCGTTGAGTCCAATTTTCGATGGCTCGTTCAAGCATTTCGATTGGTAACTGGCGAATGAGACGCGTGATGTTTTGCTCCAAGGCCTGAATCGAAGCTTGTTTGTCCGCATAAACTTTAGACTTTACATATCCCACAGGAAAAAGTCTAACGGTGTGATATCACACGATCTTGGTGGCCAATCGACCGGCCGGTGTTCTCTCAATGAATCCATTGATTGATGCGATGTGTGGGAAGTGGCGCCGTCTTGTTGAAACCAAATGTCGCCGAGATCACGAGCTTCAATTTCAGGCATCAAATACATAGTCAGTTATCATGGCACGATAACGGTCGCCATTGACGGTTACGTTCTCACCGGCATCACTTTTGAAGAAATATGGACCGATGATCCCACCGGCCCACAAACCACACCAAACCGTTGTTTTTTCTGCCTGAAGTGGCAGCTCTTGAATCTCTTCAGGTTGCTCTTCGTCCCAAATGCGGCAATTTTGCTTGTTTATATACCCATTGAGCCAGAAATGGACCTCATCGCTGAACAAAATTTGGCTCGAAAACGTCGGATCTTCTTGGAACTTTTCAAGAGCCCATAGAGCGAAGCGATGTCGCTTGGGAAGGTCGGGCGGCTTCAGTTCTTGCACAAGGCGTATTTTGTATGCTTTCAATTTAAGATCTCGACGTAAAATGCGCCAAGTCGTTCCATACGTCAGTCCGAGTTGCTGCGAACGGCGCCGAATCGACTCTCCACGGTCTTCGTGTACACTCTCAGCTACGGCCGCTACATTTTCTTCACTGCGTGCTGGACGTGGTCTATTCGGTCAAATATTATCCAATAATGAATGCTGGGTCTCAAGATGGGTGATGGTGTTGCGAATAGTACGCTCAGTAGGCCGATTATGTTGACCATAAGTTGAGCGAAGTACACGAAACACATTCCTCACAGAACGTGAATTTTCGTAATAAAGTTGAACGATTTGTAAACGTTGTTCAGGCGTAAGTAAGCCTTTCCATGATGAAATGCCAAACAATACTTAACAAATATAACATGACACGACTCACACGTGATCTGTCAAAAAGGCTATTGAAAAAAGTGTCTCTACTTGGATCATCCGTTATAAAGATTCCTTTGAAAAAATTGTTGTTTATTTTTTCCCGATCCTTTCCTACGAATCGATATATATTTGAGCCGGTTATATACCGATTCATTTATCATTATCTTTTCTGGAGATAACGAGATTTGCTATTTGGTTCAAAAATATTGTAATTTGATGCCGTTCCGCCCTGTATACCACAGGTGGCCCGGTTGTCTGGTTAAGAAACGGCAGAATTATTTGTTAATTATCAATTTGTTTAATTAATTTGTACTTTATCATCCTCGAATGAGCATGGATTATGCACGTATGCGATTGTTTTTTCGCTGGGGTAATTAAGTAACTATGAGTATACAAACATAGAATATTCGGTTTAGTAGTGTAATGTTATGACGATATAATTTATTGTCAGATCGGACAGCATTGTCAGGAAAATGCCGGAAAAATGCAACCCTGTGAACTTACAACCATGTGAACATACAATTTTTGTCTTGCAACGTTGGCAAAAAAGTCATTGTGAAATAATTTACAGACACTTTTGATTGTCAGATATGCGAAGTTTATGCATGTGACAATGGCGTCATTGTCAGAGAAATATTTTATTGGCAACACTGCCCGTAAAATATTTTGATTGACAATCCTGCATAAAAATATTTACAAAATAAATGTATGATATGTAAATGTATGAAATTGTAAGGTTTTCTTGCAATCGTCAGAACTGTAAATTCACCTTTGCCTAACAATCTGTCATTGTCCGTACATTTGCAGCACTTTAACTGGGTTGATAACGTTGTCAGATCGAACTCTGTACAAGAGTGGCTTGGGATTTTTTGTGTCCTCGCTTTGTAGCCCTCCATTTTCCGAGCTTAAATTAAGCCTGTGTTATTCGGTTTAGTCATTACGAATTTGAACGTGAATTGAAAAACTTTAGTAAGCGGATCAAGGAAATAATTTAAGTTGATAAATTAAATCGCTATTATATATCCCATTGTCATAACGAAAACCTTTGGACGATTTTTTTCTTCAAAAGTGTGAGATATTTTTGTTGGTGTTTTGTTGATGTATTCAAAATTGTGCGAATTTTGATACATTTTCAGTTCCATTATCATAAATTTATCGTTATCATTCGAAACGATTTGCGCTGCTGTTCTTCCAACCATTCAGCGTGGTAATATTTCTTACGCAATTTGCTGAGCTCCATTCGCATTGGGTTTTTTTAATTCCCCACCCCGGTGCCATCTCTTCAAAGGGTAAACCAAATTTACATATTCTAGGTTTATCATATTAAATTATTTGTCTAAAAATAGATTTGGCACTATTTACACTATGCAACAAACAAATTTAGTTTTGTTGTCCGAGACCTAAAAACTTTTTTGAGGTATACTATTTTATGAAACGAAAACTAAATTTTTTTATAGTAAAGTTTTTCCGTAATTTTTTTTTAAATTTCCATTTTTATGAAATTTACCTTGGACCATATTTATTGAAGTACAAGCGTGATAGATCCGAGATACCACCTTAAATTGTAAGGACTAAAAATGCTGAAAACACACTTTCACGTAGAAACGAAACTTTAGTAACTGTCGTTAAAACAATTTTTTTTAAATTCGTTTTTTGATGGCACGAAAAAAATCATAAAAAATAGAAAAAAAATCGCAAAAAATTGTTTGTTCTTTTTTTTAAAAGTTAGCATCCTAACGAAGAAAACAAGTCTAGAATAAATGGTTTTTATACCCCCACTATTGTGAACAAAACATTCGGTGTTTATACCTTCAAAATATGGTCCAAATACTAAAGGCACCTTCCAAGAAAATGGGAATTTTAAAGAAAAATGTATACAAAAAAATTTACCATAAAAAAATATTTTTTTCGCATTTAGGACACCATATTACGCCAGAACATGTTATGAAAAGCCATTTGACAAAAATTTTGTTGCATAGTGTTATCAAGCATTTGCTGGAGAGAGATATTTGCGAAAACCAGCAGAGCAAGTGGTGAATATACCACGTTTCTGTCTTATGCACTCTGGGTTTGCGGAAGAGTTCTTGTGCTCATTAGTGCCAGTATTGATTGGTGTTCTAAGCCTGGTGTTGTGACCAAAAACACCCGGCTAAAACCTCACCTTCTGTTATAAATTTCTAAGCTTGTAATTATTCGGCAATATTGAATTCCCCAGTGACCGTCAGCCACCAACTATCATTCCTGCTTGAAATAGTGTCACTAAGTACTAATAGTTCTTTAATATTATTATTAAATTATTATGCATGTTATGGTAGGTTCCTAAACATTGTATTATGTTATTATTGAAAGTTCTATTTTTCTATGTTCATGAGCGTAAGTACCGTTGACCAAAAAGATTTGTGGGTGGATTTTCGATTTGCTTAAATCATTAGTTTCGTTATATTCCACAGTCGATGGTACTTTTTTTAAATCACTCATGAATATTGAAATAAGAGTTATAACTGTTATACAGCGAATCCAGTGATTTACTCTTAATTTTTCAGTAGGTGAGCAAAGTAAGAAGAGTCAGCAGTATTCACATCGCAAACCGGTATTTTACAGCTATCAAATCACCACTCGTTGCTTGAGAGAAATATCAATGGTTCCAGCATCAACGAAAGTACTTTCTGCGATGGATATTAACGTTGAGAGAGAGTAAGTTTATATTTTTGTTGGTTTTTTGTATATACCTACTTCGTTGCTGAACCTCTTCGATACATTGTATTTAATAGATAAAGTAGACATTCTCTTAAAAGATAGATTAAATTTTAATTCGTGTTCTAGAGTTGCCAGCAGGGCTTGTGGAGTAGACTCCAGCTCCGCACGCTGAAAAAAAATCGCTTCTGTAGTATATTGTCCCAAACATATTCGGCTTGAAACATATATATGTTTAGGGTACACTCTAAACATATAGTAATTGGTACACACAAACAAATTTATATTTGGGAAGATGTTGTTCTAAACAAATCTTTGTTTACATCGCAATATGTGTTTACTTTGGACGATTGTTTTCCGAAGCAAATAATTATTTGCATTTAAGTATTCAGAAAATACCTAAATTGTGTTTAATATTTCAGTAATTCAAACCTAATTTTTTAGAAAATTTTCAGTCGTAAAAATTGAAATCGTATAATCTTCGATCGAAATATATTACTTGGAGGATTGACAACTAATGATGGCTTAGAATACTCAGAAATTTTAAATGCTTGATTTAAAACAGAAGTTACTGCTACATTTTGTATTATAACTGGGTGTTCAATTCGAAACCAAAAAAAATTAAAATTGAAATTCGAAAAATTCAACAAAAGTTACTAAAATATTTTTTAAATAAAATATGTTTGGAGAAATCCCTAAACAATAATTTTATTTGTATTCAAACACATATTTTATTTGAGAAACTTAGTTTGCAAATATTATATGTTGTAACATATTAATATATGAGTTCCAAATATATTTTATTGATTTTCAAATAAAATTTATTTGCTCAGAAATACATAATATTTAAAAATTTGTGTTCCAAATATATTTCCTTTCGATTCAAACATATCAAAAAAGGCGATTTTGCCCCGTGCGGCAATTAAATAACATAAATTTCTGAAATTACATTTCAACTAAGACGCGAGTTTATGTTATTGAAAATAAGATATAGCTTTGTTAAAAAACACAAACAGTAGGTATTCAATACCAGTAATTAAATAAAATTGTATTATTTATTTATCGACGCTTGATTTGCATGTTGCAACTAATATGACATCTTTCAACATGGAATCATGATAAAATTTTCATCATCCACTGTCTCTGTTTTAATATACCACAATTTTTGGAAATTATCTTCGCTTCAGGCAACCAGTTAATCCGTTAGTTATTACACCCTACACCACACTATGGTCCAGGGGGTTATAAATTTGTTTTTTTTTTTGCAGATTAGTAAAAAATAATACAGCAGCTAATACTCACTTTAAAATATACCGTTCTACTCAGAATCAGTAGCTGGCCGTCTGCCCATCTTAAGTTGCTCGTTAAGTATTTCACATTCAACCGTTTTGAAATTTAGTACGGTAGAATTTATATACCTAAAAATGCACATATAGTTGAATTTTAACAAATTCTGTTTAGATTTGTAAGGTTATTATCTAATATTTATATTTACAATATCGGAGCTTATTCTGCTCTAATATGGTATTGTACGGTATCACATAGTTTGCTTCGCCCATCCTTTCCCTACTTGTTTTGTACTCGCTTAGGAATAGTGTATATTCTTGCAAAAATACTTATTTTGTTAGTTAAATGTAATCAGAGATTTCCTAAAACAGTTTTACATAAAAATTCGATAGTTTTGTTAACTTTATAGATATTTTTGGCCTAAAAAAATATTTGGTTAAAAGCTTCGAATATTTTATCCTTCTTGTGTACCAAAATAGTTTTCCAAAATTTTTTGAGTGCAAAAGTTCTATCACATAAATGGTACATTTTGCACAATCCATGTCGGAGTCGATCATAATTTTTCGACTCTGGACTCCGGACAAATTTTCCCGACTCCGACTCTACAGCTCTGGTTGCCAGATATATGAATAAGCGAAATGGAATAGATTGAATTAAGAATACAGTTAACCAAAAGTATCTGGGAATTTTCAATCTAATTTTTTTAATTCTTCGTTTAAGATAGTCCTTTTTAATGTGAGTATCAAATAAAAATAGTGTTTTATATTTGATACTTTCATTAACATTTTGTTTATTTATTGTACATATTTATTATTATATGTAGACTAGCTGGACCCGGTCCACTTCGTTGCCCCAGATTTCAGATTTTCGATCCCGTCCATTTTTTGGACACAAAATTACAGCACTGTTGCTAACAAGTAGTTCAAGATATATCAAGTTTAAATCTTGGCTTGTATGGGTGGGGATAAGGTATCTCCATCTCCATCCAACCTTGGCTCATATGAGCGGGGCCACACTAATTGGTCCGATGTCGCCCATTTTGGAAAGTAATTGGAAAGGATGAGCATTTTTTTATTTGGCCAACAATTAAACTTTAAACCCGTAAAGAAGGTCCGTACACCACCCTGGAGCACAATAAGAAGAAATATTGTCAAGTTTTATAAATATTATTTTTCTAATGTATTTTATAGCGCTTATATGGCAAATCGTAGGAAATTTATATATGAGGGCTATATCTACATATGAACAGATTTTATTCAAATCTGGCACGTTTTGTACTTGGGTGCTACATCTAAATCTAAAACTGATTTACACGACATTCGAAACCACGTGAATTATTCTCACAATAAGTTAGTTAGTGAGTTTGCCCCTTTTAATACCCTCTAGAATAGGAAGGGAGGATATACATTTTGTCACTCCGTTTGTAACACCTATAAATATTGATCGGATACCTCACAAAGTGTATATATTCTTAATCGCCGTAAAGTTCCTAGACGATTTAGCCATGCCCGTCCGTTGTCATTATGTGGGTCCTTGAATCAAGAGACTCCATCCTACTTAATTTCAAAGTGATTTGATATAAAAAACAGTTTCTGTACCGCTAAAAGACTGGAAAGAAAATATTTAGATTTTGAACATATTTTGGCCAATCAGGTGTGAAAGAGTCCTTAGTGCCAAATTTCAGCAAGATCGGAGTGAAAACGCGACCTATACTTAACGAACAACTTTGAAGGGACAGACAGACGGACGGACATGTTTAAATCAACTCATCTAGCAAGACTGAGTCGATCGATGTACTTTAAAGTGTGTCTAGCTCCAGTATTGTTAGGCGTTACAAACATCTGTCTCGAAACAAATTTATGGCCATTTCGATTCTGAAGGAAATGTTATAACGTCGACGTGAAATTCGAATTAAGCATAGCTAATTTTTTAAAATTCTTAAATGTGGTATACTTTAAAAGTCCAGTTTTAGGGAAAACGGCAAACGAAAATGTTGCACTTTTTTGCAGGAAAAAAAAATAGGCTTTATAATAAACAAGTAAAAACGTCGTTAAGTTCGGCCGTGCCGAATCTTATATACTATCGATCGCATGTCTTTTTTTTGGGACAAATAAACTCATTTTACCAAATGTCGGCGCAATTCGTTGAAATTTGTGGTTTTTGTAGGGTTATGAAGCCAAATCCAGTGGGACCTTTGTATGGGTGCTATATCAATACATGGACCTATAACTACTGTTCGTGTGATCAGGGAGATTTTATATATGGGGGCTATAACAAAAGTCGATATTGCCCATTTTCAATCACAACCTGAAGCTACTCGTATAAGAAGTATCTATACTTCATTTCAGTCATTTAGCTCAATTATTGTAGATTGTAGCGTGATTCCAACGGACGGACATTGGTAAATCGTATTAGAATCTTACGACGATTAAGAATATAAACACTTTATGAGGTCTCAGATCAATATTTATAAGTGTTAAAAACGGAGTGACAAAATTTGTATACTCCCTTCCTATTGTGGAGGGTATAAAAAGGGGCAAACTCACTAACATTGTACTAATAGTTGTTGTGAGAATAGAATAATTCATGTGGTTTACAGTTTGTTAAAAAGTTGAATTTGTAAAAAAGGAGGACAAAACCAATATTCTTGAAAGAGGAGGGAGGATGGGAGGGCACTGGTTAATAAGGTGGACATGTCCTCCCAAAGGAGGGCGTATGGTAACCCTGTTAAAGGTACAATCCTTGAATAAAAAAAATTTTTTTTAAAAGAAAATTTTACCTTAAAAAATTGTTTAATACTTTTTTCGTGTTTAAGATTTCAAATTACAGCATAAAAATATATGTACAGCCTACGAACGAAATGTTGTTGCATTTTTTAAGATGTACACACCTTGAATTTTTTATTCGAATGAAAAAATATTTTCACATTTGAAGTATACATAAAATAAAATGCTATATTCTAATTTAAATATTTTCTAGTAGATAAGTAGATAAGTTTCAACAATATTCGACCTCTTCCGATTTAAGTCCTTCCTTACTGGTTATTATTTCTTACTATGTACATATTTTTTATTATGGCGTGCCTTGCACTTACGTAAATGCTGTTGGGTTTTAAATAAAATTTATTTGAAAACAAATTCTGCAGCCAAATATATCTTTCAATTTAAACATATCCAAAAATGTGATATTTTCCTGAATATAAATGGGTAAAACCTTCATCTGCAAGCTAGTGTAAACAACATAAGAAAAATGTCCATATTTTAAATTATTTTTTATCGCCTATGGGATGGGTGAAGCATGTACGATTAATGTGATCCTAAGACTTATTTTCTGTCTTTTAAGTTGAATAACACCGCGGTGTGATAATAAACTCATAAAATAAATAAACAGCAGAACCCATCATCTATCGTCGTCTTTGTACAAACTTGATTGACCGAGAGCAATTTTGGCTGGAGTCTGCAAAACAAGAGACATTGACGAAGATAAAGCACAAAACGAACAGAAACGATTGAACTGTCGCGAAGAGTCGTGCTTCGTGCTTACTTGTGTTGGCAAAATCTGGAGAAACGAAATGAGAGTGAAACGGATCGTGATATGACGTGAGTGTGTGATCAAGTGACTCACTGAAACTACATGTAAAAACACACAAAACTTTCAATAACAATACGTTTTTTTTCGCAATAATATTAATACTTGTAACCACAATAAAGTGGCGATTACAAATCTAATTGTTTGTTTGTTGAACGCTTATCCGAACAAGTGAGAGTACAAACTCAAGGGACGGACAGACAGTAGCCCCCGAAGCCCAGTCAATCAATCGACGAAGCCGGGAGAAACGCGTGAACGTTGCGAACAAATGCGAACGGCTAATTGACTGACTGACTGACTGGCTTACACTTAATGCGAAAACTGGCATGCATTAAATTGACGACGGATCCATAATGCTTGATCTGGTCAGCAGCAGTAGCTGCATCATGCACTTCGTCTCTCCGTGTCGTGTCGGGTCGCAGTGGCACTCGTAGTCATCGTCGGACATCACACTTACTTATTGATATGTATTTTAATTCAAGTCAGTCTCCCCGATTTCTAGGTCTATAAAAATAATCGTCAGTTTAGGAACACGTTTCAGTCGATAATCAATAGTACTACAATTCAGGCGAATACTGAATTTTAATGATATGCTTCAGAACAGTAGTACACCAATCGGTATAAAATATAAGACTACGTTTCGTTTAGTTTTCTATCGGATTATAAATAAAGTCGTATAAATCACAGCAATCCAAATTAATAATAAAAAAAATCGAAAAAAACGAACGAAAAGAATCACTTAAGAAAGTGTACTAGAAATTAATACGCATTTACTTACAAATGTCGGTGTAACCCAACAAATTTGTGTCTTGTGGTGTTTTATAATAATATAAATAATAAATAGTAAATAATTTTGAAACTGGCTTTGTTCAATTTCGTGTCAAAGTTACAAGTAAGTTGAAATCTGACAAATAATTGTTAATCAATAACATTGTCAATGTTAAAACCGAAAATCGATTACAAAACTCGGTCATAAGAGAATTGTTGGTGATTTAATTCGAAATATAGAAAAAATCTAGAAAAGATTTGTGATATACATAAGTAATAGAAATGTGGCCATTTTGTGTGAAACATTATTTCTGTGATTTATTTGGCAAATTGGCTGCCTCAAATTATACGTCTTAAAATGTTGAAGAAAAATGCAGAACTACCTTGAATATATACATCAATCTAAATTAAATAAATTTCACAATAAATAACGAAATAAATAATGACGGGGTACAATAAAAACAAAAAAGAAGTTTTCCTCAGAAATCGAATACGAAGATATTCCTTCAGGCGGAAATGTCAAAATCCGTTACGAAAGAATTGGAATGAATTGTCACACGCAAAAAAAATTTTCCACTAACTTAACTTGACCATTTTCTGACTTATCGATTTATATTAAATGTTTAATTGCGAAAATTACAAAAAAATTGGTATTTGAGGTATTTCGCGGATATTCAGAACGATTTTCCTGAAATGTTTGTAATTGTCACAAGTAAAAATTACTATTACGGACATAAAAGAGAGGAAATGTGTATGGATCGGGCATACGTTGAGAAAGGACTCAAACGATATAGCGCATTCAGCTCTCATGTTGAAATCACAACGCAGCAGAAAAAGAGGTCGTCCAAAAAGAACGAGGCGAAGAACAATCACATTAGAAACTTCTAAATCGATTAATGAGTTAAAATATTTAGCGAGAAACAGAGAAAAATGGAAAGAATTTGTAAATGATTTTTGTGAATAGGCTATCGCCCCAAAAATGCCTTTTTGTTTTCGTTTGTAAAAAATTCCTGCACTGTGAAATGGTTTCGTTTTCTTTTGTAAAAACTGTCGCACTTGTGCGGTGAAAAAATTCAACATTTCAGGCCTGTATTCAATCGAAGGGTTGGACGCTGCCCTACAAAAAAGATGTTTTTTCGGCGTCGAGCAAATAGCCTAAATACCCGCGTGTGTACGTGCGTGTTTTTTTTTAAACTGATGAAGTTTGGACAGATCCTTTATTTAGGTGGCGACGTGGAGTATTCTTTATTTTTATTATTTTTGTGAGTTAAAAGGCTAGCTTTTGAAAAAACAGATTTCCGCGAACATAGCTTGAACTTTTTTGCACTTATCGCTTAATATTAATTTTTTAATTGTGACAATTACAAAAATTGGGAAAATCGGTCTGAATATCCGCGAAAAACTTCACTCGTTCAAATCAAATTCCTTTTCGTTAGTAACTTACTCGCTACAGGAAGGAATTACCAAAAAACTAAAAAAAATATGCCTGGTGTGAAGTTTAATCATTACTTTTTCGGTCACTTCCAATTAAAAATGATTGACTACAAGGATAAGTCAACACGGAGCGAGTGATTGTCAGTACGAGCGAATAGGAACTTGATTCCAACGAGTGGGGTTTTTCGATGACTTATCTTCATAATCAATAATTGTTGCTTCTAATGATCCCACCACAATTAAAATGGCACGTATACCAGGGTGCATAAACTATAAAATACAACAATAAATAAAAAAATTTCCATAGAATATTGTTGTTTTAACATATTGAATTGTTGTGTAATGTCCGCAACGTAACGTCAGCAACAGACGAATTTTTGGATGAACCAAGAAATGTTTAATTCAAATGAGAGATATTTGTATATCCTTAAATATTCCTCTCTCTTTTACGTATTTCGATTTTTGTGACAACTATGCAAATCTAGCTAAAACCGATGCAAATTCATGTTAACCTCCAAACCAACTTCCTTTTTTGTAACGTTCGCAACGGAATATTGTCCTTATTAAATATTAAATATTGAGGTAAATATTAAAATGTAATTTCAAAATACTTTAAAATAATTGTTCCAACGGGATTAAAATTTGTAAAACAAAATGCGTACAAATGTAACGTCCGCAACACAGGATTTAAGCATATACAAGAATTTAAAAAAACATTAGTAGCAATTTTGCAGTTTTTGTTTATTTGTTTATTATTGGCAATACTGCCTATAAATATTTACAAAATATATTGTAAATATATGCAATTTTAAGGTTTTCTTGCAATCGTCTGAACTTACAATTCACCTTTTGCTAACAATCCGTCATTGGTAGCACTTTGACAGAATTGATAACATTGTAAGATCTTTCCACCGTGTGTGCATAGCTTAAGATTGGAAAAAGCGCTGGTAAGAGTATTTGTGTGGTATTACCAAATCCAAATCTCGTATAGAAATTTTTCCCTAATTAAATTTATACTAAAACTTACAAATAAAGAACTATTTGTAAAATCTTTGGAATAACGTCAATGAGTTTGATTCCCATGCGAAAAAACACATTTGTCCATCTGTTTTGAAATTAAAAAATTGTCATGTCTTTTATCAAGCTGGTTTTGATATGATGATATGGTATGAACAATTTTAGGGGCAGCCGTTTACATGAAATCATCGTTAAACATTGAAATATATGGAGCTTTCTATCGATTCAAATAAATATTTCATAAATTTCAAAGAAAAGTAAAAAAAAATGCAAATCTGTGAACTTACAACCGTGTGATCTTACAATTTTCGTATTTCAACGATGGCAGAAAAATCATCGTCAATAAATTGTAAGATGTGCGAATTTTATGCATCTACAAATGGCGCCATTGTCAGAGAAACTTTTTATTGGCAACACTGTCTATAAAATATTTTTATACAAAATATATTGTAAATAAATATGTATATGAAATTATAAGCTCTTCATGCAATCGTCTGAACTGACAATTCACCTATTGCTAACAATCTGTCATTGTTAGTACATTGGCATCACTTTGACAGAGTTGATAACATTCTAAGATCTGACAACTGTGTGTACACATAGCTTAAGTTACAATACATGGATACATTTCAGCTAACTTAAATCTATTGCAATTCATTATTCTTATGCTATTGCAATTCATACACTTAGGAAAAAGTAGTAAATAAACAATAATAAATTCAAAAATTCGTAATAAAAATAATAAAATAATAACATAAATTGGACAAATTTCAATTTTGTCGTGACAGATTCATGCGAATAAAACATTCATTCATTTTTAAACTTCGACCATAACTAACTATATTACATTACTCACAAAGTGTGGGTATAGCCGGTTTTTCAAATTTTAGTCTTTCATTATCCTTTAAGACCAACGGTAGAAAATTTGAAAAAAAAATATTTTGCGGACGTTACCGTTCAGCTATTCAGATCCAAATTTTAGCATACTGCAAGGTGGCGCAAAAGTAACCTTTCGATGTTTTTTGTGCCAAAGTCACCGACCGATTATTGGTCAAATAAATAGTCAGCAATATTCCGCGTTCTGGAGCAGTGTAGCGTAACATTGTTTATTAACGTGTATTTCGCATGTGTTTACTACAGAAATGTCAACATTAGGCTTTAGGGGCCAATCGCAAAATTTATAGCATTTTCTGATAGGAGGATTACTTTTGCGCCACCTGTTACGTTAATTAGTTTGTGCTCTTCTATTTGACACCCATATCGTCCTATTATGATTATCAGAAAAATTACCAAAAAAGTTTAAAAATGATATCCTTAAAAAATTTCATGTCTTTTTAAAACGCGAACTCGACCAGAAAATCAAAAAAACTGAGTATACAGTTTTGTTTTGTTTCTTGGCAGCTTTCCGTGCATTGGTGTCGCACGGATATACATAAGACGGTTCACTGTCTGAATTTTGTTTATTTGTTCTGATATTAATCAGTAGTTAGTGTCATTCTTTGATCAAGATAAGATAAAGCACTCTGAGACGCCCCATTTGGCAACCGGCAAATATTCCCAGTAAAGGCCGCCCGTCGAAAGGGAAATCGGGTATTTTGTAACTGGCGAAATTAAACACAACTGTCACGTACACCTTCGAAGATGTCATATCAAGATAGTCAATCACCGCACCACCGTGGGGGAGTGGAGATATTGTCGATCATATGTTCTAATTCTGTGACAAGTATACTAGAGTAAACCAAAATGGTACGAATAGTATGTATTTCTCATCGGACATGAAACAAATTGAAATGTACATAAATACTAGTTGAATCAAAATTGTGTGAATTTCATTAATAAATCAGACATTATTAGAAAATTGTATTTAAACATACTTTTGCTGGGCCACAAATGAGTTGAGGGACCGTCCTAAGGTATACTCGTGCATATTGATACTCCATTTCAAAGTATGCTAAGTCGAAACAGGTATTTTTTCTTAGGTTTTATGACATTTTTAAATTTGTATTGAATTAGTTTATAAAGTAAATCGAATTACCTGTACTGTTCCGCGAATAACTTTTAACTGTTTTGAAGGATAAACACCAACCTTTGACTGAATATTATTTGGAATATTTAACATTTATAATTTATTTATTCTTTTGAATTACAATACAAATTAAATTTATATTCTAATTTTACGGTCCTGGGAAAAGCCGGTTTACAAAGACCATGTGGCTAGATTATGCAGCGACAGATCAGAGCCTCTCTGGTGGGAATCGAACCCACGTCCCCAATACTTATGGGCGAACATGCTACCTACTGGGGCGCTCAATTTAGAATTAATAAAATTCTTAAAAAATAATAGAATTAGCATACTTTGTGGTAAAGGTAACGGTATATGGGTGAAATAAAAATATAATTTTCTTTGGTCGCGAATTTTTCGAGTTTTTAGGAGGCTTTAATTAAAAAATTTTCTCAACAAATGGGATTTTTTCGCAATATCTTGTAAGATATCTTTAAAACCGCTGATGGGATGAGAACTTTATTTAGATTAGATGAATGGTTCTCGAGTTATGCTAAAATATGTGGTTCAACCTCTGTTTTTTAGTTGTTTATCTTTGTTTTGATATCTGTATAAGCGGGACGCATCCCATAAATTGCTTTTAAGCTATTGAAGCAAATGACATACATAATCTTTCATTCAGGCAAAAAAAAAATATAGTTTTTGGAAAAAATTCAAAAACAAGTTAAAAATTTACAAAAATTAGTTTTTACTTTTGCAATTTTCTTTTTTTCAAATATCGAAGAAAAAACTATCGAAACAAAATATTCTGAATACAACAGGTAACTAGTTATATGGATAGAAAACAGGGCCGTTTGACCAAAATGTCAAAATTCAACATCCTCCAACACGGACAGTCCTTAACCAATCTGTACGACATTTTCTGTCATTACTATCCAATAGAACTAAACTTGGTGCAAGTTCCGTCACATCACTATTAAAAATGCACTCACTTGACATGAAATCTCCCATATTTAAATGAGTTAAACATATTTCTTAGTGTCGAATTTCATACTCATTGGTCGACAATTGTGGATTATACAGCGCTTAGTTTTCAAAACGGAGTTACATATACATATACTCGTATGTGGGCTATATCTAAATCTGAACATTTCATTCTATAGGTTACGTCCCTGGCGTGAAAGAGAGCTTTGTGTCTAATTTCATCAAGATAAGAGTAAAATTGCGACTTGAACTTTGCGAATAACTTTACATTTGCAGACGGATGGACAGACATAGTTAGATCGAATCTGCTAGTGATTCTGAGTCGATCGGCATACTTTAAGGTGGGTCTAGCTCCAGTATTTTAGGGTGTTACATACATATGGGCCAAAATAAACATAATGTCCTGTGCCATAGAGTGGGTGTAGTGAATAAATAGAAATACCAATTTTTTACACAATTATTTTTTTTTAATTTTATATATCTGATTTTATTATTTATCTTGCAAATGACAGATTTGGTTACAATTTATTTTCAATTTCCCCGTTGTGCGTCGATTATGGAAATATTATTATTTTTTATGTTTGTAAATCTTCCGATAAATACAAAAAATTGAACCAGTTGAAACTGGTCTTATGACGTTCTTTTATTGAAAATCTCAAATAAATTGCCAAATATTAATCAAACTTGAGTTATTCATTGCCAAAGAAAAAAAGAACAACTTTATCAGTTGTTTGTGTTAAAATTTTGAAAAATTTAAATAATTATCACGAGCAATGTTAATTACTTATTATATATGGGCAAATCCCAGAAACAGTATACCAACCAAAAAATTTTAAAATTGATCCAACTTTAGTTTGGTTAATGGAATATAAGTCTAGATGTTAACAAATGTTTGTGGGTGTCCATATCTCTTAATTTTATTAGAAAAAAATACTTTTTAAGGTGTTTTTATCATTATTTGTAGTGGTAAAATAGATAACTCATAACATTCATTTATAAACATATATTCATTAATAAATACATTTATAAATATAAAAAAATGCTTTAAAAATAATTGATTTGATTTGTTAAAAAAAAATTCTAATGTACAAAGTTTGACTGGAAAAAATGTAGTGTGCGTCACATAGAGTTCACGGCTTTTGATAAAAACTACAACAATTTTTTTTAGAATTCTCTCATATTCATATTTCATTTCATTTTGGGTGCTTTATTATGCAAAATTTGCTAAAAACAATACGAATACATACCTTAACCTTCAAAGCTACTTCCATTTTTTGTAGCGTGCGTCACAATAATTTGTGATAAATTTTTTCGCGACTTATACCTGCTACAAAAAAATTTTTTATGGCATTCGAAAGAACACTCACATCCCACTAAACACTGTGTATAAGTTGAAGGTATCTCTTTTGAAAGACCAAAAAATTGTTGTATTTTAATCCGAAAACGCGTACGAATGTAGCGTTCGTCACGCAGGATTTGCCCATATGTATATATTTCCTATATCGCATAAAAGAAGGTCAAAATTACTATGAAAAAATAATAAAATTATAATAATCTCACTTTATAAGATCAGGGGGCTTTACATATGGGCAAGTCCCAGAAACAGTCCACCAATCAAAAATTTTTGAAATTGATTCAGCGCTGATTAAATGTATATAAAAATGTTTATTTCGATGACCATTAATGCAAAAATAATTACCAATTCCTACCCTACCTCCGATTTCTCAATGTTATAAAAAAATGAAAATTTAGTGTTAACATAGATGACCTTGTCGCATTCGTTTATAAACATGTACGAGTGTTCGTACATAAATTACAATTACATACAGGGCTTTATTCATACACGCTGAAAAAAATCGCTCTTTAGTATATTCTCCCAAATATATTCGGCTTGAAACATATTATGGGCCTGTTTCTGTAACTTTGATTTTCTACAGACACAACAAATTATAAACTTCTGTGACTTATAGATTTCTCGGAATAATTGAGTGATTTTTCATCGTTCGTCTACTGCGAAAAAAATCACTCAATTATTCCGAGAAATCTATAAGTCACAGAAGTTTATAATTCGTTGTGTCTGTAGAAAATCATGTAAAAAGCTTGTTCCTAATATATTTCTAACCTGCGTTTTATAGAATTCAAGTAATAGCTGAGAGAATTTTGATCGTTCGCCGTAGACGAACGAAAATAAGTTACCGAAACAGGCCCTATATGTTTAGCGTACACTCTAAACATATAATATTTGGTAAACACAAAAATTATATATTTGGAAATATGTTGTTGTTTTAAATAAATCTTTGTTTCTATCCTAATATTTTGTTATTTGAGGCTATTATTTCCGAAGCAAAGATTTATTTGCATTTAAGTGTTACATTTTTCATCAATTCAAAATTAATTTTACGTTTTTTTTTTCTTTTTTAAAAATAATAAATATTGATAATTTAAATCGTATAATGTTGGATATACATAAATTACTTGGAGTATTGACAACAAATGATGACTTGGAATACTCATAAATTTAAAATGATCGATTTAAAATAAAAGTGTTAAATAAAATATATTTAGAGAAATTTCTAAACAATAATTTTATTTGTATTTAAACACATATTTTATTTGGGAAATTTAGTTTGCAAATATATTTTGTTCCAATATATTAATAGGTATATACGTTCCAAATAAATTGTACTGGTTTTCAAATAAAATTAATTTGTTCAGAAATATATAATATTCCAAAATTTGTGTTCCAAATATATTTTCTTTCGATTCAAACATATAAAAAAGGCCATTTTGCTCCGTGTAAACATTTAAGTTAAAGTTTGAGCAACGTTTTTGCACTGTTAAAACGTCACTACAACAGCGTAGCAAATGATATATGTATACTCTCGTTACACTAAACGCTATGTAGTTATAAGTTGAATTTATCTCGTCTGAAAGACCAACATTTTTTTTACATTTTTATGCGAAAACGAGTACACGCCGAAAATATAGCTTCTGTAGTATATTGTCTCAATCATATTCGGATTGAAACATATAAATGGTAAACACAAAAATTATATATTCAGGAAGATGTTGTTCTAAACAAATCTTTACTTCCATCCTAATATTTTTTATTTAGGACCATTATATCCGAAACAAAGTTTTATTTGCATTTAAGTATTCAGAAAGTGTGTATATCGATACCTTATTTTTAAAAAAAAAAATTAATGTTTGTAAAAATACTATATCGTATAATCTTGGAATGATGACTTGGAATACTCAGAAATTTAAAATGAGTACTCTAAGACAGAAGTAAATGCCGCATTTGGTATTTTTAACTGGAAGGAATAATTCGAAATCAAGAAAAATTTAAAATTTAAGTTCGAAAATGTCAGCAATGTTTTAAAAATATTTTTAAATAAAATATATTTGGAGAAATTTCTAAAAAATTATTTTATTTTTATTTAAACACACATTTTAATTGAGAAAATTAGATTTCAAATAACTTTGTAGTGGCATATTATTATATGCGTTCCAAGTAAATTTTATTGGTTTTCAAAAAAAATGTATTTGCTTAGAAATATATAATATTTTAAAATTTTGTTCCAAATATATTGTCTTTCGATTCAAACATATCAAAAAAGGCGATTTTGCCCCGTGTACGAATGTACTTCGAACTTCAGTTTTAATGTTTCCATACTTTCGAATTATTTCTAAATATTCCAAGTCTTAATATGTTGCCAGTCCTTCAAGCAATTTATTTTTATAAAAAAACGATTTAAATTTTGAAGAAAATTTACAAACATTAAAAATATATAAAAAAAATTAACTTGAAAAACTTAAACAATTAAATGGAGATAAGACTTTGTTTATAACAACATCCTCCTAAACACAAATATTATATATTTGGAGTGTATACTAAACATATGTTTCAAGCAGAATATGTTTGGCTAAGTATACTACAGATTTTTTTTCTGCGTAGACTTAGCAAAATGTCTACATCTCGCACAAAGTACAATATTCCATATTATTTTTTATTTATTATTTTCTCACGTGTTTTAATAACTCTTTGTAGGCTTGTAAGTTTTAGGTTAGGGTGACAGCCGTTTTTAACCAGTCACATAGACCAGTTTAGGTCCCTAGTGTTACCATGGCTGAAATGCCCCACATCGAAACCAACCTGTTTGATATACAAATTTATCGATAGTACGAACATCGTTACTGGAAAGATTAATAAGTCTTTATCAACAATCTAGGCAGTCTAACAAGACTGCCTAGGAACACCGACCCCATTATGTGCAAACGTCGTTTACTCAAAGCGGGACACTCGCATAGCAATTGCCCAATGCTCTCCACTTCTTTCTCATATCCACAGCTTCTGCATGAGCCATTGGAGTCAATACCCAATCTTCTGGCGCTGTCGTTGATCAGGCATTTTCCCCCCAGAAGTGATATTAAAGGAGACAATATTTTCCTATCTAGTGCGAGTAGATATTTTGACCTTCTCAGGTCATATATTAGCCAGATTTGTCTAGCTAGGCTACAGGTGACGATTTCTGTCCATCTTTCGTGGCCTCTTGCCTAGTGGCGTACCAATATATTCAAATTCTTCGAGAATTTATAATGTCGCACTCTCCTAGCAAGTTCATCATCTTTGCAGTTCCCCGGGATATCCCTATGCCCAGGCATCCATATGAGGTGTATGCTAAACTACTCAGCCATCTCGTTAAGAGATCTGCGGCAGTCGAGGGCTGTTTGTGAATGCGTTGGGACTTTTTTCATATTCTTTGTTGGGATTTATTTCAATGTAAAATCCCTAGCGAAATGTTAACAATGATAAATAGTAACAACATTGATCTATTAACAAAGTTATTCAACAACATTTATGACACCGGAAAATACCCTCAGGATTGGCTGAAGTCCACATTTATAACCATTCCAAAAAAACCCACGCTAAAAAATGCAGCGAATACCGGCTTATAAGCTTAATGAGCCATGACCTTAACATTTATCTCAAATTATACAGAAGCGGGGGCCAAATCACGGCATTCGATATCGAGAGTATTTCGATCGAAAAACCATTTTAATTTTTGTTAATAGGAAAAAGTGAAGATTGGAATTAATTATAAATTTTCCAGATAAGCTTTATAAGAATGCATTTAAACTATGTACTCGAATTCGGCAGAAGTTATACTCTTTTATTGATAATAAAAAACACATTTCGATCGTAAAGTACTCGATGTCGAATGCCGTGATTTGGCCCCGGATATTAAAAATGCAAAAACAAATGGGATAAACCCAATTTGGGTTTAAAGAAGGAAAAGGAACGCGCGAAGCACAATTCTGCGTACAAATTTTAATACAAAAATTTAAGAACGTTCACAAAGATTTTTGATGTGCTACATAGACTATGAGAAGGCATTTGACACCGTACACTTATAGAAAACCCGTTCGCCACCATTACGAATCAGTTTCGTCAATATATCTTCGTACTGGTGGTCGAGGGAACGACAAGTTTTCATCCCCCGACGAAAATATTTATTTGACCATTTCGCTGAAAATATGATAAAACGAAGCAATTAATTTTGTAGTTTGTGTTTAATTGTACTGTTCTATATGCGTTCTGATTACCTTAGTTAAATAATTTGTTGTAAAAGTTTAAATTAAACAAGTAAGCAAGTTCAGTTGGCTAAACCGACTAATGAATCCTCTCACCTTGAGTCTCAAAAAAATATTAGTAAATTTATTTATTTTTTGTTTAATTTTAAGTGTTATCAATTTAAATTGCATTTAATAACTTTAAAGTATATACTGGTATTAAAGTTCAAGGCTGTTTACTTTTGGCACAAATTGGCCATTTGTGTGAAAGGTACCAAAAGGGCCGTCCCAATAACGGTCACTTTTCTCTGGACTCTAGGTACTATAAAAGCATTACACTGTACAAAATTTCAAGTATTTGTATGTACTGGTATTAAAGTTAAAAGCTGTTAACTTTTGGTGTAAAATGGTTCATTTGTGTGGGAGGTACCAAAAGGGGCGTGCCAATTACGGCCACTTTTCTCTGGACTCTAGGTACTATAAAAGCATTGCACTGTATGAAATTTCAAGTATTTGTATGCACTGGTACTAAAGTTAAAAGCTGTTAACTTTTGGTACAAAAAGGTCCATTTGTGTGGGAGGTACCAAAAGGGCCCGGCCAATAACGCCCATTTATCTCTGGACTCCAGTTACTATAAAAGCATTTCAAATTTCAAGTATTTGTATGCACTGGTATTAAAGTTATAAGCTGGTAACTTTTGGTACAAAATGGTCCATTTGTCTATGTGCTACATAGACTATGAGAAGGCATTTGACACCGTACACTTATAGAAAACCCGTTCGCCACCATTACGAATCAGTTTCGTCAATATATCTTTGTACTGGTGGTCGAGGGAACGACAAGGTTTCATCCCCCCGACGAAAATATTTATTTGACCATTTCGCTGAAAATATGATAAAACGAAGCAATCAATTTTGTAGTTTGTGTTTAATTGTACTGTTCTATATGCGTTCTGATTACCTTAGTTAAATAATTTGTTCTAAAAGTTTAATTTAAACAAGTAAGCAAGTTCAGTTGGGTAAACCGACTAATGAATCCTCTCACCTTGAGTCTCAAAAAAATATTAGTAAATTTATTTATTTTTTTGTTTAATTTTAAGTGTTATCAATTTAAAATGCATTTAATAACTTTAAAGTATATACTGGTATTAAAGTTCAAGGCTGTTTGTGGTACAAATTGGCCATTTGTGTGAGAGGTACCAAAAGGGCCGTCCCAATAACGGTCACTTTTCTCTGGACTCTAGGTACTAAAAAAGCATTACACTGTACAAAATTTCAAGCATTTGTATGTACTGGTATTAAAGTTAAAAGCTGTTAACTTTTGGTGTAAAATGGTTCATTTGTGTGGGAGGTACCAAAAGGGGCGTGTCAATTACGGCCACTTTTCTCTAGACTCTAGGTACTATAAAAGCATTGCACTGTATGAAATTTCAAGTATTTGTATGCACTGGTATTCAAGTTATAAGCTGGTATCTTTTGGTACAAAATGGTCCATTTGTGTGGGAGGTACCAAAAGGAGCGGGGCAATAATGGCCATTTTTCACTGTATTGTAGGTACTATTAAACCATTATACTGTACACAATTTCAAGTCTTTGTATGCACTGGTAATAAAGTTATAAGCTATTAGCTTTTGGTTCAAAACTGTCCATTTGTGTGGGAGGTACCAAAAGGGGCATGGCAACTTCGCCCATTTTTCTCGATGTAATAGTGACTAATAAACTAATACTATGTGTAGAATTTCAGAGGATTCAAATAAGTAGTATAGAAGTTATTAAATAATCAATATTTCACTAAATGTTAACCCCTTGTGTGGGAGGTACTAGAAGGAGTGGACCAATACGGCCCATATTAGAAATTAGCCGGAGATAGAAGAAAATATTACCACATACCAAATTTGAAGTCAGTCGGTTACTCTTTTCGAGAACTATCGTGCGCACCAGCCAGCAGACAGATAGACAGAGGGACGGACATTGCTCATTCGACTTAAAATGACCCAAAACGGATATCCGCCGAACATACTTAGGGTCTTAGGTCACTCTTTCGATGTTTTACACTTTTGCTTCGTAGCAAACGATATACGAGTATACCCTCCTCTCTAAGGTGAGGGGATAAAAATCTAATGATTAATAACGAACACCATTCGTCAATAAGATTATCCATTCATCCTGAGAATGATCGACTTATTCACCCTTTACGGCAACGTCAACGCCTACAGCAAAACAAAGTAAGGCATGCGAAGTTGTTATGTTCGTCCATGCACTGGCACGGCGCAACTGATGTTGGGATTAACAAAAAATCAAACACATGCATACATGCAGCTTGACAAGCTATATATGTGTGAAACTTTTCCGCAAGTGGTTTGTTGGCAAATATATTACTTGATGCAGGGACGCATCTAGGGGGGAGGGCCCGGGGGCCCGGGCCCCTCCCGAAATGTTTTAAACATAGGCATGAGCTATATACAATTTTCAAAATCACTCAAAAAAAAAAATAAAACACGAAAAATATTTGGAAGGCAGTTAAAAAAAAACAATACAAAAGCGCAAAAAATGGTAACAGTAAAAATAATAACAACTAAAAATAAGAAAAGTGCATGTTTCACGATTTTTTGATTGGTGCTAGCCAGTAATTAGCTGAAGTATGTACAGTGATTGATTACACAGTGCAACAAACAAAATGGGAATGGGATGAAACCAATTGCAAATGAAAGTTGACATTATCCATAACAAAACCTTAAATGTTTTTTTTTTCAGTTCAGTGCGAGATTTTTTTTACACGCATTTAAAGTTGGTGATTTTAGAACGTTGTCTAACAAGAAAAGATAATTGCAATTTTAATAAACTAATACTTATTATACCCTCCACCATAGGAGGGGGTTTTATTCATTTTGTCACTGCGTTTGTTACACCTCTAAATATTGATCTGAGACCCCGTAAAGTATATATATTCTTAATCGTCGTATAATTCTATGACGATTTAGCCAAGTCCGTCTGACCGTCTGTTGTAATCATGATACAGTCCGTAATAATAGAGCTAGGTTGATCAAATTTGGAATACATATTTCTTATAGTTGCAGGTTGTTTAGGATTGCAAATGGGCCATATCGGTCAATGTTTCGATGTAGCCCCCATATACATATAGCATTTTACTTATTGTGATTCCTACTTTTCTCATCTACTCTACATTTACCATATTTTGTGATTCCTACTGTTCTCATATACTATAGCACCATTTGTATGACAGCGCCATCTAGCGTGAGTTGTAGGTAAAAATAAATATCAAAAATGAATTCCTCGACCCCAAAAATATGATAATAAAAATAAGCATTATTTTATCAAATTTTCAATGATCTTTTCTTGTTAGACAGCGCTCCAAAATCACCAACTTCAAATGCGTGTAAAAAAATCAGGCACTGATATGAAAAAAACCCTTGAAGGTTTTGTTATGGATAATGTCAACTTTCATTTGCAATTGGTCTCATCCCATTCCCATTCGGAAAGTTCGATTTTGTATCGCAGTGTTATTGGAAGCAGAAGAATGATAAGCCATCAAATGCATTAGATGCTATTTCAGTTTGTGTTCTCGACCTTAAGAAGAATAAAAGCTTATCTCCCGAACAGAATGGAGGGAGAAAGGCTACGAGTATCTTATCTGGCTTTGATGTCTTTATACAAAGATGAAGTCAAAATCGATGAAATAATTGATATATTTCTTTCAAAAAATCGAAGATTACATTTTTAACTCTTACGTATTTTATTATAAAAAGTTTTAGTGATCTCGTACTAAAGAACATATTTATATTTAGGAATAATATTCGAATAAAAAACTAAGGAACTTAACTTCCCTTACCTACACAATAAACGCAATTTTTTAATTGTTTATCTTTGTTATGGAAAAAAGGTTGGCCCCCCCGCCCGAACCAAAATCCTGGATACGTCCCTGACTTGATGTGATTATTTTTGATTTAAAATAGCAGAAGTAATGATTACTTCTCGTTTGTTTGATTTCAGCCTTTCCTGAAAAGAAATACGTTTCGAAACGAATAATCACAACTGAACCTAGCAATGCAGTCAAGTAACATTTATTGAATTTAAATAGTCGTGTGCATGAATTCGTCGTGGTGATGAATGGGATTCGTTGTGATGATGAATGGGATTCGTCGTGGTGATGAATGGAATTCGTCGTGGTGATGAATAGAGTTCGTCGTGGTGATTAATGGGATTCTTCGTGGTGATGAATGGGATTCGTCGTGGTGATAAATGGGATTCGTCGGGGTGATGAATGGAATTCGTCGTGGTGATGAACTCGATTGATCGTAGTGATGAATGGTGTTTATCGTGGTTATGAATGAAAGTCGTCGTGGTGATGAACTCGATTCATCGTAGTGATGAATGGTGTTCATCGTGGTGACGAATGGGATTCGTCGTGGTAATGAACTCGATTCATTGTAGGGATGAAATGTGAGCATCCTGAGGACGAAAGTTTGTGGAAACAGACATTCGTCATGGTGACGAACTAATTCATCAAGAGGATTATTCCGTACGTTAGCTGACTTTTGACGAAAAAATAATCGTGATGATTTACAAATTCGTCGTCATGACGAAGCTTTTTCTATCAGTGTACAACATGATAAATTCATAGAAGTTTTAGAGTCGATTGGAATAGACGAAATAGAAACTAGATGCATTAGAAGTCTACACTGGCATCAAACCGCACATGTCAATAACAACGAAGAAATGACGGAGGAAATTGTTATATCCAGAGGAGTAAGACAAGGCTGCATACTATCTCCACTATTATTTAATATTTACTCCGAAAAAATCTTCCAAGAAGCAATACGAAACATCCAAGAAGGTATACAAATAAATAAAGTGTATATAAACAACATCCGACACGCTGAAGACGTTACGTTAATAGCCGACAGTATATCTGGTCTCCAAAACCTTGTCACAAGACTAACCGCGTGTAGTGAAACATACGGACTAAATATAAACACGCTGAAAACTAAATTTATGATAATTAGCCGAAAAAATAAATGAGCAATGGGATAACTCAAAAGAAATTAAATGTCGGATAGAAATGGCAAGGGATGCCTTTCATAAACATAAAAAAGTATTAATCAGCCATGACATTAACATCGCAACAAAGACAAGGTTCATAAAAACCTACATTTGCTCAGTATTATTACACTCTGTGGAATTATGGACCCTAAAAGCTGCAGATGTTAAGCGAATAGGAGCATTTGAAATGTGGATATATCGACGAATTCTTAAAATACCATAGACAGCCTATGCATCCAATAACAACATTTTAAGAAGGATGAACAAAAACAGAGAACTGCTCAACCGCATAAAACTTCATATCTCGGGCATATAATGCGAAATCCCAAATACCGAATACTTCAGACAATTCTCCAAGCCAATATAGAAGGAAAACAGTATGAATAACTTCCAAATATTGGGACTAATTTCATCTGGACCTTGGGGACTTAGTTCACTTTTTAAAATTGGGATTTATTTCATTTTTGTTGGTAATTATTTCATTGGGAATTATTTCATTTAGGAGTTATTTCACGGTACCGTTTGAATTGAAAGAAAATATATTTGGAATCAAAATTTTATATTTGAGAACAAATAAATTTTATTTTAAAATCATAATATATTGTTTGAAAATCACATATTAATATATCAGAACAAAATATATTTGCGAACTGACTTTAACAAATAAAATATGTGTTTACAAACAAACAAAGTTATTGTTTAAGAAATATATTTTATTTAAAAAAGATTTTTAAAACTCTGCTGACATTTTTTGAATTTAACAAAAACAACAAAGTTATTGTTTAAGATGTTTTCCACTTTCGAATTTTAGTTTAAAATTTTCCTAGATTTCGTGTTATACTTTTTTTACAGCACTAATTTTTATTTTATAAATAATCTAATTTATTACTGTTTGTCAATCCATCAATGTCAATTATAGTTACGAAAGATTATACGATTTAAATTGTAATCGAATTTTACAAACATATAAAATTGCACTTTGAACTTCTGAAAAACAGTACATACTAAATTAATCTATATCAATGATTTCGAAAACATACGTAAATACAAATTAATCGTTGTTTCGGAAATGTAATAAATATAAAATACAAAATATTAAGTTGAAAGCATACTTTTGTTTAGATCAACATCCTCCTAAACATATAATATTTGTGTGTGTCAAGTATTATACGTATACTAGCTGGACCCGGTCCACTTCGTTGCCCCAGATTTAGATTTCCGACCCAGTCCATTTTTGAAAACAAACGATTTGTCACGCCCACATTTGCGACGCCCACTTTTTGCAAAATTTTTTTTTCCAAAACCATCTCAGACAAAATAGCTTTCAAACAAAAGAAAAAATTTTTAAATCGGTCCAGTGGTTTAATCGTCTATAAAACACATACATACATACATACATACATACATACATACATACAAACATTTTTCCATTTTTATATATATAGATTTGGAGTGTTTAAGCGTTTTTTTCAGCGAGCATTACCCGTTTGGTTGCTAGAAAAGCGTGAAGTTGGTTACACTCCTCTACACTATGTACATATCTTCTTCAGTCGTGCTTATATTTGCATAAAATGATACAGATTGGTGATTAAGAAAAAAAATCTGCAATTAAATTAGCAAAATTAATTTAGTTATTTTTTTTATTTAGTCGTTGCTGAAATGTGTGTTCTCTTCAATTAACATTAGTTTAACGCCAATGAAATTGAATGCATTCGAATGAATATAAATATATGCATGGAATATAAGTGAAAGAGAATTACAGGTTTGTGTTAATGAATCTGAAATATAGTTGTCATTCCACATAAATTGTTAAAAGAAATATGCACTTGCCAACAAAACGAATCGGAATTATATTAATATAGAAATAAAGGAATACAAATTAAACAAAACTTTAGCGATTAACTATAGATAATATTTAAATCATGTTTTGAGATGAATATTTTGCAGTGAATAGTTACATTTTCATTTGAAAATAATGTTTGCCGGTGAAATGTATTTAATAATACTGGTTTTAATTTGAAAAAAAACTGGCCCACATCAAATTTTAAATACTTGATGATATATTCGTAAATTATAATCTTTTTTAATTGTTTAATTGGAATATATTTATGTTTAAACCAAAAACAGGTAAATATTTAATTTGTCGCTTAACTATTTACCTATTCTCTTAAAATACACATTTTGTTTTTCGGCCAAAAATAACAAATTTTGCTGAATGTTGAAAACAATTAATAAAACTGGAGATTATAAATTGTGAGACATTTGACAGTACAGTCAAATAATTTCATAAATAAATGTCATTTGTTTTAAACCACAAATTATACTAGTTTATAAATAGCAACAAATTTGAATGGATATTATGGCATCGTACACTAAAATAAGCAGTTCATTGCTTCAAATGAACGTAGTTTTGTTTTTTACTAACGATATTTATAACGCCGTTCTTTTCAAAAGAAGAGGATGTAATTTTTGAAACATACATATTAAGACTGACCACTAGTTTCGAGGACGGCGCCACCTCAAAAGCTGCCAGACTTTTCCATCGAAACACAGTGGTTAGAAAACGTTTTATATTGTAAGTCATTGAAGACATTTTCACGAAATTTGCGAATGTGGTTAGCATTTTCTTTTAAATTACAGCTAATTATAATAATAATACATGAAAATATAGGGTTGCGTCGTAACCATAATGTTAACAAAATTCGCCGACATTGTTGTGTTGTAACCATAATATGGTCCCATCTAACCATATTATGTCAAACTATATATTTGGCAAAAATTGTATTACTAATAGAATAGATTACTAATAGATAATAGATTTGCCAAAAAAGGTAATCATTTTATTAGACAAACAAGTTATTATAATTTTATTATATTTATATTGTTGCAGGAAATCAGTTTTGCTAAAAGCTGAAATATATGAATATGGTTATTGCAATCCTATTATAGTCCTCACGGTTGCCGTTGTAATGTTCAATCAAACCTTTTCTCTGCGTGTATGTAACCGCAGTTATCAACCTTTTCCAAATCAGCAACGAATTATAAATTAGTAGCTTTAATACACTCTGAAAAAAATCGCCTCTGTAGTATTATGTCCCAAACATATTTTGCATGTTTAGGGTACATTCTAAACATATATAATATTTGACACAAACAAATATTAATATTAGGGAGGATGTTTTTCTAAACAAATCATTGTTTCCATTCCAGTATGTTTTTATTTGGAGTTATTATTACCGAAAAAAGATTTATTTCCATTTAAGTATTCAGAAAATTTATCGATACCTTAATTGTTTAATTTTTTAGCAATTCAATGTTAATTGTTCGGAAATGTTTAATGTTTGCTTGACAACAAATGATGACTTGGAATATTTAGATATTACAAATGACAGAAGTTGAACCAGAAGTTGAAAACAGAAGTTAATGCTACGAGTAAATTTGCCATTTTTATCCCCTCACCTTAGAGAGGAGGGTATATATCATTTGCTACGAGCCAAAAGTGTAACACATCGAAGGAGTGACCTAAGATCCTAATTATGTTCGGCCGAAATCCGTTTTGGGTCATTTTAAGTCGTTTGAGCAATGTCCGTCCGTCCGTCTGTCTGTCTGTGAGTCTGTATGTCTGTCTGCTGGCTGGTGCGCACAATAACTCTCGAAAGGATTAACCGATTGACTTCAATCTTGGTATGCGGCAATATTTTTCTCTGTCTCCGGCTAAGTTCGAAGATGGGCCATATTGGTCCACTCCTTCTAGTACCTCCCACACAACGGGTTAATATTTAGTGAAATATTGATTCTTTAATAACTTATATACTAATTTATCGAATCTTCTGAAATTCCAAACATAGTATTAGTTTGTTAGTCGCTAACACATCAAGAAAAATGGGCGAAGTGGCCACTGTCTTTTTGGTACCTCCCACACAAATTGACCATTTTGCAACAAAAGTTAACTGCTTATGGCTTTAATATCAGTTCATACATATACTTCAAATTGTGTACAGTGTAATGCTTTTATAGTACCTAGAGTCCAGAGATAAATGGGCGTTATTGGCCCGCCCCTTTTGGTACCTCCCACACAAATGGACATTTTGTACCAAAAGTTAACAGATTTTAACTATAATACCACTGCATATAAATACTTGCAATTTTGTACAATGTAATGCTTTTGTAGTACCTAGAGTTTAGAGAAAAGTGACCGTTATTGGGACGCCCCTTTTGGTACATCTCTCACAAATGGACCATTTTGTACCAAAAGTAAACAACTTTTAACTTGAATACCAGTACATACTTTAAAGTTATTAAATGCAATTAAAATTGATAGTAATTTAAATAAGACAAAAAATAAATAAATTTACTAATATTTTTTGAGCCTAAAGGTGAGGGGATTCATTAGTCGGTTTACCCGACAGAACTTCTAAATACTGATGTTTTTTTCAGTGTAAATTCTGTCTGTAGAAAGGAGAGTAAAGTGAAAGGTTAGTATGTTCGCCTCGATACCGGATGTTAATTGGCGGCACTAAGTTCCGCACATGGGTCTCGTCAGATGCAGATATAGAAACCAGATTAATGGTCCCTATGAGCAAACTTTTTGTCGGCTCTCCTAGATGTAAAAACTCGAAGGGGGCTAATATCGTCAGTGACCACCAACTACTTGTTTGCACCTTTCGCTTCCGCCATTTGACAAAACCAAAACAAAATTGATTAAGGAGTTCCCACTTATTTCTCGCTGAAAAATATTGCTTCTGTAGTATATTGTCTCAAACATATTCTGCCTAAAACATACATATTTTTAGAGTTCACTCCAAATATATATTTGACACACATAAATATTATATGTTTGGGAGGATGTTGTTCTAAACAAACGTCCTCCTTTAATTAAAGGCAAGTTTTCTGTTTTCAGAAGTTTAAAGTGTTTTTTTAGAAAGTTTATATTTGTAAAATTCGATTAAAATTTAAGTCGTTTAATCTTGCGTAACTTTGAATTGCATTGATGGATTGCCAAAATGCGATGAATTGGTATATTTTTAAATTAAAAAAATTGTGCTGTGATACAAAATAGAATGCTGCTTATGACATTTTTAACAATAACGTATAACACGAAATCTAGGAAAAATGTAAACTAAAATTCGAAAAAGTCAACAAAATGAATCATACGCAAAGAACTTACTGGTTTCAGAAGAGGACGATCTTGCGCCGACCCCATAAATACTTTGCGAATCATTGTTGAACAATCCTTCGAATATAACTGCCAATCATATCTCCTGTTTATTGATTTCCAGCGGACAAAATTAGCGTTGAATTACTGAAAACACAAAAACTTGACTTAAAATTAAGGTTTGATATATTTTCTGAATACTTAAATAAATACAAATAAATACTTGTTACGTAAATAATAGTCCCAAACTAACAAATATTGGGACGGAAACAAAGGTTTGTTTAGAACAACATCTTCCAAAATATATAAATTTTGGGTGTGCCAAATATGATATATTTACGAGAGCACTGTAAATATATCATATTTGACATTTTTTCAATATTTTTCAAGCAGAATATGTTTGGACAATAAAATACAGAAGCCATTTTTTCACCATGAATGTATATAGCGGTTTTTCCAATAGGGATGATTTTGAAGTGCCGTTTCGGCCATTTGTAATATGTCATGATCTGTCATTTGTTTTCATTGTATTCAGTAGTGTTTACAATTTCATCATGGAGAGATATACGCAAGAACAACATTTACAAATTATTCAGTTTTATTATCAAAATCGCAAAGTCCATTTTTCTTTAAATCCCCAAAAAAAAACACTTTCCTTTTGGCCTACGACCTTGACACTATACCCGATCCGATGTACCGTTAAGCAGCTAGAGCAAAAATAAACTTTCCATTCACATTTGAAAATGATGCTAAGTCAAGTTTTTTTTAATCCAAAAAAACACTTTACAGTCGACCTATGACCTTGACACTGAGTAATATTTTAGCTCTCGTTAAGAGCTATCTTTTTGCCATTGACCGATTGTGGCTACGTGCCACACAGCAAATGAAACAATTGAATTGTTGCGAGAAAAGTTTGGAGATTCGATTATATCAAGAAATTGTGATATTGAATGGCCTTCAAGATGTTGTGATTTAACACCATTAGACTATTTCTTGTGGGGTTATTTGAAGTCATTGGTCTTTCGAAATAAACCAGACTCTCTTCAAGCTTTACAAGTCAATATTGAACGTGCCATTCATGACATACGACATGACTTAGTGGAAAAAGTGCTCGAAAATTGAGTTCATCGAATTCGTTCCTGCAGAAGAAGTCGTGGAGGCCATTTCGATGACGTTTTATTTAGAACTTAATTGTATCGATTGTACTTCACATAAAATAAAAAACTTTTGAATTTCTTTAACAATAAGTGTTTTTTTTTCAAAGAAATCATATCACTCTTATTGGAAAACCCTACACGCTGAAAAAAAATCGCTTCTGTAGTATATTGTCCCAAACATATTCGGCTTGAAATATACATATGTTTAGAGTACACTCCAAATATATAATATTTGACACACATAAATATTATATGTTTGGGAGAATATTGTTCTAAACAAAAATATGTTCACATTCTAATATTTTTTTATTTGGAACTAGTAAATAAAGATTAATTTGTATTTAATTATTTTGGCAATGTATCAATGCCTTGATTTAAAGAAAATTTTTCTGTTTTTCAGGTGCTCAAATATAATTTTTTTTATAAATTTTAAATGTTTTTAAAATTTAATTAAAACTTAAATCGTATAATCTTTCGTGAATATAAATTGCATTGATGGATTGACAAAAAGTGATGAAATGGAATATTTATAAATTAAAAGACATTTTTAGCTACAAAGTTTAAAACGAAAACTAGGAAAAACTAACTAAAATTCGAAAAAATCAGCAAAGTTTTAAAATTTTTTTTTAAATAAAATATGTTTGGAAAACTTCTTAAACAATAACTTTGCTTGTGGGTACACACATATTTTATTTGTGAAAGTCAGTTAGCAAATATATTATGTTCTAATATATTAATATATGCGTTCCAAACAAGATTTCTTGATTTTCAAATAAAATTTATTTGGTAACAAATATATAGTATTTGAAAAAATCGCTTCCAAATATATTTTCTTTCAATTCAAATATATCAAAAATGACGATTTTCCCCCGTGTATACAAGAATTTTTTTCCTATGTACGTTTGAAGCAATATATAGGTTAATATTTTTAGGTGATTCATTGGTCTCAGTCATTCAAAATCGTTTTTTGCAAATAAGCTGTTTGGGTGTACCAAAAGGGGGCGAGGCAATATAAAACATTACACTGCAGGGGCGTGGCAATAACGACCATTTTTTACAGGACTGTAGGTACTATAAAAGCATTACACTTCACAAAATGGCAAGTATTTGTATGGACTGGAATCAAAGTTGTAAGCCGCTCACTTTTTGTGCAAAATGGTCCATTTGTATGTGAAGTACCAAAAGGGCGTGACAACTTCGCCCATTTTTCTCAAGATTACGATGACCAAGAAACTAATACTATACTAATACAAATACTAATACAATACAAAAATTTTTTAAACTATTTTTTCGTGTTAAGGACACCGAATTACACCAACAAAATAAGTATGTATTTTAGACTACTTTTCCAATGAATTTAGCATGACAAAGAAAGAGGAAAATGTTTCCGCCGTTCTGACAACTCCATATCACATTTTTCATAAAGCAAGGGTATTCTTTATTCTATTTACTAGTCTGCAATTGTTTTTTATCAGAACTATGCATCTGTATTTTTAACGTGACTATTTCTTTCGCGCTGAACAGTTTCCTCAGTCTCGTCAACGGCAGCGCCCTCTATAATGAAATCAAAAACGATATTTTCTAAAACCTTTAAAAACATACAATTATTTAACATAAAAAAGAAAACGAGTACGAAGATAAATTTGACAATCCAGACGAATTGGCACCAAAAATTATAGACTTGTTTTTGACAAAAACCATAAAAAGCGTTCAATTATCAAAAACTGGCCTTTGTTGTTCATTTATTCGAATACTTTCCATCGTGTTTCCCCTTTTGTTTTTTCCCATTTAAAATATTTCATTTAGTCATAGCTACAAAAAAAGCTATAATATGTATATTAACTATGCAACAACGTTCAAAGACAGGTTATAGTTAATTGATGGTCATAACACTGATCTGGCTTTTTTGACCGGCCGACTGACTAGATATTTTCAAACGTAGATCGATTTTCTATGAAAATTAAATATTTTATTATTGAACACATCAATAAAAAAAGTTAATTTTCTAAAATAAGTTTGCTATTTAACACACGTGAGTCATGTGTAGTAGTGATCTCCGATTTGTCAAATAAATTGTTAAGCTTAGGTTTTCCACTAGAAAATTTTTAATGTCCTACACGCGGAATCGTTTGAGTATATTTTATTTAAAATAATATAAAGTTGTTGTTTATATTAACTCTATTTGTTGGTGATACTACAAGGTGGCGCAAAAGTAACCGTTCGATGTTTTTGGGCTGTAAATTAAAAAAAAAATGAAAAACTTTGATTCTTCTTGTGGATTATTTTTATTTGGTCTTTTAATTTTTTTACATCAAGTCGAGAATATGACGTCATGTAAATGGCCGCCGCCACAGTTGATTGTCATTTGAGCCCTTTTTATGGCATTTTCCATCACTTTGGCCAAAACTTCCGGCGATAGGTCCTCACATTCTTGACGGATATTGTCTTTAAGAGCTGCAAGAGTCTGAGGCTTGTTGACATAAACCCGCGACTTCAAAAAGCCCCACAAAAAGAAGTCTGGAGTGGTCAAATCAGGCGATCTTGCTGGCCAGTGCAAATCGCCAAAACGGGAGATTAGGCGCCCGGGAAATGCATCCTTCAGCATATCGGTTGTGGCACGTGCAGTGTGTGCCGTTGCACCGTCCTGTTGGAACCACATGTTTTCCAATCCCAATTCATCAAGTTGCGGCAAAAAGAACTCGTTGATCATTGCTCTGTAGCGCTCACCATTCACAGTAACCGTTTGGCCCGCGACGTCTTCGAAGAAAAAAGCTCCGATGACTCCTCCAGCGAAAACAGCACACCATAGAGTGACTTTGAGCGGGTGTAATGGCTCTTCGTGGGTTACACGCGGATTTTCAGTGCCCCAGAAGAGTAAATTTTGCTTATTTACGTACCCGCTAAGATGGAAATGGGCCTCATCACTCATGATTATTTTTGATGAAAAATCATCTTCCTCTTGGTGGTGATTAAGGATGGCTTGAGCGTATGTTAGACGCGATTGGCGGTCTGCAGCTAACAGCTGATGCACCGTCTGGACTTTGTACGGAAACATCTTCAAATCTTGTACCAAAATTCGCTGTAGAGACCGTCGACTGATACCCATTTGCGTGGCACGTCTTCTGGTCGATGTCGACGGCGCTTCCATGACATCCTCGGCTACAGCAGCAATATTCTCTGCAGAACGGCTACTCCGGGGTCTGCCACGCCTGGCAGCATCTCGTGTTGTGCCAGTCTCTTCGAGGCGAGCGGCTAAACGTCGCAGTGTTTCACCAGCAGGCGTTGGACGGCCAGGAAATCTGCGACGAAATTCACGTTGTGCCAAAGTCACCGACCGATTATTGGTCAAATAAATAGTCAGCAATATTCCGCGTTCTGGAGCAGTGTAGCGTAACATTGTTTATTAACGTGTATTTCGCATGTGTTTACTACACAAATGTCAAAACAGAACTGACATTAGGGGCCAATCGCAAAATTTATAGAATTTTCTGATAGGAGGATTACTTTTGCGCCACCTTGTATTTTATAACCAATAAAAAGGATGAATGTCGAAACTACATTGGTTTATTATAACCAAATTGTTTGTGGAGGAGAGTATATATCTTTTGCTACGGGACAAAGGTGTAATGTATCGAAGAAGTGACCTAAGACCCTACGTATGTGCGGCGGAAATGCGTTTTAGGACACTTTAAGTCATTTGATCTATGTCCGTGTCTGTCTGGTCGGTGCGCAAAGAATAACCGATCGACTTCAAATTTGGTATGTGGTTATATTTTATTCTATCTCAGGCTAAGTTCGAAGATAGTCCTTAATGATCCACTCCTCCTTGTACTTCCCATACTAAGTGTTAACCTTTAGTGAAATATTGATTCTCTAATAACTGATATACTATCTTTCACAATGTCCTGTAATTCCGTACATTGTAATATGTTTATCTGTCGCTACTACTTTGAGAAAAATAGGTAAAGTTCGGTCCCTCCCAGCACTATTTTGTACAAAAAATTAAAAGCTCATAACTTTAATACCAGTGTAAGGGGCCGAAACGCATCACTCATAGCCTCTGCGACCTTAATGTCAAAATATGCCTTCCCGCGGCACACCCTGTTTCTACAGATGAGGACCTGGCGACCGAACACATGGCGGAATAACCGTGAAAAACATCCCACTATAACAGGAAATGGTTATAGTGAACGTCGGGTTCGTGGCAAGCAGCAGCCCTGCCTTCAAACTAAGGAATCAAAGGTCAATACCCTTTGATCCCCTAAAATCTACCATATCAACAAGAGATATAAACCGGACCTCCTTTCTGATGACGACTAACGGCTTACGAAAAAGAACTCGATTTGCCCAAGGGAACGTTAGAACCTTAAACCAGACATGGGAATTTGCACAGCTAACATCTGAGTGCAAAAGGCTTCATATTGATGTACTGGGTATCATCGAAATGATTTGGAACACATGTGACTAGAAGCACACATCTGAAGGTGACCTCATGTTGTTGTATGGAAAGCCAAACGAAAATGACCCTAATGTTAATGGTGTAGGCTTCTATCTCAGTAGGAGGATCAACAGTGCACTAGTCGTATGGAACGCGATTTCCGACAGAATTATAACAGCGCGCTGCACCCACTGAGGACTCCGAAGTAGAACAAAAGGAGCAGTTTTACAGCATGTTGGACCGTGCCCTTTCACAAATAAATCATAATGATATCATATTGTTGTAATGGTGATTTTAATGCCAGGATAGGCAAATTAAATTAAAGTATCGAAGATGTTACGGGACGAAAAGGAATGGGAGAGAAGAACGAAAACGGGGACATCCTTGTACAAGGTGGCGCAAAAGTAATCCTCCTATCAGAAAATGTTATAAATTTTGCGATTGGCCCCTAATGTCAGTTCTGTTTTGACATTTGTGTAGTAAACACATGCGAAATACACGTTAAAGACTTTGGCACAACGTGAATTTCGTCGCAGATTTCCTGGCCGTCCAACGCCTACTGGTGAAACACTGCGACGTTTAGCCGCTCGCCTCGAAGAGACTGGCACAACACGAGATGCTGCCAGGCGTGGCAGACCCCGGAGTAGCCGTTCTGCAGAGAATATTGCTGCCGTAGCCGAGGATGTCATGGAAGCGCCGTCGACATCGACCAGACGACGTGCCACGCAAATTGGTATCAGTCGACGGTCTCCACAGCGAATTTTGGTACAAGATTTGAAGATGTTTCCGTACAAAGTCAAGACGGTGTATCAGCTGTTAGCTGCTGACCGCCAATCGCGTCTAACATACGCTCAAGCCATCCTTAATCACCACCAAGAGGAAGATGATTTTTCATCAAAAATAATCATGAGTGATGAGGCCCATTTCCATCTTAGCGGAAACGTAAATAAGCAAAATTTACGCTTCTGGGGCACTGAAAATCCGCGTGTAACCCACGAAGAGGAGTCATCGGAGCTTTTTTCTTCGAAGACGTCGCGGGCCAAACGGTTACTGTGAATGGTGAGCGCTACAGAGCAATGATCAACGAGTTCTTTTTGCCGCAACTTGATGAATTGGGATTGGAAAACATGTGGTTCCAACAGGACGGTGCAACGGCACACACTGCACGTGCCACAACCGATATGCTGAAGGATGCATTTCCCGGGCGCCTAATCTCCCGTTTTGGCGATTTGCACTGGCCAGCAAGATCGCCTGATTTGACCGCTCCAGACTTCTTTTTGTGGGGCTTTTTGAAGTCGCGGGTTTATGTCAACAAGCCTCAGACTCTTGCAGCTCTTAAAGACCCGTCAAGAATGTGAGGACCTATCGCCGGAAGTTTTGGCCAAAGTGATGGAAAATGCCATAAAAAGGGCTCAAATGACAATCAACTGTGGCGGCGGCCATTTACATGACATCATATTCTCGACTTGATGTAAAAAAAAATTAAAAGACCAAATAAAAATAATCCACAAGAAGAATCAGAGTTTTTCATTTTTTTTTAAATTACAGCCAAAAAACATCGAAAGGTTACTTTTGCGCCACCTGTTATAAACATGTTTGAATCATGACCTGATGATCGGCGGATCGATGTTTATCCATAAAGAAGAACATGGACGGCTCCGATTCCCGCCCTGCGCTTACAAATTTTAAACTCGACCATATATGCGTTAGTAAACGCTGGATTCACACCCTTCTTGATGTAAGAAGCAAGAAGGCTTAAAACTGCACCAACAAAAAAATCGAATTTCATAGAGTCGGTCAGCAGAAATATGAAGAACGTAGAAGAAGAAGCACCGAAAGAAAAATCGAAACTCACTGGAAAAACACCAAGATCTTCATCTTAGAGTCCGCCAATGAGGTTCTTGGAACGGCTAAAAAATGATGCCAAGGAGTGGTTGTCTCCAGAGTTTTGGAAACTTGTCGAAGATCGTAAGGCTCAAAAAGCCAGACTCCTATCTCTGTCTAATACAAGAAATACTGCGGAGATACGCCAGACAGTGGCCAATTTAACAAAACAAATAAAACGTCAGGCAAGAAATGACAAGCTATCTTTTTTCAATAAACTAGCGCAGATGGCCGAAACTGCAGCCGGTAAAGGCGACATGAAACAAGTATTTGCAATATCTAGAAAACTTTCCAGTGTTAAATTATTTACCGATATATGGAATACAGAAACGACGCCCTCAGAGTAGAAGGAATTCATTATAATCTAAATCGCCCCAGCCAACTTCTGAGAAAAAAACAGGCCGGAATTAGAGCAAACCAATCGTGCATTGACAACATTAACACTATGCGAATTATACTAGAGCAATGCATCGAGTACAACAATACGCTGTATGCAGTTTTTATTGATTACGAAAAGGCCTTTGACTCAATAAAAAGAGAATATATCTGGAGCGTATTGGAACATGGGAATACCGCGAAAAATTATAAATATAATCTGCAACAGCTACGACGGCGCTAAATGCAGAGTTATGCGTAACGACAAGCTTAGCGAACCATTCGACTCCAACTCCGGTGTAAGACAGGGTTGCCTTGATGATCTTGAGAATGACGACGACATAGATTTGCTCTCGCATCAGCATATACAATCGAAGCTAGACGACTTACAGCAGGAGTCGTTAAAGGTTGGCCTTAAAATCAGCATAAAAAACGGATCGCTACGAATTAAAACATCCAATTATATAACATTTACTATTAACGGCCGAAACATAGCAGACGTCAACAGCTTCACATATTTTAGCAGTGTTCTCCCGACCGATCGGGGGTCTATATTCAATAATGTCTATGTAAAAAAACACAATTATTCAGGAGAGCGAAAAAACTTGTTTTTGCAAATTAGCAACAATTTTGATTAACGATTCTTGTACAATATTAACAGAATGTATCCAACAAACACACAAACTGAAAGGTTAGCTTCTATGGAAGATATACAGTATTAAATCTACATTTATTTAATCAAATTTTATTTTTTTATGAGTATGGCATAACAAAAATCGTCAAAATATAAATAAAAATTATTGAATATAAGCCCTCGACCATACGAGTATATGAGCCCAAACAGAATTATTCTTTAATAATCAACTCTTTGACATATATGACCATTCGTCGTTAAATTCAATACAAATCTTTCGTGTGAAATCTTGCAACAGCGAAATGTCTGTAGTTTCATTTGATCTAGTACTTATAGTTCCTGCAATAAAGTCAAAGACAAGACCGCACACGCTTTGTCCTTTGGCTTGCACCCAAATATCATAAATTTTCTGATACGATATTTGGCAGCACATGACGAAATATGCAATAGATGGAAGGACTGCAGCTGCTTTTTAGATGTTCTTGAAGAGGACAGAATAGGCAAACATTAACTAATATTGGGATGTCTCGCAATCGCCAGAAAAAAGTTCTTATCCCAAGAATTTGAAAGTTTTCTTCAAAAATTCAGTTTAAAAATAGTTTTTTAAATTCATCGTAAAAAATATTTAGAAATATCTTAAAGGTAAAGTGATGTAACTTTTTATTAATTAAAGACACACATCTTCTTAAAGCAAAAATATTGAGATAAATATATTAAATAGAAAAAGGTTATTGTAACCCAAAATTAAATGAGCGTGAAGGGAGCATAATCTCCATATCGATGGCTTAATATAAAAAGGGCACATCTTGATTTTTGTCATAATTGCGTTTTCCGTTTATTCTGGTCGAAAAATGTCAAACGCACCTTAATTTTTTTTTAAATTTTCGGGGGCTATAGTTGCAAATAAAGGATTTATGTATACAGTGGGGCAAAATTGCCTTTTTTGATATGTTTGAATCGAAAGAAAATATATTTGGAACACAAATTTTTAAATATTTTATATTTCTTAGCAAATAAATTTTATTTGAAAATCAATAAAATATATTTGGAACGCATATATTAATATATTACAACAAATTATATTTGCAAACTAAATTTCTCAAATAAAATATGTGTTTAAATACAAATAAAATTATTATTTAGGAATTTTTCCAAATATATTTTATTTAAAAAAGATTTCCAAAACTTTTGCTGATTTTTTCAATTTTTCCTTGGTTTCGAATTGTACATCCCAGTTATGATACCATATGCAGCATTACCTTCTGTTTTAAATCAATCATTTAAAATTTCTGAGTATTCCAAGCCATCATTAGTTGTCAATTCTCTAAGTACTTTATATTGACCCAAGATTATATGATTTCAATTATTATTTTTTTTACGAACGTTTAAAATTTCTAAAAATTTAACTTTGAATTACTGAAAAATTTGACACAATTTATGTATTTTATGAATATTTAAATGCAAATAAATATTTTTTTCACAAATAGCAGTCACATTGGGATGTAAACAAATATTTGTTTAGAACAACATCTTCCCAAATACACAATTTTTGTATGTACCAAATATTGCATGCTTAGAGTCTACCCTAAACATATATATGTTTCAAGCCGAATATGTTTGGGACAATATACTAAAGAAGCGATTTTTTTTCAGCGTGTAGGTATTGTAGAAACTCTTTAAGTCTAGTCAAAGAATTTGTTTGGTTTTTCGTGCCCCTGTTACGGAAAAACAGAATCGATATACGCCCTTTTTACATTAAGCCATCGATATATACATACTCGTAAACTGAAATAATCGTGGATTTGAAGTGCCGTTAGTCAGACAGGCATAACGTTTTGAGTATATTGATTGCTTTAGCATACTGCCTGGAGTGTCATCTAACATTTTTACATTCTTTGATGAACCCTCCCCGTATGCGACGTATTCATGCTTGGTGGTGCATGAATAAAGCATCAATAATCAACAACGCATCGTTGCAAAATCAACACCAACTGGGCATAATTTAAAGCATGTGCTGGTAACGTCTAAATCACGTACTGGGGATACCTAAAGCACGCTCTGGGGATGATTTCAATGACAATATATTCAAAATTTAATACATTTGTATTTATTAATTTTATAAGTAAATAAAACTTTGTGAGTATTGTAATATGAAATATTACACGAGTTAATCTGTCAATTTGTATGGAAGGTACCAGAGGGGGTTTAACAAATAATCTTATTTTTCGCTAAACAGTAGATACTTCAAATATATTGCACTGTACCGAATTGTAAGCGTTTATGTGCACTGGTATATTAAAGTTATGATCTATTCTATTTTGGTATGATTTGGCCATTTTGTGTGGGACGTACCAAAAGGAGCGTGTTGATAACGCCCATTTTTCAAAGGGCTATAAGTTTTTTAAAAATATTACACTGTGCAAAATTTTGTTGTATTTTCGTGCATTAGTACGCTATAAGCTCTTAACTTTTTGTATAAAATGTTACATTTGTGTGAGAGGTACGAAAAGGGGTGTGGCAATAACCACCGTTTTTCACAGGACTGTAGGTACTATAAAAGCATAACACTGCACAACATTTCAAGTATATTTATGCACTGGTATTCAAGTTATAAGCTGTTAACTTTTAGTGCAAAATAGTACATTTGTGTGGGAGGTAACAAAAGGGGCGTGTCAACTACGCCCAATTTTCACTGGACTATAGGTACTATAAAAGTATTACACTGTACAAAATTTCAAGTATTTGCATGAAGTGATATTATAGTTATAAGCAGTTAACTTTTGGTGCAAAATGGTCCATTTGTGTGGGAGGTACCAAAAGGGCATGCGGCAACTTCGCTCGAGGTGATAGTGACTAAGATACTAATATTATGTGTAGAATTTCAGAAGATTCGAATAAGTAGTATAGAAGTTATTAAAGAATGAATATTTCACTCCCTCCCCCTTTGTGGGGGAGGTACTAGAAGGAGTGGACCAAAATAGCCCATATTCGAACTCATCCGGAGATAGATAAAAATATTACCGCATACCAAATTTGAAGTCAATCGGATCGGAATGCGCACCAGCCAGCAGACAGACAGACAGACGGACGGACATTGCTCATTCGACTTAAAATGACCCAAAACGAATATCCGCCGAACATACTTGGGGTCTTAGGTCAATCCTTCGATGTGTTACACTTTTTTCCGTAGCAAATGATATATACCCTCGTATCACTAAAGTGAGGGTATAAAAACAAGTAAGAAAGTTCAGTCGGGTAAACCGACTTATGAATCCCCTCACCTTGAGTCACAAAAAATATTCGTAATTTTGTTTTGGTTTTAATTAAATTATTATCAACTTAAATTGAATTTAATAACTTTAAAGTATGTACTGGTATTCAAGTAAAAGGCTGTTTACATTTGGTACAACAAGGTCCATTTGTGTGGAAGGTACCAAAATGGGCGTGCCAATAACAGTCACTTTTCTCTGGACTCTAGATACTATAAAAGCATTTCACCGTAAACATTTCAAATACTTGTATTCACTGGTATTAAAGTTAAAATATGTTAACTTTTGGTACAAAAAGGTGTGGAAGGTACCAAAAGGGGCGTGCCCCGAACGCCCATTTTTCTCTGGAATCTAGATACCATAATAGCATTACACTGTACAAAATTCCAAGTATTTATATGTACTGATAATAAAGTTATAAGAGGTTAACTTTTGGTGTATAATGGTACATTTGTGTGGGAGGTACCAAAATGGTCGTGCCAATAACGGCCACATTTCTCTAGACTCTAGGTACTATAAAGGCATTACACTGTACGAAATTTCAAGTATTTGTATGCACTGATATTAAAGTTAAAAGCTGTTAACTTTTGGTACAAAAAGGTCCATTTGTGTGGAAGGTACCAAAAGAGGAGTGCCACGAACGCACATTTTTCTCTGGAATCAAGATACTATAAAAGAGCATTACACTGTACAAAATTTCAAGTATTTATATGTACTGGTATTAATGTTATAAGACGTTAACTTTTGGTGTATAATGGTCCATTTGTGTGGGAGGTACCAAAAGGGGCGTGCCAATAACGGCCACTTTTCTCTAGACTCTAGGTACTATAAAAGCATTACACTGTACGAAATTTCAAGTATTTGAATGCACTGGTTTTAAAGCCATAAGCAGTTAACTTTTGGTGCAAAATGGTTAAATTGTGTGGGAGGTACCAAAAAGAGAGTGCCCATTTTTCTTGCCATGTTAGCGACTAACAAACTAATAATATGTTTAAAGTTTCACAAAATTCGAGTAACTAGTATAGAAGATATTAAAGAATCAATATTTCACTAAAAGTTAACCCTTTGTGGGGGAGGTACTAGAAGGAGTGGCCCATCTTCGAACTTAGCCGGAGATAGAGAAAAATATTACCGCTTACCAAATTTGAAGTCAATCAGTTACTCCCTTCGAGAGGTGTCGTGCGCACTCGCCAGCAGACAGACAGACGGACATTGCTCAAATGACTTAAAATGACCCAAAACGGAATTCCGCCAAACATACATAGGGTCTAGGTCACTCCTTCGATGTGTTATACTTTTGGCTCGTAGCAAATGATATATATCCTCCTCTCTAAGGTGAGGGGATAAACATACATTTGGATATTTATCACCAAGCAAAGCACGGCTAAACAAAACACACATACGAATTGCTACACAGTATTACCTGTTTTTTCCACTTAAATAATTTTTAACGTAATCCCTAATGGTGGCCTTTTAGATACTGCAAATAAGATACATGCTGAGCGCCCTAGTAGGTGAGATGGTAGCGTACTCGCCTATGAGTTTCGGGGTCGTGGGTTCGATTCCCACCAGAGGTCTGTCGCTGCAAAAATTTAGCCATATGGTCTTTGTAACCCGGCCTTTCCCTGGACCTTATAATTAGAATATAAATTTACTTTGTATTGTAATTCATATAAATAAATAAATAAGATACATGCAATCATTAGTAACATTTTAAATTGACATTTACATACTTGTATGTTTACCTTTTAAATAGTCGTAGACCGATACCATTTCTATGATTTCAGAAATGTCTGCAATAGGAAGTCGTCACTGGAATTCGCAATCACATTATCCATCTCACTCACCGCACACAGAATATTTATATTTATCTCTATTTATTTCTCATTCTTTATTTATTCACGTCTTTATAAAACACAAATTGACTTCTGCTTCCAAGAACAGAACAATACAAATCCGAACAAGAAATTATCCACCTTAAGGCGGCAATACACAATACGAAGCCGATTAAAAAATCAACCCCGTTACGGTGACAATTAATGGATGAATTGGTGACGATTTTTCATGAACGTTACGGGGATAAATTGTCCCCAAACAGGGTTGATTTTGCAATGTTTGCTTATGTTAAGATCAACCAATTTTTTTTGACTGTTCGTTTCGCACACAGTGCGCCGTTTTTATTTGTTTGGTTACTTATGTCGTTCCCTTGCGAATATCTGATATTTAATTTGCACACAACAATCAGCTGATAGGTTTAGGTTTTTGTTCAGTTTCCATTTATAACAAACCGGTTCCATGTTGTGACGCAGAAAATGTTTCTAATGCACAGATATTCTACTTATATCACTAGTTGACCACTTCCTGGAGCTAATAAGGCAATTTTATGTTGCAAAGATATAAAAAAATGTCGTCGTACGTATACACTGTTGCCAACTCTTGGCGAACAAAAATGGTAACATTGACCAAAATATATGGCTAAAAAAGGTTAAATTAAACAAGAAAAAGACCAATTTCAGGATTTTAAAATAAAATGATTAGCCATGAGATAAAATGTTATCAATTTCGTCGACGCTGTTCACATAAGACTCATGTGCCTCTCGTTTAAAAAAAAAATTTCTGGTACAATGTTAAAGCTACACACAGTTGTCATAACGTACAATGATGTCAGATTTGACAATATGCTGGTAATTACAAAAAATCCTTAAAATTTCATTGGCCGACAAAAAATTATTTGCCAACAAAAATTTTCAGTTCACACGGTTGTCAGATTGTTGTATGGCAACATTTGCCAGATGCGTTCTAAGGATATTTCTTAAATACCAGTGAAAGCGTTCGGCGTCCGGCATCTGGCGTGGAGGGTAACCCTAGTACATTTAAATAAGTTTGATATCCCTTAGACATTATCAGAACTGTGTCAAGTAGCGATTTCCTCTAACTCGTCAGGTATAAAATGATCATAAATAAGTAACGCACAACAGTCCAAACCACTGGCTGAAGTGTATGTCCATGGACATGAGACGTTAAAACGTCTCCTTTCTTCGCCCTAACCTAACTGTCGTTAAAACAATTAGAAAAAATTTGATTTTTTTTCCAAAAAATATAAGTAGTTTTTTGCTGGAACGAAAAAAACCATAAAAATGGAAAGCTAGCATCCTAACGAAGAAAACCTTGTCAATTTGCAAAAATTCTATAGATAAATTAATAGATTATGACCCATACTGTAAAAATTGGAAAATTCAAAAAAGTAATTTTTCATATATTTTATTTTGGGGATTTTGTTTGGGAGGTACTGAAAGGGTGTGGCAATAAGGCCCGTTTTTTAATACTATGGGTAATATAAAAAGATTACACTGTACAACATTTAAAGTTATTGTATGTGCAGGAATCACTGTTATAAGCCGTTCATTTTTTGTGCAAAATGGACCATTTGTATGGGAGGTACCAAAAGGGGCGTGGCAACTTCGCCCATTTTTTAAAGATGGTAGCGACCAAGTCTGCCTGTCAGTCTGTCTGTCTGGATGGTGCGCAGTGCGCACGATAACATTCGACAGGATTAACCGATTCCCTCCAACTTTGGTGTGTTAGTTTTCTATCTCAGGGTAACGTCAAAATTCGGAATCCTTCGCACGAACAACGGTAGTCATAGGTTCATGTTCTGGTATAACCGCCATACAAAGGTCCCTCTAAATTTAACTTCTTAACGCAACAAGATCCACAAATTTCAACAAATCGTACTGAAATTCGGTAATATGAGCTTATTTGCGCCCGAGACCATTCTCATGCGATCCATGGTGGAGGGTATATAAGATTCGGCATGGCCGAACATAACGCTTTTACTTGTTTTATCTCAGGCTAAGGTCAATGATGGATCATGTTGGTCCACTCTTTCGAGTACCTCCCCCACGAAGGGTCAAGACATAGTGAAATATTGATTATCTTATAAATTCTTATTACTACTCAGAATCTTTCATAATTCCACACATATGTAGTGTTAGTTTCTTGGTCGCTATCATCTTGCGAAAAATGAGCGAAGTTGTCACGCTCCTTTTTGTACCTATTATACAAATGGACCATTTTGCACAACAATTTAGCGGCTTATAACTTTGATTCCAGTCCATACAAATATTTGATATTTTGTGGAGGGTAATGCTTTTATAGTACCATAAGTCCCGAAAGCTACCGCCCCTTTTGATACCGCCCATACAAATGGACCATTTTGCACAAAAAGTTGAGAGGCTTATAACTTCTATTCCTGCACATACAAACACAGTGTAATGCTTTTGTAGTACCATTAGTATATTAAAAATTGAAATTTTTGCCACGTCCCTTTTGGTAACTCCCAAACAAAATGGCAAAAATAAAAAATATCAAAAATATTGTTTTTTTTTAATTCCCTTTACTTTAACATTATGGGTCATAATTTATACATTTATCCATAGAAATAGGCATTGTTTTCTTCGCTAGGATGCTAGCTTTTAAAAATGGAACGAAATGCGATATTATTCCCTCACCTTAGAGAGGAGGCCAAAAGTGTAACACAACAAAGGAGTTACATAAGATCCCAAGTATGTTTGGCGGAAATTCGATGTGTGTAATTTAAGGTCATTTAAGCAATATCCGTCTCTCCGTATGTCTGTCTGCTGGCTGATGCGAACGATAACTCTCGAAAGATTACCCTATAAACTTCAAATTTGGTATGCGGTAATATTTCTCTCTATATCCGGCTATGTTCGAAGATTGGCCACATTGGTTGAATCCTCCTAGTACCTCCCCCACAAAGGGTTTACATATAGAGAAACATTTATTCTTTAATAACTTATATACTACTTACTTGAATCTTCTGAAATTCTACACATAGAATTAGTTTATTATGGACGATTTTGCAAATGGACGATTTTGCACCAAAAGTTAACAGCTTATGACTTTAATACCAGTTCATATTTTAAAGTCATTAAATCCTATTTAAACTGATAATAATTTAATTAAAACTAAAAAATAAATAAATTTATGAAAATTTTTTGGAACGGAATGTGAGGGGATTCTTAAGTCGGTTTAACCGACTGAACTTCTTTTTTCTGTTTTTTATACCCTCCACCATAGGATGGGGGGTATTCATTTTGTCACTCCGTTTGTAACACCTCTAAATATTGATCGGAGACACCATAAAGTATATATATTCTTAATCGTCGTAAAATTCTAAGACGATTTAGCCATGTCCGTCTGTCCGTCCATCCGTCCGTCCGTCCGTCTGTGGTAATCACGCTACAGTCCGCAATAATAGAGCTAGGTTGATCAAATTTGGTGCAAATACTTCTTATAGTTGCAGGTTGTTTGGGATTGCAAATGGGCCATATCGGTCCATATTTAGATATAGCTCCCATATATAGCGTCTAACTTGTTGTGATTCCTACTGTTCTCATCTACTATGTTTTTTTGTGTTTATCGGTGTTATTTTTTGTTTAGGTTTGAGTCATTTTGTGAGGTCACATGCTATCCATGGTGGAGGGTACATAAGATTCGGCATGGCCGAACTTAACGCTTTTACTTGTTTATATTTTTTTCTCGCCCCAGCAAAAAACGACTTTTTTAAAAAATATATTTTTTTCTAAATGTTTAATCGGCAGTTTTTTTACGTTGAGCAATAAAATTCGTATGGCCATTAAATTATCTTTTATCTTCTTATTTTTGAGGCTACTTTCACTCCCGATTTTCAAAATTAATTCCCAAAATCATGTTTTGTACTGTGTAAGTTGCTCGTATTTAATAGATTTTATGCTAATATAACTAAATAACAAGCTAACCTCTTTTGTGGCCCCAAACAAAATAATTGTGATTTTAACAATTACCTGTGGATAATAATGAATACGTTCTACCCCCAGTGTCGTCAGCGAAAGCGCCAACGTTGCGATAAACAGCTAGCATTTTTTTCAACCATTTTGTTAAACAAATAATTTTATTGATTTACATGACATCCGCAGAGATACGAGTGTATATACAGATATGTAAATAAAGTGACCGACGCTCTGGAACAATCAATTTTAATTTTTTTAAATATAACTATTAGAAACTCGCTAACGATTTAGTTGACCTGCGCCAACTTCACCGTTTCCGTCGGTTCTTTCCTTATTTCGTTAGTTAATTCGATCGTTCGTTCGTGTGATCGTTAAATACACATTACGTGCGAGTAATTAAGTGTGTGGAAAGTTAATAGATTATTAAATAATTGTAAATACTCGCTGCTAATGCGATCGATTAATCACACATTAGTTACTTACTAAATGCAATCGGATGAAACTGATTGATCTGGTGATGGATCTGTTGATTGATGCTACAGATTGTTTACTGTCTATAATCGTATACTTATATTTGTTTAAAATAGATTTATCTCGCTTGCAAAACATTTCGTAGCAACACGAAATTTTCGAAATATTTTCATTTTTTAATTCAAAAGATATTTGACATTCTATTGTTTGTTTATTGAGTGATATCATATAAAGCATCACGTTAAATTTGTCTAATATAATTACTAAAATTACCCGGTAATTACGATATAAACCGTCTGTTTATTATTCTGTTATTGTTATCAACTACTTAAATAAATTGATACTTTGGATTTGTTTAGGTGCATTTTTCGCTGCATTTAAATTTTAATAATAACACTATGCAACAAATTTTTTTTTTCTGTGTCCGAGACCTAGAGGCATGTTTTGTTTAAATTGAGGCTTACTATTTTATGAAAACAAAACATATTTTTATGGTTACGTTTTTTAATTTTTTTTCTTTCTAAAATTCCAATTTTCATGGAAGTTACCTTTAGTATTTGGACCATATTTTTTTAAATATAAGCTCGATACCATTTAAATTAAATACTGAAAAAATCACAAACGATTTGTTTGTTCCAGCATTAAACCGGAAAAAATTGTATGTTGGCAATTTTGTTTGCGAGGTACCAAAAGGAGCGTGGAAAAAACACCCATTTTTAATATACTATGGGTACTATAAAACCATTACATTGTACAAAATATCAAGTGTTTGTATGTGCAGGAATCGAAGTTATAAGCCGTTAACTTTTTTTTTGCAAAATGATTCATTTATATGGGATGTACCAAAAGGGTCGTGGCAATACCGCCCATTTTGCGCGGGACTATAGGTACTGTAAATGCATTACACTCCACAAAATTTTAAGTATTTGTATGGACCAGAATCAATGTTATAAGCAGTTAACATTTTGTGCAAAATGGTCCATTTGTATGGGAGGTACCAAGAGGGGCGTTGTAATAACGCCCATTTTGCCCGGTACTATAAAAACTTTACAGATTTGTTCTTCCAACACCATACCACGGTGTTGAAAGTTTAACCGCAAACGGAAATCGGGGCCCTGCTTTTACTAGGGCAAAAAGTAAATTTTTTGGGGATTTTCGAAATTATTTTGGGAATTGTGAGATTGTCTTTTGTAAATATAATCATTCGCGATTTATCCGAATTACGAATTTCATCCCATCAGCGGTTTCAACAATATCTTGCAAGATATTGCGAAAAAATCTTTTTTTCGAAAATTGTAATAAATATTGAATTAAAATCTCTTAAAAACATCGTAAAATTCAGAACTATTTTATTTTTATTATTTTATCGTAATTATTAGAAGAAGATGAAGGCTACTTAATTTAGGATTCTTTAAAGCTTTCCTGAACCAATTAGAATACATGATTCTTGAGTTATGCTAAACTATGTGGCGCAACATCTATGTTTTTCGGTGTTTGTCTTTGTTTTGATATGGATATAAGCAGGTCCCATCCCATAAATTGCTTTTAAGCTATTAAGCAAATGACATAACCTTACGTTTGAGCAAAAAAAATTAAAATTAAAATATAGTTTTTGCCAAAAAAGCAAAACCAATTTTTAATTTCGCAAAAAAAAAAATCCCAACAAATATTGTTGCGAGTATCTTTTATTTTATTAAAAACTTTAAAGAAAAAGCTATGGAACAATTTTAAAAATACAATAGCTAATAAATTATATGGATTGGACAAAAGGTCCGTTTGACCAAAATTTCAAAATTCAACACCCTCTAACTCTGACGATCCTTAACCTATTTGGTTAATATGTTGTGTCATAACTCGATTTCGGAAAAAAAAACACTAAGGAACGGTTCCTTAGCGTTCTGTACCGTTCTTTCGTCGCGAACAGAACAGTAACGCAATTTTAATGTTACTGTTCGGGAACGCTACCACTACGATAACGTACGGTTCATAGAACAGTATCACTACGTCGTCGTTTTTTGAACAGAACACTAACAGTATCACTACGTTTAGCGTTCCGCTCTTTTTTATATTCGACACCACAGGTCGTAAATATAAAGCAATCTTAATGAAAATTGGTACAGAGTAGTGAGAAATAGGCATATCGGCTCCCGTACAAAGGTCCCTTTCGATTAGACATATTTACATTAAATGGGGAGCATTATTTATCCGATCATGCCGAAATTTAAATATGTGTGCTTTCTATTGCATTTAATCATCTCTAGTGAAAATGAGGCATATCGGTCCATATTTTGATACGATTGTCCCAATACAAAGGTCCCTTTCGATAACACATATTTACGCTCCAGACTCTCACTGGTCAGAACTACTATCTATTAAGACTAAACTTGGTGCAAGTTTCATCCCTATCGGAAGACATCCCCAGCCAGAAATTTATGACGGTACCACGAAAAAAGCGTTGTGAAAGCACTGTTTTGGGACGCTTTCACAACGCTTGCTTAAAATGTAATTGAAGCGCTGTTTCGTGATGGATTTACAATGCTTTGAGATCAAATTAATTGAGAAAAATGAATCGTGCTTGGAAAGTGGTATCTAAGTTAGTCTTTAAATGGATACCTCCATTCCAAAACATTCTAAGTCTAAAAGCTAGTTTTTTAGTGTACTGTGTATAAAAGCAAAAAATCTAACTGAATAACTTTTTTAAAGTAACGTCCCCAGTCTAATAAATTTAACGATTTTCTATGAAATTAATGACAAATTTTCCTGCAAAAAGTTAGGCAAAATTCCGAAATAAACGAAAACGATTGTTTTAAATTAACATGTAAAGTAATTCCGCACATATGCATTCGTCAAAATTACGATTTTATCAAAATTTAGAAGTTTCTATAAGGAACTATTCTTCTTGTAAAATTGCAGGATTCGCTTTTACAGTGCAGCTTTGACATGCAAAAACCCAGTCCTACCTTTACAACATCTAAAGATTAAACAAGCTGGCATGTTGCAGGAAAATTTCAATATTATGAATTCAAAATCTCATTTAAATGAATACCTTAAATATAATATATTTCATTTGATTCATTGATTTCTAAATACGTTTTTTTGGGAATTATTACCTTCAAACCATTGGAAAACCGACATGAATTTTGTTTTTACAGCGTTTCAAAAGCGTTGTAAAATACCGTCGTCACACCATATATCGGTGTTATCATTTTGACGCTTTTACAACGCTTTATCCCACCGTGTGATGACGGTGCACAGTGCTTTCATGACGCTTTGAGGATGGTATTTTTCTGGCTGGGTCAGTTTTTAAAATTGACTCATTTGACATTAAATCCTCTATATATTAATTTTTAAAGATTTTATGGATTTACTCGCACAAAGTTTACGTCTACTTTTGAAACATTTTTTGTTTATGGTTTTCCCCGAGCCCTTCCTACGAATCGGTATATATTACATCCGGTTATATATCGATTGCTTTCTCATTACCTTTTCTACATGGTGTTTTTGGGAATACTTTTTCGTTGGTCCTTTTGACAGCTGTCACTTGATTTATGCTCAGTTTGGTTTACCATTTCATGAATAGACTTACTCCGGAACAACGTTTGCAAATCGTGCAAATTTATTACCGAAATTCGGTTCGCGTGACGCATTGCGCCCTGCATCCAATAATCGCCGACATAATCGCCCAGCAGAGTCGGTAATTCGAGCAACCATAGATCGGTTTCGCATCACGTTTACTCTAGTGGATAATGCGCATCCTCAGAGACGCCGTACAGTCCTCTCCGAAGGCGCTATTGCTGCTGTGGAGCAGAGTATCGAAGAACACCCGAATGAGTCCATAACTCGTGCATGAATTGAAGCCGTCAATCGCGTCGCACGTTCGGTGAATGGGCCCAAAACGAGATTGACACCGATCCTGATTTTCACATAAACCTTTGTTTAGCGATGAAGCTCACTTTTGTATGAATGAGAACGTTAATAAACAAAATTGTCGCATTTGGAGTAGTGATAATCCACAAGCCATTGTTCAGACGCCGTTACATCCACAAAAATTGTTTGGTGTGCTCAATGGGCAGAGGGAATCATTGGTCCATATTTCTTCAAAAAATAAGCCGGCCATAATGTTATTGTCAATGGGGAACGCTATAGAGCCATGATTAATGACTTGCCTGAATTGGAGGATGTTGATGTGGACGACCTTTGGTTTCAACAAGACGCCGCTACATTCCATACAGCCAACGAAACAATCAATTTATTGAAGGAAACTTTTGGTGAGCGCATTATCTCGCGTCGTGGGCCTATGGCGTGGTCTCCAAGATTGTGCGATTTAACACCGCAGGTACACACAGAATACAGTTTGGTTGCCTCAGCCGAATTATTTGCCAACCGAATTTTGTAGTTCTGTCTACTATGCGATTCCATCAGGACAACCAATATTTTGGTAGTGGTATATGTACTTCTGTTTCCATGTTGACAACAATCATATTTGGTTGCGCCAACTACGAAAATAGTGGCTTAAATTATCTGTTGTATTTGCCACAACCAACTGTTTTCAAAAATTTGTTGTTCTCACAATTTGTCACATATACTACCGACAATTAATTAAAAACAGTTTTCATTAATTTTTATTTTGTTTATTGAACAAAAAACAAAACAATTCATAACAAAATTAAAAATCCCATATTACAAATTCATCACTATATGAGATGTGGAAATATTAGTACACGAAAAAAAACACAAAACTTATATGCAAATTTCGCTTAAACCTGTGCTATAAATTTTACGATTGTTGCTTTTATTTTTTACTTATGTAAAACATTTTGCACAACATATTCTGCATTCCACACATTATTATCCACACGAGATTATTTTTGATTACCTATACCGTTCTTGAACAAAATGTTGAAGATTTTTTTATGTCGAATAATTTTATTTTTTGTTCGTCATGTATCAGCAAAAGAACAGCAACCAATCTTTCGGTTGTATTTCCCAAAATGATTGGGATAACCAATAAACGATTATTTATTAATATTTTTTCTGTTGTAGTAACCAGTTATTCGTTGCAATAATAATCTTTGGTCTATTGATACAATTTCTGTTGTCAAGAATAAAACATTGGTTGTCACAACCAAAAATCGATTATATGCTACCATAATGAAAATTTAAAATCGGCTACCACAACTAACCGAGTGTCAATGAAAAAAACAATCTTAATTCGATTGATACAACTATCGATTTAGTTGCAATCATTTTCATTTGATCATATCCATGTTATTATTGTTGTTTCAACTAATTATTTATAAATACAACCGACAGACGGTGTAGGCAATATACTTTTTGTTGCTAGTACTATTTTTATACCCTCACTTTAGTGTGACGAGGGTATATATCATTTGCTACGGAAAAAAGTGTAACACATCGAAGGAGTGATCTAAGACCCTAAGTATGTTCGGAGGAAATCCGTTTTGGGTCATTTTAAGTCGAATGAGCAATGTCCGTCCGTCTGTCTGTCTGTCTGTCTGTCTGCCTGTCTGTCTGTGTGTCTGCTGGCTGGTGCGCACGATAACTCTCGAAAGGAGTAACCGATTGACTTCAAATTTGGTATGTGGTAATATTTTGATCTATCTCCGGATGAGTTCGAAGATGGGCCATATTGGTCTACTCCTTCTGGTACCTCCCACACAAAGGGTTAAAATTTAGTGAAATATTGATTCTTTGATAACTTCTATACTACTTACTCGAATCTTTTGAAATTCTGCACATAATATTAGTATATTAGTCGCTATTAACTCGAGAAAAATGGGTGAAGTTGGCATGCCCCTTTTGGTACCTCCCACACAAATGGACCATTTCGTACCAAAAGTAAACGGCTTGTAACTTTAATACCAGTGCATACAAATACTTGAAATTTTGTACAGTGTAATGCTGTTATAGTGCCTATAGTCCTGTAAAAAGTGGGCGTTATCACCCCGCCCCTTTTTGTACCTCCCACACAAAATGACCAAAATTACATAGCTCGTAACTTTAATATACCAGTGCACATAAACGCTTATTGTTCAGCACAATGCAATGTATTTACCGAAAAATACGTGTTTTTGGAAAACCCCTTCTGGTACCTCCCACACAAATTGACAGATTTATTGGTGTAATCTATATATATAAAATTGTTGCGTGACTGGCTGACTGATTGACTGACTGATCATCGCCCAGGCCAAACGGCTGAAGGTAGAATCATGAAATTGGGTGGGAGGGTAGTCCTTGGGACGTAGACGAGCAATAAGGCGGGATTTTTCGAAATTCGTACTAGTAGCCGCACAATGGGGCAAAAAGGGATAAATATGGTACCACCGCCAAATCTAAACGAAATGAGCTAGAATCTTGAAATTTGGTATGAGGGTAGCCCTTAGGAGGTAGACTCAGAAATTAGCAGGATTTTTCGAAATTCGAACATTTACGCACACAGTGGGGTAAAAAGTGATAAATGTGGTACATCAGCCAAATCCAAATGACAAGAGCTAGAATCGTGAAATATTGTGTGATGGTAGCCCTTATGAGGTAGACTCTGAAATTGGCAGGATTTTTCGTAATTCGAACATTTACGCACACAGTGGGGTAAAAAGGGAAATATGGGATAAATGTGGTACAACAGCCAAATTCAAATGGCAAGAGCTAGAATCGTGAAATTTGGTGTGAGGGTAGCTCTTATGAGGTAGACTCTGAAATTGACAGAATTTTTCGAAATTCGAACACTTACGTACACTGTGGGGTAAAAAGGGAAAAATGTGGTACAACAGCCAAATCCAAATGGCAAGACCTAGAATCGTGAAATTTGGTGTGAGAGTAGCTCTTGGGACGTAAACAAGAACACGGAGTGATTTTTTTAAAAACTTAGAGGCACAGTGGGACAGAAAGGTATAAATATGGTACCACCGCCAAATTTAAAGCCTAATATTAGAATGGTGAAAATTGAAGCGAGGAGTGTCTTTATGACAACTGATCGGGGTATTAAGTTTTTTTTGTATTCGTAGTTTTCGGGACACAGTGGGGCAAAAAGTGTAAAATATAGTACAGTGGATTAAAAATGTCAAACATGGATCAATGGTTCCAGGGTAACTTTTGGAACATAAACTAGAGATTGGAAGTGATTTTTAGTAATTTTAACTTTAAGAGGCACAGTGGGACACGACGGGTTAATTATGGAGCATGGGGAAAAAAGGGAACAATCTGCCAAAATTGGAACTTAAACATGAGATATGAAGGTTTTAGGAGCACTGTGGTCAAAAACGGTTAAATAGTGGAGAGGAGAAAATATGATTAAATATGTTACAGTCGGGGAAAAAGGTTTAAGTACGCTAGCGTGGAGACACATTTTAAATACGAGTACGGTACAGTGAGACAAAAATTTGTTAAATATGGTACAGTGGGTAAACATTTTGTACAGTGAGATAAAGAGTTGAATGGGGCACAGTTGTGCAAAAAGGGTTAACTATGGTACAGTGGGGTAAAAATAGTTATATGTATATGGTAAAGTGGGACAAATGGGTTAAAAATGGTACAGTGGGGCAAAAAGCGTTAACTATTGAACAGTGGGGCAAAAAGGGTTAAATATGGTACAGTGTGACAAAAATGGGTAACTATACAGTACAGTGGGGCATAACTGTGTTAAAAATGGGTAACTATACAGTACAGTGGGGCATAACTGTGTTAAATATTGTACAGTGGAGCACAGAGGGTTAAATATGGTACAGTGGGGCAAAAACTGTTAAATATGGTACAGTGAGACAAAACGTTTAATATGACACAGAGGGGCAAAAAGGGTTAACTATGGTACATGGTAACGTGTAACAAAATGGGTTAAAAATGGTACAGTGGGGCAAAAAGCGTTAACTATGGTACAGTGGGGCAAAAAATTATTTACTATGATACAGTGGGGCAAAAAGGGTTAAATATGGTACAGTGTGACAAAAATGGTTAACTACACAGTACAGTGTGGCATAACTGTGTTAAATATTGTACAGTGGAGCAAAGAGGGTTAAATATGGTACTGTGGGGCAAAAACTGTTAAACATGGTACAGTGAAACAAAGGGTTTAATATGACACAGTGGGGCAAAAAGGGTTAACTATAGTACAGTGGGACAAAATGGGTTAAATATGGTACAGTGGGGCAAAAAGCTTTAACTATGGAACAGTGGGGTAAAAATTGTGTTAGAATGGTACAGTGGGACACAAATGGTTAATTATGGTACAGTATGACAAAAATGGTTACAGTGGGCACAAATAGTAAAATTAGGTAACGTGGAACAAAATGTGTTAAGTATGGTACAGTGGGGCAAAAAGCGTTTACTATGGAACAGTGGGGCAAAAATGTGTTAACTATGGTACAGTGAGGCAAAAATGGTTAAATAACGTGGACAAAATATAGTAGGACAAAAAGGTGTTAAATTTGACTCAGTGGACCCTAAAGGTTAAATATAGCACAGTGGGTCAAAAAGCGTACATTTAGTACAGTGGGTAACAATATGGATGCAGGGAGAGAGGGTAAGTTAAATATGAAATAAGAATGTTTTTTTTCTTCTAAATGTATGCCTTTAGTAGCACTGTGGTGCAAACAGGTTAAAATTATGATGCACTGCAATTATGTAGCACTGTGCAAAAAGGTTAAAATTATGATGCAGTTGGGGCAAGCAAAAATTGTTCAACATGTTACAGAGGGGGAAAAATGTGTTAAATATGGTTTAGTGGAGCAAAAAGGGTTAAAATGGTTAAAAGTGGTAAGTGGGGAAAAAAGGGAACAAAATAGTCCCATATATGTATAAAAATTCGTACTTTAGAAGCACAGTGTAATAAAAAGTGTTTAATATGGAACAGTGGTACAAAAGGTGTTGAATGTGGTCCTTGAGTGCAAAGGTAGCTCTTACAGCATAAACCAAAGCTAAGAAATTGTTTTTTCCAAATAGGTTCTTCTACCTAAAATATTGTACAATCGTGCAAAGTGGTTAATTATGACACACTAAAGGTTAAATGTGGTACAATGGAGCGATTTACTTTAGAATTTTAAATTCGTACCTTTATAGACACAGTGGGACAAACATGGTTTTATATTGTACCAGGGTGTGAATGTAGGTATTGGAACATAAACAAGAGGAAAGTTGCTAACATATGAACCAAAAAAAAAAATAGTTTTTCAACGTCCAGAGGTACTGTGGGAAAAGGGATTAATATTGTACCATGATGTCAGGGTAACTCTTGGAACATAAACTAGAAATGAAACGAGGGTTCATATTTTATATATAAAAGTAATAATCATGCAATTTTGAAAGAAAGAGGTATAGCTATTTTACAGTACCCTAAACAGAAAATAGATAAAAGATGGGGGCTGCGAAGCGCACCGGGTAAGCTAGTGTTATATATTACATTACTCACAAAGTGAGGGTATACCTTAGTCGGTTTACCCGACTGAAACTTTCTTACTTGTTTTATTGTTACAATCGAATTCCAACCAATTATTTTCCTGGGTGTATATTTTTTGTGGGGTTATGTGAAGTCGGTTGTCTACGCAGATAAGCCCGACACGATTGACGCCTTGGAAGAGAATATTCGACGCGTTATTGCCGACATACAGCCCAAAATGCTGCAAAAAGTGATCGAAAATTGGGCCTCACGGTTGAAATTTAATCGAGTCACTTGTCCGAAATAATTTTAAAAACATAATGGCAAACCCTTACCTTTATAATAAAGCTTTTATTTCTCCTTGAAAACCACACGTCTACAAAAACTAAAAGTAAAACAAATTTTTCGATCCCAAAATACTGTGCGTTGAAATATACATCGCACATCTAAAAGCGAAATGTACTACTAAAATGGGTAATTTTAATCCTAAAAAGTCGCGATCAACAATTAATTTTTAAGTTCCAATAATGAAATAAATTGGCAACATTTCATGATCTTAATTCACGATTTGTGAAAATCTTTATCGAAATGAGTAACAACTAAAAAAGTTCTCCCAGGAAAACTGACTTACGAATCCCCTCAGCTTCAGTCTCAAAATATATTCGTAAATGTATTAACTTTTTTTCTTTTAATTAAATTATTATCAGTTTTAATTGCATGTAATAACTTTAAATTATGCACTGGTATTAAAGTTATATGCTGTTAATCCATTTGTGCGGGACTTACCAAAAGAGGCGTGCAAATGACGACCATATTATTATCACATATCAAATTTGAAGTCAATTCGTTACTCCTTTCGAGAGTTATCGTGCGCTCCAGCCAGACAGACAAAGGGATTTCCGCCGAACATACATAGAAGTTCTTAGGCTCTTAGGTCTCTCCTTAACGTGTTAGAACATGTTGAATAAATGAAAACTTGTTGCACACATGTATCTAGAATAAAGGGTGGTTAAATTGTAAGGGCCGATGTTGAATGTGAACCACACCTAAACGTCAAGTTTTTTTCTGCATTTCATTTGACATTTCTCAATTTCAGACTAACTCAATTTGAACCATGGAAAGATACACAATCCAGCAACGCGTTCAAGTTTTTTTAAGCCTTTTACGAAAATGGTTTTTGATCAGCATAATCGACCAAATGTTTCCACAGTCGGGAGAATTGTGCGCAAATTTCAGCAAACCGGGTCTGTAGGAGATGTGAAAACACCTGTGCATGCTCGCCCAGTTCGTTTGGTGTGGCTTATGGGCTGGCGACGTCATCGGGCCATACTTCTCCGAAATGAGGCCGGTCAGGCAGTTACTGTGAATGGTGTTCGCTATCGTGAGATAATAACGAACTTTTTATGGCCCGAATTGGAAGATATGGATGTGGGCAATATGTGGTTTCAACAGGACGGTGCCACTTGCCACACAGCTAACGAAACAATGGCTCTTTTGCGCAACAAATTCAATGGCCGTATTATCCCACGTCGTGGCAATGTCAATTGGCCGCCAAGATCATGTGATTTGACAACGTTGGACTTTTTTCATTGGGGTTATTTGAAAGAAAAGGTGTACGTCGATAAGCCAGCAACAGTTCAAGGATGAGATAATTCGGCACATTAACGGCATAGAACCACAATTATTCATCAGCGTCATCGGAAATTTGGACCATTGGATGGAGGCGTGATGTGGTTTTGTTCCATACATAATTGAACCATACCAATGTTATCATAATAAAAAGAAATGGCAATAATTTCCTAAATAATTTGTGTTTTATTCAAAATCAACATCGCCCTTAAAATTTAACCACCCTTTACAACTTAAGGGTATAGGCATGTGCTAAGAAGTACGAGTAATGCCATGCTTTGCAGGTAGACGGTTGAAAATATTCCCCATTATTTCTTTATCTATTGTAAAATTCCCCTTCTACGAGTATCTAGCTATCTCGCTATATAGCTCGAAATAGCAATTTTATTTTATGGACCTGTTTAAATTACGTTGTTTAAGCGTTTTTTTGTTCTAAGATTGTCGATTGTATGTATGTATGTATATACTCGTAGTTAGAGGAGGTAGAGTATAATATGTTTTGCGACAATATTATCTGGTAAATGCGAAGGGACACATTGGTTAACTCAATGTTGTCAAACAAGTTATATATGTCAGACACACTTTGGGTCCATTAAGAGGGGAATAGATTATAAGAGTTTGATTTCCCTATGCGTTTTTTCTCAGGCTGTTTTACACTTTTATCCATCGGATAATTGTGTCGTTATTGCCACAATAATTGATCTTTAATACTTCAAATAGGAAACCAGCAATTTGAATACAAATTAGGGGGGTTACTACTTGAAAAATAATAGATAGGTATTAATACAAATTGTAGACTACGTTCAAAACTAAATATGGGCGAAGCAAAACAAAAACGGCTAAATTACAGACAGGTCGGTTTATATATTTGCTGTTATATGCCTAATCTGGAGGAGGGGACAAGTATGTTTGAGGCACGCGCGCGAGTATATATTCCAGAGCAACGCTTTTGCAGTGTCAGCACTGTGATACCCTTTCTGGTACCTGGCTCACAATGGGACCAAATATTATCAATATTAACATGTCATTAATAAAGTTATACAAAAAGTTTAGAAATTCGGTACAATGCAATGATTTTAATGTGCGTATTTGCCAATCCCCTTCTGGTATTACACTCTAGATATACATATGTACATAATTAATTACTTGACTGAGTTTAACTATTTAAATAACCAAAGGAAGTTTTGAATATTTTTTCAATAACATTCGGAACTTTAAAAATGTAACAGAAGGGAGACCCTATGGATATCCCTATTTTGACCTTGCTGAATCCAGCGGAGCTAGCAGTTTTTCTAGGTTAGCTCTTGTTTTCGCAATATTCGACCACAAAGTTTGGAAGGAAATCAGAGATGTTCGTTATCTCGGAGTTGATTTTGAAGTTAAAGACTTTGGAATACACACTTCAATCCAAAGAACGAAATAAAGGGAAGCCTTGGAGAATTATTTCTCTCAAAACAGTCACCCGCGCTTCTCACCACCTTATCACCAAAAAATTGCAACCAAATCGTATCATATGTCAAACGTCATAGAAATCGGCGAAATTTTAGTTGGTTTCCTAAAAAAAAATGTTTCTGCAAATTTTGTGATCGAATCTCACGAAAACAAGAGCTATCCTAGAAAAACGGCTAGCACAAATGGATTCAGCAAGGTCGAAATAGGTAGGTCCCCTTTCTGTTACATTTTTGAACTAGCACAGTGGTATGGTCACGTCCTATTCTTTGTATACCCAACACCACACTGTGACACAGTTATTATGATTTTGTGCATTTGTTTGTAACACCCAAAAAGAGAAGATATACATATATTTCGTACAGGTCGATCGACTTGGAATCATCTGTTCGTACATGTATTCTTGTAATTAAAGTAACGGGGTTTCTAATAAGAGCGATATGATTTCTTTGAAAAAAAAACACACTTATTGTTAAGGAAATTCAAAAGTTTTTTATTTAATGTTAAGTACAATCGATACAATAAGTTCTAAATAAAACGTCATTCAAATGGCCTCCACGACTTCTTCTGCAGAAACGAATTCGATGAACCCAATTTTCGCGCACTTTTTCCACTAAATCAAGTCGTATGTCATGAATGGCACGTTTAATATTGACTTGTCTGGTTTATTTTGAAAGACCAATGACTTCAAATAACCCCACAAGAAATAGTCTAATGGTTTTAAATCACAACTTCTTGGAGGCCATTCAATATCACAATTTCTTAAAATAATCGAATCCCCAAACTTTTCTCGCAACAATTCAATTGTTTCATTTGCTGTGTGGCACGTAGTCACAATCAGTCAATGGCAAAAAGATAGCTCTTAACGACAGCTAAAATATTGCTCATGGGTGCCAAGGTCGTAGGTCGACCGGAAAGTGTTTCTTTTTGAATTTAAAAAAAAATTAACTTAGCATAATTTTCAAATGTGAACGGAAAGTTTATTATTGCTCTACCTCCTTAACGGTACGCCGGATCGGGAATCGGTCAAGGTATGGTTCCTTCGGCAAAGTTTCTTATTTTGATCCCTAGAATACGATTTTCACTGTGCAATGGCGACTTTTTTTGCCTCCCCACAAATCGACCCGGCCTAGTACCCATAGTATATTAAAAATGGGCGTTATTGCAAAGCGTCTTTTGAATTTCCCTATTTTTACAATATGGGTCATAATTTATATATTTAAAGGGTTTTCCAACAAGAGGTGTTATTTTGGTATTCAAAGAAACATGCAATTTTTTGAGATAAATGATCGGATGTTTATTTCATAACAAAGAGGACTACATATATGCCGTTAATAATGAAAAACAACATCAGCCAAATGGCCTATCCTTTTCATGGAATTTTCCATAACCAAATCGCAAAATGGCTGCCCTATGTCATCGATAGCCTCACGAATTCTATCTTTGAGGTCTTGAATCGACGCTGGGCTGTTGGCGTAGACCTTATCTTTCACGTGGCCCCAAAGGAAGAAGTCGCAAGGTGTTAAATCATAAAATATCGGTGGCCAATTGTGATCACCTCTTCGAGAGATAACACTGTCCGGAAGCTTTTCCCGTAACAGAGCAATGGTTCCGTTGCTTGTGTGGCACGTAGCGCCGTCTTGTTGAAAGTAAACGTTGTCCAGATCAATACCATCCAACTCCGACCATAAAAAATCATTAATCATCTCTCGATAGCGCAATCCATGCACCGTACCTGTAGACCCAACCCCATTTTCGAAAAAGTAAGGTCCAATGACCCCGCGGGACCATAAGCAGCACCAAACAGTCACACGTTGAGAATGGAGGTGCTTCTCAACAACAACTCTTGGGTTTTCCGAGCCCCAGATGCGACAATTTTGCTTGTTGACGTAGTTACCGAGGTGGAAATGGGCCTCATCGCTTCAAAAAAAAAAAAAACGCTTTAGTTTTGCGAACTGTGACTGCAAGATTTTCACCATTTTTGTAGTGAATTTTAATAATTTCAATGCGTTGTTGAATCGTGTATCGTTCCATTTTTAGTAATGGTGTAGTTTCAACTTGTCAAATGTCAAAGAATAAAAGCTTCAAAAGTGACAGCTACCGAAATACCGGGTGATTCTAAATAACACCTATTGTTGGAAAACCCTGTACATATATCGATCGGTATAATAAACTTTCTCTTCTTATTTTGTGCGTTTTTATACTAATTATCCCAGTTCTTTTTCTTTAGTAGTTAGCAAAAAGTTGCCAAAAAAAATTAAATTATTCGAATTAAGGTTTGACGTTAGTGCAAATGCCCATCAAATGTTTTTTATGAAATTTGTTATGCGCGGACGTAGTTCTAATTTTCTGTGCTCCTTACTTACTCGGGTACGCTGGTCTCAGGCACAAGCTAGCTCGCCGGTGTGGGGGGATTCTTGTAAGTAGGTTTCACAGCGTCCCGCATTACACAAAATTTCGTACCCGATTAATTTGATCCAATTTTCCTTCGATCTGTTATTACGTAGTCAAATTCCCTCTAGTCTTTGGCACTGTATGAGATGTCATTCTACAGGCCCCTCATCTTACCCTCCCAACCTATGCTGTAATCAGTTGAGTTCTGTCGTTTTCTTACAGCCCCTTCTCTGCTACGTTCCCTCTATCTCCTACACCACCATTACTAAGTTCAGTTCATAAGTCCCGTCCGTCCGTCTCATTACCATCATACACATTCTTTTGTTACCTAGTTCTCCATAGTTATTTTTATTTAATTTCACATTTCTTATATTCTAAGTCTAATCCCTGTCTTTTGTTAGTATCTATTAATTCATATAAATCTACCATTTACTGAAAGCTTAAACTACTTACATAATTATATTACATACTATCTTCGGGTGTGGTGATTGCGCTCTACACCTGCTGCTCCAAAACCATGCTGCCATTAGTGGGTTAAGGTGTACTTTGATTCCTCTTTTGTGATGAATTACGTCTCGGTTGGATTTTGTTGTTGGAGTTCTTTTTGATTATCGTTGCTTTATCTATCGTTCTTGTGGACCATAAACTCGTGTCCTCTGCTTTGGTCACTTGCTGTTGTTGTTGCAGTGATAGATCGTCAATTTGCATTCGCTCCCACCGGTCACTTGCTAGCACAGCAAAAGAAATATTTTGTCGCAGACTCTGCCGTTACCATGTGACCACGATTGTTGCTTTTGTTTCGGGGGAGCACTAGAGCCAGTTTTTTTTTTTTTTTTGTAAACGTTGAGTTCTTTGTGGATCAATCGCAGAGGGGAAGATTCGTGGCTCATTTAATTATTTGTCGGCGAATGAGTCCCAACGAATTTCTTTGTACGGCGATAGACTTCAATGTTTAACAAAAACTTGGGTTTTTTTTAAGTCAATTTTACTCGCTGTCGCTCGTACTTATCTCTTCGCCAGCCACACCAAAAAAGAACGAATTACCAGGAAATTACCTCCTCCTCACTTGTCTTCACAAACTTCCACCACACATGGAGTTGAACATCTGTGTACAACAGCTGACGATTTTTTTTATCCTAATCAGGTGTCGAGCATTCCTATGGGTCTTATACTAATACACCGTTTACACTTAAATCTATCGAATTTACAATTGTTCATTAATGAACACTTTTATTTTATATCAAGTTTAATTCATATTTAATTATTACATGCCTTTTTTTTAATGAATTATTTAATGTATGCTATATTTATTTTTATATTTTTTTCTTTTTTTTTTAAATCGCAACAAAGCAAGTCAAACGATCAACCATGGTTGCTGGTTGACTTGAAAGGCAAAAAGTATTGATAATAAAAAACTGTCACAAGTTAAGGTGATTACTTCCTTATAGTTGATTTTTTTTGTCCGCGCTTAAACGTGGGGCAAGAGCCCATGTGGTCTCATGCTCTATTAATTTTAAACTCTAATATTTTTAGCATGGTACACTCCAACTGACTTTCCGTTGACATCGCCTAATTCGTAGAGGGAGTTCCCGATCACTTTTAAAACTACAGATTTAAGATATTTTGGCGCTAATTTTGCACTATAATTCTTAGTTGCATCACTAAGCTTGAAATTCTTCCTATACACACATTGTCCAACTTGATAACGTACATCTCTAGACCTAGTGTCGTAAACTTTCTTTCCTTTTTCATAAGCCTGTCTTAAACTCATAACTATTTTCTGTCGCAGTAACTGAAGTCTCGTATCCTTTGCTGCAATTTCCATTTGGGGTTCACCTATACTATCCAGTTTACGAAGGATCTCATATGTATCGCCATGCTGAATCATGGATTGGCCAAATACTGCTCGGTATGGTTCCATCCTAATGGCCTCGTGGAAGGCGCTTCTAAGAGCGAATGCTGCCTTTGAAATATGGCTGTCCCAAGACCTTTGGTCTGAATCGTTTATGTATGAGCGAATTATTGACAACATGGAACGATTAACTCTCTCGGAAGAATTTACGTGTGGAGCGTATACTGCCGTCTTCATATGCTTCACGCCATATTTCTTCAATAGGTCGGAAAATGTGTCCGAAGTAAATTGTCGTCCATTGTCGGACACAATCTCCTCCGGCACTCCAAATGTATGAAATATGTCCATTTCCAAATATTTAACCACTTCTGCTGCAGTTGCATTTCTCATCGGCTTAAGAAACACAAACTTCGAAAAGTGATCTAAAACCACGAAAACGTAACAATTTCCTTGCCGTGAGCGAGGATATGGACCACAGAAATCAATAAACAGACGCTGAAATATACGTTCGGAAGCAATTTGGTTTCCCATGGGTGGCCTCTGAATGCAGTTTGTTGCTTTTGAACATTTACAGATATCACAACTGGCTATGAAGTCCCTAACATCACTGGCCATACTCGGCCAAAAGTACTTATCACGTAACCTATGAAGAGTTTTGCCGGTTCCCCCATGACCAGCCATAGGATCACAGTGGTACTTTCTCACTAAATTTTCTCTGAGGCCATTTGGCACCCATATTTTCCAAGGATTACTATCATTTGATCGAAATTGTGTCCGTTTAAGTACTATCCCTTTGTCTATGAATAAGTCCGGAAGGCAACCACCGTTTTTCTCAATATCCTTTATAAGATTCAAGTACCCAACTTCTGAGAATGCTGGGTCTTTTAGGTCTAATTCCACACTTGTGTTGGATATGGAGATTTCTTCTATATACATGCGGCTGAGTGCGTCAATATTTATTTTCTCATTTTTTGAGCCCTTCCTGTGTACGATATTAAAATCGAAAGCCTGTAACTTGAGGCTCCATCTGGCCAAACGACCCGACAAATCCTTTTGCGACATGAGCCATTTAAGGCTCATGTGATCGGTAATTATAGTGAATGGGACACCATCAATATATGGCCGAAACTTTTGGACACTGACCACTGCCGCAAGACATTCCAATTCGGTGACAGTGTATTTCCTTTGCGCAGAATTCAGTTTTTTCGACATATACGCAATCGGACGTTCCCTTTCCTGCTCATCGAGTTGGAATAATACACTTCCAATGCCGATTGTTGAGGCGTCACATTGGAGAAAAAAATGTTTCCCAAAATCTGGGTTTACGAGTACCTTTGGCGATGTCAATTCATGTTTCAATTCTTCAAACGCCCGCAAAGCCTCAGGTGTCATTTTCAATTCCTTTCCTTTTTTTAAACAATCGGTCATTGGTGCAGTGGTGGTGGCAAAATTTGGTAAGAATCTTCTATACCAACTACACATCCCCAGAAAGCGTCTCAACTGTTTGGCAGATATAGGAACCGGAAAATCTAACATCGATTGGACCTTCGCTGGATCTGTTCGCAACTCCCCTTGACCCACGATAAAACCGAGATAGCGAACCTCCTCCTGGCAAAATTTCGATTTTTCCAAATTTATTGTCAGGCCAGCATCGGCTAAACATTTTGCCACATCTGTCAAATGTTGTAAATGCGCATCGAAATTTGCTGAGCAGACGAGTAGATCGTCAATGTAGATGAATACATTTTCCCTAAGCTTCGAAGGAATAATGCTGTCCATTAGGCGGCACAGTCTCTGGCTGGCGTTGCAAAGCCCAAAAGGCATTACCTTGAAGTGGTACAACGGCCGGCCAGGGACTGTGAATGCTGTTTTCTCTCGGGATGCCTTCTGGAGAGGAATTTGCCAGAAGGCATCCTTTAAGTCAAGACTGGTGATGAAATATGTGTCGTGTAAACGACTCAAAATACCTTCTACATGAGGGGCAGGATAAGCATCCTTTTTCGTCCGCTCATTAACTTTCCTAAGGTCTATGCAAAGGCGGTCCTTCCCAGGCTTTTCAACGAGCACTATCGGTGAGCTCCATGCACTGTTGCTCTCCTCAATAACATCCATGGATAACATTCGGTCTATTTCCTGATATGCCTTCTTTAGCTTAACCGGGGACATTAAATAATATTTTTGTTTTACTGGCACATTTTCGTCAAGAACTTCGATTGTGTGTTCCATAACATGCGTTCTTCCCAGACCTAATTTGGAATAAGACGGAAACAAATTCTTAACGATCTCTAAACGATGTTCCTGATCCTCCGAAATTTTAAGACTAATTCTGTCCTCCACTTGAATTTCATTGACTTGTGGAAAAATTCCAAAACTTTCCCAGAAATCCATTCCCAAATACAATTTTTGTTGGAGGCTAGGGACTAAATAAAATGTCATGTTTACATCCCTTCCACCCCAATTGACATTTGCCCTTACTTTTCCAACTATAGCCTGCGTTTTTCCATCTGCTGTTTTCAGCTCCTCATCCAAATTTTGTACCAATAGTTTTAGTCCACCCACAACCTCTAATGCATCCTTTCCAAAACAACTCACATTTGCCCCACTGTCAAGCATGCCCACTAATTCAATCCCTTCAATAATCACTTTTGTATACGGCCGTCTGTCCCTGGTGTCTTTTATTATTGTCGATTCTATAGCTCTCTTTTCTGCTTTCTTTTCTTTTGCTTTCCGACGTATCGTCTCAATCTTTTTAAAGTTTCTATTAGTTTTATTTGCTTCTGTGTCCCCAAATATTCGATTTCTTGCCTCTGCATAACGTTGTTGCCTTTCTTCTAATGAGGGTCTTACAGTGTACCTGGGAGGCGATTGTTCATGATGTGTGCTTAGATTATGTAAAATAGTTAGGTGTCCGGCTCGGGGACTACATTGTTCAGACGACCTACCCCGATCTGGTCGCCGCTCTGCCGGTTTTCCGTACCACATTTTTCGCACATATAACGTTGCACACTAGGCTGATTACATTTAAAGCATAAAAGCTTGTGAAAAGGTGAGGTACAAATGCATACCGATTTTGCCTCCTCTTTCCTCTCCTGTGGCGTGTTAAGTGTCTTCTGCTGACTAAATTTACAGCGATCGGACATCGATGGCCCTCGTGGTCGTTTTTCAAAAGCTTCTAGATTCACCATTTCCCCATCTGAAATTCTATCTATACCTTCCACATAGTCTACTTCTTCCAAGTTCTTTTTCCTCCCAGCCTTATTTTCGTAATCTGCTAAATGTTTTTCCGCACGTCTACATTGCGCTCGCAAATCATCAAGACTTTCAATTTTGCATCCAAAAATCAAATTTTTAATTCGGGGTCTTAAATTTCTCCTAATGATATTTACTAGATTTTCTTCTGGCATCTTATTTCTCATCGTAAAAGCCATTCCTCTTATAGCCGAGTAAAACTCATCAAACAATTCATTATAACCCTGTTTTCGTTCGTTCATAGCAGTTCTTATTTCTTCATCACAGTCAGCCTGGCGAAAACGATTTAGCAAAGCCTCCCTGAAATCCTCAAAACTATGAAATATCTGGTCCTCATGTTCTTCCATATAGAGCCAAAACCACTCCTCTGCTTGTCCATCTAACAATAGATGGAAATTTCCATACAACTCCTCACTACTGATACCATACCTCTTTTGCAATGTCTCCACCCTAAACAAGAATCTTTCAACAGGTATAGATTTATGGCTGCCGTCATATTTTAGACCCCAATCACGTACACTCTTTAGCTTCTTTCTATCTTGTATGTCAGTCTTGTTCCGGGGTTCACTCGGTGTTGTCCATCCTAGATTTTCATCAAATAATCTTCTACGAGGCTGTCCATTTCCCTGGTTATTGTTAGTTCTTGTTTCATTGGAGTTTCCAGAAGGTCTAACATCTACCGATTCTAAATTCAATAGTCTTTTCGATATAACGTCCACGTCTTTTCTAATGTCCTTCATGGCACTTCGAACTGCCTCAGCCGTTGTCCTGTTGACCTCCATCTGATGTTGCACAAACATAGTTTGAAAATGCTTCATAAGCCCTCTCATGTCCGCACTGACCGCGCCGTCACCTGTGTCTGTATGTCGTACACCGGGTGGAATAACATCATCCGCCGTGCCAGTCTCGTGAGTTAACGAAGTACCACCCGCGTGGTTTGACTCCATTTCCACCCCTTCACCATCTTCAATCAACCTACCACTCCTAAGAGTCATTCCCTGATTACCCTCTTCAGCCATCGGAAAGTCAAATTCAGAATATGCATTTTCCTATATTTTTGTTATATATATTTACTATTAATGCAATCGAACTTGTGACCTTTTTAAATAAATCATAAATTTAAGCTTTCTTTTCTTTTAAATCTGTTTTGTTCTTTTTTTGTTTTTTACATGTGTATGATGTCAATGAATCGGTAATAGTTTGTCCGTCTGTAAATGCTCTGTCAAATTCCCTATAACAGTAATGAATACCACTTCTTGTCCAAAAGATATAATACCAGACCAGGATGGTTTTCACCCACGGAGCTATAGAGATGCATTACTTGGTTACTCACTGTTGGAAGTCGAATTCCAGCAGGCGATAACCAATGCAAAGCCCTCACTTCACGTACCAAAAAAAAAAACTCTCTTCAGACACATTCAACGTTAACCATTTGTCCCCTACGTCGAGATATCCGATGAGTCAGTCTTAATTGGTCCGTTCCTCGTCATTTGTCATCCCATAAAATCCAGATCCTAGAAAATTGGAACAAAATATGAATCGAAAATTTTATTAATTAAATACATGAAAACTGTTGATAACTTCTGCTATCGTTGGGCGCCAGTGTTATGCGCGGACGTAGTTCTAATTTTCTGTGCTCCTTACTTACTCGGGTACGCTGGTCTCAGGCACAAGCTAGCTCGCCGGTGTGGGGGGATTCTTGTAAGTAGGTTTCACAGCGTCCCGCATTACACAAAATTTCGTACCCGATTAATTTGATCCAATTTTCCTTCGATCTGTTATTACGTAGTCAAATTCCCTCTAGTCTTTGGCACTGTATGAGATGTCATTCTACAGGCCCCTCATCTTACCCTCCCAACCTATGCTGTAATCAGTTGAGTTCTGTCGTTTTCTTACAGCCCCTTCTCTGCTACGTTCCCTCTATCTCCTACACCACCATTACTAAGTTCTGTTCATAAGTCCCGTCCGTCCGTCTCATTACCATCATACACATTCTTTTGTTACCTAGTTCTCCATAGTTATTTTTATTTAATTTCACATTTCTTATATTCTAAGTCTAATCCCTGTCTTTTGTTAGTATCTATTAATTCATATAAATCTACCATTTACTGAAAGCTTAAACTACTTACATAATTATATTACATACTATCTTCGGGTGTGGTGATTGCGCTCTACACCTGCTGCTCCAAAACCATGCTGCCATTAGTGGGTTAAGGTGTACTTTGATTCCTCTTTTGTGATGAATTACGTCTCGGTTGGATTTTGTTGTTGGAGTTCTTTTTGATTATCGTTGCTTTATCTATCGTTCTTGTGGACCATAAACTCGTGTCCTCTGCTTTGGTCACTTGCTGTTGTTGTTGCAGTGATAGATCGTCAATTTGCATTCGCTCCCACCGGTCACTTGCTAGCACAGCAAAAGAAATATTTTGTCGCAGACTCTGCCGTTACCATGTGACCACGATTGTTGCTTTTGTTTCGGGGGAGCACTAGAGCCAGTTTTTTTTTTTTTTTTGTAAACGTTGAGTTCTTTGTGGATCAATCGCAGAGGGGAAGATTCGTGGCTCATTTAATTATTTGTCGGCGAATGAGTCCCAACGAATTTCTTTGTACGGCGATAGACTTCAATGTTTAACAAAAACTTGGGTTTTTTTTAAGTCAATTTTACTCGCTGTCGCTCGTACTTATCTCTTCGCCAGCCACACCAAAAAAGAACGAATTACCAGGAAATTACCTCCTCCTCACTTGTCTTCACAAACTTCCACCACACATGGAGTTGAACATCTGTGTACAACAGCTGACGATTTTTTTATCCTAATCAGGTGTCGAGCATTCCTATGGGTCTTATACTAATACACCGTTTACACTTAAATCTATCGAATTTACAATTGTTCATTAATGAACACTTTTATTTTATATCAAGTTTAATTCATATTTAATTATTACATGCCTTTTTTTTAATGAATTATTTAATGTATGCTATATTTATTTTTATATTTTTTTCTTTTTTTTTTAAATCGCAACAAATTATTTGTTCATTTTATATTTTGTTGTAGTATATTTTGTATTAGTAAGCCCATAAAAATATCCTGAACAATATTTTTTTTTAAAAAGGCTCAAAACTTTTTTGTTTTAGAGAAAAATTTTATTTGTTCAGGTTAACTTAACAATTCAGGAGAATTCAGGGCATCTGGCAACCATATCTACCATACCCGCCCCTTTGGCTAGTTAGTGATTCGAGTCGTCTGTACTGAACTTTCGAACCGTCTTATTGATCCCATCTTCTTTTTGCGCAGGTAGAACATTGCTATCTTCCCGAATACACACTTATCTGACGTTCTCCGTCATACATTACTTAAAACAAACAACTAAAAGTTGCGGTTTATTATCATCGCGTGTTAAGCCGGGATTTCAACTATTGATCTCAGGAATACATAAAATTTTAATGTGTTTTTGGATACCATTGCAAAATGTTGTTTTTGGTATAGAATATATTTCTGGTTTTACTTTTAAGTAGTCTTTAATGACTGTTAGAATGTTCTACTTACATATGTTATTATTATTAAACACCCATATTTTTGAGTTAAATGTAATGCTATAGGTAAGGGGATGACAATGATTGTTAGTTTGGTAATGGTAAGAATAATTAATTTTTGGCTTTTTAGCTAATCTTTGGAAATTCTATAGTAAACCTCCACAATCGCATTAGGTATTATCCACTTTATAGCGCTTTATTAGAATCTACATATAGACTAATTTAAATAACTTCCAAAATCGAAGTGATTTGTTGTGATTTTTGCGCAGTACATATAAATTTGTGTTGTCTACCGTAAGTATATTGACGCCACATCACTCCCCCCCCGCCGGTTATTCAATTAGTCTTGAGAGGGGACTTGATGTCGTTGACATGAATAATTAAAATGAAATGGAAGGTTAAAGACAATTTTCCTCATTAATTGTCTAACTAGAATTATAAGAGGTGTAAATGGGCCGTCATCATGTTTTTTTATTACCGCTATAATAGCATTATTGATGTGAAATTGTTGCTGGAAATGTGCAATTAATTTAATTCTGAAGCAAAATGCGAACATCTGACTGGAGTTCGAGCCAAATGAAATAAGCATTTAATGTATGGGCGAATATTAAAATTTAAGTAACAAAACATACAGTATTCGGCCGGGGGATTAGTAACGCTCGTATGTGGCTGGTAGACTAATTTTAAAGAAAAATATCAGGCGACTCTGAATTAAAATTGTGAGAAATTCGATAAACTCACAACTCCCATTTGCACTAATTGCTTCGGTTGTTATGTCTGGAAAAATTTTTCAGCAAAAATTTTACCCTAAAGCTTAACAAAAAGAAAATAATACAAGGAAATAATACAAACCCATACAAATTGCCATATGATAAGATTTGACGTTTCACATATGATAAGATTTGATTGCATTTTTTCGGGGAAAGGGGATGAGAAGCGTGGGTGGCTACTTTGAGAAAAATAGTTCTCCAAGGGTACCCTTTATTTCGTTCTTTGGAATGAAGAGTGTGTTCCGAAATCTTCCACTTCAAAATCTACCTCCCAGATATCTAACCTCTCTGATTTCCTTGCAAACTGTGGTCGAATATCGCGAAAACAAGAGCTAACCTAGCACCACTGGATTCGGCAAGGTCGAAATAGGTATATCCACAGGGTCTCCTTTCTATATTTTAAAAGAGACCATTTATACTTCGAATGATTCTGTTATTAAGTCAGAACAAACGAGCCTATGAATTAACTCCCTTATAATAAAGTTAGTACAGTGGTCTGGTAGGACCACTCGAGTAATTTCAGTCACTTTACAAATGTAGTGGTGTTTTCTTTTCTAAAATACATCAAAATGGGTGTGGCAATAATGTAAAATTTGTACCGGCATGTAGATTCTATAAAAGCCTTAAACTGAACAAAATTTCAAGTTTTTATATGCACTTATAAGCAGTTAACTTTTTGTACGAAATTGTCCCTTTGTGTGAGAGGTACCAAATGGGGTGAGACCACTATAAAGCATTACTATGTGTGGAATTACGGAGGATTCGTATAGGTATACGAGTACAGGGTCTCCCATATTCGACGGACCCATCTGGCAACGCCATAACTTTTGACAGAGATGTCAGATCGCTTAATGACATACCGCGTTTGAAGCGTCAGTCCAAGCAGATTTTTACCATGGAACAATACACGCCACGCGAGCGCTCTGAAATAGTTGAAATTTACATTCAACAGAAGAAGTCAAGTCAACGTGCTTTTAAAATATTAAAAAATGTGAGAAGTGCGCCTTCTAAGAACACCATTAAGCGTTTATACGAAAAATTTTCGACTGGTGAGGCTCTTTCTAATCCGAGGAGGCCAAATAAAAGTCGACCAAGGCGATTGGCCGAGAATATCGCTGCCGTACGAGCCAGTGTTGAGAGGTCTCCAAGAACATCCCAAAAACGCCGTTCTCAGCAGTTGGGCATGGCTCGGTCCACTTTACAACGGATTATTCGCGTTGATTTGCATTTGTTCCCGTACAAAATTCAATTGACGCAAAGATTGTTGCCTGCGGACAAGCCTCGTCGATTGGAATGGGCCCAACGAGTCCGTGGGTCCGTCGAATATGGGCAACCCTGTACGTTATTAAAGAATCAATATTTTCCTAAATGTTATTCCTTTGTGAGGGAGGTACTGGAAGGAGTGGACCAATATGGCGCATTTTCGAACGTAGTCTGAGATAGAAAAAATATTATCACATAACTAATTTGAAGTCAATCTGTTATTCCATTCGAGAATTATAGTGCCCACCAGCCAGACAGGCAGACGGACGGACATTGCTTAAATGACATAAAATGTCGTGAAACGGATCTTAGGTCAATCCTTAGATTTTCGAATTTTGGCCCGAAGCACTAACCCAACTTCTCTAATGTGAGGTTATAAAAACAGTTAACTTCCGATTTTGGTAAAATGTTGCTAAATATTTTGTAATATCTGACTCGTTTTGTCCAATTTTGTTCGTAATAATATAAAACCAAATTTCAAAGAAATTATCTTCAGCGTTCTGTTATAAAAAATGTAAACCAGTTTTTTTATCAAAAAGAAGTGTCAAAAATATAATGTTAACTTATAATTTTTACATAACATATTTTGATATCCGCAAAAAAACAAGGAGATTTCATATTAGCCCTAACAAATGTCGTAATGTCACATGTTTTGTTTAAGCCCACTTCGCACTATAAATCTTTTTAAAATTATCCATAAAGTTCAAAATGTTGTTTATTTCTTTAATATATACTCGGAAAGCATCCTTAATCCTAAGAGACTGCTCATGCAGAGGAATTATGAATTTCCAGAGAGAAGTCCGAAAGAAGGATTAGAATTGATTTTCAATTAATTACCTTGTATATCGTGTATAATTCCAGATTATAAAGACAACACTTACCTGAAAATTAAAAAAAAAACTTATAATGTAAAATATCTATAGCGTGATCCATTTCGAGGTTCCCTACTTTTTTAAAGAAAAAACACAGAAAATTCAAATTGAATGGGGAATGTTTATTATCATTTGAAAGAGCATTCTTTGGCATTTATTTTTTGAAGATTATGTCTATCAAACGATCTTGGTGGCCAATCGACCGGCCCAAAACGTGAAATTATCTGCTCACCGAAGTGTTCTCTCAATAAATCCATTGATTGATGCGATGTGTGGGAAGTAACGCCGTCTTGTTGAAACCAAATGTCGCCGAGATCACGAGCTTCAATTTCAGGCATCAAATAGTCTGTTATCATGGCGATAATGGTCGCTATTGACGGTTACGTTCTCACCGGCATCATTTTTGAAGAAATATGGACCGATGATTCCGGTACGTCGGATCGGGAATCGGTCAATGGCAAAAAGATAGCTCTTAACGAGAGCTAAAATATTGCTCATGGGTGCCAAGGTCGTGGGTCGACTGGAAAGTGTTTTTTTTTGGATTTAAAAAAAAATTGACTTAGCGTAATTGGCGAACGATTATTTTGAAAACAAAACTGAATAATTTGTAAACGTTGTTCAGGCGTAAGTCTTTCCATGATAAAATGCCAAACAATACTTAACAAAAATAACATGACAGCATGACACGACTCGCACGTGATCTGTCAAAGAAGGCTATTGAAAAAAGTATCTCTACACTGAAATGGAGAGTACAATTTTCGCGTATGTCCATCAATTCCTTATTTGTATTTTCGGCCAGATGGACGGTTTCAGCTAAATCTTGATTTTCACTTTGAAAAGCGCGACTTAATGATAATGCCAAGCAGTGAAGTGAATGAACTACATACATGGAAAGCAGATGTTGTAGTTTTCTGATCAGATCAGGTGGAATGCTTTTATTCCAAAGCCTCGATAGCGGCTACTTGTAGGTGAAGATATATTTCAACAGACTCATGTTTTTCTACCCATCGAGTTCGCAAAACCACTTTAATTTTTGCTTTTTATCATCACGGAAATTCCCGTTATTAGAAATAGCTTCGTGGAGAGCTATTTGCCTTTTAGGATATAGAAAAAGTGGTATATGGTTTGGATAGTCCCGAGACAAGTACAGACGATTGTCAGATCGGACAACGTTATCAACTCTGTTAAAGTGCTGAACGGAGGAAAATCGCCATTTTTTATATAATTGAATTGAAAGAAAATATATTTGGAAACGAATTTTTTAAATATTACATATTTGTTAACAAACAAATTTTATTTGAAAATCATAAAACTTTGTTTGGAACGCATATATTAATATATTAGAACAATATGTATATATTTGCGCACTGACATTCACAAATAAAATATGTATTTACCCACAAACAAAGTTATTGTTTAAGATGTTTTCAAATATATTTTATTTAAATATGATTTTTTAAACTTTGTTGAATTTTTTGAATTTGAATTAGTTTTTCCTAGATTATAGTTAAAAATGTCTTTAGCAAAATTAGTTGTTGTTTTACATCAACAAATTTTAATTTATAAGTATTCCAATTCATCACTTTTTGTCAATCCATCAATGCAATTTATATTCACGAAAGATTATACGATTTAAGTTTTAATTAAATTTTACAAACATATACAATTTATAAAAAAAATGCTCTTCGGAAAAACAGAAAGCTTGTTTTTAAGTTAAGGCATACATAGATACATTGCCAAAATTCATAAAAACAAAATACTAGTTCCAAATAAAAAAAAAATTTTGAATGGCAACATATTTTTGTTTAGAACAATATCCTCCTAAACATATAATATTTGTGTATGTCAAATATTATATGTTTGGAGTGTACCCTAAACATATGTACAATTCAAGCCGAATATGTTTGGGACAATATACTACAGAAGCGACTTTTTTTCAGGGTGTGCCCATGTATTGGACAATGGCAGATTGTTAGGCAAAAGTTCAGACGATTGTAGGAAAACCTTACAATTTCATTTATTTACAATATATTTTGTAAATATTTATATGCAGGACTGCCATTAAAAATATTATATAGACACTGCTGCCAAAAAATTGTTTCTCTGACAATGTCGCCATTGTCAGATGCATAAACATAAACTATGTAAACAATCAATACCAGACGTTTTGAGGAAATGTAGAATAACTTCAGCCAAACCTTTTCCATCGAAATGTTTTGTTGGGACGAAACTCTACAAGTCAACGCAAATTTTATATCATCCATCGTTTTCATTAAGGTACCGGAAACGCATTGAAACTTAATGAAATATAAGCTATTTCCTGCGCCATGATGGTGAAAACTTTGGAATTATTGATTTTCTCAACAAGCTGTTGGTGTATAAGAGTATTAATGTACACAGGATTGTCAGATCGGACAACGACAGATAGAGTGCCGCAAATGTACGGACAATGGCAGATTGTTAGGCAAAGGTGAATAGCCAGTCTTGAACACCATCACGCTGCAATCTATAATACTTGAGCTAGGTGACTGAAGTTTGGTACATATACATCTTATATTTGCAGGTATCTTGTGATTAAAAATGGGCAATATCGGTGCAGTTCTGGATACAGCCCCCATATATAGAATCTCCCCCCGATTTGACTTCTCAACGTCATATAGAGACCACAAACGTCAACTGATCACGCTGAAAACTGGTAACTGGGGTTTATTTATACCCAGTATCCTTCACACCAACAACGGTAGTCATAGGTCCAGTTTTGATATAGCCCCCCATACAAAGGTCCCTCTAGATTTGACTTCGTAACGCCACAAAAACCTCAAATTTCAACGAATTGGGCTGAAATTTGGTATAATGAGTTTATTAGTACCCGTAAACATTCGCATGCGATCCATGGTAGAGGTTATATAGGATTCGGCATGGCCGAACTTAATCCGTTTTCACTTGTTCAACGTTCTGATATCTCCCACCCGAGGTACCACATTGCATTACTCACAAAGTGAGGGTATACCTTAGGCTATTTACCCGACTGAAATAGTCGTAGTTGTTTTGTTATTTTTTAGATAGGCCACGTAGGGTTATTTTCTATAGAGGTTATCGCAAAATGATTTTTAATGAGAATGATATGTCAATCTCAGATCGGTTGTTGGTTATTGATTGATTTCTGGAAATCTGCACTATAGACAATAGTACATCAATCGACTGACCGAACGGACAAACGTGTGTAATGTTATAGTTAAATCGAGCTTATGTAGAAGTGATTATAAATAAATCGGTGTTCGAAATGATAGGTGGGTGTTACAACGACTAAACAGAGGGCAGCAGCGTCGATTAAGCGATACCCATATTGCTGATGATGCAATAGGTACGTTCGAAATGCCATTGGAAACATTATTTGGATTAAATACAATTGCAGTTGTAACAAACTGCAATTGGGATGGGGATCCCACAATGACCAACAGAAGAGTTTGGAATTGGAAGATCCTATGATTGAAATAGGAAAGTCATTCAAAATTGGGTTCTTATCCAATAAATTTGCAATAAGGTTGTCGCGCCAGGGAGTTAAACCATTTGTTGACATTTTATTTTTGAAAATTGTCGAACATACGAGTACTAAATTTTAATAGCGCTGAACAGTAGATAGTAGATAATTCAAAGACATCGCAAGCTTTTTTTAACAAAATGTATTTGAGGAAATTTCTATACAATCATTTTATTTGTATATAAAGACATATTTTAATTTAAGAAATTTTTTTGTTTGATGATAGAGTTTTGTCTATCGAAACTGCAGTCAATTCTACCAAGCAATTAAAACTCTCTCCCAATTTTGTATTTGTTTCTATTACATTTTTGCAATAGACATAAAGTAATTGAAACATAGGGTCTTCAACCGAATAAATCCTGACTGAATAAGAAAAGCACAGACCAACAATAAATAACAACAACATTTATTTTTAATAATTTTTACAAAGGTATAAAATTTCTAAATTGAACACCTAAAATTGTTTTAACAGCATTTTAAAATTTTATTAATATACAACTTTTTTTGAAGTGAAGAAATACACAAATTACTTGTCCACAAACCACTGTACCGGACTGTTTGTTGATCTCATGACCTGCAATTATAAGTAATACTCAGTATCGCTCCATCTAAATCAAAACACATGTGCGTAATATCGTATTCACTTTAGACACCGAAAGACAGACAGATACAAATAAAAGAGAACGAATCTCACCCCGGGTGAGATGCACCCTTTAATTTAGACTTAATCAACATTTTATTTGCTTATTTGCTTACTTACTTAGTTACTTATTTAGTTAGCCACACCTTAAGCAAATGTCTCCATTCGTTTCTTCTCTTCCGTACAGTTCAACAATAACCGAATAGCCGACTAGTTCTCCGTCCGCCACAATGCCGCATCGGTCGTCGACAATGATTCTGAAAACCACCCGAAAGTATATGAAATATTTCTATATGGCCCTGGGCGTAATTATGCTCGGTTTGGGGACATTTTGTTTGACATCTTCGCAGCCATTTATTGATCGTTTCATTGACTATGTAAGTATCCTTGTGCTCCGAGCAATCGGTCTAAACCACCAGAAATCAGTCCATTGACCGATTTTCCTTATTTCAGCAAATGCAAATCCGACCGGGTGGAGAAATAACCAAAATGTGGTCGTCGCCGGATGTGAATGTGTCTCTGGATTTTTACTTTTTCAACTGGACCAATTCCGAGGAATTCTACGACATGAATTCAAAGCCAAAATTTGATGAGGTGGGCCCGTTCTCCTACATAGAAGTTCCGACGAAAAAAATATTCAAATGGCATCCGGAAAACAATACCATGGACTATGGCAAAACCCATTATTACTTTCCCAATGCGACCGGAATGAAGGCTTCACTCGACGATACATTAGTTTCCATCAATACTCTTTTGGTGGTAATTATTTAACTTTGGCCCTTGTGGGTTGTGCATTTTATAGAGATTCAATCGGAGGTCCTTTCTTTTCTTTCTTAATTCCCAGGGTGCTGCCTCCAAATCGAGACATTGGCCCTTAATATATCGTACGGTTATTGACATGGCCTTGAAATTCTATAAAAATGGCGCTGTATGGAAGAGAACAGCAGATGAATTCTTCTTCAAGGGCTTCAATGATGACATTGTAAATTTATTGTCCGTACTTCCGGTATCGTTGCGCAGCTCTTTGGGTATATTCGTGCCCTGGGATCGAATTGGATATGCCTATGCGGTGAGTGAAAAATAATACTGTACTAGGAAGGGGGTGTCCACAAACTGGTTATTTCATGAAAGACAGTTTTTGTTGTGATAATTGAAAATTGAAATTTGTAAGAAACCAATTAAACGGGTTATTTAAAAAATCACTTTAAACGACTAGATCGGTTTTAAACAACTTCATAAAAAAATGCTGTAATAACTGAATATTGAATGGAAAACACCAGATCATAATGTCACATTTTTCTCTTTCTTTTCGTCATGACATCCAGTGTATTTTGATAGAATAAAACAATTATCGACTAATATCCATCTAAAATATCTATAAATTATCGACTAGATGTTTTAAAAACAAAAATTTTTTTGCTTAAGGGGGTGTAAAGTGCGAAAAAGAAAATTTTTTTGATTTTTAGTGACGACACAGTTAACATCTTTTGATTAAAATAAATGGTATATTATAGTAAAACATTCGAAGTATATTTGTGTACAAATTTCATGAAGAAATATTCGGAAGCGTCTCGGCGATGGATCATCTGAAATCAAACAAGTAAAGACGGATTAAGTTCGGCCATGCCGAATCTTATATACCCTCTCCACCATGAATCGCATATCAATGTTTACGGGTACTATATACTCAGTATACCAAATTTCAGACCAATTTGTTGAAATTTAAAGTGTTTGTAGCGTTGCGAAGTCAAATCTTTGTATGGGGGGCTCTATCAAAACATGTACCTATGACTACCGTTGTTCGTGTGAAAGATACATATAAATATTTAGTACTTTTGTTCCTACAAAGAACATAGGGCCTCAACTAATTTGCTCCATTCGGTTTTGTTTAATGCTAGAGTCTTTAGCTCGTTCCACGATTTGTTGCACAAAGCTGCTTCGACATCCAGCTGTCTACGCCAAGTGTGGCTAGCGCGTCCCCTTCTTCGGCTTCCTTGGGGGTTCCAGTCGATAGCATTCCGCGTTATGTCGTTTATTGGTCTACGAAGCGCGTGGTCAATCCAGCGCCATTTGCTGGAGGTGTTTGGCCAGAAGATTTTTAGTATTTTGCGTAGGCATCGGTTCACAAATACTTGTAGTGCCTGCAAGTCTCGGCTAGCGGTGTTCCAAGATTCGCAACCATATAACAGCACAGATTTCACACAGCTACTAAAGATGTTGCATTTAGTGCGAGTTGAGATGTAATTGGATTTCCATATCGTATTTAATTGGCCGAATGATTGTCTAGCCTTTCTTATTCGACTCAGGACATCTTCGTGGGAACCACCTGACTTTGTAATTATACTGCCTAGGTAGCAAGGTTTCAAGGTTTGCTGAAGAATAGTGAGAGGTTGGGAATTTGTTGTATGCATCCTCATGGGCTTGGTTTTGGGAGATGTTTACTTTCAGACCATATTTAGCGGCTTCGATTACCAACTTATTTAGTTTTAGCTGCATGTCTGAGTGAGTATGTGCTAGTAAACAGATATCTTCTGCATAATCTAGATCTTCTAAACGTTCATTTAGCCCAGACAATACCACGTCATTTAGACCAGACAATTAATTAAATTAAACAATACGGGCGATAAAGGGCATCTTTGCCTGACTCCGATAGATACTTCTTATAGCTGCAAGTATTCTAGATTTGATTTCTTCACGCACACAAATTTCAACGAATTGGGCTAAAGTTTGGTGTACGTAATGAGTTTATTTGTACCCGAAACCATTCACATGCGGAGTAAGATTCGGCATGACCGATCTTACTCCGTCTTTACTTGCTTTAATTCCAATTTCATGGTATACGCCTCTGCAATTACTAAACCCCAATACTACCTATTTCGGTTTCTGTATTTTTCTGATTTATTAACGTCATTTAATAATTTGTTGTGTGGTAATCAGGAATCTGCTATTTCATCCAGAATCTGGGATATATCGGCTTTATATATATGGAGGATTGTATGTAAAGTGAGCCGAGGTCTTCTGATCGCGATGAAACTTGCACCAGGTTTAGTCCTTTTGGATAGTAGTTATGACACAAAATTCCAACGAGGTCGGTTAAGAACAGTCCGAGTTGGATACATTGGCGTAGCAATGGATTTATGCTGGGGAGGGCTATAGCCCCCAGAATAAAAGTTTGTTTTTATGGTTTAATATTATTCACAAATGAAATTGTCAACAAAAATTAGGAAATTAGATCATATTGAAATATAATTTGTTACAATCTTTCTATGATAAATTAATATATTCCATTAAGAATAATTCGGTCTTTTAAATGTTTAAAGAAAAAGCAAGTAAAAGCGTTAAGTTCGGCCATTCCGAATCTTATACTAGTACATATAACCTGCACCATGCATAGCATGTAAATGGTTTCGGGCACAAATAAATTCGTATTACCAAATTTCAGCCCGAATCGTTGAAATTTGTGGTTTTTGTTGAGTTAAAAATTAAAATATATGGGGGCTATATCCAAACATGGACCCCAGTTACCAATTTTCAGACCGATAAGTTGAAATTTGTAGCGTTAAGCAGTCAAATCGGAGAAATGACTAAATCGTCTTAGAATTTTACGAATTTTTTAATTTTACTAACAATTTTACTGCTTAGTTTTCGATATTAGATGTTTCGATGTAGATCATACTCATGTTTTAATTCGACGCATCGCAACGATGTCCTTTACAGCCAGAAGATCTTAGTTGCAACATGCATTTGGATAAATATTTAAAAAGATTTTGTTTTTATACTATCTTTTTTTTAATCTACAATTTATGTATATTTATCAACCTTTTCTTTCTCTGATTGGCTTATTGTCATAACGAGTCTTGAAAACATTTTTAGCACAATAATTTCTGCAGTTAGTGATCCCATATCAATTTGCACGATACTTCTATAATCATCTATACATCCAAAAGTTAAACGCAATCGGTTTTATGTCATGTTCAGGTTTTATCTCAAATAGCTGGACCCGGTCCACTTCGTTGCCCCACATTTCCGATCCCGTCCATTTTTGGACCACTGACGTAGACTGCCAGCAGAACTGCAGTGGAACAAACACACAAACAAACGATTTGCCACGCCCACATTTTCCCCGCCCACTATTTGCATTTTTTTTTCCAAAACCATCTCAGACCAAATAGCTTTCAAACAAAAGAAAAAATTTTAAAATCGGTCCAGTGGTTTAAACGTCTATATATATATATATATAGATTACATTTGCACCATGATAAGTCTTTCAATTATTGAAATATTTTCCATTTTATTCGTCCACAAAAAATCCAGAATAAATTTATGAAAAGAATTGGCATTGCAAATAGATGCAGAACAATTTACGACGCCTAAGAATCGTTCTTATACAGGGTTTTCCAACAAGAGGTGTTATTTTGAATCACCCGGTATTTCGGTAGCGGTCACTTGTGAAGCTTTTACTCTTTGACATTTATAGTAGAAACTACGTCATTACAAAAATGGAACGATACACGATTCAACAACGCATTGAAATTATTAAAATTCGAAAATCATCGAAAAATCATCTTGACTGATGATGATTGAACCTTACTTTTCGAAAATGAGGTTGGATCAACAGTTACGGTGAATGGATTGCGTTATCGAGAGATGATTAATGATTTTTTGTGGTCGGAGTTGGATGGTATTGATCTGGACAACGTTTACTTTCAACAAGACGGCGCTACGTGCCACACAAGCAACGAAACCATTGCTCCGTTACGGGAAAAGTTTCCGGACCGTGTTATCTCTCGAAGACGTGATCACAATTGGCCACCGAGATCTTGTGTTTTAACACCTTGCGACTTCTTCCTTTGGGGCCACGTGAAAGATAAGGTCTACGCCAACAGCCCAGCGTCATAGGGCAGCCACTTTGCGATTTTGTTATGGAAAATTTCATGAAAAGGATATGGTCCTGTAAGCGTGGTCGTGGTGGCTATTTGGCTTGAGTTTGAGTTTCATTACAGCATTTGCAAAAATTTATATTATTTCTGGCATTGGTAACAGTAAAATTGATAGATTATTGGCGTTGATCAAATTAAAACATCCAGCTGAAATATCTGTGGGGGGGGGGGCTAAAAAACTTCTGGGGTGGTATTAGACCACCCCAGCCACCCCCTTCCTACGCTTATGGTTGGATAGTGTTGAATATTGGCATTTTTGACAAACGGTTCTTTTTTCTCAGAATTACCTATTTTATTTAGACAATTTTGCCAAAAGTGTTTTTAATTCCATGTTCTTCAATCTTTTTTAAAAATAAAAAAAAACATAAAAATTATTTTGAATTAAAACTTGTTTTTGACATTTTAGTAATAACCCATATTTTGTTTTTTATATATCTATCAAAATAAAGATAAATATAAAAAAAGAGGTTGAACTACATATTTTAAAAATACGCGATCGTAGAAATACGCGATCGTAATAGTTCAATTAAGCTCATCTTCTTCTAATGTCATTTTTTCATCCCATCAGCGGTTTCAAATATATCTCACAAGATATTGCGAAAATCCAATTTTTTGAGAACATTTTAATAATTTTTTAATTAAAACTCCCTAAAAACATCGACAAATCCACAATTTCCCATTATTAATGGCATAAATTCCTCTTTACTATGAAGTAACAACACATACAACTGATATATATGTAGTGGGGACAACTAATATTTTCATTAAAAGTATTACCAATAGATGACGGTATAAACAATCTGTGTCTGTTGCTTCAACTGAAAACTACAACTAGCGCAACCGAAACTTGTGATAGCACATGTAATTGCAAAAATTCAGTTGATGCAACCAATCCGTTTTCTGTGTGCAGCAAATGATATATACCCTCATCCAGTGACGTGAGGGTTTCATTATCGCACCACAGCATACCATAATATGATCTCCTCATAACCATGTTATGGTAAAAATTCAACATTAGATGGTCCCCACGACCATAATATAAATATATATATTTATATTTTATTAATCCTATAATAAAAGCAAACATATTTGTTAAATCAGTAAGGAATGGCTAAATTCTGGCGGAGCTTATTATTCAGGGGTATCCAGTGAGAGTGATATGATTTCTTTGAAAAAAAAAACACAACAAATAGTCTAATGGTGTTAAATCACAACTTCTTCGATTATTTCACAATTTCTTGAAAGATTGCTCTTAACGAGAGCTAAAATATTGCCCATGGGTGTCAAGGTCGTAGGTCGACTGGAAAGTGTTTTTTTATTTAAAAAAATGGACTTAGCGCACGAAATGTTGCAATTGGAGAACTATTATTCTGATAATACAACTGAATAATTTTTAAACGTTTATTCTTGCGTATATCTCTCCATGATGAAATTTTAAACACTACTGAATACAATGAAAAACAAATGACAGTTCATGACATTTACAAATGGCCCTTCAAAATCATATCATCCCTATTGGAAAACCTGTTATTTGATTGGATTGATGGATTAACACTAAATTTTGACTGAATATAATTAGAACAATTTACAATTGACTTAGAATACTGTGAAGCGAAGGTATCGATACCTATTAATTACCAATTATGTGAAACCAATCAGTCCCTACGGGATACAATCAGTGACAGTTCCTGACTTAACGAATCCTGGGATCAGTACGCTCAAGTATATGGGTCCCGTTCTTCACATAAGATTACTCTGATTCGAATTAAGTGCAATACGATGTACTCGTATTCTATGAACAGAATGTGAATTCCCAAATCAAATGTGAATTCCCAAATGTGAATTCCCGATCATTAATGCATCTTTTTTATTTATATTTTACAGCGTAATGGTTCAACCGATTTTCTCGGAGAACATACTATACACACTGGTAAAGGTGATATTGATCAATTGGGTCAACTGGTCCGTTGGAAGGGTAAAAACTACACTGAGGCATTTCCCAAAGAATGTTACGCTATCAATGGATCTCCGGGAGAATTTCAGCGGACCCATCTAAAGAAACATGAGCCGATAGTGTATTTTTTCACCGATTTCTGTCGTGCAGCTCGTTTGGATTACTTCGACGAAGTCACGATCGATGGCGTTCTCGGTTATCGCTATAAAATCTCACCGAGTGTTTTTGACAACGGTACTTTGTATCCAGAGTCGGAATGCTATTGCAATGGAGAATGTCTGCCCTATGGGTCCTTTAACATAAGCAATTGCTATTTTGGTTTGCCCGTATTTATCTCAATGCCTCACTTCATGGATGCCGATCCATTTTATGCGGACCAAATGGAGGGCATGAAACCGAATAAAAGCATTCACGATACCATAATTACCCTGGAGCCCAGAACGGGTCTCATGATGCAACTGGTGGGGCGTTTGCAATTGAATGTTCATATACGTCCCACTACACACATAATGTAAGTCCATAGGGTCAAAGGGGGCCGTAACGCTCGGTGGAATGTTTTAATTAGTGTTTTCCATTTCTAGGTCACTGCCCACGAAACGTAAGATGCTCTTCCCAGTGATTTGGTTTGATATGAATATGCATGTGTCAAGCTATGCCACTCTATTGCTCTGGCACATTACCAATTTGCCCCTTTATGTCGATATATTGGGGGTTATATTAATACTGTTGGGATCAGCGATTGTTGCGTGGCACCCTTGCCGCGATGGCTGGAATAAACGTTATGTCCAGCACATGGAAATCAATACAATGGGTGATGATGAAGAAGACGACGACACCAAAGTCGAGGATCTTGACGAGTCCAAAGAGATCAGCAATAAAGAGATCTTATTTGGACTAAGTTCCAACTTTCCCTCGCTAGTGTATATAACACATCCTCGACGCAGTTTGCCCATTGTCATCTCACACCTAGACGATGACGAGGAGTCTTGGAAGGCATGTCTGGAGAATGATCAACGTCAGCCAACCGAAACAGACACTTCGGAAGATTGTGACACGAGTTTATTAGATATAAATAGTTGATGTTGAATGCGTCCCACAGAAAGAAGACTTTTTCACCCGCTTAATTATAGCTTTAGTAATTTGTAATCTCCGTCAGGAGTCTCATGTAGGTTAAGGGTCTCGCATATAAAATAATTAGCTGTAATTCAACCTCATCTCACATCGCCTATGGCCAATCGCCCAGCCACGCATTATTACTTCTCTAGTTTACTAGTTATACATACATATGTACGTATATAGTCCTTTTTAGGTTAAGACGAAATTGAGGTTTATGTAAAATGTTGTTGCATTTGAAGACGTGATATTAAATATACATTGAGAAACAAATATAAATAATAGAAATCAAGAAATTCTTTTCGCATGTTTTTTTAATATTTTTTAAACTCTAATATTTACAAATATTGAAAAGAGATTCTGTTAAGTTCAATTGTATGCATATAGATTTGAAAATATTGGATAATTTGAAAACAATTAATCAGTACCCACTGCTATATACTATATCCCTATTTCGAACTCACATTATTTGGGTGATGCAGTGGTGCATATATAGTTAAATCTACTCCGATTTAGCGGAGTGGTAACAGTTACACTGTATGTGCATCAAAATGTATCCTCAATGAAACCAACTTCCCCAGAATAATTTCGGCCCTCTAAATCGAATGACATTGGGCGTTTTTTCCTGTGACATCGCGTTTTCGAGATATTAAGCCACAAAGTTTTCTGTGAAAAAAAACTGTTTATTAAATAAAGGCACAATTTTAGTATATAAGGCTTCGGAATAGATGTTCCATGTCAAAGAACAAAATTAAGGAGACACTTCTTAATGTATTTCTCCAAAAAAAATCGACACCCCCGCTATCCCCTTACCACTTAAAATCTCCCTCTAAAAATAATGATATGTACATCAACAGTCGTACAAATGTGTTCTCTATAGCGTCAATATGTCTAATCGAATGGGGCCCGCGGGTGAGGGGGCTTCATTGCGACTTAGGTCAATAAGTTTTTTTTTTAACAAAATGTTAGAGAAATTGGGGATTTTCCGTATATATAAAGCATTATTAGTAGAATATGATAGCATTCATAACCTAAAACATTTCTTAAGTCGACTTAGGCGGTGACCGATGTGACCACAGATTAAGCCTCTACATAACGGTAATTTGACATCTAGTCAGGTTTTAAACTTATTTGAAATTCGAAACACGTAAATTAAAATTCAAAAGAATTCATTCAAATTCAAGAAAGTCAATTAAATTTGATATGTTATTAAAAAAATTAAATATATAATTAGAATTCGTTGAATTATAGATATAATTATTTTAATTTCAAATAAAATCGATTTTTATACCCTCCACCATAAAGTAAAGGGTTTTCCAAAAGGGATGATATGATTTTGAAGTGACGTTTCGGCCATTTGTAATATGTCATGATCTGTCATTTGTTTTTCATTGTATTCAGTAGTGTTTACAATTTCATCATGGAGAGATATACGCAAGAACAGCATTTACAAATTATTCAGTTTTATTACAAAATAATCGTTCTCCAATTGCAACTTTTCGTGCACTAAAAAACACTTTCCAGTCGACCTACCTTGACGCCCAAGTTTTAGTTATCTTTTGCTATCTTTTGCTATCTTTTTGCCATTGACCGATTCCCGATCCGACGTATCGTTAAGGAACTAGATAAAAAATAAACTTTCCGTTTACATTTGAAAATGATGTCCATTTTTTAAGTTTAAAAAAAATCACTTTCCAGTCGACCTACGGCCTTGACACATATGAGCAATATTTTAGCTCTCGTTAAGAGCTATCTTTTTGCCATTGACCGATTGTGGCTACGTGCCACACAGCATATGAAACAATTGAATTGTTGCGAGAAAAGTTTGGAGATTCGATTATTTCAAGAAATCGTGATATTGAATGGCCTCCAAGAAGTTGTGATTTAACACCATTAGACTATTTTTTGTGGGGTTATTTGAAGTCATTGGTCTTTCGAAATTAACCAGACTCTCTTCAAGCTTTACAAGTCAATATTGAACGTGCCATGACATACGACATGATTTAGTTGAAAAAGTGCTCGAAAATTGGGTTCATCGAATTCGTTCCTGCAGAAGAAGTCGTGGAGGCCATTTGAATGACGTTTTATTTAGAACTTAATTGTATCGATTGTACTTCTCATTAAATAAAAAACTTTTGAATTTCCTTAACAATAAGTGTGTTTTTTTTTCAAAGAAATAACATCACCCTTATTGGAAAACCCTGTATTAATCTGCGACCACATAATGTATATATATTCATGATCGTCGTGAAATTCTAAGACATGTCCGTCTGTCTGTCTTAGCCATGTCCGTCCGTCTGTCTGTTGAAATCACGCTACAATCCTTAAGGTAAGTACACACGATTTGCTGATCGGACAACATTGACAGAAAAATGGCGGAAAAATGCAACCCTGTGAATTTTCAACCGTGTGAACACACAATTTTTGTTTTCCAACGTTAGCAGAAAAGTCATTGCGAGATAATTTGCAGATTGTTATAGGTGCGAAGTTTATGCATGTGACAACGGCGCCATTGCCAGAAAAACATTTTATTTGCAACACTGTCTATAATGTATTTTTATTGGCAATCCTGCATATAAATATTTACAAAATATATTGTAAATACATGAAATTGTAATGTTTTCTTGCAATCGTCTGAACTGTCAATTCACCTTTGCCTAAAAATCTGTCATTGTCCGTAAATTTGCAGCACTTTAACAGGGTTGATAACGTTTGCCGATCTGGCAATCGTCTATACTCAGCTTTAGTAGTAAAGGTAGGTCGATCAAATTTGGTAGAAATATTTCTTTTAGTTGCAGGTCGTTTGGGTTTGCAAATGGACAATATCGGTCAATGTTTTGATACAGTTAAAAACGTCGCTCAAAAATACGGTTTTTGAGCCATATACATATACCACATTTTTAAAGCAATTTAGCGGAAACAAGAATTCTCCACAGCAACAATTTTACAAATCTGTTAATATTTTGTTATAGTCACCCTATACACGCTGAAAAAATATCGTCTCTGTAATATATTGTATTTGACACACACAAATATTATATGTTCGGGAGGATATTGTTTTAAACAAAAATATGTTCCCATTCTAATATTTTTTTATTTGGAACTAATATTTCCGAAACAAGGATTAATTTGTAATTAAGTACATATTTTGGCAATTTATCTTTGCCTTAATTTAAAGACAAGTTATCTGTTTTTCAGAAGTTCAAAGTGCAATTTTTGTATAAATTGTATAAGATTGTAAAATTCAATTAAAACATAAATCGTATAATCGCTTGTAACTATAAATTGATGGATTGAAGTGATGAATTGCAAAATTAATGCAAAAGATATTTTTTATATAAAGTTTAACACGAAATCTAGGAAAAACTAACTAAAATTCCAAAAAGTCAGCAGTTTTAAAAATCTTTTTTAAAAAAAATATATTTGGAAAACTTCTTAATCAATAAATTTGTTTATGTGTAAACATATATTTTATTTATGAATGTAAGTTTGCGAATATATTATGTTCTAATATATTAATATATGCGTCCAAACAATTTTTTTGGATTTTCAAATGAAATTTATTTGTTAACAAATATATAATATTTAAAAAATTCGTTTCCAAATATATTTACTTTCAATTCAAACATATCAAAAATGCCGATTTGCCCCGGGTAGAGGTCGCTCCAAAATATACATATTTAAGCTATAAATACCATTTTTTCTAAGCATTTTAACTAAATCTTTGCAGTTTGTCTTTAATTAAGACAAGAATTCATTGCAGAAAAATTTTTTAAATCAGTCCATATTTTGTTATAGTACACATATAGATGTCGATCCCAAAAAGGCTTATTTAAGCCATATGTAAACACCACATTTTCTAAGAAATTTAGCTAAAACTTTGCAGTTTGTATTTTATTTTTGCAAGAATTTATCTCAATAAAACCTATAGAAATAAAATTTGTTTTGTTGTAGTCCCCGTGTAGATGTAGCTCTTAAAAAAGCTATTTCAAGCCACAATCACCACATATTTCAGGTGAAGAGTTTAGCTAAAGAATTTGCGGCCTAAAAATTGCAGCGTTCGTTTTTTTTAATAATTAACTTACAAAAAGAAACATTTCATGATTTGCTCCATATCCAAAGATTTTTCCTGTAATAAAATTGAATGCAATCCAGGGGGAGGGTATAAACTTAAAGCATTGACTTGTTTTTGAATTGTACATGATTTTTTTTATTTCTATTGATATTTTTATATCCTACACCAATCGGTTGTGCGGGGTGTATAGATCGTTTTCGCCCATATGTGTGTAACAACATAAAATACACTAAATGGAGCTAGACCAACCTTAAAGTATACCGATCGACTCAGAATCACCAGCAAATCCGATCTAACCTAAATTTAACCTAAAAATTATTGATGGAAATGTAGACGAAATGCAGTATTTGGATATTGTATTGTGGAGGAATCCTGGGTTTTGTCATAGTAACCAACATTTCTCGCTTCCATATTATACAAACTCTTGCTGAGCATATTCAAATAGAAAAAACAACAATAAATTTAAATAATGGGTTTGTTTACCTGGAAAAAAAATTAAGCAATAGTTCCAATTTTATCTCGTCGTCAGAATGTCACAATAATAAATGCCGCTGTGATCGATGAGAAATATTTACATAAATTATATTTAATAGTTACATCACGGCGCACATACTCGTACGGTCGGAATGGGATGCCCCTCTGGTCCATGTGAAAAATGTTGAATGATGAATTATTTTGTAACCACAGAGTAAATGTTTACAAAGTTAGGCATAATGGATAAAATAAAATCTTAAGTGCAATTGATTTTATTTTAAAATTCACAAATTATGAATTTACTTAAAAAAGTGTTGTGGAAATAGCGTAAATAAATATAAAAGTGTAAATACCTAAATGTTTATGAGAATATAAAAAAAATAATTACTAATAGTGTTTTCTTTTCTAAAAAGAGCTTTCGGATTTGATTTAAAAATACTTAAAATGTAGAGAAATGTGTGAACTCTTTATTTGAGTCCATAAAACGGTCTATATAATTCAACACGCTGAAAAAATCGCCTCTGTAGTATATTGTCCCAAACATATTCTGCTTGAAACATAAATATTTTTAGGGTGCACTCCAAATATATACCATTTGACACATACAAATATTATATGTTTGGGAGGATGTTGTTCTAGACAAAACTATGTTTACATCCTAATATTTTTTATTTGCATATGTTATTTCCCAAACAAAGATCTATTTGCGTGAATATATATCTATTCTTTAATTGTTTTAAGTTTTCGGCAATTGAAAGGTAATTTTTAGAAATTTTTAATGTTAGTAAAATTTCTTTATAATTGAAAATAATGACTGGGAATATTTAGAAAATAAAAATAAGTGGTTTCAAATAGAAGTGAATGGTAAGTATGCCATTTTTAATAAGATAGCATAATTCGAAAACATGCACGCTGAAAAAAAATCGCTTCTGTAGTATATTGTCCCAAACATATTCGGCTTGAAATATACATATGTTTAGAGTACACTCCAAATATATAATATTTGACACACATAAATATTATATGTTTGCGAGAATATTGTTCTAAACAAAAATATGTTCCCATTCTAATATTTTATTATTTGGAACTAGTATTTCCGAAACAAAGATTAGTTTGTATTTAATTATTTTGGCAATGTATCAATGCCTTGATTTAAAGACAAGTTTTCTGTTTTTCAGGTGCTCAAAGATAATTTTTTTTATAAATTTTAAATGTTTTTAAAATTTAATTAAAACTTAAATCGTATAATCTTTCGTGAATATAAATTGCATTGATGGATTGACAAAAAGTGATGAATTGGAATATTTATAAATTAAAAGACATTTTTAGCTATAAAGTTTAAAACGAAAACTAGGAAAAACTAACTAAAATTCGAAAAAATCAGCAAAGTTTTAAACATTTTTTTAAATAAAATATGTTTGGAAAACTTCTTAAACAATAACTTTGTTTGTAGGTACACACATATTTTATTTGTGAAAGTCAGTTAGCAAATATATTATGTTCTAATATATTAATATATGCGTTCCAAACAAGATTTCTTGATTTTCAAATAAAATTTATTTGTTAACAAATATATAGTATTTGAAAAAATCGCTTCCAAATATATTTTCTTTCAATTCAAACATATCAAAAATGACGATTTTGCCCCGTGTGGAAAAAATGAAAACTAAAGTTCGAAAAATTCAGCAAATTTTTGAAAATCTTTTTTTTTAATAAAATATAATTGAAAATATTCATAAACAATAATTTTATTTGTATTAAAATACATATTTTATTTGAGAAAATTAGTGCGCAAATATATTTTATTCTAATATATTAACATATGCGTTCTAAATACATTTTATTGATTTTCAAATAAAATTTATTTGCTCGAAAATATATAATAATTAAAAAATTGTGTTCCAACTATATTTTCTTTCGTTTAAAGAAGATTTCATGTAAATGTTGACCGCTGCTGTGCCTCAAATGGTCCATACGCTGGGTCCATTTTTGGCATACTCTCTCCAACATATCGGACGGTATCTCACGAATAAATTCTTCAATATTGGCCAGCGCCAAACGTGAAATAAACTGTTCACCGAACTCGAAATTCAATAAAAATAAATAAAATTCAATAATCTGCAAGCGTTGTTAGTTTGTAAGTCCATTTATGGCTAAATTTTAGACCAAACTGATCGTGTTGCACGAAAACAGCTGAGCTGCCATTGTTGCCAAAAATCACCCATTATGAAGGGTCCGCCATCTAACTTTTTTTCTCAACTACTGCTTATTTCGTGAATGGTAACACTTAGCTCATGTCTGATTTGACAGATAATTAGTTTTATCCTTCCGCTGAACGAATATGTATATATTGCAACATTACTTTGAAAATCATGGTAATGTTGCAGAATGTGTGCGAAAATTGCGTACGGATTTTGGAAGAAGAGAAGCACCGTCAGCTCCGTATGTTCGATATCTTGTGAAAAAAGTGAAAGAAACTGGCATCCTCATCGATAAACCAAAGCGTGAAAAGCCAAAAACAGTGGGTACACCCGAGAATATTGCTGCTGTGGCAGAAAGTGTGCGTGAAGCGCCATCAACATCAATTCACCGTCGTTCTCAACAATTGAACATTTCGGAGACATCATTGAGATGAATTTTGCATAAAGACCTTGGTATGACGCCATACAAAGTCCAATTGGTTCAGGAGTTGAAGCCAACTGACCATCCAATGCGTTTTCAGTAGTTTTTTTTATAGCATTTTCAAAAAAAAAGTTATTTGGCGGACCCTTTATACTAGTCAACAAAAAAATCGTCTGTAGATAACCACATATCCCTGGTCTCCTGAAATGGAACAAAATAAATCTGCACACAGTTGTAGCCACCATTTTTAATTTAAAACAAGTAAACAAGTAAAGTTCGGCCATGCCGACTCTTATATACCCTCCACCATTGATTGCATTCAATTTTATTACTGAAAAAATCTTTGGATATGGAGCAAATCATGATACGATCCTTTTTGTTTAAGTAAATTAGTAAAGAAACGAACGCTGCAATTTTTAGGCCGCAAATTCTTTAGCCAAACTCTTCATCTGAAAAATGTGGTATTTATAACCTAAAATAGCTTTTTTTAAAGCTACATCTACACGGGGACTACAACAAAATAAAATTTTATTGGTATACATTTTATTGAGATGAATTCTTGTCAAAATAGAATATAAACTGTAAAGTTTTAGCTAAATTTCTTAGAAAATGTGGAGTTTATGGCTTAAATAAGCCTTTTTGGGAGCGACATCTATAGGTGGACTATAACAAAATGTGAACTGATTTAAAAAAATTTACTGCGATGAATTCTTGTCTTAATTAAATACAAACAAAAAATTCAGTTAAAATGCTTAGAAAAGTGGTATTTATGGCTTAAATACGTATATTTTGGAGCGACCTCTATAGGGTGAATATAACAAAATATGAACTGATTTCTAAAATTTTGGCTGTGATGAATTCTTATCAAAATAGAATACAAACTGCAAAGTTTCTGCTGAATAGGTTTAAAAATGTGGTATTTATGGCTCAAACCCAGGGTTACCATAACCTTTTTTCGGAAAGGAGGACTTTTGTGTCAGAAAAGGAGGACATTTGCAACATTTACAAAGAGAGTTTGAAACTTTCGGAGGACATTTAAAAAATACAATTTCATATGATAATGATTTGTACAACAATTTGTATTTTATAGCCATCGGAGGTCTATATCTAAATCTGAACAAATTTTCTTCAAAATTGGCAAGGTTTGTTGTATTGGGTACTACATTTAAATCTGAGCCGATTTACACCAAATTCGACAATGTGGATCAAGAAACTCCATTATGCTTAATTTCAAAGTGATTGGATATGAAAAAGCTTCTGTGGCGCTAAAAGGCCAATTCGAAAAGAAAAGTTATATAGGGCTTATATCTAAATCTGAACCGACTTTTACCAATTTCTTCCCAGGTATAAAAAAGCCCTTATTGTCAAATTTCAGCAAGATCGGAATGAAAGAGCGACCTGTACTTAAGGAACAATTTTAAGTAGACAGACAGACAGTCGGTGTACTTCAATGTGGGTCTAGCTCCAGTATTTTTAGGTGTTAATTATAATAAATAAGTGAAGCGGCGTTAAGATCTGACAAGCCGAATTTTGCATACCCTACACCATAGATTGCATGTCAACTGTTTTTTGATTCTTTGAAATTTGTTGAGTTTCTTGCGATAAGAAGTAAAATCGTGAGGTACCTTTATGTGTGGGCTATATCAAAACAGGGACCTATGCTGACCATTGTTCGTCTGAAGGGTTCTGGATATACATACTCCCAAATTACCAATTTCAGTTCGACCAGTTGAAATTTGCAGTCTCTTTAGCGTTAATAAGTCAAATCGGACAGAAGATGCTAACAATTAATCGATTTTGCTCATTTTCAATCGTAAGTTACCTGCAGCTATAAGAAGTATATGTACAAAATTTGATCCATCGAGCTCAATTATTGTAGTAGTAACTTTGTACTAAGAGTAGTTGCGAGTATAATTCATGTGGAGGTTTACTGTATGTGAAGTTTTAAATTGTAGCAAAAGGAGGACGGGAGGACACTGGTTAAAAAGGAGGACATGTCCTCCCAAATGAGGACTTATGGTAACCCTGCTCAAAACCCGTATTTTGGAGCGACTTCTATAGGAGAGCTTTATCAAAACATTGACCGATATGACCCATTTGCAATCCCAAACAACCTGCAACAATAAGAAATATTTCTACCAAATTTGATCCACCTATCTCTACAGACGGACAGACGGACATGGTTAAATCGTCTTAGAATTTTACGACGATTAAGAATATATGTACTTAACGGGGTCTCAGATTAATGTTTAGTGGTGTTACAAACGGAGTGACAAAATGATGGAGGGTATACAAATTTGTATGAAAAACAAATAAATTTTAACTGAGCAGAAAGTATTTTTTATAAATTAAATTGTTATTTTTCTTCCGTTTACATACAAATATTTATTACAGCACTCCAGTTTAACATCAACTAAAATATACATAGGTACATGTAAATAACAATTAAACGAGTAGTTTAACGATTAAAAATAACCTTAAACATGAACTATTCCATCCAGCTCAACCCGTTAATCTGAGAAACGTAAATATATTTTAAATGTATGTATAATATGAAAAATTATCTACGTTTAATAAAAAAAGAATGAATAAGGCAAAACAAAATTCAATATCACTCAGTTGTTGAATGAATGAGTGTACTCGTATAGGCGGTAAACATCAACTATTTTTGAACTCTGTCCTGTACTGGTATCAAGTCTTTAAAATATGTATGCCTTGTTGGGTGTGTTTAGCAAAAACAGACAGCTGTTATTGTTCTGGTAAAAACAACAAACTTGGTGTCTAACGAAACCAAGTTTTATGCGGCGAAACAAGTTTTATGTTAGGCGAAAAAGTGGACGGTTCGTGTCTCTGCTATACATAGTAGAATGAGAGTTTATTAACAGATGGCGACAGTGCGTAAACCGACTGAATCATACTCTCACTTTGTGAGAAATACAGAGATCGCACAGTGGGAGAAATTTGAACCAGCATCGAAAGACTATAGTCGAGCGGGGCTGTGCGAGTATAATAGAGCGGGTTCACCATGAAAAATGTGTTTTATAGAGCGCCAAGAAGTGATATCGATGGGGACCTTTATATGGGGGCCATATCAAAACATGGACCGATGTGCTCAATTATTCAAAAGAGATCGTTCCTAGTTTAACAGCCCTATTCTCGGATTCAATTTTTAGTATTAATTTCCAGTTTTAGTTGTCACGAACCCAATAGAACATTCTAGGAAATATTTTGTGTAAAGCGAAATGTTTGAATGCGTTAATAATATTTGCATTTCTGAACATTTATTTGAAACAAATACTGTTAGACAAACAATTTGATATTCCATCGCACAGCGGGGATGGCTTCATACATTTGTGTGAAAAAATCATAAGAAGTGCTCGTAGAGTGATGCAACTTGGCATCGAGCACTTCGCCTAAATTGACAGTTTGGTGTGGTTTTTGGTCAGGTGGAATTATCGGTCTGTACACGCTGAAAAAAAATCGCTTCTGTAGTATATTGTCCCAAACATATTCGGCTTGAAATAAACATATGTTTAGGATACACTCCAAATATATAATATTTTAAACACACAAATATTATATGTTTGTGAGGATATTGTTCTAAACAAAAATATGCTCCCATTCAAATATTTTTTATTTGGAACTAGTATTTCCGAAACAAGGATTCATTTGTAATTATTTATTTTGGTAATGTATTAAATGCCTTAACTTAAAGACAAGTTTTCTGTATTTCAGATTTGCAAAGAGCAATTTTTTATAAATTTTATATGTTTGTAAACTTTAATTAAAACTTAAATCGAACAATCTTTCGTAAATATAAACGACATTGATGGATTGACAAAAAGTGATGAATAGGAATATTTATAAATAAGGACATTTTTAGCTATAAAGTTTAACACGAAAACTAGGAAAAGCTAACTAAAATTCGAATAAGTCAGTAATGTTTTAAAAATCTTTTTAAATAAAACATATTTGGAAATCTTCTTAAACAATAACTTTGTTTGTGTGTAGGTAAACACATATTTAATTTGTGAAATTCAGTTTGCAAATAAATTATGTTCTAATATATTAATATATGCGTTTCAAACAAAATTTCTTGGTTTTCAAATAAAATTTATTTGTTAACAAATATATAATATTTAAAAAAATCGTTTCCAAGTATATTTTCTTTCGTTTCAAACATATCAAAAATGACGATTTTCCTCCGTGTACTTCTTTCGAAATGAAGCTGGTAACACCGTTACTGTCAATGGAGAGCGGTATAGATCGATGATAACCAACTTTTTATGGCCGAAATTGGAAGAAGTTGATCTTGACAACATTTGGTTCCAACAAGACGGGGCTACGTGCCACGTAGCAAATGAAACAATAGAATTGTTGCGAGAAAAGTTTGGAGATTCGATTATTTCAAGAAATTGTGATATTGAATGGCCTCCAAGAAGTTGTGATTTAACAACATTAGACTATTTCTTGTGGGGTTATTTGAAGTCATTGGTCTTTCGAAATAAACCAGACTCTCTTCAAGCTTTACAAGTCAATATTGAACGTGCCATACGACTTGATTTAGTGGAAAAAGTGCTCGAAAATTGGGTACATCGAAGAAATCGTGGAGGCCTTTTGAATAACGTTTTATTTAGAATTTAATTGTATCGATTGTACTTCACATTAAATAATTGAATTTCCTTAACAATAAGTGTGGTTTTTTTAAAGAAATCATATCACTCTTTTTGGAAACCCCTATATTTTTCTTGTAGATCTTGGCGAGTAAAACAACGTTTGTTCTACAAAAATGCCGGACACCTCCCAAATCCGGATTTACGTGTAAAAGAAAGATTTTCTTGCCTTGAATAGAATTAGACCTTTCGAACGATATATATTTTTTTATTTTAAACTGTAAAATTATAGCATTATTTGTCCTACAAACACATTTTTTTCGTCATTTTCTAGTTTAGGCAATGTTTCTTTTCTAAAAAAAGATGTTGTCTGTCAGAAAGCAGCATTTTAATAATGTCGCCTACACCCTCTTGTACTGCTGCATTTTTTATGGTCAGAATCGATAACAAAAATGCAAAAAAATAACCTTTTAACTCACTAAAAGTAAACTAAAACAACTAAAACGTAAATCCGAATTTTGGGGGATTCCGGGGAATTCCAAAAATAAAGAGATTCGTATTTTACTCGACAAGACCTACAGGTCTCTCTAGTACCGGGTCATTTGCTTTTCAACTTGAGTTTATTTTGTCGCACTGTGTTATTATTATAAAAGAGCCTTATCTACGTCGCTTATATCACTATGCTTTTTCTGGATAAACGAAGGAGTCAAATGTGAGATCATGAGCTCTGATGTTACCATCATTCGGTGCATAATATCTTCGTTCGTGGCAATTGACTGCATTTTCTGGAGTGTTTAAGGCGATATTTTTTATAATCTTTCCTTAGCCTTTTCGGATAGTAAGCCTAAAGGAATGATACACTTTTCAATTGTATCTTTTCCATGAATGGGCATTTTGTGGAGTGTAGGTGGCATTTTGTATAAGATCTTAGTTGATGTCTAATATAGAGAAGATGATCTAGGTGGTTGACTAACCTTTCTGGTCGTCTACTACAGAGCAGATGACCCTTATGGTCGTCTACTATAGAGTAGATGACCCTTCTAGTCGTCTACTATAGACTAGATGACCCTTCTGGTTGTCTACTATAGAGTAGATGACCCTTCTAGTCGTCTACTATAGACTAGATGACCCTTCTGGTCGTCTACTATAGAGTAGATGTCTCTTCTGGTAGATGTAGATGTCTCTCCACTCGTATAGTGCAACAAACTCTTTTGCCGTCTACAGAATGCCAAAGAATTTTGTACGTATCATCTATGGAATTTTTATACCCTACACCACACTGTGGTACAGGGTATTATGACTTTGTGCATTTCTTTGTAACACCCAAAAGGAGAAGAGATAGATCCATTGTTTATTATACCGATCGACTTGTAATCACTTTCTGAGTCGATTTAGCTATGTCCGTCTGTCTGTCTGTCCGTCTGTCTGTAGATGTATTCTTGTAATCAAAGTACAGGTCGCAATTATGGCCCGATCTTGACGAAACTTTACACATCTCTTTTTTTGGCCCAAGGACGATCCCTATTTAATTTGGTTAAAATCGGTTCAGATTTGGATATAGCCCCCATATATATGTTAGCCCCGATTTGACATGTAAGCGCTGTAAAAACTTTATTTTATATCCGATCAGTATGAAATTCTGCAGAAAGAGGTATCTTATTATATGAATGAACACAGTTAAATTTGAAAGAAATCGGTTCAGATTTAGATATATCCCCCATATATATGTAACCCCCGATTTGACATGTAAGCGCTGTAGAAACTGTATTTTATATCCGATCAGTATGAAGTTTGGCTAAAAGAGGTTTCCTATTATATGAATAAACATATTTAAATTTGGAAGAAATCGGTTCAGATTTAGATATATCCCCCATATATATGTTACCCCCGATTTGACATGTAAGCGCTGTAAAAATGTTATTTTATATCCGATCAGTGCGAAATTCGGCAGAAAGAGGTTTCTTATTACTCGAAGAAATACCGCCAAATTCGGAGAAAATCGGTTCAGATTTAGATATAGCCCCCATATATATGTTACCACCGATTTGACATGTAAGCGCTGTATAGCCTGTATTTTATATGCGATCAGTACGAAATTCTACAGAAAGAGGTCTTTTTACATGAATGAGTATTCAGCGAAAATCGGTCCAGATTTATATATAACCTCCATATATATGTTCCTCCTGATTTGGTCTCAACGCGATATAGAAGTTGTACTTTACTTCCGATCATTAATATTTTCCGGAAAGATGTTTCTCAATTTAGGAACGAATATTGCTTAATTTAGCGATTATCGGCTCAGAATTAGATAATATGTTCCTGCCTACTTACCAATTATTCCAAATTATTATCGCAATGACCTTTATCGCATTGTTAGGGAGGTGTAGGGTATTATATAGTCGGCCCCGCCCGACTTTCTGCCTTTCCTTACTGGTTGAAATTCATTCAGTACGTTTATGCATATTCATTGAACTTTTTATAGCAATGCACATTGGGCAATAAATTAGTGAAAATATGAACAGCCGTGAAACTATTTTAATAACACAACTTCTTTCAACATGTTCTCCTTGAATTATATAAAAAAAATATATATTAAAAAATTTAATATAACATATGAAAGATATAACTTTTATTAAGAGAATTTGATTGATTTGAATTGGCACTTGAATTTGATTAAAATGCAGATCAGATTTATAAGTTCATAAAAATAAAAATAATGTCAATTTTAGTATATTGAAATATCCTACTTAAAACAAAAAATAAAAAGAAAAACATAGTAAATAAATCACATAGTAAAATAACATTCGTCTTGAAATTCTTAGGTTTATATTAAGTCAGTTCGGTAAAATATACAAGTACTGAGTTTGTAACGGTTGAAACAAAACTTGGGTCTAATCGAAGTAATTATTTTTGATTTGATTGTATCATTTAGTATTAAATTTCAAAATACCACTGCATATTGCATGAAGAGTATCTTGACAATTTGACTTTTTCCGCGAAATCCCCAGTGTGTTGAAGTGTTTAAAGACAGAAAAAAGGCACACAATACCATTTGCTCTTCGTTGGTTTTGTCCACAATGTGGCTCGGCAGTAACTTCATCCGATCAACCCAATTTTTCAGCACATTTTTGATTGTTTCGGGTCGAATCTCTTCAATGGCAACTTCGATTTCATGTTTCAACGCTTCAATTGTCTCGGGATGCTTTGCGTAACATTTAATCTTAATGGCTCCCCACAGAAAATAATCCAAAGGGCTCAAATCACAAGTAAAAGTAATCGGTAGTTCAAATTTTAAATGGTCCACCCTATATGTACAGACGATTGGTAGATCGGACAACGTTATCAACTCTGTTAAAGCTCTGCAAATGTACGGACAATGACAGATTGTGTTTGACAGTTCAAACGATTGCAAGAAACCCTTACAATTTAAAATATTTACAATATATTTTGTAAATATTTATAGGCAGGATTTCCAATAAAAATATTTTATGAATAGTGTTGCCAAAAAAATGTTTCTCTGACAATGCCGACATTGTCACATGCATAAACTTCGCACATCTAACAATCTGCAAATTATCTCACAATGACTTCTGCCAATGTTGCAAGACAAACATTCTATGTTCCCCGGTTGTACTGTCAGAAAAATGTATTGTTGAAAATTGTTGTATTGTCCGATGTGGCAATCGTCTGTACATAGCTTCAGGCCTAAAGAAGCGCATCTTTTTATAATTGCCAGCGTAAAATTGTCCACTACGTTTTTATTTTATTTATTCAAACAAGCCTTATGGCCAATGCAGTAAATTACAGCACAATACAGTTGAGATAACTACTCAAAAGATTAATATCGCTTATTACAGGAACCACCCTAATGACTTTCATTCTCTGTTAACCTCAAGTAAATAACATAAGTGGTTATTCTAACATAAAATGTATTCCAAATCATGGTTGCCAGAAATAAATGAGCACTAGTCCAAGAAAACGCTACTGCTTCAACTTATACATGCGTATAGTGGGATTTAAGTGTGCTTTCGAATGACATAAAACATAACAAATAAACTGCTATTTGTTACGAAATAATTGATCACTTTGGAAGTTGAATTGTGTTTTCTTAATTTTTTGCACATTTTGCAAACTAAAGCACACAAAACTTAATACGTAAAATAAAATTAATAAAAGGATTTATAAAATAACTTATTTGCAGCCAACAAAATTTTTCTCATAAATACATTTTAATGTTTATTTTTTATAACATTAACGGCCGTTTACAGGTATTTCCGTTAAATGTTAACTGGTACTTTAACGACCCGTTAAGAAAAAATGGCTTTCAAGAAGCTCCGTTAAAATGTAACTGACAGTTTTAACTGAAAATTCGTTAAATTTAACTGGAATATTTTCACCAGTTAAGTGCTTTAACCGGGAGAAAAATATGAATTGTCAAAATACTAAATAAAAATATTCGAAAAAAGGCTATCAAAAATGTCGGTCGGGTAAACCGACTATGTATACCTTCTCTCTGTGATTAGCGTAATTTAGAATATGATACTTCGTGGGAGCCAGTAAGGTCAATATGCATAGCAAATATGGAACATACAAATCTTTAGATGATTCAATTGTTTTCGAGTTATTCTTTCAATTTGTGTGGGGGTACCAGAAGCGGATGGACAAATGCGATTATTTTGCACTGAACAGTGGGTTCTTGTAAGAAAATACGCAGAATTTTAAGTGTTTATATGTACTGATATTTTATCTTACGAGCTTTTTAATGTTGGTGTGATTTGGTCATATTGTGTGGAAAGTACCAAAAGGTTGTGGCAATAACGCCCATTTTTCGCTGGACTAAAAATATTACACTGAACACACTTTCAAGTGTTTGTATATACTGGTATTAAAGCTGTAAAGCTGTAGGAAATGCCATTAGTAAAATTTTAGTGATTTACTTGTGACATTGTCAGTAGTACTACAGACAAAATGTGCCCCTGCCCATGTAATCTCCTATAGACATTTAACATTAGCTGTCATTGAAAAACCACCAGTAGACATTTGAACCAAAGATTCAGCAGTGAATGTTAAATGTCAAAGTAAACCATATGTAGACATTTGCACCAAAGATTCACTAGTAAATGTTAAATGTCAAAGTTAACCATATGTTGACATTTGGAACAAAGATTCACTAGTAAATGTTAAATGTCAAAGTAATTCATATAGAGACATTTGAACCAAAGATTCAGTAGTAAACTTTAGGTATCCTGGTCTACATCTTTATAAAGGTGGCGCCGTACACTTAAACACATATATTTATATGCTCACTTTCTTCGAGGCTGGCTAAACCTTTTATTCATTTAATTAACAAAAAATAATAAATACTGGAATGTGCATACAATTAAATGCATTTAATTTTGACAATAGTTTCTTCAAACACTTCCTAGAAGGAGTTGTTTCCATGTACCACTGCTTTAACTTCTTCCGCAACGTCAATTTCGGAACGCCAAAATCTTCCAAATTCTCCACAAAATCTTCACTTTCTCCCACAATATGTATTTCGCTGTTTTCTTGCTCACATTGCAACCTTCTATTTTTATATGATATTGTTTGTTTTTTTAAGTCTTTTATAATTTCTTTTACTCATTTTTTTTATTTTTATAAAATAATTGTTATCATCTTTTTAACACACAAAAATTATTTTCACAAAACGAACGCGTGCTTCCTTGACAGAAGAAAATAAAGTTGTAGACTTTTTACCTTGTCCAATAGTCACTATAGAACAAGTGGTGACATAGAGACATATGGTGCCTGGCTGACTGCAGGGTAACTCTTGGTAAACATGGTCACTTTGTGTGGGAATCATCTGGATATAGCGACAGAGAACCTATTACAATGTGGAGACTTACAGAAGATTCGGATAGTTAACATTGAAAATATTATAGAATCAGTATTTCACTAAATTGTAACGGGCGGTAAGTTCTAGAAGGAGCGCACTTCTTTGAACTGAGATAAATAAATAGTAGTATTACCCACATATCAAATTTGAACTCAATCGGTTACTCTTTTCGAAAGTTAAATTGCGCATTAGCCAGACAGACAGACGGAAGTAGGGCACTGTTCAAATGAATTAAAAGGTCCTAAAAAGGATTTTCGTCTATACCTAGGTCATTCCTTCGATGTGTTATTCGTTTTTTCCATAGTATACGAAATACTCGTATCCTCCTCCACTAAAATTCATCTCCAGAGAAATGTCCGAAATGGCCTTGTCCCTTCTGGTACCTTCCACACAAAGGAGTCAAATCATATTGCAACTGAATAACTCGTAAATCGATGGCAATTACATGTTTCGTAAAAATTTTAACAGAAATATTGTGCACGATTTTCAAAAAATAAAACCAAAAAAAAAGTCAAATATTTTAGGAGTCGCTCACAATAGTATTTAACATCAAGTTATCAAACTGAACCTTGCTGAAAATTAAATTTTTAACGGGACGTTTAAAATGTTCGTTAAACTAACCGTCTGTTGGCTAACTTTTTCAATAAAAATAACTAACGGAGCTACCTGAAAACGGCCCTAAGAGATCTGAGGTAGGGTAGGATTTGATAATAATTTTTGTATTAATGGTCATCGAAATACATTTTGTTATATATACATATTTATAAAATTATAAAAATAAAAACAGAGCTGGATCAATTTAAAAAATTGTTTGTTTGGTGTACTGTTTCGGGGACTTGTCCATATCGAGCCATAACCGCCAAAAAGACGTAAGCGCCTCTCACAAAAATGTAGAGGAGAAGTTTCTTTTGCGATTATTTTTTGTTTAAATGCATATGTAATTCATAAATCTGTTTAAATAACTGTGAAATTTAGTATAACGGTACATTTTACAGCTGTAAATTTCGGAAACATGATGCAATTTTTGTCGAATTCCCACAAAAAATTAAAAGTAAATCATAGTGGCGCTTACGTCTTTTTGGCGGTTAGGGCTCGATATATTGTAAATGATTTCAAAATATAATTTTTTCAGTTCGTGACAATTTAAACGTAATAGAGATTTGGTATACAAATTATAGAAAATACTCGTTCAAATAAATTGGTTTGAAAAGCATTACGTATTTGTATTTTCAGGGAAGTGTTTCGTTTACAAATGAAGGAGTCAAAAGATTTTAAGATTAGAAACAAATCAATCCATTAAGAATTCATTCTGTCGAATTAGTTATTGGCAACATACAGCATTTCATGAGTATTTTTTATTATAAACATAACGTTTAAGAAAATCTTGATATTTCAACTAAATTACCCCAAGAAACCTAAATACATTTTACCAAATTCCCTAATCAAAAGCCCTATCCCCAAATTATTGTTTTTGTCCCAATTTGCGTTGACTAAACACCAGTTCTGGCAACCCTGTTGCAAATTAACATTATGTTTGTACAGTAAAGAATTTATGCTAAATTTGTTTATAACAATAAACCAACGAATGGATGAATGAATGATTCGACACCCCGTCGGTCGGTCAGTCATTCATTCATCATATGACGTAAGAGATCAGAAACTTTGTCCACGGGAAACACTTCACTCGCATAAAAATATTAGCTATTGTGAGCGGTGATCACAATGGAAAAAATATCTTTGGAATATCTACATATCTATACAACCTATGTATGATTGCATTGTTTTATGTTGAGAGGGGGAAGGGAACAGAGTTGGACGGACGGACGGCAATAGAGTTGTCAAGGTTTCTCTTTTTCAATTGTTTTGTTTGCAAACCTTTGAGTGCCTAACAAAATCCCAAAGCGTTTAATATGCGTTTCGCACAACTTAAACACATTAGGGTGAGACGAAATTGAAATCGTTAAAATTGTATGATAATAAATTGCTTTTAAAATAGTAAAATGATTAATTATATAATTTTAATTAATTATTGATTTGTCACTAGGATATTCTCCTGGCAAATCTACAACTATTTAAAGACCGAAATAAAAAAAACGAAAATACTATTTTAATTATTTCTAATTCTACTAATTTATAATTTGGCAAATCATCTCTAATGTTTCACACTGAGGAATAGAGTATTATGACTTTGTAAATTTATTTCGTACATCCGAAAGCTGAAAGAATTGCTCTTGTTGGGTCAATTTACCAACACTCATCGGTCTGCCTGTATCAGTATTTAAAAACTGTAAACAAATTTTTCGTTCCGTAAAGGCTAGCCAATTCCAATGAAAGAATCGTCGGATACTTAAAGCAGACTTATTGTCGAGCTTATGTTTTAATTGTCATCTATCTTAATGAGTGAATCTGGTCCATTTTTATTCATAAACGTCGGTCTAGTTTGTGTATTTTACTGCCACAAAACAAACTTTTAATACCATGTACCACAGTGTGGTGTAGTGTTTAAAATAGATTTTTTGAGTATGTCGTCCGTAGAGCAGAATAAAGTACACACGATTTGCAGATCGGACAATATTGCCAGAAAATGGCGGAAAAATTCAACCCTGAGAATTTACAACCGTGTGAACATACAATTTTTTGTCATGCAAAGTTAGCATAAAAGTTATTGCGGGATAATTTGCAGATTGTTAGATGTGCGAAGTTTATGCATGTGACAACGGCGCCATTGTCAGAAAAACATGTTATTGGCAACACTATCTATAAAATATTTTTATTGACAATCCTGCATATAAATATGTATATTGTAAATATATGAAATTGTAAGGTTTTCTTGCAATCGTATAAACTCTCAATCACAGACCTTAAATTATACAGATGTGCCGTCAGCCAGAAACGTCAAAATCCATCAGTTACGAACGAATAGGAAAGAAATGTCACACGCGAAAAAAAAAGGTTTCCGCGAACATAGTTTTAACTTTTTTTCCCTAATTGATTAATATTAATTTTTTAATTGTGACAATTACAAAAAATTCGGGAAAATCGGTCCGAAATCCGCGGAAAATTCACTCTTTGAACACCTACTCGTTGAAATTTCTATTCGTTCGTAACTGACAACTTACTCGCTCCGGGATGACATATCTTATTATTCATAATTTTTGCTCTCAATTCTCCTTTGCCTAACAATCTGTCATTGTCCGTACATTTGCAGCACTTTAACAGGATTGATAACGTTGTCCGATCTGGCAATCGTGTATACTTAGCTTAAGAAGAAATATTGTCAAGTTTTATAAATTTTATTTTTATGATAATAATGATTTGTCCAGCTATTTGTACGTTATATTGCTAAGATGAAATCAATTGGAAGAACATGTACATATATTAGCACTCATATAAATCAGAACAGATTTTCTTTAAATTGGCTGGACTTGTAAAGGGTGATCCAACCATAATGCACGATGTTAATTGTCAGTCACACGTGGCGAGCATTTGGTCGATATTTTGTTTACACATAATTGTCATAGATCCCTTTATCATAATAAATAAAATATTAAGATAATTATCCGAAAACTTTTTTTTTATTTACAATTAAGATCGTGCGTTTATTATGGACCGTTCTATATATCCATTACCTTTCTATATATGGGTGCTACACCTAAATCTGAACCGATTTACACCTATTTCGACAATGTGGGTCCTTGGATCAAGAAACTTTATCCTGCTTAATTTTAAAGTGTTCGGATATAAAAAACAGCTTTTGTAGTGCCAAAAGACCAATTCAGAAAGAAAATTTATGTGGGGCCTATATCTTAATCTAACGCGATTTTGACCAATATCTTCCCAGGTGTGGTAGAGTGCTCATTGCCAAATTTCAGGAAGATCGGAATGAAAATGCGGCCTGTTCATAAGGAAAAACTTTAAATGGACAAACTGATTGTGAAAAAGTTAAATTTGTAACAAAAGGATGAAAAATTCAACATTTTTGAAAAAGAAGTGAAGACAGTGATTAAAATGGAGGACATATCCTCCGAAAGGTGGACGTGAGGTAACCCGGCTCTAGAATGTGTATAACTTAAATGGTGTTGTAATAACTAAAAACAGCTGTTAAATCCACATAACAGAGATATCCAAATGCTGCAAAAAAAACTACCACATTCGCGAATTCACATTATTTATTTATATACATATTCACATAAATGTATGTATGTCATGTGATTTCCACAATTAAAAAATGGGATTTAAAAGTATTTTTGTTTTACTCGAAAGCCTAATGATAAGACAAGAAATGTTTGTCGGCAAAAGTTTCTCCCCCACTTCACTAACAACAGAGAGAATAGAGTAATTGAATGTTTTACTTATTCACTAGGGATTTGTTTTGCAAAAAAAAAAATAGTCAGCAATTAACAACTGTCAAACAAGAATTAAATGTTTTTAGCCATGACTTCCCCAAATACAGCAAATTACCACACCCACATATACGTACATACATACGAGTATGTATGTAAATATTTTGATAGTTTTGCTTTGAAACTGGTTTAGCGGCAAAAACCTACATAAATAGAGCATTTAACATACTCTGTAAAATAGCTCTTCTATGGTCTCCTCATAACACTCCCTCTCTCTGTCTCTCTCGCGCACTATTTCTCCCTTCTCCAAACAAAGAGTGAGAGAGTGATCAACAATTGTTGCTCCCTGCCTTTAGAAAAGTAAGTGTTGGATTTTCTTGAAAATATTTAAGAAATAGTATCAACACAACGGGCGAAATTGTGAGATCGCATAGTACGGTTCACGCCGATTTCTTTGAAGTAATAAATTTAAAAACAAAGAAGAAGCACAACACTCAGGGAAAACAAAAACAAAATTTTTTTTAAAATAAGAAAAACCCCGAAATATAGCAAAAGAGCGCTGTGCGCGTGAGAATGTTTGTGCGCGAAAGATTAAAGAGTTTGTAGTGATCATCAACAACAACAAAACGAAATAAATAGTCACAATAACAAATGTGGAGCGGAGCGATTAAGGCAATCAATGAATGCACATACCTACATAGAAATAAAAACAAAACTGAATCATATTATTAAACACTACGAGTTTATCACAAAACAAAGAAATCCAATCCAACCCACAAAAAGAAAATAATATTCAAGTGTAAAATAATAAATTTAAAATAAACAAAAGTCCAGAATTTGCTGTACAATAAAGCGATTACGAAGCTTCTAAGCACATAGCCAAGGGTTGGAGTGTTCGATCATCCACCACCACTCGAAAAGCGGGTGAAATTTCTCTCAACATTTTTTAACAGAGTAAAGTAAAGAAAACGCAGAACTGGATGAATAATCTAAAAAGGTAAGAAGAAAAAAAAAACTATTTTCAAAATAGGCATAGGTGTATGTACATTAGTAATACATTTGCTATACACTCATATCTATCTACATACATACATATGTAGGTATATAATTTAATAGATTTTAATGTATTTATGCAAAATTTAATGGATTTTATGTGCAAAAATATACATATCCAAAAACATTAAATATGTAGGTATAACCACTTTAGCATATAGTCAGTCAGTCATCCATACATTTCTACAAAAGCACATGTGTGCGTTGTGTTATGCGTCGTCTATCAAAAAAAGACTCTGATCTAGTAGTGTTATTGTTATTGCTGCTAATGCTCTTCTCCTTATTCTGTTTATTTTGCTCATAGTTAGCTCTCGGCTGCTATCTACAAACATGGTGCAATAATTAAAAGGTAGTGTCGCTTATTAAAACAATAAACAGATAGGTATTATGTTGTATGTTATGTATGCTGTCATATTCTACTAAAGCTCAGTACACACGATTTGCAGATCGGACAATATTGCCAGAAAAATGGCGGAAAAATGCAATCTTGTGAATTTACAACGGCGCTATTGCCAGAAAAACATTTTATTGGCAACACTGTCTATAAAATATTCTTATTGACAATCCTACATTAAATAATTACAAAATATATTGTAAATATATGAAATTGTAAGGTTTTCTTGCAATCGTCTGAACTGTCAATTCACCTTTACTCAAAAATCTGTCATTGTCCGTACATTTGCAGCACATTAACAGGGTTGATAACGTTGTCCGATCAGGCTATCGTGTGTACTTAGCTTTACAATACTCTATATTTACGTGAAAGGCCCATGTCTCCAACATTGTTATATTGACCTAAATCATAATGAAGCCCCCTTAAAAGAGATTTTTCTCGAAAGCATGATTTTTGAGTTAGGCGTTTATTGTTTGTGACCACAGGTATGTATGAACAGTATCGGATTTTTTTGGAATATATCATTGACATTTGTTTTAAGATTTTTGCGATTGAACCGAAGTGTCCAATTATATTATCCGATACTGTAGGTACAATAGGCCGGGTCAAAAAAATAGATCGCGGTTGTCCGCATCTGAAATGAAAGCTTGTTTTGTTTAGTGGTTATCCCCAAAATATTTCGTTTATATCTTGAGCCGCCAGTGAGCTAGAGCGATATTACATAACCTCTGAAATTAATGTTTTTCTTGCAAATATCGGACACCTTGGACTAAAGCGTGACATTGTTCATATGAGCAGCTGGAACTCGCTATTCTGCTTAAAACAGTAACAATAGTGGGATTCTCGCGCTTATTGAATCGATGTTATTCACGATTTGAGGGCGTAAATTTGAATGAAAGTAGCTGTGGTCAGTGGGTTGTGGGCATACCTTAGCAATTATATTTATAAATGTGTTTGTAACCTAACGAAGTATTGTATCGGCGTAAGTGGAGCTATCGTTTCATATTTTGATATAGCCCCCATATCTGTCCGATTTGACTTCTTAACGCCAAAGAGCCCACAAATGTGTGTCAACTGACGGGGCTGAAAATTGGTATCTGAGTTTTTTACAAATGGAAACCTTCACACGAACGACGGTAGCCATGTTTTGGTTCATGTTTTGATATATTCCCCATACAAAGGTCACCTAGATTTTACTTCTTAACGCAACAATAACCAAAGAAAATAAAGCTATAAAGAAGGTCCGTCAAGTAGCGAGTAGTCTATCAGTGACGAACGAATAGAAATTTGATATCAGCGAGTGATTTTTTTGCGTATTTCAAGGCCGATTTCCGAGATTTTTTTGTTATTATCACATTTAGAAAATTAATATCGATCGTTATGTACCCAAAAAGTTAAAAAAAGACTCCAGAAAACTATATTATTCGCGTTTGAAAATTATGTCTATTCGTTCGCATCTCTCGCAAATGTAAACAAAGTCACGACGGAACATCTGTGTAATAGAGAGTCTGTGACAATAACCACAAGATTCAACAAATCAGGTATGACTTTATTTGTGCCCGAAACCAATCACATGCTATCCATTGTGTGGGGTATATAAAATTCGGCCTGGCCGAACTTAACGTGACTGGGAACTACTGAGTATCTTCGCCAACAGCGCAAAGTTCCTATAACTTTTAAATCCGGTCTAAAAATCCGCGGAAAACTCGTTGAAATCAAATTTCTATTCGTTCGTCACTGACACTTCCTTACTTGCTACGGGAAGGAATATCTTGCTTTAAAATTTTTGTTTTGGTTCACCACATCTTTGTAATATTCCCCACTGTTTCGTCGTTTCACATTATTTTTGTTACATCGAAAAGTTTACCTTTTTAAAATTAAATCGTTCGAAACATTGTCCTAATTTTAAAGATTTGCCGACAAAGGAATCCTATTCTGTCCTTGGTAGGGAATAACTTGCAATTATATTATTGCGCTACCCTAGCATTACTGTGCCATGCTCTACGATATTGACACTATCCGCCACGGTGCCAACACAACAAACATACTTAGTTAAATAAAGTGTTTTCCATATCTTACGTATATTAATTAGCGTTGCTCATCGTCGTCGTTCTATTCTCTGTTTTTGAGAAATCGCTCAAAATTCTCCCAATCTCCGAAGGGGCGTTCACACAGTACAAATTCTCACTAAAACCACGACAAATTGTTGACAACAACCGCCGCGATTTTACTAAATAACGAGTAATATAAATTTTTTTTTGTAAATAATGAAAAATCGCAAAACTAGTTTTGGGTAGATATTATATCATAAATTCGAATCTTTTGCAATATGAAAATTAATGTACATGCAAATTATTATTGTTGTAAAAAATAATTTACTTGCTTTAGGTTAAAGATCGAAAAATGTTTTTTCCCCTAATTATAACAAAAAATATCCTTATACAACATTTCCAAAATTCGTGTTTAGTATATTCTAAAATAATCATTTGATCCTAGACTACAATTCGATTCCGAGCGACTCTGAACCACTGTGCCGTTTGTTAATAAGGGCTAGGTTAGGTTGAAAAAGAAGGGACATTTCAACGTCTCATGTCCATGGGCATGCATACATACAATTAAGCCAGTACATAGATCGCCCCCTTGTGCGCTCCTTATTTAAAATATATCACCACGAGTTATAGAAAATCGGTATTGGACGCGAATTTCCTCAGTATATTCGGGATCCTGCATGTTCCACCGTTTCGATGACTTCACTGCATTCGTCATTATCTGTTTGTCATATGCGGTGCAGATGTGCTTGTAAGCTTGAGTTTCCTGTTGATCTTGTTTAGTTTCTGTAGATTTGTTTGTTTTATTATCATTTGGGTCTCCCCACAGTATCTTGCTGTATTATGGACTGGGAGGCGCACGTAAAGTCCGACTTGCTTCCTCTGTAAAAAGTTTCAGTCACGTCCTTCTTCCTAGCTGGGCAGCTGGCTCCCACTGGCACATGAGGGTGGGGAGCGTCTGTCTGGCACAAATGAATCGCAGGTAGCTGAAAGTCGTACTTCAGAAATGCGGTCGGAGATTTCCGTTGTTTATTCAAACCAACTAGACCAACTAGAGATTCTAAAATCTTCCGATGTGGTCTCGATTTATAACGGGTGATCCAAGTAGTGATACTTTTTTCAATAGCCTTTTTTGAAAGATCAAGTGTGAGTCGTGTCATGCTGTCTGTTATTTTTGTTATGTATTGTTTGGCATTTCATCATGGAAAGACTTACGCCTGAACAATGTTTACAAATCGTTCAACTTTATTACTACTATATATATACGTACTATTCGCAACACCATCACCCATCTTGAGACCCAGCATTCATTATTGGATAATATTCGACCGAATAGACTACGTCCAGCACGCAGTGAAGAAAATGTAGCGGCCGTAGCTGAGAGTGTACACGAAGACCGTGGAAAGTCGATTCGGCGCCGTTCGCAGCAACTCGGACTGACGTATGGAACGACATGGAGCATTTTACGTCGAGATCTTAAATTAAAAGCATGCAAAATACAGCTTGTGCAAGAACTGAAGCCACCAGACCTTCCCAAGCGACATCGCTTCGCTCTATGGGCTCTTGAAAAGTTCCAAGAAGATCCGACGTTTTAGAGCCAACCTGAAGAGCAACCTGAAGAGATTCAAGAGCTGCCACTTCATCCAGAAGAAACAACGGTTTGGTGTGGTTTGTGGGCCGGTGGAATCATCGGTCCATATTTCTTCAAAAATGATGCCGGTGAGAACGTAATCGTCAATGGCGACCGTTATCGTGCCATGATAACCGACTATTTGATGCCTGAAATTGAAGCCCGTGATCTCGGCGACATTTGGTTTCAACAAGACGGCGCCACTTCCCACACATCGCATCAATCAATGGATTTATTGAGAGAACACTTCGGTGAGCAGATAATTTCACGTTTTGGGCTGGTCGATTGGCCACCAAGATCGTGTGATATCACACCGTTAGACTTTTTCCTGTGGGGATATGTAAAGTCTAAAGTTTATGCGGACAAACCCGCTTCGATTCAGGCCATGGAGCAAAACATCACGCTTGTCATTCGCCAGTTTCCAGTCGAAATGCTCGAACGAGTCATCGAAAATTGGACTCAACGGACTCGTACTTTACAATAGTAACTAAAAACTATTTGCGTAGTTTTTTTTTCAATACAATAAATTTTAAAAATATAATTAAACGTACGTGTATGTAAAGAATAAAAAATCGAAATTGAAATCTTATACTGAAAAGTATCGGCGCCTTTTGCATCTGACTGAGGTGAGCTAAATAAATTCTAAACTTGAGTTATTTTTCTAATTGCTAACAACACGTTTTTAATGGCGATAGTTGTAAGAAATATAACACTGCTCGACACGATTTTTGGGTCTGACTTCTAAGTGTCAAATTTAGGTTTATTTTTTGCTACTAATAAAGGGAACAATCTTTTTTTGTCAAGGTTTGTTTTTGTAGAAATTAGAGCAAAAATAGAGTAAAGAGAAGTGACTGGTTTCCCCGCTACACCTTTTTAAATTATGCATCGATTTTCTTCGGAATGGTCTCATTTTATTCATGACCGACGTTAAAATCATGTAAACATAACAATTCGGAAAAATCCTTTTTTTTGAGAAAATTTTAATTTTCTAAATAAAAGTGTCATAAAAACATCTCAAAATTAACAATTATTGTATTTTTATGATTTTATCGTAAAGTCTGAAATGAGACCATTCCGAATCGATGCATAATTTAAAAAGTTGTAGCTAATTTAGTGAGGTTCTAACTTCAAAACATTCTTATCGATGTAAAATTTACAAAACAAACTTTAAGAGCAAAGAATCTAAGAAACATCGGAATCTATGCATTAAAAAAGAAAACAAAGAACAAATTTATTTTTATTTGTTTGTTTAATTTGTTTAATTTTTTTCGCGCTGAATCAAAGATTTCTTGAGGAAAATCGACGCTAGAAATTATTTAATTTATCAGGGTCATCTTGTGTTATAGGAAATAAGGGCATTCGATTAGAATATATTCCATAGCTGGTATCAGAATATACATATGTATGTAATTAATAAAAAGCGTTCCGATTAAAACAAATAGAAATTCACAAATGCCGACGAGTCAATTCAAATACAATACAATATATGGCTTCTGTTTTATCAATCATCGGATTCTACTATTTAGTAGTCCCCCAAAATATTTACATCTCAAAAAAGTAATTATCTATTTCTCAATAGCTGCTACATTAATTTTAATTAAACTTGAAATTGTATTACAAAACATGCCTATGTCATTATCTAAAATTTCAAAACTTTGAATGTGTTCTTGCGCTCAAGTTCAATAACATCTTTAGTGATTTTCGACTTTCTACGAGTACACGAAACAGATCTGGCTTTATCGATTTGTCTGTATGTCTGTCTGTCATGAGTGTGACGATTGATTTTAAGAGCTCTTTTTACCGCTGCTGCTACCCGATCACCAAATGTTGCTGATTAAGCAACAAAACATGCCATCTGTTCTATATCATAGCATCGCCTGATCTTGACGGATGAAGAAGAGTATCATATTTGTTTGTTATACAAATCCATTCATTAATACAATTATTGCATTTCTTCACACATCTACAGGCACAAACGGAGCCACTTCCACACATCCATATACATATTATGCATGTATGTATGATTGTATGTTTTATGTGTGGCATAATGGTAATGATTGGCTGCAGTTTTGTTTATTTTCAATTCGATGTGTTAAGAAATTAAACAATTAAGTTCGACCATGCCGATTCTTATATACCCTGCACCATGGATAGCATGTGACCTCACAAAATAACTCAAACCTAAAGAAAATAACACAATTCTACTGTTCTCTAGTAGATGAGAACAGTAGAAATCACAACAATTTAGATGCTATATCCCAAGTTACCTGCACCTATAAGAAGTATCTATACCAAATTTCAGCCACCTAGCACAAGTATTATAGATTGTAGCGTGATTACAACAGACGGACGGACGGACATGACTAAATCGTCTTAGAATTTTACGACGATTAAGAATATATCGAGAGCTTATATTCAAAACCCTCTATCTTCAATTTTTGCAAAAATGAGATTTTTGTGTTAAAATATTCGGTAAAATAAGGCGCATCTATGGTACTAATTTGGAAATAAAAAAAACAAAAATTGAGATTTTATGGTCATTTTTGTAATTTCTCTATCTTACACACTTATTTTTTCTGAATGCAATACCCTCTATCTCTTCATATAATTTGGGAATATTTTTTTTTTTTGTTTTTTTTTTCTTCTAAAACATGGTTCTTTGGTGAAAAGAGTATGCAAATTATGACTATTTTTATATCTAACCTGTGATTCCACAAGAATACCATTTTTTCTATGACAATTTGAAAATGGATTCAAAAATGAACACCAAGAAATAGATAATACTTAAATAAAAAATTAATCATTAATTCATTGTTATTATTATTTATTATTATTATTATAATATGTATAATTATATATTAAAAAAAATTGTGGAATTCATAAATAATCCCTCTATCTTTTTTTATACATGAAGAATTTTTGAATAGCAATACCCTCTATGTTCCATGAAATGGCTCGTGGTGCAAATATTAAAAAAAATATTATTTAGTAGTTCACGTAGTTAGGTGTAATAAACATTGTAGAACAAACAATTTTAATTTTCTTTAAAATTAGGGATATAAACGGTTTTTTGGCTCTACTGAACAATTGTGTTTTTTAAGATAGAGGATATTGAATATAAACTGTCGATATATACTTTATGGGGTCTCAGATCTATATTTAGAGGTGTTACAAACGGAGTGACAAAATGAATATACCCCCATCCTATGGTGGAGGGTATAAAAAGACATCCCCGACACTTTAACAGCCTTGGACCATTGAATTATTACCTATCCAAATCACATTATTTAGTCATGTCTGTCTGTCTGTTGAAATCACGCTGCAGTCCGTAATAATAGAGCTGGGTTGACCAAGTTTGGTAGAAATGCTTCTTATATAGTTGGAGGTCGCTTGGGATTGCAAATGGGCAATACGGTCAATATTTTGATAGAGGTCGCTCCAAATTTTTGAGTCATAGATACCACATTTTTAAAGCAATTTTGCTGAAACTTTGCAGTTTGTATTCTGCTTTGACAAGAATTCATCACAGTAAAAATTTTACAAATCGGTTCATATTTTGTTATAATCACCCTATAGAGGTCGCTCCAAAATAGGCTTATTTAAGTCATAAATTTCACATTTTCTAAGCATTTTAAGCGAATCTTTGCAGTTTGTGTTTATTAAACAAGAATTCATCACAGTAAAAATGTTTAAATCAGTTCGTGTTTTGTTATATACCACCTATAGACGTTGCTCCCAAAAAGGCTTGCTTAAAAACCACATTTTCTAAGCAATTTAGCTGAAACTTTGCAGTTTGTATTCTATTTTGGCAAGAGTTCATCTAAAAAAACAAGTAAAAATGTTAAGTTCGGCCATGCCGAATCTTATATACCATCCACCATGGATAGCATGTGACCTCACAAAATAACTCAAACCTAAAGAAAATAACACCGAAAAACACAAAAAAAATTTAGTAGATGAACAGTAGGAATCACAACAAGTTAGATGCTATATATGGGAGATATATATAAATATGGACCGATATCGCCCATCTTCAATCCCAAGTTACCTGCAGTGATAAGAAGTATATATACCAAATTTTAGCCACCTAGCTCAAGTATTATAGATTATAGCGTGATTACAACAGACGGACATGACTAAATCGTCTTAGAATTTTACGACAATTAAGAATATATATACTTTATGGGGTCTCAGATCAATATTTAGAGGTGTTACAAACGGAATGACAAAATGAATATACCCCCCATCCTATGGTGGAGGGTATAAAAATAATACAAGTAAGCTTATATTGCGTTGTAGTCCCCGAGAAGAGGTAGCCCTTAAATATGCTAATTTAAGCCATAAATACCACCTTTTTAAGATGAAGAGTTTGTCTAATGAATTTATGGCCTAAAATTTTGCTTAATATTGCAGCGTTGATTTTTTTTTTTAAAATTTGCTTAAACAAAAAGGATGGCTCCAAGATTTGAACCATATCCAAAGATTTTTCCAGTAATAGAATTGAATGCAATCCATGGTGGAGGGAATATAAGATTCGGCATGGCCGAACTTAACGCGAAAAATCATAAAAAATATTTTAAAAAAATCGCAAAAATTGTTTTGTTTCATTTTTTAAAAGCATTTGTATAGGAGGTACAAAATAGTCGTGGTAAATTCCCCCGTTTTTGTGAAAGATTTTGGTAAGTGGTATAGAAACAATATTTCACTAAATTTTGACCCTTTGTGAGGGAAGGAACTCGAAGGAGTGGACCAATATTATCTTTGCCTGTGATAGAAAATATAACACATACCAAATTTGAAGTCAAACGGTTACTCCTTTCTTAAGTTATCGTGTGCACCAGACAGAAAGACGGACGGATATTGCGCAAATCACTTAAAATGAGCCAAAACGGATTTCCGTCAAATATTCTTGGGGTCTCTTAGGTCACTCCTTCATGTGTTGTTATACCTTACACCACACTGTGGTATAGGGTATTACAAGATTGTTTTGTAGCAGATGTGTGTAACACCTAGAAATACTACAGCTATACCCACATTAAAGTTTACCGATCAACTCAGAATCACTAGGTGCGTCGATTTAACCATGTCTGTCCGTCTGTCCATCTTTAGTTGTTCGTTAAGTACAGGTCGCAATTTCATCCCGATCTTGCTGAAATTTGGCAATAAGGACTCTTTTACACCTGGGAAGAACCCTATTGAAATTGGTCAAAATAGCCATATGTTCCTTCCGATATGGCCTTTTAGCGCTATAGAAGGGGTATTTTAGTATAGCCCCCATATATGTATATGTTCCTTTCGATATGGCCTTTAGCGCTATAGAAGTCGTATTTTACATCCAATCATTTTTTATTTATAAGACTAGAGTTTCTTCATCTAAGGGTCCACATTGCCGAATTGTAGAAAAATCAGTTCAGATTTAGATTCCTTCTGATTTGGCCTTTTAGGGCTATAGAAGCAGTATTTCCTTTTGAAATTAAGCAGAGTGGAGTTTCTTGATGGAGGGATTCACATTGCCGCATATATAGTATGTTCCTTTCCATTTGTATTTTTAGCGCTACAGAACCTTTTGGAATTTAGCATTTTTATGATCGGCTGACTGTCAATAAAGTATTCTCCGCGGCGCACTATGGACGGAAATGGAAAAATGCGGCCAAGCTCAAATTTTATGACACATGTTATATTGAAAAAATGGTTATGCCAATCTGTTGAGCACGTATTCAGTATATTTTATCCAAAATATAAACGAAATATCTTAATATATAGATGATCAAATGACTGCCCAAGGTTAGGCATATATTTGCATCTGCATTTATAGTACAGTTTGCTGAAATTTGTACTGTTTAGAAAATAGAAATGAAAAACAAATTGGACCAAAAAACATATCAACTTAAGGCATGCTTTATGAGGTATGAAATCATATCGCTCACTCACTTCAAGACTGTCATAACACAAAATTAAAATTTTTTGCGGTTGCCTTACAGAAATGCTAATTTTGCAAATATCCATAAATAAATCTCAACGAAATTTAGTTTATAAGTTAACAATCATATTTCGGATTATTCCACCTTTTTTAAACGTATTATTTAATATTATTTATTTTTTTATACGGACATGAAGTTACACATCCTGACAATTTTCAATTTTGAGTTATGACAATCTTGAAGTAAGTGAGCGTTATATAGACGCTTGAAATATTAATTTCTTTTCGTTGTTAAAATTTACATGAAAATATAGTCGTTTTGTAGACAGATAATTTTTATTTTTTACATTAAGTTTCTTATAACTTGTAAAAGTCTCGAGGCGTCGCTACGAAATTTTTTTTTAGAGTCGTCGTTGCGGTTTTCTGTGATATTCTGTACAAAAAATTTTCAAAATAAAAATACAAACATTTTTGAAAACAGAATTTTCGCTATATGAATGGAGGTTACTTTATTTGCCTTCATTCCAAATTTCATCAAAATCGAAGCATTTTTGTAGATTTTACAGCATTTTGGCCACAATTTCTCATTTCCGTCCATAGTGCGGCGCCACCTAAATAAAGTATCTGTCGAAACTTCATTAGAACAAAATACCAAACATCATTAGAATAAAATTCACGCGAGTATTTAGGCTAATCGCTTGACACTGATTCGATTAAATTCAGGGCGAACATGTTACATTTTTGCACCGTGCAAGTGTGACTTTTTTTACAAAAGAAAAAGAACCCCTTTGCATTTGCAGCGATCAATAAGTCTAATGCACTGACCTTGTGCTGTACCTTTTCAATTCATTAAAGAATTTGTCGTATAACTTGTCGCATTCGAATGAATCGATTTGATGGAATCGAATGAGTAAAGCGCCAATTCTAATTAAAATGTTTACAAGAAATCAATTACAAATTGCATTTACTATCAAAAAAAGATGGGATTGGGAAAGCGTTAAGAGAAGTGGGGAAGTAACAGAAACATTAAGGAAATAGAGGGAATAAAAATAAATCCGATCGGGTGTTTGTCTGTTGACATTTTATAGGGTATTTGCATATACATATGTACAAACATACGAGTACTCACTCTCGTATAGGTACATACATATGTATACGAGAGTGTGAATTGAAATTAATTTTTGTTTAATTTTCTCAATATCAATCATTTTCTCCCACGAAATAGGTGCAAATGCGCTCACAACATTTTGCACATTCCAAATGAACTGTTAATTAGAATTGAAGGCATTCATGTGAGAAACAAAGAGAGAGAGAGAGAGGGAGATAGTGGATATTGTTGTGCAAGCTAAAGGCCCAACTATAATATGCATAAGCAATTCCGTACGGAAAGTGCGTTCAGTTTCGCACCCTGCTTAAGCAAATGGGAACTGAGAGAGAGCTGAGAGAACTTAACGAAAAGTTCACTTAAGTACATTATAGTTTGGCGCATACGATTTCATGCATTCGCACAGTTGCTTAAGCTAGCTTATGCATATTATAGTTGGGCCTTAAGATTGCGTTTAAACTTGAGTGAGGGTTGCCGAGCCGACCGTACGGAAACCTCGACTGCACAGACGAATGGAGGTATTAATTTACAATTTTGTGCATAATTGTGGTCTACGAAAACCAGACGTGAATCGTTTGTTATTGAAGAGAGGTGACGAAGGGACGTTGGGGCATAGTTGTTATAACAAGATGTTATTCCGAGGTACTTAAGAGCACAAAAAACTGTTGTTCAACAAATTTACATGCGATAATAATAATAAATTAACAGCCCGTATTACTTGTGCATGGTTGTGGTTTACTTACATATGTATGTATGTATGTAAATACGAGTAGTTTGTAGAGTACGACCGAATAATTACGAATATTCGGTACACAGAAAGAAAAAATTGAGTAATCCGTACTTGAATCAAGCCGTAGCGGTGTCAGAAGTACGTTAAGTACGGATTTTCTTAAACCAAGTACAAAATACTTGAATCAAGTACGGATTTTTAAGCCCTGAATTCTTAATCCTAGCGCTTATTAAGCCTGATTAGGCTTGATTTTAAGCCGAACAATTCTTATTTTAAGCATAAAGCGATTGATTTAAGAATTTTATCGGATTAATTTGAGTGCGAAACGGGCTTCAATGAAGAAATTTTTGATTGAATTAAGCCTGCCCAATACTTGATTTAAGTCTGATAATACTTGATTTAAGCCTGATCAGTTCTTGATTTAATCCTAACCAATACTTGATTTAAGCCAGATCAGTTCTTGATTTAAGCCTGGTCATACTAGATATATTGTGCTTTCGTCGGTTTTATACCTATATACCATTTATATTAATTATACCATTTTTGCCACTGTAATGCAAAGAATGCAATTTTTTAAAATGGTATGTCAAAACACAATTGCTTGACAGCAAAAGTAAAAGTTTTGCTGCATTTATTCGATTTAAATATGAAACATATAGGGAATAGCATCAACGAAACGAATAAGAATTATTAACAACTTCAAAAAACTAAAATCAAAAAATATCACGCCAAGTATTTGTATTTGCCAACACTGCTTGAGCGAGAAACGAATTGGATATGGTAGCGCACGAAATGTACATATACGTACATCTCGACAATTTATATGCATGTGTGTTTGATGTTGCGTCAGCCAAAATCAACCGCTTGCATGAGAGTGGTTGAGAGGGTAATTTTATTGTGCTCTATATTGGTTCTGTCTCTCAGAGATTAAAGTAAGCTTTTTTTCTTACTTTAAGCCATATTAGGCTTAATTTTCCTTTTCAAGAAATGTTTGCTTGATTTCAAGCATTAAATGCTTATTGTAAGCCTTTCAGCGCTTGATTTTTTCAATTTAAGCCGATTTATACTTGTTTTAAGAAAAACTTAGTACGAACGTACTTACATTTTTAAGTACGATTTCGGCTTAAATTAAGAATTTTTTACTTGAATTTAGTATGGTATTTTTCTTTCTGTGTATATTTTGAGAACACTTGTGATCAATCAATGTGACAACATTTCTTGTCAATTTTATCACTATTATGTACAAAAAGGACACGTCCTTGGTTCTGTAGACATTTTCGTAACCCACGTTGTTCTATACATTTCACGCGGTGCTCTGTAAGGTGCGGTTTTATGCTGATATATGGTATTGGGAGATCTACTTTAGAAAACGAATATTATTTGCTGAATTTCAATTGATGTGTTTCGAATTACAAATGATGAAATTGATCTTATTTGAAATTAAATTCCTTTTTTTCGAATTGCAGTTGATAAAAATGGGAGAAGTTGCCTTTTGGTACCTCCCACACAAGTGCACTATTTTGCACCAAAAGTTAACAGCTTATAACATTAATACCAGTGCATACTTTTAAGTTATAAAATGTAATATAAATTAATAATAATTTAATTTAAAAAAGTAAATTTGGACTGAAGGCGAGGGAATTCCTAAGTCGGTTTACCCGACTTGACTTTCTTACTTATTTATTATATACATATGTATATATATTGTGCATTCTTAGAATTAATATTAAACGAAAGCTATTACTTCGAAACCAAAAATTAAATTGTAACCTACAAAATATACGAGTACATACATATTTCAAATTGATTTTCACGATTGACAGAAGAGGTTGACATAACCGGTTTCACTTTGATTTCTGTACAGAATACCAGTTATTTTTTGCTTTTATATTTTTTAATTTCCATTATTAAGAAATATTAAACAAATTACATTATCACTTCAAAAAATAGCATGAGTCTAAAATTAAAAAAAAAACAAATATACATATGTAAATCGTTTGGAATTTTAAATAAGAGTTAAATTACAATAAGTTATAACACAAGTCCATGCTACTAAAGTGAAATAATAAAACAAAAAAACAGAGTTAAAAAAGATATGAAAACGACAAAAAGTGATTTATTAAGATAATAAACTAATTAAACAATTCTATCGACCATTTCGATAACTAAATGACCTTGAGCAATCTACAATTAAAAAAATGATTTATCATTGACAAAAACAAGTATGGAATTTTAAGTCGAGTTAACCGATCACTTTTATGAAATTTTGTGTAAAATTTTATATTTTCTCTGGGATATGTCAGAAAGATAGAAATATTTTGATCACTAAAGCAAAGAATACGTTTTTTAACCCAATAGATGTTTCGTTATGTGTCAGCCAAAAAAATTTTTCTTAAAACAAGTACGATATGAAAAATTACCACATATTTTCTTTATTTTTTGTTTTCGAGGAAAAATGTGGACACAGCTTAGGGGATAATTATCTGCAATTAATTTTATTTTTTTATTTAATATTTCGAGTACTCACATGCTCTATTAAGGTAATAAATAATAAAGGGTTTTCCAACGAGAGGTGTTATTTTGGTATTCAAAGAAAAATTTCATTTTGGAGATAAATGATCGGATGTTTATTTCATAATAAAGAGGAAGGTATGCCGTTAATAATGAAAAACACCATCAGCCAAATGGCCACCACGACCACTTTTCATGAAATTTTCCATAACCAAATCGCAAAGTGGCTGCCCTATGTCCTCGATAGCCTCACGAATTCTATCTTTGAGGTCTTGAATCGACGCTGGGCTGTTGGCGTAGACCTTATCTTTCAAGTGGCCCCAAAGGAAGAAGTCGCAATGTGTTAAATCACAAGATCTCGGTTTCCAATTGTGATTACCTCTTCGAGAGATAAGACGGTCCGGAAACTTTTCCCTTAACAGAAAGTAAACGTTGTCCAGATCAATACCATCCAACTCCGACCATAAAAATAATTAATCACATCTCGATAGCGCAATCCATTCACCGTAACTGTTGATCCAACCTCATTTTCGAAAAAGTAAGGTCCAATGACCCCGCCGGACTATAAACCTCACCAAACAGTCACACGTTGAGGATGGAGAGGCTTCTCAACAATAACTCTTGGGGTTTCCGAGCCCCACGTGCGACAATTTTGCTTGTTGACGTAGCCACCGAGGTGGAAATGGGCCTCATCAGTCAAGATGATTTTTCGATGGAATTCCGGATCATTTTCATGCATTTCAAGGACCCAATCAGCAAAGACACGACGTTGTTGATGATCGGCCGGCTTGAGTTCTTGTGTTAACTGAACTTTATAAGCCGTAAGACCTAAGTCTTTATGCAAGATACGGTGTAATGACGTTTGTGGATTGCCCAATTCCACAGAACGACGAGGATTGGACAAACCTGGGGTTTCTTCAACACTTTGGGCTACAGCAGCAATATTCTCAGTTGTTCCTGAGCGACGTGCACGGGTTTTATTCTTCACATCACTAACTTGTCCCAACAGCTCGAATTTTTCCACCAATTCCTGTATTGCGGTCCGACAAGGTGCTTCACGACGACCCAAAAATGCTTTAGTTTTGCGAACTGTGACTGCAAGATTTTCACGATTTTTTGTAGTGAATTTTAATAATTTCAGTGCGTTGTTAAATCGTATTTAGTGATGGCGTAGTTTCTACTTGTCAAATGTCAAAGAATAAAAGCCTTGAAAAGTGACAGCTACCGAAATACCGGGTGATTCAAAATAACAGCTCTTGTTGGAAAACCCTGTATCTTACTTGTTTTTTATATACATATGTACATATATTGTGCATTCTTAGATTCAATATAAAACGAAAGGTATTACGTCGAGACCTAAAATTTAATTGTAACCGACAAAGTATACATACTTATTTCAAACTGATTTTCACGATTGACAGAAAAGGCGGTCATAACCAGTTTCACTTTAATTTTATACAGAATACCAGTTATTTTTTAGTGTTAAATTATTTAATTTCAATTATTAAGATATATTAAAAAAAAAACCTTATCACATCAGAAAACATCATGTGTCAAAAATTAAATAAAAAACAAATATAAATAATTTTTGAATTTGAAATAAGAGTTTAATTACAACAAGTTATAACCCAAGTCCATTCTCCTAAATAAAAAAGGTATGAAAATGCTAAAAAGTGATTTCTTAAGATAATAAACTAATTAATTAAATTATCGACCATTTCGATAACGAGGTGACCTTGACCAATTACAATTAAAAAACGCTTTATCATTGACAAAACAAATAAGGGATATACAGTCGAGTTAACCGAGCAAAGTATTTTCTCACTTTCTGAGATATATTGTATGAAATTTTATTTTTTGTGTTGGATATATCAGAAAGTTAGAAACATTTTGTTCACTAAAGCAAAAAAGAAGCTAAGAGATTTTTAATAACAAAGATTTGTTTAGAACAACATCTTCCCAAATACATAATTTTTGTGGGAACCAAATATTATATGTTTAGACTGTACCCTAAACATATATATGTTTCAAGCCGAATATGTTTGGGACAATGTACTACACGCTGAAAAAAAATCGCTTCTGTAGTATATTGTCTTAAACATATTCGGCTTGAAATATACATATGTTTAGGGTACACTCCAAATATATAATTTTTGACGCACACAAATATTAGTTGTTTGGGAGGATATTGTTCTAAACAAAAATATACTCCCATTCAAGTATTTTTTTATTTGGAATTAGTATTTCCGAAACATAGATTACTTTGTAATTATTTATTTTGGCAATGTACTAATGCCTTAACTTAAAGACAAGTTTTCTGTTTTTCAGATGTTCAAAGAGCATTTTTTTATATATTTTATATGTTGTAAAATTTTATTAAAACATAAATCGAATAATCTTTCGTAAATATAAATTGCATTGATGGATTGACAAAAAGTGATGAATTGGAGTATTTATAAATTAAAAGAAATTTTTAGCTATAAAGTTTAACACGAAAACTAGGAAAAGCAAACTAATATTCGATTAAGTCAACAACGTTTTTAAAATCTTTTTAAATAAAATATATTTGGAAAACTTCTTAGACAATAACTTTGTTTGTGTGTAAACACATATTTTATTTGTGAAATTCAGTTTGCAAATAAATTATGTTCTAATATATTAATACATGCGTTCCAAACAAAATTTCTTGATATTCAAATAAACTGTATTTGTTAATAAATATATAATATTTAAAAAAATTGTTAACAAGTATATTTTCTTTCAATTTAAACATATCAAAAATGAAGATTTTCCTCCGTGTACAGAAGCGATTTTTTTTCAGCGTGTACTTTAACGATTCCATCGGCTATTGATGTTCTGAGCCATCTATGCCGTGAACTTCCGTTTGTGAAAATATTACGTCTAACACAAAAATTAGCTAATAAATACACTTACATCCGTAGTACATCCACCCAATGTATAATCTGTGTATTTTTTTTTGCAAACTACTGATCCAATTGTACTGCAAAGGAATGCGCGACAACCACATGTTAAATACATTGATGATAATCTAATTTTTAATAACTTCAGAAGTTGATCGATCAAAACAATTAGTTCTTTAGATGATATTTTTTAAGGGCAAGTTTCTATCTTAATATATAACCAAAATAAAATTAAAGAAATGTGACAAAAACAAATTTAGAACAAAATACCACATATTTTCTTTATTTTTTTGTTTTAAGAAAAAAATAGAAAATAATTATCTGTTATTAATTTTATTTTTTGATTTCTCAGAGACTATATATTAAACTAATAAATAATATCATTTGTTACTCTTTTTTTTTGATTAATTTTTTTATCAAATTTGCAGATCAAAGTATCTTTTATTGACCCAGTTACTTTTTTAATTAGAATAAATAAGCCAGTTGAACAACTTCATTAAAAAATAATACAAGTTTTTTTATAGGTTCAAAACACTGTGCAACATTTTGGAGGTCATTCCCTCCACTCCCTTTGACTTCAGTTTCAGTGCTTATCGAAATTGACAAAATTCCATTTATGTTTTTCTGGGCTAGCTCCAGTTCGGATGTTTTTCTGAGAAAACGTAATTTTTCCAAAGGCTATATCTAGTTAACCGATGGCAATTTTATTTTGCGGCCCTCAGCATAATTGTAGGCAGGGATGAAATGATATACAAAAATATTAGCCACGAAATGGAAAAATTTGTTTTGAAATTTTTGTCAAAACACATATTTTTATTTTTGGTTTATTTTGCTCAAAAGAAAGTTTAGGTCATTTCCTCTAAGAGCTTTGTGGTCTATTAGTTTGAGGGGCTTGCTTATATATAAAAAAGGATTAAACTCTAAATAAAATGGAGGCTCAACCATATATTTTAGGAAAACTGGAGAACCAAGTAGCCAGCTGTTTCAAAGGTATCTTACAAGATACTGCGAAAAACGCAATTTTTTAAGGAATTTTTAAAACATCGAAAGATTTACAATTATTATATTTTTATTATTTTATCATAAATTCTGATAGGTCATGAATAAAATGAGACCATTCTGAAGAAAATCGATGCGTAATGGAGGGTGTTAAATTTATTTACCTCATTTATTCATTCCGATCAGAAGACTTCGGTTTTAAAAATTCACTCACTTGACATAAAATCCCCCATATATATAAAGTTCCTTTCACACCTCTAGGTAGCATAGGGCCGTTACAAGATTACTCGAATGTTCTCGATCTTCTGAACGATGATTGACTTAATTCCATTGTATCCCTAGTTTGGATAGTTCGGTTTTTATTTGGTCTCTCCAAGTGTGAGCATTTCGACCCACTCGTAGGCTTCCCTCTACTTTGTATAGTTGTAAATATTCCTTTGACTTTATAGTAGTTTTCGTATTCTATCCGAAACATTTATTTTTCTTCACATTAAATAATTCGGCCATTCTAATAAACTGTATTCGGCAGGATTTATTTTCTTTTCAAACTAATTGAGAATTAGTTATTATAAATTACTAGCTTTTGTGTGATACAAAAAATAAACAAACAGCCCATAACAAAACCTCGATTAGTCGCCATAGACTTGTGTATTAGGGTGAGCATTTCAATTTTTTTTAATTTTAAATTAAAAAAAAATTGTAAGTCTAGAATAATATTATCATTTTGACGGTAAATTTGAGAAAAAATCCGATCATACTGCATAGAGAGACAAAATACTTTCTAACATATACATACATACCATGTGTTAAAGATGGTATTCGTTTCTCGCCTTCTCACCCTTACGTCGCGATTTACATAATAGGCATGTTTTCGTTACAAGCTAGCGATTTTAGTTTAGCACTTTACAACGAAAACAACCGACTTCCACTAACTTGCACATAAGCAATAAGTGGCGGATTTTCACTATCTGGTAGCAATGGTGTCATGAGTTGCGAAGAAAGAACATTGCGAAACAGACAAAAAAATCCTGAAATTTATTTATAAAACACTTTTAATAATATTAAAATAATTTCCCATTTTTGTTCTTCTTCCCATTAATTCACAGTAATTGATAACAATCTCTCCAAAAATGGCATGCCATATTGCTAAATAGAGGGTGCCCAATCTGGCAACATCATACTCGATTAAGACAGGAACACAAGCACCAAACTTCATCGGGAACTAATAGTGCTTAAAAGTGCTTAGCTCCCCATACAAATTAAGCACTTATGGTGTAACGAAAACACGCCTAATAGTTATTCTTTTGGAAACTACTTAGAAAAATAATCATCACAAAAAAATCGACTCACCCTAATGTTCAACTATTCATGCTCATATACAATGTTCATATCATTGCTATTATTACTATTCATAATCTTACATAGAAATAAATTTCTATTGTATAAACTTAAAGTAAAAGTTGAAATCAAGAAAATATTTTTATTGAAATTTGAGAAGTGCGCAATTTTAAGTATATCAATAGATGGTTGGCAATTGTTGTTGTTTTTTTCTTAATTTTTCAAACAGTTTCCTCTGCTTTTCAGTTGCAGTAGTCATTCAATATAGAAATTATGTGAATTTGTGATTGCTAACAATCGATCTGGATCGATCATGTGATTATATTATGTTATACAATTTAAAATAGATGTGATTGTGATTGTGTTTGGAGAAGACAGAGATGCAATTTCCTGTTACGAGTTGGCCACAAAGCCTCAACAATGTGACATTGGAACATTATGCAAGTGTAGAGAAAAATTGTGTGTGGAAATATCCACAAATTAAAGAAATTGTTTTCAGATCTAAGGTTATAACTTTTGAAATAAGTACATTGCTTAGTTAAATTTAGTTCATGCATGAAAAACAACTGAAACCGAAAATTTGATACATTGGGTGGAAGATTTCAGAAATATGCGACAATTTGAGCATTCCTTGTCAAACTATAGCCCTTGAAAAAGTAATCTAAAATGCAAAAAGAAAAATACTAAAATACTTGATGGATTACTTGAAATGATTACTACTGAAGTTATAAGAAAATGCTATTTTGGAATGAATTCGTCAATAACAGAAAATAAACGTAAAATAAATAAATATGTAAATTTTTGCACTGAATACTATGTAGGTATATAGGTACTTGAGATGCATTGTAAGGTACCGATTTTATAGTATTCCGTGTGCACTGCCATGAAAGTTATAATTACTTTCGTGAAAAGTGGCAACCTTCTAAAACATATGTTTTAAGTTTGAAGGGCCACATTATTTAATTTTTTTTGAGCACTCAAAAGTAAACGATCTCAGTGAAATTGTAAATATGAAAAAATTGGTCACCAATATTAAATACAATACTCTCATTTGAAAGGTCTCACCAAACCAATATTAAAACCAAGCTAGATTCTACTTTGGGGGAGTCTGCTCCTTCGTTTACAACTATAAAATATTGAGTGGCAGAGTTTAAACGAGCTGCCAAGACGAACATCATAGTGGTCGACAAATTGAGGTGTCCACGCCAAACAAAATAGTATCGGCTGGCTAGCTGAAGTTATAGGAATTTCAAAAAGTGCTATGCATCGCATAGTGAAGAAAAATTTGATGATGAGAAAGCTGTGCGCAAGATGGGAGCCGCTTTTGCTCACAATCAAGACAATGCACCAGTTCACACAGCCACTATTGCTATGAATTAACGTTCGGATTGCTTCAGCACCCACCTTATTCGCCCGATGAAGCTCCCTATGATTAGTTTTTGTTTCCAAACTTGAAAAAATGGCTCGTCGGAAAAAGATTTGCCAGCAATGAAGATGCTATTTTCAGAAGCTTGCAAAATGTCCCCATATTTATTGCTTTTTTTTTGTGAGATCGGCTTTGGTACCGCATTTAGCAATTTCGATGTGACAATTACACCCACTCTTATTGTGTTAATCACAGAGAAGAAACTATCACTACATTTGGTAGAATTTATAAGACATCAAAGAGTTTTGAAAATTTTAGCCCTCTGTTGAGGAGCAGCATGATGTACGAGGGCGGTCCCAAAATTAGCCGACCTAACAAAGAAAACAACAAATTTGGGAAACAATTTAATTCATTTCTCAACATAACCTCCTTTGATACAGGGCTTTGGAGTCGAGCCAAAACTACTCGACTCCGACTCCGGCAGTTAAATAACATACATTTCTGAAATTATATTTCTGCTAAGACGTGAGTTCATGTTATTGAAAATAAGATATAGAATTGCTAAAAAAAACAATAAAAGTAGGTATTCTCAATACCAGTAATTAAATAAAATTGTATTATTTATTTATCGACGCTTGACTTGGAAGTTGCAACTAATATGACATCATGATAAAATTGTCATCAATCACTGCCTCTGGTGTAATATACCGCAATTTATGTTCGCTTCAGGAAACCAGTTTATTCGTTAGTTACCACACTATGGTACAGGAGGTTATAAATTTGTTTTTTTTGCAGATTTGTAAAAAATACTACAACTAGACAAACCTTAAAATATACCGTTCTACTCAGAATCACTAGCTGTCCGTCTGTCCATCTTAAGTTGTTCGTTAAGTACAGGTCGAAATTTCACTACGATTCTTCTATAATTATGCAATACTAACTCTTTCACACTAGGGAGGAAACCTATTGGATTTGGTGAAAATCGGTTGAGGTCGATATTGCCCCCAGATATAAATGTATCTTTAGATTTGACATTGTAACGCTATGGAAGCTGTATTTCATATTCAATAATTTTTTTAATTTAGTAGCGTAGAATTTATTTTTCCAAAAACGCATATTGTCGAATTTTGTTTAGATTTAGGCTTATAAGGTAATTATCTCATATTTATATTTACAATATCTGAGCCTATTCCGCTCTAACTAGGTGTTGTACGGTTTCATATAATTGGCTTCGCTCGTCCATTCCTTACTTGTATTGTACTCGCTTAGTGTATAGTATTTTGTTAGCTAAATATAATCAGAGTTTTCCTTAAACTGTTTTACATAAAAACTCGATACTTTAGTTAACTTTATAATTATTTTGAGCATACTTAAATATTTGGTTAAAAGCTTCAAATATTGTATCCTTCTTTTTTTACCAAAATTTTTTGAGGGCAAAAGTTCTATCACATTTTGCACAATACATCTCGGAATCGGAGTCGAACATTATTTTTCGACTCCGGGCAAATTTCCCCGACTCCGACTCCACAGCCCTGATTTGATACATTTTTTAAGGTTGACACATTTTTCAACCGTAGTTCCCACATATTTATTGTTGGCTAATCTTTTACCACCGAGCCATTTTCTACCATTCCAGTCAACTGCTTTGGATGTTCCTTGTCTATGCAGATAAGCCCGACACGATTGACGCCTTGAAAGAGAATATTCGGCACGTTATTGCTGACATACAGCCCCAAATGCTGCAAAAAGTGGTCGAAAATTGGGCCTCTCGGCTGGAATTTATTCGAGCCAGCGGGGACCTATTGCCCGAAATAAATTTTAAAACATAATGGCAACCCCTTATCTTTACTTATTGTAAATTCACTCGGAATTTTTTTCCAAACAAGTGTCATAGTTTGTAGGAGAGAAAGGCAGAGAGCTCTTTCCGCCTGTCTCGCTCTCTCCTACAAACTTTGACACTTGCTTGGAAAAAATTGCCGAGAGTGAATCAGAACTTATCAAATATATAATTCATCAAATTGACCATAATATTGAGTCCTTTTGAAGTTTATCCGTGAACGCAGATTGCATTTATTTTCTCATTCGAATATATTTAATACATTGGAAACATATTTGGCTCCGAACTAACTAATTTTGAAATTCGATTCCGAGCGGAAAATTCCAATTCAAGCCACATTCGCAAAACAGAATAGGGGCGTATACTAAAGTACCATTCACTAAAGTGAGGATACAATTAAGTTAGTTATTTGTAATAGTTTTTAAGCAAATTACATACTTCACTTTGGGTTTAGATCATCCGTTTAAAATTTTCACACATTTGATTTCAGCATATGTACTCGTTTGTTGACTTTATGGAAAGCGTCATCACCTATGTACGTATCGCTCACTCACTTCAAGAGTGACATAACTCAAAATTTAAAATGTTTAATGTTGCCTTACAAAAATGCGGATTTTGCAAATGCCCATAAAATAATCTCAGCGAAATTTGGTCTATAAGTAAACAACCATATTTCGGATTATTCAAGCGTTTTTTAACATCTTATTTCATGTTACTTATCTTTTTATACGGATTTAAAGTTACACATCTTGCCAATTTTCAATTTTGAGTTATGTCACTCTTGAAGTCAGTGAGCGATATGTATAAGAATGTCACAACTATTTATTTATAGTATCAACAAATCTGGGGAACACCCAATGAACTCTACTACTTATCGTCAGGCTATATCCGTTGAATGGCCCTTCAAACAGCCTTGCTGACTGCTTGATAGTACTCGTAGCGCACCGTTTTCCATCCTCAATCGAATGTGAACATCGATGAGTCATTCGACTTTTTCATCAGAATAGAGCTTATCAATTCGAAGTTTATTTCATTATCATTGCTTCGTATTCCTGCCTTGGGAATACACATAACTTTACTTGACTCCAAGTAATGAATGAGTAAATTCGTTTAGAGAGATAAATGAATGACAATAAAAAATTTGATTATGAAATTTCTGCTTTAAAAAAATTATGAAAAAACTTTTCAATAAAACTGTCCCTATAATACTCGTACCTATATGTTTTAAAATCAGTAACAAGTAGGAAAGTTCAGTCGGCTAATCCGACTTAAGAACCATTTCAGAAGATTCGAGTAGCTAAATGTGAACCCTTTGTTGGGGAGGTACTAGAAGGAGTGGAACAGCATGGCCCAGCCATACATAGATAGCGAAAAATATTACCACATACCTAATTTTAAGTCAATCGTTTAATCTTTTCGACAGTTACTGGCGCACCAGCCAGCAGACTGACATAGACAGACGGACGGACATTGCTCAAATGGCCCGAACGAATTTCCGCCAAACATACTTGGGGTCTTAGGTCTCGTAGCAGAAAATATGTATATACCCTCCTCTCTAAGGTGAGGGGATAAAAATATGAGATCTTCGTGGAGTGATGTTTCTTAAAGAAAATGTTTCTAAACCAAATCGAATGTTTCATTGACTATTTTAGTAAAAAATGCAATTCATTTGCAAATGCAAATTAACTCCTTTTGTACACGGGGCAAAATTTCATTTTTTGATATGTTTGAATCGAAAGAAAATATATTTGGAACACACATTTTTAAATATTATATATTTCTGAACAAATAAATTTTATTTGAAAATTAATAAAATGTATTTGGAACGCAATAAATTACATTCAATTAATTAATTAGAACAAAATCTGTTTGCGAACTTATTTTCTCAAATAAAATATATTTTTAAATACAAATAAAATTATTGTTTATGAATATTTCCAAATATATTTGATTTAAAAAAGATTTTCAAAACTTCGCAGAATTTTTCGAACTTCAGTTTTAATTTTTTCTTTGTGTTCGAAATATACATTCCAGTTAAAAATTGCATACAAAGCATTAACTTTTCTTTTAAAGCACTTTGAAACTATTCCAATCAACATTTGTTGTCAATCCTTCAAGCAATTTATGTTATACAAGATTTCAATTATAAACATTAAATATTTCTAAAAATTAACTTTCAACCGCTGAAAACTTAAAACAATTAAAGTATCTATACATATATTGTCATACAAATAAATCATTTTTTGGGAAATAATACATCAAAATTAACAATTTTAGGATATAAACATAGTTTTGTTTAGAACAACATCCTCCCAAACAGATAATATTTGTGTATGTCAAATATTATATATTTGCAGTTTACCCTAAAAATATATATGTTTCAAGCATATTCTGTTTGGGACAATATACTACAGATGCGATTTTTTTTCAGCGTGTATAATTGCAAAAGTTGCAATCATCTTTTTTTCAATGGCCGTATTATTTTATCAGTGATAGATTTTAAAATCACATCAACGAATTTCATAATGTATGACTCAACGTATTTCAGAAGGGAACAAAAATCTTATCAAATTCTTTTTCCGTGAAAAAGATTTTTTAATTTGCAATTCTTATTTTCACTAGGTACATCAGAACGATGAATATCGTTAATTACAAAGTAAACAGGTTTCATTTGATAAGAGTTACCTCTTAAATTAACTGACGAAGATGGTGAATTAAAACTACAACCTATATTTTGTTTACCTTTTTTAATGTATGCCAATAAAACGATAAAAAAAAACAAAAGTAATACTATGCTAGTCCAAAAATATAGACATGTTTGGAACATGCTGAATGCTGTAGTTGTAGCCTCTTCTTTAGTTATATAAACTCTTGCTTGGCGTTCGGCCACATAGTTTGCTTGGAAATCAGATTATTTAGTTAAGTCGGAAATAAATTTGAAGTGGGAGACGATCGTTAAAAAAATTATCGGAATTGAATTCAAACGTAACAGTGTTACGAGTACTGCTTTGAATTTTGTTGGAAACCAATAAGCAGCCATTGTTAATGAACTACGACATTGACATGTAACATAATGGTAGCATAAAGAAAAAAGGGCCGTTTGACCAAATGTAAAAATAAAAAATTCTACACCCTCCAACTCGAACAGTCCTTAACCGATCTAGTTGAAATTTCGTATTATAACTACTATCCAATAGGACTAAACTTGATGCAAGTTTCATGCCGATCGGTTTTAACAATTCACTCAATTGACTTGAACATGTAAATCGGAATCGATATTCTTCAAAATTGGCTGTGTTCGTTACCGGATCAAGAAACTCCTCTTTACCCCTATATTTCCAAATTGTCAAATGAAATATTATGAGTTCTGTAGTGCTTAGACACCAAATCGGTAGTGCTTAGACGCCAAATATGGAGGCAAGGATATATATAAATCTGGATCGACGTTCCTCAAATTTGGTAGTCTACGTTTCTGTAACAACTTCTCCTTGTCAAATTTTCTTAAAACTTGGTAGTGTTCTTTTCTATATCAACAAACTCATTTCCATAAAATTTCAAAAGTAAAATATAGCTTCTGATAACAAATCGGAACCGATTTTCTATAAACATGGCAGTATTTGTCTCTGTATCAAGAAACTTTTGTCAGCCAATTTTCAAATAATTGTATACAATTCACTTTGGTTCAATAGCACTTTGATACCAAATCATAAGGAGCGTATATATGGGGCTGGCAATATTTAAATCTGAAGCAATTTTCTTCATATTTTGCGGAAATCGCCTCTTTCGAGTTATACAAACAAATTCACAAAACCTTAGTGACCTGTACCGTAACAAGTAAGAAAGTTTCAGTCGGGTAAACCGACTAAGGTATATCCTCACTTTGTGAGTAATATAATATGGAATATTAAACGAATTATTCTGTGTGGGAGATACCAGACATTTTTAACAAATACACCTATTTTTCGCTGAATAGTATTTACTTTAAATACATTGCACTGTGACGAATTATAAGCGTTTATGTGCACTGGTTTATTAACGTTATGAGATATTAAATTTTTATATGATTTGGTCATTTTGTGTGGGAGGTATAAAAAGTGGTGATAACGCCCATTTTTTACAGGACTATAGGTACTTTAAAAGCGTTACACTGTGGAAAATTTTGTTGCATTTTCGTGCATTGGTACTCACGCTATAAGCTCTTAACTTTTTGTGCAAAATGGTACCTTTTTGTGAGAGGTTTAAAAAAGGGGGTGGCAATACGTCCATTTTTAACAGGGCTATAGACCCTATAAAGGCATTACACTGTACAAAATTTCAAGAATTTTTATACACTGGTATTAATGTTATGAGCTGTTAACTTTTGTTGCAAAATGGTGCATTTGTGTGGGAGGTACCAAAAGGGGCGTAGCAACTTCGCCCATTTTTCTCGAGTTGATAGCAACTAATAAACTAATATTATGTGTGGAAGATTCGAATAAGTAGTATAGCAGTTATTAAAGATTCAATATTTCACAACATTTTAACCCTTTGTGGGGAAGGTACTAGAAGGAGTGGACCAATATGGCCCATCTTCGAACTTAGCCGGAGATAGAAAAAAATTTTACCACGTACCAAATTTGAAGTCAATCGGTTACTCCTTTCGAGAGTTATCGTGCGCACCAGTCAGCAGACAGACAGACGGACTGACATTTCTCATTCGACTTAAAATGGCCCAAAGCGGATTTCCGCCGAACATACTTGGGGTCTTAGGTCACTCCTTCGATGTGTTACACTTTTTTTCGTAGCAAATTATATATACCCTTGTCACACTAAAGTGAGGGTATAAAAAACGCTTCTATAGTATGAGGGCGGTCCAAAAACTAGCCGACTTGACATATAGATGGCGGTAGTAGTTTGATAAAAATTACTGTCGTGAAAAGTGGCAACCTTCTAAAACATATGTTTTAAGTTTCAAGACGCCAGTTTAGTTTTGTTTTTTAAGCACTCAAAATTAAACGATCTCAGTGAATTTTTAAACATGAAAATAATTGGTCACCGATACGTAATACAATACTTTCATTTGAAAGGTCTCAGTCCAACCAACATTAAAACCAAGCTAGATTCTACTTCGTTTACAACTATGAATAGTATATTGGGTGACAGCGTTTAAACGGGGCTGTACGAGCTGCCAAGACGAACACCGCATAGGTCGACCAATTGAAATGGTAAAATGGATGCCGGAAATGGTAAAAAAATCCATAAAAAAGAATATGATGAGCGTCGGTTGAAGGTTCCTGAGCTAGTTAAAGTCATAGGCATATTCACAGGAAATTTAATGATGAGAAACCTGTGCGCCAGATTGCTGCCGCGTTTGCTCACAATCAAGACAATGCAGCAGTTAACACACCCACTATTGCGAAGGCTATATTCAATGAATTTAAGTTCGAATTGCTTCACGCACCTTATTCGCCAGATTTTGTTCCCTCGGACCATTTTTTGTTTCTAAACTTGAAAAATGGTTCGGCGGAAACATTTTTGCCAGCATTGAAAATGTGGAGGTTGCGGTTGATGGCTATTTTCAGGAGCTTACTATAAACAGGGTATCGAATCTATTGAAAATCGCTGGAAAAAGTGTATCGAGCTAAAGGAAAAGGTTGAAAAATAAAGAAAAATGTTCCCAAATTTGTTGTGCTTCCTTTGTTAGGTCGGCTAATTTTGGGACCGTCCTCGTTTATTAGCTGGAAATATATTATTTTTGCGGAAATTTATTTTTTAAAAGTAAAGTAACTTATTTCAATGTTTTAGCAGTTTTTTAAGGTAATCTACAATTAAACTCCGGAAAAAGTAATACTCGTACATGTTGGTAAAAGAGATATTTAACATTTTGTATGGTATGCATATGTAAATATATAATATTTGCAAAAAAAAATATTTTTCGTGATTTGGCCAAAGTACACTAACTAATTTCTAAACCAGCCTCGTTGAATGGAGGAATTTGTAAATTGATAAGTGATTTAGAACAAAGAGTTTCACTTATTGAATTTTGTCGAAATAAAAACATTTTATGTTAACAAATGAGCTGAGAAGATATCAAATCACACACAACAGAAGAGCAAATAATTTTACGCTCTGCCGCCTCATAGAATACAGCGTGAGTGACCAGAAATCTGTCTGTATATGTAGTACGTATCAAAGAGAGAAGAGTATTTATCGCATGGCAAAGTTAAGTAATTTTGCGACCACAAAAATAAACAATAACAAAAAAACGAAAAGTGGTAAAAACAAGTGTCTAGTAGTATTTTTTGTCAGTCTGTCTGTCTCTCTCCGATGATATGTAATGAACATAACAGGTAACATATGTATGTAGGGGTATATGTATTATCGATGTTATCGTTTGCAGAATAGTTGCACAGCTGTTCCAGGGTTGCCAGAACTGGGGTTTTGACCCCAATTGTGGGGTTTTGCCATTGCAAATTGGGACAAAAAAAATAATTTGGGGTTAGGGGTTTTTTTAGGGGTTTTTATACTTTTTTATTGGGGTTTCTTGGGGTTATTTGAAAATATGAAAATTTTTAAGCAGTTTAAAAACTTTTCTGTCATGAGATGTACGAATTCCGTGTCACAAGCCAAATTTTGTGTAATCAAAGATGTTCTGCAAAATTCTACGGATAAAAAAATTCCAATGAATGTTTATGAAACTCAATGGGCTACGCTTCCTTTTACCAACTGGAATCAGTATTTTGAAAATGGAACACCAAAAAATGTTCACTATAAATAACTTGGAGAAGCTGTTCTTAGCATGCTTACAATTCCAACGAGTAATGCGTGTGTAGAAAGAGTATTTTCAATAATGAGCATTACCAAATCGAAGCTGCGCAATAAAATGCAATACGAACTTTTGGAGGCATTATTAAGAATAAAAATACATTTTAGTGTTAATAATATGTGTTGCCAGTCTTTTAAACCTTCAAATGATATGTTGAAAAGATTCAATTCGAAAACTATGTACAATATAAACGAGACTGAAGATACAGATCGTGAAGCTGAAGTATATCAACTTATAAATGACTAAACTTTATTACTTTAGTACTATGTACAATTCCTTTAAATGATCTCTATAAATACTCAATGTCTTTTTTATATGTTATGATTTAAAAAAAATTTTATGTTATGTTTGAATTGTTTGAAATAAAAATCTTTCATTTGGGGTTATGTTGGGGATTTTCTTTGGCTGGTTTGGGGATATCAAACATTTTTTTCTGGCAAGCCTGAGCTGTTCACTGTTTACGAGTATGTTAAATTTCTCTCAAAAATACTACACCACTGGTATTTCTCCGTTCACAGCTCAACGATTTTTCATTTTATATGCTCATTTACTTATGCACTTATTTTTTCTCTTTCTCAATTGTTTTTTTATCGCTCCCGCTCCCTGTAATATCCCATTGGATTGGCCAACTTGTTGCTGCTTTTTTTTAACAGAGAGCCCCAAAACAAAAACAGATCGACGCTAAAGTGTTTTTAGCAAACTGTTGACAACTTTCAAGGTTGGGCCATCGTTCCGTCGTGAACTTCGTCGTCGTTGCCGCCGTGAGTTTAGTAGTGAGTTTCCGGTTCCTGACGTGTCGTCGTTATGACTTCGCAGCAATGCATTTGTGTAAAGCGATTTTTTGTGGTCGGTCTCGGGCTACTATCGATCCTGGCTGGTGTCTATCTCTACCTCAATTGGATACAGATGTTTACGGAAATGAGAGGAAAGGTAAGTGTGAATATTTCTTTCTTTTTTTTTCAATTTTTGTATCGAGGAGTGTGATTGTAAAATGAAATGTTTTTTTTGGCTTTACTCCCCCTCACCGGGCGAAGTCTTATTTTTGCCATTAATTTTATTGCTACCTTTTTATTTTTTATCTAATCTTGGTGAAATTGAAAATCTTGGTTGACGATAACCGACGCTGCTCAGTCAGCCAGCCTGTTCGACAGTCCGTCCGTCCGCCTGTTGCTGTCTTATTGTCACTTTATTTGTTGATGAGGAAACACGTAACTTCACTTTATTGTAACTGAAATCATCGCTAAGGAAAATTATGAGAAATTACTGGCGAAAAAATGGTCCAACCTATCAATTCGCACGAATCAGACTGAGCAGAGCATTGAACCTCCTCCGCAGAGAGAGAGGGAGGGATGTGATGCAAAGTTTTCTGAAGTAGACAACAGCTGACATTCTCTTATCTTTATGGATTTAAATAGAAGACCGCAAATGGAATTCCACACACACTTTATATGGATTTTTTATTATTAAATCGAACTAAAATCGTGGCAGAGCAGATTGTGAGAAATTATTTCGTTAATCCATACTATTCACAGGCAATAGTTAAATTTTTGAGAAAGAAAGAGAGATGGAAAATAAGCAAGAGCAAAATAAAGGGTGTTCCTTTTTAAAGTTTATTTTAATAAATTTAAAAAAAATAACAAAAATCTATTACTTTCATATTTCTTATGTGGCTGCGTCCGTTGGCTTCGCAGTCATCCTGTCAATCCAATTTTCCAAGACCTTGGTAACGGTTTCTGGCTCTATCTCACAAATGGCTTGATATTGATGGATTGTTCGCATAACATCGGTCCTTCACGGAACCCCCCAAAAATGTATAATCGCAACTCTGAGGTGACCAAAAAAAGAAATCTCTATTTGAACCACTCTGTATATAATAAACAAATCTGGAACTGATCGAACAACAAAAACAAAAAACAATGAAATATGGAATGATTTTCATACAAGCAAAGAAAAACTTAATTCACAGGAATGACATTTTAGACAACTACACTCATCGTTTACCGGAGTACAACCTTCTTTTAAGAAAAACGTAAAGTTGTCTAAGCAAAATATATTTTTTTTTGGTTCAACAAAATTTTCTTAAACATGTAAAGTTGTGTGTACTTGTCTAAAATTTCGTTCATGTGGAAATAATTTTTTCTTTGAACGTTGTTAAAAAAATATTCTTTAAGAATTTCTGGGCTCGAGAAATACGCCCATTTTAAACTGAACATTAGGTTTTTCATAAACATTGCATTCTACCGAATTTAAAGTGTTAATGTCTTCTGTAGGCATAATTTCCGCACTTCTTTTGGGTGACCAAATCGTAACAATGAATAGTCCAGATTCACACTCGACAATTTTTTCCAAGCTAGTGTCAAAGTTTGTAGGAGAGAGAGGCAGAGAGCTCTTTCCGCCTGCCTCTCTCTCCAACAAACTTTGACACTTGCTTGGAAAAAATTGCCGATTGTGATTCTGGACTTAGTTCATAACTTTAAGCAACTGCAATTCTCTTTACGTATTTTGTAATCTTCCTCATACATTGATCAACGAAAATTGAAATTTTACCATTTAATTTTTTTTGTTCTGTGTAATTAGATGTACATTTTTATTTCACGTGCGACAGTAATTAGGTTTTATAGCAGAGGTGGATGAACCATAACATCCATAATATTGATCATAAAATACAAACCTGTTTCAACGACTGAAAGAACTCTGATTTATTTCCCTTTCGAATATTTGAAGCAAACAAAATGTCGGTGACATTGCACATTTATTTGTCAAACTCACAAAAGTGAAGTGATAGTCCTATATGTAAATAAATATATAGTAAATTGGCAGTCCTATAATGATAGTCTAATGTATAGCGTGATCTATTTCGAGGTTCCCTACTTTGTTAAAGAAAAAACACAGAAAAATTCAAATTGAATGGGGAATGTTTATTATCATTTGAAAGAGCATTCTTTGGCATTTATTTTGTGAAGATTATGTCTATCAAATGTTGGCCGCGGCAACGTCTCAGATGGTCCATCCGTTGAGTCCAATTTTCGATGCCTCGTTCGAGCATTTCGACTGGCAACAAGGCCTGAATCGAAGCGGGTTTGTCCGCACAAATTTTAGACTTTACATATTCCCACAGGAAAAAGTCTAAGGCCGCTTCATTTTCTTCAATGAGTGCTGGGCGTGGTCTATTCGGTCGAATATTATCCAATAATGAATGCTGGGTCTCAAGATGGGTGATGGTGTTGCAAATAGTATGCTCTGTAGGCCGATTATGTTGAGCATAAGTTGAGCGAAGTGCACGAAACACATTCCTCACAGAACAAGAATTTTCATAATAAAGTTGAACGATTTGTAAACGTTGTTCAGGCGTAAGTCTTTCCATGATGAAATGCCAAACAATACTTAACAAAAATAACATGATCTGTCAAAAAAAAAAGCTATTGAAAAAAGTATCTCTACTTGGATCACCCGTTATAACGTATTACAATGATTTGTTTGGAGGACTTTTCTCAGACAATTTATTCAAATCCGTTCGCTCACATATTTCTATACAACCATTTTAGAGGAGGTATTTGCTACACGGAAAAAATACTTAATTTTAAAATTTCTCCTCGAAATACGCCATAATTTGTATAACAAAGACATTTTATACTTAAAAATAAAACAATCTCTTCTTTCAATAAGGAGGATCCCTATTTAATTTGGTTCAGATTTATACTTAAAAATAAAACAATCTCCTTAATATTATGTAATTGTTCATATTCCTAACATTAAATTGTCTGTATTCTAAAGATTAGTATGTTTTTGAAATAAAATCTCTAAAATTAAGTAAAATTTGTTTGAGTGTAACGAACACGATATCAAATCGAACGGGTACCCTACGACCTCTGATTTAAAACTTTTTAACATATTAATAATGGCCTGTCCGTCAGTCTGATAGATTGAAAAAAATCTATCTCTAACCGTTCTCGTTGACATTTTGTTTCATAACTACTTTCGAATAGGAATAAACATAGTGCAAGTTTCATCCCGATCAGAAGACATCGGTTTTAAATATTTACTCAATTGACATTAAATCCCACATACACAGAAAAAAGTTTACTAACTTTAAAGACAGTGGCAATGATTTCAAGCCAATAACAAATAATCTTTAATGCAAGAACATTCCACACTTTATATTAAGACAATTATAAAAATTAAGCCGAGTTTCTTAATATTAACTAAATTATATTTAATTTGAACAGGAAATGTAATAACTTTAAAGCCAACTTATCATTGGCTCGAAATCATTGCCGCTGTCTTTAACATTTTTTTCTGTGTATGTACGATTATCTGGCCAGTTTGCATCCATCACATTGGCAAAATTTGTCAACCGATTTTCATGAAATTTGGCACACATGGGTTTGTGATCCAATGATAAAGCCTATCGCTACATTTACTTGTTTTTGTGTACTTTTTATTTTATGTGCAATAATAAGTAGGCTGTTATATCTGGAGATCTGGATAACTTGTTTCAGAGACGGAGAGAACTCTGATTTATTTCAATTTCAAATCTAATTTTAATCGCATTTCGGATTTGTTTGTAAGTCGTCAACAGATAAGTGATTTACCAATAAATAATTACTTTTATTTCATTGGGACAATTTATCCATATCTCCAGACATACAGCCTTACTTTTGGTCCTAATTAAAGTGTAACGATCTGTGTGATATCTAGAGATCGCATTCAATTTGATCGCATTCCAAATTTTTACCGTTATATAATTTTTTGCTAAACAAAGGGGGAAATTTTTTTTATCAATTTAGTCAAAGTCTTCTTTATTGCAATTGTTTGGATTGAATAAAAATCGATTGAGGTGTTTTAATTCCTTTTTCAATTTCACACAAAGCAGTTGAGCGATTGGAAAATAATTGCTTCGGGGTTCATTAGATATTTTGTTATCTATCATTTGATATTTGAAAACGGGCCCCCTTTTTCCACCATATGTATTGGGTGTTTTTTTAAAGGGGGAGGGAAAACTTTTCAATAAAAGTTAACCCTTTGTGGGGGAGGTACTAGAAGGAGTAGAGCAATATGGTCCATCTTCGAAGTTAGCCGGAGATAGAGTAAAATATTACCGCATACCAAATTTGAAGTCAATCGGTTACTCCTTTCGAGAGTTATCGTGCGCACCAGCCAGCAGACAGACACACAGACAGACGGACGGACGGACATTGCTCAAATGACTTAAAATAACCCAAAACGGATTTCCGCCGAGCATACTTAGGGTCTTAGGTCACTCCTTCGATGTGTTACACTTTTGGCTCATAGCAAATGATATGTACCCTCCTCTCTAAGGTGAGGGGATAATTATATGTATTGAAATGAATTGAAAGTGACGTAAAAGCCATTTAATTTTCCACTTTAATGTAGAACTAAAAAATATCCACTTACGTTTTCTAATTACTTTAATTTCTTTTACGATACATCGATGAACGACGCACAGTGGTTCAGAATCGTTTTTTACTGGCCAAAACTCTGTAACTTTAGAACCGATAGATATATTTTTGTTCGACAGGTAACTCATTAAGCTTTTCGCCAGTTTTTATTTCAATAAAAATTCAATAAATTCAAGGTCAAAGTTGAACTTTAGAATTTTTTTAATATTTTGCATGGAAATGTGAGGATTTGTTTTCATTTTCTTTATTTATTAAAAGAATGTCATCATAAAAAAATTTCCTCGATATTTAAAAAAACACCTTGCATAACAAAATTTTTTTAATATTTTGTATTTGAACAACATTAAGGGAAAGCATTTATTTTTTTACTTATAAAGGGTGATCCATTTCGAGGTTCCCTACTTTTTTAAAGAAAAAACAGAAAATTCAAATTGAATGGGGAATGTTTATTATCATTTGAAAGAACATTCTTTATTATTCATTTTTTGTCTATCAAATGTTGGCCGCGGCTACGTCTCAGATGGTCCATCCATTGAGTCCAATTTTCGATGACTCGTTCGAGCATTTCGACTGGTAACTGGCGAATGACACGGCGTGATGTTTTGCTCCAAGGCCTGAATCGAAGCGGGTTTGTCCGCTTAAAATTTAGACTTTACATATCCCCACAGGAAAAAGTCTAACGGTGTGATATCACACGATCTTTGTGGCCAATCGACGGGCCCAAAACGTGAAATTATCTGCTCACCAAAGTGTTCTCTCAATAAATCCATTGATTGATGCGATGTGTGGGAAGTGGCGCCGTCTTGTTGAAACCAAATATCGCCGAGACCACGAGCTTCAATTTCAGGCAAATAGTCGGTTATCATGGCACGATAACGGTCGCCATTTACGTTTACGTTCTCATCGGCATCATTTTTGAAGAAATATGGACCGATGATTCAGGTACGTCGGATCGCTAATCGGTCAGTGGCAAAAAGATAGCTCTTAACGAGAGCTAATACATTGCTAATGTTCATATATTGCTTGGCATCAATTTGTTTATGGCACGATATCGATAATTGTTTTAAATCTTGAAATGAGATTTATATCAACACCAATTATTTCAGATGCTTTTTCGGGATCAGAAAAGAACCTTCTTGCTGTATTACCATCATTGGTATTGCCTGATCCTTGTTTTGTTTCAACCCACATTTGAGAAATTCATCCTGAACATGTTTCTTTTTAAAAATTCTTAAATCCTTGTTGGTGTCATTGTTTCTTATTGGTCCTGTAGATCCAAAATCCAAATCCTTTGTCTGCATCGTACTGATCAAAGGTTCTGAGTCTTCCGAATTCTTTATCAATCGCGATGGCACAAATGACACCATGAACATATCTGCGTCTGAAGTATTTTCACATACAGATTGTTTGTATTGTTTTTGTCCAGAAGAACCATCACATCCCCATTTGCAAAAGAGAGTTAACTTGCAGTTCCTATATTTCTTCAAATCATGTCCTTTAAATGATTGTAGCAAGCGTTGAGCTGTATGATAAGTAGGTCATGAAGTTTTACCTCTGCCGAACTCGATGTGATTTTAATAGTGTCCGTTGGTGGCAAACGGTCCTTTTTAGCAGCAAGTATGTGATGATATGATGGATACAGATTTGAGACAACCTGAGCTGTGTACTCGTATATTGGTGTTTTGTTAACTTCAAATCCAAAAATAATGCTAATGCCTCTTTTTCAACAATTTCATCTTATGTGCGTTATTTTGTGATCGCAACTGATGTAACAAGCTGTCTGCAATATTTTCACATCCGATTTCTTAATTGATATCCTTCAGTTTCCGCCTTTTAGATCTATCGCTACAGTTGCCGAGTGATTTTGGTGGTCTCCCACAATTGTTTTGATTTTTACTTTCTGAAGATACTTGGACACTAAGTTCGCCCTCTAACCATATTGCAAAGGTCTTATAAAATTTATGTTTATTCCATCCAATTTGTTTGTAGCGCTTAGTTAAGTTGTTGATGAAATATTTACTTTATTTTGCAGTTCCACTTGTATTTCGATGCTTGAGGAATTTACTTTGCTTTGAACGTAACTTAAAACATTTTCCTTCTTTTTGTTTCTAAAATACTTTTCGGATAATTCTTTATAGCTGAAGTTCTCCATTTTTATAATATTCTAAAATTTAATTGTTTCTGCTTGGATATAATTTTGCTACTGAGTTTGTATTCGAATACCACTGGATTTTATCCTTTTCTTACATGCATAGTGTGATACTCTGTTCATAAGTAGCATAAACATAGGTAAGATAAAAAACGACCCAAAAAAAACAAAAAAAAAGGGTTAAGATGTCATAAATATGGTAAATATGTCATACAACACACACAACTTGGCCTGGTGCACCTACAACATAGTCATATGAACAGGTAAAATAAAAAGAACAATCAATTTTTTCCCGAGTAATTTCATTAAAATTAAAAAAGTGTTCTAGGCTTAAAGAGGACACTTTCACATTTCTTCTGGTACCTTCTTGAAGTCTCTTGAGGCTAAAAAGTTTCATTCCTGTGGAAATATGTTATAACAAACCACGTGTAAACAGTAGAGTAATACTTTTGGCAAATTTCTCAAAGAGTACTATCCTACCTACGTAACAAAAAATTTATTAAAAAAAATTAACCCTCTATCGATAATAGTTTGCGAGAAATGACAATTTCCTTCTACAAAAATTGCACCTTTTCAAAATTACATAAAATATTTGTTTTCAGCAGCACACCAGCCCACAATTATAAATATTTTGATCACATTTTTGTCAAAATAAAATTTGAATGGCATTACAATTTTAGAAATCGGCGATGACAAAAGTTTTGACTTTTGGCCAGTAAAATTCAATTCCGAACCACAGTGCGACGTTGTCTTCCTAATTTTTTTTTGTTATATTTTTATTTAGGGGTTAATTAATATTTATTTATTTTTTTTTAAAACTTTTGTGAACTATCAGCCCACTTTGAGTGGCTAGATTTGATTAAAGATACCACAAAACACATTGCATCTCAAACGTATCCGTCGCCTCATGTGTTTATCAATTGTAAGTTGAATAAACAACTTACAATTGATATTACTTATTTTTTTAAATTGAATCACAACGAGAGATCACATTATCCATTAAATGCATTTGAGTAGGTGGTCGTTGAACTTTTAGAATTGTGATGCGATGCGATACTCGTATGAGTATTCATATTATTTGCGAAAAGTAAGAACTTAATTGAAATTAATGTGTTAACAGCTGATATGGGTGATATTTGATTTAGCCATGTCATGGAAAAAAGAACCAATTAAAAAAAAATATTATAATAAAATGTTAGCTATACTCGTATAGAGTACTAGCTGACCCCAGCAGAAGTGGTCCTGCCCGTTCTTTTTGGGATGTATTGGTTTGTTATTTATTGATATTTCATTAACAAATGCATACATCCCGAGTTTCAGGAAAAAATCATCAACAATATGTTCATTGACCATAAGTCCATTAAAGCGCCATCTACCGGTTAGAATTATACATACAAACTATTATCAAGGCAAACCACACATACATTTTAAATTTCAGTCAAATCGCTCTGGAAATGCGAATTTTGCAAATATCTTGACCACTCCGTCATTTATCACGATAAAAATAATTATAAAACACATATGACCCCAAACTGAACCTATTGTTAAATGTTTAGCCCATTCGCTCTTATGGTTTCGGAGATCATGCGTTACTAACAAACGTACAAAGGATTTTATATATAAAGATATGTACACACTCGTAGTATACACACAGTAGATACTTCAAGTGCACATAAGTGTTTATGTACACTTGTTTTAACATTATGAGCCATAAAATGCCTATTTTTCGCCAGACGGTAGGTACTGTAAAAGCATTACACTGCCCAAAATTTCAATTATTTGTATGTACCGCTATTAGAGTTATAAGCTGTTAACTTTTCGTACAAAATGGTCACTTTGTGTGGGAGGTACCAAAAGGGGCGGGGTCACTTCGCCCATTTTTCCTATTACTGCTAATCCGATGTCTTCTGATCGGGATGAAACTTGCACCAAGCTTAGTCCTATTGGATAGTAGTTATGAGCCAAAATTTCAACGAAACTTTGTATTTGGATTTATATGTTTCGAATTTCGAAAGACTTTTTTTCGATTGAGGTTTTCTGAATTTCCATCGAGCTTTTTATAACTTCACATTAGGGGACATATCGATACCTTCATTCCAAATTATGCTAAGTCAAGTTAGCATGTTTTGAGAGACATTGCATTTTTAAATTCTAAGTATTCCAAATTATACTCAGTCAAAAATTGATGTTTATCCGTCCTTGACAGGTATGTTGTAATTAGGGATGTAACGAATATTCGCATCATTTTAAAATTCGCTTTCGCATTCGCATTCGCAAAAACCATCTTTGGATTATTCGCTTTCGCAAAAGTATATTTCAGTATTCGCTTCCATTTATTAAAGTGTTAAATCTCCTTATTCCCTTCACACAATTTGAAGATATGTGTGTGCTTGTGGTAACAGGAGGAAAAACTATGGAAAACAGTCTTAATACTTGAATATCCTGGAAAAGTATCAATTCAGTTCCTTAAATTTGTTGGTACTAAAGGCTCAAACTATTATTCGCATTCGCTTTCGCAAAAATGCATATTTCACTATTCGCTTTCGCATTCGCAAGAAATATATTTCAATATTCGCTTTCGCTAAAGCCACTTTCGTTACATCCCTAGTTGTAATAAGGGTTTTCCAACAAGAGTTGTTATTTTGAATCACCCGGTATTTGGGTAGCTGTCACTTTTGAAGATTTTATTCTTTGACATTTGACAAGTAGAAACAAACCATTACTAAAAATGGAACGATACACGATTCAACAACGCATTGAAATTATGAAAATTCGAAAAATCGAAAAATCTTCTTGACTGATGAGGCCCATTTCCACCTCGGTGGCTACGTCAACAAGCAAAATTGTCGCATCTGGGGCTCGGAAAACCCAAGAGTTATTGTTGAGAAGCTTCTCCATCCTCAACGTGTGACTGTTTGGTGCGGTTTATGGTCCGGCGGGGTCATTGGACCGTACTTTTTCGAAAATGAGGTTGGACCAACATGCGCTATCGAGAGATGATTAATTATTTTTTATGGTCGGAGTTGGATGGTATTGATCTGGACAACGTTTACTTTCAGCAAGACGGCGCTACGTGCCTCACAAGCAACGAAAACATTGCTCTGTTACGGGAAAAGTTTCCGGACCGTGTTATCTCTCGAAGAGGTGATCAAAATTGGCCACCGAGATCTTATGATTTAACACCTTGCGACTTCTTCCTTTGGGCCACGTGCCTCCCACCAACATTTTAAAATTAAAAAAAATGATTCTCTAATAACTTTTCCGAATATTCTTTACTCCCACACATAGTAATAGTTTATCTGTCGCTATCTGCTTGAGAAAATCGGACGGACATAGATGAAATGACTTTAAAGTCGTAAATTTGAATTCGAAATGGAATTTTTGCAATTTCAAATGATTTTTTATTTTTAATTTCAAACTTAATCTTTTTAATTTTTTCGAATTAATTTTGAACCCCGTTTCACTTACATAAATATATTCCTGAAGTCTAACAAATTGATTTATTATTATAAGCAATCCTTCCCCCAAACATTCAAGGTATATTTCAAACTTTTTTCGTCCAAATACTACGAAAGTCCGACAATACCCTTTCTGATAATAATCCTTTGATTTATACCCTAAACAACGAACAAATATGGCTCTATATTTACGCTTCGTCATCGGTGGAGAAGAAATCGGGACGGGGGTGGACATAATTAATAGAGTCATTATCATTACTTAGCTTCCATGTAATCAACCAACAGACAACAAACGCAAGTAATAATGAATCCATAAAGATAACAACTACAACTTTAGAAAAAAAGAAGACCCGATGTATTCGCCGAAACCAGCAAATCAGACACCTGTTCAATCAAAAAAAAATAATAAAATTTATATGAAAATGGGGCGTCATTTTTGTCAAAGCAAAAAAATATATATAGTCGTATATGAAAAAATAATAAAAACAATAGCGGAATATCAAATCCATCAATCAAATGAGTAAGTAGTCAACACCAAAAAACAACAAATACTACAACACTGATAAATTCAAATTATATTGAGAACATATGACCACTGACTGCCACTAGTCTACATAACTACATACATAAATAATTGTTTAGCAATCTACAGAGGACACAAATATGGAAACGTATTTAAAGAATTCAATTTGAAACTTTATGAATTTAATGGCCGTTTCCCCGAAAACAGCACGTCTCTAACACATTAAGGAAATTTGTAAATTGGAGTCAAGTTAAATTCGAGGGACATCATCATTTTGACTAAACAGGTGCAAATATTTTCTAGTATTTCATTTCGACGGGGCAACATTTTTTTCAGAAAAGAAATCGCCATAAGTCATATTTAAATTGCATTTTTGCCATTTGTTAAAGAGCTTTAATTGTTTTTTACACAAAAAACACCTGTTTCCGTTAGAAATGTCAACAAAATAATAATCGAATACAACAACAAACAAAACAAAGATAATTTATATTCCGAGCCATAGTTTTAAATTATTGTAATTTTAATGATTCATTGTCTTTTCAATTGAAAAATAACACAGTGTGACAAAATAAAGTGAAGTTGAAAAGCTTGGGACGCGATATTATTTTTCCTGTAAGCGTTGTCGAGTAAAACAAGAATCTGTTTTTGAAATTTCCCTGACACCCCCAAAATCCGGATTTACGGATAATAAACCGATTTTCTTGCCTTTGCGCACTTAAACGCCTACAAGTTTGTTAATTATTAAACGATTTTCAATCTCTAAACAAATTTGGAAAGTAGAAATATAGACGTTTCGAACGATATATATTAGGGCGGGTCGATTTAAAAATCGCCCATTGCTCAGTGAAAATCGTATTCTAGGGATCAAAATAAGAAACTTTGCCGAAGGAACCATACCTCTAAAACGAATTCTGATGTCCCGGAAAAAAACCCACTTTGACCCATTTAGAGTGCTCCAATCGAGTCCAAATGTATGGAACCCCCAGGGGGTGTGCCACTGGCATGGGTGGGTCGGGCCTCCAAAGTTAGTGGGGTCGGTCATACATCTGGACCCAAATTCCGGGACATCAGAATTCGTTTAGAGGTATGGTTCCTTCGGCAAAGTTTCTTATTTTGATCCCTAGAATACGATTTTCACTGAGCAATGGCGACTTTTTTGCCTCCCCACAAATCGACCCGGCCTAATATATATTGAACATCCAATAAAAACCGGTTTTCATTTTTTTTTTATTTTTAAATATGTATATTTTTATAGGAATAATATGCGAAGCAAATTTGATATAAGTTTATTAAAATTGATATTTATTAAATGAATATATCGGCCAATAAATACAAATCCAAAATGGGCGTGATATGCCCATAAGATATTATCATCATCGTTCAAGGCAAGTAAACCAAGTAAGAACGTTCAGTCGGGTAAACAGTTTATTAAATTATTACTCGTATGATTATCCAAGTTGCATATTGGAACATAGGGCCAAAACAACATGTTTCCAAAAACTTCAAATTAATGCGCCTTCCTTAGTTCGTCTTGAATTTGCCGTCTCCATGTGTTAGCGGGACTGCCTCTTCGTCGGCTACCTAGTTTACATTCAAGTGCTTGTTTGGCAATATTACCTTCAGGCATTGTAAATGCATGACCTATCCACCGCCACGTCCTGCTTTTAATTTCATGATACATTGACTTTTGTTTGTACATTTCATAAAGATGTTGGTGCGAGATTATCAATACGACCTGATATTGTATAATACGCAATTTATGAACCGATGCATAATTGTAGGTTCAATTTTAAGAATGACCCTGAGAGACACCAGAAACACCTAGAAAAGGAAATAGAGACAGGGAAAGAAGGAAACAAAAAATGTTTATGCATGAAGACACTATGAATGAAAGTCGAAGAAAACATCTCAAGCGACTAAAAATTTAGGGAAATGAAAAAACTAGATTCGGTCCTGACCGCTTTAATTAATGCGCACAAATCTCGACGAACATTGAAAAAAGCAGTGAGTAAAATAAAAAATAATTTGCCTAGAAGCCCCAAAAAGCGAAAGGCGGTATTGGAGGAAATAGTGACAGAAATTCTTCCTTCAGATGTCATAACATTATACAGAACAAAACCCACGAAAAATCTGATAATGTTAAAGAAAAAACTATATCTATAATTAGATTTATTTATTGAATGTTTTCACATTCGAATTGTTCAGCTTTTTCGATCAACTCTTCCTTTCGAAAGACAATTTATATCTATAATTGTTTGAGAGGGGAGATATAGCTCGCCAATGCCCTGGATTTAAGGAGAATTTGATAATGATTTTAAATGAATGCTGCACTCAGTTTGGTGGAAATAATTCATAACAAGTTTCCTTTACTGCCTCGAAAACCAAAAGAATTTGCAATAGTTGCCCAAAATGATTTTCAAAATGCACAAAATGTGCCTCATAATTTAAAAACCGGTATAATACAATTCACTATATACAGACAAATTTATATATTTGTTATCAAATATGTTTCTCATTAAAGATTTTTATTGTATTGGTGTTGTTAATACAAAAAACGTTTAAGAAATTCAAATTCATAACTTCTTAGGTTGGTAAGAAAAATTGTTACTGTGTCACACCCGTTACAATTTGGTATGCAACCAGTTACTAAATAAATATTTGATTACTCGCATCAGGACTTTCGTACAGGAAATTATTTCATATTATTAATGTAGAAAAATTTTACATAATATAGATGGAAATATAAATTTATACTTTTGATTACAAAGTTATATTTATACAAACAATATATTTCATTTGTATTTATTTTAAGACGAATACCGCGAACACTTCTGAGCATTTGAACATCTTTGAGTAACAGTGTGGCACCCGTTACCATGGAAATACCCATATATATTTTAGAGTAATTCAAAACAATATTTTTTTTTTATTTAAACACATATTTTATTCAAAGTTCGCAAATATATTTTGTTCTAATATATTAACATATCGCACCTGTTCCACAAAAGGGTAACAACTCAAAATTTAAAAAATTTCAGTAGAGGCCAAAAACTGTTTCCGTTAATATTTATGGTATATTATAAAAAAAGAATATGTCGTTGCAATAAAATATCATAGAAAAAAATAATAACGCTATTTTCCTTTTTGTTTTTTTATTGATTTTAGAAAAATAACAACTTTTTTGAGTTGTTACTCTTTTCATGAAAAAAGTTTGTATATAAATAGTGGTATTATTTTGAGTTGTACCTTTTTAACTGAAAAATCTTACTCGGATTATAAGTTGAAAAGGGCACAACTAAAAATATTACTCTTTAGATGATAAATCAACGGTCCCATTTGCTTAAACACTTGGAGACAATTAAAAATGTAACTCTTTAGTTGAATCTAAAGACGTTATTCTGTAAACACAGAGAGTCATAACGGTTTTTTATTATGAAAAAGAAGAAAAATCAACGGACATTTTTTGCAGTGGCTAGAAATTGCCATTGTACATTGTTTTCTTGCAAAAAAGCAAAATTTAAAAATTTTGAGTTGTTACCCTTTTGTGGAACAGGTGCGATATTTGCTCCAAATAAAATTTTTGTTCCAAATATTTTTTATTCCAATTCCAACATATCAAAACTTCGTTTCCATCAACAGAGGATCTAAAAAGAATTTGTACGAAATTCGGTTTACAATGTTTTGTAAATTTTATGAACAAAGTCGTACAAATCCTTCATTCAAATAATTTTTTTTGCGTGTTTGTGTAATAGGTTGACTATATTCATATCGTTATTTTTTACATTTCGGTACTCAGGTTAAAGTCTAAAGGTCACATTTATATTTATATTTATCACATTTATGAACACATTGACATAACTTCAAATGTTTATAACTCCTTAACAAAAAAAAAGGTGAGCGCATTTTCTTTTATCGCTTAATTTCATCATTGATTACTTCAACGATTTTTCTTCCGAAATAAGTTTGTTAGTGATTAAAGGTTACGCCATCTGGGAAATTCTCGTGCATCAAAAATATATTTTGGTCGGTGGAACTATTTTTCTTACATTTGAATACACTCAGCATAAAGTCTTATGGAAAAACTCAAAAATTTATGAAGATTTTAAAGTATACTACCAATGCTTTTTTTGACGCTGTTCTATTATGAACTAAATTTTACTTTTTAATTAGTTTTAACATTTTTCTATGCTGCTGTTTGTAAAAATGCTGAAATGTAACAAGCGCAAGCATTTGCATTAAATATTTTTCTATTATTGGTATAAATATAAATATTTTGAAATTAGTCACATTGTGCTTTGAGAGACCATTTTGTGAACCAGTGCCATACTCACCATTTGTGACAACATAATTTTTAAAATTCTAAAGCGTATGAACAGAATAAACACTAACACACGTCATCACAAAAAACCACCGCATACAACAATTTACTGCGAAATTCACACACACACAGAAAGAGTTCTGCTCCAAAGATAATACCCAGGATGGATTAGTAATGCGTCATATCTGTACGTTATTTTCTTGTCCGTCGCCTTTTTTTGCTAAATTGAACTGTCTTTCTAATCAACTACTGAATTATTACTATTTATTATCTAGAAATTACTGCACAACCTTTGTCTTATCTCTGTTCGACTAATGTTTTTCTTGTCGTTGTATTGCTTTACAGGAAATGGCTTTGAGTGCCACTTCACCTGCCTATGAAGGCTGGAAGGTTTCCCCTTTGCCATTGGATTTCGATGTGTATCTATTCAATTGGACAAATCCCCAGGATTATTATGTGGGTTCAAAGAGAAAACCCCGCTTCGAACAATTGGGCCCCTATAGGTTTCGAGAATCGCCAGACAAAGTGGATATAGTCTGGCATGATAGTAATCATTCGGTATCGTTTCGAAAAAAGGCCATATTCCATTTTGATCCCGAAGGCAGTAATGGTACTTTGGATGATATTATTACGACGGTGGATACTGTGGCGCATGTAAGTACTGAAACACCCGGTATATGAAACACGTTTCAATTACGAAATTTGTGTAGCCAATTTTTTCTTTTTAATTGTACATTTGGATTTCAAGGCAGTTTCTATTGCACTTGACTATTGAAAATCCTTCCTTCACTTAGGCTGACGGCAGAGCAAGAAGCAGTTTTGTTGCGTGAGCGTACAGCGGCTGAAAAGTGTTTTCTGTGTTTTCTTATTAGAAAGTCAAACCGAATGCGATGCTCTCAGCAAGAGAGCGCGTTTTGAAGCGTTTCGTGCTCTGTTTTGCTTCATCAGAACACAAATGCAAGAAAGAAAGAGAAAAGACAAACACTGACAATCTGCTTTCACGCTTAAACACATGTGCGTATTCTCTCTTTCTCTGCAGTCGGCATGACATGTTGCGTCGTTGTTTTAGCAGTGACTTTGAGCAATTTTCGCATTGCTTTGCTTCGGTGTGCTGTCTGCCGTCAGCCTTAGAAGGAATACTTTGATGTTCAGCTCATCTTCACAGTGGGAAAATCATGAAATAATATCAACTACAGATCAAACTCTCATAGGGAATCATAAAGTAACAAATTTGTTTTATACTGGCAAATTAATTAAATTCCAAATTTTAGTTTTAAATGTAATTTTTGAAACTATTTGCTACACTGCAGTATATTAACAATATTTGTTGGCACCATTCAATGACTTAATTGAACAATATTAAGCTCAAATTCATTTCTACGAATGTTCTGACAAAAATTACAAATTATTATTTTTTAGTCGGCCGCTTTAAGAGCAAAGGATGCCAATGGATTCCAAAAAGGCATTCTATCGATGACTCTCAGCAGTCGGGGTGTGACAACCACAAAAACGGCTAGTCAATGGCTATTCGAAGGCTATACCGACCCTTTGGTGACCCTTGGCGGTATCGTGGCAAAATTCGTCAAAGAGGTGGAAGTTCCATTTGATCGTATTGGTTGGATGTATACAGTAAGGCTTCATCAAATTTTCGCCCTGTGTCTTATACAGATTGTAATTTATTGTATTATTCCGCACAGCGCAATGGCAGTTCAACCTATGATGGACACTTTAATATATTCACCGGTACTGATGAAATTTCCAAAATGGGTCAGATACATTCTTGGAATTACAAAACACATAATGCTTTTGAAGGCGAATGTGGTCATGTTAAAGGTTCTATGGGTGAATTTTTTCCACCTAATTTAACTCCCCAGGATTCGGTGTGGATGTATGTGCCGAATATTTGTCGTGCTGTTCCTTTGGACTATACGGAAATGGTAACAGTTCATGGAATTACGGCATATAAATACAGTGGGACGGAAAGATCCGTGGATAATGGTAAGCTTATTGCAAATTGGTATAAATATTAATTTTTCGAATTTATTTAAATGGTCCTATGAGATGGTAAAAATAGACCGTAGACCAATTTCACATGATTATTCTAATTTCCTCAAATCTACTGTTTTACATACACAGGTTTTTCCAATAAGAGTGATATGATTTCTTTGAAAAAAACACTTATTGTTAAGGAAATTCAACAGTTTTTTATTTAATGTGAAGTACAATCGATATAATTAAATTCTAAATAAAACGTCATTCAAATGGCCTCCACGAGCTCTTCTGCAGGAACGAATTCGATAAACCCAATTTTCGAGCACTTATTCCATTAAATCAAGTCGTAAGTCATGAATGGCACGTTCAATATTGACTTGTAAGGCTTGAAGAGAGTCTGGTTTATTTCGAAAGTCCAATGACTTCAAATAACCCCACAAGAAATAGTCTAATGGTGTTAAATCACAACTTCTTGGAGGCCATTCAATATCACAATTTCTTGAAATAATCGAATCTCCAAACTTTTCTCGCAACAATTCAATTGTTTCATTTGCTGTGTGGGACGTAGCCACAATCGGTCGATGGCAAAAAGATGGCTCTTAAAGAGAGCTAAAATATTGCTCATGGGTGTCAAGGTCGTAGGTCGACTGGAAAGTGGTTATTTTGGATTTAAAAAAAAATTGACTTAACATCATTTTCAAATGTGAACGGAAACTTTATTTTTTCTCTAGCTCCTTAACGGCACGTCGGATCTGGAATCGGTCAATGCCAAAAAGATAGCTCTTAACGAGAGCTAAAATATTGCTCATGGGTGTCAAGGTCGTAGGTCGACTGGAATTTTTTTTTTGGATTTAAAAAAAATTGACTTAGCGCACGGAGAACGATTATTTTGATAATAAAACTGAATAATTTGTAAACGTTGTACGCAAGTATATCTCTCCATGATGAAGTGTTTATAAAAACACTACTGAATACAATGAAAAACAACTGACAGATCATGACATATTACAAATGGCCGAAACGTCACTTCAAAATCATATCATCCCTATTGGAAAATCCGTTATAGCTTATCACAAGCACATTTTAATGGAAAAAATTGGTTTCAGGGGTAAGGAATAAAAATTAAACGCCGCTTCCTTTTTTAATTTTCTTTTTCCGTAATAAAGCATGTCAATGTCCCGATTCACGCAAGGCAATTCGGTGTTTGTAGGAGATAAAGGCAGCAAAGTGCGAATTAAAAACACAAAACGGATTGCCAGTACAAGAAACTACTTTCCCCATTATCTTCCGCATGCCTCTCTCTCCTACAAACACCGAATTGCCTTGGAAAATTGCCTCGTGTGTTGAGGGGTCTATGTTCGTCCCGCTTTACATGAGGCAATTTTATCAGCTGTTTAACGGTGTCGGTGTTTGTAGGGGATGCAGTTGGAAAGGGAGGGAAATAAACTCTCAACAGCAACAATACACAGGAATTCTTTTATTTTGTTACTTTTTTTTGCATACACAAGACTTAGTCCTGGCTGGCGGAGAGAGCTCTCTGCCTCTCTCTCCTACAAACTTTGACACTTGCTTGAAAAAAATTGCCTTGTGTGAATCAGGACTTTATAAACATTTTTACAAATCGCACGGAAAATATTAATGTTTAGCTTTGGTTTCATTAAAATATAAAAAAATTAGAAACTAAAATCTAAATAAAATAGATTACTTTTAATTGTATGTCTGGTACGAAGATTTTGAAATCGTTCTATTTCCACGTCAAATCATATTCGTTATCGATTTGTGTTTTAGGTTAGGTTAAGTTGTCCGTGGACATACACTTAAGCCAGTGGTTCGGCCTGTTGTGCGCTCCATATTTATGATCTTTTTATAACTCACGAGTTACAGAAAATCGGTACTAGACACGAATTTTCTCAGTATCTTCCAGTCATATCGTCTGATATGAGTAAAGTCTGGTAATATGTCGGACCCGAAATGTTGGGATCTTGCATTGTGTTTTACTTTTTGCAGTTTTAATCGACTCTTATTTCCAATATTTATAAAATCCAATGAAAAAATAAAAATATTGAGAACCCTAACTCGGAAAATAGATATCGCCGACAAATTATTTAATTTTTTTAAATATACTTTTCTCATCGCACGAATGACCTTAACCTTTTTGATTTCCAATGGCAGATGAACTTTATCATGTAAATTATTTCAACTTTTGTCTTATGTTCACATATTTTGATTAACAGCAAATATTTTCAACAAACTACAAATGTTTCAGCAGTACGTTTGCTAATGCAAAACTGCAATCTTTTTGCTATTACAGCAGTAAATTTGCTGTATTAACAGAAAAGATGTTTGCTGAAAATTAGCAGACGTGGGTGTAGTATTAATTCTAAGAAATTTTCCTACTATTCCAGGTACTCTGTATCCCGAAAATAAATGTTTCTGTGTAAATGGCAAATGTGAAGCTTCTGGCGTTTTTAGCATAGCTCCCTGCAAATACAATTCCTCCGTATACATGTCCTATCCACATTTCTACAAAGCTGACCCCATCTTCTTGGAAGCCATCGAGGGTTTAAAACCAGAAAAGGAAAAGCATGAATTCTATATGAGCTTGGAACCCACAGCGGGAGTGCCCATGGATGTGGGTGGAGGTTTTCAGGCGAATTATCTAATGGAACCAGTGCCCGGCATAAGGTAAGTAATAAAAAAATGTCGATTTTTTGTTTGCAAAATTAATAATCGTTCCTTTTTATCATTTTGTAGGCCCTATCATGGAATACCTCGAACATTTATACCCATTATGTGGGCTGAAGAGCGGGTGCGGGTCTCACCGGAAATAGCCTCCGATATTGCTTTGGTCCCCATGATTGTTTTAATCGGGCAAATTGTGACCGGTATACTCTTCGCTTTGGGCATTATTATGATCTGTTGGTATCCCACCAAATTTGTTACACATCTGTGTCAAGATCCCAAAGGAAAGAGCATTCTATTGCGTTCATTGTCCAACAAGGGCGCTGTGAGTGTTAGCATTGTGCCGCCACGTAGTCGCAAGGAAAAGGTTTCCTTATTGGACCACACTGGGGGCGTTAGTTTATTACGTGCCAAAAGTTCCATCACCGAAGGTTTACTGAGTAACACCTCATCCACTAATACCTCTACCGATGTGATATCCTGCAACACATAGTTATACTCAAAGTAATTTTGTATTTTTCTTTTCTTTAAAAGTTTTATTTTATTCTATTTCTACTTTGTAAATATTGTATTAAAAGCATTCAATTAAAATTAGTTTTGAGCAGCAAATAGCAATTAGAGTTATTTGGAGATTAGTTGAAGCGACAAGACAAACACTTTGTCGTACAAAATGTTTCTGTATCACAAACATTTTTGTGCCTTTTACACTATTTAATTGTTAATTTTAATTGTTTTGGTGGAAACAACAAAAACACAGATTTAAGTTCAAAGTCATTGGCTCCAAAAATAACAATACCAATCACCATCATCCTAAGACGCAAGCTTTAGCATTTTATTTTTAATTTAACTTTAAAAAAAAAAAAAGTAAAAAACAAAAACTTTGTTTATTGTCATTATTTTAATTAATTATACTGCTTTTCCACCAACACTTCACGTTTGCCATTTAGAAGATAATTATAAACGAAACAAGTTTCACTTACATACATACATACGTATACTCGCATAGAGAGAAAGACCGCAACTCCATTCGAAGCCTAAAGGCCGGGCCTGGCTTTGAAGCGGAAGCCATAACTAGGCATACCACAAAAAGACAGCAGTTTTTAACCACGTCCACTTCAGATATAGATCAATCACACGTCCACACGTCCCCTTTTACCTTGAGACCTGCTAGCTTGGTAAGATAATTAAAACATTAGGTAAAGCAGTAGACAAAATAGGAAATCATCAGTACTCCTCCCTCCCGCCAAATTCGCTATAAATTCAATGATCGTCAATTTGTTTCAGCAGGGAACAATTATGATATACTAATTGAAAATGTTAATATTAGGAAAAATCCCAATCACATATATTTATAAATTATTCATATAATTTAAAATAAAAAAACTAAGAACTATTTAAAAAAAAAATAAAAACCAATTCCTGATGCATTTTTAACAGAGTATAGATTTGAGAATAGCTAGTTGTTGAGGATAATTATTATTAGTATTAATTGATTTTCATTATTGGTTTAACCAAAGAAAAACACATTTCTAAAAATTTGCATTATCAAGTATTTTCTTTTTTATTCATTCTTAAATGAAAAATATTTATTGAATTATGTATATGGTTACAAGATAACGTGTGTGTAAACATTGGAATGTAATTTATATAAAGAATATTCAATATTATATAGTTTTATCTAAGTAAAGATAAATTCAGTGATATCGTGGGAAAAAGCTTTCAATTACATCAGTATGTAATAGCTGTAATAATATCATATACATATATTGTATTTATTCGTAGATATTTTAAGTACATACCTACATATAGTATAAACACTACATAAAACATGTCTCCTCCATACATACACAATTAATTTATAATAATACTGAATAAAAAAAATAAATTGAACTGAATTAAAAAATATGTCATGTTTAATCTTATTGGTTTTTTGTATGGGGTTAAAAAATACGCCCATTTTGAGCAGTGGCTGGTACTTACTTTATAAAATATGTTCAGCCGTTGAACAGCTATCGCAATTTTCGTAAAAACCAAAAACTCATTTTTTTAATTTTTTAAAATTTCAAATACCCACAACATTTTTGTAATTGTTTTTTTTTTCAAAAAATAAATGGTAGCTATATCCTATTATCATTTAGCATAAATATAAACTTTTTACGCAAAAATTCACTTCAAGTCTATTATAAAAATTCAGACCCAATGTCTAATCTGTCCAACAATTTCTGTTTAAAGCAATTAGATTCAAAATCGGGACATGTCTAAAGGGTCTTCCAAAAAGGACTTGAGAACTTTGACAGTTTAAAGCGGCCACATAGTTGAAGTTATATAGATCGAATTTATTTTTAACTAAACAGTTTTTAAAAAGTTTCTAAAGGTAAAATAAGATCTCACTATCATTAATTTTTTGAAAAAAAATTTTCCCATAATTAGGAGGAAGGTATTTGAATTTGAAAAAAAAATAATTTTTGGGTTTTACGAAATTTATACTTGATCAGATTTTTACAAAGTTTACGTCGTTTGAAATAATTTTTTTTGAAACTTTAATTTAAAAATGTCCCCTTCGATTTTCAAGATTACACAGAATATGCACCTGACTCTCACAAATCCAAAACAGTAATTGGAGTTTTGTGAACTCAATATTTGCTAAATGTATGGGCTAAATACTAAGGTAGGTTCAATTACTATTTAGGACTTGAGAGTCTGGCGTATATTTGGTGTAAATTTTTTAAGTAAATTAAAGATTTTAACAAAATCGTTCGAAAAAATAATTTAAAAATTAAAAATAAATAATGGCCCGTTATATCCTGTTTCAAACGACGTAAAGTTTTTAAAAATCAGTTTTGTCGTTCATGAGCGATTACAAATTTTAACTGGATAACTCGAAATTAATAAAAATTTAAAACCAGTAAGGAAAGGCTAAAGTCGGTCGCTGCCGACCAGGCTATGAAGCCGACGCTGCGCAAATCGGCGGCGCGCCGCAGTCGGCAAATTTTTCCAGCCGGCGCCGCCGCCGTTTTTAGCGGCTCACATCCAGGGATGCCAACTTAGTGCTTTTCGCACTAGATTTAGTGCTTTTCAGACCCCCCAATACGCGAAAAGTATGCAGTTAGTGCCAAACGAAAAAAATCACTAACTGTACGCTTTTCATATTTTTTGTTAGTGCTTTTGACGCTTTTAGTACATTTGTCAGATTGAAACAGGCAACATAAAGAAGTTGTACCAATTTGCTACTGCATGGCAACATCTTATTTCTATGCACTTACATTTGTCTCCCTCATTTCACTCTGCGTTTTAAATGTCGTTGGTTTAAGAATTGTGTACAACCAATAAAAACAATCGGTATTTTCAATATCATACAAAAAGAAGAGTAAAACTAAAACAAATAATTCAGTGAAATTGTTACAATTTCACTGAATTATTTCGAAAAAATTTTGTTTTTTTTACAGATGGAGCGCTATCCACAAAAATATAGGGAGAAAGATCCTAATTTCACCAAATGGCTGCGCCCAACAAAAGAAATTTAAGGCACTTTTCGGATAGAAATGTTCGGCATTTTTTTCTCGTATTCAATATCTAATATGCTTCAGACACAAAAGAGATATTCCATTACCGCAAAAAAATATAGAAAATGTGCAAAAAATCCACCTTGAGCCAAAAAATTCGTATGGCCATTTAATTATTAATTGTGCCAACTTGACTTGATAGGTATATATATATATACAATATATTATAAATATGTATACTATATATATTTTTTGTTTGGACTATCAATTTTTGTTTACTGTTATACCAAAGTGACTTGAATAAAGCAATTTTTATCTTAAAATAATAAGTTTTCCAATTAAAAAAAGCATTTAGTGCTTTTTTACGCTTTTTAAATTTTTCATTACGCTTTTGCTTCAGAAAAAGTTGGCATCCCTGCTCACATCGGCTGAAACTCAGCCGCCGAACTTTATTTAGTGAGTCAAAATAATTTATTTCATGAAACCATCAAAATTAAGAGAGTGACTACTAAGTAGTACAATAGGGTCACAATTTTAAATGAAGTTCACTTTTGCGTAAAAATTTATAAAAAGTTTCTAAATGGATCTCGCTATCATTAATTGAAAAAAAAAACAAAAAATGTATTGGTTTGAAATTGAAAAATACGTTTTTGGTTTTTACGGAAATTATGATAGCTCTTGAGCGGCCGAACCAATTTTTATAAAGTCTACCTTGTTTTAAAGAGAACACAACATTCTCTTTCACAACAAAGACTCAAGCTATGTATACACGATTACCATATTTTACTATTTGTGCCCACTGTAACCATTTTTGTCATACTGTACCATATTTAACCATTTGTGTCCCATGTACCATAGCTAACACATTCTTTCCCACTGTTCCATAGTTAAAGCATTTTGCCCCACTGTAACATATTTAACCCATTTTATCCCACGTTACCATAATCAACTAATTGTGCCCCACTCTATCATAGTTAACCATTTTTGCCCCAATGTGTCATATCAAACCCTTTGTCTCACTGTATCATATTTAACAGATTTTGCCCCACTGTACCATATTTAACCCTTTTTGCTACACTGTACAATATTTAACACAGTTATTCCCTTCTGTACTGTATAGTAAACCATTTTTGTCACACTGTACCATATTTAACCCTTTTTGCCCCACTGTATCATAGTAAATATATTTTTATAGTTAAGTCTTTTTCCCACTGTACCATTTTTAACCCATTTTGTCACTTTACCATATACATATAACTAAATATTTTTACCCCACTGTACCATAGTTAATCCTTTTTGCACAACTGTGCCCCATTCAACTCCTTATCTCACTGTACAAAATGTTTACCCCACTGTACCATATTTAACAAATTTTTGTCGCACTGTACCGTATTTAAAATGTGTCTCCACGCTAGCATACTTAAACCTTCTTCCCCGACTGTAACATATTTAATCATATTTTCTCCACTCCACTATTTAACCGTTTTTGACCACAGTGCTCCTAAAACCTTATAAACTCTTCATATCTCATGTTTAAGTTCCAATTTTGCCAGATTGTTCCCTTTTTTCCCCATTCTCCATAATTAACCCGTCTTGTCCCACTGTGCCTCTTAAAGTTAAAATTACTAAAAATCACTTCCAATCTCTAGTTTATGTTCCAAAATTTACCTTGGAACCATTGATCATTTTTAAGCCACTGTAGGTACTATATTTTACACTTTTTGCCCCACTGTGCCCCGAAAAATACGAATAAAAAAAATTAATACCCCCGTTGTCATAAAGACATCCCTCGCTTCAATTTTCACCATTCTAATTTTAGGCTTTAAATTTGGCGGTGGTACCATATTTATACCTTTCTGTCCCTCTGTGCCCCTATTTTTTTCAAAAAATTGCTCCTTGTTCTAGTTTACGTCCCAAGAGTTTCTCTCACACCAAATTTCACGATTCTAGGTCTTGCCATTTTGATTTTGCTGTGGTACCACATTTTTCCGTTTTTACCCCACTGTGTACCTAAATGTTAGAATTTCGAAAAATCCTGTCAATTTCAGAGTCTACCTCATAAGGGCTACCCTCACACCAAATTTCACGATTCTAGCTCTTGCCATTTGAATTTGGCTGTTGTACTACATTTATCCCATTTTTCCCTTTTTACCCCACTGTGTGCGTAAATGTTCGAATTACGAAAAATCCTACAAATTTCTGAGTCTACCTCCTAAGGGCTACCCTCATACCAAATTTCACGATTCTAGCTCATTTCGTTTAGATTTGGCGGTGGTACTATATTTATCCCTTTTTGCCCCATTGTGCGGCTAATAGTACGAATTTCGAAAAATTCCGCTTTTGGTCGTCTACGTCCCAAGGACTACCCTCCCACCAAATTTCATGATTCTAACTTCAGCCGTTTGGCCTGGGCGATGATCAGTCAGCCAATCAGTCAACCAGTCACGCAACAATTTTGTATACATATGTATATAGATTTGTAAAATTTTTTCTGTGATGAATTCTTGTCAAAATAGAATACAAACTGTAAAGTCTCTGCTAAATTGCTTTAAAAAATGTGGTAATATGGCTTAAAAACCTTATTTTGGAGCGACCTCTATAGGGGAGCTATATCAAAACATTGAACGATATGGCCCATTGGCAATCCCAAACAACCTGCAATTGTAAGAAATATTTTTACCAAATTGATCAACCTAGCTCTATTATTACGGACTGTAGCGTGATTACAACAGATGGACGGACATGACTAAATCGTCTTAGAATTTTACGACGATTAAGAATATTTATACTTTATGGGGTCTCAGATCAATATTTAGGGGTGTTACAAAAGGAGTGACAAAATGTTTATAGCCCCCATTCTATGTTGGAGAGTATAAAAAAGGCTATTTTGCCCCGTGTACCATACGTAACGTAATTAACGGTCGGTCTCTTAAGAAAACTTTCCTATTGCAAAGCACTTCCAAACACTCTTATACAGCACCTTAGTGCGAGTGCAATGTTTCTAATCAATGAAGTTTAATACTCGTAACAAACGTCAGCTGCTCAGCGGTCACAGAGAGTACCTGAACAAATCTAAAAAGTATTTGACGGCCGGCAGTAAACGCGTAAAGTTATTGTATTCCAATTTTCCAAAGAAGGTCGGCAAATGGAATTTCGAATGAAAACAATTCAAGCGTAGAATAATAAAAATAATATAATAATCGATGTAATATACTCACTCGTAATAATAACAAAAAAAACCAAATAATTTTATAGTACGTGAGTTTTGGTGCAAATAACAATTTAATTAAGTTGCACGTAATACGTTGTTAATTGTTTCTAATTTAATCCAGAAACTTCAACAAGCAGTAGAGTGCAAAATGTTATTAAACAATAAAATTATGGCTAATCTACACAATAAACCTTCATCGGTGTGTTATAAAATTGTATTCGAGTTTTTGTTAATTTTGGGTAAAGTATTCGTATTTTATTGTTTTTGTTTATTTGATTGTGTCCAATTTAAAGCGATTTTATTTGTCACTATTTAAATGTTTTTGTGCGTGTTTTTGATTAACTAATAACGTTGTCTTATTTGTTGACAAATATGTTGATCATTCGCTCTCTTATATGTTTATTATCTATTTTATTTTCCCGAAGATAAACAAGTTACACGGCGAAAAAAATATCTGGTATAGTAAATTTCTCTTTAGAGAACCTCAAAATAAGAAAAAATAATGTGCATTTTTTCGGTAACTCGCTTGGTTATCGAGTTATAGGACGTTAAAGTTTGAAAAAATCGAAGGAAAACTTTTAGCTTGTTTCTCTACATATCTCGAACGAAAACCTAAGCGAAAGAAAATCAGTCACTCACTTTCGTCTGGAATTTGGTTTCTCTAAAGCTCTTTCGTCTGACTTTACGTCTACAACGTAAGTAATTTACAAATTTGAAAATAATATTAACAAGAAATCACCCAAAACATCGACCAAAACCGCTACACATGCTGAACTGGCGGTCGCATTGTGCATCTACGAATTGCAGAGCTGCTGCTGTGTTCACTTTTGTATGATAAAATGTATATGAGCATTTCCTGTGTTGCGGACGGCAGGAATTTCATTAGTTTTTTCCCCATAAATTCCTTGATATTGATCTTAGGAATATTATTATTTCCTTATATAGGGTGATACATTTCGAGGTTCCCTGCTTTTTTTAAAGAAAAAAACACAGAAAATTCAAATTGAATGAAAATTCAAATCAGATGGTTCATCCGTTTAGTCCAATTTTCGATGACTCCTTCGAGCATTTCGATTGGTAACTGGCGAATGACACGCGTGATGTTTTGCTCCAAAGCCTGAATCGAAGCGGGTTTGTCCGCATAAACTTTAGACTTTACATATCCCCACAGGAAAAAGTCTAACGGTGTGATATCACACGATCTTGGTGGCCAATCGTCCGGCCCAAAACGTGAAATTATCTGCTCACCGAAGTGTTCTCTCAATAAATCCATTGATTGATTCGATGTGTGGGAAGTGGCGCCGTCTTGTTGAAACCAAATGTCGCCGAGATCGCGATCTTCAATTTCCGGCATCAAATAGTCGGTTATCATGGCAAGATAACGGTCGCCATTGACGGTTGCGTTCTCACCGGCATCATTTTTGAAGAAAATCGATTTTTGCATAAAAATCGACTAAATGAACGGCGTGACGGACAGCACAAAAAACACGATTCTTGAGGTATACTGAGTGATTTAAAAATTTCAACAAAACTTCTCATTTCAATAATACCGAACTTTTTGCTTGCATCTACTAGATACAATGCTTCTTAAGTAAGCATTTACCATTTACTCTAAAAATGCAAAATTTTTGAGATATTAGGATTTTTGTTGAATTCCGGACGGCATGTTTCGGACAGCACAAAATTCTTATACATAGAAAAGGGGTTGTTAAATATGTCTTTTAATGTCAATATTATATAATATTTCTCCAATTTGTTTACGTAGAATGATCGACAAGGTCTAAAGCAATAATTTCATGCTAAGATTGTTAAATTTTTGATTTACATAATGCGTAAATGTGGCGCAGAAAATTTGAGTACATTGCTAAAGAAATGCTCAAGAAAGTGTTGCATTTTTTTAGCCAAGGGAAATATCCATGTACATTATTTACAAATGTAAAAATGAAATATATTTTACATATCATAAACGGTGATTTATGCCCCGTATGTTTATATTATTAAAACAGATAGATGATATGTCTAAATTGATTTGTTAAACATTCGCCTTAGTCCACTCATGCCCTCAACGTTTTATATACATACATACATACGCTTCACATTTTCAAGTACTCTCCAAATATTACATTTTATCTTACCATTGGTGCTCATCACATCACTGTTCTCCCACCACCCGAACAAAATCATATGTTTTGAATTGAAGACGGCAAAGCAGCACTCTCTTGCAGCACGTACACACTCGCGTGAATGAGAGAAATTGCATTCGAAGCGCCCGCCCTCCCCACAAACTTTCGGAGACATACGGCGTAACCGGTAACCACTAATAACAACAAACTAAACAAAACAATGACATGGCAGTGGACAATTTGCACAGTCAGTCCGTCTTTCTTTCATTCGTTGCGGAGATTTTAAGTTCACAATGGAATTGTTGTCTAATAATTGAAAACAAAAAATAAAAAACATACATATTTGCAAATAAATCAGAAATAATAGCCGCATTTCTCAAGTGCAAATCAAGTGAAACATTTTGTTATTCAATTACAACGAGAGAAATGTAAAACAAATATTGTACGTACACTCAAAATTAATATGTTAGTATCGGCAGAAGAAAACTCTGGAAATTCTCGACTAATACGTTGGAGCAAAACATATACATACATACATAGCCCTCTCGAATCGTTCATTAACAAAAACTAATTTTCTGGTAAGTGCGATAAAGCATCCAATTTTTCTCAGTCGAATTCAAAATATTTCTCTTTTATTGTATTCTTTAACAACAGTACCGCACATATGCATATATATACATACATATATACTCCTACAACAAACATAAGGCTAATAATTGAACAAAAACTACCATCTAATTTGTTTTTCGTTTCTCTTTCCAGTTCTATTGCAATCCCTCAATGCTGCCTCAGTAAATTTGCCCATATTTGTCAATAATACTGAGAAATTGAATGTCAATACCTCGCGCTATAAATACACTGTCGATCCATTGCCCATTAGTCTGATGACCCCGGTGCAACCGAAAAGTCAAGGCGGCAACGGTAAAGGTGATGCGGAAATAGCAAACAACAGTATGTCGTCCTCAGGTGTTAGTGCTACAAACAATCTTACGGCCCTGACATGGGCCCATGCAGTCAATAGCCAACAGGAATTAACGGATGCACTTAACAGTAAGTAATGGGAATAGAATAAAATGTGAAAGAGATGACAAAAGGGAGCAGTGTAAACACTTGTTAGTAACTAAGAACTCTGAGCAATTTGAGTTTTGATTAAATTAAAATTTAAAATTTTCCACTTATGTAAATATGTATATTCGAATCGATTCGTTTGTGTACAAAATAAATTGGAACTTCCTCACAGACATTACCCAGCAAACTGTGTACAATGGGGCGTATGCTTTATTTATATCGCCATCTAAATTATACGCCATATGATACATTACATCGCAAACGATGTGTAATAGGGCGTATACGGGATTTATATCGGAATATTATTATATATCGTCGGCTCAATGCTATTTTGTTCCATACGCCATTTTGTATGATCGGAGAAAAACGCAATTTATTGTTTGAGTAAAAACAGGACTGAAAAGTCATAGGGTTCCCAACAGTGTTTGTATGATTCTCATGCATTTCTATGCCATTACATCCAAAAATAAGCAAGTTATAACAATTTTTGTACTTGGCATTTTGGTCCATATCCACTTTTATTTTAATATTTTTCGTATTTGTATTACATGGACCACAGAAAGGGTCGGTATGGAAGGACACTAATTTACATATTGTGATCGAAAGAACGTAAAATACTGAGTGAAAAATATAGGGCGATAGAAAAATTGAGACATAGAACAAAAATATCGAAATTATTTCCCGTTATTCAGAGTAAAACAAATTTACCCTACCAATATCTCGAAAACTAGATTCGGAAAGAGCATGCTTGGAACCCATATTATCAACTCCTAACTCAAAAAACACAAAAATGGCGTATGGACCAAAATAGCATTAAGCCGACGATATGTATGTATGTATAATATACGTCACCTAGTATACAATATTCCACAATTCTGTGGGTTTCTATCTAAAAAAATTAAAATGTTTAGGAGAAGGAAAGTTTTTTGTTCTGCAATTCTCTTTTAAAGTTGCATTTGCGTTCAGACAACGTCTTCTGTTTCGACAATTTTTTCATCGTTCATTAAATTTCATTAAAATTTATGTCGCAAAAATGTACATACGTATGTATGTATGTATGTTGAACCGAGCACAAAACTACGAATAATTAATAAAAATGAATGTGGAAATGTCAAAAAAATCACCACTTTACAGCGAAATAAAACGCATTGCAAAAACATGGAAGTACGGATAACCCTCCCACAAACACTGCAATTCTGCGGGGAAAAATTGCAAGTGTGAATATGGGCTATCAGTGCATGTGCAAGTTCATCTTCTTTTTGTAAAAAAGGAACATCGCTCCAAAGACAATGGTAGAAGAAGACATTCCTTCAGGCCGAAATGTCAAAATCCGTCAGTTACGAACGAATAGGAATGAATTGTAACACGCGAAAGAACTGTTTTACGCGAACGTAGCTTGAACTTTTTTTGCACTTATCGGTTAATATTAATTTTTTAATTGTGACACTTACAAAAAATTCGGGAAAAACGTTCTGAAAATCCGCGAAAAACCTTACTCGTTGAAATCAATTTCCTATTCGTTCTTAACTGAAAATTACTCGCTACAGGAAGGAATGTCTTCTTAAATTATATTGTTTTTGCATCGCCCAACATTACTACCTCATTTTTCATATTCTCTCTTCCTTTCTTTGTAAAAAAGGCAACATCGATATGATCGAAGCCGATATTGTTATGGGAAAAATAAACAGCACTGGTCCCGATATGCCAGTAATGGCTCATCCACCGGCAAATAGTTCGGATTTATCGTTGGATTCATTTCTTCAGCAGATAAAGGTTTACAATGATAATCATACTCAGGAAATGAAAGGAGTCAAGCTAGACTTTAAATCTATCGAAGTATTCGAAGGAGCTCTAGATACACTGCAAGAGAAAATTCCACAGGTGAAATTTTATTCGTAGCATTGTTTCGAAATAAAATTAATTTCCAAATTAATATTTGTTTTGCAGATGACTTATCCCATTTGGTTAAACGCCGACATTATCAGTGGTCCAGTAGATCAAAATAATAGTATACCTGTTGATCCGGAACGTTTCTTTGTCGGTTCTTCGCAGTTTCCAAAAGCTGTGCTCTCCATTGGCTGGACAACGAGATGGTCTTCTGATTATAATAATGGCTCATATACACCGGCGCAGATAGAGGCAATGGTAGATGCTATTAAAAATAATAATGTTACAGAAACAGGCCAACCTATTACTTTCCCGGTGCGAGCGGGCATTGCTGCGAATAGTCAAAATGAATTGCATGATTTAGTGAAAGCTGTTAATGATACCAACGACAGCACTTTGACCATTTGGTCATCTCAAAATGATTATGTGGATGTTGCTAAGCTGAGACAATTGATATTTTCGTTTGGTTTTGATCGTGTTTATTTGGATGTTCCCGAAGAACTGTCTAGTCAATTGGATTTAGGGCGACCGAACGATGGGACGGAGGCTGATGGTGGAAATGATGGCGCCGCTAGTAATACCACAATGACTTCTCTGATGAGTTTCAGTTTAATGAGTGCTGGTATTTATTTGATTAGTTTGTATTTAGAAAAACTGCGCATTTGAGTTTTTTTAAACACAGGACTAAACAAAATATTGTATTTATAATGACTTGACATTTATTATTGACGATACAAGTTGTTGGTGCACCGAGTTTATTAAACAACTAAACAAATTATTAAACTAATAAAACATGGAAGCAAATTGCATTCACAAATTGGGGAAAATCGTTTTTTAATTGAAGCAAAATTATTAGTCACGTCATCATTAACTCGATGTAGATATTTTTTAATATTTTGTCATGTCGAATTAATGGAAGTTTTAATTTTCCGAATAACTTTAAGTGCAAGAATATCCTCAATATCCCAAAAAAATTTAATTTTTTATCTACATATACTCGTATACATATTCTAGACATGTATGGCAATTGGTGAATTCTGAATATCAAATGACAATTGCAGAATTCTTATTGATATATTCTAAATTTCAAAGATAGAAATAGAATACGTAATTACAAAAAGTTATTTCCATCAAAAACTATACAGTAATAAGATAAGTCATCCCCGATCGAGTGTCAAGTACGAACGAATAGGTTGATAAAATCAAATTAATTAATATGAATCGTTCGTACTAAACTAACGAATGAATTAAGAACGGTAGTAAGTTCTGCCTGCATTTAATTCTATTACCGGAAAAATTATGGAACGAACCTTTGTGTTTAAGTTAATTTTAAAACAACGAAGACTGAAATTTTTGTAGCCAAATTCTTAAGGCGTTAAATTGTTTAGTCAAAATCCTCATCTTAATCATCTGAATGAAGAGCGGCCTCTACACTGGGACTACAACAAAATATAAACTGATTTGTATAAATTTTATCGTGATGAATTCTTGCCAAAATATAATACAAACTGCAAAGTTTCAGATAAATTGCTTAGAAAATTTGATATTTATGGCTTAAATAAGCGTATTTAGGAGCGACCTCTATAGGGTGACTATAACAAAATATGAACCGATTTGTAAAATTCTTCTGTGATGAATTCTTGTCCAAATAGAATACAAACTGCAAGCTTCAGCTAAATCCCTTTAAAAATGTGGTACGTATTTATGGCTCAAAACCGATTTGAAAGCGACCTCTATTGGGGAGCTACATATATCAAAAGCAATGTGGCCCATTTGCAATCCCAAATGACCTGCAACTATAAGAAGTATTTTTAACAAATTTGATCAACCTAGCTCTATTATTACGAACAGTAGCGTGATTTCAACAGACAGACGGACGACATCGTCTTAGAATTTAACAACGATCAAATTTCAAGGTGTTGCAAACGTAATGACAAAGTTAGTATATTATAATTAAATATGCAAATGAAATGTATACATAGCATACATAATTGAGACAGTCAATTTTTCAGATTTTAAAATAGGCTTTTCTGGACATGTTTATATAGAAACATAAAGTCAAGGTATAGGAACAAACGTAAAAAAGTTGCGCTCAAAAGTATTTTTTTTCGTATTTTGTTAATTTCATGGTAATATGTTTTCACTATGTTTCCCACCATTCTTACCACAAATGTCTATAAATATAACATTAAATTGAAGAGTGGTGTGTATTTTTAGAAAAAAGGTAAAAACAAGCTTTCTTGTTTATCAAGTAGATTTTTTGTAATTTGTTCCGTTTGTCCGGGACGAAAAACATTAAAAAGTTGTTGCTGGCGGAACAAAATAGACATCGGACCAGGGCTAAAATACAAAAATTAAAAAAATATATTTATACTTTAAATTTTCATAATTTTCATTTTGGTATGATTTGACCATTTTGTGTGGGTAGTACTACAGGAAGTAATAACTTCCATATTTCCAGAGCCTTCCACCTATATTGTCCATTACTGTAGTAGATCATGACCTCTCATGTATTGGCTTCCATAACATATTCAATTTTTAAATCATACTTAAAAAAAATATAGAACTGGTTCTGTTTTATATTATAAAATATTTGAAAAGTTATTGAACCGGAAACTGGAATGAACTTTTTACGTTAAAATGTATTTTTAACATTTTAAAACTTTTTATGAATAACTAGATTTTTATTTTCATGTTTACTTATTGTATTCTATTATTACTTTGGTCTGAAAGATTAAGCGATTTATTTCCATAAATATATAATTTTAAATGTCTTTAATAAATTAAATTTATATTAAATTGAATTTGATTATATTTTTGACAACCGCATTTTAAAGTTTAGAGAACATGGGGAAACTTTTCGTTTTTGTAACTGTTCCATTATGAATGTACATGAATTCAGCAGGACAAAATCAAAGTTGAAAAAGAAGATAAGTCAAATTTGGATAAGGTGCGTTGGTGACGAATCGTATGCCAAAAGGTATATGTGGGGACGACAAAGACAGAACTATATTATCATCACATAAATCGGACCAAAACGCTATGGAAAAACCATTAGAACGGAACCCGGCTTTGGCAGCTTCACACACTGGACACAAACCTAATTATAAATTGATAGAAGAGAAAACCCCATACAGACGATACACACTGAGATGCTCTTCATAACAAATATCCCAGCAGAGAAGAGACTAAACTACAAGACAGACACAGATAAATGCTCTCAGATGTATGTATATATGTAAACAAGGAAGCGAGTTGAACTGTTTAAAAGCGAAATTTAAAATGTTTTTGTTAAAAATGAAAATTGTCAAATATGGGAGCATCTTTGTATATCTACATATGGGCCAACTGAAACACTTTTACAAGTGAACGGAATTGGTCAAAATAATTCGGTTATATTTGTGACTTTTATAGATCATTACAGATATGAAAGTTAAATTCAGAGCGTTGTCGAATGCGAGCTATTTCAAAATATGGTTTAATGTTGGTAATTTTTGAACAATATGTGAAATTAAAATCAAACTCCCAACGTTCCGTGCAATCGGAGGAAGTTTGTGGATCCTATAACGTCAAGAAGTAAAGTCGGAAGGGTACTTCGTATGGGGGCTATATCAACTGTTTTTTCATCTACATAGGTGTTTTAGAACTTGCTAGCTTCAATTCTGAAAATTGAAATTAAGAATGACGGTTCCATATACGGTTGCATTGCCACACTGGCAGATTATGTATCCAATCTTTTATAGACTTTTGGTCGCCCACTCTCTGACTTACTACTTTATTTAAGTCTATGAAATACAAAATTCAACATGACTGCATTTTTTACTCCCATCTTTTCTGATACCTGTTTCTAACTTTTCGTTTATTCTACCCACCAGCGGCACAATACCCAATTTAATTTTTTCCACATCTTAATTTTGATTGAATTTGCAGTTTATTTAAGATATAATCAGTACCACTTTTATTTCCATTGGAAAAAAGTCAGAGATTTTCCACTACTTAAAATAAAATGTTCCATGCTTAAACTTCGAAATGAAAAAAATTTACTGCTTACTGTTTAGTCAAACGAAAAAAATAATTGACATATGAAATTAGAGATCCGTTATTTATTTAAACAAAAACACGCAAACTTGAGTTTTGAGAAACATCGTAAGGGAAACCCATTTTCCGTGTTCCCAGCCAACCATGCAATGGCAGGAAATTTGAAGGTAATGTGTATCTCGAAACATTACCAAGACAAAGAAAATCTTTACTTTTTGGGATACCACCTTGAAATATTTCGAGGTGTTATAAACGGATTGAGACCTCGTGCAATGGTGGAGTATATAAACATGGATTATAAAAATAAAATGATTATATACATAAACATATGTATTTTCTATAAAGAATATACATACATATCGTCATCAGAAATAAGAAAGGGCCTATCATCATATTTGAAAATTTTTCAGGAGAACCAAAAACTGTATAAAATGAAAAATGTTGTCGTTGGAAAAACGTGTTTTTCAGGATAATATCTAAACATAATGATACATATATAAATTCCCACAAACATGATTTATAACTTGTTTTTGAAAATTGCTTGAAGTAGGAATTTTCAACTATGAAAAAAGAAATAATTTGTTGTTAGGCCCTTTTGAATTTCGTTAATAAATTAGCCAATTTTGATAGTAGATCACTAAAAATTTCTCAGGATTTGTATTTTGATGCAGTGTACCGAAATCCATCAAAAACTGAATTTCTATTTTTCTTGTTGTAACGCCCGTCTTCGTTTCATCAGAAACAGACGATATATTTATTGTCATCAGAAACGAAAAAGGGCGAACAAAAAGAAAAATGGAAATTCAGTTTTTGATTTAACTATAAAAAATGGCGTTATTATTAATGAAATTCAAAAAGATCTAACAACAAAATTATTTATTTTTCGTAGTTAAAAATTCTTATTTCACGCAATTTTCAATAACGATTATGTTTGTGTTAATTTATTTATGCATTATTTTGTTTAGGTATTATCCTGAAAACCCCGTTTTTCAAACGATAACATTTTTCATTTTATTTAGTTGTTTGCTTCTCCTGTAAAATTTTCAAATATGTTGATAGGCGCGTTTCTGATGACGATATATATTGTGTTCTAGATTAATAGGTATTTCTAGAACTCATTTGGAGTGATTGGATAATGTTTATTTGTTTGACTTACTTATTTTTATTCAAATCAATTGATAATGGAAACAATACAGGTGGAATTAAAATAAAGCATATTATTAATAAGACTAAAATAAAAATATATATGTATGTAAAAAAATTTACAGATCAATATAATGGAAAAGCGATAAAAATACAATTTAAAATACACTCGTTGCGGATGACTTTAGATACGCGTCTTTTTTTAAGCACTTTTTATGGCGAAGACAATTTTCGATTGTGTTCTGTAATTCACAGTCGAATGATAAATAATATTATAGAGTTCAAAATTTTGAGACCAAATTGTGGTCAACAGTTTCAGGATTGTCGACAATCTTGAAACTCCGAATATGTGGGAGTTGAAAAAATCAATGATACAAATACCTATGAAGAGAGCAGTACATTTATCGTTTCAATTATTGTAAAGTTAAAGAATAAGAAATTAAACGCAAAGGCGGATGATCCAAATCAACATCACGGAATTCATCGGTGAATGTAAGTATATAGAAACTAAAGATGGTAGCTATAACCCATTCAGAAATTGAGCTGATAACATGGAAATACCAACCGCCATCCGAGGGATACCTAAGATTTCAAAAACACTTCATCAAATGCACAAGCCATCCCAACTCAATATACATACCATTTTCTAGGATTTGATCCTTTGAATAAAATATGTGACATAATTCCTGTTACGGCCAACATTATGAACAAAATAGTGCAGCAAACTGACATTCCTAATCGCAGGTGAGCATTGCGTTTTGTACCGGCTATAGGATACACCATATACGAAACCAGTGCCTGCATCCAAAAGTAAAGTGTCCCAAAGCCGAAACAACAGAAGGCCCCAATAAGGTGCACCACACGTACATTGGTCTCCTGAAAATTGCCCACAATGCTAATGCCCAAGCATGAAGCCAATCCGAACCATACTGCCAAACGGTTGTAACGCAACAAATTACTGCCCAGATCGGAATGATGCTCAAATAGCTGTAATATTTGGCGGTAACGTATATATATCGTGATACCCACTGGCGACGGCGTGTAAAAACCAAGATTAGTCAATTAGATTACAATGACTCACTTCCATTGCTTAGGAATTGGGGAATAACACCGATAACCCATTACTCTCTATACTCACACAAAACACTCCCGATATTGATCATCTGGCCAAATACGCAGCTCTCGGGTGAGTATGTGGCGGCATCAGATATATATGGTATTGTTGGAACGACATGACCTTGTAAAACCGCAGCTATATAGCTACAGAAATTCGTTTACCGGTTTCCAAAAATCAGTGAAAAAAGGAAAAAAACAGACGTTAAATAAGAACAAAGGCGTGTTTGTCGTATTTGCGTATTTTGCATATACAAGCAAATTAATTTGCACAAAACAATCAAAAATAAAACTACTCGCATAACTTACGTCCCCAAGAAAGTAACTTGAAAAATAAGGAAAACTGCAACTGGTATCAGATAGACTTTAGACATGGTTTGTCCCTCCTCCTTCGATACGACGGATGTCGACGATGTAATTTTATAATTTGATAAAAACCTTCGATGGATGCCGCACAATATACTCTCGCTTGACTTACAACAAATACGTCTATTTTGGATTTTTGCAAAGAGATGAGATTGTTTACGTTTTATTTTAATTCTCTTGACTTTTGAGAGAGAATGGTGTTGCCTGATTAGATGCAGTCGTGTGCGTTTTAAACGTATACACATAAGGCTGAATTAGGCAAACGTAACTTAACGTCGCCGTAGCGTAACATTTCAGCTGATACAATAGGCATGTTTTCGTTACAAGCTAGCACTTTTAGTTTAGCACTTTGCAACGAAAACAACTGACTTCCACTAACTGGCACATAAGCAATAAGTGGCGGATTTTCACTATCTGGTAGCAATGGTGTCATGAGTTGCGAAGAAAGAACAGTGCGAAACAGACAAAAAATTCGTGAAAAGTATTTATAAAACATATATTAACTATTCTATGTTCAATTGTTTACACTCTTTTGCAAATATTAAAATAATTTCCAATTTTTGTTCTTCTTCTTCCCGTTAATTCACAATAATTGATAAAATCTCTCCAAAAATGGGATGCCATATTGCTAAATATAGGGTGCCCAATCTGGCAACATCATACTCGATTAAGACATGAACACAAGCACCAAACTTCATCGGGAACTAATAGTGCTTAAAAGTGCTTAGCTCCCCATACAAATTAAGCACTTATGGTGTAACGAAAACACGCCTAATTTGTCAATCGGAATCAATGTTAACCAAACGTTTAAGGAGGGGAAGAACCTGATAAAATTTTCTATTCCAAACGTCTGATTAAACAGTAGGTTATGATACCAATAAAGTCAGCAAAACCATGTAATACTTGCGTATTTCAATGAAAAATAAAATAAATAAAATAGGATAAACTAATACAAACATAATTTGTTGTGATATATGAGTCATACGGAAAACGTTTCGGGTATGCTATAGTTATGTTACGGATTCGTTTGCCTAACCCATCCTATCCAGTGTTACCGTTGTGCGACTAAAGGGGCAGTTTTGCCCCTTTTTTCAGCCATGATACTTTTGCGCCCCTTTTCTTTTGGGATACTAAATGTGCCACTTTTCACATTTTTGGTGCCACTTTTATACACTTCTGCCACTTTTGTAAAAAAATATATTTTTGCACTATTTAAACAGCATTTTACGTACTAAAGTACGTAAATAACGTATGAAGACAATAAATTGCCAAAAAGTAATGACAAAAAAAATATATATAAAATATATGATATTTCATATATTTACTTAGATAGTATACATCACAAAATGTTTTGTGTAGCTTTTTTAAATTTGTTTAAGAGTAAAACCAGGTACTATTATCGGAATATATTGCATAACCCGATCACCTCCATTCCGATATAGGGACATATCACAGAAAATTCTATATATCAGGTCCACATGAAAATTGCAGCAATTCAGCAATAAAAATAATTTAGCGCTTTGGATTTCATTATAATAAGCTCTGTGACAAGGCCCATAATATGTAATGTCATGCACACATATGGTTTTTTTTTATAAATTTCTTTACAAATTTGTAGAAAATGTGTACAAGTTTTGATTTTATTGTATTTTGCCTTATATAAGAACCTTAAGAAGCATGCCACTTTATTTTATGAACGTGTGCCCCGTTTTTCGGAAAAATCCCCTTTTTGTGCCCCTTTCTGAAATTTTCCAACGGTAACACTGATCCTATCGACTTCTATTTGACGTCTCTCATAGAGTTGATGTATGTGCTAATTTACATGGGGTAATTTTTTTCAAGCAAGTGTCAAAATTTGTTGGAGAGAAGTAGTCAGAAATAGCTGTCTCTCCTACAAACTTTGACACTTGCTTGGAAAATTGTGCCCAGTGTGGATCAGGGCTGAAAACAATAAGTTACAGCCTGTTTCTTTATGTCAAACGAACGAAAGCGATGCGAACGAAAAACAGCTGATTTTAGACATACTAACTGGCATCAGCAAGTATGTAATTCTATTTCGAGAGTATCTCTTAAAAACCAAAGCGTACGACGTCTGTCAAAACCAAATGTGATTGTTTTCCGTGCACACAACAACACTTTGGCAGATTTCGGGCGATTTCACTGATATTTAAGGTTGTCTCTTAAATACCAGTAAATTCGTCCGACGCCCGTCAAACCCGATTTCAAATGTATTTAAATGTACTACAGCTACTCCAAAAATACGATTTTCAATTTCAAATGTACTACATCTACCCCCAAATACGTATTTGGGCAGCTTTTAAATTTTAATTTTAAAAAGAAGTATAGTGACATGTATTGTGGGTGGTTGTAATGGTTGGATAGTCAGATCTGTTTCGGGAACCACCAAACTCCCATTGTCAATATCCTTATTACAACGATTACTTCAGTCGTTCATTAGAATATATACGCATAGCTCAAGTAACATTAAAAAAGAACTGTTTGCTAAAAGCGCATATGTAAGACAATCAGTGGAATTTGGTACATATAATAGGCATGTTTTCGTTACAAGCTAGCAATTTTAGTCTAGCACTTTGCAACGAAAACCACTGACGTCCACTAACTGGCACATAAGCAATAAGTGGTGGATTTTCACTATCTGGTAGCAATGGTGTCATGAGTTGCGAAGAAAGAACGGTGCGAAACAGACAAAAAATTCGCGAAATGTATTAATAAAACATATATTTACTATTCTATTGTCAATTGTTTACTCTCTTTTTGCAAATATTAAAATAATTTCCCATTTTTGTTCTTCTTCTTCCCGTTAATTCACAATAATTGATAACATCTCTCCAAAAATGGGATGCCATATTGCTAAATATAGGGTGCCCAATCTGGCAACATCATACTCGATTAAGACAGGAACACAAGCATCAAACTTCATCGGGAACTAATAGTGCTTAGCTCCCCATACAAATTAAGCACTTATGGTGTAACGAAAACACGCCTAATGTAAATACATAAAAGTAATAATAAACCAAAATTCGTACAAGAATAGGAAACGATTTAGTTATTTATAACACTAGCACAATGTTCTCCAACAATCTTTTCTTTCTAATTAGTATGTTGTAACTAAAACAACCGTTCTTGTTGAAGAATATTATTAGAGTAATTTATTTCTTAGTGTTAAGCTGAGTTTAGACGATTGCTAGATCGGCAAACATTATCAACCCTGTTAAAGTGATGCAAATATACGGGCAATGTCAGATTGTTAGGCAAAGGTGAATTGACAGTTCAGACGATTGCAAGAAAACATTACAATTTCATATATATACAATATATTTTGTAAATATTTATATGCAGGATTGCCATTAAAAATACATTATAGACAGTGTTGCAAATAAAATGATTTTCTGGCAATGGCGCCGTTGTCACATGCATAAACTTCGCACATATAACAATCAGCAAATTATCTCGCAATGACTTTTCTGCTAACGTTGCACAACAAAAATTGTATGTTCACACGGTTGTAAATTCACAGGGTTGCATTTTTCCGCCATTTTTCTGGCAATGTTGTCCCATCTGCAAATCGTCTGTACTTACCTTTAGTGGTGATATTCACCTATTAGTGATGAATATGAATAATCTATATGCAGGTAATCGATATCGAATATATAATAAGAATAATCGACGAATAAATACAATGATACTAGGCATGTTTTCGTTACAAGCTAGCAATTTTAGTTTAGCACTTTGCAACGAAAACAACTGACGTCCACTAACTGGCACGTAAGCAATAAGTGGCAGATTTTCACTATCTGGTAGCAATGGTGTCATGAATTGTGAAGAAAAAACAGTGCGAAACAGACAAAAAATTCGTGAAAAGTATTAATAAAACATATATTTACTATTCTATTGTCAATTGTTTACACGCTTTTTGCAAATATTAAAATAATTTCCAATTTTTGTTCTTCTTCTTCCCGTTAATTCACAATAATTTATAAATATCTCTCCAAAAATGGGATGCCATATTGCTAAATATAGGGTGCCCAATCTGGCAACATCATACTCGATTAAGACAGGAACACAAGCACCAAACTTCACTTATGGTGTAACGAAAACACGCCTATTATGACATTTCTCCCCCCCCCCCTTAATTTAATCAAATTCATGGTAGGAATCTGCTAAACGTTGAGGTACTTTGCGTTGCCTTGTTGATCGGCGTAGCTCGTCAGGAGTTGACGTGGTATTTCCTGTTTTCGGAGTTTCGTCGGGAACATGAACATTTTTATCAGTTGGATTTGAGTCTGCTTGGTTGGCTGAGTGTATTTGATTTCCAGGAACATTCGGAATGGTTGGTTGCAATCGAGTTTGTTGGATCAATGGTAAAGGTAAACTTCCAGCTGATGTGTTGTTTGTTATAGTTGGTACCGGTCTTGAATATTCCACGTTCGTATTCACGCATTCATTTACCGCTGATTTTCGTATTTGATCTACATGTCTTCGCCAAATACAACCGTCGTCTAATCTGACATCATAATGAAGTTCGCCCCATTTTTCTCTACATTTCCATATCGCCACTTCACCTTTGATAAGTAGTCTCGCATTGCAACTCTCTCTCCCTCAAAAAATTTCTTTGATGGGACAGCGCTAGGGTGATCAAAAACCGGTTATTTTGAAAATACGGTTTTCGGTTTCTTCGAAAATTAAGTTAACTCTAAAACCGGTTTTCGGTTTAACCGAAAATAAAAAACCGGTGAACCGGTTGTTTTCGGTTTTTTCTTTTTTAATAAAAATGCATGAATAATGCTCAAAATTTTGTTAGATGACGTAAAATAAGCGTAATGCAAATTCAGTACGCAACCATATATCAATTAAATTAAGATTTATTTGAAAATTGTATTTTAAACACTTTATATTTTTACGAGTATTTTTTTTTTCCTTTTATTATTTCAATAGATTGACAAGTTAATTGTTTCGATTTCATTTATGATATAATAGGCATGTTTTCGTTACAAGCTAGCACTTTTAGTTTAGCACTTTGCAACGAAAACAACTGACTTCCACTAACTGGCACATAAGCAATAAGTGGCGGATTTTCACTATCTGGTAGCAATGGTGTCATGAGTTGCGAAGAAAGAACAGTGCGAAACAGACAAAAAAATTCGTGAAAAGTATTTATAAAACATATATTTACTATTCTATGTGCAATTGTTTACACTCTTTTTGCAAATATTAAAATAATTTCCCATTTTTGTTCTTCTTCTTCCCGTTAATTCACAGTAATTGATAACAATCTCTCAAAAAAATGGGATGCCATATTGCTAAATATAGGGTGCCCAATCTGGCAACATCATACTCGATTAAGACAGGTACACAAGCACCAAACTTCATCGGGAACTAATAGTGTTTAAAAGTACTTAGCTCCCCATACAAATTAAGCACTTATGGTGTAACGAAAACACGCCTAATATCGTGTTAAGTTGAAAAGTGGGGATATGAAGCAAAGATGGTGCTGGATATCTCTTTACATATATGAGATATAGAAAAACAGATTGCAGATTTAGAAAGAGGACACATCAATCATATATAATCGACTCCTAACTAATTTTTTTTCAAAAATGGTCTTTGGGTCGCTCTAATAATCGAGCGACGATATGTATTTTCGTTTTCGCTGGCTAATCGTTCACACTGATTTCCATGTCAGATTGAAACAACTGATTCTTTATGCTACGGTTACGTTTACCTAAACCAGCCTTAAGATATAAGGCCGGGTTAGGCAAACTTAACCTAATTTAACTTTAGCGCCGTCGTAACGTTGCTCGCTGGAGCAATTACCCAAAACATAAAAAACCGTATCACTCAGGCATTCACCACAAATATAGCAACAAATTGATTTTATTTTATATTTATTTCAAAAGTTTCGCATAAATTTATTCTTTTTTCATTATTTTTCTAATTTTATTTGCAAATGCACGTAAACGTACCGTCCAAATCAAATTTTAACAGATTCAGCCGTCCGTTTTCGTTGGCTAATCGTTTACACTGATTTCCATATGTCAGATTGAATCAGCTGATTCGTTACGCTACGGGGGCGTTACGGTTACGTTTGCCTATCCCAGCCTATACCCTTCGAACGTTTGTCATCGATTGAAAAGCTACATTTGTTTGGCGGTGGGTGATGCGGTGATACGGTAATACAATGTAATTTAATAATTTTTTTAAAATAAAAAGATTTTCATACAATAAGTGGCCTTTGAGTGTATGTTAAGAAGCCGGTGGCATTTTTGTTATTAGATAAAATAATTCTTAAATGTCAAGAGCAGTGAGTTGAAAATTACCTAAAGCAAAGTTAGATAAAAACGTCGTTTGACATACATAAATACGTTGTTGCAACTGAGTTTTTTAGTTTTTGTTTTATATTTCTACAATTTTATTTTCAATGTCAAAAACCCCCAAAGAAGAAGACCCCAACCAAACCAACAGCCCATTCACAAACAAAATCTTAAACCTAAATTATCTGTGTGCATACAAACGAGCGAACGAGCGGGTAAGTAAGAGAGAGGATGCAAGATGCGAACCGAACGATTGCGTGGGACAATCAATGTGTGCAAAAAGTAGATGATAAATAAATAATTAATCGAATTAAGAACAATGATGTGGATTTACGCAGAAAAAAGAGAGAGTGCTTCTAAATAAAATATAATTCGGGCATCTGCGAGAGAGTCGGAATGGATGCCGGTAATTTCAATTTTCAGAGAAAGTGGTGTGGCATTGACAACAACGTGTTGTTGGGGCTCTCTCTCCCTCTCTCATTTCCTTCACCCGCATTAAGAGTGTTTTGTTTTTTTTTTGGTTGACCATTAGGACCAATAAGTTGGGATGTCACTCAGAACCCCGGTTGCCCCACTTCTTCAACGTTTCAGACATGTTGGTGGTAGGGGCAGTGGGTGGATGTCTAACACTGTATTGTTTGTGGGGTTTTGAATGAATTTCTTGTTATTGTCGTTTTTTGCTTCTGTGGGCAGTCACAAACACACTATTGGCAACCACTACAGAAGAATGACCTCTTATTTTTGTTATTCTAATTATTGAACTATTTAGATTGTTTAAAGTATTTAACAAATATGTGTCAATATGTAGCGCGTATGTACATACTTATATATAAGGGATTGTATTCGGTGGTCTTGTCAAGGTGGCGGTTATACACATGTACATGTGCACATTAATTAATGGTGGCACCACCATCCATTACCCATTGCCAATAGTCAGTACTATCGTAACATGTGCAGCATTTCTATGACTTTTATTGTTTAAAATTCCCAAACATGCCGTCAGTGCAACAACAATATGCAGATGTGGGTCTAGTGCAGATAAAAGAACTATTTTGGCGGTAACTTGCAAAGGCATTGATGGTAACGATGATCTTAGCAGGACCTCGACATTCATTGTTCTAGATGAGTAGGTACATTTGGAGGTACAATGTGTGGACGTAGAACGTACCTTATGTTGTAATATTGGAGAAAATCTAAAGGAGTTTTGCAAAGATTTTGATTTGATTGCTTTAATATAAAGGGTACCAAAACCTCAACTGTTGATGCAGATGTATGGGCTATTGTCAAACCATATGTATATCTCCAGAATCCTATGAAGCCCATAATTCTATCAATGTCGTGGAATGACAGAGATTCCAGATTTTGTATCGTGTAATCACCTACCTAGCGATGTCTTCGTCATAATAGAGAAGGACATTGTTCAATTGTCTCCAGCTCCTCTTCATCCTCACTAGAATCGACAGTAGTCGGCAGAATCAAGTTGACATCTTGTTGTTAATGATTTAAGATTACAGTGAGCAGTCAGTATGCCTACCATTAAGTGAATGTCCCTCTTTGTGAGGTTTAGAAGGTCTTTGGTCCTAGATTTTGATATGGCTGGCCAGAGAGATTTAGTGATTTTACAGTCAGATCTGCTCGACCATTTCTGGTTTGCCAGATCTTTGTAGAAACACTATGTTACTAAAGAATTCGCATATGGGGGGATATAGTGATGGCTCAATACTTGCAATGCCTTTGCAATGCCTACTGATATCACTGTAGTATAGCGGTCTCATTTATATTAGTACAGCAGCTTTTAAAGCAGCGTAAATTTCCGCTTGAAATATACATACTGCATTCGTCGACGAAGATGAAGCAATGCAACTCTATCCTGCTTAATTTTCTCGAAAGACATATCACTCATATGAGGCAATTGGTCGGGTCTACCGCTGTATAAATCCATTAAAGAACTTTAGATTTCATTCCCCATTTCCTCCCCGCTAGCTTCTGACATCCGTATAGTGCCGTAAAGGATTTTTAGTTTCTTTCATTGGTGTTCTAAATCTCGTTGAGCTTTGAGTCGAGTATTACATCAAGGAACTTCGCAGATCTTGATAATTGAAAGCAACATCCTCTTAGAGAAGGCGTTATAAAGTTATCTTCCAATTGGTCGTGAAAAGTACTAATTCCGTCTTCGTTGGATTTACTCCTAATCCACATTTGGGTGACCATTGTGATAGGATGTACATGGCCACCTTCATGATATCAGAGTCATCTACGTATGCGATTACTTTAACTCCAAATTTCGTTAGTGTTTTGAGAACTTCACTACCACTAGGAGACATATCACTCCGCCCTATGATAATCCTCTTTTTGCCAAAGCATTTCTTGTGTAGCCGCTAAGTTCCGAGGATATGTTTCTATGTGATAGTATAACTGACAGCCAATCGTCTTAAATCGTTCTTAAAGAACGTTGCAATGTTGTATATATAGTATACAACTTTTTGGAGAGCTGAATCAACTGATTTATCTTTCATATAAGCATATAGACATACTGATATACCACCAGATTTAAGATTTTCCTTTACTGTGTTCGTCTATGATTCTTTCAAGGATTTTCAATAAAAATAAACTTATTGGCCGGAAGTCTTCAGCCTTGATATGTTGAATTATTAAAACATTTAGATGATTACTACAGAAGTTATGGGTTATTTATCCTCACTTTAGTTTAGGAGGGTATATATAAATCATGTGGGCCAAAAAAGTAATACATCAAAAGAGTTATGGGGAACCGGTTAGGCATACCTGCTACGCCAACCATCCAGAGACGATTCATGACTTGAAACACGAAGTTAAAGTCGCCCTTGCAGCCATAGAGGGCCACACAATCGAAATTGGGTCGACACAGAATGGGCCAGCCGCGGCAGCCATATGAATGAAGTGGTGTCCCATCATTAACCGGAATGTTGGAGAATTTCAATAAAGACAAAATCGTTTACAAATATTTATCCGTCTATTTTATAACAATTTTAAGACGCAACTTTTTCGCTGCACACCCTTTGAGGGCTACTGCATGGTCAGCCGCGATAGCCATCATTAAACGGTATGTTGAGGCATTTCAATAAAAGCTAAATCATTGAAAAATATTTATTTTTCTCGTTTTAATCCAATTTAGATACATAAGTATTTTGTTACCGAAACAAATGTTGAACAATATTTATATATTTACTAGCCGTGCACAGCAACCGATGTCCTGCCCGTTATGTTTGGGATGGTCTGATTTTCTATTCTTTAATATTTCATTATAAAATGAAAAATATATTGGACATAAATCTACTAAAGTCTGGAAATGCGAATTTTGCCAATTCTGCAAATTTTAGCCCATTTGCTCTTATGGTTTCGGAGATCATGCGTTACAAACAAATCCATAAATGTTTTATGTATAGAGATTTATAATCGAAAACAAAAAAGATCAGTTTTTTATCAAGTTTTTACTTTGTGCCTATTGGTTGATCCAAGAACGATGAATGTTCTTTAGGACCGAGAAAATTGGTCGGAGCAAAAATGTCGACCAAAGCTTACCTTGTATTCAGATCCTGCATGTAATTCTAAAAAAATGCCAAAGAAATCATATATTTAAAATCAAATTTGAATCATTCGGGGGACAATTTTAATGTATAAGACTTTGGAATGCATAATCCATATCAGAGAACAGGATGACGAAGGCTTTCAACAAATTATTTTTCTTAAGTACCCGGCACTTCAGGCCACCAACCCCTTCAAATCGGCATAAAAAACAATGATTTATCAAGATTCCTAGAAATAGTGAAGATTTTTACGTGGTAGCCTTCTCCGATATGTCCTATTCTTCCCAAATCATGTTGCCATAAAATTGTTCTTTGTCTTTGAATGCCAGCAAACTTTCTTCTTTATGCAATTTTAAAGATCTGAACGAACACTGCGATCTTTAGCGAGATCGTTTGATATTTAGTTTTTCTGATTCTGATCTAGGAAGCCGGTGTAGGTTATCATACTCGTATAGTTCGCTCTGCCCGACTTTAGCCTTTCATTATTTGTTTTATGTTAATTTTGATCGATTCACACAAGCTTATTGTACATTATAGCAAACGTTCACTTTTTTACTACCGTCCGAATAAACCGAAACTGTTTACTCCCCTCCGTAGTGGGAATATTTTAAATTTCAGTTGATTGATTTCACAAAATTGTATGTGGTTATGAGCCCTTCAAAAGATAAATAAAATAAGATGTGAAAATTCGAATAGCAACAAAACACAGCAGAAGGGAGATCAGAGGAATTGTGCTTTTCACGCGCATAATATTGTTGATCATAGGATCGGGGATCGATTTGTGTATTGTATTGACGGATGTCGCTACGTAATTGATTTTTTTCTTGCTCACACTTTGATTCTATGCATAATAAGAAGGGACAACAACAAATGTGTCTGCTCGTCCGTCCGTCTGTGTCTGGCAATGCGTTCGCGCGCTCTTTACCAACAACCAATAGAACCAATAGATTCGAAAGGCAACCGACGGACAGACGGACGGACACAGAGTAAATACAATTACAACAACAGCATCCAAATCGAGATGATCAAGAAAGTGCAAAACAAATAGTAAAAATCTTGGGGCTGTGCCACATTTAAAATAGATTGATTCAGTTGCAGTTGCATTTTCTAACATTTAAGTTGTGTGACACAACGACGGTGAAAATCCATCGAAATATCGGAATCGAATCGAACATTTTTTTCCATAATTTCCTAAATTCTTAACGACCGATAACTTCGAAATAGCATTGCCGAAGAATTTAATCGAACGAACTTTGAAAAGAAAAGAAAATAATAACTCAACGTTATTTTCAAATTTTGAATTTTATAGAAACCCAAATTGAAAGTGAAGTAAAGAAAAACAACGAAATATGGCCCCTATAAGTGAAAAGAGGACGACGACGTCTCAAAAGCAACAACAACCAAGCGATGTTGTTGTTATCCAAACGACACCAGCCGCCGTGGTAACAGTGCTCAAGGAAGGCAGCAGTGCATTGAGTCATCATCATCATAACCATAATCACCATCATCAACACGCCAAAGAGAATGTCACTAAGGAACGGCGCAAGAACGGTGTGGTGGCGCCCAGTACAAATGCCAAGGGGCTAGAGATTTTAGATTTCCACGAATCGTGGTTGGAAGAAATGGAAGTGTACAAAGATATGATGCATGTTAAAAAGCATGTGCCCCATCAACTGCTTGGATCCCACAATCATGCACACACGCCTCAAGGCTGCCAAATAGAAATGGTTAATACTCATCATCATCACCAACACCAGCATCACCATTCGAGTGCCAATAAGATGTCGTCACATCCAACAACACCAACAGCAGCCTCTACCGCTACAAATCCAACAAAAGGACGGACATCTGTCGGTGGCATTAGTAACAACGTTGCAAATGGAACAACGAAAAAGCGAAATGTAAATGACAACAAAATCACGAGAGTGCGAGCGGCAAATGCTGATGCTATTGCAGATAAGGAAGGGAGATCGGATATGACCACCAATGGAAATCAGGTATGTCCACTGGGATTTTTCGATTTCTTATTTACGTTACAGTGTATTTTATAAACAGAAGTTGTGTTTGGTGTAATTTAACTATGTTTCGCTTCTTGGAGCCTCCACCTATTATGGTTTATAGTATGTCTCATTTTTTCTTCATTTGTGGATTAGAACTTCATCGACGGCGATTTCTAAATATTAAAGCAAAAGCATAAGGTTACCTCTTATACCACAATTTGATGGAACGTTTTAACGGATCTAATTTGAATTCGGGTGACGACATTCTTGTTAAATATAAAGTGCAATAATAACTTTTAAACATCTGCACTGTACTATAGTTTACCAAAATTCACATAAATGAAAAGATTTAACGCTTTTTATTTATTTCCATCCTACATTTGATTTAGGGTGTCTTCTAAATTCTATATATTCGTACATACTCCTATGTATACTGCCCTCCTAAGAAAGAAAGTCGTATCTCCATTTCAGTATTTTTGAGATATTTAGCTTTAATATTTTATAACTTTCGCGCCTTTTAATTTTATGTTTAGGTTAGGGACCTAAATTGGTCTACGTAAACTGGTAAATCCGGCTGTCACCCCGCCATACACCTAAACCTAAAGGCCCGAAAGTTATAAAATGTAAAAGCTACATATCATAAAACTACTGAAATGGAGATACGACTTTCTTTCTTAGGAGGGTAGTATACTTCGCTTCACCTGAACATCACCATTTCCCAAACTAGGAAAGCTGTAAGCACATAGTCCTCTTCAAAAGAAATCTTATTTAATTCTAAATCTATACAAATATTTCTCCAGACTTTTCTTATTGTTATTAGTAGTTTTTTCTGGATATTTTAGGGCGAAATCATTCATTCTTCTTTTTTAGTGCACATCCGTAATCCGGATATGAGCGATAGTTCAATACACATTTTTGACATTTAAGTTTGCACATTTTTATACATAAAATGTGTGTGTGTTTTTTTTCTTTTACTTATCATGTTTTAATATATATGTATCATTTTATATGAATGTAGACGCTCCCTGTTTCTGGCGGAATATCAGTGGATATTTTCGTCTTGAGTATTCGTCAGATATGACATTGCTCTTCCGTCTCTGATACGATTTTCTTCAATCATAATGATTCCTTGTAATAATTTGTACTTGTTGTTTCGCATTATGTCTCCCAAGTACGATGTTTTTCTTCTTTTGGTGGTTGCGATCAATTCTGTGTTAATGTTTATCCTTCTTAGTACTTCTTCGTTGGTAACTCGGTCGGTCCATGTTATCTTTAGTACTTTTCGCAATATCCACATTTCTAATGCTTCTAATTTCTGTTCTTCAGTGGCTTTTATTGTCCAAATTTCGGTCCCATATACATACGTAACAATTATGAACCATACGTAATAATTATGAATCGAGTTATTGTGAGTACTTTAATGTTTTTATGAAAAGTTTCTCGCCATTTCAATTGGCGGTTTTAATCTCTTTTGATACGTGCCATTCGTCAGTGATTAAGACTCCCAAGTGTTTGAAGTGTAAGTTTTTTCATCAGTTTGTGCAGACCAGATACACTATCAGTTAATAAAGTAGTATCATCTGTATGTCTGAAATTATTTATGATAATTCCATTTACTTTTATTTCTATACTTTCGCCTTCCATGGTTTCTTGGAATATTTTCTCGGAATACATGTTTAATAGTTAATAATGGAGATAATATGCAACCCTGTCTCACATCTTTAAATATAACAAGTAAAAGCGTTAAGTTCGGCCATGCCCAATCTTATATACCCTCCACCATGGATAGCATGTGACCTCACAAAATAACTCAAACCTAAAGAAAATAACACCGAAAGCACAAAAAAATATAGTAGATGAGGACAGTAGGAATCACAACAAGTTAGATGCTATATATGGGAGCTATATCTAAATATGGACCGATATGGCCCATTTGCAATCCCAAACAAGCTGCAACTATAAAAAGTATTTGTACCAAATTTGATCAACCTAGCTCTATTATTGCGGACTGTAGCGTGATTACCACATACGGACGGACGGACGGACATGGCTAAATCGTCTTAGAATTTTACGACGATTAAGAATATATATACTTTATGGGGTCTCCGATCAATATTTAGAGGTGTTACAAACGGAGTGACAATATGAATATACCCCCCATCCTATGGTGGAGGGTATAAAAATATCGTCAGTCTTGACCCATCGAAATCAATTCTTGCTGTATGGTTCCAATATACGTTTTTATGCATCGAAGCTCAATCCCATTAATAGGGTGTCCATTAACATGTCATGTTGGGCCGTGAGGAAGGCCTTTTCATAATCAAGAAATCACTATACTAAATATCGCTTTACCTGTACCCATATCTTCCTTGAATAAAAATTGAGATGCGCCCATGCATCATTCGCATTTTCGGTATATTAATTTTTTTCTTTCGATAAGATGATGGCATATATAACTTCATCTCTTGGTGTGTGTTCCCCGCTCAGTTCCGTATTTTCGCTGACTTCATAAGTTGATCATTAATTATTCGTGGATAGTATTGTTACATACTCTTTCCAGATGTTTTTTCTGCATGTCGAGTCAAAAATGGTATCATTCTTGTCGTTAAATAAAACTGAAGAATTTGGTTTTCTATGTATTCCAGCGCCTTCTTTAAATTTTTTATTTCCTACTATATATTTCCTCATATTTTCGAAAAAAATACATCATTCTTTGCTTTCATAGTTTTTATTAGTCGTTTTAGTGGAGGAGGGTATATATAATTTGCTACGGACAAAAGTGTATCACATCGAAGTAGTGACTTAAGACCCCAAGTATGTTTGGCGGAATTCTGTTTTAGGATATTTTATGTCATTTGAGCGATGCCCGTCCGTCTGTCTGGCTGGAGTGCACGATAATTCTCGAAAGGAGTAACGGATTGACTTCAAAATTGGTCTACGATACTATTTTTTCTTTCTCAATCTAATTTCGAAGGTGGGCCAAATTGGTCCTTCTAGTACCTGGTAGAGGGTTAACATTTCGTGAAATATTGATTGTGTAATAACTTATTTACTACCTATCCGAATGCTCTGTAATTTTACACCTAGTTATACATTATTTGTCGCTATCACCATAAGAAAAATAGGCTAAGTGAACCCGCCCAGTAATACCATATATAAGTAAATACTTGAACTTTGATACCACGCAAAATGGCCAAATCATACAAAGATTGAATAGCTCATAAAGTTATCACCAGTGTACATTAAACATACAATTCGATACAGTGCAATGTCTGCGAAAAATAGACGCCTGTTACCTCCCATATAAATTGACAGATTTTTCCGAACACAATATTCCCATAACTACTGCAGCAATCATCTGTTTTCATATTTTGTATTTTGGAAAACATTTCCAATGACTTTTTCTTACTTCTTATTAAATAGAAATCGCCTTTCCCATCCGAAAATTAAGAAATTACTATATCATTTTAACATGCCGCAATGGAGAAGAGCTATGCCTTAGCCTTTCTATATATACCCCACCACTCTATTTTCACCTTTATTTCACAACATAAATCAAATAAAAAAGGGCTCAGGGCCTTACCTATAAAAGGCCTATATTAAAAGAACCATAATTTTTACTGGAATGGCTTTTAGGCGAAATAAGAAAGTACAATTGTCCTAAAGCTGTGGGAAATCATTTCAATTGTTTAGAAAATTACAGTATAGAACATATTCAAAATAACATCGTCTTTAATCTGAAGAATCGTAGACATGCTACAAACAACGGATCACGTCGGTTTCGATAAATAAAAAAACCCTGATTTATACGGTAAATTCGAGTTTATCTTTACAGCGTTTTCATCATATTTATGAAAGAGAACATCTTCTATAGATTAGAACAGAAATAATTTAATAGCAATTTTGATGAAGATGTAAAAAAATAAAGTTTAAATTTCGATAAAAAAAATATTTGTAGAAATAGACTTGATTCGTTATTTTTGACTGAGGCTCCAAAATATTCAAATCCAACCTATTTATACCGATATCAATATACTTAATAATATGTACATAATCATATATTCAACATTTGTTGTCACTACCACTCACTTCTTGTCTTTGTCCGAATCTAATCATAAAAATGTTATTAACCACCTTATCCTTCATTGTACATTTCCGTTTTCTTTTTCGTTCCGTTCGTTTGTTTGTTTGTGTGCGCGCATACACACATACACGCACATTTTTGCTTTGTTGCTTTACTAACAAACTAAAGTTGCATTTAAAGAGACCGCGTGAGAAGACACCTACTAAAACGGCTGCTGGTGGTACAACCACTGCCTCCTCTAGTCACCATCATCATCATAATGCTAAGCGTTCAGGCCATAGTTCATCACAATCGGCGGCCACAGCACCACAGCCGCCAAGTAGCAATGGTCCTGCTGCCCAAAAAAGTCCCAACAGAGCAACGGCAAAGGTACCAATAATCATAAATGCTGCCAGCACTGCAAATAACAGCACGAATTCCGCACCTGTATCTGCATCCGCACCCGCTTTCCCACCCGTCAGTCCCAAAAATGCAAACGCAAAGATAATTGTCAATCAATTCCATGCTAGTAGTTTGCTTAATGGCCATCAGTTGGAGGAAAAAGAGAAAATACTAACACTAAATGGTTTGGCCAAAAATACCTCAGCCACGGCATATGAGGCCAGCTTTTATGCTGCCAATTATTTGAATACTACAGATGCACGTAATAATCATAATAATAGTAATGGTATCAATGGTATGACGCATCCAAGTGCTAAAGAAGTTTCTAGTAATTATATTGGTGTCTCTTTAGCAAACACTGGTATCAAAAATGGCGTCCATGAGGAACAAGCTGATGATGATGATCCCAGTTCTGGTAATTTTCCCTATATTTATACTAGTGTATTTACATACAAATGATTTCAAAACCTATCCTATCTTTTCTGATGCAGCCATAGACATTGTGGTCACTGATACGGACAGCGATTACGATGAGGAATATACAGGAGAACCATTTCGCCTCAAAGAAGATGGCGACGAAAGCCTGCAGAGCAAAACAAGTAAGCTTTGATTTAGGAAATGACGATATCGAGCTGACAGACCTCTATTAATTCTGGGGTGGAATATTACAAAGGAGAAAATGTTTTAAAGTCGGTGTATATACAACTATTTAATGTTTTTTGAGCCAATTCACTTTACATAATTCATTGGGTAAGCTAGCATTTATTGGTGGCTAAGAAAGCAAATCACGGGCGACCTTAGTAGGGGAACTGTGACATGATATATCGTAGACTTATTTGGCAAACGTTGAATAATAGGCAAGTGGGAAAGGATACATGTCAGTCAGTTGGTGCCCACATTGAATTAAGTCGAATGGAAAATTTTGTTAATTCTTTGCCAGACTATAGTTATTTCCAACTTATTATGATTGGGATTGGGTATGATAGATTCGGATCGACTCAGAGTTTACACTAACAGCAAGTGTAGTAATCTTCCCATTTATTCAAATATTGTACGTATAGCAGGGAATTAATTGGGGGCATCAACCACGCAGCAGCCGTTAACTCTAGTAGGAACAAACTATGAGATGCTAGAAACAGCATGGTAAACGAATACTAGTGGATAAATGGCTAGATCACTTGAATCAATACAGCCGTTATAGGTAATGTTTAGAGGGGTGAATGATCTGCATATTTATTCAACACCCCGAGACTAAAAAGGAAGATATCATACTTGAAGCAGAGTTATCTAAAGTGCTGATCTTACAAGGAACTTCTATGCAGATAAACCTGAATTCGGGTTAAAGAACCTATATGTTAAAAATGGGCAGAGTATTCCCGCTACAGACACTACAGATTTCTTTCTCTGTTGACGACCATAAGGTTGGAAAAAAATGCCAACCTTTTAACACTTCTGAGTTATCGTCGAAAATTAAAAAAATTGGCCGAGTGATTTTGGTGGAATCAAGAAATTACGTAGGTTTTTTAACTGACTAAGGAGCCCTGTTTCATCGGCACAGTTTAACCTCTACCTCCAACTGTAAGATTCTGGTGTCTGGATCTAAGGTTGAATTTCCCGCAGTAAGTTTCTTGCCAAAACATACGTTTCGCCAATCTGCTTAGGACTCGGGCTGCAAGTGACTCAAGAATTGCGACCATTAACGCTTTAACGACCACTTATGTTTAAAATTAAGTCAGTAGAAATCACCTACGTGATTTGTCGCCACTAATACCGCCACTTGACCAATTTTTTATTTTTATTTATTTATTACAATTAAAATTATAATAAACTATATGTAAAAGGCACTAGCACTTCAGGCTATCGGCCAAACCAATTTTTTAAATTTTCGAGGAGTAACTCAGATTTGTTAAAAAGTTGGTATTTTCAAAACTTTTGGTCGTCAACAGAGAAAGACATCTTGTTGACTCCCTATAGAGAGATAAGCTGATCCGTCTCAACGCTGCATAAGAGAGCCTCTATACCGTCAGGTGTATAGATCAAGTCCAACCAGCAAAATTAGCTATCGTGTGAATGCTGTCCTCGGTAGCATCTGTGGAAGAGAGACTTCCACGACAAACCAGAGCTGTTCTGACAACTGAGATGTGTCCTTGATCAGCGGCCAATCAGGGGCCACACTACCCGGTGCTCATTTCAGATTTTCAGCTCAACCCCGCTAAGCTCGTAGATCGGTTCTTTTGTAGAGAGGGCTATATCTACAGATACTAAGAATTATTTTTAGGGAAAATAAAATACAAACCGCCAAATTATAGCCAGATGCGGATATACGACAATTACTTCTTGATAAGAATATAAGTAGCTTTGACGATACTTGAATGTTAAAAAATAGTTTCGATGTGCTAAAAGAATATGCCATTTTAATAAATAATTTCCTCTATTCATAGAACCCTATGTTAACTATACACCTCAGAGCATATTGTCGCCAAGTCTTTTTCCCAATGTTCCGCCCTATCTAAATTATTCGTCACACGTTGACCCGGGCCCTTCGATACCACCTCAACTACGCAAAGTCTTAAAATGGAAACTAAGCCCCGCCATGCCGAAAATTGTGAAACGTGTTGTACTCAATTCAGGATTTCGCATTATAAAGAGTAAGTAGTAGAAGAGAATCAAAGCACCAAAACAAAAATATTTTCTTTGCAGATACTACCGATTGGATGGCTGTTTGGGAGAGACATATGAAAAGTCCAGGTTTTCGGACAATACGCTCCCACCAGAAATACAATCATATGCCGGGTTCATTTCGCATAGGACGCAAGGACAGCATGTGGCGAAGTATTTATGAGAATGTGAGGAAATTCGGTAAAAAAGAATTTGGTTTTATGCAAAGGTATGTACACATATACCCAATCCTGAGTTTAACACTCTGTGAAATCCGTTTTGCGATATTTGAAATCATTTGAACAATGTGCGTAGAAACCGAATGAATGACTTAATATTTTACATGATGTAGTATTTTCTTCAAACTTGGTTTAAATCAAAAATTTTACACAAACAATAGTTCTAAAATGATACTGGCATGAGAAATGAGTCATATGATTTCTGTGGAACATGTATGTCCATTAATTTAATTAGGGAAGACACAGACCATAGAACTACCATATCTGGGAATTGATGGAATGTTCCTATTTTCATCAGGAACTGCTAAATCGATGATTAATCGAATTACAATAATAATATTGACTATTTTTACGTATTACTCGAATTATTTTGAATTTTAAGTTATATTCTCATATCTGATATTTGTTTTTGTGCCTAGGTTTTGATAACTGGCTGCTACAGAGATTAATAGTTTATGAATACTGATTTATCACCTTTTTATCAATGAAGAGCGGTAACAAAATTATTTTAATCGATATCCCGAAATTTAGAACCAAAATAAACAAAAGGATTACAGATTTGAGTTCAGCGTCCAAATATTTTAAGATACTACCTTTTTATCTCAGACCAAAGACCGCGTATAATTGTGCAATTTTTGATATATCGCCATTGCAATTTATTTTACATCTTAAATTAATTATTTTAACTTTCCCCATTTTAGATCATATATAATGCCAGATGAATTGGAGCAATTGAGAAAAGCATGGCCCAAAAATGCCGCACGTCGAACAAAATGGATTGTGAAACCGCCAGCAAGTGCCAGGGGTACAGGAATAAGTATTGTAAATAAATGGTCACAGTTCCCAAAGGATGTACCGTTAGTTGTGCAAAAGTAAGAATCAATTTCTAAGTATTTTCCGTTAACATTTGATCTGTATTTCTAAAATGCAAATCGTTTAGATATATTGAACGCCCTCTACTCATAAATGATAATAAATTTGATATGCGTATCTATGTGGTATTGACCTCGATAAATCCCCTGCGCCTGTATATGTACAAAGATGGTTTGGCCCGCTTCGCCTCCGGTGAGTTAATTATTTGAAACAATTATTTTTAATTGTAAATGACGCTTTCACTGTGATGATAATAACATCAATCACACTATTTTTAAATTACAAATTTAAATTATAAATTATTTTCAATTACAAATAGTATATTTCATTAAAAATGTGACTGATTTTTTACATAACTTCCAAATAATAATTCACTCAAATTTCCATACAGTCAATCAATTATATGATTGGATATTTTACTGATTTCTTTTAATTTATTCAATTAAAAAACGGTTGACTTACAGGTTTTTATTTTATTAGTAATGGCGACACCACTGACGGAGTACTTCGATTTGACTATTTATTTCACAAATGTCAATTTTGTTTGAATTAAAAATTAAGAAATTTAACAAATTTTTTTCAACCTTTTACACGATTTTGTAGCTTTTTATTCAGTTATGAAACTGCATATTTTTCGTAAAATTCAAAACCCAAAAATAATATCAATTAAATTTGTAATTAAAACATACAAACATAATTTTTTAATGGGTACTTCAATTAAAAAGTTAATCGGATCAATTAATTTTTAATTGGATATACATAGTTCAATTTCCAATCATTTTTTAATTATATTTTTTTCCTTTCCTCCATCCTCCCGTTTAGTTAAATACAGCTCTGAATTGAATAGCTTAGATGAACGTTGCATGCATCTCACCAACTATAGCATTAATAAATTCTCTGAGAATTATGCAAAAAATGAAGATGTCAATGCCTGCCAAGGTCACAAGTGGACTTTGCAATCCTTGTGGTCCTGCTTAGAGGAACGTGGTGTAAATACAAAGCGTTTGTGGGCCACACTGCGCAATCTGGTGATTAAAGCTTTGATTAGCGGTGAAGCTGGTCTTAACCGAATGTATCGCCAAAATGTTAACTTTCGTTACAATTGTTTTGAATTGTTTGGCTTTGATGTATTATTGGATGAGAATCTGGTGCCGTGGCTATTGGAAATTAATATCTCACCATCACTGCACTCAGAATTGCCACTCGATCTGCATGTGAAGGGACCCTTGATACAGGCCGTTCTCAATACGGCTCTCTATCAAGTGCCGCCAAAGTTAAGTGAAAAACAACAAAAGGACATTTTAGAAGAGCTGAAGTTGAAGGGACCTTTGTGCCATGATAAGCGCATTTTCACAACCTGCCTGAGAAACGAAGAGATACGAAAACACAATCAGTTCACCAATCGTTCCATAGAAATGCGCGAAGATTATTTAGATGCTATACTGGATAAGCTGCAGCCGGACGATGTGAGATGTTTGATGGTCAGCGAAGATGAATTAAATCGCAGCAGTCCATTGGAACGCATATTCCCAACAAGCCAAACGTATCCCTATTTGAGATTTGTCGACAACCCACGCTACTATAACCGCCTGTTGGATGCTTGGGAACATCGTTATGGTCATTGTCGTGAGAAAGGCATTGAACTGTTGAGCAAATATAGTGAGGATAATTATCATGTAATAGTATCCGATGCTGCCTTGGAAAAGGTGAGTTGAAGGAAGAGTGTTGTGGGAAGAGAGATTTCATATTTATTTTGAATTTTCTTTCAGGAACCTAGTGGTCCTCATACCGAAATTGATGTTTTACATGTGAAAAAAGATGAACCAAAAGCCGATGATGATCCCAATTCTGCCCAACTCCATCAACCACCATCAATACCAGAAAAAACATTAAGTGATATGGAGATAGTTAAAGATGCCACCACAGGGCCACCATCATCACAATCGTTAACGATATCTAATGCTACTGCTACCACAAACGCTGTTGCCGCCTCAAATGATGTGAAATTAAAAGATTCACCCAATTCAGCGAACGAAAGTAAATCCTTTCGAACTCATACTTCCCACACAAACGCCAAACATAACAAAACGAAAAGTCATGTAAGTACAGGAATTAAAATTGGTTGAAATCACAAAATTAATTGAATCAATTATACCAAAATGTATCCTTGGTAAAAACAACTTACCCCGCATAATTTCGACCAGCTAAATCGAATGTAATTATCATTTTTTTCCTATGACATTGCGTTTTGATTTATTTAGCCACAAAGTTTTTTGGGTAAACAAAGAAGTTAGTAAATTCGGACACAATTTTAGTATATAAGGCTTCTGAATAGATGTTCCATGTCAAGAAAAAATTTAATGTGGACACTTCAAGAAGTATTTCTTCCAAAACCTCCGCTCATCCCCTTACCTCAGAAAATCCCTCTCCAAAAACAATGTTATATCAAGTCGTAGAAATTAGAAAAAAAACAACTATTGGTCCCCACAATGCACTTTAATAGCAACCCAGTGGTTTTTATATTTATATGTATAACTTTGTATGTAGTTATCGTTTTTAATATTGAGGAAATAACTTGATCTATTGAATGTCCCTTCTTCTCTTTGCAGGAAACAACAGCAGATCGTAAACTTAAGACTGATATTAAAGCTTCGTAATGATAAACGATGAACTGACCAAGAAATAAATGTGCTATACCTATATATGCAAATTATTTTAAAATATTTATGCGATATTTAGATAAAAACGAACTTCTAATAAAGCAAAACACAACTATCTATGTATTCTCATTTGAATATAAAGAAAGAGAAGCGGAAGAAGTAATTTGTTAAAGACAAACGGAATGATACATTTTAAAATAAAGACAAATGATTGTGAATAATAACAAGTACGTGTTTATGGTGTGTGTTTGATTTTTTAACAGAAAGGAAAATATCATGTAGAGTTAAGAATTAATGATGTTACTCACCGCAGTCTACGATGAGTTAAAAAATCTGAAAAGGAAAAAATTAAACTTTTCAAATAACAGTCACCATATTTAGTTAATATAATAAATATAGATTTCAAAGTTAGTTTTAAAAAGTAAAAAAAAAACTAAAATTTTCCTATATAGATATATTTACCTATTTTTATACCCTCACTTTAGTGGAGGAGATATACGCCCATGTGATGACAATCGCGTGAGTTCAAATCGCAAAACGCAAAAAAAATCCCCTTCAATTTTAATGGTCTTCGAAATTAAATTTTAATAAAATGCACACATAGGTGTAGTTATTTTTCACTGTAATTAATAATTCGATTTTAATAAATCCAAATTGTTGTGCTAAAAAAGAATTTAGAACATGCATTTTGCGACTTGAAATCACAATCGCCAATTTTAGGGGAAATGCGATTGCCATCACATGGGCGATAGCTACGTACAACAACGCCGAACTGCAGGTACTACAAATGGTCAGTAAAACTTTTACGACTAACATGGACGTAAGGCAGAGCTGTCACTCTCACAACTCCTCTGCAGTGGTAATGGATTGCTTCATGGAAGAAACTATGCATGAAGAAAAGGGGTATATCGTGGGGTTTCCAAAGACATCTTGAAGACTTAGATTATGCAGGCGAAAAATCTGTGGTTTTCTGGAATAACCGCATATCTCAGAAATTTTGGATTTAGAATTTTTATTATAAATGCATTCACCTAACAACTATCTATCGATCCATATATGGGTAGATCTTTCTCAAGTGTCACAGGTCGAAAATTAGATCTTTCTCAAATTCTCAGAAAATGTTGCACTAGCATGTGGGAGTAATGACCCACAATATTTAAAAAACTAAATGAAAATTGGAGGAAGAGGCGAGGTCAAAGTTCAGTAATGGTTTTTTACGTTAATTTTAATGCTACAAAGCATTGGCAATTTTAAATATAAAATATTGTTTCCTAAGGGATTTTCCGTGTACTTTGCTTCAGACACAGAAGAGATATTCCGTACCGAGAAAAACATAGAAAAAGTGCTAAAAAAATCCACCTTGAGCAAAAAATCGTATATGGCCATTAAATTCTTAATTAATCCAACTTGGCTAAAAGAATGTTGCAGAAGTTCTTATTTTTGGGGCTACTTTCACCTCTAATTCTCAGAATTGACTCCCAAATAAATTAGCTGAACATTTTGTACTGTGTAATAGTCTCAATTCAAAAATATTAGGTCGGAAACAATGATTTGTTTAGAACATCTTCCCAAATAAATCATTTTTGTGTGTGCCAAATATAATAATAGGGTGTACCCTAAACATTTGTATATTTCAAGCAGAATAGGCGTGTTTTCGTTACACCATAAGTGCTTAATTTGTATGGGGAGCTAAGCACTTTTAAGCACTATTAGTTCCCGATGAAGTTTGGTGCTTGTGTTCATGTCTTAATCGAGTATGATGTTGCCAGATTGGGCACCCTATATTTAGCAATATGGCATCCCATTTTTGGAGAGATTTTATCAATTATTGTGAATTAACGGGAAGAAGAAGAACAAAAATGGGAAATTATTTTAATATTTCCAAAAGAGTGTAAACAATTGAACATAGAATAGTAAATATATGTTTTATAAATACTTTTCACGAATTTTTTGTCTGTTTCGCACTGTTCTTTCTTCGCAACTCATGACACCATTGCTACCAGATAGTGAAAATCCGCCACTTATTGCTTATGTGCCAGTTAGTGGAAGTCAGTTGTTTTCGTTGCAAAGTGCTAAACTAAAAGTGCTAGCTTGTAACGAAAACATGCCTAATATGTTTGCGACAATATACTACAGAAACAAATTTTTAAAGCGTGTATAAACCCTACAAGTTGGGGATCTTGTTTCTTGGAGTGACGTTGAAATCAACTTCTTTTCTTTCGACCACGTATTGCATGATCGATTTTTGCCTTTTTGTTTGTCAGTTGTTTGATGATCTGGTACACTTCGGGGATGTTGTTTGCGCCAGCTGAGGCTTCGGCCTCATTAGGGAACACTCCAGAATGAGTCCTTCTATCCCTCCTTACAGCCTTTTTCACCATTCGAGCGATTCTTTTATATTCGGCCGGTGGTCACCATTACTTCCCAGTTGCACTTTTACATGCGGTATTCATAAAAATATCCCATTTATGATTTAAAGCACTTTAATTTATATAATTATATTAGTTAACAAACACTTTTGGCCTAATAAACGATTACTAAAAAACCATACTGGCAACATCATCTTTTCCACACACCATTTTCTCCCTTAATGATGCATTGATTAATATTTATTTAACAAAAATGTATAAAAAACAACAACTAAAGATCAAATAAATGACGAATTCAGATCATTTTTTTATTACATACAAAAAGGTATTCGAATAACGAATAATATTTAAAACATGTTGATGTTTTACATATCACTAGGGAATTTTGTACAATTTGCATTTCTTGTGTTGTGGTTTTGCAATAATACAAATTGTTGGTCTTTTATGAAACAATAGGCGTGTTTTCGTTACACCATAAGTGCTTAATTTGTATGGGGAGCTAAGCACTTTTAAGCACTGTTCCCGATGAAGTTTTGTGCTTGTGTTCATGTCTTAATCGAGTATGATGTTGCCAGATTGAGCACCCTATATTTAGCAATATGGGATCACATTTTTGGAGAGATTTTTATCAATTATTGTGAATAAACGGGAAGAAGAAGAACAAAAATGGGAAATTATTTTAATATTTGCAAAAGAGTGTAAACAATTGAACATAGAATAGTAAATATATGTTTTATAAATACTTTTCACGAATTTTTTATCTGTTTCGCTCTGTTCTTTCTTCGCAACCATTGCTACCAGATAGTGAAAATCCGTCACTTATTGCTTATGTGCCAGTTAGTGGAAGTCAGTTGTTTTCGTTGCAAAGTGCTAAACTAAAAGTGCTAGTTTGTAACGAAAACATGTCTAATATAGAAACAAGTAAGAAAGTTTCAGTCGGGTAAACCGACTTAAGAATCCCCTCCGCTTCAGTCCAAAAAAAATATTCCTAAATTTATTTATTTTTTTGTTTAAATTGTATTTAATAACTTTAAAGTATGCTCTGGTATTAAAGTTATAGGCTGTTACCTTTTGATGCAGTATGGTAAATTTGTGTGGGAGGTGGCAAAAGGGGCGTGTCAGTAACAGCCACTTTTCTCTGAACTCTATGTACTGTAAAAGCATTACAATGTACAAAATTTCAAGTATTTGTATGCACTGGTATTAAAGTTATAAGCGCTTAACTTCTGGTGCAAAAAGGTCCATTTGTGTGGGATGTACCAAAAGGGGTGGTCCAATAACGCCCACTTTTCTCTGGACTCTAGGTACTATAAAAGCATTACACTGTACAAAATTTCAAGTATTTGTATGCACTTGCGTTAAAATTATATGTTGTTAACTTATGATTCAAAATGGTCCATTTGTGTGGGATGTACCAAAAGGGGCGTGCCAATAACGCCCACTTTCCACTGGACTCTAGGTACGATAAAAGCATTACACTGTGCAAAATTTCAAGTATTTATATGAACTGATATTAAAGCTATAAGCAGTTGACTTTTGGTGCATTTGTGTGGAAGGTACCAAAAGGGCGTGGCCACTTCGCCCATTTTTTCTGAAGCGTTAGCGACTAAAAAACTAATACTATGTGAGGAATTACAGAAGATTCGAGAATGTTTTATAGAAGTTATAAAAGGATCAATATTTCACTAAATGTTAACCCTTTGTGGAGGAGATCTTGGAACTTAGCCGAATATAGAGCAAAATAATACCAGCAATAATAATAAGCAATAATAATACCACATACCAAAAAGTCAATTGGTTAATCCTTTCGAGAGTTATCGTGCGCACCAGCCATCAAGCAGACATACAGACGGGCGGACGGACATTGCTCAAATGACCCAAATCGAATTCCCGCCAAACATACTTTGTGTCTTAAGTCACTCCTTCGAGGTGTTACACTTTTGGCGCGTAGCAAATGATATATCCCCTCTCTCTAAGGGGATAAAAAGAAGAACGCAAACGCATTTATTATACCGATTTTTGTGAAACAATATGGAAAAAAGAAGAATGCAAAAATCCATTTTATACACCGATGGACGCATAATCATGCCCTGAGTCGATTTAGCCATGTCTGTCCGTCTTCGAAAATCAAATTACTGCTCGAAAAAGGAACCAATCCTTACGAAATTTTTGGGATAAGGAGCAGCTTATGTTGCACAATGTCTTTAACTCTTCCTGAAAAAATGCGACAAATCGGTTCAGGTTTTGATATACCTCCCATTTAATAGTACATTCGGTTCCATAAAAATGGTTTGCAAATGCACACGAAGAAAACGCAAATGTCACTTTAACTAACGCTTAAAGTAGGGTCGCTTTACGCTTCACTACCAGGTACTGACATATCATTACCCTTTGCATTACATGTAGTAAAAAAATAATGACTTATATTGACATAAATATGTACTTATTTGTAAGTTATTTTAAGTCGGGTATTGTAAAATATGCGACCACACCACTTTTTATTAAAGCATTTTATTAAGCATGATTTAGAAACTTTGTAACATTTCGAGTAAAAAACATATCCTCATATTTAATTATATATGATATATAAATGGTTACGAAAATCATTACTGGTATGGTGTTATTCAAGCCCTTATTAAAATGACAATAATAACTACTTAAATGTTGGATATTCGTAAGCGTGGGGGTAAGTAGTTTTTTTTGTTAACTCTTCGTATGCTTGCATGGAAGTACTTTCCTCCAATATCATGCACATGTAAAAATAATCTGAAGGGTGGCTAAATGGCAAGTCATTAGTTCTTCTGAATTTCACTTACCGCCAGGTTACCTGAAATGAAAGTTTTTGCTGGGTAGTGAAGGAACAAACATTTCAATGCCTTCCTTCCTAATCCAAAACAAATGTATTGCAGTATGAGGAAATGAGACTTCATCAGGAACAAAAATCGACCAATAGCTAAAGCATGACTGAGCTCATCCACCTTTCTGTATTCAGAAATGATTTGTTCGAATAAAATATGAAACACAACCCTGCGTACAAATATCGACGAAAACTGAAGTAAGTCTGAGCTCATTTTATCCGCTGCGCCACTCTTTGGAGATAACGCGTTGCCAACCTGATTGACATTAACCCATTGCAGAACAGGAACGTTGTTGCTTAGAAATACATATGTATAGGTATGTACAAGGGCAAAAAATTACCCTGCAGGGAAATGAATTAGTTTAAAAGTAACTTAAAACTAGTTTTTTAATAAACACAACTAGTCATTTAACGATTATTTTCCATAAGTCCAACTGACTATTTTAACATGGGCATGGCTGCACCTGCATGGCTTTTCAACTAGTTAAAAACTAATTATTTTTGACTGATTTATATTGAGATTAAAAAAATACAATTATTTATCTGACGGAATGAAGTTAGTTTGTATTTAGAATTATTCAATGATTATAAATGGGTATATTTTAAAGTAACTATTTACGAGTACTAACTTAATTTGACTAAACGTGTATTTAGACTAGAAAAATATCATTTTTTATTAGATGAAATGAAGTTAGATTACATCTAATTTCATTAAAATAATTTTGAATTGAGAATTGAGATCATTTAAATTTCAATACTATTAAAAAAGTAAAAACATAAACATTAAAATTTTTAATACTGATTTTTATACATTATGAAAGCGTTTTTTTTTTAATAAAATGCAAGGCTTTTCGAAATTCCTTATCAGGATCTATTGACAGCGATCGCAAAGCTTCCATTATACATTTGAAAACGTTTCCGAAGTCCTTAATCCGCTTCTTTCCATGAGAGCCATCGATGCTAAAGTCACGTCTTTATACCTTGGACTTGGATAGCGAATGACTCTTTTCGTTCTTTATGTCGCTCAACCAAGTTTTTGTTATTTATGGAATGCAATTCTAACTGTTTCTTGTTTTAGTGGAAAGAAGGATGACGAAATTACATGTGTTTTGATTTTGCACTTTGGTGGAACGGAAATGTTTTTGTGTTCAATTTGGTTGAGCTGTAGATAATTTTTCAACCAATTTATAGTTAGTTGTAGAATAATTTCTTTATAACTGACATTTTTTAAACCAGTTGATAAAATTCCCACAGGGTAGATATTGCAGTTTGTATATATGTATACACGCTGAAATAATTGTGTTTGTAGTATAATGTCCCAAACATCAGATCAGTTTTTCATACATTCAAAGTTATATTTTTCCAAAATTATATATATTTGTAAAATTCGATTAAAATTTAAATCGTATATTCTTAGGTAACGATAAATTGCTTTGATGGACTGGTAACAAGTGATGTTTAGGAATATTTACAAGTTACAAATTAGTGTTGCAAAGCCAAAGTTAATGCTGCGTATGAAATTTTTCAAAACTAACTAAAAAAATTAAAACTAAAAATTTAAAAGGTAAGCAACGTTTTTTTTTTTTAAAATATTTGGAAAAATTTGTAAATAATATCTGTGTCTTTAAACACACATTTTATTTGTGAGAGTCAGTTCGCAAATATATTTTGTTGTATGTAATATATTAATATAAGCGTACAAAACTAAATTTCTTGATTTTCAAATAAAATGTATTTTTTGAAAAAATATAATATTTAAAAAATGCTTGTACCAAATATATTTTCTTTTAACATTTTGGTTCCAAATATATTTTCTTTGAAATCAAACATATCAAAAATGGCATTTTTTCCCCATTTAGGTTTACTTCAGAAATAATTTGTTTTCTTCGTCACGATGTAACGAATTAAAAAATTCTTTTATTTTGTTCGGATTCTGGATAAAATTGTTAATTTTTGGTGCAAAATGCTCCCTTTGTGGAAATGTACCAACACACAGAATACAGTTTGGTTGCCTCAACCGAATTATTTGCCAACCGAATTTTGGTAGTTCTGTCTACTATCATGCGATTCCATCAGGACAACCAATTTTTAGGTTGTTGTATACTTCTGCATGGTGAAAATGGTGGCTAAAATTACCTGTTGTAGTTGCCACAACCAACTGTTTTAAAAAATTGGTTGTTCTGACAATTTGTCAGACATATACCACCGAAAATTAATTAAAAACAGTTTTCATTAATTTTTATTTTATTTATTGAACAAAAAACAAAACAATTCATAAAAAACATAAAAAATTCCATATTACAAATTCATCACTATTATGAGATGTAGAAATATTTGACACACATTTTAGTACACGAAAAAAACACAAAACTTGTATGCAAATATCGCTTAACCCTGTGCTTTTAATTTCATGATTGTTGCTTTTATTTTTATACCCTACACCACACTGTGGTACAGGGTATTATAACTTTGTGCATTTGTTTGTAACACCCAAAAGGAGAAGAAATAGACCCATCGTTTATTATACCGATCGACTTAGAATCACTTTCTGAGTCGATTTAGCTATGTCCGTCTGTCCGTCTGTCTGTCTGTCTGTCCGTCTGTCTGTGCATGTATTCTTGTAATCAAAGTACAGGTCGCAATTATGGTCCGATCTCGACGAAACTTTACACATATCTTATTTTTGGCCCAAGGACGATCCCTATTGAATTTGGTTAAAATCGGTTCAGATTTAGATATATCCCCCATATATATGTTAGCCCCGATTTGACATGTAAGCGCTGTAAAAACTTTATTTTATACCCGATCAGTATGAAATTCGGCAGGAAAAGGTTTCTTATTACATGAATGAACTCTGTTAAATTTGGAAGAAATCGGTTCAGATTTAGATATAGCCCCCATATATACATTACCCCCGATTTGACATATAAGCGCTGTAAAAATGTTATTTTATATCCGATCAGTGCGAAATTCGGCAAAGAGAGGTTTCTTATTACATGAAGGAATACTGCTAAATTCGGAGACAATCGGTTCAGATTCAGATATAGCCCCCATATATATGTTACCCCCGATTTGACATGTAAGCGCTGTAAAAACTGTATTTTATATCCGATCAGTGCAAAATTTGGCAGAAAGAAGTTTCTTATTACATAAAGGAATACTGCTAAATTTGGAGAAAATCGGTTCAGATTTAGATATAGCCCCCATATATACGTTACCCCCGATTTGACTTGTAAGCGCTGTAAAAATTTTATTTTATATCCGATCAGTATGAAATTCTGCAGAAAGAGGTTTCTTATTATATGAATGAACACTGTTAAATTTGGAAGAAATCGGTTCAGATTTAGATATAGCCCCCATATATACGTTCCCCCGATTTGACATGTATGCGCTGTAAAAACTGTATTTTATATACGATCAGTATGAAATTCGGCAGAAAGAGGTTTCTTATTATATGGATGAACACTATTAAATTTGGAAGAAATCGGTTCAGATTTAGATATAGCCCCCATATATACGTTACCCCCGATTTGACATGTAAGCGCTGTAAAAACTTTATTTTATATCCGATCAGTATGAAATTCGGCAGAAAGAGGTTTCTTATTATATGGATGAACACTATTAAATTTGGAAGAAATCGGTTCAGATTTAGATATAGCCCCCATATATATGTTACCTCCGATTTGACGTGTAAGCGCTGTAAAAACTGTATTTTATATCCGATCAGTTCGAAATTCGGCAGAAAGAGGTTTCTTATTACATGAAGGAATACTGCCAAATTTGGAAGAAATCGGTTCAGATTTAGATATAGCCCCCATATATACGTTACTCCCGATATGACCAAATTATTATGGCAATGACCCTTATCGCATTGTTAGGGAGGTGTAGGGTATTATATAGTCGGCCCCGCCCGACTTTCTGCCTTTCCTTACTGGTTTATTTATGTAAAACATTTTGCACAACATATTCTGCATTCCACACATTATTATGCACACGAGATTATTTTTGATTTCCTATACCGTTCTTGAACAAAATGTTGACGATTTATTTATGTCGAGTAATTTAATTTTTTGTTTGTCATGTATCAGCAAAAGAACAGCAACCAATCTTTGGGTTGTATTTCCCAAAATATATTTTATCTAAATTTGGGAAATGATTGGGATATCCAATAAACGATTATTTATTAATATTTTTTCTGTTGTAGTAACCAATTATTCGTTGCAATAATAATCGTAGGTCTACATATTGATACAATTTCTGTTGTCATGAATAAAACATTGGTTGTCACAACCAAAACTCAATCATATGGTACTATAATGAAAATTTAAAATTGGTTGCCACAACTAACCGAGTGTCAATGAAAAAACAATCTTAATTCGATTGATACAACCATCTATTTAGTTGCAAGCATTTTCATTGGATCGTATCCCTGTTATTATTGTTGTTTCAACTTTCCAATTCCAACCAATTATTTTCCTGGGTGAAGAGAGGCGTGACTATTAACCCTATTCTTCTTGAGTTCATGTCTTATAAGATATTCAATATTTCAATAAATTGTAACCATTTGTAGGGAAGGTCCAGAAGTAGTGATCCTATACGGTCCATCTTTCAACATAAACTATGTTTAGAGGATATATCACAACTTACTAAATTTAAAGTTTAGTCTTCGGTTATTTCTTTCGGAAGTTTTAGAGTACTACAATCGAGTCTGATAAGCGGACGGACGGATATATCTGTAGTGTATCAATGGGGAAATATTAATTTTTAAATGTTTGAATTGCAATAAAATATATTTTTTAAATATTACATATTTGTTAACAAATAAATTTTATTTTAAAATCAAAAATTTTGTTTGGAACAACATATTTTTGCAAACCTCCACAAACAAAATACTCGTATGTGTTTACACACAAACAAACTGATTGTTTAAGAAGATTTCCAAATATATTTTGTTAAAAAAGCCTTCTATAACATTGCTGAATTTTTCGGATTTTAGTTAGTTTTTCATACATTTCGTGTTATACTTTATAGTTAAAAATGTCATAAGCAAAATTAGGGTTTGTTTTAAATCATTAATTTTTATTAATAAATATTCCAATTCATTACAAAAGATTATATGATTTAAGTTTGAATAGAATTTTACGAACATATAAAATTTCAAAAAATGTGCACTTTGAACTTCTGAAAAACAGAAAACTTGCCTTTAAGTTTGGACGTTGATACATTACCAAAGTAGTTAAATACAAATTAATCTTTGTTTCGGAAATATTAGTTTCAAACAGAATATGTTTGGAACAATATTCTACAGAAGCGATTTTTGAGCGTGATAATGCAAAGAACCACATTCCACAAAATCCGGGACAAAGTTCGTGGAAATTTTGCAAATTTTTCGCTTCCCGATTCCCCTGAATTTACGTCGGGATACCCGTCTTTTTAAAACTACTAACAAGGCTTTAGCAAATTAATGATCTCGTTTTCATTGAAAAATTTCATATTCCCACAAATATTTCAAGAAAATTTACATTATGTATATTGTAAAAATTAATATAATTTTTACAATATACATATTGCATATAAGGCCATACATGGCTTCGTCAGTTTTTGTTAAAAATAAAAATTATAAAATTTACTTTTCAGCAAAATAATATTTTTCTTATTTATTCTTATTCTTATCTTTTTTTGAAGAAAGACCTTGTTTTTTTTGTAAGCTAACTCAAATAACTACGAAAATAGCGTTGGTTCACATAATTGAGACGCTTGCCAAAAACTAAAGGAAACGAGAACCAATACAAACATTGAAAACACAGCACTTGGAATTGCAGTAGAGAAGATAACAAAGAAGATTACCAATGTTATTAAACATAGGTTAAAAACCGTTCGTATAAGAAACAAGTACGGTAAAACTGAAAAAACATATTTGGAGTTGTATGCGGTAGAGTTTTAATTTAAATTATTTTCATCAGAAATGAAATGCAAAAGGTCTAATCATAAGTTTTGAATTTGTTACAGGAAAAACGGTGTTTACAGGAGAATATAAAAAAATATTCGCGTAAACGTTATTTGTATTATTTATTTTTGTAGGACGTTGGGAATATTTGTTTTTAACTACAAAAAAAATTATTGTAAGTCCCATTGTAATTCCGTTTACACAGGGTGTTTTTTTAGACGTGTGATTTTCAAGAAGAAAAAACGATTATAATTTAATGTTATGACCAAGAATTTAGCTTTATTATAAAGGTAAGAGTTTGCCACTGTGTTTTATTTATTCGGCCAGCCGCATAATCAAATGAAAATGCTTGCAACTAAATCGGTGGTTGTATCAATCGAATTAAGATTGTTTTTTTCATTGACACTCGGTTAGTTGTGGTAACCAATTTAAAATTTTCATTATAGTACGATATGATCGATTTTTGGTTGTGACAACCAATGTTTTATTCTTGACAACAGAAATTGTATCAATAGACCAAAGATTATTATTGCAACGAATAATTGGTAACTACAACAGAAAAAATATTAATAAATAATCGTTCATTGGTTATCCCAATCATTTCCCAAATTTAGAATAATTAAATGTATTTTGGGAAATACAACCGAAAGATTGGTTGCTGTTCTTTTGCTGATACATGACAAACAAAAAATAAAATTACTTGACATTAAAAAATCTTTAACATTTTGTTCAAGAACAGTATAGGTAATCAAAAATAATCTCGTGTGGATAATAATGTGTGGAATGCAGAATATGTTGTGCAAAATGTTAAAGCACAGGGTTAAGCGATATTTGCATAAAAGTTTTGTGTTTTTTTTCGTGTACTAAAATGTGTGTCAAATATTTCCACATCTCATAATAGTGATGAATTTGTAATATGGGATTTTTAATTTTGTTGAGCTGCTTTGTTTTTTGTTCAATAAATAAAATAAAAATTAATGAAAACTGTTTTTAGTTAATTGTCGGTAGTATATGACTGACAAATTAACAGAACAACCAATTTTTTTAAAACAGTTGGTTGTGGAAACTACAACAGATAATTTAAGCCACCATTTTCTGTAGTTGGCGCAACCAAATATGATTGTTGTTAACATGTAAGCAGATGTATACCACAACCAAAATATTGGTTGTTCTGATGGAATCGCATGATAGTACACAGAATTACCAAAATTCGGTTGAGGCAACCAAACTGTATTCTGTGTGTAGAAACGAAATCGTTATTAGTTTAATTCCTGAGTCGTTTTAACCAAGTCCGTCTGTATATTTAATCTTTACATATAAACCCCATATATATGTTCCCTCCTATTTGGCGTCTATGTTCTATAAATGCTGTATGTTACAGTCACTCGTTACAAAAATTGGAAGTAGGAAGTCATTCGACTAACGTATAAACACTGATAAATTTGAAAGAAATCTATTCAGATTTAGATAAAATCACCATATACCTTAATGTTCATTCCGATTATATAAATTTCCAAATGATTTTTATTAAATTTTAACAAATAGTGGTAATCTTGTCAAATTTTAGATAAACTATATGCGTTCTTATTCGCGTGCGGTTCCACCCGACTTTAGCCATTCTTTGTTAGTTGATTGGCTCTTTTGTATTTCTGATGACGTTATGGAATTAGTTTTGTTTTTTTTATACAAAATGGATAATTTGAAAATTGTATAATTTAATTTAAGTTTATCCGTCGCTATCACCTTAAGAAAAATGGGTGAAGTGTCGCCAACGCTTTTGGTACACCCCACCAAATAAATTTTCGCTGAATTATAGGAAATTACATTTTCAAAAACATTTTAATTGTTTCTAATTTATCATAAAAAACAAATACATTCATGACTTTTTCGAATTGAAAGAAAAATATACATTCCTTAGACTTCAATATCCTCCATATTTGCTTTGCTGGGTAGCCAACATCCTTTGAATCCTTTGCGCCAAGCCTATAATATTCCCTGTCCATGTGTATGGAGTGCGCGTGTGTGTTCCAATGCATGTTTATTATCATTACCATCCTAATAGTATTTTATCATCGTCATTAGATCAGAATTCATTCGTCGCATCTTCAAAGACATGTCGATGGGCAAAAACAAAGATAGTAATGAGAAATGGAGAAGAGAAAGGATAAAAGTGAAATGTATACTTTAACCATTTGATGGAACATGGAAAAATATTTGTTACCCACAGAGCTTATCAGAGATCTCTCCCTGTGCTCTCTCTCCCGGTGCCTATTGAAAATCACTACAACGCAACGAAGGCAAAATGCCGACACTCACTCTTCACTCGATGTCCTGTTGCCGTCCTCGGGATGTCCTTTTTTGCGTTGCGGCATAAATAAGGACAACGATATGGGTTCGTTATCTGTCGACAACAGTGGCAGGCGTTAATGGGTCCTAATGAAGTGTCGCTCTGTGTGTTCTGCCGTCTGAGAGTGTGTTCATGCATCTTGGGACAATGATAGGAAAGGGATCATTTTAGTAAATGTAGCTACAAATAGGAGTAAGGCGGACGAATGTAGGGACGTACTAGTACGTACTAATGTAGTTGTTCTAATACAGTTGTACTTAGGTAGTTTCCTGTGATTAGTACCAAGATTATGACTCCTGCTGCTGGGCGATCGCAGAAGCTGACATTGATGTTTCAATTTTTATATTTTTTTGTTGACAACTTCTGTGTGTGGTCTGGTCTTTACGTCTTTTTACGGCAGTTCTTTTTTGGTTTTTTATTTTATGGAAACATAACGATAACCCAATAGTCTTATCAATCTCGGCCGGTAATAAATAACATTAATTTCCAAAGGCAAAATATTCCAAACAAGTACAACTATCTGGTGGTCTCCCAAACTAAAACTCTTATGGGTGGTCGCACTAGGGTTCTTTCTACAGCAAAATGTAAGGCGTTGCCTTACAGCAAATCCTTTTCTCTCCAAACATATTTATGGCCTTTTTGATTTCGCCAGTTTGTTTTGGAACGTCATGTGTCCTTAACATGGACTCATTTTTCAAATTCTTGGACATAAACGAGTGCGTGTCAGGATGATCCTTGGCCCCCAGGAGAAAAACACTACTTTTAACTTAATAAATTGTTAGTTTGCCCAGTTTGAAAATAAACAAATTACCGGAAGCTCTTCCATGCCAGCGAACACAACGCCAACCAAGCGACTGGTCGACTGGCCAACCAAAGAGGGGGGAGGGCAGGAGGAAGTCCAAGTAGACCGCACCAGTCACACTATAATTATTTAACAAAACCACCGAACGAATAAGAATGTCTGTCTTGCAGTGGGGGTGTTGGGTGTAGTATATTCTCAGCCATCAAATCAATAGTTTAGATTTTAATTTTTTAGATTGTTGTTCGAGTTTTATACTGAACCTAACAGAGGTGGGCAGCCTTCAGTTGTAAGCATTGGGATATGGGGAATTTAATTTTACTAATGAAATTTAGAAGAAATTAAAAGTTTTAAATTTGAAAATACAAAAATACATTTGAAAAACAAATTACTGCAATACAATTCAAAGATTTAAATTGAATCAGTATTTTAAAACAAACCAGAAATTGCAGTCAAGTGCGCCGCCGTACCAATGTATACCCTCACTTTGGAATTGTGAAATTTTTTCAGTTTTGTGGCATATGTCAGAAGGATGGAATATTTTTGATCATTTTTGTTGTTGAATTTTGAAATTTTGATCAAACGGTCCCTTTTTCCCATCCATATAACTAATTACCTGCTGTATCTGGAAAAGCTTCCCAAAGTGTTTTCAACAGCTTTTTCTTCAATCGTTTTTTAAAAATAACAAAATTGGCAAAAATATTTTATTTTAATTTTTTGTCTTTTATGTAAAAAACCCAAGTTTTTTTGCTCAAAAGAAAGCTTAGGTCTTTTCCTTCAAGATCTTTATGGTCTATTAGTGGGATGGGATTTGTATATCTATCAAAATAAAGATAAACATCCAAAAAATAGAGGCTGAACCAAATAATTTAGCATAACTCGAGAACCATTTATCCTAATCGGTCCCGGAGATTCAATGAATCCTAAATTAAGTAGCCTTCATCTTTTTACAATATCGCTTTTTCATTCCATTAGCGGTTTTAAAGATATTTTACAAGATATACGCTATATACCATTTTTTTGAGAAAATTTTAATATATTATAATAAAAACTACCTAAAAACATCGAAAAATTCATAATGTTAGTATTTTATCATAAAGTAAGTCATGAATAAAATGATACCATTCCGAAGAAAATCGATGAATAATTTAAAAAGTTGTAGCTAATTACATAAATACGTCTACAAACATAGAATACTCGGCTTTATGGACTGTCCGAGTTGTGGTGTCTTTAATTTTGACATTTTGGACAAACAGACCTTTTTCCCGTCAACATACCTTATTAACTATGGTTTTTTACAAAATGTTGGTACCAAAAGGGACGTGACAAAAACCCAAATTTTTCACTGGACTGTAGGCATTACTATATAAAAGCATTACCCTGTGCAAAAGTGCAAGTATTTTTATGTACTGGTATTAATGTTATAAGCTGTTAACTTTTTGTACAAATTGGTCCCTTTGTGGGGGAGGTACAAAAAGGGGCGGGCCACTTCACCCATTTTTCTCAAGTTGATAGCGAGAGATAAACTATTACTATGTGTGTAATTACAGAGGATTCGGATAAGTAGTATAGAAGTGATTAGAGAATTAATATTTCACTAAATTTTAACCCTATGTGAGGGAGGTACTAGAAGGAGTGAACCAATATGACCCATCATCGAACTTAGCCTGAGATAGAAAAAATATTATCCCATACCAAATTTGAAGTCAATCCGTTACTCCTTTCGAGAGTTATCGTGCGCTCCAGCCAGACAAACGAACAGAGAGACAGACGTACGGAATTTGCTTAAATGACTTAAAATGGCTCAAAACGGATTTCCGCCTAACATACTTGGGGTCTTAGGTCACTCCTTCGATGTGTTACACTTTTTGTCCGTAGCAAATGATATACGAGTATACCCTCGTCACAATAAAGTGAGGGTATAAAAATAGACGCTGAGCAAAATATTTTACCATAACTCGAGAACCATTTATCCTAATTGGTTCAGGAAAGCTTTACATAATTAAGCAGTCTTCATCTTCTTCTAATATTATTATTTCATCCCGGTTTTAATGATATCTTAAAATATAATGCGAAAAATTAATCACATTTTTTCATTAAATAATTTTCATTTTTTAAATAAAACCTCTTTAAAACATCGAAAAATTCTCAAGCATTATATTTTTATCGTAAAGTCTGGTCGGTCAGGAATAAAATGAGAAAATTCCGAAAAAATCGATGCATAATATCAAACACACACACAAATGCTTGAGAGTATTTTGTTCTAAATAAAGCATGTTTTCATCCAAATACCTTTTTATTTGGATATTATTTTGATGTATTTAAGTATTTTGGCAATTTATCAATGACTTAATTAAAAGACAAATTTCTGTTTTCAGAAGTTCTAAGTGCACTTTTTTAGGAATATTATACTCGCATATTTGTAAAATTCGATTAAATTAAATCGAATTTCATTGAAATAGTGCTGTGAAACAAATGCTAATGCTCATTTGTTTACCCTCACTTTAGTGATACGAGGTATATCATTTGCTACGGGCCAAAAGTGTAACACATCGAAGGAGTGACCTAATACCCTAAGTATGTTTAGCGGATATCAATTTTGAATCATTTTAAGTCGAATGAGCAATGTCCGTCCGTCCGTCTGTCTGTCAGCTGGCTGATGCGCACGATAACTCTCGAAAGTAGTAACCGATTGACTCCAAATTTGATATATTAGTTTCTATCTCCGGCTATGTTCGAGAATGGGTCATAGTGGTCCACTCCTTCTAATACCTCCCCTACAAAGGGTTAACATTTAGTGAAATATTGATTTTTTAATAACTTCTATACTACTTATTGGAATTATCTGAAATTTCACACATTGTAATATTTTATTTGTCGCTGTCACCTCGAGAAAAATAGGCGAGTGGGCATGCCCCTTTTAGGACCTCCCAGACAAATGGACCACTTTGCACCAAAAGTTAACATTTTATAACTTTATTGCTGGTGCCTACATATACTTAAAATTTGTAATGTCTTGATAGTACCTACAAAAATTTTACATATTTTTGCACAAACGAAATCACCATTAGTATTTTGCATGATGTAATAAATTCTCTATTATAGATTACTTTTGCAATGAACATAGCTTAATAGGTAATTGAAAAAATGTTCTACCTTTTCCAGGCATTTCCCAATAAAATACCACACTACTTATTATTTATATTTCACTGAAGTTGAGGGTATACGAGTACATCAGTCGTTTTAATCGACTTGTTCGGGTTTGCATTTGGACCTTGTTTTATTTCAAAAATAATTTTAATATAATTTTTTAAACATTTTTGATTTTTTTTACGCTTTTGTTCATTTTGCCATTTTATGAATTCTTATTGATGTGTTTTGAAAAACAGTTGATAAGTATGTTCCACGCTTTTCTTCAAAATTTGTATAAATAAATACAATTTAAAAAGAATTGCCTCCAGCCTCCATTGCTCACGCATAGTGAATTCTCTCATCCCCCAAATAATGCTGCGACTGGAATACAATTTCACCACCACCACCCCACTCCTCCTCCTCTTAATCATCTTTGCCGAGAGCTTCAACAATATTCAGTAAAATATTTGCTGAAAGCAACACAATTACCACATTTCTGGTACTTTTTCTCACTTGTTGTTTCAAAACAAAACGTTTGAACCAACAACTGAACGCACAACAGATCCCAAAGGGATTGAAATGGCAATACTCGTACAGTGCACAGCACAACATAGGACAACACAACACCGTTGCGTTCAAGGAAATGCTGCCCCAAAGGATTACCAGTGTTTTATTTACGAGAGTATTGAGCTAATGTTTTAAATTGGCATAATTTCAATTCCCCAAGATACATATCCAAAAGGCCGCCAACGTTTTTTTGGCTAAGCTAGAAATAAAACGAGGGTGTTCTGTGGCAAACTGTGTACATTTTAGATTGCTCGGAAGAAAATTGAGAATATAAGGCAGCTATACAAAAAATCCGTCAGTTTTTGAATTAAATACTGTTTTTTGGAAACTAATAATTTTCATCTCATATTCAGATTCTGATAATCATTCAATCTTACAATGTACTAACGATGACTTTTCCACCAACGTTGCAAGACAATAATTGTATGTTCACACGGTTGTAAGTTCACAAGGTTGCATTTTTTGACATTTTGCTGGCAATATTTGAAGATCTGACCACTGTGTGTACATTGCTTCAGTAATTCAACGTTCATTTTTTCAAAAATTTTAAATGTTCGTAAAATTCCTTTATAATTGATATGGTACATTGCTTGATGGATTGACAACAAAAGACCGCTTGGAATAAATAGAAATTCAAAATTAGTCCTTTAAAACAAAAACATCTACGTATGTTTGTAATTTAAAATTGTAAGGTTTAACTAGAAATCATTTAAAAATGTAATTCGATAAATCTGCAACGCATTGACAAGTTTTTTTAAACAAAATATATTTGGAGAAGATCCTAAACAATAATTTTATTTGTATATAAACATTTCATTTTATTTGTCACCTTTATATTTTGTTGTAATATACAAGGTGGCGCAAAAGTAATCCTCCTATCAGAAAATGCTATAAATTTTGCGATTGGCCCCTAATGTCAGTTCTGTTTTGACATTTGTGTAGTAAACACATGCGAAATACACGTTAATAAACAATGTTACGCTACACTGCTCCAGAACGCGGAATATTGCTGACTATTTATTTGACCAATAATCGGTCGGTGACTTCGGCACAGATTTCCTGGCCGTCCAACGCCTACTGGTGAAACACTGCGACGTTTAGCCGCTCGCCTCGAAGAGACTGGCACAACACGAGATGCTGCCAGGCGTGGCAGACCCCGGAGTAGCCGTTCTGCAGAGAATATTGCTGCTGTAGCCGAGGATGTCATGGAAGCGCCGTCGACATCGACCAGACGACGTGCCACGCAAATGGGTATCAGTCGACGGTCTCTACAGCGAATTTTGGTACAAGATTTGAAGATGTTTCCGTACAAAGTCCAGACGGTGCATCAGCTGTTAGCTGATGACCGCCAATCGCGTCTAACATAACATCGAAAGGTTACTTTTGCGCCACCTGTTATTAATATATTTGTTCCAAATAAATGTTATTGACTTTCAAATAAAATTTATTTGCTCAGAAATATTTAATATTTAAAAAATTTGTGTTCCAAATATATTTTCTTTCGAATCAAACATACCAAAAGAAGGCGATTTTGCCCCGTGTAGTATTCTTCTTTCAAATTTATGGTACTTGAAAATAATTTTTTTCTGCGTTTTCCTCCTAGTATTATAACATTTAGTGAAATATTGAGTTTTTAATAAGTTCTATACTACTTATTCGAATCTTCTGAAATTCCACACAAATGGACCATTTTGCACCAAAAGTTAACTGTTTATATCTTTAATATCAGTTCATACAAATACTTGAAATTTTTTACAGAGTAATTCTTTTATAGTACGTAGAGTCCAGTGAAAAGTGGGAATTATTGGTACATCCCACACAAATGGACTATTGCACCAAAAAGGTAAGAGCTTATAACTTAAATACCAGCGCATTGTTTCAAGTTATTAAATACAATTTAAAATGATAATAACTTAATTAAAACAAAAAAAAAAATAAATAAATTTACGAATACACGCTGAAAAAATTGCTTCTGTAGTATATTGTCCCAAAAATATTCGGCTTGAAATATACATATGTTTAGGGTAAACTCCAAAATGGGAGAATGTTGTTCTAAACAAAAGTATGCTTTCATCTAAGCATTTTTTATTTTATATTAATTATATTTCCGAAACAAATACTAATTTGTATTTAGACATTTTAGAAATGCATCAATGCTCAATTTAAAGTTTTCTGTTTTTCAGAAGTTCAAAGTACACTTTTTATAAATGTTATATGTTTTCAAAATTCGAGTAAAACTTGAAGCCTATAACAATACGCAACAGAATTATTTTTCTTTCCTAGACCTAAAAACATTTTTTTGTATAGATTGAGTAATACTATTTTATGAAACCAAATAAAATTTTTTTATGGTAAATTTTTTTCTAAAATTCCAATATTTGAACTATATTTTTCGAAGTAAAAGCTCGGTAAAGCTGAGATACCATTTAAATTAATATAAATTATGAGGGATAAAAATGCAGAAAACATCACTTTTATGTAGAAACTGAAGATCAGTAACTGTCGTTAAAACAGTTAGAAAAAAAAACGATTTTTTCGAGAAACATCGTTTTTTGCTGGCACCATAAAAAATAGAAAAAAATTGAAACATTTTGTTTGTTCCATTTTTTGAAAGCTAGCATCCTAACGTAGAAAACAGTGCCTATTTGAAAACATCTATGGTTAAATGTACAAATTATGACCCATACTGTATGTACTATAAAAGCATTACACTCCGCAGTGTTTGTATGTGCAGCAATCCAAGTTATTAGCCGTTAATTTTTTGTCCAAAATGGTCATTTGTGTGGTAGGTACCAAAAGGGGTGTGGAAAAAAGGGCCGGTCCTCGGGACTGTAGGTACTATAAAAGCATTACACTTCACAACATTTAAAGTATGTATTTCTATGGACTGAAATCAAAGTTATAAGCCAATAACTTTTTGTGCATAATGGTTCATTTGCATGAGAGGTACCAAAAGGTATGCGGCCACTTCGCCCATTTTTCTAAAGATGATAGCGATTAATAATCTAATAATATGTGTGGAATTATGAACGGTTGTGGGTAGTATAGTATAACATTTTTAATGATCTTTCAGTGTCAAAACGTTAGTCGAAGTGAACATTTTCATCATGGCAAAGTTCACATACGTGCAACGTTTGGAAATCATTAAAAATTAAATTCTGAGTCGGTGGTCGCAACTTTAAAAGCGCTTATTCCAATTTTTGGTCGTAATAATCGACCCACCCGACAGGCTGTGCGTGCTATAGTAAATAAATTTGAATCCAAATTTTCACTTTTGGATGTTCCGGCGCCAAAGAGACGCCGTACCGCTCGAAAATATCGCAGACGTAAGTGTATCCGTTCAAAATGAGCCAAATCAGTCGATTCCTAGTCGTTCTCAGGAATTGGGCATCTCTCAAACCACACTGTGGCGTATTTTGCGAAAAGATCTTGGCCTTAATCCTTATCAGATCAAATTGACTTAAGAACTAAAGCCACTTGATCATTTGAAACGCCGAAACTTCTCCGATTGGGCTTTGGCAAAGTTAATGTTATGTCCTTAATGGAAAACCCGGTATATAAGTTATGGGATACTTAATATTTCACTAAATTTGGACCCTTCTTGGGGGAGGTACTCGAAGGAGTGGACCAACATAGTCCATCTTTGACCTTAGCCTGAGATAGAAACAATTTTAAGTCAATCGGTTAATCCTGTTGAAAGTTATCGTGCGCACCAACCAGACAGACAGACAGACGGACAGGCATTGCTAAATTTACCTAAAATGACCCAAAACGGATTTCCTTCAAGTATTATTGGGGTCTCTTAGGTCACTCCATCGATGTGCTACACTTTTGGTTGGCAGCATCTGATAATAGATACCTTTGTTCACAACAGGGGGCGGTCGGTATAAAAATCGAATTTTGTTGAAATTCTCTTATTTCTACCAAAAGTGCTGTAATGTCCACATCCATAGATTTTCTTCAAATAGACATTGTTTTCTTCTCTAGGATGCTAGCTTTCAAAATATGGAACAAACGATTTTTGTCTGTTTTTTTTCGTGCCATCAAAAAAAGGATTTATTAAAAAAAAAAAAATTTTAATTGTTTTATTGTGCATCCCTTCGACAAAATTTTAGTTGCATAGTGTAATCTGTCGTAACCATAAATTGCATTAAAAATTAGTTCTGTAAAATATATTTGGAAACTTCTTAAACAATAACTTTGTTTGTGTGTAAATACATATTTTATTTGTGAAAGTCAGTTCGCAAACATATTATAAACAAAATTTCTTGATTTTTCAAATAAAATTAATTTGTTCAATTTAAAAATTTTGATCCAAATATAATTTCTATCAATTCGAATATATCGAATATGGCGATTTTCCTCCGTGAATTTTTTGGAACTGAAGGTGAAGGGATTTTCGGTTTACCCGACTGAACTTTCTTACTTGTTATCCCCTCACATTAAAGAGGAGGATTAACCGATTGCCTTCAGATTTGGTATACGGTAATATTTATCCCCACACCTTAGAGAGGAGGCAATTTTTAATTTCCGCGGGCTACGTGTATTTGGTTTTTGATATTTTTGTAGCGTTATGTTGGTACTCATGCCCCTTATTTATGCTGACAAGGTCGGCCATTTTAAATGTTTAGTTAATTTTTGACAGCTGTTGTGCTTGGATGTGTTTTAACTTGTCTTCGATTTTTATGTATTTCAGAAAATGGATCAAAGTGTGTGTGAAAAACAAAATAAAGTGCGCTGACGCATTCCGAATGTTGACTGTGGGATATGGTGAAGCTACCTTGGACCAAAGCAACGTTTATCGGTGGTACAAAATGTTCTTAGAGGGCCGAGAAGATGCGAAGGACGAACAGCGTGCCGGACGCCCGAGCTCACATTTTTCTTTGATTGCAGGGGCGTGGTGCATTATGAGTTCTTGCCACAGGGTACTACGGTCAATAAAGAATATTACGTGCAAGTTATGCGCGAATTGCGCGAAGCAATCCGACAAAAACGCCCGGATTTGGGGAAGAACAAAAACTGGCTTTTGCACCATGAAAACGCCCCTACACACACCGTTGCTTGTGCGCGAATATTTGGCCAAAAACAACACAGTAATGGTACCGCAGCCACCGTATTCCCCTGACCTAGCCCCCTGTGACTATTTGTTGTTCCCAAAACTGAAAAGGCCCATGAAAGGACGACGCTACGCCACGATTGAGGAGATAAAGACGGCACCGAAGGAGGAGCTGAACAAGATCACAAAAAATGATTATTTGAAGTGCTTCGAGGATTGGAAGAAACGTTGGCAGAAGTGTATTATTTCCGAGGGGAATTACTTTGAAGGGGACAAAATAGATATTCATGAATAAATAAATACTTTTTGAAAAAATACAAAATTCGCTATATTTTTTGAACAACCAAAACCTCGTATATCATTTGCTACGAGCCAAAAGTGTAACACATCGAAGGAGTGACCTAAGACCCTAAGTATGTTCGGCGGAAATACGTTTTGGGTCTTTTTCCGTTCGTCCGTCTGTCTGTGCGCACAATAACTCTCGAAAGGAGTAACCCATTGACTTCAAATTTGGTATGCGGTAATATTTTTCTCTATCTCCGGCTAAGTTCGAAGATGGGCCATATTGGTCCACTCCTTCTAGTACACAAAGGGTTAACTTTTAACGAAATATTGATTCTTTAATACCTTCTGTACTACTTACTCGAGTCCTCTGAAATTTAACACCTAGTATAGGGCATAGGGCAAGGTGGCTACTCCCTTTTTGGTACCTCCCATACAAATGGACCATTTTGCACCAAAAGTTAACTGCTTATGGCTTTAATATCAGTTCATACACATACTTGAAATTTTGTACAGTGTATGTTTTTATAGTACCTAGAGTCCAGAGAAAAGTGGGCGTTATTGGCACGCCCCTTTTGGTACCTCCCACACAAATGGACGTTTTTGTATCAAAAAGTAAACAGCTTTTAGCTTTAATACCAGTGCATACAAATATCCTTTACAAAAAGTTTTATGCTTTCATAGTACCTAGAGTCTAGAGAAAAGTGGCCGTTATTGGCACACCCCTTTTGGTACCTCCTACACAAATGGATCATTTTGTACCAAAAGTTAGAAGATTTTAACTTTAACACCAGTGAATATAAATACTTGAAGTTTTGAACGGTGTAATGCTTTTATAGTATCTAGAGTCCAGAGAAATGTGACCGTTATTGGCGCGGCCATTTTGGTACCTCCCACACAAATGGACCATTTTGTACCAAATGTAAACAGCTTTTAACTTTAATACCAATACATACATACTCAAGGTGAGGGGATTCATAAGTCGTTTTACCCGACTGAACTTTCTTACTTGTTTTCTTCATCTCCGGCTAAGTTCGAAGAAGGGCCATATTGGTCCACTCCTTCTAGTACCTCCCCCACAAAGGGTGAACATTTAGTAACATATTGATTCTTTAAAAACTTCTATACAACTTTCTCAAATTTTGTACATTGTAATGCATTAATAGCACTTAGAGTCCAGAAAAAAATGGGCGTTATTGGTACGCCCCTTTTGGTACCTCCCACACAAAAGGGACCATTTTGCACCAAATGTTAACAGCTTATAACTTTAATACCAATACATGCTTTAAAGTTGTGAATGCTATTTTAATCGAAAACAATTTAATTAAAACAAAAAAAATATATTAATTTACAAATGTGTTTTTGGGACTGAAGGTGAGGAGATTCTTAAGTCGGTTTACCCCGACTGAACTTTTCTCACTTGTTTTTAATATCAAAATGAAACCTCTTATTGGAAGACCTTTTATTAAAAATGCGGATCCTATTCAAAACTAATTTTTTTTTTCGACATGACAAGCTTATATAATAGTGAATTGCACATATATATGAAATTATCATTCAATCGATTACATATAAGATTATAATGAGCGCCCTAGTAGGTGAGTTGGTAGCGAGCTCGCCTATGAGTTTGGGGGTCATGGGTTCCATTCCCACCGGAGGCTCTGGTCTGTCGCAACAAAAATTAACAAGCAGCATGGTCTGTGTCACACGGCTTCTCCCTGGACCGTAAGTTGGAATATAAATATACTTTGTATTGTAATTCATACTAATAAATATAATATTATATGTAAATATTGTTTACTTTTTCACTAATTTTAAGGACACAAGTTGGGTCACCCCTGACGCTACTGAACGAGAACACAGGTAATTATTTCCTTGAACTAATACAAAAACTATGATTGAGAACAAGTGTAACAATTTTATGGTGAGGATGAGTGGATGTAGGTGTGCGTGTGAGTGTGAATATATGAAATAAGGACTTGCGCCACTAAATCGCACCGAAACGAGTCATCTTCATTATGACAATACCGGTACCAGGTACCGGGCTTTCGTACGTTTATTCACACACAAAACCCCACAGTCTTGTTCACCACCACCCTTACACCATCAGTGGTTTTGTCTCACATGGCATTTAACTTGAAAATAGCGTAAAGTATGCATGTCTTTGGTAGAGTGTAAAGAATGGTCTGTGGGTCGGTCACATATGGATCCGTTCGCACCGGGTCATCAGTGTCGTCAATTATTATTATCCTTTTGAAATGCTGAGCCATCATAATGCAATGAACACAATAACGCTGATGTTTGTAAATGTTTCCCCTCGACTATGTGTTTTATTGTGTAATTTTAATAAATAGATGCCGGGCCTTTATACAATGTACGAGTACATGTAAACGAGTATGTCTATCGATTCCCTGTGAAGCCAAACACCCTTTTCCTTCCTGGACTTTGTTTGAAAGCGGTGGCTGAGGTGGAGGTGGTATGGGAAGGCTTTTAAAAAATTCAAAAAGTTTCTTTTGAAATTGCTCTCTCATTAAATGTAAAGATATCACAAAGTTTTTCCAATCACCTGCGATATTTACAGGACACCAGAGAGGTCATCCTTGACAGACGAATGTCTATCATGCAGGTCCTTTATGGCTTTGCCTTTGCTAGGCAATGGTTAGAATATGAATTATTAACTCCTTAATGGAAAAGTGAGTCAAAATATTTGAATGGTTGTTTGGAAAACAGGATGTCTTATTGTTTGGTAATACAGCAAAACAGAAACCAACAACAGAAGCAAAATACAAAATATCACATATCACATATGCTTGTGAATGCCACATATGTGATTACGGCGATAGGACGAGAGGAATACGAGAGAGAGCGCATATGTGTTTCCCCACGACTGTGCCACACATGGCTCCGTATAACATATCGTTTGAAAATGTCCTTTGTCTTCGCCCATAAGAGAGAAGAAAAGTAGGCGTTCTGCTAATTAGTTTTCACATTACCCCATCCATCGCCGGCCTCCCAAAGAAACCCTTTTTATCCTTTCGCCTGTTCTCCTCTACTCTACTCTCTTCTCTTCGCCATTGTTGTTTAATCATATGTGAGTGCAGTAAAATGATCTCGAAAATCTTTTAATCAGCATTCATACATCAATCCAACCATTCATCCATCCCTAATGAAATCCTGTAATATCCCCATGGCAATTGAGCTACTGTACACCGACCGAACAATCAGGGCTTTTGACAATTGAAAAGAGCTCATGTTTACCAAAAGGTGCCGAATTTACCAATATTTTCAAAATTCTAAACACCATTTGCAACAACGAGTCCTTGGTAAACTCCATACAATCCTCGTCAGCTCCATCTCCATCAAAGTTCTTTTTTTTTAATTCACAATGCAAGGCGGCACAATTCAAACAGGACGAGGGAGTGGAGAAAGCAGTCAAAGAAATTAGTTAGATACCCACACGCTGCAAGGTAAAGTGCCAAAGGAACAGACAGACTGACAGACTGACAGTCTGTAAAGATCGATCGATCCTCGCATTTTGTCAGTTTATTTGCCATAATTTTGTGTGTTATCTATTTTGAACAATAGCCACAAATCTATTGATCTTTTCTATGGCAAACTGATCCATTCCATTAGTACTACTCGACTCTCTCTCACTCTGTGTCCTTGTAAATTGATTGCGATTAAGTAATCAGATATGTAAGAATGGCAGCTCCTGGCAATGGGAATAACAGGTCCTTTGTTACTTCGATCTACGATTTGGAGGCGACGACTTCAAACTCCAAATGAAATGGAATGGTGTAATCCAAGATTTTCTACGCCTAACATGTGTGTTCGTTGGAAAAGAAATACGATCTGACAAGACAAGGATGAAAGGATTTGCCGTACATTTCGCTAATGGGTTAGCAGTTGCTCTGGCATCAGCAAAGAACGGCACTGGATAATGTATGATTATGGCAAAAAGGTGTAAATAATCCATATGGTTACAGCCCGCCAATTTGTTTTCTTTTTTCTTGGGAGTTTTTGTGCAATTTCTTTGTATTTTTAAATGAATTATTATCAGGTTTTTCTTTTCGATTTTCTTCTGGATGGGTTACGTATCAGATATGGATAGTCTGTCATTAGGCAGATGTTAAATGGGAGACATTTTTTGGTCCACAATATATTTTGAAAGGGGTTTTTGTTTCACATACTGAATTTCAGAAGAGCAAATCAATGTAAAAGATATTGTATTTTATTCGCAATAAAGAGTTTATTTTTGGAAGTTCCATTTTCCGATAACGATTAAACGGCCACAAATTTGCAAGATATGGTATTTCAGTTTGAAATTATGTGATCTCATCTCTATCTATAAGACACAACGAAGGTAAAAAAAAATTGAGTCTGGATTTAGCTGTTAGCATTTAACACATAATTCGAAATTTAATGTGTTATACGAGCGGTACGTTCAGAGAACACAAACGTTATTTACTATCCTCTCACCTTAGAGAGGAGGGTATATATCATTTGCTACGAGCCAAAAGTGTAACACATCGAAGGAGTGACCTAAGACGCGAAGTGTGTTTGGTGGAAATTCGATTTAGGTCATTTTAAGTCATTTGAGCAATGTCCGTCCGTCCGTCTGTCTGCTGGCTGGTGCGCACGATGTCTCTAAATTTGGTATGCGGCAATATGTTTCTCAATCTCCGGCTAAGATCGAAGATGACCCATATTTGTCCACTCCTCCCAGTACGTCCCCCACAAAGGGTTAAAATTTAGTGAAATATTTGAAATTCTATACATAGTATTAGTCATTATCACCTCTAGAAAAATGGGCGAAGTTGCCATGCCCCTTTTGGTACCTCCCACACAAATGGATCATTTTACACTAAAAGTTAACTGCTTATAGCTTTAATATCGCTTCATGCAAATACTTGAAATTTTGTACAGTGTAATACTTTTATAGTAATTAGAGTCCAGTGAAAAGTGGGCGTAATTGGCATGCCCCTTTGGTATCTACCACACAAATGTACTATTTTGCACCAAAAGTTAACAACTTATAACTTGAATACCAGTGCATACAAAGACTTGAAATTTTGTACAGTGTAATGGTTTTATAGTATCTACAATCCAGAGGAATATGGGCGTTATAGCCATGCCCTTTTTGGTACCCCCCACACAATGGTACCATTTTGTACGTAAAGTTTAATGCTTTAACTTCAATACTAGTGCCTACAAATACTTACAATTTTGTACAGTATAATGTTATTATAGTACCTACAGTCTGTCGAAAAATTGGCGTTATTTTCGCGCCGCTTTTGGTACCTCCAACGGTCCATTTTTTACAAAAGTTAGCAGCTTATATCTTGAATATCAATTCATATATATACTCAAGACTTTTGCACAGCGTAAAGTTTTTAAAATTCCTACAGTCCTGTTGAATGGGAGTTATGACCACACCCGTTTTAGTACCTCCCATACAAAAAGAGCCAAGACATACCAAAATTAAATAGCTCATAATATTAGTACATATACAAGTGCATATTTACAATGCTCACAAAGTGAGGGTATACCTAGTCGGTTTACAAGACTGAAATTTCTTACTTGTTTAAATATTACATGTGCCATACAATTTGAATTTGGCCGAATTTTTCAATTTCCGTCCATAGTGCTTCCCTGTGTACAGCCGTTTTGTTGCAATCGGTTGTCTGGTTAGGAAACGGAGGAATTATTTCTCTTTTTTATTCCTCCCACTGTGCATTGTCAGTAAGTCGTACACCTGATTCCATCCATATGCAACAGCATTTTGTAATTGATTTATATATAGTTTATATCTTCTTTTAAACGAATTTGTATTACGTACCAATAGACAATTGCTACGAAACATTGTCGATAGAAAATAGTTCCATAAATTATTCTGAACCATATTTTATGAAATAAACGAAAACAATTAGCATTACGAACAATTTACATTTATCAATAACAAGCGTTATAGTTTGTACTTAAGAATTGTGGAATAAGAACAGTTCACTTTGCAGATATTTTAATTTATTTGCAGAAAATGTATTTTGTATATTTAATACATATTAAAAAATATTTCTAATAGAAATCTATTTCGCAATAAGAAAAAATAAATACTCCCATACTACAATCAGAACTAATTTACACACAGAAAACGGGTTGGTTGCCTCAACCGAATTAATTGCCAACCGAATTTTGGTAGTTCGGTCTACTATCATGCGAATCCATTAGGACAAACAACATTTTGGTTGTGGTTTTTGTTATGCATTGTACTATCGTGTACTAAAATTTGTGTCAAATATTTCCACATCTCATAATAGTGATGGATTTATAATATGGAATTTTTCATTTTGTTATACACACGATAGTACAATGCATAACATACTTCTGCTTCCACGTTGACAACAATCATATTTGGTTGCGCTAACTACAAAAATGGTAGCCAAAATTATCTTTTATATGTTGACACAACCAACTGTTTTTAAAAATTGGTTGTTCTGACAATTTGTCAGTCATATACTACCAACAATCAATTAAAAACAGTTTTCATTAATTTTTATTTTATTTATTGAACGAAAATAACAAAATGAAAAATTCCATATTATAAATTCATCACTATTATGAGATGTGGAAATATTGGCACAAATTTTAATACACGATAGTACAATGCATAACAAAACTTTTAAGCAAATATCGCTTAACCTTGTGCTTTTAATTTCATGATTGTTGCTTTTATTTTTTATTTATGTAAAACATTTTGCACAACATATTCTGCATTCCACACGTTATTATCCACACGAAATTATATTTCACTACATATACCGTTCTTGAATAAAATGTTGAGGATTTCTTTATGTCGAGTAGTTTTAGTTTTTATTTGTCATGTACCAATACAAGAATTCTAAATTTGGGTAATTATTGCGATAACCAATTATTATTTTTTAATATTTTTTCCTGTTATAGTAACCAATTATTCGTTTCAATAATAATCTTTGGTCTATTCTGTTGTCAAGAATAAAACATTCGTTGTCACTGCCAAATATCGATCATATGGTACTATAATGAAAATTTATAAGTAGTTACCACAACTAACCGAGTGTCAATGAAAAACTATCTTAAATCGATTGATACAACCATCGATTTAGTTGCAAACATTTTCATTTGATTGTATCCATGTTATTATTGTTGTTTTAACTATTTATATATATATACAACCGGCACACGGTGTATGCAATAGACTTTTTGTTGCTAGTACTATTTTTTTATTGTTACTATAGCTGAGTATAGACGATTGCCAGATCGGCAAACGTTATCAACCCTGTTAAAGTGCTGCAAATATACGGACAATGACAGATTGTTAGGCAAAGGTGAATTGACAGTTCAGACGATTACAAGAAAACATTACAATTTCATATATTTACAATATATTTTGTATGCAGGATTGCCAATAAAAACACATTATAGACACTGTTGCAAGTAAAACGTTTTTCTGGCAATGTCGCCGTTGTCACATGCATAAACTTCGCACATATAACAATCTTCAAATTATCTCGCAATGACTTTTCTGCTAACGTTGCAAATAAAAATTGTATGTTCACACGGTTGTAAATTCACAGGTTAGCCATTTGTAAATTCGTAGATTGGCCATTTTTCTGGCAATGTTGTCCGATCTGCAAATCGTGCGTACTTACCTTATCGAATTCCAACAAATTTTTTTCCTGTGTGTAACATTTCAATGTCTACATAGGTAATAATAATCATAATCTAAATAGTTATTTGTAACCGTTGGTAAAAATAAAATATAACTTTCTTTTCATCTCTTAAATGAAATTTTGATTAACCAATCAATAAAATTTTATATTCAATGATTTGTTCCCATATTGAATAATTTACATTCATCTTCACTAAATATGCATTTAAGTGACTCAATTTGTTAGTGATAATTTTCCCTCCACAAAATAAGAAATCGTTTCTATCACAAATCACATTACAGTATTTATTTATTTATGTAAATCGATCGTCTTTGATCGAATCTGTATTTATTTTGTTGTGTAATTTAATAGTCATAAAAAGTTTATCTCGGCACTCCAAGTTTGCCTCTGGTCACATTAAAATCATCAACGATTTTATTGTGTTACAGTTTTTTCTACAATTTTTATCGTAGATTGGATATTGTTGTTATCGCTGTCACATTGTATTTGTTAATGGATTGCTTCTTATCAACACTTTTACGACTACGCAAATTATATCAATACTCATATGTAGACATTACCAATATTAACTTGATTCGATCAGCATCAGAGGTATTAAGATCATCCAAAGACGGTAGTGGTATAGTCACAGTGGGAGATATGATAAAAGCTTAAATGAATGTGTGGAATATGAGTAGGAATAGGAATAGGGATATGAATAGGAATAGGAATATGAATAGGAATAGGAGTAGGAATAGGAATAGGTACAAGTACAGGTACAGGAATAGGAATAGGAATAGGAAAAGGAATAGGAATAGAAATAGGAATAGGAATGGGAATAGGAATAGAAATAGGAATACGAATTGGAATTGGAATAGGAATAGGAATAGAAATTGGAATAGGAATAGGAATAGGAATAGGAATAGTAATAGGAATAGGAATAGGAATAGGAATAGGAATAGGAATAGGAATAGGAATAGGAATAGGAATAGGAATAGGAATAGGAATAGGAATAGGAATAGGAATAGGAATAGGAATAGGAATAGGAATAGGAATAGGAATAGGAATAGGAATAGGAATAGGAATAGGAATAGGAATAGGAATAGGAATAGGAATAGGAATAGGAATAGGAATAGGAATAGGAATAGGAATAGGAATAGGAATAGGAATAGGAATAGGAATAGGAATAGGAATAGGAATAGGAATAGGAATAGGAATAGGAATAGGAATAGGAATAGGAATAGGAATAGGAATAGGAATAGGAATAGGAATAGGAATAGGAATAGGAATAGGAATAGGAATAGGAATAGGAATAAGTATAGGAATAGGAATAGAAATAGGAATAGGAATAGGAATAGGAATAGGAATAGGAATAGGAATAGGAATAGGAATAGGAATAGGAATAGGAATAGGAATAGGAATAGGAATAGGAATAGGAATAGGAATAGGAATAGGAATAGGAATAGGAATAGGAATAGGAATAGGAATAGGAATAGGAATAGGAATAGGAATAGGAATAGGAATAGGAATAGGAATAGGAATAGGAATAGGAATAGGAATAGGAATAGGAATAGGAATAGGAATAGGAATAGGAATAGGAATAGGAATAGGAATAGGAATAGGAATAGGAATAGGAATAGGAATAGGTATAGGTATAGGATAGTGCTTTGGAAGTCCTAGTATAAAAATGAATAGGGATGGAATCATACACGCTGAAAAAAAATCGCTTCTCTACTATACAGGGTGGCTGATATGTAATGCAACAAAGTAAAGCGCTATATTTTTTTAATTTTTTTTAAATTTTATTGTTCAAAAGCAAAAAATGTCGGAAATAACATAAAATTTTAGAAACAGTTTAGATTTGTTCGAATTGGCCACCTTTGGCACGAATTATGGCCTTCAAACGGCCGACAAAGCCATCACACGCTGCACGAAAGTGGCTCTGCGGTATTTTGGCCCATTCCCGGCGAAGCGCCGTCTTGAGACGATACTTTGGTATTTTTTAGTGCGAACCTTACTCTCTAAAATGCCCCAGGCGCAAAAGTCCAACGGATTGAGATCCGGAGATCTTGGTGGCCATTGTGCGGTAGAAATAAAGCGAGGAACCTCCTTTTTAAGCCATTCTTGGTTGACGCGTGCTGAGTGCGATGGTGCTGAGTCCTGTTGGAATGTCCATGCATGGTCTGCGGCCGAAATGTTTGTCTGCCCAGGGCTTCAATACTGTCTTTAGGACATTTTCCCGATAATATTCGGCATTTATTTTGACCCCATGGTCGATGAATACGAGCGGGGAGCGACCATCGGCGGCGCTTGAGTTCTGGTGGCCAATCGAAGGTGTACATTTTCAGCTGACCTCTTTGGCAAGTAAACCCGATCATTTTGTTTGTTCACAAACTGCTCAATTTGGAATGGCTTCTCATCGGAGAAAACCAAATTCGGTAACTGGCCACTTTCGTGCAAGCGAAGCAACTCCTTGGCTCTTTCCACTCTAACTTTTTTTTGTGCATCGGTGAGCTCTTGCACTTTTTGGAACTTCAATGGCTTTAGTCCAAGCTCATTTTTTAATATATGTTGTATCCGTTCTCGCGATATGTTCAGCTCACGAGCAATTTTTCTAACCACTGCGGCGTGGATTTCGATCAAATCTGGCCTTCACTTTTCGGATCATTTCTGATGTTGTTACCGTTGTTTTTTCGTCCACTTTTTGGACGCGATGCAACACTGCCAATATCTCGGTAACGAGCAATGGTAGGAGAAACAAAAGATTTATTCGAATTTAAATGCTGGAGGGCTCTAACGATTGTCAGGACAACCAATATTTTGGTTGTGGTATACTTCTGCTTCCATGTTGTCAACAATCATATTTGGTTGTGCCAACTACGAAAATGGTGGCTTAAATTATCTGTTGTAGTTGCCACAACCAACTGTTTTAAAAAATTGGTTGTTCTGACAATTTGTCAGTCATTTACTACCGACATTTAATTCAAAACAGTTTTCATTAATTTTTATTTTATTTATTGAACAAAAACAAAACAATTCACAACAAAATTAAAAATCCCATATTACAAATTCATCACTATTATGAGATGTGGAAATATTTGACACACATTTTAGTACACGAAAAAAACACAAAACTTTTATGTAAATATCGCTTATTTTTTATTTATGTAAAACATTTTGCACACATATTCTGCATTCCACACATTATTATCCAGACGAGATTATTTTTGATTACCAATACCGTTCTTGAACAAAATGTTGAAGATTTATTTATGTCGAGTAATTTTATTTTTTGTTTGTCATGTATCAGCAAAAGAACAGCAACCAATCTTTCGGTTGTATTTCCCAAAATACATTTAATAATTCTAACTTTGGGAAATGATTGGGATAACCAATAAACGATTATTTATTAATATTTTTTCTGTTGTAGTAACCAATAATAATCTTTGGTCTATTGATACAATTTCTGTTGTCAAGAATAAAACATTGGTTGTCACAACCATAAATCGATCATATTGTACTATAATGAAAATTTTAAACTGGTTATTACAACTAACCGAGTGTCAATGAAAAATACAATCGTAATTCGATTGATACAACCATCGATTTAGTTGCAAGCATATTCATTTGATCGTATCCACGTTATTATTGTTGCTTCAACCATTTATTTATAAATACAACCGTCGAACGGTGTAGGCAATATACTTTTTGTTGCTAGTACTATTTTTTTATTGTTACAATCGAATTCCAACCAATTATTTTCCTGGGTGAAGGATTGACAACTAATGATGGCTTGGAATAGTCAGAAATTTGAAATTATTGATTTAAAACAGAAATTAATGATGCATATGGTATCATAACTGGGAGGTACAATTCGGAAAATTAAAACTAAAATTCGAAAATGTCAGCAAAAGTTTTGGAAGTCTTTTTTTAAATAAAATGTATTTGAAAAAAATTCCTAAATAATAATTTTATTTGCATTTAAACACATATTTTATTTGAGAAGTTCAGTTTGCAAATATAATTTGTTGTAATATATTAATATATGCGTTTCAAATATATTTTCTTGATTTTCAAATAAAATTTATTTCCTAAGAAATATATAATATTTAAAAATTTGTGTTCCAAATATATTTTTTTTTCGATTCAAACATATCAAAAAAGGCGATTTTGCCCCGTGTATCTGAAGCGATTAAAATTATAATGGGTCTTGAAACTTTAGATACAATTGGCATCATTCAGGATTAAAATGAAGTAAAAACATTTGCAAAATCTCCCATGGTGCCATGGCGGTAGCTTAAACAGCCAATCGAAACCTCGGTTAAATACAGCAATTATATTCCCGCCGAAGAGAATGTGAGAGAGGAGAAGTGAATGCCCCGAGGAAGAGGGGGTAAAGAAAAGTTATGCTAACGAACCCATAATGTTTTGAGTTTTTAAAAACTCATAAAATCCATAAAAATTATAAAAATGCATAAATATTTAAATTCAAATTCAGCTGGATATGGATATTTGGTGCACTATTCACCCGAAGACAACGACGACGACAGTAACCCAAACAATTCAAAGAACATTAACTGATACAATCCAATCCACTTTGTCCGTCTGCCTATCCATTCGACGGGCTTGGTTGGTTGGTTCGTTGCTTGGCTGTAATGTGAAAGTGGGCGAGCTTTGTTTGTTTCATTTCAACGTTCCTAAATTCTCCATTTAAGTTAACGACGACAACGGCCCCCCAATGGCAATTTGACCAAGAAAAGGCTTAACTTAACTTTGCTAATGCCTTTACGGAGGGGAGTTTCTGAGGAGGGTCGAAGGCCCAGTCTGGGTGCGTGAGTGTTGCTTGGCTGGCTGGCTTGTTTGGCCAGCAGCAGACAGCATTATAGCCAAGTAGCACACAAATATTTATATGTAAGCAATTATTCAGATCTGAATATGAATGTTATCACAAAAGTATCGTCACTTTGTCGACGGGTATTGTTCGATCGAATTGGATTGGAATGGAAATTATGCTAAAATCGTATAGAAAATGCTCGTAAATTAAAAGATATTCATTGAAATCGGTGTGACCATCCATTCTCTGTTGTTTTAGTTTTCTAATCACAATGTGTTGATGGCTTAGTTATTTTTGGTATGGTTTTTAGCTGTTTTTTTTAGATTCCCTTCCATGATTTTTCCCCGTTTTGATTGAAGTCTTAACAAAAGCCACTGAAAAGGTGGGTAAATAAATAAATAAATGACTGGTATGGGATTTAAATAAGATGCTCTACTCGGTATTGAACAAATGATGAGGTGACTCTCCGTATGAAGCCATTAGAGGTGGTGGTGGTAGATGGACAAAAGTATGCGTACCCGCGCGCCGTCCGTGATGAACTGATAAGCCTACTTAAGCCCTATGTTGTCACTAACATTTTGTTTTGTTTGGTTGTTTACACCATCGAATATAAATCGTTGCAATGGTCAATGGTCAAAGGGAGTTGGAGCGATGGATGTATGAATACTTGCTTTGGATACCGGCCGAGAGAAGAAGCTACTAATTTTGTGTGTAAGTCCCGATAAATATGCCGCTTTCCTTTGTGTCTCAGTTTGGTGACGATAGGTTGTCACGAGGGAACTGTAAGTGGTATGCTCTGATAAAAGACTTTAAATTTTCTTCGGTTTGCCAGAATGTTCCCAGATTTCTCGGACATTTTGGGTATTTTTGCTTTGTTAGCGAAGAACACCACTGATGAAATTCAGACATATTTGGCTGGAATGAGATCTAAAGGTGATATGGATGAAATTAGCTGTTCAGTTAAAAAGGACAGAGATAAATAGAAGTTCAAGATATGGATGTGATAGTCATTTGCCAATCAAAGCATTCTATATCCTCAATAACATAGAAATAAAACATACTAGAGACGACCAGTGAGGTATTCCTCTATACTAGATTCGACCACTGAAGTATTTCCCTATTCTAGAGTCGAGTATTGAGATCTTCGTCTATACTAATGTCGAGTACAGAGATCTTCCTCTGTAGTAGAGTGTACTACTGCGATCTTCCTATATACTAGAGTCGACCTCTAAGGTCTATCTCTACACTAGAGTCGATCACTGAAGTCTTCCCCTATTCTAGAATCGAATACTGAGATCTTCCTCCATACTAGAGTCGAGTACTAAGATCTTACTACATAGTAGGGTCTACTACTGAGATCTTCCTCTATACTAGAGACGATGACTGAAGTTTTTCTATACTAGAGTCAACCACTGTAGTCGACCACTGAGGACTAGAGTCGATCACTGAGGTCTTCCTTTATACTAGAGTCTACCACTGATGATTTCCCCTATACTAGAGACGACCACTGAGGACTCCCACTATACTAGAGTCGACCTGACATGTACTCTCCGTTACTAGAGTCGACCGCTGAAGACTTCTTCTAGACTAGAGTCGACCACTGAGGACTTCTTCTATACTAGAGTCGACAATTGAGGTCTTCCCCTACTGTAGAATCGAATACTGAGATCTTTCTCTATAATAGAGTCGATCACTGAGGTCTTCCTTTATACTAGAGTCTACCGCTGAGATTTCCCCTATACTAGAGACGACCACTGTGGACTCCTTCTATACTAGAGACGACCACTGAGGAATCCTTCTATACTAGAGTCGACCAAAGAGGTACTCTCCTTTACTAGAGTCGACAACTGAGGACTTCTTCTGGACTAGAATCGACCACTGAGAAATTCTTCTATACTAGAGTCGACTACTGAGGTCTTCTCCTATACTAGAGTCGACCCCTGAGATCTTCCTCTATACTAGAGACGACCACTGAGGCCTTCCCCTATTCTAGAGAAGACTACTGAGATCTTCCTCTATACTAGGGAAGACCACTGATGCCTTCCTCTGTACTAGAGTCGACTACTGAGTTCTTCCGAAATACTAGACTCGACTACTGAGGTCTTCCCCTATACTAGAGATGACCAGCGAGGTCCTCCTCTATACTAGAGTCGACCACTGAGGCCACCCCCTATTCTAGAGTCGACTACTGAGATCTTCCTCTATTCTAGAGTCGACTACTGAGATCTTTCTCTATACTAGAGACGACCACTGATGCCTTCCTCTGGACTAGAGTCGACTACTGGGATCTTCCCCTATACTAGAGATGATCACTGAGGTCCTCCTCTATACTAGAGTCGCCCACTGAGGCCTCCCCCTATTCTAGAGTCGACTACTGAGATATTCCTCTATACTAGCGTCGATCACTGAGATTTTCCTCTAAACTAGCGTCGACCACTGAGGTCATCCTCTATATTAGACTCGACTATTGATGTCTTCCCCTATACTAGAGTCGACCACTGTGGTCTTTCCCTATACTAGAGATGACCACTGAGGTCTTCCTTTATGCCAGAGTCTACCACTGAGGACTCCCTCTATACTAGAGTCGACCAGAGAGGTACTCTCTTTACTAGAGTCGACCACTGAGGACTTATTCGATACTAGAGTTGACAACTAATATCTTCCCCTATTGTAGAATCGAATACTGAGATCGTCCTCTATACAAGAGTCGATCACTGAGGTTTTCATCTATACTAGAGTCAACCAGTGAGGACTTCTCCTAAGCTAGTGTCGTCCACAAAGGACTTCCCCTTTACTAAAATCGACCACTGAGGACTTCTTCTATACTGGAGACGACTATTGAGTACTTCCCCTATACTATAGAGCCAACCACTGAGGTCTTTCCCTTTATGAGAGTCGACCACTGAGGACTTCCCATATACTAGAGACGACTTCTATACTAGAGCCGACCACTAAGGTTTTCCATTTATAGTAGAGATGACCTCACTAAGGTCTTCCTCTATAACCACTGATGTCTTTCTTTACAATGTAATCGACAGAGCATTTTGCATTTACAGTAAAAACTGGTTATCGTAACTCTTGAAATACATCCACGTTAGAAACGAGTTATTACCTATGGATTTGAAGCGATAGTGTAATGGAATGTTAAAGATCGAATAGATAAAAACGTGGGGGGTTTTTAGTATGCCGAGTAGCGGATAGAAAAGCAATAGGAATATATGGATTATCTACCAAGCAATTTAAGATGCATTGCGAATTTTTTGTAATCTTGAGTCCATTTACCATTAAATACTTATCACAAACCATTGGTGTATAAATACTGTTCATTTATTATTAATCTTATATTATTATTATGCTTAACATACACCTAAGTGATATTACCTGGCGGCTATAATACTGTATTATAAAAAGGTAAAAATGGTCCGTCCGCCCTACATTGTAAATCAGTATCGGTAAAAAAAACTTAGTAAAGATGTATACAACTTTGTGGGAATCTTCAGGAAGTTCGATCATTTTCATCTCCAGAAAATATTAAGTATCTGTAGTGCATTAATCATTTGATCTGGCAACATTGTTTCGTTAACTATATTAAACCACGTGGAATGGGTTGGACGGACGGAGAGAGTGTTCCAAAATGAAGATGTTATATTAGGTGTTGTTGTCATTTTGATTTGATCACATTCATTTTCGAGCAACATTTTTCTTTTCATCAGTGTGTTACGCTGTCGTCGCTGTTGTTGTTCCCGACCCATTGTCATTGTCGGACACAGTTGGAGCGGTCCAGATGATGACGACGATGACGCTTATGATCAAGACGACAACAACGATGATGATTGTATTAACTATAATAATTATAGGGACGAGCGGCGGCGGCACTATTGTACATAAGCTGAGGTTCACACTATGTAAACCAGCGTTTTGAAAAGATTGCTGGTCGTTCGGACTGACGGAGAGACGGACATACATTAAATTGGTGCATCTTAATTTGGTTGTTTGGGTTGTTCATTGGATCGTCCAAGCCGCTGCCCGTCCATTCCCCCGGCCAAGCATTCGCTTGGTTTTCTTCTCTTTTAATCTTCAGGTGTATAATCATTTGTGATTTTCTTGTGTTGTCAACATATCAGACAGACAGACGGACGGACGAATGGACAGACAAAACGAAGGAATTTGTGCATTGTTGTTTGTTATTTAAAGTGTACCCAAAGAAAATTATGCTAAAGCCAAACGACAATGGGCTGCGATGCGTTGCGGTGCGTTTGATGCAACATCAACAATATTATTTTGTGTTATTAAGACTACTAGAATATAAATGCAACACGGGCTCCGGTATGGAGACGGACGGACACAGATACAGGTCCAAATCCAGATAAATGCTGCAGCCACAGCATCAGCATCAGTCCAAATAAAGACATCATCAAGCAATCAGTCGGGACTGACCGACACCGACAGAGAGAATCGGACAAATAGACAGACAGACGACTCCATGACTGTTGGGAGCAACAGTCAGTCAGTCAATCCAGCGGCAGCTCTGCGGCAGTTTAATAATTATGGATTTTAATCTTTTTGGTTATTCCGCTTTTTAGTTTTTATTTCATCGGCGAGAATGAAAATGAAATCATTTAATATTCAATACAAACATTTTATATAATTTTCGTACACTGACACTCCGACTTGGACTAGAGATGCTGAAATTTTCCAGAAGCTTGGTAACCGGTTTGTGCGCATAAAGACACAATAAAATTCATTTTTCTGTAACAAATAGTGATAAATTGAGATGTAGATGGCGCTACAAAGGGCTGACAATTTGTGATTTTGTTCTCAGATATATCTCAGAAGAATATGGCGTTTAAAAGGCAATAGGCAAACGAGTTAAGAAAACAAGTAAGGAAGTTTCAGTCGGGTAAACCGACTAAGGTATACCCTCACTTTGTGAGTAATGCAATATTGAATATTACACATATTATTCTGTCAATTTTTGTGGGAGGTACCAGAAGGGGTTTAAGAAATACACCTATATTTCGCTGAACAGTAGATACTTTAAATACATTGCACTGTGCCGAATTGTAACCGTTTATATGGACTGGTATATTAACGTTGAGATATTAAATTGTGGTATCATTTGGCCATTTTGTGTGGGAGGTACAAAAAGAGGCGTGGTGATAACGCTCATTTTTCACTGGACTATAGGCATTATAAAAGCATTACACTGTACAAAATTTCAATTAATTGTATACACTGATATTAATGTTATAAACTGTTAACTTTTGGTGCAAAATGGTGCATTTGTGTGGGAGGTACCAAAAGGGGAGCGGCAATAACGCCCATTCTTCACTGGACTGTAGGCACTATAAAAGCATTACACTGTACAAAATTTCAAGTATTTCTAAACACTGGTATTAATGTTATAAGCTTTTAACTAATAGTGCAAAATGGTGCATTTGTGTGGGAGATACCAAAACGGGCGTGGCAATTTCGCCCATTTTCCTCGAGTTGATAGCGACTAACAAACTAATACTATGTGTGGAATTTCAGAAGATTCGAATACGTATAATAGCAGTTATTAAAGAATCAATATTTCACAACATTTTAACCCTTTGTGGGGGAGGTACCAGAAGGAGTGGACCAATATGGCCCATCTTCGAACTTAGCCGGAGATAGAAAAAAATATTACCACATACGAAATTTTAAGTCAATCGGTTACTCCTTTCGAGAGTTATCGTGCGCACCAGCCAGCAGACAGACAGACAGACAGACGGACGGACATTGCTCATTCGACTTAAAATGACCCAAAACGGATTTCCGCCGAACATACTTGGGGTCTTAGGTCACTCCTTCGATGTGTTACACTTTTTTCCGTAGCAAATGATATATACCCTCGTCACACTAAAGTGAGGGTATAATAAAAGGAATGTCATTTATATTAAAAAAAAAGAAACTTTGAGACATATTTTTAAACGATAACTTTTTGAAATTTCCAACAATAAAATGCTACATCTTTCAAAAATTAAAAAAAATAACTCCGTGCATTTCTTTAGATGAATTTAAATTTCTGTGGTTATTTTGGATACTTAGATATACATACATTTATAATACATTTGGTAAAATATATACGTTTCTGAAGATAAATTTGAATTTAACTAGCAAAATATTTAAATAGTACTGTTATTGAGTTAGCACAAGTATGTTAAAGTACTTAATAAAAACGAGGAAATATTTTAAGAATCATGGATCTGCGGAATGGCAAAGGTTTTTATTTTATGATATTAAAAAAGTAACGACAACTTAAAAAATTTGTCTTTTATTAAGGATTTTTTATAAATTCTTCGTTATGAAATGAAATTTTTGAATGAAAATTAGAAAAATTCTCAAATAGTATGGATGAACAAACAAAATAGGTGGTAGATTCGATCGCATTCAATAGCATAATAGAAAAATCTCTGCAAAATCGGTAGAGAAAATTGCAGCGAACATTTTTAAGTTAAATAAGGTCTATGCCACTTGGACCTAGGAGGTCATAATTCCAATGAATGGATTCAGTTAAACTTAATCGAAAATTAACATTCATTTATTTGGGGCCAATAAGTCAAATAGTATTGAGCCTTTCTATGAGGGTATGTCAATGTAACGAACGATTTTTTTAAGAGCATTCGGATTGATTAAAAAAACACATACAACTTGGAGAAATGTATGAAATCTTTATTTGAGTCGATAGAATGGTCTATATAATTCAATTTTTAAAGATGATTTCATGTAAACGGTGACCGCGGCTGCGCCTCAAATGGTTCATATGCTAGGTCCAAATTAGGCATACTCTCTCCAACATATCGGCCGGTATCTCACGAATAAATTCTTCTACACGCAGAAAACAGATTAGTTGCCTCAACCGAATTATTTGCCAACCGAATTTTGGTATCTCTGTTTACTATCATGAGATTTCACCAACATTTTGGTTGTGGTATACTTCTGCTTCCATGTTGACATCATTCATATTTGGTTGCGCCAACTACGAAAATGGTAACTAAAATTATCTTTTGTATATTTCCACAACTAACTGTTTTTAAAAATTAATTAAAAACAATTTTCATCAATTTTTATTTTATTTATTAAGCAAAAAACCAAACTTTTCATAACAAAATTATGAGAAGTGGAAATTGACATAAAATTGATAAAAATTTTAGTACACGAGTGTACAATGCATAACAAAATTTTTTGTCAGTGGCTTTGTGGTCAGATTTATGTGATGAAAGTCTTGTAGATGACTAAAGAATTTAATCGAAATATTGGATAGAAATAAATATATTAAAAATCGAAAATTAACGAGTTTTAATTTCCAACAAAGGACCTCAAGCCAAACTATCCGAAAATCAAAATCAATTTGGAATATTTTTTCTTCGCTCAGAAATGTGAAGTGGAGCAATCAAAAAACTGATAATTGTTGGAAAGAGACCTTCAAAAAATTTTAAAATCTGAAATTTCCTTTCTGCATAGGGTCCCTTAGGAAGGACACTTTTAAAACCCAATGATACTTTTAATTTTTTATATATGGGCATTTCCAGAGAAAGGTCCACCACGATGAGAAAAATAAAAGTTGATAAACTAATGTTTTTTTCTTTTATATTGTTAAAGAAATATTTGAATTTAAAGAATATAATGAGTTTACAGCATATTTTTATTTTTGTTGTGAAATATTTGAACAGAAAGTCACAAATATTTTTTTTTCATTTTTGGCCCCTTTACGTGCTGGTTTTGCATTTCACTGTTATTTGTTATATATTCGTTTTATGGTTGCAATCTTCGTTAAAGATCTTTGTACCAACAACAAACTATTAGGAAAATAGAAACAGAGATAAAGCAAGCATCGACTAACGGTAAATTTGTAAGTTTCTTTCACCTGCTATTTTGGTGTCACGTTCGCGATAACAAAACGCAGTTTTGTATCAGAACTGCTCATCCAGTCGAAGCAAGTAATTGAAAATTTATATTCAAACAAAGTTAATTGTGCTTAATTAATAAAAAACAAAAATTGTTTGCTGTTGCTTCTAAGAAAGCTTTAATTTTAATCAAAAGTTTGTCGCGTTCGCCATCTTAGTTGGACTTATTAGAACAAAAAAATTTTTTTTTTCATATTTGCTTACTTTTTGTGCGGATGAGTAAAAATTACAATAAAGAAGCATCACGACGACATTTGGAAAACATTAAAACAGAAAGAAATTAAATTAAAAAAATTAAATTAAAAAAAATAAATTAAATTAAATTAACAAAAATTAAATTTAAAATTAAAAAATTAACAAACATGTGTTCCTTATTATTATTATTATTATTCTTACATTTGTAAGTGTAGAAGTTATACTTTTGTTTTTCTAAATGCAATTAATACGTGAGAGAAATAATGTCGCGTTAGGAATGTCGCGTGCGGAATTTACACTAAGAGCGGCAAAAAAAAATCCAATATATATATTTTAACATGACAACCTCTAATTAAAAACTACATTAGTCTATTTTAGTTTAAAAAAAATTGCATTACAAAATTCTGTTTCAATTCGCAGATTTTTGAATATTTCTAGATGCAGTCGAAAACGAGTTCTATTTTTTGTCGCGTTCGGGATCCCATGTTTTTTGCCAATATATCAGAAAGCAACTAATCGACCAAACATGCCTTTTGCCCTAAATATAGTGCTACTAAAATGCTATCGAAAAATGTATACAACAAAAAAAAATTGTTAGATTTCTTTATTTTGTTTCACTTTGAAGGCGTACGAATGTCGCGTTCGGCATCCTGGAAATACCCATATATGACCTTTAAAAATGATTTATTTCGTATTTTTAAACACCTATCAATCAAAAAAGCTTTATAATATTGCTAGGGAGATTTATGCACTAATAATCTAACTAAAAGTTTATTTAATTGCTCGTACATTGAATATTGTACAAACTATTATTTTAGCTGCCAAACCGGTTTGACGGTTTTCGATTTTACATACCTAATCGCATAATCTCTCTTCTGCCCCAACATTCCGTGCTGAGCACCTATTAACGTGGTAAGTAGTGGGATTTGTTTGTTGGTTCCAAATGCCACTATGCACAACGGCGGCATCGTCATCACCACCAACAACAACATTGTCTCACCTCATCACAAGTCGCTCTGCGGAATCTGCCGTACACCCCAAACGCTTCAGAATCAGACAGCACCGGATCATTCTTGCTTGGGTCTTGGGTTCTTCTATCTTCAGCGCGCTTCTTGGAGTAGAATCAGAGAATGAAGACTCATTGTTATTGTTTCGAGTATTAACATTTTGTCATTTGATTGTTGGCCATAGTTGTTTTTGTTGTTGTAGTTGGGGTTTTTGTGTGATCTTCGTTAAGTTAAGTTATGTTGTATTTAATCGGTTTCTTACGATTCGATGCGGTTCGTTTTGAAAGATACGTATTTTTCGGTTTGTTTTTGTTATTAATGTTGCCTTAATAAGCCGTAGATTGGCATTATTGTCGTTCTTTTTCTCTGATTTCTGACTTGGGTTGTCGCTGTCCCTCTACCCTCTTCCCCCTCCCTCCTTCACCACTTGTCATTTATTTTGTTCTTTTTTTCAGTTGAATGTTGTTAGCCCGAGGTATTCAGAAAAAAACGGAATATTGTCATATTTTGTGATTTTTTTCTCATATTAAATAACTCTATTAAAATTGTTATGCAGATTTCATATAAACAGGTTTAAATGTTTGCGGTTTATGTTTTGATTGAGAGCCTCCATCAACCATCTATCGTATGGTATTTTTGGTGGGATCTCATGTGTGTGCTTGAAAATGTTATTTTCTTCACTTATTGTGAAAATCCTATTTTGGGTATATTTCTTAAATCTTCTAAGGGGATTAAGAAAAGTGTCAAAGCTTGGCTAGGATTAAGGGAGCGTCTTCAGAGAACTACGAATTAGTGTCTTTGTCACCGTTTGGCAAAGGGATTTAATCTTTTAACCCATTGAGGGTGTGTTGTGTTTTGCAATAATGATATGATACTTCTCCACGACCATTCAGATAACGGTTATATACTTCAGTACTTAAATCAACTCCACCTGTTTCTGTGTATAATTGTTAAAAATATGGCTTACATCGTTTAGGTCTTATATAAACGCTTCTCAAATGGCGATCCGCGACTTTCTCTGGATTCGTAGCGACATATCAGATGGGCCGTGACGTCTTGATGAAAACTAAGTACATATTATGTACATCGCATTTTTGTTCAAAACAAATAGACAAGCTCATCTTTATTTCTTCTTCATATTTTATTTTAAACTTTTTAATTTGTCCATTGATTTTATTTGGGAAGATTTTTTACATATAATATAGCTAATGTTACCATAAATCTGTGGTTATCTTTTAAACCGCTGATGGGACAAAATGATAATAGAATAATATTAGAAGAATGAAATAAAAAATTTAATATTATTTAAAACTATCCTGAACCAATTACGATATATAGTTCTCGAGTTATGCTAAAATATATGGTTCGACATCTATTTTTTTAATGTTTATCTTTATTTTGATAGATAAACAGGTTTTAATTTCGCAAAAAAATGCACAAATAAATAATTTTGCAATTTTTTTTATTTTCTTAAAAAGATTCAAAATGTTCTAAATAAAATAGGTAATTAATTATAAGGATGGAAAAAGGCGGTTTGACCAAAATTCAGCACCCTCCAAATCAGACAGCCCTTAACCGATCTCCTTGAAATTTTGTGTCATATCTACTATTCAATAGGACTAAACTTTGTGCAAGTTTCATCCCAATCAGGGGACGTGGCTTTAAAAATTGACTCACTTGACATAAAATCCCCCATATATATACAAATTATTATAACAGTAAAATGTCTTAATTGAATCAAAAGTTATAACATTTACAAAGTAAAGGCCATTTTAAACCAATTCTTTTTTTTTGCAAAAAATCATTTATTTCTAAATACTAACTACTGTTTATAAGTGAAAATTGCATTAATAACACTTGTAGCCCTGATAATATCCTTAAATTTAACGGAATTTCGGTTCCATCGTATTTATACTTCAAAAACTATGGCCTAAATACTTAAGGTTCTACCATAAAATTGCAAATTACACCATAAAAAAAATTTGTTGCATAGTGTAGTTCGCAAATTGCTTTCACTTATGGTGATTTCGATACTGAAAAAAATGTTGCACCGTCGACCCGAAATTCTGAAAAATATTTGCCCTTTTCAGGTGGAACTGATGTAGGAACATAGATAGCTCCTCTTTCAAAATTCCAAAGTGTGATATAAAAGTCGAGTTTTCGGGAAAAGGCAACGAAAATGTTGCACTTTTTTGCAGAAAAGAAATCGCCATTAAATATGAAAAACTTACCTTGTGTTTAGCGCCGTGCGTCATTTGCTTATATATACCTTTCTAAACCAACGCTTAATCGATATCATTTGCATAAACTGCATATTTTATTTTTCAATATTTCACTTATTCAGGCACACACTACTCGTATTTGTCTCTTCTCATTCATATAGTCACGCGACAGAATTTGTTTTTTGTTTTGAGCTTTGTCATTTTTTCGAGATGGCTATGTTTCCTCTTGTTCACTTAACACTTAGATCTCAATGTTGGCTTTTAAAACACACTCTCACTTGTGAGAAATTGCCTACCGGGAATATTTAATCTAATTCCGAGACGATTATGCAAACATTAATCGAATTATTTGCAAACTAAACTGTCTCCGAATCACTGCGCCCGAATTGCTGAAAAAGTTACCACGAATTAATTGACAGATCGCTGACTGAGGAGATAAATATAGAAAAAGAGATACACTTGACAGATAATCCCTTTGACATCACACATGAAATCACAAAGCTTTTGTTTTTTAAGCCTTGCACTCACTCACTCACACACATTGTGAAATTGTTGATTTTCCAATCAGCTTTATTAACTGAAACGCATTCACACTCAGGGATTTGCAATTTTAGTTGTTTCTATTGTGTTTTTCGTTTTTCTCCAATTGGATACTCCTCGCCCGAATATGCTTATTCTTCAATTTCTTTAACAAACAACTAATGAAATAATCGGATTTTCAAACACACTTTATGCACAATATATATATGTATAACCTTAATATATTTTTGAATTCACTTGCGGTATATTGTCTGCAAAATATATTTAATCAAAAACCGAGACCATTATGCAAATATTAACCGAATTGTTTGCAAATGAAGATACATAGTACCGAATCACTGCGCACGAATTGTTTGTAAGGTTACGACGAACTAATGGATTGACCGAGCGGAGAGATAAAACTAAAAAGTAGATGACATGACAAATGGCGGGACATTTGACAGATACAAAATCCTTTTGACATCGCATTATCATTACAACAATTCACTAGTAAAAGCCTTTTTCAATGGTTTTATTGGTCTCATTCATACGCACACTCTCTCGCGATTATAGTCACTTGCAACGTTGTAGTTGTTTCATTTGTTATTTACGCTTTTCTCAATTAGATAAGGCGACTATGCTCTTCTTCATTTAACACTTGCATCTCAATAAAATTTAATTTTAAAACACAATATTTGCATAATTTCTACGACGTTCCTCAAAATATTTTTGCTTTCACTTGTGGGAAATTGTCTACAGTGTATATTTAATCAAAATTTGAGACCACTATGTAAGTTTTAACCGAATTATTTGCAACTGAAAATAGCACCGAATCACTACGCCCAAATCGTTTTCAAAGTCGGCACGAACTAATTAATTGACAGATCGGATGTTTGGAGATAATGCTAGGAGAGAGATGACATGGCAAATGGCGGGACACTTCATAATTAACAATTTTTGTTCTTCTAATATTTTATATTGCGTTCACTCGCACATACCTCTCACATTTTGTAGTCATTGGATATGTTGTTGTTGTTATTGTTTCGTGCTTTTCGTTTTTCTACAATTGGAATATGCTTCTTCTTGTTCACTTAACACTTGCAACTCAGTGAAATTTTTGACTTTTAAAATACAATTTTTGAATACTTTTCACGATTCTCTTCAATATATTTTTACATTCGCTTGTGTGAAATTCTATACATTGTATATTTAATTAAAATCTGACACGATTATGCAAATATTAACCGAATTATTTGTAAATGAAAATAGCACTAAATCACTGCGCCCGAATTGTTTGGGAAGTCACGACGAACTAATGAATTGACAGATCGGAGATTGAAAATACAAAAAAAAATGAAAAGAGATGACATGACAAATTCAGGGACACTTGGCAGATAATCCTTTTGACCTTGCATTAGGGCGGTGTTAGCAAAATTGGGCTATAGCAAAGAAATAAGAAATTCAAATGTCTTGATTTGAATTTGTCAAAATATCTGATTTGCTTATTGCTACACAGGTAGATTTGGCTATTAATTGAATTGAGTAATGGAATATTGTAACGTAATCTATATTTTTGCTTTGGATCTTTACTCCAGATTACAAAAAGTAGATATTTTCAAAGCTAGTCCCAAACAATATATTTTGTTAGCATAACTCGAGAGCAATTTGATTGTTTTTAGCAAAAGTTTTAAAAATCTGTAATTAAATTGGCATAAGGTATACTATTTTTAATCTGATCAATAATTATGGAGATAATTAATAACCTTTTTTAAAAATTTCCCAAATTATAAAAAACAAATATTCGTTGAGAGATTTAATCACCATTTAGCAACTATTACTTTACTAAATTTCGGCACAATTTTAAATTTTTGATGTTATAAAAATTAAATGTTAGCAAATACTTCGAAATGATCAGAGTGGTACCGATTGTAATGCAAATATCGGAATGATAGTGGTGATATTCTTAAACTATGTAGATATTTTTATCATAATACAGTAGGTCATACAGATTGGACTTATTTTGAAGAAAACTAATTAACACAAATTTTGACGGCAAATTATTTCAAAATTAAATAAATATTATGTATTAATAAATAATAGCTTTTATTTTTTGTGTTAAGGAAGCCCGCTCGCAATATTCCAGGCAGTTCCGCCATTTTTGTGTGTTTCCCAATAAGAATTACTTGACGGACTAAATGTTTTCTGTAAAATTATATCTCCTGAAGTGTTGCTGAAGCTATTAATAAATAATAGATTTTATTTTTTGTGTTAAGGAAGCCCGCTCGCAATATTCCAGGCAGTTCCGCCATTTTTGTGTGTTTCCCAATAAGAATTACTTGACGAACTAAATGTTTTCTGTAAAATTATATCTCCTGAAGTGTTGCTGAAGCTTTTTTTTTTAAAGTCCAAAACAAATTATCTGTCGGTTGGTACTTTCCAAATATTCTGTAGTGTACCATATACATATGTGACACGGTATTTTACTTCAAGTACCCATGATGTCAAGAATTCATTATCTGGCATCATTCATTCGATTGCATAATCTCTTTTCGAGCGTATTAGAATTTAGTTCAAATAAAGTGTTTATTTTGCTAAACATAGCCTCGATCTATAGCGTCTATAGATCAAAGAACAAACATATATTTCAGTAACAGTTTAATTTCCGTGAATGGTCATTCCGAAGTGCCGGTCCTAGTCATTAAAACAGTACGTTTTCAGATATAGTAGATTTAAGTCCCGGATGTTTTAAATTCCATCTCCACCTAGCTAAGGATCTAAATTTGGTTTACAAAGTTGAATTCATTCACAGCATTCGTCGGCTATTTCCTTTTTTTAATTTTTCATTTAATGTACTCGTGTGGGTCAAAATAGAAAACATCTGTAAACACTTCAAGAGTAAGACACTGCCTCTAAGACGAGCAAATTTATCATCGGCGGGTAAAATGGAAAAATCGAAAAAGATGAAACCAACATCAAATTATACCTATTTCGGCTTCACCCTACCGAAAGTTGATTTAATGATCCCTAATTTTTAATGATTTTGGATGATCACCCGGTTGTACACACGGTTGTCAGATCTTACCGTATTGTCAGCAAAATGTCAAAAATGCAGCCCTGCGAACTTACATTTTTTGTCTTGCAACGTTGGCCGAAAAGTCATTGTCAATGAATTGTAAGATGTGCGAAGTTTATGCATCTGGCAATGGCGCCATTGTCTGAGAAACATTTTATTGGCAACACTGTCTATAAAATATTTTTATTGGCAATCCTGCATATAAATATTTACAAAATATATTGTAAATATATGAAATTATAAGGTTTTCTTGCAATCGTCTGAAATGATAATTAAACTAGTGCTAAACAACTTTCATTGTCAGTACATTGGCATCACTTTGACATGGTTGATAACATTGTAAGATCTGACAGTCGTGTGTACATAGCTTTAGAATTCATTTTATATCACATAGGTATTCAGCAAATCGTTTGTTAACTTTATTTATCCCAATTTTGCTTACACCACCCTAATGTAAAGTCAATATGACTCAGCGTTAACGTTGAGAAATTTCAAAAAGTGGCACAAAAAGGGGATTGTTTTTAAAAAAGTGGCACAAAAAGGGTATTTTCCAAAAAAAATCGCAAACTTTTCGTAAGTTCGTTTTATTTAAACAAAACAGTTAAATTGAATAAAAAAGTAACCAAAAAACAACTCAGTTCATTAAAATAAGAGTTAAAATACACATTACATATAAAAAACCAGTAAGGAAAGGCTAAAGTCGGGCGGTGCCGACTATATAATACCCTACACCACTCTCGTAATATTGAATAACTCTGATATATAAATTTTGTAATTCATGTATAAATTGTTTACATAAATTTACTTTTGGGACATTTTATACTTAAATAATACCCTGTACCACAGTGTGGTGTAGGGTATAAAAACGATTGGATCTAAAGAGCCAAATCGGATGAAACATATATATGGGAGCTATAGCTAAATCTTAACCGATTTTCTTCAAATTCGGCAATGTTGGTTCATGGATCAAGAAACTCTACCATTCTAAATTTCAAAATGATTGGATGTAAAATACAGCTTTTATAGGACTAAATGGCCAAATCGGACGAAACATATATATGGGAGCTATAGCTAAATCTTAACCGATTTTCTTCAAATTCGGCAATGTTGGTTCATGGATCAAGAAACTCTACCATTCTAAATTTCAAAACGATCGGATGTAAAATACAGCTTCTATAGGACTAAAGGGCCAAATCGGACGAAAGATATATATGGGAGCTATATCTAAATCTGAACCGATTTCAACCAAATTCAATAGCGATCTTAACAGCCACGAAATACTCTAAACTGCAAAATTTTAGAACGATCGGAGTGAAATTGCGACCTGTAGTCGACGAACAACTTTACATGGACAGACGGACGGACGGACGGACATCGTTAAATCGACTCAGCTAGTGATTCTGAGTCGATCGGTATACTTTAAGGTGGGTCTAGCTGTGTTATTTTCAGGTGTTACAAACATCTGCCGTGAAACAAACTTATAATACCCTGTACCACAGTGTGGTGTAGGGTATAACAATTCAATTTCATTTAAAATGGATATGCAATAAAAAAAAAAACAAAAATTGCAGTTTAAAAATCATTGCGAGGCACATAAATGTGGGTAGTTCTTTCTTAAGCGTCCCGGACCAAAAATTATATTTTTCTCAAATTCCCAGAAAATGTTTCCCTAGTATGTCGGAGTAATGCCTTCAAAAGTAAATATATTGAATGAAAATTGAGGCCAGAAGTCGAGGTCAACTTCAGAAAATATATTTTTTCTTCTTTAACACCACAGTGTGGTGTCGGGTACCAAATTTTCTGGGTGAGGAAAGTAGAAAAAATTCCAAAAAGGGGCAAAAAAAGGGGATTTCTGAAAAGGGGGCAAGTGGCATGGCTTCAAAAAAGTGTCAAAATGCCACTTTAGTCGCACAACGGTAACGCTGATATGACTGTCTCTCAAGTGTTCCGAGATTTCTTACGTAATGTTATCTCTTATCTATTTTTATCTTTCAAGTCCCCGATCTGTCAATTAGTTCGTCGTTCAAACAATTCGGGCGCAAAACAACTTTGTTAAAAATTAAAGAAGAAGTAAGTTTTTGTACTCAGGCTCAAGATCGTTATTGTTGTTTTCAGTATATGAAAACAACTTTGTTAAAAATTAAAGAAGAAGTATGTGACATGTATTGGGGGCGGTTGTAATGGTTGGATAGACAGATCTGTTTCGGGAGCCAACAAACTCCCATTATCAATATCCTTATTACAACGATTACTTCAGTCGAAATTATTAAATATATACGCACAGCCAAGTATCATTAAACGAGAACTGTTTGCTAAAGGCGCATATCTCCAAAAAAGACAATTCAGTAATCATCATCCCTCGTACATGCACCAACTTCCACTCTCGTGAGTCTTTACAATGTAAAGAATTCACACGAATGTTTTGCTGTGGTTGACTATGCAACAACAACGTCTTTGGACAGATCTGTCTATCCAACCATTACAACCGCCCCCAATACATGTCACATACTTCTTCTTTAATTTTTAACAAAGTTGTTTTCATATACTGAAAACAACAATAACGATCTTGAGTCTGAGTACAAAAACAAAATATGTACTATGAAAGCAGATCGAATAAAACAAAAAAAAAAACAAAAACAAACACAAGATTATTTTTTATTTGCAATTAAATCCGTTAATATTTGCATAATCATCTCAGATTTTCATTAAATATACACTGCACAGAATTTCACACAAGTGAATGTAAAAATATATTGAGGAAAATCGTGGAAAGTATTCAAACATTGTATTTTAAAAGCCAACACTTCACTAATTGTGAAGTGTCTCGCCATTTTCCATGTCATCTCTCACCTAGCTTTATCTCCAAACATCCGATCTGTCAATTAATTAGTTCGTGCCGACTTTGAAAGCGATTTAGGCGTAGTGATTCGGTGCTATTTTTAGTTGCAAATAATTCGGTTAAAACTTACATAGTGGTCTCAAATTTTGATTAAATATACAAACAAATTCCCACAAGTGGAAGCAAAAATATTATGTGGAAATTATGCAAATAGTGTGTTTTAAAACTGAACAATTTCATTGAGATGCAAGTGTTAGATGAAGTAGAAGCATGGTTACCCTGTCCAATTGGAGAAAATCACAAAAGAAACAACACAACGTTGTGACTATAGTCGTATGAGAGGGTGTGTGTGAATGAGACCAATAAAACCATTGAAAAAAAGCTTTCACCTATGAATTTATGTAATAACAATGTGATGTCAAAAGGATTATCTGCCAAGTGCCCCGCCATTTATCACGTCATCTCTTTTTGGTTTTATCTCTCCGCTCACCGATCTGTCAAGACTTTAGTTCGACGTTACTTTTCAAACAATTCGGGCACATTGACTCCATACTACATTTGTTTGCAAGCAATTCTGTTAATATTTGCATAATGGTCTGTGTTTTTAATTAAATATGTATTGCAGGCAATAGTACCGCTAGTGAATTCAAAAATATATTGACGAAATAGTGGATTTTGTGAAAAAAGTGTGTTTTTAAACTCAACTATTTGATTAGCTGTTTCTTAATGATATTGATGATTGGAGATATACGAAATTTACAATAGAAAACACACATGCAAATCAGTATAAGGGTGAGTGCGTTACAGTGAATAAAACAGATTGGAAAAACAATACTTTCTACACAAACACATAGTGTGTGTTTGACTGAGTCCAACAAGCCATAAAAACCAAACGCTTTACTTGTGATTTGATATGTGATGTGATGTCAAAGCCATTATCTGCCACGTGTCCCTACATTTCTCATCTCTTTTTCCATATCTCCTCAGTCAACGATCTATCAATTAATTACTTAATTAGTTCGTGGTAACTTTTTAAACAGTTCGAACGCAGTGAGTGATTCGAAGATAGTTGCATTAAAGTTTGTATAATCGTCTCGAAATTTGATTAAATATTCCCTGAAAAAAATTCTTACAAGTAAAAAATCTGGGAAAATTAGAGTAAAATCTTGGAATTTAGCAAAAAGTCTGTTTTACAAACCAACAATTTCATTGAGTTGCAAGTGTTATATGAACAAGAAGAAGTAGATATATCCATCTCGAGATGGAGATTTAGTTAATTGTTAGAATTTGTGTGGGAGGTACTAGAAGGGGCGGGGCAATAACGCCCACTTTGTACTGGCCTGTAGGTATTATAAAAATATTACACTGCACAAAATTTCAAGTATTTTTATGCACTGGTATTAATGTTATAAGCTGTGAACTTATTGTAAAAATTGGTCTCTTTGTGTGGGAGGTACCAAAAGGGGCGTGACATTTCGCCCATTTTTGTTCAGCTTATAGATACGGTGAAATAATTACTATGTATGACATTTCATTGGATTCCCATGAGTAGTATAGAAGTTATAAGAGTTTTAACGTCACAAAATTTTAACCGTTTGTGAGGGAGGTACCACAAGGAGGGGTCCGACATGGGTCACATCAAAATATTAAGTAGATTTGAGGAAAATATTACCACATACTAATTTCTAAGTCATTCGGTCACTCATTTTCAGAGATATCGTTCGCATAATCCAGTCAATCGGACAGACAGACGGACATTAAATAAGCCATATCTTTTGAACACATTGAGCACCCATTCTGAAAATTTTATATTTTATGGAGCAATATGGGGGTAATATTCAGAAATAAAATTAAAAAAATTGAAAATACTTTTTTCAGGATAAGCAAGGATTAAGGACATTTTCGTCCTTTTGGTATCCTTAGTACACATATAGTTATCCTTCTGTCTGAAATACTTAGAAATAACGTTAATATCTTTAAGATGGTACTTATTTCAATTAAATCTGACTTTCCGTTCAAAGTTATGGCGACTGGAACATAGCTTAATTTGTTACAAAACAATGTAGATGTCCCACTTTGGCACCCTATAAAATCTAAACCGCTACAAATTTTGACACACGGTAAACTGTCATTATTTCGTAACATCTTGCAATATGCGCATGCAAAATTTCAGCAAAATCAAGAGTAAAATTTTCAAGTCGTCATTTTTGGGTCGTTTTTCTTTGGAATTACCCTATATATTTTTTTATGTCTAAAAAAGTTATTTTCAAATATAATTTGTAGGGGTGTTCCAAAAACAGTCGCCGACGCTTAACGTTTGGTAGATAGCTGACAGAATTCTTAAAAAATACAAAAATTAATATTTGTAAATTATAGTAAAAAAATATATAAAAATATCGCTTTTAATATGGTGCTTTTATGCCCAAAAATTAAAAAAATATTAAATATTGTATGGTATCGGAAAAAAAATTCGTAAAGACCCCCAATTTTTTTGTCAGATATTATTAATGATATGCCCTCTTTAAGCATAAAATATAAAAGTTTAAATTATTCGCGCACAAAATTTCGAAAAAGTCTTTTTGCTGTCGGTCTAAAATTTTTTTTCCGGAAGAACTTGCTGATCGCTCTAGTTTGATGAAAACAATTATTTTTTGGTAAATAAAGACCATTTTTTAATTTTTAATATTTTATAAAAATGATTTTAATATTAGTGTACAAATTTAATCAACAATATTCTATGTAGAAAACATTTTCCTTAAAGGGTTAACAATCTCCACCAAAAAAAAATGTGTAAAATATCTTGTCTTTCTTATCAGACAAAGTTTTCTCATTTGTGTTCCTGGAGTTTTAATCTCCTTAAATTTCATCAAAACTATGCAAAATTGAGTTTAAATCTTTTGACAAGACTGATTTGTTAACAATCGTAACATCGTTCGTTTATAAAGTGACAAACAAATTAATTCGCTCTGGTCAAAAGGTCCACTGTCTGTGGATTTTGTATCTTGTTGGTGGAGGATGGCCGGGAAAGGGAGTGAGGTGCACATACGGTGGGATCCGATCCTCACTCAGAAATAATTCGATCAATTTTCTGTCGAACGGATTGGAAGGGAACGCACGAACACCCGCTGTTTGTGGTATGGCTTCTTAAATCGCCGACCGCCGAATGTTTTGGAAAATAAACTTAAGAAGGTGACTTCTTCGTAGCGTATAATAAGTGTCGGCGTGTGTGTGTGCTCTTCATATGGTGACGGGGGGATAGCCTATAAAAGGCTATCGATCTATGACAGTTGAAATCACAATGACCCTTAATACGCTGGAAAAAAAGTTGGTAACAATTAGGCTGAACGCAGTTGGCCGTTGGGCAAAACAAAAACGAGCACTGACTTTGGTATCCTGCTGCTGTTGTTGTCTCACCCAAAAATATGATAAATCGCCCAACAGCAATTTTTAGATTTTAATTTTATTCGCACTGCTTCTTGTGATATTCGTCGTAACGGCCGACGGCTTCAGATATGCCTCTCTGTTAAACTCAATATCTGTGTCTTGGGCTACTCTTTTTATTCGAATTGTTGTTAATCTATTTTATGTCGTTCCTTTTGATTTTCTTGGTTTGTTATTGACATACCGCTAAATGATTAAAAGTGACATTTATGCGATGCTAAACTCATTCAAACATCTCACAGTTTTCATCCATTTTCTTCCTTCATTCTATGTGCGAATATGCGCAAAGACTCCACCAAAAGTGTTGTTACATTCGGAATTGCTTTTGATTGTGGATAACCAATCTTATTCTTTGCATGGGAAAAATCCACGTTTTTGATAAGTTCGAATTGAATTTTAAATTATATAGTCACGAACTGATGGATTTTATTTAAAATTCAAGAACATTTTTTTTGAAGCGCATATGAAAATGTAGTACACTAAAGTCTATTTGCAAAAAATTTTTCTCAAATAAAATATGTGTTTATATCCAAATATAATTATTATTTAGCAATTTCTCCAAATATTTTTGACTGATCCCGCTTTATTTTTATAATTTTATACATGGGGAAAATCATCGTTTTTGATGTGTTTCAATTGAAAGAAAATGTATTTGGAAAAAAATGTCTAAATATTATATATTTTTGAACAAATATATTTTATTTAAAGATCAAGAAAGTATATTTGCAGGGCATATGTTAATATATTACAATAAAATATATTTGCGAACCAACTTTCTCAAATCAAACATGTGTTTACCAACAATTAAAATTACTAATTTATGGTTTTAGATATTAGGCTTTTTGGGCTGGTTTTTAATTGAAAATTCAAGTATTTTACTTCATTTCCTCCGACGTTTCGTTGGTCTTTTCCAACTTCTTCATGGATATTTTATATATAGAAAATACATTACTACAATAGAAAATACATTAAACTATAAACAGATCAAAAAACACTGCTGTTAGCTCAGGCTTCCAATTACCACTGTGTATCGTTTTCGAATTTCTCCAAATATATTTTATTTTAAAATATATTTTTAAAACATTGCTGACTATTTCGAATTTTAGTCTTTATTTTTCTTAGATTTCGTGTTATAATTTATAGTTAAAAATAACATAAGCAGCATCAACTTTTCTTACAGCCCTAATTTTGAATTTATAAATATTAAATCATCAAATTCAATTTACATTTGAATTTCTGAAAAATTGAGGTATCGACACATTGCCAAAATACTTAAATACATATAAATTTCGGAAATATTGGTTCCAAATAAAGAAATATTAGGTTGGAAACATAGTGTTATTTAGAACAACATCCTCCCAAACAGATAATATTTGTATGCGTCAAATATTATATATTTGGAGGGTATCCTAAATAATATATGTATGTTTCAATCAGAATAAGTTTGGGACAATATACTTCAGAAGCATTTTTTTCTAGCGTGTAAATATATGTATATATGAAAATTGTCTTTCGATGACCATTAGTACAAATTTGATTACCAAATACTAACCTATGCCTATCAGATCTTTAGATCATTAATTTAGTGTTAACATAGATGACCCGTTTGAGTTCATTTATAAACATATTTTCATTCATCAATTCATTTATAAACATAAAATGTTAATTAATAAATTTTATTAAAAAATACTATAATATATTTTGTTAAAATAAACACAAATTTTGGTTTATTAATATGCTACTGTAAAAAATATAACGTGCGTCACACAGGATTCACGCCTTTTTATAAAAGACGACAACATTTGTTGGCTGCAATTAAGTTATTTCAGAATTATGCAAAATTTGCTAAACATTACGAAAACATACTTCAACTTTCATAGCTACTTCCACTTTTTGTAGCTTGCGTCACAAAACTGTGTGTTCAATTATGTCGTAACATATACCAATAAAAAATTATGGGCCTGTTTTTGTAACTTTTTTGCCATTTCGCACGTCAAATGGCAAGCGAATGAAATTTTTGGTTTTTGCACACTTTGTTTTGGATATAAACAAAGAAGCTTTAAATTATCGCCAACATTTTGGTTCTTATAAGACAACAACGAACGAAATGAAATGTCAAATCAGACGATCAGAAAAATGCATTCGTGTCGGTTATGTTTGCCGTCCTTTTGAAAGATAAAGTGAACATTTTTGGGAAAATGAATAAAAAATGGATAAATGAACCAAACAACATTAACATGTATCTTTTGCTGAAGTATCCACCATAATTTCAAAAAACCGCTGTTTATTAGTGTGTATAAAATATATTGAAATCCTACAACTGCACTGTTGCTTTTTAAATTGTTTCATAATACCTTATATTAGGTGACCCAAACAATCGTTTATTATACCTATCGACCTAGAATCTCTTTCTGAATTGGTTTGGTTTTGTCCGTCCGTCTGTTTGTAAATTTATTCTTGTTACCAAATACAGGTCACAATTATGCTCAGATCACTATCAAATTCAGCAAGAACAACCTTTTTTTAACTTTATGACTTACTGAAATGGGTACAGAAGGTTTCCGATTTAGATATAGCCCATATATATATATATATGATCAATCAAGCAAACAATTGTATTTATTTTTCGGTTGTTTGATTATTTCTCATTGTAAGAATCAGCTGTTGCTACTTTTACAGCGGTTGGATAGGGTTGCCCCCGTTCTGATATTTTCGTGTGGAAAAAGCTTTAAGAAATGTCAATAACAACATGTAGGTAATATTGGTATTTGACAGGAAGACGATGAAGAAAAAAGCTTTCTTAGGGCATCTCTAAATACCGGTGAATGCGTCCTGCGTCTGTCAAACTCAAATTTCATCCTATCGTTTTCCGAGCATACAACAACACTTTGACAGACGCCGGACGCAATTCACCGGTATTTAAGAGATGCCCTTACGATAAGTGACAATGAACCAAATTAAAAATATCATCGCTTGGGTGAGAATAAGAAGAAGAACATTATTGCTTGGGTAGCTATGTCCCTATTTACATTGGCTGAATGTTCAGCATATTATCGGCATTTTGTAGGAGAGAGAGACAGTCGGCAATAGGGGGAAAAAAACTCTCCCGTACTCAGGCTTATCGGTCTGAACGTTTTGTGTTTTCACTCGGCCTTTGAAACAACAACAATTCACACAGAAATATCCGAAACAAAGTTATGTGTCTAAACGCAGAGGCAAGTTTAAGAGAGAATTAGCGGATAAGCTGCTGAAAAAAATATCCTAGTGTAAATCTGGACTATCGCACGTCTGCGTTATGTTACATTTAGATGAACAGGCTAGGCTGTATGTGTTATACCATTCGAAAGTGCTCTTAAATCCCAATAAACGATATGTATAAGTTGAAGTTATCTCTTTTAAAAGATCAAAAATGTTTAATTTTTTTCCGAAAACGCGCTTCAGAGGCGAAATTCATAGTTTCAGAGGCAAAATTTCGAAGAACTAGGCTTCTCGCAGTTGTTATCGGAACAGCTCTCACTAGTCCCTGGTATATAAACGTGTTCCTGGCCAGTAAATTGACTTACAAACCCTTTATCGGTATCGGATTTATAGTCAACATCACTTTGAAGCCCATTTCTGATTTCATTATAGTACATCCATTAATTTTTACAATACTCATATATGGCCATATATCAGGCCATATATGGGTGTTTCCAAAGTAAAGGTCGTTACCGATTTTCGGATACTTTTTGAATAAAATTCCAACCTAAGCAAATATGCAACGAGGATTGCTTAATTGTTGATTTACGAAAGTTCAAGCATCCGTAGCAACCGAAAGAATCCATTAAAAATGTAATTTCAATAATTTTTTTGACCATTAAAATAGTAACGGTCGTTACTTTATAAATGTGCTGATTTAAAATTTCGGAAACAAACTTCATGTATTGTAAAATTTTGTACAGGATGTGTCAAGTAAAAAATATTATTAAATTCGTTGAAATGTTTTGTGTAAGGAATGGGTTTATTTTCAAACCAAAGAAAATTAGTTACCAAAAAAAATTTTTTTTAGAAAGTAACGGTCGTTACATTATGAAAATATAAACGTTTTTTGTTTTTTTTTCACAAAATTTTCTTACGCTTTTGCGTTTGTTTTTTTCGTTCTTGACTTTGGCGTTCGTCCGTCATCTCTTTTTTTTGATCCAGTCTTCGTTATTTTCAACGCTCTTTCTTTTGCCAAGAAGCCTCATGCTTTCCTTCGTATTCTTTTCGTTTTTTCCTGTATTTTTGCATCTTGGTAAGTTGCTTCATGATTTTTCAGCTGCAATCAATAAGAATCCAGTTAAGTAAGACGAAAACAGTTCAAATGCTAAACGCCAAAAGAAAAAGGTAACGGTCGTTACATCTTTAAAAAATTTTTAAAAAATCAAAATAGGCTTTTGATGCTTATTTGGGCTTACACAATTCTTCATCTTACTTACCTTCTTATTTTCCGCTACTATAAAATTGAATCGTTTGAATGAATTACGAAAAAAACTTCCGTGCTTTTGGGGTAACGGTCGTTACAGTCGGTGATGGTGTTTTTGAACTATTAAAAAACCTTAAATTTTAACTTGTCGCCTTTAAAATTGTTACTAAGCATGAAGAATAGTTTCAGCTTTCAGCTTGCTTTTGTTTTGTTCGTAAACCACGGTTAGAACAGTGTTTCCAAAGGGCTTAAAATGTGACTGTGCAATTCACGGGAAAAATGCGCACGGTGTACTAAGTTCAAAGTAGCATATTTTTGTTAGTATAAAGAAAATTAAAGTTAATCTTTCGGAAAATGACAGATACATTTATTTTGTGTAATATTAGCGGGAAAATAAATTAAAAATAATAATTTCATTTTTGAGCTGTTAGGGGTCACTTTCTGTGGAAACACCCATATGATTTCGCCAGTTTTTGTAAAAAATAATAATTATAAAATTTGCTTTTCAGCAAAATTATCTTTATGATCTTTGATTCCAGAACACTTGAAATTTTGTGTAATGGTTTTTTGGACTTGAAAAATGACCGTATTGGACCCAAATGGATAATTTTGCACAAATACTTAAAGGCATAATATGGTACAGTGTAATGCTTTTATAGTACCTATAGTAATAGCCACAGATAGACATTGTTTATTTCGTTAGCCATACAAATTTTCTCCCAAAATGTACCTCTTTCAAAAATCTCATTCAATTCGAATACCCATCAAGGATTATTCGTTTATGGAATGTTACTATTCGACACCTTTGCAACACTAATTAACTGCTATTGTCTGCCCCGATTGTGTGTTGTGGTTGCTGCTGTTGCTTCCTGAATCATATCACACTGCCATCATTGTGGATTCCATGGTCTCCGGCACGACACTCGAAGGAGGAGTATTTGTGTTCTGCATTCAAACGACATAATGTTTGTCACAATCGATGCATGTATTCTCTCGCCACTCTGTCAGTTCTGCTCGGACAACATCTCAATCTCGGGAAGTTGTTCTGGTTGTGCATTCCATGGAAACCTCCTTTCGAGAATGTAGATTGTGCACAAGGCATTCATGGCACATCGGAGAGTTTTTCAGCATTTTCCTGTTCTCAGTAAATTATTGTTATTTTTACAGATTATCGACCGTCGCTGTAGTCCCATGTGAATAACGAATGCCAGGGGATTTTTGATTAGAATGCTTCCTAAATGTGACTGTCAACTAATCTGTCACTCGGTTTAAATGCTGTGCATTTTGTTTTCTTAGGTTAATCACAAAATTAGCTATGCTTTTCATAGCCTTTTGCAGTGATATGATTTATTTAGAGGATTTCAAGGATTTTATTTCAAAGACAAATGTGTCAACAGGTTTAGAATACATTGATGGATGGAGGGTAAAAATGAACTCACTCCAAAGGAATGGCTTTTAAGTATTTCCAGAAGACTTTTTTATTGGTTTAGTTTTATTTGTCATATATCAATAAACTTTTACATGTTTTATTATGTATTTATTAATTTCTGTCTGCCGCCGGCAATTTTTACTCGGCTTCATTCTCTAAACAGAAAAAAATTTGAGCAGAAAATGAATCTATTAAACTATTGCATATTATCAGGAAAATTTTGAATTTATTGTTTATTTGAGTCAATTAATTTTTTTATACAAATTTTCAGATCAATGCCTCTTCTTATTGACTCAATATTTTATTTGAAAAGAATGAATAGTCAGCCGAACAAAAATTCATTACTGAATATTTAATTTTTTTTTAAGTTTTATTTGTCAAATAAATATATTTGAATGATAAAACGTCTAAAGATTGATTCCAATCGGATGGAATAAAATATGCAAAGATTCCAGTTCTATAAATAAATAATATTTATTGGCCAAAGTTAAAATACACTTTTTCAAATAGATTTCTTAAAGACAATATTAAAGAAAATAAATAAATAACCAATAACCCATGACCTCGAGCTCGCTTTTTACTTAAAAAAATATAAAATTCAAAAAAGATCGATCATCAAACAAATTTATCAATAATACTTAAGGAACTAAATGAAACTCAATTTTTTGCAGATATCAATGATCAGCCGAGTGTCAATTTTATATGGGCTAAGCCGTCTAGCAGCTGCCGCCGAAAATTTTCCGCGGCTATATTCACAGGCTTTGATTTAATTTTTCCTTAATTGCAGGTCACGTTAGACTATAGTTTTAAAATTTTTCTTAAAAACACTTTATTTTTATAAATATTTTTAAATAGACTTCATAAGGAACTACATTAAACTCAATTTTGTCCAAATATCAATGAGCCGCCGAATGTCAATTTTATACGGTCAATTTAGCAACTGCCGCAGAAAATTTCCACGACTATATTCCCAGGTTTCGATTAATTTTTCCTTAGTTAGTCTATATTTGTAACATTTTTCTTAATAACAATTTAATTTTATAGAACTTATAGTCAATCCTTTCGATGTAGCGCCTGAACAACCTTTAAGAATTTCAGCAAATTTTCGTTTCTAAATAAATCTCCCCTCCGTTGGTGAAAAGTTTCGCCCACTCCTTCAACGTGTAACTTGACTAATTCGTGCGTTACTTTGTCTCTATCCGTCCGAAGTGCTGAGGTTGTTCTACGTGCAAAATGTCTGCCGTCATTCATTTTATACCCAACAATTGTCTGCCCTTGAGTGGGTGTTGTGTGATCCACCAGGACTAGTAAGTAGGAGGAGCACGTACGTTCATAGATTATAATTGTTGGCGGCGGAGTGGTGTGGTGGCGACCGAATTTGTGCTCATGCTCAGTTCGAATTTGGAGAATTTGAATTCATGATGGAAGCTGTCTGTGTTTCCAAACAACTGTCAGCCGTGTTCTCGTGTATCCATCCGTGGCATCTGTATTTGGTGGTGTTGATTTCAAATGCAATTACTACATGTTTCGTGTACGTGACTTTCCATTATTGGGACAATTGTGAGAATTTAAAAACGCGTTTTCAGCGCTAAGAAGCCCCATTACATGTTGAACGTGGTGAATAACTAAAGCGTTTGGAGTCTCAACAGACATAAATTAGGGATTTGTTTCTTCATTTTCTTCATAAATATGTATTTATTGTGAAATTTATTGTGGAAAACAAAAGAGAATATTTAATAGACAAACCACCGCCCTCACCGAAGTGCTACTGAATTATTTATTTGTATTTATTATACGTCGTTTGTTTCGCAATTGCATAGTCCTCTAGGACTAAGAAGGTAGGAACAAATGGTACAATAAGATCCGTCGGTATTTAAACTCATTCAATAATTTGGTATATGTTTGTGGGTTGACGTCTGACGTCTACTTTGATCAACGACAAATTAAAAGCTAAAGTATTCTTAAAAGTTTGTCCTCGGGGCTATTAGTAGCAATCTAAATATAGTCAATGGATTTTTTAACATACATATAAATATACAGCGTGTTTTTTTAAGCCCGACAGAAGTTGAAATTGTAAAAAGAGACAGAAAGAATTATATTTTGATAAAAAAATATGTTATTCGAAAGTTCAATACATGGCACGAATAACACGAACAATTGTGGCCTCAAAGGCACCAAGGTGCTGGTTTATCAGCATAAACCAGTGACTCCACAGCAAATAGTCGAGGGGTGTCAAATCGCTCGACCTGGGTGGCCAATTGCCAGGTCCATTTCACGAAATCGAGTTATTGATTTCAATAAATCGATGGTTGCGGTAGCCGTATGGCACATAGCGCCATCCTGTTGAAACCATATCTCGTCCGGATCAATATCATGTATTTTTCTGAACTTTTTTTGCATTTAGTTCGATCGCTATCTTAATGTGACAATTACAAACAATCCGGGAAAATCTGTCTTAAAATACGCAAACAAATCAATCGCTGAAATCAATTTTCTATTCCTTCATCACTGATAGACTACTCGACGGACCTTCTTTATAACTTTATTTTCATTGGTGTAAACCGCACTCTAACCCGTTAAGCCAAAGATGGTGAAATTTTCTATAAAGACATTTTTAAAACCATTAAAAATACCGCTGAATTACAAAAATCGGTTTTTTAGTTATATCCCCAAATATGTGTTCATCTCGATGTGCCATCAAAGCGCTATAGATGAATATATCTCAATATATCGTAAAAATGAGCGCCCCAATAGGTGAGTTGGTAGCGTGCTCGCATATGCGTTTGGAGGTCGTGGGTTCGATTCCCACCAGTGTGTCTGGTGGGAATCGTCGCTGCAAACTCTAGCCACATGGTCTTTGTAACCCGGCTTTTCCTTGGACCGTACAATTAGAATATAATTTTTTTTTGTATTGTAATTCATATACATAAATATCGCAAAATGGTCCACTTGTGTGGGAGGTGCCAATAACGCCCAGTTTTCTCTGGTCTCTAGGTACTATAAAACCTTTACACTGTACACAATTTTAAGTATTACTATGCACTGATATTGAAGTTATAAGCTTTTATCTGTGGGTGCAAAATGGTCCATTTGTGTGGGAGGTACCAAAATGGGCGTGGCGACTTTGCCCATTTTTCTTGAGGTGTTAACGACTAATAAACTTATTCTATATGTGGAATTTCAGAAGATTCGAATAAGTAGTGTAGACCTGCGACTTTTTTGAATTCTCTTTTTAAATCCCTACGTAACGTCATGCTCGTTTAGACGGTGAGTCTTTAGGTTTACCAACCAGGGGACAAATTTATATTTTTATTCGTTCACTCACATTTATATTATTGAATTTGTTTTTCGTATTCAGTCACTCATAAAGGGAAATGCCAATTTGTCCTTGTATTTTCATTTCAAGAAACTTTTTCTACACAGGACGCTTTTCTACACTTTTCGTCTACAAACTCATGTCACAAGCCTCATGTCGCAGGAACAATTTGCACCGTGTAAATTGGGTCATATTTAAAAATCAAGAAATTATGTTTGGGACGCATATTTTAATATATTAGAACAAAATACATTTGCGAACTAACAATTAAAACATGTCTTTACACACAAACAAAGTTATTGTTTACAAATTTTTCCATATATATTTTTTTAAAATTTTTTTTTTAACTTCGCTGACTTTTATGAATTTTATTTAAAAATTTTCCTACATTTTGTGTTATATTTTATAGCATAAGCAACATTAACTATTGTATATAAGCAACATTAACTATTGTTTTAAAATTGTACTAATTTTAAAAAGATTTTTTTAAAAATCTTCTGACTTTTTCGAATTTTATTTAAAATTTTTCCTACTTGCCTTTAAATGAATGCATTGATATATTGTCAAAATACTTAAATACAAATTAATCTTTGTTTCGGATAAATTAGTTCCAAATAAAAAAATATTAGGATGAAAACATTGTTTTGTTTAGAACAACATCCACCCAAACATATAATATTTGCACGTGTCAAATATTATATATTTGGAGTGTACCCTAAACATACATATGTCTGTTTCAAGCAGAATATGTTTGGGACAATATATATTATATTTCTCTTTTGTGTCTGAAGAAAAGTTGTAGGTATTGAATAGGAGAAAAAATGCGGAACATAGCCGAAAAAATTGCATCCAATGCCTTAAAATTTGCTTGTAATTCTTTTCCAAAAAAATAAATTTAATTATAAACAAGTAAACTAAAACAAGAACACAAATGCAGTTTGTGTCCCACAAAACGAAGAACATTGTATTCTATTCTTTGAAATTTATGATAAAAATCCTAATATAAAATCTGATTAGGATCGACACATCGATGTGGTTCTTATAAAAACGGAATTAGTCAAACTGATTTCTCAAGTTGAAAAAATATTTTTCGTGGTTTAATGATAGAAAATTATAAAGTCAATAATAATTAAGATGACGAACTGAAATTGGTCCTAAATTATTCCTTAGCTAAGATGTTCTGGCATATTTTAATAAAAGTAAGTATTTGTATTAAAAGTTAATTTAGGCTTTAGCTGTTCGTATCCTTATTTAAATTAAATTAAAACTAAACTAAAATGTTTGTACTCCATTTTGAAATATCACATTATTAAGACTGAAAAAATCCCGATTTATCCCGAAAACTCTGAAAATCCCTGGATATCAAAACATTTCGGGATCCCAAAAAATACCGGAATTTGCAATTTAAAAATCCAGAATTCGGGGATTTGTGAAAATCAATCCCGTTTGAAATCTGTAGTGTCATTTAATTAGGGTGCATTGTACCAAACAATATTTTTGGATTATTTTGGTTTGGGAGAACACGCGTTACAAACAAACGTACAAAGGATTTTATATATGAAGAGTAAAAATACCAATATATGTAAGTCCCAATATTAGGCATGTTTTCGTTACAAGCTAGCAATTTTAGTTTAGCACTTTGCAACGAAAACAACTGACTGCGACTAACCGACACATAAGCAATAAGTGGCGGATTTTCACTATCTGGTAGCAATTGTGTCATGAGTTGCGAAGAAAGAACAGTGCGAAACAGACAAAAAATTCGTGAAAAGTATTTATAAAACATATATTTACTATTCTATGTTCAATTGTTTACACTCTTTTTGCAAATATTGAAATAATTTCCCATTTTTGTTCTTCTTCTTCCCGTTAATTCACAATAATTGATAAAATCTCTCCAAAAATGGGATGCCCTATTTGCTAAATGTAGGGTGCCCAATCTGGCAACATCATATTCGATTAAGACAGGAACACAAGCACCAAACTTCATCGGGAACTAATAGTGCTTAGCTCCCCATACAAATTAAGCACTTATGGTGTAACGAAAACACGCCTATTATAGCTCTTAATTGAAAAATAAAGTTTAATAGAATTCTCTCAACTATTTAAAATGCAAAGATTAGATATTGAATTTTCCCATTTTTAAAAATCTTAACTTTTGAAAAACTGGTGTGAGGTAAACATTTTTTTTAATCGGTATCGATAAAATAGAAAACACCTTACATACATACATACATAGATATTGACAATTTAGAACATATTTTCTTCAAAATTCCAACTTTTCTCGGGCGTTTTCATATGGTGGATGATTTTCTGTGTACCACTTATTAGGATTATTTTCGAAAATCTGCAAGTATTTTGCAGGGTATCAATAATCCGCTCACTTCGTTGTGAAAAACGCCTAACAAAATGTTCCTTGACTTGGCACAAAATCGAGAGTGTTTTCATTTTCGATTTATACAGGCTGAGTTCGTGTTTGTTTTCAGCGAAAGGGATATGTTTGTGATTTATTAAGCAAACAATGGCAGGAAAAACAAACGATTGGGCTAAAATCATACAATCCACACACAGTCGCACACACACACACACTCACAGCGAAACTCATAACTCGCAACACGCAGGACTCAGACTTCTGCCACTGATTGTGGAAAGTAAACCAGAGGTATTAACTGCCGTCGTTGGTTGGTCGTTTGGTCGATCTGGAAGGATTTGTCCTGCTGCAGTTATTGACTGCAAGGATGTCTGTCTGCCTGTCCGTCTGTTAGGCTAAATGTTTGCTGGGTTGAGAGCCCTTTGTTTCTTGAACTGTGAGCAACAAATGAGCAATATCGCCGCTTGAGTCTGAACGACTGTTGTATTGAGTGTGCGTTTTTGTTTTCTTGTCTTGGGGGTTGTGCACATGTCCGCAAATATTGGCCATGAATGTTTGATTCCTTCTGTTCGTTCGTTTGTTTTTTTGCTCTCACTCACACGTTTAGTTGTCCTCAGGGGATCAAAATTATGACGAAAAACGAGTAGCAGCCACCACAGCAGCAGAAGCAGCCAACAGTCGTTGCTTGTTTTGAGTTGTTATCCTTTTTTCCCTGGGTTTATCCTCGAGCAGTTTGTTTTGTAAAATTTGTTGACAGCATTCGGTTATATGTTGATAATCAATCATATCTCTCCATAGACAGCTAAGGATTGTTTTTATATTTTTCAGAACTCAGAACTCATCTCTGTATTCCCAGCCTACTTTTGGCCAATCCATCCACAGGATTTTATTTTGTTTTTTTTTTTTCTTGAGGAAAAACAATTGAAAATTATAAAATACATCTTCATTTCGAGTGAAATTTTTTCCCAGTTTATCCAAAAAAAGTGTCCAGGGAATTGTTGTTAAAGGAGTGCTGTGGAACAAAAGGACGATAAGGGGCGTTTTTGCCAATTTAACCGCATTCTACGTAACTCCCTACAAAGAATACCCGATCTTCTTCCTCAGTTTGTGGAGCAAAACACAGGGTCATGCCAACACAGTGGTTTGAAAGCACAATACTGTATCAAACATCCGAAGTAATATAACTGTACTCGTAACACGTAAAATCGAGTGAGAGCAAAATAATTCAAGAAATTCGACGCGTAATATGTGTCTTCTAGAGCGTAGAAAGGTCAAATCGGGAGGGACGTTTATATGGTGACATTCAAAACGTAGCACATGGGGGAGCTTCGAAGCAGATGGGCACTTCTTAAACAAAAAAGGCATTTGTTAATGGTATTTAAGTTTCAACTTTGACTCTGCTATAGCAAGCAAGCACGGAGATACAGAGTTTCTAAGTAGGCCACCTCAGATATACAAAATTTTGAAATGCATTGCTTAATGGAACAAATTTTTTCTTCATTTGCCAGTAACTGCTGTTGCAACCAGTGTTTGCCAGCACTTTGGCTCTGCGGCTTCCTTGAAGACCGACGAACAGGTTAAGCAAACATACCCGAAATTTTAGAAATACACAAAAATTTATTCCGATGTACTTATATGTATTATACAGGGTGGCTGATATGTAATGCAACAAAGTAAAGCGCTATATTTTTTTTAATTTTTTTTTTAAATTTTTTTGTTCAAAAGCAAAATATGTCGGAAATAACATAAAATTTTAGAAACAGTTTAGATTTGTTCGAATTGGCCACCTTTGGCACGAATTATGGTCTTCAAACGGCCGACAAAGCCATCACACGCTGCACGAAAGTGGCTCTGCGGTATTTTGGCCCATTCCCGGCGATGCGCCGTCTTGAGATGATCGATACTTTGGTATTTGTTAGTGCGAACCTTACTCTCTAAAATGCCCCAGGCGCAAAAGTCCAACGGATTCAGATCCGGAGATCTTGATGGCCATTGTGCGGTAGAAATGAAGCGAGGAACCTCCTTTTTAAGCCATTCTTGGTTGTCGCGTGCTGAGTGCGATGGTGCTGAGTCCTGTTGGAATGTCCATGGTCTGCAGCCGAAATGTTTGTCTGCCCAGGGCTTCAATACTGTCTTTAGGACATTTTCCCGATAATATTCGTCATTTATTTTGACCCCATGGTCGATGAATACGAGCGGGGAGCGACCATCGGCCGTTACGGCGGCCCACACCATTACCATAGGCGGAGCTTGAGTTCTGGTGGCCAATCGAAGGTGTACATTTTCAGCTGACCTCTTTGGCAAGTAAACCCGATCATTTTGTTTGTTCACAAACTGCTCAATTTGGAATGGCCTCTCATCGGGGAAAACCAAATTCGGTAACTGGCCACTTTCGAGCAAGCGAAGCAACTCCTTGGCTCTTTCCAGTCTAACTTTTTTTGTGCATCGGTGAGCTCTTGCACTTTTTGGAACTTCAATGGCTTTAGTCCAAGCTCATTTTTTAATATGTGTTTTTTAATATCCGTTCTCGCGATATGTTCAGCTCACGAGCAATTTTTCTACCACTGCGGCGTGGATTTCGATGAAATCTGGCCTTCACTTTTCGGATCATTTACCGTTTTTTTCGTCCACTTTTTGGACGCGATGCAACACTGCCAGTATCACGGTAACGAGCAATGGTACGAGAAACAAAAGATTTATTCACATGTAAATGCTGGAGGGCTCTAACGATAGCCACTTGTGTTTTTTCACCCAAATATAAAGCAATCACACTATCACACTTGAATTCCATCACGTATAACTTTTGTTCTGAATGCAATAGATCAAAATGCTTTTGTAAGCTTGTAAGCAATGAAATGAACTGTCACTGAAATAAATCTGTCAGCTATCAGACTAGCGGTTTAGAAATGATAGCAACCTGAAGTTGGTTGCAATACATATCAGCCACCCTGTACATACATTTTGCATTATCAAGGTCTCTGTTGGAGTAGGATTCCCTAAGGAATCGTTTTTGTAAATAAAAAATAATAAACATTGCTATATCTGATGAACATAATTAGTACGTAATACATTTTATGGTAAAAAATAAGAAAATATTTATAACTCCCTAATTAAAAGCCATAAACGATAATTTTCTGTGCAAATATTTAAATGATTAAAAATCTCTACATAGTACGAAAAACTCACTCTTGGGGTCGCCCATTTTTAGGTCCAACGTTTGAAAATTTAAATTGACTATAATTTCTTAAATTAGACAATGGACTTTAAAAAATAAAAACTTTAAATGGAAATATCTCCATAAATAATATATCAAAAATGAATTCGTTATCTGATCATCTATTTTTGGGCCAAAACACTGGTAGACACGATTTTTGAGTTTGACTTCCTCGGTCGTGACTGGTTTCCTGGCAGCAACTTTTTAAATTATGCATCGATTTTCTTCGGAATTTACGATCAAATCATAAAAATGTAACAATTGTGCGTTTTTAGATATTGTTATTTAAAAAAATTAAAATTTTATCAAAAATATTACTTTTTCGCAATATTTTGTGAAATATTTGTATTGTAAGAAGTTGGAGTATACTTAATTTTGAATTTTTTAAAACTTCCCTGAACCAATTCGGAGAAATGGTTCTCTAGTTATGCCATAATATGTTGTTCAGCTTATTTTTTTCTTAGCCTTAATGGTTATTTTTTGCATTCTGACGTGATATTGAAAAAATAGAGAGGTTGAACCACTCGAGAAACATTTATCCGAATTAGTTCAGGGAAGTTTTAAAGAATTCAATATTAAGTGGTCCTCATATTCTTACAACACCATTTTTCATCCGTTCAGCCGATATCTTACGATAACCATGCCTTGAAAAATACTAGAGTGATTAACATTTTTCAAATATAATAATTACGTTGAGATTTTAGTCACTCATTCCAAAATTTTTGTACTAAAAAAAAAAAAAATTATAATAACAAATTCCAATATTATTGATAACAAATTTCAACATTTTCAGAAATAAATCCTCATTTCTGTGTTCCGTTTATTTTTTCATTTTTAAGTTATCGGATAAATCACTATAAACAAGACAATATAACAATTAGGGCTACCAGGTGGTGAAAGTGAAATTACTGAACACTCACCAAAAAAACCTGAATTTAAATAAAAATCATGAACAAATAAAAAATTGTATTTAAGTAGTAATATTGAATTTATTTTAACGAATTACAAACGTGAACCTATTTTCTTCAAATTTGGAGGTGTCCGTTCATTAATCTAGAAACTCCTCTCTGTAAAATTAAACAATAATAAGATGTGAAATAAAACGCTATTTAACGCTATTCATTTCAATCTTGCATGAGTTCCTTTAAGCACCAAGAAACTCCTTTCTTCTGAGAATCGATCTGGGCATTGATTACAAGGCATACAGACGAACATTGCTAAAAAGAATCGGCAAGTGAATCTAGGTCAATTGATATACTAATCAATGGGTCTATATCTTCTCCTTTTGTGCGTTACAAACTAATGCACAAAGTCATAATACCTTGTAAAACCTGTTTATTTCCTATACTGTAAACAAGATTTTAAATTTTGTATTTACGTTAGTTAAAATTTGCATTTATCTTAATAGTTGGACATACATTTTGTTTTTTTTATACGGATTTCACCAATTATTTTTTATTATTTGTTAGCCAACATTTTACTAGATACATATTTATAATTTTCAAATTACGGTTTGACATCAATACAAATGTCCACATAACATTTATTGTGAAATAATTTGTTTTATTTTTATTTTGGTGTAATATTTTTTGGATTAGTTAACGCTTAAATATTTCCTGAACAAATACAATTATTCTTGAAAACTGAACACTACCCAAAAAACTGAGCAATTCAGGATAATTCAGGGCGTATGGCAAAACTCAAAAAACTGTAGACGGCTAAGTCAACGACAAAATAGCACATAGACACACACACACGTATGCATGGAATATTGAGCAATTGCTGTTAGTTTGTACGACAACCTTGAATTTTTCTTTGCTGTACTATGAATTAATGTAAAATATTTTTAAATGAAATTAAATTTTTGTATTCGAGTATTAATTACTTCGTTACCACAATTTAATTTTAACACATTCACAGTCCACATCAAAGCCGCAACCTTCTTCTCATAGCAAAACTGACCATTCGAAAATAAACAACAGATTCTCTATTGTCTGAAACACAACCCTCGGCTTCTATATTTATAGACTCAAACGTTAACAAAAAAAAAAAAACGCTGATACTCACAAATCGGAGCGCGAGAGTATATAATGTATATAAATATTCGTTAAAATAATGTCAAGCGGACCAGTTCAGAAGTAGTTCTAGATTGGTAAGCAACTTTTTCTTTTTACATGAACATGTCCTAGGGAGAAGTCATTGCCTCCGGCTGCATTCGTGTGAAACAGTACTGGCATAGTTCAGAATTAGTTCTAGGGAGCTAGCTCTGGTATAGGTAGTTCTTGAGAAATATATCTAAACTATTCCAGACGAAAATAATTTTTTACTACAACTTTCGTACTAATCTCTGTGTCTCCAAATTCTGCATTTTAGATTACTTTTGCAATGACTATTGACTGGAAAAGAATGAACAAAATTATCCCAACCGTTCTGACATCTCACACACAAAGTACGAATTTTATTTCTGTGAAAGTCAGCGTAGACTTCAATCGGTACAGTAGGTCAGCCCCGTTAAACTGTCAGTCGGATATTCGCTTCCCACTTATTAGCTTTTAATCTGTTCATCACTGTTCAGGGGTTTCGTTTGCAATAATTTTTTATTTTGTTAATTATATTCGGGAATTTTGTTCCTCTATAAATATTTCCCATTTGTAACCACAGTGCCTGAACTGATGATTTCTTTTAGAAGAAAATGAAGACACAACCGTTACCACTTCCAATGGCCAAAAAGAATGAAGCTGCTGTTTTAATGTCAGCCAGAGGCGGCCTGATGCCAACACGCCATGCCACACCAATCTATTGTTGGCTTGGCTGCCTTGGCCGTTTACGCTTAGACCATTCTTGAGGCAACTGGCGCAATGGTGGTAATGGTGAATACCCATGTCTGTACGCGTACTCGTGCTCGTGCTTGTACTTGTACTCGTTCATCATTGTGGCAGGCAGTCGTCATCATTATTAATAAATAATTCTTACTCATGAGGCATGTGCTGCGCTGGGCTGCATCATGCTGTTTAAACAATTACCCATGACACTCGGATGAGTGTAATCGCTTGCCCCAGTCAGTGGAGGTGCTATGCCCGAGCGTCGAAGACACGTATAGACTCCTCGATTCGTAAAGAAGTCCAAGTCCAATGAATAGTGTGTTATTGTTTTCGGGGAGGTCGTGGCAAACGTACCTCACAGTACACTACACTCCCCAACACCATAATAATCCAAAAGTCATACTCCTGTCGAACTCCAGCCCAGCAGTACTCACTCTATGCCCATAATATAGCACATACCACCGCCGCCTATCGCCCATCGCCCATATGAATAATTACTTTTTAATATGGAAACAAAACAACAATAAGCGGCAGCTAAAAAGCGCTACGCTTTGATCGCTCAAAATCTACAACAATACCTGCCAAAATACAAAACAATTTAAACAAAAAACTTTACACCGCAGCAATGCGAGACCAACAGTCAGCCGTTCTTTCGTTCATTGTCGGTTTGTTGCATAGATGGATATGGAGAGATGGACTACAAACAAAATCCATTCGAATCTATTCCATTTCAGAGCATTCCATCATTATCGTCATCATCAACAGCAACAGCAACAACAAACGGCAAACAGCATCATTACGGATGGATGGCATTCCTTTTGTGAGCTTCCAAAGCAAACAAGAAACCACAACGAATCCAATATCCAGTTGAAATCTATGAAAGACACCTTGAACAGTGGTGCTGAATAAGGATAAAGTTGGAAATAGTGCCAGTTAATTCAGTGATTGGCCCTGAAAAGGGTAAGAATGGACGAAATATTTTTACGATTTATTGGAGAAATTCATTGCCACCGGGACTACATTTCGATTATTTTAATTTCGTTGTTGTACTACGGTACTATTTAGTCCCTACATGGGAAGCGTCTTATCTTTTTCTAAACTTTTTTGTAAGACCTACAAGTAGAAGTGATACTGATGAATTTAGAATTACTTTTTGAGTGGATTATCTACTAGTATGTCCACTAGGGATATTACTTTTGCCCGAGTGCATAATACCAGTCCAGCACCATGTGGGGAATGTTGTTCTGATAATAAAAAACGGTTTTTTAGGTTGATTCGGTAAAGTTTTCCTCACCAAAAGCAATATCTAAAGTGCTTCACATATTTTTTAAAAAAATTTTAATTTTTTTTATATATAGGTTAACATATCGATACCTCCATTCTAAAACATGCTATGTCGAGCATGTTTTTAGGGAGATTGCATTTTTAATTTCTATTTCTAATCTTGTACTCTAAAACTGTTCACAATTTGTAATCCAGTTGGTCAAAATGGGGGCTGCCAGAGGACTATTCATCATAAGAAATGAAAGCTGGCAAATTGTTTTAAAGCCATGTCTGGGTCGTCTTTGCCTTATGTGCCGCCGCAGAATCCTGCTGGAAAGTCCATGCTTGGTTTTGGAATAGGGAATGGTTAATGGTTCATCTCTACTCGGCATATACAGCAACAATCACTATTACCGCCCTTATACTTTCTCACCACATTCCACCACTGATGGTGGTGAACAAACAACAGCAACTCCAACTCCACCACCACACAAACGCACTCATAAAAGTATTACTTACGTCCATGCTTATTTTAGAATTAATTGTAATAGTAGGGGTAAGTGGATATTTTCATCTTGAGTCGAATACATACATATGTGTAAAAATAATTCAAAGGGTGGCCAAATTACACTATGCAACAAATTTTTTTTCCAAGGGATGTGGATAACAGTTTGTGGTGCAATTAGGAGTCACAAACACGAAAAAAATATTTAAAAAAATTTTTATGTTACTTTTTTTTAAGTTCCAGCTTTCATGGAATTTCAGTATTTGGACCATAATTTTTCAAGTGTAAGCCTGTTATGCCTCAAATTAAAGGGAATTATGGGGGCTACATATGCTTGTTTAGTAACAGTCGTCAAAAATATGAGAAAAAAATGATTTTTTTTTTTAAAACACTTTTTCCTGGTACAAAGAAAAACCATAAAAAATAGAAGAAAAATCGAAAAAATTATTTTATCACATTTTTAAAAAAGCCAGCATGCTAACGAAGAAAACACAGTCTATTTGAAAAAAATCTATGGATATATGTAAATGTTATGGGTCATTTTGTAAATGTTAGGGAAATTCAAAAAAAATCGTCTTTCATATTTTTTCGTTTTTAAATGATGTTTCTGCTTATATTAAATTCGCCATATGTGAGAGAGACATATAAGAGACATTGCACTTGCATCTTATTTTATGAGGATTGATGTCAGACATTATAAAATTATAGAGAGGACGAGGTTTTATGGCCGTTCGTAACCCTTCATAAAACATGATATGCAGCTGTGAGAGCTCTACCCTCAGGTAGAGGGTCATTCAACAATATTTGTGGTTTTTTATTTATGTGGTTTCCATTCAGTTGCGCCTTTTAGGGGCATGGACATCCCAGTAGTATATATTGGGTTTCTACGTTCGAAGCAAACTATATGTCAGCTACAGCTACTGCAATGTATGTAAATCCGGAATTTATGAATGAAATTACTTATTAATAAATTAGTGTAATTCAGCGCCTTAAAGAGATAAGTCCATTTTCTGAAAAATATTATAAAGTTATATTTCGAAGTATGAGTAAAAGGCAAAGAACTTTTCAATGTGTAAATGATCCCGACAATTTCTGATACATCTGCGGAAAATATGTAATTAAAAAAATCGACGTGAGTTTAGTAAAATAATAGAAACAATATATGTGCAATATTTGGAAATATATGCGCAAGATTTGGAACTGACCAAAGATAAGGCAGAACTACTTGCATCTCAGATGAAACAGTACAATATTTTGGCCCAGATGTTAACATATCATATAGAGTCCGTAATATACCTTACAAACAATTTTATACAACTGTGGATAAGATCTGCTTTTGCAAGGACATTCCCGGATTGTTCGGCGGTTATTTGTTGACAGCAGTAACGAAAGTTTGAAAGCAGTACTTTTGCCCAACGGAAATCAGAAACCGTCGATTCCCATTGCTCATGTCGTCAACACTAAGGAATCATATGAAACAATGGCTAAAATACACAAAATATGAACAACATGACTGGAAAATTTGTTGCGATTTAAAAGTAGTTGGGATGTTATGTGGAATGCAAGGCGGATATACAAAATATTGCTGTTTTTTATGCCTCTGGGATATCCGAGCTCGCAAAGATCATTACAGAAGAAAGAAATGGCCAACAAGAAAAGACATTACATTGGGTGAAAACAGCATAAAATACACACCTCTCGTCCAAAAAGAAAACATTATTTTGCCACCACTGCATATTAAGCTGGGGCTCTTTAACAATTTTGTAAAAGTCTTAAGGAAAGATGGCGGCATTCACTCTCATATTTAAAAAGTTTATTTAAAAGTCTTTCTTTTCAAAAAATCGAAGAAGGCGTTTTTGATGGGCCTAAAATAAGGAAACTGATGAAATGTGTAAATTTCGAATCCTATTTGACGTCGGATGAAATTGCAGCATGTCAAATTGCACCAATAAAAGCCCGCAATATGAAACAATGATTAATGACTGGTTAAAAAATTATGAAAAAATTAGTAGGAAATATATTTTTCTATATTTATGTATATAACACATATGTATGTATTCTTCTAACTTATTTTTCGCTTTATGTATTCCAACAGGTGAAAATATGTCCCTCAAAATTAATTTCTTGCATTCTCATTTAAACTTTTTCCCCGAGAATCTTGGCGACGTAAGCAACGAACATGGGAAAAGGTTTCACCAAGAAATGAAGTCCATCGAGCGGCGTTACCAAGGGCACTGGGATGAAAGAATGATGGGAGATTATATTTGGTTCCTCATTAGAGAAACCGATTCCGAAATCTACAAACGTAAACAAAGAACTGACAATTACTTCTAATGAAACTTGTACATGTAAATAAACTCAAATGCAGATAATATAAATAAAAGTAACAAATATAATCGCTATTTAAACAGAAATCAAAAAAAAATAATTTTTAAAATTGTCTTACCTCTACCAGAAAGGCTATAATTTCTATAATTTAAAAAAATGGAATAAAATACTTTTTTTCGATTTTTTTTCTATTTTTTTATGATTTTTTTCGTCCCGGGAAATTTTTATTTTTTTTGAAAAAATCTACTTTTTCCAATTTGTTTAATGACTGTTACTAAACCACTGTTTTTAAGTGAAATAGATATTTCGAACATTGGTAGCCTACATTAATAGCTTCAATTTAACGTATAAGTCGACCTGATCCAAAAATTACAGTGCAAATACCCTCACCTTAGTGTGACGAGGGTATATATCATTTGCTACGAAAAAAACTTGTAACACATCGAAGGAGTGACCTAAGACCCCAAGTATGTTCGGCGGAAATCCGTTTTGGGCCATTTTAAGTCGAATGAGCAATGTCCGTCCGTCTGTCTGTCTGCTGGCTGGTGCGCACGATATCTCTCGAAAGGAGTAACCGATTGACTTCAAATTTGGTACATGGTAATATTTTTTTCTACCTCCGGCTAAGTTCGAAGATGGGCCATATTGGTCCACTCCTTCTAGTACCTCCCCCACAAAGGGTTAAAATGTTGTGAAATATTGAATCTTTAGTAGCTGCTATACTACTTATTCGAATCTTCTGAAATTCCACACATAGTATTAGTTTATTAGTCGCTATCAACTCGAGAAAAATGGGCGAAGTTGTCACGCCCCTTTTGGTACCTCCCACACAAATGCACCATTTTGCACCAAAAGTTAACAGCTTATAACATTAAAACCAGTGTATGAAAATACTTGGAATTTTGTACAGTGTAATGCTTTTATAGTGCCTACAGTCCAGTGAAAAATGGGCGTTATTTCCACGCCCCCTTTGGTACTTCCCACACAAAGGTACTATTTAGCACCAAAAGTTAACCGCTTATAACATTAATACCAGTGTATAAAAATACTTGGAATTTTGTACAGTGTAATGCTTATATAGTGTCTATAGCCCTGTGAAAAATTCACGTTATTGCCACTCCCATTTTTGTACCTCCCACACAAAAAGTACCATTTTACACAAAAAGTTAAGAGCTTACAGCGGGAGTACCAATACACGAAAATGCAACAACATTTTGCACAGTGTAACACTTTTGAAGTGCGTACAGCCCTGTAAAAAATGGGCGTTATCACCACGCCCCTTTTTGTACCTCCCACACAAAATGGCCAAATTATACCAAAATTTAATATCTTATAACGTTAATATACCGGTGCACATAAACGCTTATAATTCGGCACAGTGCAATGTATTTAAAGTATCTACTTTTCAGCGAAAAATAGGTGTGTTTTTTAAAAACCTTCTGGTACCTCCCACACAAATGGACAGAATAATTCGTTTAATATTCTATATTACATTACTTACAAAGTGAGGGTATACCTAAGTCGGTTTACCCGACTGAAACTTTCTTACTTGTTAATAAAAAAATTTGTAAAAAAAATTTATCCATAAAAAATTTTTGGTTTTGATTTTATATAACAGTATGTCACAATCTATACAAAAAAATAATTTTTAGGTCAAGGACACAAAAAAAATTTTTTGTTGCGTAGTGTTATAAGCAGTTACTCGTTTTGAATTTATCTTACACGTCAGGTTATTTGGTAATGGGATATTTTCCTGGGACAGTTATCAATCGTACAATCTGTTGATTCAAATGACCCTTTTCTTTCGTTACCACTGTGCCTGCATGATGTCTAATGCCTCCCACCCCTTGTCAATATAGATATCTATTCACAGACGTGTTTGAAGAATTGTTTTTCTTTTTGTCTTCTATTCAATTGTTTGTTTTGTTAATAGTTCTACTCGTTCAGTGTACGAGAGTAGTGAACATCGTACTTACTTTGGCTTTGGAGCACGATTTGTAAACAAAAACAACAGTGGGGCTTGTGGATGTTGTTGTTATTGTTGTTGCTCGTACTTGGTATGTATTCGGTTAGAAATAACCGTCGAATTGAATAAAGGAAACATGCCGATGCGACAGACGGACAGACATACACAGAGAGACCGACGCACATTCACTCACTCGCGCGCGTAATAAGCAATGACGTTTTTACTTTCATAATAACCATAACATTCATCTATCTATGCATTCATCAGGCAACAGCAGCCATCCATAGAAACCAACACGAAGACTATCATCATCGCCTGCGTCTGCATCAGCAGCATCCATCTGTGTTGCGGCGTACTGAGAGAGTGGGACATTACAAACATCTGAAACATCGTCTGCGAGTATTACACGTAAACTCCCGTTCTCCTCATTGTTGCTACCTTCATTATATGTATGTGCCAAGTGAGTTTTGGCTGCAGCCAAAAGCCAAAATGCAACGACAGCCATCGTTACACCAATCAAAGAAACTCCAGAGTAAACCAAAGCAAAGCTAAGTAAAGCAAATAGTTTAAATAATAAATGTCAGAGACAGACACAACACGCTTCACACATAATGCCACATCCAACACGTCCTTCCATTGCAACCAATCTGAGGCGTATCGTCAGCTTTTTCGGAAACAATGGAAGTAAACTCTCTTAGGTCAACCGATTGCATACCTATCGAAAATAAATTGTAGGGCTTAGGTTTAAAGATTTTCAACCAGCGCACACTGGTCCCAAATCCATTTTTTGTGGCATAAATATGAAGGAATGTATATACAGCCCTAAAAATTTGCTCACCAGTAAGTCATAAAACACATTACAAATGGACAACAATTTGGAGCAATCTGGCAACGCCCACTCCCACACAAGCTAGATGTTTGTACGCTAAGTGCTGGTTGCAAATATGGTCCAATTTGCATGAAATTTGGCATGGATATGTTTTTTGTACCAGGGACAAACCATATTTAATTTGACGAAGATCGGTTCAGATTTTGATATAGCCCTCATACAAATTTCCCACCAATTTGGACATTATGGTCCCTATATGCCGCCTGCAACATCCGGTGTGCATAAATATCGACACACTCAAGATTTTAGGAGTATTTATATATATAATTTCCTGTCGTTCCTATGAGGAATATAGGGCCTCCACGCGTGCGTCCCACTCTCGTCTATCTGCTGCCAAGCATTTTATTTCGTTCCACGTTCTGTTAATGGTAGCTACTTCTATATCAAGTTGCCGGCGCCAGGTGTGACTTGGTCTGCCTCTTCTGCGACTGCCTTGTGGGTTCCATTCCAAAACATTCCTTGTTATGTCTGTTTGGTTTCGGCGTAGAGCATGACCAATCCACTTCCATTTCCGATTTTTCGATTTTTACAGGAGTTTGCCCCGTCTCACGTCATAACTTTTCGTTGTTGATTGTGTTTTGTCAGAAAATGCGTAGTATGCGGCGTAGGCATCGGTTTATAAACACCTGCATAGCATACAAATCGCAATGAGCTGCATTCTAGGACTCGCAGCCGTACATAGCGATTGTTTTCACACAGCTATTAAATATGTATGTTAATTTTGTTTCGTACTCGTAGATGTGGTTGGATTTCCAAACGGTTCCCAGTTGACCATAGGTTTGTCTTGCTTTGTTAATACGGTTCTTCACATCCTCTGCAGATCCTCCGTTTTTTGTTATATGCTGCCTAGGTTGCAGAATTCGACGTCTTCAATATTTTTCTGTTGCAGTATAAATGATTGCGAGTTCGTTACGTTGATTCTCATTGCTTTAGTTTTTGCTTCATACAAATAAATGAAATTTTGTACAGTGTAATGCTTTTATGGTACCTAGAGTCCAGTGAAAAGTGGGCGTTATTTGCACGCCCCTTTTGGTACCTCCCACACTAATGGACTATTTTGCACCAAAGTTAACAGCTTATAACTTTAATAACAGTGCATACAAATACTTGAAATTTTGTACAGTGTAATGATTTTATAGTACCTACAGTCCACTGAAAAATGGACGTTGTTGTCCTTCCCCTTTTGGTACCTCTCACATAAAGGTACCATTAGGTAGAAGAGTAAGCAGCTTTTAACTACAATAATAGTGTCTACAGTCCAGTGAAAAATGGCGTCATTGGCACGACCCTTTTGGTACCTCTCACACAACCGTACAATTTTGTACAACAATTTAACGGATTATATCCTGAATACCAATGCATATACTAAATACTCAAAATATTTTGCACAGTGTATAGTTTTTAAAACTCCTACAGTCCTGTTAAAAATGGGAGTTATGGTCACGCCCGTTTTAGTACCTCCAATACTAAAAGAGCCAAGAGATACCAAAATTAAATAGCTGATAATATTAGTACATATACCAGTGCATATTTACATTGCGCACAAAGTGAGGGTATACCTTAGTCGGTTACCCGACTGAAATTCTTACTTGTTTAAATATATGCAGATAACTTCTGAACGAGTTATCGGAAAAATTTAAAAAAATTCCACAAAGCGTTTCTTCAGGTGTACTAAAAAATAAAAAAGGGAAAAAATCAAAACCGACATGGAATTCCCCGTATATACATTATGGGGTCCCTGATGAATATTTCAAGGTGTTACAATCGGAGAGACAAAATGAATATACATACCCTCCATCCTATGGAAAAACCCTCCATGCCATATCTTCATCCCTATAAAAATGCAGTCGAGTGAACTGAATATGTATAGCCACACTCGTAAGTTATGTAATATAATATATTAGTACCTTCTACGGGAAAAGCTATATAAGTTATCGGAAAATTGTGTTCGAATAAATCTGTCAATTTGTGTGGGGCTACCAGAAGGGGCTTAACAAATACCACTATTTTGCACTAAACAGTAGATACTTCAAAGACACTGCACAGCACCGAATTCTAAATGTTTATGTGTATTGGTATTATAGCTATGAGCTATTTTAGTTTGGTATGATTTGGCCATTTTGTGTGGGAGATACGATTTTTAAGGCACTGGATGTACTTTTTTCGGGTAGATTTGTCCAGCATTTTTTTTCTCCTATTCAATATCTACAACTTTGCTTCAGACCCAAAAGTGCAAAAAATCCACCTTAAGCAAAAAAATTCGTATGGCCATTATATTATTTTTTGAGGCAACTTGACTAAACGATTGATGCACAAGTTCTTATTTTTGGGCTATTTTCACGTACAGAATCTCAGAATTGAGTCCCAAAATCATGTGTTGTAATGTACAATATATTGAGGGACTTAATACAGCAAAAGTGACAGTGAGAGGACAGTTTATTTTGCATTGTGTTATCAGTTAACAAATTAGAACTACATACGATAGGAGATCATTTGAATTCCTTCTTTTTGATAGATTACTACATCTCTGGCTTTTGTCGGTGTCTGTAGGAAAATAACTGCTTTTGTTGTTGACCATTCCTCAGACAACAGAGACAGGGACCAACAAACACATCCATCGAACATATTTTGGCTAACAATCACTCACAAAAAGCGAACACAAGAAGAGAAAAACACGAAACAAAAAAAGTTTATTCAATAAAACTACGGGTTTGTTGTAGCAATTGTTGCTGTGTGTAACAATATACAACACACCGCCAAAACAACAACAAAGGGAATAGTTTACTTTCCCCACCGCCACAGTTTTATGATGCTGCGGTTGCCGTTGTTACCATTTTTTTTGTCTTCTTCTTCAGATACTCGTAGCTCGTGTCAAAAGACTTTGATCCATTAATCAAAAAACAACAAAACTACAAAAAAAAATTAAAACAAAACAAATCTGAAATATTTTGGTTTACATTTTAACCTTATACAGAGAACAGATACAATTTAAGAAGAAGGAACGTGTGACGTATGGATAATTTTATTGTTGTTGGTCATCAATAGTATATAAGCAGGCCTGATGTACTTACTTACGTATGCAACTCTGCATAGATGTTCAGGGATAGGGATATTGTAGATATTTGTATCTCCTCTCAAAGCAACGACAAACACACATATGTATGTACATATGAATTCTGTTATACTGTAATAACAGAGTACACCAAGTACTTTGCAGTGCAGAACTCACCGGTATTTGAGAGACTGATATACGGAGAGAGAACGAATTGAAACCGTTATTGGGGGTGGAGAAATGCTGATGGATGATGTTTGTGGAGCTCCAACTGTGATGTGTAAACACACACATACATACGTACATATCGTTTTAGGGGGATTTCTCCATTTGCAGAGCACAAAACAATTTTGTTAATTGTTTAAATAATCATCAAAGACAATACATACTCGTACATACATAGGTATTAAGTAAACGAAACACCGAAAAGAAATACAATAAATAATTGTTTATTAGTTCATGTCGAATCTTTCGTTTATGATTTTAAAGAAAGAAAAAAATATGTTTTCGTATCTTTTGTAACAATTCTCCGATGATTATGTTACGCATGTCATTGGAATTGGGATAATGACTGAATGATTATGATGGATTTTTTGTAAAGACATTGTGACAATCTCTTGTCACCGGTTCTTTTCTTTTAAAGCCTTTACGCGAGTTTTCTTGTAAGCTCATATTTTTTAAAGTGTCTATGTCTAGATACATTTAAGAAATTATCTCTACACGCTAAAAAATTGCTTTTGTAATACAGGGTGGCGCAGAATGAGCTATATGGTTTATAACTTTTTGATTTATGCGATTATTATAATTACAGTATATTATTGGGGATTTTTTTGCAATTAGCTTTGAGAAATGATATCCTGTAATTAATGTCCATTTTCTGCACATAGTACGTGCTCTTTTAAGCATATTCTCCATAACTTTTCGCAAAATTTCGGAAAAATTCAATTATTTTTGTACGTTGTTCGATCGTGTAAACATATTATATATGTAGGGTATAGGGTATACTTCAAATATATAATATTTGACATACACAACTATTAAATGTTTGGGAGGATGTTGTTTTAAACAAAAGTATGTTTTCAACCAATTACTTTTATTTGGAACTTATGTTTCCGAAACAAAATTAATTTGTATTTAAGTATTTTGGTAATGTATCAGTGCTTAATTTAAAGGCAAATTTTCTGTTTTTCAGAAGTTCAAAATAATTTTTTTAGAAATTGTATATGTTTGTAAAATTCGATTAACATAAAGGGTGGGCCATTTAAAATTTGAATTACAGATTACTTTGACTTGTGATGTGAGCCCTTTGGATTATTTTCTGTGCGGTGCCATTAAGGATAAATGTTACGCAAATCATCCAGAGACAATTGAAGCGTTGAAACATGAAATCGAAGTTGCCATTGAAGAGATTAGACCCGAAACAATCGAAAATATACTGAAAAATTGGGTTGATGGGTTGAGGTAATGTCGAGCCAGTCGTGGTATTCATATGAATCATATTGTGTTCCATTATTAAATGGCAAAGTTCAACCTTTCCAATCAAACCAGAAATTTGAAAAAATTCTCAGTACTTTGTTTTATAGCCGATTCGAAATTAAAATTTGAAATGCCCCACCCTGTATATTGTCCCAAAAATATTGTGCTTGAAACATATACATTTTTAGGGTACACTCCAAATATATAACATCGACATACAAAAATATTATATGTTTGGGAGGATGTGGTTCTAAACAAAACTAAATATACATCCTAATATATTTTAGTTAGATGCATTATTTCCCAAACAACGATTTATTTGCATGAAAATATATCGATACTTTAACTGTTTTAAGTTTTCAGCGATTGAAAGTTATTTTTAAAAATTTGTATGGCTTATAATTGAAATGGTGTATAACATAAATTGATTGAAGGATTGACAACAACGGATGATTTGGAATATATAGAAATTAAATAAAAGCGCTTTAAAACAATTTAAAACAAAGAACAGATTAAAACTTAATTTAGAAAAATTCAGCAAAGTTTTGAAAATCGTTTTTTAAATAAAATTTTTTAGAGATATTCATAAACAATAATTTTATTTGTATTTAAAAATATATTTTATTTAAAAAAATTAGTTTGCAAGTATATGTACTTTGTTCTAAAGCACGGTACTATGTTCCCGTTTCACGGTGAAATCCCATACAAAAACCAAAGTTGTGAAAAAATGAGTGAAATTTTTTCATTTTTGGTACTGTGTTTATTTCAACGTGAGAAATTGACATTTTGCGCCGCTACAAATTAATTGAACGCCACAACAAATTGAAGCCGCCAGCATTGTACTCCTATTTATTTATATTTATATTTGTCCGCGAGAAATTCAACTGTTGTAAATATTATCAATAAAATTTCCTAATAAAGAATACTAAATTAAATTATCTGAAACAATGAAGACTAATGGAAAGCTTTGGAACGGATAATAATTATGTGTATATGGAATAAACGAGAAGAGCGACATTCCGATTGGATAGCAAAGCAAAAAATGTGCAAAACACTGGACGGACATGTAACTATATGTAATAATGTGAAATTTGTCTTGTAATTACATATGTACATTTTCGTTTGTATGTTTAGAACAATCGCGACGAAAAGCCTGGAAAAATATTGTGGACGGCTATCGCTACCGAACCAGTAAGATAATGGAATTGGGTAGTGCCTGTGATCGTGTTTTTATTTGGTATTTAAGAACATAGTGAGTTCTTGCCAACCATAGAAGTTGGAAGAAGAAATTCCGTTTATGGATGGAAGTATAATTTGTATAAGTCAACAAATATAATGCAAATCCTTAAAAATAATAATAAAACATCTTTTTCGGTTCATCAAAACATCATTTAATTTATTTATATTCGTACAACGGTAGGAAATTATTTTGTTATTAGTATCATTGTATTACCCTGGCTTCTGATGCCTCACAAGCATCGCCATCGTATGTATAACATTAGCACAATTATCTTCAAAAATATTTCCTTTCTGCAATTTAAATTAAATATTTTCTAAGTCGGCATTATTTCATTTAATTGTTTATTGATTATAATTTAAACTCGTGTTTGTTTTCAAGATAAGCAAAAAGGAAAAAATGCACATGCTTACACACACACACATTCATATAAAAGTGACATTTCGACACACACACTTCAAAAATGTAATGCTACTTTAGTAAAAAAGCGTTCCATTTTTCAACTTGAAATAACATTCTGTGGAATTTTTTCAAGCTGAAAAAACATAGTACCCACCTTAATGTATTAACATATGCGTTCCAAATAAATTTTATTCATTTTCAAATAAAATTAATTTGCTCAGAAATGTATATTTAAAGACTTTTGTTTCAAATATATTTTCTTTCAAATGATACAAATCCAAAAAGGCAATTTTGCCCGAATACTTTTTTTTTGCATTTTTGTTTTGAATGGGAGATGCCACGCCCACTATAATTTCGCCTCGCCCATTTTTACAAGAAGGCTCTCTGTTTTAAAATGGATAACCCTGGGTACCTGAATGGATATATACACGGGGCGAAATCGACTTTTTTATATGTTTGAATCGAAAGAAAATATGTTTGGAACACAAATTTTTGAATATTATATATTTCTGAGCAAATACATTTTATTTGAAAATCAATAAAATGTATTTGGGACGCATATATTAATATATTACAACAATATATATTTGCAAACTAATTTTCTTAAATAAAATATGTGTTTAAATATAAATAAAATTATTGTTTAGAAATTTCTCCAAATATATTTTATTTAAAAAAAAGTCAAAACTTTTGCTGACTTTTTCGAATTTCAGTTTTAATTGTTCCTTGGTTTCGAATTGTAGTTCCTAGTTAAAATACTCGTACCATATCGTCATCTGAAATCCAAAATCACGTAACATCAAAAAAATCAAAATTAATTTTATGATTGAATATAGTCTATTAGGCTTAACTACACATTCCTACAAAATTTTGGAGTTCAATATAAATTGACCATTTTTTGAGTGATATTCAAAACAAAATGACGTTACAGCAAACAAGGTCATTAAAAAAGCGGAAAGATTCATAAAATTTTATTTTATTTAATTCAGAATGTACGCCACAACTAATTGCGCTAGATTTGTTATTTGATTTCGCCTTACACTGATAGAAAAACCGTTCGTCACCATGACGAATCAGTTTCGTCAATATATCTTCGTACTGGTGACGAAAAGTTTCGTACATGCGATGTTTTTGTACGTCAATAGAACGAACACGATCATCAAGTCATGTGTTTGGTGATTTCGAAATTCGTCGAGAGAACGATAAGGTTTCATTCCCACGACTAAAAGATTTATTTGGCCATTTTGCTGAAAATATGATCAAACGAAGCAATCAAATTATAGTTTCTGCTTAAATGTACTGTTCTATATGCGTTCTCATTACCTTAGTTAAATAATTTGTTGTAAAAGATCAATTTAAAAAATCTAATAATTAATGACGAACACCGTTCGTCAATAAGATTATCCATTCATCATGAGAACGATCGACTTATTCGCCCTTTACGGCAACGTCAACTCCTACAGCAAAACAAAGTAAGACATGCGACGTTGTTATGTTCGTCCACGTGTGTGTTCCACGCAGCACCGATTGGTTCAAACAAACCCACTGGGACGGCGTAACTGATGTTTGTTTAACAAAGCATCAAACACATGCATACTCATACATGCAGCTCGACAAGCTGTATAAGTGTGAAACATTTGTGCTAGTGGTCTGTTGGCAAATACATTACTTGATGTGATTATTTTTCATTTAAAATAGCAGAAGTAATGAATACTTCTCGTTTGTTTGATTTCAGCCTTACCTGATAAGAACTGCGTCTCGAAACGAATATTGACAACTGAACCTAGCAATGCAGTAAAATAATTTTATTTTCCATACCATTTAAAATGGTTTAAAACTAGAAGAACATTTATTGGAATTTTTAAAATTTAAATAGTCGTGGGAATGAATTCGTCATGGTGATGAATGGGATTCGTCGTGGTGACGAATGGAATTCGTCGTGATGATGAATGGGATTCGTCGTGATGATGAATGGGATTCGTCGTGGTGACGAATGGAATTCGTCGTGGTGATGAATGGAGTTCAGCATGGTGATGCATAGAGTTCGTCGTGGTAATGAATACTATTCGTCTTGATGATGAATGGGGTTCGTCATGATGATGAATGGGGTTCGTCGTGGTGATGAATGGATAATCCTAAGGACGAAAATTTTTGGAAACAGAAATTCGTCATGGTGACGAAAAAATTCATCAAGAGGATTATTCCGTACGTTAGCTGATGTACAGCTGATGATATTAGCTGATGATGTACAAATTCGTCATCATGACGAAGCTTTTTTCTATCAATGTAATAGTCTGAAATCCCTAAAATTACTTTCCTTTGTTTTTGCTTCTCCTGAAAAATCATGAACATGTGGGTTACGTTATTTTGGATTTCAGGTGACGATATGTAGCATTAACTTCTGTCTTAAATTTAATTATTTTAATTTTCTAAGTAATTTATTTTGATCCAAAGTTATACTCGTACGATTTTAATTATTATTATTTATTATTTTTACAAACATTAAAAATTATATTGTTGAAAATTTTGACACAAACTAATGTTTGTTTTGGAAAAAATACTCGGAGTCCCAGATAAAAACATATTGTGACGTAAACACGGATTTGTTTAGAACAATATCTTCCCAAATATATAATTTTTATGTGTAGCAAATATTATATTTTTGGACTGACCCTAAACATATATATGTTTGGGAGAATATACTACAGAAGCGTTTTTTTCAGCGTGTATGTTCCATTCGATCCTATAAGGAGCATAGGGCTTCAACAAATGATCTCCAGTGATGTATCCATTGCGATGTTTTTGATCTCACTCTCCTCCACTTTTTTCGTTTTGGCAATTTCTTTGTCAACTTGTCTCCTCCATGTGTGGGCGCAACTTTCTCTTCGACAACTTCCCTGTGGTTTCCAGTCTACTGCGATTCGGGCTATGTCGTCATGGGGCTTGAGTAAAGTATGCCCGATCCAATACCATTTGCGTCTTCGGATTTCGCCTTCGATCGGCATTTGGTTTATTTGTGCCCACAGCATACCGTTTTAAATAGTGGTGGCCACAATATCTTCATGATTCGCCGCAGACATTTGCTAATAAAGACCTGTGTAGCATTGAGGTAGCGGGGTGCGATATTCCATGTCTCGCATCCGTACAGCAATATTGAATTAACGTTTGTGTGGAAGACCTAAGTGGATAACTCTGTATATAGAAATTCTTATCCAAGTTCGATTGGTGTCTTGTTAGATCTGAGGGTAATCCTGAGTATTGACCATTTTTCTGCATTTCATCTTCAACCTTTCCCATCCTGACTTCCCAACCCTCTTTGAGTAATGCATCCTCCTCTTGTTGAGCGTGTATTTACCCTCGGCAAAAGTTAACATCTCTATTTAGACATGACTTGTCTTTATGATTTAATTATTTGTCTCACGCCAAGTTATTCGCTCGTTAATCCCATAATCGTCTTGTTGTTGTGGTCGCAGTACTTCCCACCGCTCTGTGCTTTTCCGCCCGACCGTCGTCCGGGAAAGCATCAAGATTTATCTCTATTCCAAGCCAATGCAAAAGTTTGTATTCTCTTCTCTTCTATGAATGGAATAGAATAGATTTTGTCGAATATTGATTACATTTTGTGACTTCTGTTGTTGCGTTGTGTTGTGCGACGGTGGCGCACAGTGGGTCGTCGTGGTGTGGGAGGATAATGGGTGGTTGGATGGTTGGCGAAACCCTTTGGCTGTCTGACTGCCGAGTCGAGCTGAGCTGAGTTGGAGGAATAGATATTCTTTGCGTGCGTTGTGTTGTTATTGGTGTTCAACCCTCAATTTAAGCGGTTTTGTTCAAAACAAAAGCTTACGCATTAGAGAGACACAATCCATTCAACCAGCCATGTCATATGCGGGGGGAAGACAGACAAACAGACCAGTCAGTCAGACGGATGGATGGACGGACGGACGGAGCGACTGACTGACATTGTCGTCGTCGTCATATAATTAGTAATCAACAATAAATAACATGCATACGTAAGTACAAATTACCGTTAAAATGCTGTCCGTCCCGTCCGTCCGTCCATCCGCCTCAGCATACGGCCCGGGACTGAAATCCCCGACAAACTGTAGTACGGCTTCCGAGTGTATTCCCTGGTGGGGTTGTTGCTTTTCCTGATTATTTTCCATGTGGCTTTTTATCTTCATTTTAATTGCGTTTGATTGTGGTCGTTTTTAGTCACTCTTTCTTTGTTTGTCGATTCTACTCCTGCTGGTGCTGATGCCGATGCCGCTGTCGCTGTGGCTGCGTTTATCCTTTTAGGTTTTCTCGCTTTGCCTTTTTGATGTTGTCTCCCGGGTCGGTCGGTTGCGTGGGATTGTTGCTCAATTCTCAGGAGATTGTAAACGGATCGTCGTCAACTTCCTGCGATTTCATCTCTGCATCCATAGTTACAGAGATTCAGGTCGCTATATTTTGGGTATTTTACTTAATGGGGTTTCAACACCGATGTGTGTTTCAATTCTTTGATAAATATATGTACATATAACTATATATTTTACCAAAAAAAAAAACGGTAAAGATTGGCGAAACTGAAAATCGGAAAAGTCTTAAAATAAATCTGCGTTATCATTAAAACCAAAGAGGTTCTAGAATAAGAGTAACCATTCTAGAATAAGAGTGACCAACTCATGTACGTAAGGTGAGATTCTGAAATGAAATGGTGAACAAAATATATTGTTTTTAATAAAATCAGTATTTCTCAAAATGCACAATTTGAAAAGTTTAAAATTTTCATAGTAGGCCTATTTTTATTTTTTGTCAAAATAATTGGCACGTTTTGTTGACAACACTTACCTCCTGTTTTTGTAAATCGTTTTCGTTCGTTTACGACGAAACGTGAAATTTCAATCAACTATAACTCGAAATCTATAAAACACAGGCGTGAAATATTTTCGGTAGGAACTATTTCCCACCTTTCCTATAGTACATGACGAATTATAGACTCATGTGACATATACATATATTTCGCGTATCAATTGACTGATTTTGAATGATTCGTCGTAGACGAACGAAAACGTTTTACAAAAACTGGGGGTTAATACAATATATATCATTATGACCCCTATACCAAGTTTCACTAAAATCCGTGATATGAACAACAAATACTGTGATCACTTAACATGGAAATGCCCAGCTAGAAAAAGTATGTTTTTGTACCAAATGTCAGTCATCTAACTCTATTGTGGTAGATTGTGACATTACTAACGAGTGATTTTTTTAAGAACTTTCGGATTTGATTTAAAAAAACACATAAAATTTAGGGAAATCTATGAAATCTTTACTTGAGTCGATAGAACGGTCTATATAACACAATACAGCATTTTTCTCATTGATTTGGGTACTCAATTCTGAGAATTGGACGTGAAAGTAGCCCCAAAAATAAGAACGTTTGCATCATTCGTTTAGTCAAGTTCGCTCAATTAATAATCTACGCTCCTTTCAGTACCTCCCGCACAAATGAACTATTTTGCAACAAAAATTAACAGCTTATAGCTGTAATACCAGTGCCTACAAATACTTGAAATTTTGTACAGTATAATGGTTTTATAGTACCGATAGTGCAGTGAAAATCTGGCATTATTGTCATGCCCCTTTTGGTATCTCTTATACAAAGGTACCATTTTATACGAAAAGTTAACAACTTATAACTTTAATACTAGTGCATAAAAATACTTAAAATTTTGTACATTGTAATGTTCTTGTAGTATCTACAGTCTGTCGGGCGTTATTATCACGCCCCTTTTGGTACCTCCCATAAAACGTACTATTTTGTACAAAAAGTTAACAGCTTATATAGTGAATAGCAATGCGTATAAATACTCAAAAATTTTGCACACCCGTTATAGTAATTCACATACAAAACCAGTAAGGAAAGGCTAAAGTCGGGCGGGCCGACTATATAATACCCTACACCACTCTCGTAATATTGAAAAACTCTGAAATATAAATTTTGTAATTCATGTATAAATTGTTTACATAAATTTAATTTTGGGACATTTTATACTTAAATAATACCCTGTACCACAGTGTGGTGTAGGGTATAAAAACGATTGGATGTAAAATACAGCTTCTACAGGACTAAAGAGCCAAATCGGATGAAACATATATATGGGAGCTATAACTAAATCTTAACCGATTTTCTTCAAATTCGGCAATGCTAGTCCATGGATCAAGAAACTCTAGCATTATAAATATCAAAACGATTGGATGTAAACTACAGCATGTAAACTACAGGACTAAAGGGTCAAATCGGACGAAAGAGATGTATGGGAGCTATATCTAAATATTAACCGATTTTCTTCAAATTCGGCAATGTTGGTTCATGGATCAAGAAACTCTGACATTCTAAATTTCAAAACGATTGGATGTAAAATACAGCTTCTATAGAACTAAAGGGCCAAATCGGACGAAACATATATATGGGAGCTATAGCTAAATCTTGACCGATTTTCTTCAAATTCGGTAGTGTTAGTTCATCGATCAAGAAACTCTACCATTCTAAATTTCAAAACGATTGGATGTAAAATACAGCTTCTATAGGACTAAAGGGCCAAATCGGATGAAAGATATATATGGGAGCTATATCTAAATCTGTACCGATTTCAATAGCGATCTTTTCAGCTGCGAAATACTCTAAAATGCAAAAAATCGACTCAGCTAGTGATTCTGAGTCGATCGGTATACTTTAAGGTGGGTCTAGCTGTGTTATTTTCAGGTGTTACAAACATCTGCCGTGAAACAAACTTATAATACCCTGTACCACAGTGTGGTGTAGGGTATAAAGACACAATACATACATACCAAAATTAAATAGCTCATAATACGGGTTTTCCAACAAGAGCTGTTATTTTGAATCACCCGGTATTTCGGTAGCTGTCGATTTTGAAGCTTTTATTCTTTGACATTTGACAAGTAGAAACTACGAAATGGAACGATACACGATTCAACAACGCATTGAAATTATTAAAATTCGAAAAATTGAAAAATCATCTAGACTGATGAGGCCCATTTCCACCTCGGTGGCTACGCAACAAGCAAAATTGTCGCATCTGGGGCTCGGAAAACCCAAGAGTTATTGTTGAGAAGCCTCTACATCCTCAACGTGTGACTGTCCGGCGGGGTCATTGGACCTTACTTTTTCGAAAATGATGTTGGATCTACAGTTACGGTGAATGGATTGCGCTATCGAGAGATGATTAATGATTTGTTATGGTCGGAGTTGGATGGTATTGATCTGGACAACGTTTACTTTCAACAAGACGGCGCTACGTGCCACACAAGCAATGAAACCATTGCTCTGTTACGGTAAAAGTTTTCGGACCGTGTTATCTCTCGAGGTGAAGAGGTGATCACAATTGGCCACCGAGATCTTGTGATTTAACACCTTGTCTGTATTTGGACTATATTTTTATATTTATAAGTATGAGCCTAATAGAGCCGGGATACCATTAAATTTATGGTAATCATGTGTTATTAACAGTCATAAAAAATATGAAAAAATATATTTGTTTAAAAATAGGGTTTTTGCTGTCTCAGAAACAAAAAAAAAATAAAAAAATGTAAAAAATTTATATTTGAAAATTTATATTTTGGGATGTACCAAATGGGGTGTGGCAATTTGTAATATTAACCAGTGATTTTTTTTTTTGGAGTAAAAACTTTATAAAAAGTTGATAAATGGTAAAATGGTACGTCGCTATCAATTATTTTCTGAAAAAAATGTAATTGCTCTTGAACGGTTAAACTTTTTTACAAAGTTACGTCATAAAGAGCAATTTTTTAATGGATGTTTTTTTTAAAATCGTTATAATGTTTTTTTGTTGTTGAGAATTGGTTTAAAAACTTTAATTAAAACATGTAAAAAAGTGTCATTCGGGTAAACCGACTAAGGTATACCCTCACTTTGTGAGTAATATAATATGGAATATTACACGAGTTAATCTGCCAATTTGTGTGGGAGGTACCAGAAGGGGTTCAAAAAACACATATTTTTCGCTGAACATAAACGCCGTATTGTAAGCGTTTATGTTCACTGGTATACTAAAGTTATGATCTATTCAATTTTGGTATAGTTTGGCCATTTTGTGTGTGGGTGGTACCAAAAGGGATGTGTTGATAACGCAAATTTTCCGCAGGTTTATAGGTACTTTAAAAATTAATTAATTATTAATGTTAACTTTTTCTATTAAATTATACATTTGTGTGGGATGTACCAAAAGGGGTGTGGCAATAACCCCCATTTTAACTGGACTGTAGATACTATAAAAGCATTACACTGTACAAAATTTTAAGTAAAGGGTTTTTCAACAGGGACGCTACAAAAGTAGACCGACAGGGACAGTAAACGACGCCATATTTTTTGCCGCTCTTTTGACATTTCTCTTCAGTAAGGTTTGCCATTTCATGATGGAAAGGTATACGAGCCAATAACGAGTCGAAATTATTAAACTTTACTACCGAAATTCGGAGTAAAGTGGCCTCAACGTTAAGAGCGCGAAAAATCGAAAAATCATCTTCAGCGATGAGGCTCATTTCGGGCTGAATGGCTTCGTCCATAAACAAAATATACCGAAAAAATTACGGTTTGGTGCGATTTATGGGCCGGCGGCGTCATTGGGCCGTACTTCTTCCGTGATGATCAAGACCGGCACGTTACTGTGAATGGGAATCGCTACCGTTCAATGATAACCGAATATTTTTGGCCCCAATTGGATGATATGGACTTGTGGTTCCAACAGGACGGCGCCACAAGCCACACAGTGAATACCACAATCAATTTATTGGAAACCAAGTTTGGAGAACGTGTTATCTCACGAAATGGTCCAGTCGATTGGCCGCCTCGGTCGTGCGATTTGACGCCGTTAGACTATTTCTTGTGGGGCTACGTCAAGTCTATGGTCTATGCCAACAAGCCAGCGACGATTGATGAACTTCGTACGAATATCGAACGTGAAATTGCAGCAGTATCGGCCGATTTATGCTTGAAAACCGTCGAAAATTGGGTTCAGCGTCTGGACTTCTGCAAGCGTGCCCGTGGTGGCCATGCAAAAGAAATCGAGTTCCATACATAATGGCATCGAACGTTCTTTCACAGGAATAAAGAATTTAATTGATATCCATACCCGTTTTTGTTTTATTTAAACAAACTTTTGTAGCGCTCTTATTGACGGACCCGATACACTTTTTTTATACACTGGTATTAATTGTATAAGCTCTTAACTTTTGGTACAAAATGGTACTTTTGCGCATTTTTCACTGGAATGTACGTACTATAAAAGCATTACACTGTACAAAATTTGAAGTATATTTATGCACTGGTATAAATGTTATAAGCTGTTAACCTTTGGTTCAGAATGGTTCATTTGTGTGGGAGTTACCAAAAGGGTGTGGCAACTTAGCCCAGTTTTCTCGAGGTGATACACTGATAGAAAAAGCTTCGTCATTCGTCAAAAGTCAGCTAACGTACGGATAATCCTATCTATGAATTTGTTCGTCGCCATGACGAATATCTGTTTAAGTATACAAGAACAAGAACTATTTAGTGGAATAAAAAAAACCCCACAGGGTGATTACATATCATCCCTACGATGAATCGTGCTCATAAATAAAAAAATGATATATACCCTCCTCTCTAAGGTGAGGGGATAAATATGGGGATTTCTTTGATTTATAATACAAATATCAATAAGTGTATATATAACATATAGAAAAAGGGTAACGCATCAAAGGAGTGGCCTAAGACCCTAAGTTTATGCGGAGGAAATCCGTTTTAGAACACATTAAGTCATTTTACTTATGTCCGTCCATCCGTAAGCCTGACCGGAGCGAACGATAACCCTCGAAATTATAGTTTCCAGAGATTAAACAGAGATTCGTCAGGGCGACGAACAAATTCATCAATAGGATTATCCGTACGTTAGCTGACTTTTGACGAATGACGAAGCTTTTTCTATCAGTGTAGCGACTAAAATTCGACTTAAAATGGCCCAAAACGAATATCACCGAACATACTTAGGGTCTTAGGTCACTGCTTCGATGTGTTACACTTTTGGTCCGTAGCAAATGATATATACCCTCGTATCACTTAAATTAGGGTATAAAAAGAGCTCCCCATTAGGTGATTTGGTAGCGTTCTCGCCTATGAGTTTGGGGGTGGTGGGTTCGATTCCCACCAGAGGCTTTGGTCTGTCGCTGCAAAAACTTGCAACATGGTCTTTGTTACCCGGCTTTCCCCTGGACCGTAAAATTAGAATATAAATTAACTTCGTTTTTGTAATTCATATAAATAAATATATAAACAAAAAAATTGTTCCCCTTCGATTTTTGTAAAGGCTAATTCAAAACTGTAATTGGATTTTTGGTGATTCAATATTTGTAATTTTGTAAATTTCCTTTTTTTGAAAAAATATATGATAGCGAGATCTTATTTCACCATCTATTAGCTTTTTATAAACTTTGTGCAAAAACCAAATTATGACCCATATGCCATTTTTAACTGGAAGGTATAACTCGGAAGCAAGGAAGAATTAAAAAGGAATTTAGAAAAATTCAGCAAAGTTTTGAAAATATTTTTTAAATAAAATATATTTGGAGAAATTCCTTAACAATAATTTTATTTGTAATTAAACGCATATTTTATTTTAGAAAATTAGTTCGCAAATGTATCTTGCTGTAATATATCTATAATTATTTTCACACAAAATGTATTTGTTCAGAATATGTAATGGCGATTTTTCCTCGTGAACTGTTTTATATCCAACTTATGATTTGTTTGACGGATTAACATCAAATATTTGATATATTTAAAATTAACAAAAAAAAATTATTAAAAAATCATTATAGCTGTAAACGTGCCAAGTAGACTTCACATAGTTTGGAATGGTGGTATCGAAGTAAGTTCGATGTAAGTTACATCTGAGCATTTGATAGAGTTGAGTTTTGTGATACAAGAAAGATAGTTTTGTATGTACACTCAAAGAATTTTGTGAGTACCATTAGCAAAAATGTTTGTTCTGCTGAAAAAGGGAAAGCAGACTTCGTCTCTTATTTTAGCAACCGTGTGGTTGTTATTTTAGCACATAAATTTGCCTGCTACTGTAGCAAACTAAAACAGTCGTTTTAGCAAAAATTTTTGCTATTATTTAAAAGAAAAAAGCGGCTGAAAGAACAAACTATTTTTGTTATTCTAGCATACGTCTCTTTCTTTTTTATTTAAATAAAAGAAGTACAAATTGTATATTTTCGTGATATTGGAGAAGAGTATATCAACCAGGACTCCAACCTGAATTTATTCAGCCCATGTATTGATAAGCGTTCGGACTGTGAAATCTGTATGTACGCTTGATCTAAAAATATAAATGAAAAATGAATCATTTAATAAAATTGAATAGCAATAGGAGTATCTACAAACAATACTTACAGGTCACTGGCATTAACAATCATCTTCTTTTTGTCTGAAGGATAAATATAAAGAACATAAATCGTACGACATCGACGAGAACTCTTGTCAATATTGGCCAATGTGTTGGGTTCACCCTATAGACACGGTATCTAATTGTACATGTCCAGAGCCATATCATTGGGCAAAATTATCTTATCGTTGGATTACATCCCAATTAGACTAAATTATTTTTTGGAGCCAAAAGGTTACTTCGTGATGCTGATAGCGACCATCGTTGAAGCATATGGTGTAAAAAAATCAATGTTGCCATTTCTGGTGATACAGGTGTAATTAATGAAATAAGTAAACAAATCACAAAACAATTACTTACGTTGTTTCAGATATTTTCGTTAGGACCACACTTCTAAGAGGTCTATGAGATTTGGAAAAGTAGACACGGAAAGAAATTGCTAGTCCATCGCTATCACAAGTTCTCTGTATGCTAGTCCATCGCTATCACAAGTTACCTGTTGCAACTCCTCCAAGGCATACACAATTTCGCCTTTTTTCTTTAGCCATTTGTAAGAGTGATCGAAGCTGTCCCGGAACCGTTTTACTCATTAAAATCATTTGCATTCTCTTCGTTTCTTCATTGCCAAAAAGATTACTTTACTCCGCCGGCGGAATGCCTTTGTAATGCGAATTAACAAACACAACAAAAATTTCAATTCAATTGAATTTATTCGGCGTAAAATGTTTTACTCTTCAAAGGGTGCTACTTAAATAGCCGGCGTCGGCGCACGATGTCTGTCAAAGAGGGCAACTCTTGAATTCTATTGAAAACAATATTCAATATTTTTGATATGCGAAATAAACATTTAATATGAGATTTTGTCATCTGCACAAATATATTTGTGCCCTCTTTGACAGACATCGTGCGCCGACGCAGGCTATTTAATTTATATAACTTATCGCAAGCACATTTTAATGGAAAAAATTGGTTTCAGTGGTAAGGAATACAAATTAAAGGCCCCTTCTTGGAAAAAGTTGCCGAGTGTGAATCTGACATTATCTTCCGCATGCCTCTATGTTCAGATTCACACCCGGCAACTTTTTCCAAGCAAGTGTCAAAGTTTGACGGAGAAAGAGGCGGGCGGAAAGAGCCCTATGCCTCTCTCTCCTACAATCTTTGACACTTGCTTGGAAAAGTTGCCGAGTGTGAATCTGGATTATCTCCTACAAACACCGAATTGCCGCGTGTGTTGAAGTGTCTATGTTCGTCCCGCTTTACACGAGGCAATTTTATCAGCGGCTTAATGGTGTTTGTAGGGGAGACAGTTGGAAAGGGAGGGGAAACAACTCTAGTACTTGATTGAACGTTTTGTTTTTCATTCGCACTTTGAAACAACAACAATACACACAGGAATAGCTGTGGAAACCGTATAAAAATCGTCTTTGCACAGGATGATACAATCTTGCGAAATTTTCTCTTTATACTCACCCTAAGCCTTTAGGAATTCTTCTTAGTCCTGGATCACACGAGGCAATTTCTTCCAAGCGGAAAGTGCTCTCTCCTACAAACTTTGACACTTGCTTGAAATAAATTTGCCTTGTGTGAATCAGGACTTTATACACATTTTTGCAAATCGCACAGAAAATATTAATGTTTAGCTTTGGTTTCATTAAAATATAAAAAATTAGAAACTAAAATCTAAACACAATAGATTAATTTTAATTGTATGTCCGGAACTAAGATTTTGAAATTGATCTATTTCCACGTCAAATCATATTCGTTATCGATTTGTGTTTTACTTTTTGCAGTTTTACGAATATTTTTAAAATCCGAATATTTTTATCATGTAAATTATTGCAACTTTTGTCTTATTTTCACATATTTTGATTAACAGCAAGCGTTTTCAGCAAACTGCACATCTTTCATCAGTGCGTTTGCTAATGCAAAACTGCAAACTTTTTGCTATTACAGCAGAAAATTAGCTGTATTAGCAGAAAAAATGTTTGCTAAAAATTAGCAGACGTTGTTTGTTATTAACAGCAAACTTTTTTTCTGGGTGTAGGCTTTACATTAAATACATTTTCCTACCGATTTTTATGAAATTTGAAAAAATAAGTTTCATAGACCAAGAAAGATTTAAGATTAATCATTTCAGTTCTAGAGCAACTATGTGTGATTATTCCGATGTAATAAAACGGAGTGAGGCAAAAAAATTTAGGCGGCTCGGGGTAACAGGTAACATTGGTTTCCAATTTGGTCCTAACATTGTAGCAACTCTTTCTAGTGGTTTATTGATCACTGAAAGAAACTTTGGAAGTTATTATTTCTCTACTCTAACTTTATGAACACCGTTAACAATTGTCATCGATTGATTCAGATTATCAGCAAATACGAGTATTCCAAATTTTCTTTTTATCTTTTCATCATGAGCGAAAGCTAAAACAAGCTGCACAAATTAAAATGTTCCAACTGCAATGCATATGCAAGTATGTAAATGCTGTTTTTACGACACATTTCCATACTACCAATCCATAAAAGTGGGATAAAAAATGCAAGAGCGTTGGATTGTTTTTCTTTTTTGAGCCAATCTCGATTTGAAGTCATAATCCAGTTAATGTAAAACTTCACAAGAGAACTTCTTATGATCCATTTTAACAGACTCGTTATAGTGTCACTTTAGATAAAGTCTCTCGTTTGTTATGGTAGAGATGTCGACCATCCGTCCGTCCGTCCTTCTTTCTGCGGCTATTCACATTTGATTGTTGGTCTCGTTGAACAACATCTGCTCTTGGGGACTATGGAACGGAGTAACAACAAACATTGTTGAATATCATCAACATCATCAGCAGCAGCTAATAAAACTGCCACGCCAAGTCAAGCAACTTACTTACTACTATGTTAATGTCCGTCCTTCCGTCCGACATCATCGAGATGACAATGATGATTGTCATCAGGAACATTCATCGCCATAATCAGTCCGATGATTAGGTCATTATGCCTGTCTTAGGCATCAGTTGATTCCGTATACCAAATTGAAAAGGACATTGTTGTACTGCACTGTACGAGTACGTTCCACTGTAGTATTGGGTGATTACGATCAAAGCCAAAGTTTTGTTTTGTTTCTTCTGTTCGTTTCTTGGGCTAAATCAATACAGCCTTCCATATTCGCCAGTCAGTCAGTCATTCATTCATTCATCCATTCGTCCAATTCGTCCATCCCATTGTTTTTTGTGTTATGTGTTTTTTTTTTGGCGGTAGGTAATGCCAAAATGTATTGGGTTACAATCAAAGATAAGCTGTACAAATATTGCCATGCGAAAGATACGAAATTATATGGCAACAACTAAATCCCAACACACAGAAGTATATTTGTATGTCTCCTCTAGAAACAGTGAAACATTGAAGCATGACCGACCTAATAATGGCAGAGTCCAAAAAGAAGCTATGCACAAATGCCTAATAATAAATAATAACAAAAACAATAAAAATATCCGAGTACACACACACACCGTAGAAAAGTAGAAAAATAAACAAATGTTTGAAAAACGAGTATTAAATAAATTTGTAACGATTTTTAAATTTCAACCCCTCAACGGGTCGAACCGACCCGAGTCAAGCCTGTCGAGGACGAAGGATAAAGGGGATTTCTTGTTCCATCGTTCATTCAATCAGCAAACATTGATTGGTATCTGTTAACAACAAAAACGACAACAACTACAACAACTGAGATGTAAAACAAGGATTTGTCTTGTTTTATTTTGGGATTTGCGAGTTACGGATGATAATGGCAGACGCGCGGTTGTGCCACACACAACATTTGGGCTGTCCAACGAAGTCTTTTCCAAAAATTGCACAACACACAGTGGCTTTAAATGATTTATTGGTGGAAAATTAACTAAAATTCCCTGAAATGTAAAAAAATGAACAATTTGTTTAATTGCCAAAAGGTCTGAATATGTATGACCAACCTAATCATTTTATCCAAAAGGTTTGTAAACACTATATTTTTTTAAACATAGGGTTTTCCAACAAGAGGTGTTATTTTGAATCACCCAGTATTTCGGTAGCTGTCACTTTTGAAGCTTTTATTCTTTGACATTTGACAAGTAGAAACTACGCCATTACTAAAAATGGAGTGATACACGATCATCGAACGATGCAAAATCATCTTGACTGATGCGGCTCATTTCCACCTCGGTGGCTACGTCAACAAGCAAAATTGTCGCATCTGGGGATCGGAAAACCCAAGAGTTATTGTTGAGAAGCCTCTCCATCCTCAACGTGTGGGGTCATTGGACCTTACTTTTTCGAGAATGAGGTTGGATCAACAGTTACGGTCAATGGATTGCGCTATCGAGAGATGATTAATGATTTTTTATGGTCGGAGTTGGATGGTATTGATCTGGACAACGTTTACTTTCAACAAGACGGCGACACGTTCCACACAAGCAACGAAACCATTGCTCTGTTACGGGAAAAGTTTCCGGACAGTGTTATCTCTCGAAGAGGTGATCACAATTGGCCATCGAGATCTTGTGATCTTCCTTTGGGGCCACGTGAAAGATAAGGTCTACGCCAACAGCCCAGCGTCCATTCAAGACCTCAAAGATATAATTCGTGAGGCTATCGAGGACATAGGACAGCCACTTTGCGATTTGGTTATGGAACATTTCATGAAAGGGATATGGTGCTGTAAGCGTGGTCGTGGTGTCCATTTGGCTGATGTTGTTTTTCATTATTAACGGCATACCTTCCTCTTTATTATGAAATAAACATCCTATCATTTATCTCAATGATGGCATTTGTCTTTGAATACCTCTTGTTGGAAAACCCTTTATTATAAAATCGTTTTCTTGTCTGTTTGTTTGTTTCCTCCAGCATCACTCCTAAATGGCTGAACCGATTTTCTTAAAACTTTTTGGACAGATAGACCAATGCCTGGGATTTACTTTACCGCTGAGGCTCCTGTTAGGGCTAGAAAGCTATAATTTTGCCCAAGCATAGACAATAGTGTTGTATGAACCACTGGCTACTCATGTTGTAATTTTTTTTTGTCAGTGGTCACTTCTAGCGCTATCAAAAATATGGGTACTGCCTTTGGTCCTTCAAAAGCCTCTTATAATATCCAAAGCTAAAATTTTGTAAAATAAAATAGTTTTCAATAACCAGACTGTGGTCAGTGTAGCAGTGACCAGAACTATTTTCATTATTTCACTGATTTTAAAAGTTCCTTAAGAGTTAAGAATATAAAAATGTTGATGTACATACTCATAGGGGATGCGAAAACAAGAATTCGATGTTCAGCCTGAGGTCAAACCTTACATAAAAACGCGTCATACAATTTCTAGAGCATTTTCAAAATATATCGCTCACGGTAACATATCTAACGTTTTCAATTAGGCCAGTTCTCAGACTGTGGTCAGTGCAGCAGTGACCAAAGCAATTTTCACTATTTTGGTACTTTAAAAGGGCTTAAGGGCTAAGATAATACTAATTTATGTGTATATACTGATCTCCAACGGATTCGATTTTACAGCAAGCTACTTTTGACCGCTTTACTCGTACCGTTGCGGCTTCTATAAGAGGTAGAAATCTAGAAATGTTGCTTATGTATAGACTCGTGTGTTGTACGAGTATAACCTACGGCTAATCCTCATGGTCAAGCTGGAGAAAAAAATGTTAAAAGTCTTTTCGAAATATGTTACTCGCCAATTATATTCGCTAATTTTTGGGTGTGGTCAATATGTATGCACGAGAACAGGTTTCGAATTATGTGATATAATTCCTATTATCATGACTAAACAGATTATATCGAAATTTGAAATATACTTCTGACCACTGAGCCAATGTAAAATTATTAATCTGAAAGATTACACACATACTGTTGAGGGCGTGACTGGAATATTCTATTCACATTCACACGATTTGAACTATGGCCAATGCAGTAGGGACCAACACAATTTTTATACCCCACACCACACTGTGGTACAGGGTATTATACGTTTGTTTCATGGCTGATGTTTGTAACACCTGAAAATAACACAGCTAGACCCACTCACTCAGAATCACTAGCTGAGTCGATTTAAGCATGTCTGTCCGTCCGTCCGTCTGTCCATGTAAAGTTGTTCGTCGACTACAGGTCGCAATTTCACTCCGATCGTTCTGAAATTTTGCAGTTTAGAGTATTTCGCAGCTGTTAGATCGCTTTTGAATTTGGTTGAAATCGGTTCAGATTTAGATATAGCTCCCATATATATCATTCGTCCGATTTGGCCCTTTAGTCCTATAGAAGCTGTATTTTACATCCAATCGTTTTGAAATTTAGAATGGTATAGTTTCTTGATCCATGAACCAACATTGCCGAATTTGAAGAAAATCGGTTAAGATTTAGCTATAGCTCCCATATATATGTTTCATCCGATTTGGCCCTTTAGTCCTATTGAAGCTGTTTTTTACATCCAATCATTTTGAAATTTAGAATGGTAGAGATTTTTGATCAATGAACCAACACTATCGATTTTGAGGAATATCGGTTAAGATTTAGCTATAGCTATATATATGTTTCGTCCGATTTGGCCCTTTAGTCCTATAAAAGCTGTATTTTACATCCAATCGTTTTGAAATTTAGAATGGTAGAGTTTCTTGATCCATGAACCAACATTGCCGAATTTGAAGAAAATCGGTAAAGATTTAGCTATAGCTCCCATATATATGTTTCATCCGATTTGGCTCTTTAGATCCAATCGTTTTTATACCCTACACCACACTGTGGTACAGGGTATTATTTAAGTATAAAATGTCCCAAAAGTAAATTTATGTAAACAATTTATACATGAATTACAAAATTTATATTTCAGAGTTTTTCAATATTACGAGAGTGGTGTAGGGTACTATATAGTCGGCCCCGCCCGACTTTAGCCTTTCCTTACTGGTTAATCTTTAAAAAGTCACTTAGGAGCTAAGTATATATGAATAAATGTGTATATACTAATCTTCAAGGAGATGCGCTTATGTCCAACCTGGGGCCAAATCTACTATACACACATGTAGTTAAGCTTGTGATTTGAATATTATCCTACTCAGATTTACCGATATTTGAACAGTTAGGGCCAAAATAATATAATACTTTCTGATATTTAAAGGGTCGATTAAGAGGAAAAAACCTATATGATGTGCTGGCTAGCTTCTCACATTCTAATTTTGTGGTCAGTGCATTCGCGATCAAAAATATTTGCTTACCGTTTGAGTTTTAAGAGCATATGGTATTATTATTAATTAGTCTTATCGTGACTATTAAAACAATTTTGTATGATCGGCCTATGATCAAACAGACAAAGCTATTTGTGAACCAAAGATTTTAAATAATTATACATATTGTTTAGTTCTAAGCTATATTATAGATATTAGCACACTTTTGTCCTCTACTTTATACAAAATGTAACATATTTTATGTGACCCAATTAACACACTGTCACTGACCACAAATCAATGCTTATGTTTATACTTATAAAATGTTTAATATGAACAAAGTTGATTGTACTCACTTATTGTTTACGTCAACATATTTTGCATAGTAGTCATTTTATTCTTGCTAAAATTATACAATAATATGTAAGTTCCGTATTTCCCATGCAAAATTGCTTACTTTACTATTACCGACCTAGTATATTATTGAACTTATGTTGTGCTCATTATTTCAGTATAAATAGATAATAAATTACTGGCATTCGACCAGTTAAAATCTTTAAACCATCATTCACGATTGTTTTATTAACTCACTACCTGCCTTTCAGTTACAAGTGCTGGAAAGGTACTCAATAAACAAATTGGTGTCAATTCTGATGCAACATCTTAATTGGTAAACACTAATATCAGTGCAATATACAAAACATTTTGGTGACCCCTGTGAAAAAAGGACATTATACCCTTTATCCAGACATCAGAGAAAATTCCGAAGCATCGGAGATTAGTCCTGAGTTTAATCCTCAAGCAGGACGCCATACGCAAATCATTGTGCATTCTTTGTGATCCAGAGGCTAAACCTTGCAGTCAATTCATCATACCAATCAGTGAAGGAGCTTAAAGGATCATGGCATCAGTAACCGAGTTATTAGAATTCCAAAACTCAGTTGGTGAAAGCATTCAACGGATAGTACGTAATTTCAAGAAAGATTCAGCTGATAGGAAGGGGAAAGCTTCCTACTTTGAGGAACGCTACCGAAACCTGACCATTGAGTGGGACAAGTTTAATGAGGCGGATGGAAAATTGAGGATCTTGGTTGACCATCCATCGGATGTTGAATACTTTAAAAGAAAGTATTTCGACCAAATACAAGCGTTGACTGAAGAATATATGAAAATATTTGAGACGGAAGCGAATCGCCTGAATAAAGCCGAATCGGAAAATCTCCATGGAGCTCAGGCTACGAAATTACAGTTTCCGCTGCCAAATCAGACTGATTTGATAAATAACGACGAAATTGGGATTGAAATGTCTCCTCTAGCAATACTCGGCAAAATCAAGGCTCGCATGGCAGCTTTAAGGAGGTTTATTTCATCGCTGTCTGGTGTCAGTGGAAATGAGCACGAACAATATTACAAAGTGCGAATTGATACAATTAATAAATTGTGGAGTCAAGTAGAGGAGTTATATGATCGATCGTGGGATCAAATTGCAAATCCTTTGGCTGCTGGCTTAAATCAAGACGATTATGACAATCTCAATGACATGGTTCTTCAGACATTGACAAAGCTACAAGTCATGTCAAATCAACTAAAGAGTTCCAGATCACCGACATATCAATCATGCACGACAACATCATTTCCACTTCCGAAGATATCGATTCCGAAATTTGATGGCGATTACAGTAAATGGAGCCAATTCTACGACCTGTTTCTCCATATGATACATGAACAGCCTATACCTAACGTCCAAAAAATGTGGTATCTTAAGGCTAATCTTTCAGGAGAAGCAGAGAGATTAATTAGCCATCTTTCTACAACGGAAAACAATTACATGTCTGCTTGGTCGATGTTACAAGAACGATACAACAACAAAAGGGTTCTTGTAGCAACGTTAGTCGACAAAATTATCAATCAACAAACAGGTACCTCGAATGCCTCTGCCATCAAGGCTCTACACGACACAACTCGTGAGTGTTTATTGGCATTAAACAATCTTGGAGTAACCACGAGTGCGTGGAGCCCTCTTCTCTTGCAAATTTTGATAAAAAAGTTGGACCGTAATCTGCATATCAGATTCGAGCAGTCACTAGATCAGCCAAAGGAGTTGCCGAGCATTGACACTCTGCTCTCTTTTCTGGAATTCCAATTTCAAGCAAAAAACAAACTCTTCCGAGGCTAGAACTATGCGCCGCGTTGCTAGCTGCGGAATTATCATATCGTCTTCGGAAGGATATTCAAATAAACGACCTGCCTATATTCTTGTGGACGGATTCTGAGATTGTGTTATCATGGATAAATTCACAGTCATCAGCATTCCAAACCTTTGTTGCTAATAAAATATCACAAATTCAAACGCTAACTCTAGCAGAGCAGTGGAGACATGTGAACTCGAAGGATAACCCAGCAGATGTTCTTTCAAGAGGGTTATCACCAAAGGATCTTCCACAGTGTCATTTGTGGTTTTGTGGACCACTATTTCTTCATGGCAGACAAGAATGCTGGCCTACAAAATTCTTACCAAATTTACAAATATCGACTGATCTAGAAAGAAAAAAGAATACGACGATGGTATTGACTGCTTCAATTGACAACGATTTTGTGTATAACATCGACCACAAGGGATCATTCAGAAAACTTCAGCGGGTAATGTCATACGTCATCCGTTTTATTCAACATTCTTCGGTCGAAAGGCACCAAAGATCAGATCTCAAGGCATTAAATCCTCAGGAGCTTGATGCAGGGCTTATAGCTATTGTACGTGCTGTTCAATGTGCGGATTTTCATGATGAACTACAACAGTTAAAGAACAAGCAGGATATTGTGAAGCAGAGTTCCATTAGCAGTTTATCGCCTTTCCTTGATGAGAAAGGAATCATCCGTGTTGGAGGGCGATTGGAAGAATCCTCTCTACCTTATGAGACAAGACATCCAATGCTTCTCCCATATAATGATACATTGGTCAAATTGTTATTCAAGATGATGCATGACGAAAATAAACATTGTAGTCCACAGGCTTTATTGGGAATAATAAGGCAGAGATTCTGGCCAATAAAAGGCAAAATAACGGCAAGAGCTACAGTGCAGAAATGCTTGAAATGTAACAAAGCTTCACCTAAATTATGCCAACAAATAATGGGGAACCTTCCTCAGACAAGAATCACACCTGCCAGACCGTTCATCAATGCAGGCGTAGATTATTTTGGTCCACTATGGATCCATTATAAAGTCAGAGGAAAACGACCAACAAAGGCGTATGTCGCAGTATTTTGTTGTTTTGCTACGAAAGCAGTTCACTTTGAACTTGTGAGTGACTTATCGACGGATGCGTTCATAGGTGCATTAAAACGCTTTATCAGTCGACGAGGACGTTGTCAGAACATCTACAGTGACAACGCAACAAACTTTGTTGGAGCCAGCAACAAGTTAGCGGAACTTGCTGATTCAGTGTTTTCAGAAAACGGGAAGGAATCAATAGTATCCACATGCAGCTCAAAAGGAATAAAATTTCATTTTATTCCGCCTAGAGCTCCGCATTTTGGAGGGCTTTGGGAAGCCGCGGTAAAATCAGCAAAACATTTGCTAATCCGAAGTGTGGATACAGCTTCATTAACGTATGAAGAGCTTGAAACTGTTATTGTGGAGATAGAGGCGATATTAAATTCCCGTCCTTTAACACCTATGTCAAACGATCCATCAGATTTATCAGCGTTAACTCCAGGTCATTTATTGATCGGTGAAGCCATTACAGCTCAAGTAGACAGCGCAGCAACTTCCAAGAAGCTGTCACTATTGTCAAGATGGGAACTAGTATCTCAACTCAAGCACGAATTCTGGAGACGATGGTCCAGTGAATATCTGCACGAGCTACAGCAACGACATAAATGGAAGAAGCCAGCTACCAACATGAAGACAGGAGATTTGGTTATTATTCGGGAAGACAACACGCCAATCATGAAATGGCCGTTAGGACGAATATCAAATGTTTATCCCGGCAATGACGGATCTATACGAGTTGTTGATGTGAAAACGGCATCTGGCACATACAAAAGACCAATACATCGTCTTGCATTACTTCCTGTTGAGGACAGTTCAGAACCTAAACCAGAACAAAGTCTATCTCCGGACGATTCAGAGACAAGTCGTAGCGATGAACCTAAAAGGAAAAGGATACGATTGCCAGGAAATAGTGTATTCACAACGTTACTAGGAATGCTGCTGATCATTCCAATTGCTTTAGGATCTCCGATAACCAATGATAAGTTTGGATCCAAAGTAGGTATCCACTTTGAGGAGATTGGATCAACTGCAGTCTCCACAAGTCAATGGAATCTGTTCGTATATTATGACTTACCACATACTGGGTTGATACCAAATTTTTAGTCAATGGCACCAATTCATTGCAACAACTTTGTTACAAAATGGAACCCAATATATCATGCTTTAACATAATAGAACACTTTCAACATCTTGAAACTGATCTCAATCTGGATAATAAGTTGTTATATAAATCACGAAACAGAAGAGGAGCCGTTGATTTCGTCGGGAACATCGCCCATTCTTTATTTGGCATACTAGATTCAGATTATGCTAAGGAAATGTCATCAACAATCACAAATCTTCGGAATGATGACTCATTTATCCTCAGATTGTTAAAGGATCAGACCTCAGTCGTTAACTCAACAATGAATATTATGAAACAAGGTCTGACATCCACTAAACTCCAGTTTGAAAATCTTCAAAGGAAAATTAATGAGATCAGTAAGAATGAACAGAAGTTGAATGAAGAATTGTACCAAATCAAATTATCTCAAATCTTCAACATAGGCGTGATGCAGCTCTCCCTTATTGCCAACAGCTTACAAAAAATTCAATCATGTATCTTGGAAGCTTTGACTGACACCCATCAAGGAAAAATCAACCCACTGTTACTAACTCCAACACAACTAGAATCCGAAATAAGTCAGATTAAAATGCATATATCTCAATCTTTGGAATTACCGGTTCCTGAGGATGACTTGTTGGAACTATACAAATTAATGAAAATTAAAGGTGGACTTGCCCAAGATCATGTGGTTTTTAGTATAACCCTACCGTTAATCGATCACGAGAAATTTAGGCTTTATAAACTTATTGCTATTCCCAATCGCTTAAATAACTCTATGGCAGTAATAGAAACTTGCAGTCCTGTATTAGCAATCAACATTAATCGAGGACACTATTTCCCGGTTCCATTCTCTCAACTTAAAAGGTGCGATGTCATCAGCCAGGATGTTTTTATATGCTACGGGTTTCAATTGCGATATACATTTGGAGCAGAAGCCTGTTCATGCGAAATCAATCTATTTCAAAACTATACTCAGCCTGTATGTCCTATAACTACGCTTCAAACAAATGTAACTTGGATTCCCCTGACACATAAAAATCAATGGATATATTCTACTGTATCCACTACTCAAGCAACAGCAGTATGCGAAAAGGAAATCATTCCCTTAACATTACAAGGATCGGGATTATTAACCATCAAACCTGATTGCATCCTCAAACATGACTTCATCCATGTATCAGGTCAACAATCTATATCCTCAAAGTTGTTATCATCATATACAAGTCTCGGAAACATTTCTGAATTATCACACCAGTATTACCCACCAAATAAACCCATAAACAAAGCTAATTTTTCATCAATGAGCTATCAATATGCACTACAATTGAGCGCGTTAACAGAGATGCAAACTAAATTAGACTCAATACACAAATCTGAATTTGAACATCATGTAAACTCCAAACATGGCATCACTGTTGCCTATTCCGCATTAATTATCAGCACGGTAGTCATTATCATCATTACATGTAGAACATTGTTACACAAGAATTCAAGAATAGCTCGGATTACTGATATGCCACAACATGAGTCATCCCGTCAGGAATCCCAGCCACACATCTTTGGACCTACCCCAACCCCGCGACAGAGTTTCACAATCCAAGTTTAAGATCGTTGAGATGACCACACTTAGTTGACCGATTGGTCAACGCGGGGGAGAATGTTTAGTTCTAAGCTATATTATAGATATTAGCACACTTTTGTCCTCTACTTTATACAAAATGTAACATATTTTATGTGACCCAATTAACACACTGTCACTGACCACAAATCAATGCTTATGTTTATACTTATAAAATGTTTAATATGAACAAAGTTGATTGTACTCACTTATTGTTTACGTCAACATATTTTGCATAGTAGTCATTTTATTCTTGCTAAAATTATACAATAATATGTAAGTTCCGTATTTCCCATGCAAAATTGCTTACTTTACTATTACCGACCTAGTATATTATTGAACTTATGTTGTGCTCATTATTTCAGTATAAATAGATAATAAATTACTGGCATTCGACCAGTTAAAATCTTTAAACCATCATTCACGATTGTTTTATTAACTCACTACCTGCCTTTCAGTTACAAGTGCTGGAAAGGTACTCAATAAACAAATTGGTGTCAATTCTGATGCAACATCTTAATTGGTAAACACTAATATCAGTGCAATATACAAAACACATATCTTTTACTATATCCAAACTATATAATTCTATATAACTATACTCTATATTCAATTTTTTTCTATCTCCGGCTAACTTCGAAGATGGGCCATATTGGTCCACTCCTTCTAGTACCTCCCCCACAAAGGGTTAATATTTAGTGAAATATTGATTATTTAATAACTTCTATACTACTAATGTGAATCCTCTGAAATTCGACACATTGTATAAGTTTATTAGTCACTATCGCCTCGAGAAAAAATGTTTGCAACGCCCCTTTTGGTACCTCCCACACAAATGGACCATTTTGCACCAAAAGTTAACTGCTTATAGCTTTAATATCACTTCACGCAAATACTTGAAATGTTGTACAGTGTAATGCTTTTTTAGTACCTAGAGTCCAGTGAAAAGTGGGCGTAATTTGCATGCTTCTTTGGGACCTCTCACACAAATGTACTATTTTGCACCAAAAGTGAACAGCTTATAACTTGAATACTAGTGCATACAAAGACTTGAAATTTTGTACAGTGTAATGGTTTTATAGTACCTACAATCCAGTGAAAAATAGGCGTTATAGCCATGCCCCTTTTGGTACCTACCACACAAAGTTACCATTTTGTAAGAAAAGTTTACATCTTATAACTTTAATACTAGTGCCTACAAATACTTAACATTTTGTACAGTGTAATGTCGTTCTTGTACCTACAGTCTATGGAAAAATGGACGTTATTATCACGCCCCTTTTGGTACCTCCCACACAAACGTACCATTTTGTTAAGAGCTTATATCGTGAATATCAATATTTTTGCACAGTGTATAGTTTTTAAAATTCTTACAGTCCTGATAAAAATGGGAGTTATGACCACACCCGTTTTAGTACCTCCCATACAAAAAGAGCCAAAACATACCAAATTAAATAGCTCATAATATTAGTACATATACCAGTGCATACGAGTATTTACATTGCTCACCAAGTGAGGGTATACCCGACTATGGTATACCCTCATTATTACCCGACTGAAATTTCTTACTTGTTTTTAGTTCAGAGTATTTTTTGCGATTTTCATTTATAAGAATTTCTGGGGATTCTACCGCATAAAAATTAACTTGATTGTTGTCGGTCTTCGGCCGGACCAAAGACTTTCTCGTTCAGGAGTAGTACTTAAATTGAGAAAATTTTCATTGATATTAAGTAAATTGTCTTAATATTATGTAATAACAAGTAAGAAAGTTCCAGTAGGAAAAACCGACTAAGGTATACCCTCACTTTGTGATTAATGTAATATTGAATATTAAACGAATTATTCTGTCAATTTGTGTGGGTGGTACCAGAAGGTTTTTAACAAATACACCTATTTTTCGCTGAATAGTAGATACTTTAAATATATTGCACTGTGCCGAATTGTAAGTGTTTATATGCACTGGTATATTCAAGTTATGAGATATTAAATTTTGGTATGATTTGGCCATTTTGTGTGGGAGTTACAAAAAGGAGCGTGGTGATAACGCCCATTTTTTTAGACGGCTATAGGCACTTCAAAAGCGTTACACTGTGTAAAATTTTGTTGCGTCCATAGCGTCCATTTTTCACAGGGCTATAGACACTATAAAAGCATTACACTGTACAAAGTTTCAAGTATTTTATACACTGGTATTAATGTTATAAGCTGTTAACTTTTGGTGCATAATGGTACCTTTGTGTGGGAGGTACCAAAAGGAGCGTAGCAACTTGGCTCATTATTTTTGAGTTGATAGCGACTAACAAACTAATAAAGATTAAAGATTCAATATTCCACAACATTTTAACCCTTTGTGGGGGAGGTACTAGAAGGAGTGGACCAATATGGCCCATCTTCGAACTTAGCCGGAGATAGAAAAAAATATTACCACGTACCAAATTTGAAGTCAATCGGTTACTCCTTTCGAGAGTTATCGTGCGCACCAGCCAGCAGACAGACAGACAGACGGACGGACGGACATTGCTCATTCGATTTAAAATGACCCAAAACGAATATCCGCCGAACATACTTAGGGTCTTAGATCACACCTTCGATGTGTTACACTTTTTTTCGTAGCAAATGATATATACCCTCGTCACACTAAAGTGAGGGTATAAATATCGTTATTTAATGACTATGAAGCATTTTTGATAAATATCAAAAGTAGGATTAGGAGTGCAAAGAAAAGTTGTTCCTAATTACCAATTTTCCATACTACTTTTGGGAATAACTTAAATGCGTTAGTTAGAGAAAATTCCACCCGTCTAGCAATCATCAGAAAACGTTTTCACATTTTCTTTGGTAGATTACTCTACCAATGACTATAGCCTGAGAAAGAAGAGGAAATGTATGTCGCAAAAAATCTTAGAAACTAGTTTTTTAAACATTAAACGTTTTCAAAATTAATGTAAATGTTTCTTTTAATTGTAGATTTACATGTAACATACGGGTATGTTCTTTATTTTTAAATTTAAATTTAATGAAATATAAAAGTGAGTTCATCAGTTACTTATTTTAAATCCTATGATGATTACAAGTGCTTCTAATATAATATATTATAAAATATATGATTTGAGAACGACATCAATAAGTCTAAAAATGTAAGAGCAACTCATTCTCTCCGCCCAAATTTTTTCGATCCCACTGTGCCCGGTCGAGACACAGTAACAAAACCATAGATATGGGAAAACATGTATTCCCTCTGTGGAATTAGGCTGCTTATAACGGCGTCCAGAAACGAATACAAAAACAATAACAATGCGTCGTAATATCATCGAATAATGAGAATATTGTTAAATTAGAAGGCTTTGAAATGTGATACGCCCAACCACAATCATAAATAAGCGACAGAATGAAATGTTGTTCTCCCGTGTCCTCTGCTAAAATGTACAAAACACCAACAGCGACAGCGACAACAACAACAACAAGTACCAAAATGCCAATTGTATTCCGAGTTCCCATTCCAAGCGTCGTTTGTACAAATGAAAATTTTGTGCAATTGCAATCGACAAACATTTGGTCGTACAAATCCCATGACCAGTCAAAATCATCCAGGTTTTGTGGAATGAATAGAAATTCCCCCTCCCCCTTCAAATTAAGAATTCGTGGCAATGAGTCGAGTAGGTATTCTCTCTCATATAATCTCCTTCTTAAAAGGAAACATTAGCCTTTTTGCCTTTTTTGTTGATTCCTTTTGCAAAACAAATGCAGATGTTTGATGGTCGATTGCACATAAAATTGTACAATTTTGCATAAAATTAACACCACAAATGCAACGCAGAGCTGAACAGCCGTTCAAAAAAAACAGTAGAGTAGATAAACCTCTTACTCAGTCCCATTCATCGACCGATCAACCATCCATCGTTCGTATTTCACCCACAAAAAGTCAAACCATTATCGGTGGCTGAGGACTGATGACTGGCTGCTGCTGCTACTGCTAGTGTTGGTGGTGGTGGTAGTGTTTGTGGTGGCTACGACAACATACATACATAATTTTCCATTTGGCCATTTCATTTTGGCAAAATCTTTAATAGGCTTATATTCTTCCCATTCATTCGATAGCCCAGTCCACTGCCGTCCAGTCGATTCATTCAGTTGAGTCAGTCAGTCAGTCATTCATTCATTCCCAACTAAATATGACACTGCACTCTACTCGAGTGTCAAAGTTGGTCGTTTCAATTTTGTCGTCTGCCATCAGGCGGCGGCATCAGTCTCGCCCCTGTGTTTAGACGAATCCGAATGTTTGTTAACATGGTTAGCAACATTGAGTCAGTAGAGTAGAGAGTCGATCCCCTCCGACCATCCGTCTATCCAACCGTCTTGTTTGTGCCTTCCAAATTGTTAGTTGACACTCAATTTGACTTAAAGAGTCCCATTTCAGTATTCATTCACGTACATATGTTCCATTTGTTGGTTTACTCTGGTGTCATTTGGATATGTTGTTGCCACTGTTATTGCCACTTTTCCTGCTGCTGACAGTGTTCCTGCTTCTTCTTCTTCGGTTGCTTGGCATTCCATACGGAGTGGTAACCTCAAGTGTTCTCAAGTTGTTTAGTTGTTGACTTAACTTGAGCCAAATTGCGTTTCTTTCAAATTAATGATGTTCGTTCTTCAGTTTTGTTCTGTGTTTCTTATTTACAAATAATGTGGTAAAATACGGTTAATGTAATGACACTACCAACACTCCAATCCCACTCCTGGGATACTAGTAAACACTGCCATTCAGAGTGGCGGTGGCGTAGACGACTCATGCTTCATTAAATGTAATATAAACATGACACACAAGTGGTAAACTTTTAATCTCCTGAAACCTTCAAAATATTCCCTTAACATTCATCGATGGTTGGTTCTGTCACATACACAATTTGGGGGAAAATATCCGAGTCAATATTGAGAAATTGTTCTTTTTGTTTGCATTTGAAGGACAACGAGGGTTTTTGTGAATAATTGGTAGACGGAAAATAAAAAAATGATTGACATTAAATTTGTATACTACTTATTTACTTAAATAGTCGAAAAATTAAGCCTATGTAATGGAACGCAAATTAGTACAGAATTCCATAGTTTCGGCCTTTTGAACTTGATTCTCTTAACTCTCATATTAGCCACCCCTCTCTTAGGAAGTTTGGTAAGACCTCAGTGATCGACTGTAGTATAGAGGAAAACCTCGTTAGTCGACTGTATAATAGCGGAACCCAGCAAAATTTCCCATTATCAAATAACCTGGCGGGTAAGCTAAAATCAAAACTAGTAACTGTTTATAATGTGGCCACCTTTCGAATTATTTGTACACATACATCTCAATGGAGGAAAAAAAGCTAAAAAATAACCACTAACCACCACGTTTACAATTAATTGGAAAATAATGCGTGATCGTATGTAATACTTTTATGAGTGAAGTAGTGGATATTTCCGTGTTGCTATATTAATGACCCTATTGGTGACAATTTTTTTTATGGGCCTCCAAAGTTTCTGAAAATCAGTGGGCCCCTCGTAAAAGGTGTCATTAGCTTTTGTCCAACAACTAATTCACACATGGTGATACTGCTTAATTATATTTGACAATAATGTAGATAAGAATATGATGAACAAAGTTTCTTAACTTTGTATGCGAAAAATATATTTTTTCCGTACTTTACTTTGAAAAAGTGAAGGAAAAAATATTTTTTTCACTTTTTTCAGTCTTACTTTCCGGGGCTCGTAATTTTTCACTAAGAATGTTTGGCAAAATTGTAGCCAACGTAAATCTGAACAACTTTTTTGAACATATCAATGCAATCTGAATGTGTCTAGGCACCCTAAATAGTTCAAAAAATCATATTGTACCTCAAAAATTTTAGTTTTTCACTATCTATTATGTAACAAAAATATTTTGTTTGGTGTAGGGTATGTTCAGCAACTTTATAGAAAATATTAAGGCCCATATTTTTGTGGAACATATAACCCTGTAGGTTCCCCGCATAACTGTAATTTTTGGACCTATTTTAACAAATCGTAAAAAACACCCCTAGAACGACGAGATGTTCAAAAAGTCAAACCATTATCACATAAAATGTTGTTCAGATTTACATTGGCTACAATTTCGCCAAACATTGTTAGTGAAAAATTACGAGTCCCTGAAAGTTAGGCTGGAAAAATATATGTTTTTCCATCACTTTTTCAAAATAAAGTACGGAAAAAAATTATTGTTCGCATAAAATGTTAAGAAACTTTGTTCATCATATTCTTAGCTACATTATTGCCAAATATAGTTAAGCAGTATCGACATACCTGAATTAGTTGTTGGACAAAAGCTGATGACACCTTTTTGGAGGAGCCCACTGATTTTCAGAAACTTTGGAGGCCAATCAAAAAATGGTCGCCAATTTCGCCAAACCGAGCATAGGGTTATACTACCCTTTGGTAGTAGAATCGAACCTATACCGTCAAGTCCGTGTATTTTTCAAAAGGTGTTCATTTGTTGCATATCGTTATTATCACTCACATATCTCAAGTTCAAATCCCAAGCCTTTTTCGAAGAATTTCCGACGGCTATAAACTACAGGCCATCTTCATTGAGTTTGTAATGGACATTGCTTTCCGTATGCTTCCCTTTTTTTCCATATTCGGGTTAAGATAGGAAATACCAAAGTCTGCTGCTTCATATCTTGATAAATTCTTCAGATTTAATATTGTCTTCTGTATCTGTTGATAGCCTCCCAACTTCATATATCATTATTCCTGCTGTGAAATAACTCATTGTCTTAATTCGTACTCAAACACTTGTTTCGCAGTACGAATGAATTGCATATAAACTTAAGTAGTACGTAAGTAAAAGCATAAATAAGGAGTAACTCAAGAATATGTCCCAAAACTCTTTTTCCTTTATTGAAGCGAAGAATTCCTACTTTATCACTAGCATCTCTGCAAGCCAAGAACAGGCGAAGTAAACAGCGGAAATGATTAATTCACAACTCCCCCCAATTACACGAGTATCCTTTCAGTTTGGCTCTTCTTTGTCATGTTTTCTTCCTTTGGGGAGCTGGATGAAGCATTACATTTGCAATAATTAAAAGACAATGCTGCCAATTGTTTCCAATGGGAAGAAAAATTATGTACGAATGTGGGACCAGCGGAAGAAAAACACAACATTGAAAGCAGATAGGTCTGGGAAAATTTACAGCAGGGCTATCTAGAGTAAATAAAGTTAAGAACTATCCAATAAGAGAACTATCCAATTTTAATTTTCACATTCCGCCTGGAAGACTTCGGAATATTGATCGGTTGATATCGTAATAATAAAATTTGGTAGAATCTTATAGTTGCAGCTCGTTTGGGATTGAAAATAAGACATAGTGGCAGTGATGCCAGAAATGACGATTTATCGTCATTTTGACGATTTTCAGAGCCAAAAAATGGGACATGACGATTTCCAACTTTTTTTTCCATAACAAAGATAAACAATTAAAAATTCCGTTCATTGTGTAGGTAAGGGAAGTTAAGTTACTTAGTTTTTTATTGGAATTTTATTCCTAAATATAATTATGTACTTTAGTACGAGATCATTAAAATTTTTTATAATAAAATACGCAAGAGTTAAAAATGTAATCTTCGATTTTTTGAAAGAATTATATCAATTATTTCACTCTCAGCAGAAATGTGTGGCTGTTTGGTCAGTCCAGTGAATCATCAAAACAGTGACGACAAGAGAGAGCCACAGTAAAATAAATTTTACTGAGCAGCAGAGCGTAGGCCAGTGCTACCATGTAAGTGCTTTTGGCATTAACTTTGCTGTTTTTCAGACTCCTAAAACGCCAAATTGTCTGGCTAGAACCAACCAAAAAATCGTGAAACATCCACTTTTCTCATTTTTAGTTGTTATTACTTTTACTGTTACCATTTTTTACGCTTTTATATTGTTCTTTTTTAAGAACAATATAAAAGCGTAAACTGTTTTAACTGTTTTTTAACAAGTGTTGCCAGAAATGAGGTTTATCGTTATGAGACATTTCTCTAAATTTTATGTTTTTTTAAATCAAATCCGAAAGCTCTTAAAAATCACACTATATTATGGATTTTTTATAATTCCTTTGGAATAAAATTTACGCTCCCATTTATATTTATACCCTACACCACACTGTGGTACAGGGTATTATAACTTTGTGCATTTGTTTGTAACACCCAAAAGGAGAAGAAATAGACCCATCGTTTATTATACCGATCGACTTAGAATCACTTTCTGAGTTGATTTAGCTATGTCCGTCTGTCTGTCTGTCCGTCTGTGCATGTATTCTTGTAATCAAAGTACAGATCGCAATTATGGTCCGATCCGGTCCGATATCTTTTTTTTGGCCCAGGGACGATCCCTATTGAATTTGGTTAAAATCTGTTCAGATTTAGATATAGCCCCCATATATATGTTAGCCCCGATTTGACATGTAAGCGCTGTAAAAACTTTATTTTATATCCGATCAGTATGAAATTCGGCAGAAAGAGGTTTCTTATTATATGGATGAACACTATTAAATTTGGAAGAAATAGGTTCAGATTTAGATATAGCCCCCATATATATGTTACCTTCGATTTGACGTGTAAGCGCTGTAAAAACTGTATTTTATATCCGATCAGTGCGAAATTCGGCAGAAAGAGGTTTCTTATTACATGAAGGAATACTGCCAAATTTGGAGAAAATCGGTTCAGATTTAGATATAGCTCCCATATATATGTTACCCCCCAATTTGACATGTAAGCGCTGTAGAGACTGTATTTTATATCCGATCAGTGCGAAGTTCGACAGAAGGGGGTCTTTTTACATGAATAAGTATTCAGGGAAGATCGGTTCAGATTTACATTAAAGCTCCATATATATGTTCCTCCTGATTTGGTATCAAACCGCTATAGAAGTTGTATTTTACTTGCGATCATTAACATTTTCCAGAAAGATGCTTCTCACTTTAAGAACGAATATTGCTTAATTTAGCGATTATCGTTTCAGAATTAGATAATGGCAATGACCCTTATCGCATTGTTAGGGAGGTGTAGGGTATTATATAGTCGTTTCTGCCTTTTCTGCCTTTCCTTACTGGTTTGAAAATAAAAATTAGAAATGTACGACAAATTCTCAAATATTATGGATGATCATGGAAAAAATAAAATTGGTGGTAGATTCGGTCAAATTCAATGACATAAAAGGTTACTCAGAGGAATTTTGTTAAGTTGCAAAATCGGTAGAGGAGTTTATATGGTTTCTATATCGATAACTTCATGCCAAAGTATGATACGCCGGCTTAGCAAATTTTTAGGGACATTACATTTTTAAATTTATGTGGTTATCTAGTTTCTATATCGATACCTTCATTCTAAAGCATGTTTATAGGGCCATTACATTTTTAAATTCTAAATAATCCAAATTATATTCAGTCAAGTCAATGTTTATCCGTCAATCCAAACCAAGCAAACCAAGAAACTTTATTCGATTTATAAAAGAATTCTATACATATTAAAATAATAATAAAATTAAATATATATTGTCAAAATTCTGCCTAATCGGTCGGTACTTGTGGTTTCCAATGCGAATCTATCAGAACCTATAATAAAACCATCGATCTACGCTGGACCGTTTCAAGAATGTGAGATCGGCTCAAAAAAAAATAATTTAAGTTCATTTTGATGAACATCAAATCATTTGAGAGTACCTATTAATACATATTTGTCTCTGAAATACTCGTATACTCCTCGCCCTAAAAAACTCAAAAACTGTATTTTAATGCTAGATATCGGTGACGATTTTTTGACGATTTCGAATTTTTTTGACGATATTTTTGCCCCCATTTTGACGATTTTCGGCCATTTTCGCCTGGCAACACGGTGCCTTCCAAATATTTTCCGTGTTTTATTTTTTTTGAGTGATTTTGAAAATTGTAAATAGTTTATGCCTATGTATGCCTGGATACGTCCCTGATCGGGTGGGAGCTATACCAAAATGTTGACCAATGAGGTCAGTACTCGTATGAATGATTATGGGTAAAAGTAAACACAAGTTACCAAATTTCAGTCTCCTTTTGAGTTGTTCTAGATAATATTAAATTGTCCAAATTCTCTCTAATCGGTTGGTACTAGTGATTTCTAATGCATCATGAGGTTGAATCTAATGGAACCTTCGTATGGGGGCTGTATAAAACAATGGATCTACACAGGACCCTGTTGACGTGAATGGTTATATGCATTTTGTCAAACTTCGTCCCAATAAGTTAACGCTAGTGGCTTTCAGGACGTAAAGAAATAAATAATATAGGAGCAAGACAATTTTCAAACGTAAGAAATTAATATGTATGATATACTAGCATTTAAATACCCGGCGTTGCCCGGGTTGCCTTTCAAAACAGTGATCCAAACATTAGTATTATTTTTGATTTTGAATAAAAAATAAGGACCCAAAAACTAAAAAAAAAATGTTGGCTATAGAAAAATTTATGTAAAATCTTTTGTTTAAAAATACCTTCGAATATTTGATCAGACGCCAATCATTAAAAATTTGTTTAACATCCAGGATCAGTCTACTTTAAAGTCTATCAAACTCCAGATGCTATCAAAAACTCAAACAAATTCACTGAAAACAATAAAAAATTCTGTAAATATGAAAGCACAACCTCAAAAGTACGATATGTGTGCAAACTTTCAAATTAATACTTTTATGGGGTCAGTGGTCAAGAGGTCACCAAATAAGTGGCTGAGAAACAAATGCATAATATGCTATGTATGTTTCAAATTTCGATATACTCGTATACATTTTTGTTTAAATATTACCGGTGTATATATCGAGCGATATATTTCGAAAAGATTTTTAAACATTATTTTTCCGTTTTTGTGTACCTCTTGTCCTCAGGCCGGACGACGCATTTCCTTGAAGATCGTTTTATGCACATATATGTGCAGCTCCACAGATCTTTATGGTATTTTTATTGGAAGAATGAAAAAATCTTAAAGAATTTTGAAATGTAGTGGAAGAATGAAAATTGCTTTGGTCACTACTGACAACAATCTTAGAATTCAAAATTGTTTTTTTCCTGTGTATACTACATATTATTTTATCTTTGTATAATTTAAGCGCGAGAGTTGAACACTGGCCAAAAAACGACTATGTTAATAGTCCGTAGGCTATACCACACTGGAGTTTCTAGCTTTCTACCTGTTATATGAGCCGCAACGGTCAAGCGGCCAAAAGTCGCTTGAATTAGTATTAACATTGCCATTTTGGGCCCTTTAAAGTACAGAAATAGTGGACATTGCATTGGTCACTGCTACACTGGCCACAGTCTGAGATTTGACCGAATTGACAACGTTATATATGTATATCATACCACATTAAGTGGTGAGAGATATATGTATTATGAACACGGGTTAGAAGTTTTACAATCTGTAAAATAGTGAACATTGTTTTGGCCACTTCTTCACTGACCACAGTCAGAGAATTCAAAATTATTATATTTACAAACTTTTAACTTTGTGTCCCATAAGAGGCTTCAGAAAGGACAAAAACAATTGATAGCGCTATAACTGACCACTGGCCGAAAAATGTCTACGTGAGTAGCCCGGGGTTTATAAAACATTCATGTCTATGAGAGTGCAATTTATGGGATTTTTAATGTATTGAAAGAATGAAAAACTCTTAAAAAATCTTGAAATCCAGTAAAGATTGAAAATGGTTTGGGTCATTGCTTAACTGACCACAATCGTAGAATTCAAAATTGCATTTCTCGGGTATAGTACTACATATTATTTTATCTGTGTATCATTTTAGGCGCTTCTGAAATACAAAAAAAATATTTAAAATTTTGATAGCGCGACAACTGACTACGTGTCAAAAACGTTTGTGTGAATAGTCCGAAGGGTATACAACACTCAAGTCCATACCAAAGCAAAATTTAAAGCTACTTTTTAAAGGTACCGTAATGGTCAAGCGGTCAAAAGTCGCTAGGTGTAAAATCGCATCCCTTGGAGATCAGTATACAAACATAAATTATTAGGATTATAGCTCTTAAAGGACTTTAAGGTACAGATAGTGTGGAAATTGATTAACTGACCACTGTCGGATAAGTGACCGAATTGACAATGTTAGATAGGTTACCACAGTAAGTGGTGAGCGATATATTTTGAAAAGGCTTTAAAAATTTTAAGACGCGGTTTTATGTCCGGTTTGACCTCAGACTGGACATCGAATTGTTGTTTTCGCATCTCCATTGAGATCAGTCTGTACATATAAATTTGTAAATCATTGGCTCTTAAGGAACTTTTAAAATCAGAGAAATAATGAAAATTGTTCGGGTCACAGTTAAACTGACCACATTCAGATTATTCAAAATAATTTTTCGCGCATATATTTGTGGTTTATAGTACTTCATATATACAAAGTTTTAAATTTGTATCTTATAAGAGGATTCCGAAACGACAAAAACAAAACGCACGTTTTTGATAGCGCTACAACTGACCACAGGCCGAAATATGATTAAGCGAGTAGACCGTAGTTTATACAACACTCCAGTCTATGTGTGTGCAAAATTTCAGCTCTCTAGCTTTAACAGAAGCCTCTGTGGTCAAGTGGTCGAAAATCACTTGGCGGAAAAACGAAAATCAAAGTAGCCTATGGCACTTCCCAGGCATTGGTCTATCTGTCCACCAAGTTTCAAGAAAATCGGTTCAGCCGTTTAGGCGTGATGCTGGAACAAACAAACAAACAAACAAACAAACAGACAAACAAACGATTTTATAATATTAATATGTATGATATATGTTTCCGCCAAATGTAATTATTAATGTCGTTCAAGAATGTGAGATCCGCCAACAAAATTCTTTTTAAGTTCACTTTGAGGAACCCCAAAAATCATTTGAGAGTACCAATTATTACATATATATCTCCGAAACATGTCCTTCGTCCTTTGTCCTGTCCGGGTACATTTTTTGACGATTTCGAAAATTTATTTTGACGATTTTTGTACCCTCATTTTGACGATTTTCGGTCAAATTCATCTGGCAGCACTGCATAGTGGTTCATGTTTTACTACAGCTTATAATCAATATAGTTCAATCAATTTGGCTAAATCTTTCTACATTGTGTTCCATGTCTAACATTAACATTCTGCACAGGGTAAATTGAGCTTATCGATCCTTTATAGAGGTCGCCTTGAACTATATCGTAAAATACATCTTTCAAGCAATTTGACTGCAACATTGCTCCATTTGTGTATTATATTTACAAATATTGTTTATGGGAGATGAATCCGATGTTAAATAAGGCTTCTATAGAACTTTGATACCAAATTGGAAGGTATAACGTTGGTTTGTGTGTCAAGAAACTTCCCTCTACCAAATTTCACAGCGTTCTGATATTAAATAAAGCTTCTATTGCACATTGATACTAAGTTGGATGGAACATATATCGATGGCTGCTATATTAAAAAACCCAACTTTTCAGGAAAGTTAAAAACTGTTGAATGATATGAATTATGTAAACGAACGTTTATAATATATACCTTCGAAATTCTAATTCATAACATATTAAAATTATAGCGAAATAATGAAATTCAACAGTTTTTTTGCGCTCATGAAAATTTGGGTTTTTATACCCTACACCACACGGTATTATGAGTTTGTGCATTTGTTTGTAACACCCAAAAAGAGAAGAGATAGACCCATCGTTTATTATACCGATCGACTTGAACTTTCTGAGCCGATTTAACATGTCCGTCCGTCTGCCAATCACGGCATTCGATATCGAGTTCTTTACGATCGAAATGTGTTTATACCCTACACCACACTGTGGTACAGGGTATTATAAATTTGTGCATTTGTTTGTAACACCCAAAAGGAGAAGAAATAGACCCATCGTTTATTATACCGATCGACTTAGAATCACTTTCTGAGTTGATTTAGCTATGTCCGTCTGTCTGTCTGTCTGTCCGTCTGTCTGTCTGTCCGTCTGTCTGTCTGTCCGTCTGTCTGTGCATGTATTCTTGTAATCAAAGTACACGTCGCAATTATGGTCCGATCTCGACGAAACTTTACACACATATTTTTTTTTGGCCCAAGGACGATCCCTATTGAATTTGGTTAAAATCGGTTCAGATTTAGATATAGCCCCCATATATATGTTAGCCCCGATTTGACATATAAGCGCTGTAAAAACTTTATTTTATATCCGATCAGTATGAAATTCGGCAGAAAGAGGTTTCTTATTATATGGATGAACACTATTAAATTTGGAAGAAACCGGTTCAGATTTAGATATAGCCCCCATATATACGTTACCCCCGATTTGACTTGTAAGCGCTGTAGAGACTGTATTTTATATCCGATCAGTACGAAATTCGACAGAAGGAGGTCTTTTTACATGAATGAGTATTCAGGGAAGATCGGTTCAGATCTATATTGATTGTTCCTCCTGATTTGGTATCAAACCGCTATAGAAGTTGTATTTTACTTACGACCATTAAAATTTTCCAGAAAGATGTTTCTCACTTTAGGAACGAATATTGCTTAATTTAGCGATTATCGTTTCAGAATTAGAATACGTTTCTACCCATTTACCAATTATTCCATATTATTATGGCAATGACCCTTATCGCATTGTTAGGGAGGTGTAGGGTATTATATAGTCGGCCCCGCCCGACTTTCTGCCTTTCCTTACTGGTTTTTAATATAGCTAAAAGAGTACAAACTTCTCTCGAATCCATGTAGATGTTTTCGTAAATTCTAGTAGAGCTTGTCTGGTTAGTTTTTTATTGGTTCCAATGTTTAGTCTTTCTTATTAACAAAAATTAATTTGGCTTTTATATCGAAAAGTTCTCGATATCGATTGCTGTGATTTGGCCCCAGGTCGTAATTATGATTCGATTTTGATGAAATTTAGCACACCGCACTTTTTTTGCCCAGGTTATGCTTATTCTGCTCTATCAAGATGGTGTAGGGTATCATATAGTCGGCCACGCCCGATTTTTGTCTTTGTCTGGTTTAATATAGCAAATTTTAGATATAGGCCATCGATATGAATAAGGAAGCTATACCTAAATCTGAACCAATTTCTTTCAAAATTGATAATGTTCATTCCGGGTTCGCTAAACTCTTTTGTGGCAAAATGGTTTTATGATCAGATGTAAAATACTGCTTCTGTACTGCTTAGATTCCAAATCAGAGGTAAATATATATGGGAGCTACATCTAAATCTGAACCGATTATATCCAAGTACTGGTCGTCATTGATGAGAAAAATTTGTCCGTGCCAAAATTCATCAGGATTGGTCCAGAATTGTGACCTGTACTGTGATTACAACGTTTACGTGGACAGCGGACGGACGGACAGACATCAATAGATCGAATCCGCTAGTAATTTTGAGTCGATCCGTATGCTTTAAAGTGGGCCTAGCACCATCATTTTTTGCGTTACAAACATCTGGACCAAAACAAACTTATAAAACCCTGTACCACAGATGTTTAACCACATTAGTATATTCCGCAAAAACTGCCTCCGCCACTGGATTTACATAGTATACAGGTTTAACCGCATGTTTTCGTTACTGTAACCTTATTCGACCCTACACTGTAAATTACTGTACATTCTCACAAGCTTTATTCTTGATAAATTCACAGAGTAGAACGTGATACATGGATTCAGCTCAGCTGAACTTATCACCGGTTTTTGAAAAAAAATTGACTTTCTTCTAATGAAGAAAAACATTTTTCCGTTTATGATTCCATACAAGCGTTTCTGTAAATAAGTAATATATGTAATATACAAGTTCGGAAATTAGCCGACCTAACAAAGAAAATAACAAATTTGGGAAAAATGCTTCTTTATTTCTCAACATAATCTCTTTATAACTAGATACACCTTTTCTAGCGATTTTCAATAGCTTCTATAACCTTTTAATAGTAAGAACTGTCTAGCTCCTGAAAATAGCAGTTAACCGTAACCTCCAACTCTTCATAGCTGGCAGAGAAATTTTTTTACATTTGGAAACAAAAAATAATTCGAGGGAGCTTAACTTGGCGAATAAGGGACGTGCTGAAGCAAATCGAACTATAATTCATTGATGTTGGCCATCGCAATAGTTGATGTCTGAACTGGTGCGCTGTCTTGATAGTGAGCAAACGCGGCACCCATCTTGCGCACAGCTTTCTCATTATCAACTTTTCCGCCAATATGCGATATATAGCCGTATGGCACTGTCTGAAATGCCTATGACTTCAGCTAGCTCACGAACCTTTAACCGACGGTCATTTTTGTGAATTTTTTCTAACCATTTCTGGCGTGGATACCTCAATTGGTCGAACACTACGGTGTTCATCGTGGCAGCTCATACGGCCCCGTTTTAACTCTGCCACCCAATATTTTATGGTTATAAACGAAGGAGCATACTTCGCCAAAATCGGTTTTATTATTATTATTATTATATTACAACTTCAGTGAGATCGTTTACTTTTGTGTGCTAAAAAAACAACACGGCGCATTGAAACTTAAAACATAGATTATAGAAGGTTGCCACTTTTCACTACTACCGCTGTCATTTCGGCTAATTATGGGATCACCCTCTTATATGTATATTGCATACACATATACGAGGACCACCAGTGAATATACTCGTATATCCAGACGAATACATTTAATTTGGAGTTTATTTCATTTGTTTGGGTTTTTTTTTTCATTGAGGATTATTTCACATTATTTTGGGGAATAATTTTTTTCATTGGGCTAATTTTTTGGGGGATTTAACCATATATTATTTCAGTATTTTTCTTTTATTTTGGATTTTATTTCACACTAGCTGGACCCGGTCCACTTCGTTGCCCCAGATATCAGTTTTTCGATTCCGTCCATTTTTATTGAAGATTTAGAAAATAACTCCACTAACGTGTGTTCCAAATTTCGTTCTTCTAGGGCCAACACTTTTTGAGATAATCGGATTTTAAGTAATGCCACGCCAACTCCAGCCCCGCCCACTTTTTTCCAAAAAATTTTTCCCTAAACCATCTCAGACAAAGAACCTTTCAAACAAAAGAAAAACAAATAAAATCGGTCCAGTGGTTTCAGAGTCTATAGCATACATACAAACATACAAACATTTTTCCATTTTTATATATGGAGAAAAACACGTCAAAAGGCCCAATTTTTTCAATTTTATTCCGATCGCGTCAAAACTTGGTGGGGTTGCAGAAGTACTTTGGGTATGCTATGTGCTTAAAATACAGCTTCCTAGCGTGATACGTTATGAAGATACAGGGTGTCAAAGTTGGAAATTTTGACCATTGTATCTCCCGACTACGTGGGCCGATTTGAATGAACCGTGGCTGATATGGCAGCTATTTAGAAACGCACAAAATGTGCATTGATAATTGTTTGCAAATATTCAATTTTCATATTTTTTTCTCGCGACTTATGTTTTCCTCGCGATTTTAATTGTGTTCCGCGGATGGGATTCTATATCTTTAAACTACAAAAATTAAGTCTATTCTGTTTACTTTATCAATACGATTTTTCGCTGTGGGATGAAAACCACAACAAAAGCTATGGAAATTTTGAATGTCAAACCTACTATTTTTTCATTACTTCTTTCGTATTATAAAGTGAGTTTATTCTAAGATGTGGACCGGAAACACGATTAATAAAATGTAATGGTGGCATTCTATAGCCAAATACGCCAGAACAACAAAATAACTTATTTCGCAAAAAGTCGACGTCGCATTTTTTACACTGGCCTACAATATTGCACTGGTCAACTCGAATCCTAGCGAGCAGATATCGGACACGATCTCGATGGATTTTGAGGTTCTAAATCCGAATATAAAATCAAAAATGCAATATATATTCGCGTTTTTGCGATATTGTATTAATTATGTGATAAAAGTGCTGATATTAGGCTTTTTGAAAACAGAACCGCGACAGACGCACTTTTACCAAAAAAAAAAATTGCAGGTTTCTCAAAATAATCGCTTTGCTATTAAAACGAGTATCAAACGAATTAAAAGTTAATTTTATAAAGGGTCAAAATCTTACACCATCTTGTAGATATCATATTTTAATTTTTTTTATTTTTCCAATTGTAGCTATATTAAAAATACGATTTCTCCGACTAGGTTTCCCGGGAGATATCTCGAAGATGACTTACGATTATTACAGTTGTTGAATACTCGTATTAATTGAAAAGCGATTATTTTCCGAAAACTGATTTTTTTTTTGTAAAAGTGCGTCTTTCGCGTTTCTGTATTCATAAAAGCTGTAAAATCAGCATTTTTATCACATAATTAATACAATATCGCAAAAACGCGAATATATATTGCATTTTTGATTTTATATTCGGATTTAGAACCTCAAAATCCATCGAGATCGTGTCCGATATCTGCTCGCTAGGATTCGAGTTGACCAGTGCAATATTGTAGGCCAGTGTAAAAAATGCGACGTCGACTTTTTGCGAAATAAGTTATTTTGTTGTTCTGGCGCATTTGGCTATAGAATGCCACCATTACATTTTATTAATCGTGTTTCCGGTCCACATCTTAGAATAAACTCACTTTATAATACGAAAGAAGTAATGAAAAAATAGTAGGTTTGACATTCAAAATTTCCATAGCTTTTGTTGTGGTTATCATCCCACAACGAAAATTCGTATTGATAAAGTAAACAGAATGGACTTCATTTTTGTAGTTTAAAGATATAGAATCCCATCCGCGGAACACAATTAAAATCGTGAGGAAAACATAAGTCGCGAGAAAAAAATATGAAAATTGAATATTTGCAAACAATTATCAATGCACATTTTGTGCGTTTCTAAATAGCTGCCATATAAGCCACGGTTCATTCAAATCGGCCCACGTAGTCGGGAGATACAATGGTCAAAATTTCCAACTTTGACACCCTGTATCTTCATAACGTATCACGCTAGGAAGCTGTATTTTAAGCACATAGCATACCCAAAGTACTTCTGCAACCCCACCAAGTTTTGACGCGATCGGAATAAAATTGACAAAAGTGGGCCTTTTGACGTGTTTTTCCCCATATATAGATTTAACCCCTGGGTGTTTCATTTAATTTTGTAGCATACAGGGTGGCTGATATGTAATGCAACAAAGTAAAGCGCTATATTTTTTAATTTTTTTTTAAATTTTATTGTTCAAAAGCAAAAAATGTCGGAAATAACATAACATTTTAGAAACAGTTTAGATTTGTTCGAATTGGCCACCTTTGGCACGAATTATGGCCTTCAAACGGCCGACAAAGCCATCACACGCTGCGCGAAAGTGGCTCTGCGGTATTTTGGCCCATTCCCGGCGAAGCGCCGTCTTGAGATGATCGATACTTTTGTATTTTTTAGTGCAAACCTTACTCTTGTGTTTTTCCACCCAAATATAAAGCAATCACACTATCACGCTTGAATTCCATCACGAATATTTTTTTTCTGAATGCAATAGATCAAAATGCTTTTGTAAGCTTGTAAACAATAAAATGAACTGTCACTGAAATAAATCTGTCAGCTATCAGACCAGCGGTTTAGAAATGATAGCAACCTGAAGTTGGTTGCAATACATATCAGCCACCCTGTATTTCATTGGGGGTTTTTTGTTTTCGGTTTGGGGCGCCTGAAAAAAAATATTTAATATACTTGGGATATTAGGTAAATATTTCGAGATTGTATTTCACTTTTGGTTCGTAACATCGCTCATCGGCTCGCCGGTTCATCGCTGTAATATGTATGGGTATAAACATTAGAATGTATACCTTATTATACTCTCCTCCATAGAATCGGGGGTATATTCATTTTGTCACTAAGTTTGTACCACCTCTAAATATTTATCTCCTCCATAGAATCGGGGGTATATTCATTTTGTCACTAAGTTTGTACCACCTCTAAATATTTATCTGGGACCCCATAAGGTATATATAATCGTGGTAACATTCAAAGACGATTCAGCCATGTCCCTCTGTTGTAATCACGCTACAAAAATTTGGTATTGATACTTCTTATAGCTGCAGGTAACTTGGGATTGGAAATGGGCAATCGGTTCATATTTTGATAATAGCATCACCCCGAATTGACTTCCTAACGTTATAGAGACCACAAATGTCAACTGATCGGGCAGAAAATTGGTAACTTGGGTTTATCTATACCCGGAATCTTTCACATGAACAACCTAGTAATAGGTCCATGTTTTGATATAGCTCCCATACAAAGGTCCCTGTAGATTTGACTTCGTAACACCACAAAAAAAATAATGAGTTTATTTGTACCCGAAACCATTCACATGCGATCCATTGTAGGGGATATATAAGACTCGGCATGGCCAAACTTAATCCGGCTTTACTTGTTTCAATTCCTATTGTGAGACACCGAAGAAGATATCTAATCTATGTTCTGCTCTTAATCTGGAGTGTTGTATTGCCCATAATTTTTTGTTTTTTCCTCATATAAAATACTTCGGCTCTTTTAATTTTTAAAAACTAGCATTTCTATAAACTGACTTCCCTTAGAGCTTCGAGGTTTTTGCCGCACAACATCTCCGCTATGTAACTATGTAAGCCCACATCTTGTCAGCCTGTAGCCGGCATTTCGCTTTCATCCTCCCCGACTGTGAAGTCGGTGAGTGAGTGCCATTTGCTTATCTTGATGTCACTTCTCTATAATTATCAATTATCACTCTGTCAAATGTGGCTGTGACGGGACGAACGGCTATGGAAATGTTTTCTCTCCCTCTCTCTGACATTTAAGGCTAATAAAAGTTTGTCACTTCCTTGGCGGTAATGGTGTTTGGCAAACACTTAGCCAGGCAAATTATAAACACTCCACTCAATTTGTTAGCGTCGTTGTAGTCGTCCCTTGGTAGAAGTGCTCAGCCTAGAATGTTGAAATTCAATTTCCGTTTCCGTTTTGGGTAAATCATATTAAATGTGCTGTAATTGTATAATTATGAGATACATAACCTGCAATTCCATTCCCAATGCGTAGCTCGCTCCTCGAATATCAACCATCCGTCCACCGCTCCACTCCATTCATCCTGAGCAGTAGCAACTCAGACACAACACATGTCAAAGTTAACACATGTTCGGAAATTGGATCCAAACAAATTGTCAAATTTTCTCTAAAACAAGAGAAAAGAACAATTACACTCACACTCTCTATCTATCTACATCGAATCTGTCTCGAATTCAGTTGCCGAATAGCGCTAAGTAATTGCTAATCTTTGTTTTTTTTTTGTCCACAGTAGCTCGCACAAGGATAAACGTTTCGTTGTATATTTTCTCCATCATTTAATTATATTTGCATATATAAAATCCTATTGTTTTTTCTGCGCTTTTTTCCCTCTCTCCGAAGTTTATTGAATTTTAGTTTTGGAGCTGTCTTTTGTTATTATATGGCGCATCCTGTACATCCTGTTATTTGTTTGTTGTGACTATCCTTGTTATGGCTGCTCCTTTTTTTGGCTGTGACTGCTGCTGTTTTTGGTGTTTATTGTTGGGGGAGGCGTTTCGAAATTGAATGCCGAGTTCTTCGCGCATTGTTTATTCAACATCGAGTTGAATTAACACATCATAACAGCCTCAGTGATGGGCCAGCGATGTTCAATTTTGGCAAAACAAAACTAAAATAAATCTAAAATCTTGATTTTCTTTATAAAATGCTGTCAAGTTTGCCCTTTATAGTTGTTGTTGCTGCTGCTGTTGGCCTTTTGCCAGCAACAACACTAACAATCACATTTCATTCTTTTAAAATCTTTAATAATGAATTTATTTAAATGTACGAAAAGACAATGGCTGGCAGGCAGTTAGTTGGCCCTGCGAACAAGGAACTCGATAAGTGCAAAGCGCCTTTTAAACAGACTTTTTCTTCTTTTTAGCGCGGTGTAGAATACAGCAAATGAATCTTAAAGGGGGTGAGGGAAGGATACCACTCACTAGGAAAATTATTGTTAAATCAGTCTTCTTTATTGTTCTGTTTCAAGTAATAATTTTTTTTTTTTTTGAAATTAAATAGTGGTAGTAAGTGATTTTTTTTGTTAATAGCCAAGTGTCTGCTCTATTTGGAAGTACTCTACAGAGACATCATTTCTCTCCAACTTAATATGGAACATTATAATTCGAAATTTCTCGTTCGTCTGCGATTTCTCACATCAAACATGGAGATATTTTCATGAATGATATCATTAAAAGGCAGTTCCGAATTTGGAAGTACTCTCCAGAGACTCAATCCTGCTTATGAAACATTGTTTCTCTCGAACCTAATTTGGTTATTCTGCAGTTTCTCACATTAATGTTGAATATCTCTCCAACCAGTCGTCCTTTACTGCATTTTCCTCCCAATTTTCTTCTTAGCTCGGCTCAAATGGGTCTTCCAAAAGGGACTACCGAACGTTGACAGCTGATAGCCAAATCAACATGGATAGATATAGCGTTCAACATCTGGTGCAAAAGATAAAATTGTTTTATGAAAATGGTATTGGTGTGAACCCGACCAAGACCGAACTAGCTCTACTTAGCAGGAGATATTAGGTACTAACAGTTGCACCTGTTTCCTTGGGGGTATTAAAATTGAACTTCAAGCTCAAAATTTTGCAAAGAAAGCTGTGGTAGCGTTATAGACCAACGGAAGGAAAGAGGCTGGAGGTCTAAACCCGCATATAGTTTATTAGCTGCATACAGCAGCAGCCAGACCGATAATGCTGTACGGCATTGTCATCTGGTGGACAGCTCGGCAGAACATCACCTTCTGCGCGATTCTTGTGCTGACAACGACACCAACTGCTATTAAATGGTATACTGTAATTAATGCCGCTAGACAGTATAGCAATGAACTATCACTACGGTCGCGAAATGGCTACGGACAAAGTGTCATTCTAGACACAATCCCTGACCTTGCGAGCACTGTTGATTACACTATGACTGAACCACTCTCTGACAAGAAGTATCACAGTCATACCTGATAGATTAGAATGGAATGGTCGCATCCCAGGACATAGTACATTCATTAAGTACTATACAGACAGTTCCAAACTCCACAACCAAGTGGGCTTGTTGCCTTTTCTAAGGAAAATGAGGTATATATATAGAGCAAAAAATACTGCCTGATCACTGTTGTGTTTAGCAGGCAGAAATCTTAGCCATTAAAGACATAGCAGAATGGCTGAAAATTGCTGTTTTGACCAAAGTCGGTATCACTATTTTTCTGATAGTCAGGATGCTACAAAATCCCTAGGAACTATATTCCTGAATTAAAATACTGCCCTCGAATGTCGCCGATCTCTTAGCGAAGCAGGTGAACTTGCAAGACTGGAAACTCCCTTACACGCTCCAGCGATCTGGAATATGTGGGCATGACTCTAGCGACCCAAAGAGATAGTGTCCTTACAGCAATTGTCACTAGTCAGGATCTGCATACATTCCAGCCCTATGTGGTCCTGCCAATACTCCAAACGTACCAACGTACCCTGCTGTAGTTATTAAGACCGGACGTCTCACTTATCGTGTCCGTCATAATGGGTCACTGCCTTATTGGACAAGTTGCAGAGGGATTAAAGGTATTGCATAAAGACTTGCAGAAGCTGTGGAGACGAAGAGTGTCTGTGCCCAAATCTCGCTAAAATTCATCTTCCATTATGTTTGGAGAGATGTTCTTCAACCAGATCTTTAATTTCGACATAGACCGGTGTACTAAGCAACCATGCAAACGATATATTGTGCCCACATAGACTAGGAAGCTAAATATCGTAATCGTGACACTTACGGTAATCCTTGGTTTTGTTCCAGAAGTTTAGTCCTATTGCAATCTAGGAATGAATGAAGTACATATTTGTTTAATTCCATCTACATTTTAGCAGATCTAATTAGTGGAGCGGTTTCGTTGTTAGACCATTAAGGAATACATGCTATCTGCTTGGTAATCGATACCAGATTTTAGCTTTTGTTTAATTTGAGCTTTTGAAAGTTTGTTTAAATTTTATTGTTTGGAATTATGAAGAACTCATTTGCCTGAAAACGTCTCGTGACTGCATTTTCTTCTTAAGTTAATAACGACCACGCCTCCCCACCTCTTAGTGTTATAGTCAAAATATATGTAGGTACATTCGGTATATCAGTATATAACCGCATTTATAAATATGGTTCGATAACCTCATTACGTTCGATGTATCAGTATGGTGTCCATTCTCATCACTGGAGAACGAATTCCAGACAAATGAAAGCTTGCGAATTTTCAGCTACGGTACCTCTATGTACCATTTCTCATAAATGTAGGTCCAAAGATCCCAAGTACATAACTTAATTCCCAGCAGCACTTATCGTGTTAATAATTTTTTAAGGAATGTTTTATATTATCAGGATTGTTGGCAATGTGTCCGATTGGTGTTGGGACCGAAGTGAATAAGAGTTTATGTGAGTACCTGCAGTAGTGGCCAAAACCCATAGTGAGTCTGAACAGCGAGCCGTTCAATGTATCGATTTGAGGCATGTTGCGCGGCCCAAACCTCCGCTACTTTGATGGTCGTAATACACGGTTTATGATCGGATAATTAAACCACATACACGAAACTCTCTGATGGGTCATTCTTAACAGATCAGTTCATATAGAGAGGTGTGGGGTCCTAATGGACATAAGTGGTATTCCTGTCTGTTCTCGTGTCCTTAGTTACTTTCCGTCCATGGACATGAGATTTTGAAACATATCCTGCATAAACATCAAACCATGATGGTACTTTGTATCGGTAAGGCGGATCACAGGATATGACTTGTCTAGTCCTGCTCTACATCTTTGTTAAGGGTAATCAGCCAACCTAATGTGTAATGAGTACTCCCCCCAACCATTTGAGTAATTAGAAGCTTCAATATTGTTGTTAATGGGATTGTCAGTATCTTTCGCCCTACTCAAAAATCTCTACGAAAAGTAGATTTATTCTAATGACAACCTAAATCGGCATTTAAATGTCCATTTCGCATATCAGAAGTTTCTGATTTGTATTTGTCTAGTTCATATACCATGCGGATTGTAATAGTTTGATACAATTGAAAGAATTTGCAAGTCACCAGATGTAAGACTTGGGTCGAATTCGTCAACTCGATCTCGAACTCGTTCATTAGTCCTCGAACTCGAATGAATGACCAGACAGGACCTTCAGGAACTCTGTGACATTTGCAATTAGATGATTATGTTTATAATATTTTGTCTTGTCATTCTAAAGGAATGGATTCGATAACTAGTGAAAGAGTTCGAGATCAAGTAAACGAGTTCGACCCAAGTCTATCAGATCTTGTAATAGGAGGTCGGTCCCAAATTAGCCGACCTAACATAGAAAACACAACAAATTTGGGAAATTGCTTCTCTATTTTACTTTTTTCAGTGATTTCCAATAGCTTTGAAACAATGTTTATAGTAAGAACTGCCTATATAAAGAAAATATCCAAACAACCGCAATCTCGTTCCAATGTGGAACATAGGGCCATTACAAATACATTCCATTCAGATCTATTAAAGGCTAATTATTTAATTTCATTCCAGGATTTGTTCGATTTCTCAACTTCCCAGTCTAGCTGCCTCTTCCATGTGTGAGCGGGCCTTTCCCTTCTTCTGCTGCCCTGGAGGTTCCACTTAATTGCTATCCGCGTTAGGTCTTCAAAGGTCATCAGAGTGTTTTCTTAAAGTGTGATCAAGCCAGTTCCACTTTCTTTTCATAATGTCAGTATGTCAGTGTTGGTTATGATATTGGGCCAGAAATTTTTCATTATTCTTCTCCGACAGAGGTTTACAAAAACTTGTAAGGAGTTTACGTCTTTGACGACAACGTTCCACGTCTCGCACCCATACTACAATGTACACTTTACGTTGGAGTTGAAAATTTTTAGCTTTGTTTTTCTTGATATATGAGAGGCTTTTCATACGGAATTCAGAAGACCGATGGATCGCCGGGCGCTGTTGATGCGATTAGTAATATCAGCACTAGATCCGCCTTTGCTGTCAATGATGCCGCCTAGGTAGCAGAAACGGTCAACATTATCTATTTTTGCGTTTCTGTTACATTAGTTTTAGTTTTCGCTTAGATTCTACTGCTCAATTGATTTTCGTTCAATACTCTGCAAGTAGAACATGTGTATAGGCCTCTTATAAGTGCGATTAGCTTCTGTGGTACGCCTTTGCGTACTAAGGCTCTCCAAATGAACCTCCACCTCTTCTTTGATGGCAAATAATTTTCCGCCGAGCCATTTTCTCAAGTTTGGAAACAGAAAATAATCCTAGGGAGCTAAATCTGGAGAATAAGGTGCGTGCTGAAGCAATTCGAACTTTAATTCATTGAGTTTGGCCATCGCAAAAGAGGTTGTATGAACTGGTGCATTGCCTTGATTATGAGCAAACGTGGTACCCATCTTGCGTACAGCTTTCTCATTACACATTTTTTGTCAATATGCTATGTATAGCTTTTTTAAATGCCTATGACTTCTGCTAGCTTACGAACCGTCAACCGATGGTCATCCAATACCATTTTTTTAACCATTTCTGGCGTGGACACATCTATTGGTCGATTACTACGTCTTGGCAGTTCGTAGGTACCGTTTACTTGTTAACGAGGGAGCAGACTCCTCCAAAGTAGAATCTAGCTCGGTTTTATTGGTTGGACTGAGACTTTTTAACTGAAAGTATTGTATTACATATTGTGACCAATTTTTTCCACGTTTACAAATTCACTGAGCTCGTTTACTTTTGTATACTAAAAAACCAAACAACGCGGTGCCTTGAAACTTAAAATATATGTTTTAGAAAGATGCCACTTTTTACGAAAGTATTTTTTTCAAACTTTGGGACCGTCCTTGTTCATACAACAAAAAAATGTTTGATACCACATATTTTAGAATTGGTGAAAGTTAGTCCAGGAATTACTGTAAATGCTGGAGCTGAGCATATGACCATAAAAGCTTTATATTTTCATTTAAGCGTCTTACTGTTACCCAGGGTTATCATAATACAAAACCGACCTTTGTTTTTCAATTAAATTATCAACTATAAATCCTTGGAGTATTTTTGGTTTCTAGGATTCAGTTGCCATTCGTGTCATATCCTGGTAAATTGTTTTTAATATTCATGCCGCCAATTGCGGATTTAATCCCATTTAATGGGGAATGGGTCAAACTTTCATCCCCTTCTCTGTCTATTGGCTCTATTGGAAGATTAACGTTCATTATCACGTGTACAACTTCATCGAATGATGCTCCTGGGGATTCGCTCCCCTCCTGGGCTGCTAACCAATTTACGGTGGATTGTGTGTGTGAGAGAGAGACTGTGTTGTTGTTTAATAAATTGCGAGACAGGATTAAAGAAAAGATATCGAGTTACACACTTGATTGCTACTTTCAATGGAATCAAAATAAATGCAAAACCAAACCAAATAAAACGTACATACAACAAACTAAATATTGCCGCCACGACACGCTACGACACAACGCGACATGCCACGCTATGCTACTTTATGCGTAAAAGAGTTGCTCCGCATTCAACTAAGCTGCGCCGATGAAGCCGAAGCTGATGATGCTTAACCTGAATCATGTTGGAAATGCTTTTTTTGTGTGTTTATTTGAGATACTCGCACATTTACTCCTTCTTCTTTTTTATCTGCTTTATACACTTTTGATCCAAGGAGCTCATATATAGACATATGTATGTAGTTATGGAAGAACGGACGGACGACTGGCTGGCTTGAGGGTAGTACCTCTCTTTTGGGTCTTAATGTTGTTCAAAATGGTGAGAAATCTTAACACATTCGGTAGCAATTCATGTGACGACGGTGCCAACCAACAACCCAAACCCTGACAGACGAACGGACGGTCGGACGGACGTACATACATGTCTCCACTTTATTTCACTGTTCTCTGGTGCTGGTCTTGTGGCCAGTCCTGTCCTCCTTCTCCTCCGATGACGTTCATCGGCAGCAACGAGCTCATAAGTCGAGCTTCCTACTGTTACTGTGTGTTTCGTCTGCTAATGGCTAATAACCCATAGCCGTTGGCAATCGTTATATACTTTATGGCCACTAAAAATCGAAATGGCACCAATTTTTCGTTCAACATCAAATGCCGGGCCGCCACTCTTTACAAGAATACACCATTTTGGCCATTGGAAAATGCCATCATAAACACAAAACAGTCGCATAAACACACACAAACACACTCCCGGCTCCAGCTTCAGCTCAGCTTCCCGGGCAATTTGGTTCGCCGGTGCAGTCTTGTGTCTGGCCTGAAAGAAGCAGGCGAACATAAGGTCCCGCCAATTTAATGTTTATCGGCTAATGAAGTTGACAACATGCGGATTAGCGTATTTAGTCAGCGTCACCATCATCATCATCATCATTTCTTTCTGTGTATGCTCTCCTCCCCACGCTCCTCGTCGAATGTGGCAACCAACTGAATTTATAGGCGACATACCTCCATAACATAACACAGACCAAAAGACCTTTAGCTTCAACTCCTTTGGATTGGAGTTGAAACCCGCGCATTGCGCAGTTCCCTCTTGGCTTTGGTTTATTTTAATATAATAATTTTCACACAGATACTGCGACATTCGCCGGTAGAAGAAAGACGTTACATCAGGTCCTCCTTCGGACTCTCCACGCGGAGGACAATATAAAACTTAATTATAAATTAATAACCTTTGAATGTTATCATTAGATTAATGCTTAAAAATTGCTACGCTCCAGCCGAGGAGAGGTTGAACAAGTCCACAATCCGAAAGAGTAAAGTCGTCGTGGTTTCAGATGTAACTGGTCACAGAACAACTTGCAACAAGCTTCCTTTGCGGCAATTTGTTGCATTGCCATGTTGTCGCAATAACTGCTACTTCATTCATTACTCTCGAATGGAGAGGTTGGACTGAGGTTAGGAACGACAACGACTACGACACTCCCAATGAAACCATCCACCGCGCATTGGTCAAATGCCGAGCTTCTTGCGCGGCAATCCCGCTCTTTTGATGATGCCGAGTTTATTATTTTTTAACTTCAAGTGACTGTCAGTATTTGTGTGACAACATTTCAAGCGGGACTGTAAAGCAAAATCTGTCAGCGTGTTGTCACAAACATTGTTGGTTGGTTGGTCGGTTCATCGCAAAACGCTTAGCGTTACGAACGTATAAGGAATGGCGAGGAAGTCACCTTAAATGAATGCCATGATTTCTTTTCGATATATCATTGCCAATTAACGCAGACATTTTTCTTGCCATTTGGGATATCTGTTTTTTGTTCTTTTTTTAGCTGAAAAGTAATATTTTGAGTGCGAAAGGGAAAATGTAATCGTCTCATGAGGGGGTTATAACGCGATGCTTAAGCTACCGACGGAAAATATTCTTTATGGATTTATCATCATGTCCAATGAAAAACAAGAATAGCTCATACACCTCGGGAAACTTCTGTCTCTCCCTATTTGACCTTCCGCAAATGTATTCACGAACCTAGAATAAGACATCCAAGACGGGAAGCAACCGTCTACCCTATTTTATGTTTGATCACATAACGCCAAAAGCCGAGTCTCGCAGCATAGCTTGAGATTTTTCAACGTGTCAAACGGACTTTTACAAATTGACATTTTCAATCCAAGCCGATTTAGTATGTAAGGCCTTATTCATTAAATTTGTATGAATAAGGCCCTTAAAATAAAAAATGCAATGTCCCTTAGAACGTCAACCCAATCAAAAGTTACGCACAAAACAGTAAAGGAATTCCACAAACATTTAAAAGATTTATAAAACTTTGATTGCCTCTCCTGTTTCAACGTATACTTTGCAATGGAGATATCGAAATGTATGCACAACACAAGAATGGCCGAATCGGAAACTGTCTGTATTTTCTAGAATAGCTCTAGCATTTTTTCTCGATAAGCTAAAGCTTTGGAAACAGTAAAATATCCACGTATCCAAAAATTCTCCGCAGACCCTTACAGTAGAAACCCAAATTGCGGGAAATAATAGACAACAAAATACATTTTTATCACTGATAAAAGGAGGACAAATGCGTCATTTTTGAAAAAGGAGGGAGAACAATGGTAAAAAAGGACTTCGTTGCACTGCTCGATAGTGAGACGCAAGCTATTTATCTGGTCGACGAATGAGCAATCTTGGAGTTTAGCGATTGGAGGAAGATGTTTAAAAATATTTTATGGAGAGAGAGTGCAATTCTTTTCCAGTTAGATAATATATTGAGATCCCCCATTTGGAGCCAGGTCCCTTTCAATGAAATTGCAACGGAATGTTTGTGGTAATTATGGTACATAACACTGTGCGACAGTTCAAAACCGCGATACTATTTTTATTATTTAAATATTTAGGAATTATTTAAATATTTCGGAATATATGTATTTTTATTTGTTCTACAATTTTTTTTTTAATTTTTTCGACATTTTCTAGTTTTGCAATGTTGTTACCAATTATTTGGTGATATAACTACGCGATTAATTGATTTACATGTATAGTATATTTTGTAAGGAAAAAATTCAAAAGCAGAATCATTAACTCAACCAGGGCAATGGTTCGGCAAGAAGGCGAGTCACGAGAGGTACTCCGCAAGGTGGAGTGGTCTCACCGATATTATGGAATCTAGTGATAAACGAAATCCTAATGGATCTCAGCAATACAGGAATTAAAATAACAGCGTATGCAGACGACGTCGTGATTTTGATTAGAGGCAAATTTATGCCTACGGTCAGCGAGATCATGGAAAGATCACTAAAACGATTATCACGTTGGGCAGATAAAAATGGACTAGGAATCAACCCAGCGAAGACAGAACTAGTCCTCTTTACTAGAAGAAATAAAATTCCGAAATATCAGCTCCCTACACTACAGGGAAAGGTACTTGAACTATCGAAAGAGGCTAAGTACTTGGGCATCACCCTAGACTCTAAGCTGTCCTGGAAAAGGAATTTGTAGGAAAGGGGAAAGAAAGCGTTATGCGCCTTCTATGCCTGCAAGAAAATGTTTGGACGCAAATGGGTTTTGCAACCGAAAATGATACACTGGATGTATACATCGATCATTAGACCGATACTCACCTACGGATCAGTTGTATGGTGGAAAGCGGTAATGAAGAAATCACATCTCTCGCATCTAGCCAAAGTGCAAAGACTGATTTGCGTCGGGATAACTGGCGCCCTCAGATCTGCTCCACAAATGGCACTGGAGACGATGCTGAACCTTCAACCAATCGATATATACATAAAGTGTACCGCTGCGAAAGTGACCCTTCGGCTAAGGGAATCAGGAATGGCCATCAATACCACACACGGACATAGCTCAATCCTGGAAAGCATGGGCATAACAGACAACATTTCCTAGCCGTGAGGACTGGGCATCAAATAGCGTCATAGAGGACGACGAGATCTCAATCTTCACGGCCATTAACATTGCCGCGAAACAGATTTTGGAACGGGATATTTCTCCGAAAAAGGGGAAAGAATGAATGAAGCTTCCTTACGAAGACTTCTGTAGAAGCTGCTTGGATGAAGAAGAGGTGGAGTCAGTACAGCACCTGCTATGCTCATGTAAAGGACTGCATGAGTACCGTTTGGCCTTTTTAGGGCACAGGCTCTTCGAAAACCTAGATGACCGCTCAAACCCCTTCTCAATTTCATCAGAAAATCTCTCTGGTTTAGTTAGGCTACAAAGACAAACAAAACACGATCACTAGATCTTCTCTCCCTCTTCCTAAATCTTCTCTCCATCTTCCTAAACCTTCTCTCCCTCTTCCTAGTCTGTCTACCTCCAACTATTTCTTCTATTTTTCTATTCTACTCACGGGAAACACATTGGACCGAATTGTCGGCCCCAAGTGAACTCGTCAGTTGTATTCTGACGGGCGTCCCTTTCAACCTAACCTAACATAAGGAAAAAATGGCACCCAGTCTCTTAAAAATCCGTTTGCAATTGACTGAGCTATTAAATTATCATTAAAACTTAATGTGTAAATAAATAGTAGTTTTGACCATTTAACTCAAAAATGTTTGCCAGAGTTTTCTCTTTTTAATTCGTCATCATCGTCAAAACTGGTATTTATGTACAACCTGAAAAAAGATTCGAGTAAGCAGTATAGAAGGTATTAGAGAATCAATATTTCACTAAAAGTTAACCCTTTGTGGGGAGATATAGAAGGAGTGGACCAATATGGTCCATCTTAGAACTTAGCCTGAGATTGAGAAAAATATTATCACATACAAAATTTGAAGTCAATCGGTTACTCCTTTCGAGAGTTATCGTGAGCACCAGCCAGCAGACAGACACGGACAGACAGACAGACGGACGGGCATTGCTCAAATGTCTTAAAATGACCCAAAACGGATTTCCGCCGAACATACTTAGGTCACTCCTGTGAGGGGACACATAAGTCGGTTTACCCGACTGATCTTTCTTACTGGTTGTAATATATTAATATATGCGTTCCAAATATATTTTATAGACTTTCAAACAAAATTTATTTGCTCAGAAATATATAATATTTAAAAATTTGTGTTCCAAATATATTTTTTCTTTCGATTCGAACATATCAATAAAGGAATTGCACCGTGTATATCGATGGCTTAATAACGTGTGATCTAAGTAGAGATACTTTTTTCAATAGCCTTTTTTTGACAGATCACGTGTGAGTCGTGTCATGCTGTCATGTTATTTTTGTTAAGTATTGTTTGGTATTTCATCGTGGAAAGACTTACGCCTGAACAACCTTTACAAATTATTCAGTTTTATTTTCAAAATAATCGTTCGCCAATTGAGCTGTCCATTTTTTTAAAATCCCAAAAACAAAAACACTTTCCAATTGACCCACGACCTTGACACCCATGAGCAATATTTTAGCTCTCGTTAATAGCTATCTTTTTGCCATTGACCGATTCCCGATCCGACGTACCGGAATCATCGGTCCATATTTCTACAAAAATGATGCTGGTGAGAACGTAACCATCAATGGCGACCGTTATCGTGCCATGATAACCGACTATTTGATGCCTGAAATTGATGCTCGTGATGTCGGCGACATTTGGTTTCAACAAGACGGGGCCACTTCCCACACATCGCATCAATCAATGGGTTTATTGACAGAACACTTCGGTGAGCAGATAATTTCACGTTTTGGGCCGGTCTTATGATATCACACCGTTAGACTTTTTCCTGCGGGGATATGTAAAGTCTAAAGTTTATGCGGACAAACCCGCTTCGATTCAGGCCTTGGAGCAAAACATCACGCGTGTCATTCGCCAGTTACCAGTCGAAATGCTCGTACGAGTCATCGAAAATTGGACTCAACGGATGGACCATCTGAGACGTAGCCGCGGCCAACATTTGATAGACATAATCTTCAAAAAATAAATGCCAAAGAATGTTCTTTCAAATGAAAAATGATAATAATTTTCGGTGTTTTTTTCTTTAAAAAAGTAGGGAACCTCGTAATGGATCACGCTATTTAAAAAGGGCGTATCTCGATTTTGTTTTTCCGTAACAGGGGCACGAAAAACCGAATAAAAACCAAACAAATTCTTTGACTAGACTTACGGTGTTTTTCAATACATATAAATACTTTATTTGCAAGTATATCCCCCGAAAAATTTAAAAATATTAATGTGCATTTGAAAGTTTTCGACCAGAATAAACGGAAAACGCAATTATGACAAAAATCATAAATTCCTTTTTATATTAAACCATCGAAACTCGTATACTCTTTGATGTTATGCACAGTCCTTCGGCAACAATTTTGTAAAGTAGTGTTATTCTTGATAAATGAAATTCTATAATTTATCCTTTATCCTATTTATATTATAAAATCGTTTGTGTGCTTGTTTGTCTGTTGCCGCATCACACCTAAACGGCTGAAGCGATTTTCGTGAAACATGGTGAGCAGATGGAGCAATACTCGGAAATTAAAATTGGCTACTTCAATTTTCAAGTGATTTTCGACCACTTGACCGCTAAGGCTTCTGTTAGAACTAGAAAAATTTAATTTTTCACACGCATACCAGTGGTCAGTTCTAGCGGTATCCAAAACTTGAGTACTGTTTTTGTCCTTTCAGAAGCCTTTTAAAAGGTACACAATTTTAAATTTTGTAGATATGAAGTACTATACACGACAAATATATGCGCAAAAAATAATTTTCAATTCTTACATTGGTGTGTGTGTGTGACTAAAAATAATTTTCATTATTTCATTGCTTTTAACAGTTTCTAAGATCTAAACATGTATATGTATATACTGACCTCAAAGGAGTTGCTACCACAACTATTTTATGTCCAGTCGGAGGTCAAACTGGACATAAAATCGCTTCTTAAAATTTTCTAAAGCCTTTTTAAAATATATCGCTCCCTACTTACTGTGGTAACGTATCTAACTTTGTCAATTCGGTCAATTCTCGGACTGTGGTCAATGTAGCAATGACCAAAGCAGTTTCCACTCTTGCCTTACTTTAAAAGTCCCTTAAGCAAAAAACAAAAATGTATTGGTATGAGAGTTTTAGTATGTTGACTTAGTTCGGCAAAATACGGGTTTGGTTAGTAGTTCTTGTTCTTTCAGCTGATTTTAGTTAAAGACATACATTATTGCTAATGAATTCTGAAGATGACAGAATGGTGTCTATCGAAACTGCAGTCAATTCTACCAAGCAATTAAAACTCTGTACTCATTTTTGTATTTGTTTCTATTACTTTTTTGCAATAGACAGAAAGTAATTGAAACATATGGTCTCAAACCGAATAAATTCTGACTGGAGTCCCTTATTTATTTATGTGTATATACGGATCTTCAACGGGCGCGATTTTACACCAAGCGACTTTTGACCGCTTGACCGTTGCGGCTCCTGTAAGAGTTAGGATTTTTGGATAACGTAGAAATCATTGTGTTCAATATGCAGTAGTATAATAAACCACTTGATTTTCCGAGACGACTTTTGCTACCTCTGAAATGTATGCAGCCACGACCAAAAATGTTTTCATACCAGATAGATTTTTATGTAGACTGATAGTGAATATTAAACCAATTTGTTTATGATCGGTGTATGACCAAACAGACAAAGCTATTTGTTATTATAACCAAAAGTTTTTTGAGGTTTTGCGTCCTGATGTTTGATTTAATAACAAAAATAATACTAATAATAAGTTTCAATAGCACCAGGCATGACTACGGTCCATACATATAAATAACTATCTATCCATATAAAACGCTATTTTCTATACGCGTACAGTTAGCGGTCAAGTGGTCGAAAATCACTTGGTGATAATCCAAAATCAAAGTACGCAACTTTCAAAATTTTGGCCTATCTATCCACCAAGTTTTAAGAAAATAGGCTCAGTCCTGAGACGTCGTCCTGAAGCAAACAAATAGTAATTTTATGATCGACTTATGGTCAATTCTCGGACAAAAGAAAGTGAGAACCAAAAATATCTTTTAACATTTTCTAATTTTTTTTGTTTTCCTCTAATGGTCGGTGCAAACGTGATCAAACTGAATATAAGATTCAATGGCCACAGAAACTTACTTAAAATTTAAAAATTTTAAATTGCTATTCATAGACAAAATTTTACTCTTAGGGAGTCTTCAAGCTTACAAAGTTTGGATAGCGGTATTATAAGACAGCCCGGGCAAGGCCGGCTATTAAAATGCTAGTAGTTTTCTAAAATTAAATTTCTTCGCGAACCAACTGTTGACCCAATGTTGATCCGTGGACGCGACACTTTTTCGCAGAAAAGAAATTGCCATTAGTTTAATACGATTTTTTTATTTTTAACATTTATATACTAATTTGTTCCTTAGTTACAAAAGTCTACAATTTCAGTTTACATTTGAAAATGTTTACTCGTTTAATATCTCTCGGTAGTGCAATCAATTAATGATAGAGACATAAATATTAACAAGCCTCAAAGAGCCCCAATACAAAGAGATTTTACAAAGTCATTAAAAACGCCACAAATGATCCTAAAACAGTGCAGTGCAAATTAGATTAAAATCAATAATTCAATTATGGCCTAACGTTGAGTTTGTTTTCCCGCTTTGTGATCCCGTGAAAAATCTACTAAAATTAAACAACTTTGAAGCTCGTAAAACGATACATCGTAAAAACAAATGACGGCCCGGACATTAGGTGAAACCTGAGAATGTGTGGCGACAATGGTAACGATGCGGCAAACTCGAATACTCAAATACTCGTACTCGTAGCAGAGCGGAGAGCTTTTGAATGAATCGATTTAGTGAATGATCAGACAAACGAATGAATGTATGAATCGTTAAATGATTGCATATAAATATAACGATTGGCTTAACTGATTAAACTTTGGCGATTAGACGTCGTTTGGACCAATGAATGGGAATTGAAGAAATTCATTTGTTAGTAGACGTTTGACGCCGTCGCCACAGTCATTGAGATGGGAAGGTGAGCGAAAACAGACATCTGCAGTGTGGACAGGCTGGGAGTGACGCCACGTTTAAGTTGAGATACTAGAATTGGAATGGAAATGGCTTTTTTTCCATTGATAATATATACAGAGTTCTTTGTTCTGGTTTTATGTTTCGGGAGGTTTTTGAGTGAAGCAAATAATAATAATCAAAGAAAATAAGCTCAAAACAGGAAATTAAGACAACCCTCTTTCGTATTCAATTTTATTGATATATCTCAAATTCAAATGCTGTGGAAAAACGGCGCTTAAAATTTGAATAAACATAAACAATAAAGATTAATCTAAAAATAATAGATTTCGCACAAACTGAAGCGTAAAATAATAAATAAAAGAAAAGAACATCACAGTTCGACCATTCAACTAATGTAGACTATTTTTAAGCATTTAAGAAAATAGAGAACGGTTTAAGCCAAATCAACCAGTTAAATCTCTACCCTCTTTCCCCTTAAATCAGACAAATGATGATTGTCGCTTAAAAGTGGTGATTAAATTGAGACAGGTGTCGGCTACTACAATTTCTGTGTTCAATTTCCAATGCCGCCATAGAGAGCCGCTGCCTATCATGATCGTCACATCGTCGTGCGATCTCCTCGTAATGTCAAGTTTTTATATATTTTATGGTGATAGAGACGATGGTGCTGCTTTTGCGCCTTGATTTGTTTTAGTTGCAGTAAATTAGTGATCGAATCAAAACAAACTTGAATTTTAAATGAGACACACAAATTTATGAGCCTAAATAACGCTTCTGCATAAAAACGCGAAGCGACAGACGCGACGCTGCGCTACACTTTCCTCTATGCCAAATGAAGATGAATCAATACGCCGATGCGACAGCAACGACGGCAAATATCACATCATAATTTCAATCTCGAAATATATAAGCCAAAACCAACAACTTATTTCATAAAAACAACAACAGCAACAAGAGCCCCGTATTGAAAACCGGCCTTAACGGCTTTGAAGGCACGATCACACGATTGCCTTCCCCAACATCGAAGTGGAGTCAAGAGTTGAGTCAGAGTGTGCGTCCGTGTGTGTGAGTGAGTGAGTTGTATGCTGCGTGTCTAAATGGAAAATGGTCAAAACGCAATTTGCATAAAGTATAGCATCAATAAATGCTGATAACGGTGCGCGCATGCGCAATAGTGTGCATCGACTAGGTGAAGATGCTCTCTCTCTCCCCTCCATATATGAGAAGAATGTAGGTAGTCCTTTTGTTATTTTTTTCTTATATTTAGGAGAACACAAAATATATTACCAGAGATATGAAGGGCTAATTTAGTACCAGATTGTCGCTATTCCCATCGATTTTATTTTCTTAGATTTGTATCCACATTGTCAATTAAGGAAAATGTTATAAGAAACTTAAGTGGACAAATGTGATTTGATTCGAAAATTAGTCACTTCCCTGCAGTCAGCCATGCACCATATGTCTCTATGTCACCACTTGTTCTATAGTGACAATTGAACAATGTAAAAAGTCTACAACTTTACTTTTATGCGCGAGTAGAAATACTTTACAGACAACTGTTGTACAGTTGCTTTTTGACAGTTGTTCTTTTTTCATTCCTTTATTTTCTTTTGTCAAGGAAGCACGCGTTCGTTTTGTGAAAATAATTTTTGTGTGTTAAAAAGATGATAACAATTATTTTATAAAAATAAAAAAATTAGTAAAAGACATTATAAAAGACTTGTAAAAAAACAAACAATATCATATAAAAATAGAAGTTTGCAATGTGAGCAAGAAAACAGCGAAATGCATATTGTGGGAGAAAGTGAAGATTTTGGGAGAATTTGGAAGATTTTGGCGTTCCGAAATTGACGTTGCGGGAGAAGTTAAAGCAGTGGTACATAGAAACAACTCCTTCTAGGAAGTGTTTGGAAAAACTATTGTCAAAATTAAATGCATTTAATTTTATGTACATTCCAGTATTTATTATTTTTTGTTAATTAAATGAATAAAAGGTTTAGCCAGCCTCGAAGAAAGTGAGCATATAAATATATGTGTTTTAGTGTACTGCGCCCACCTTTATAAAGATGTAGACCAGGGTCAATAAATTTTACTACTGAATCTTTGGTTCAAATGTCTCTATATGAATTACTTTGACATTTAACATTTACTAGTGAATCTTTGTTCCAACTGTCTACATATGGTTAACTTTGACATTTAACATTTACTAGTGAATCTTTGTTCCAACTGTCTACATATGGTTAACTTTGACATTTAACATTTACTAGTGAATCTTTGGTGCAAATGTCTACATATGGTTTACTTTGACATTTAACATTTACTGCTGAATCTTTGGTTCAAATGTCTACAGGTGGTTTATCAATGACAGCTAATGTTAAATGTCTATAGGAGATTACATGGGCAGGGGCACATTTTGTCTGTAGTACTACTGACAATGTCACAAGTAAATCACTACAATTTTACTAATGGCTTTTCCTACAGGGTTCATACTCTTGGATGTAAAAAAGATGATGAAATTTATGGTGGTAATTTCAAGTTGGTAGGCTATTTTAATAACCGCATTTTAGTTGAGGGTCATACAGCATTATCATTTGGGGTGACCTATGATCCTATATTTGTTTGGCAGAAATCATTTGAGCTATATCCGCGGGACCGTTCGTCCGCCCATCTGAATGTTGCTCATGATAATTCTCGAAATGGGTGACATATTTCGTGACTCAATGTTTGTGTGGCTCAATGCGCGACACAAACATTGACTATGCCCAACGAACTGCTCGAGCTATGCTAAGGAGAGGACCTAGTGAAATTGTTAAAAGCGCAACGCCTCGGATGGACTTCAGATGTACTAGACGACGATGACGGCCGCGAAAGATATGGATAGACTGCGTAGAAGACGACATAAGAATAATGGATATTCGAAACTGGCAACAGAAAGCCGAAATGGAGAAGAACCATTGATTATCTCGAGAAATGTGACCGAAATTACCTCTTATAAGGGTGGTTAAATTTTAGGGGCCGATGTTGATTTTGAATAAAACTCAAATTATGTAGGAAATTATTGTCATTTCTTTTTATTATGATAATATTTGTATGGTTCAATTATGTATGGAAGAAAATATCGGTCAAATGGCCGACGCGACCGCCTCCATCCGATGGTCCAAATTTTCGATAACGCTGAGGCATAATTGAGGTTCTATGCAGTTAATGTGCCGAATTATCTCATCCTTTGGCTCTAGAATTGTTTCTTTAGCTCTTGAATTGTTGCACCTTTTCTTTCAAATAACCCCAAAGAAAGAAGACCAACGGTGTCAAATCACATGATCTTGGCGGCCAATTGACATCGCCACGACTTGAGATAACACGGCCATTGAATTTTTTGGGCAAAAGAGACAATGTTTCGTTGGCTGTGTGGCAAGTGGCACCGTCCTGTTGAAACCACATATTGTCCACATCCATATCTTCCAATTCGGACCATAAAAAGTTCGTTATCATCTCACGATAGCGAACACCATTCACAGTAACTGCCTGACCGGCCTCATTTCGAAGAAGTATGGCCCGATGACGTCGCCAGCCCATAAGCAGCACCAAACGAACTGGGAGAGCATGCACAGGTGTTTTCACATCTCCTACAGACCCGGTTTGCTGAAATTTGCACACAATTCTCCCGATTGTGGACACATTTGGTCGATTATGCTGATCAAAAAAACATTACGATGGGCACGAAATGCATTTTGATTTGAACGCCCATTTTCGTAAAAGGCTTAAAAAACTTTAACGCGTTGCTCGATTGTGTATCTTTCCATGGTTCAAATTGAGTTAGTCTGAAATTGAGAAATGTCAAATGAAATGCAGAAAAAAACTTGACGTTTAGGTGTGGTTCACATTCAACATCGGCCCTTGCAATTTAACCACCCTTACATAAAGGGTGTCCGTCGGGAAGGTATACTACTTTGTTTGTTTCCATTGTAATCCAGGCTGTATGCGATGTGGCACCGTCTTGTTGATACCACATGTTAATCAAGCCCACAGCATGCAGTTCTGGCATTAAAAAGTTTTCAATCATGTCACGATATCGCTCCCCATTGACAGTTTTCATTTTCATATAAGTAAGGTCCAATGATTTCTCCTGACCAAATTACACACCAGACTGTCACTTTTAATGGATGCAAAGGGTTATGATTTTTTCATGAAAATCGGGGTTGTCATATTTTAACGACTGCCAAATATGGACTGTCAAGACTAATGTATACACCAAAATGGCGGCAATACAAGGTAGTATACCTTCCCGGCGGACACCCTGTATATGTTATTGACCACAAATGTTCCTGTTTTTATCGTTTTTTTATGGGAAGTTCGTTCGAAGTTTGCAGATAATAGGTTTAGATTTAGATATAGTCCCCAATATCTTCCGAATTTTTATCTGGTTGAAATTGGGTGCTTCTTGACTCACTCTAGAATTAACACTTACGAGATTGAAGAAAATTGGTTGAGATTGGTGGCATGTCATTACTTCCAAGTCATAATATTCATGGGTGTTATGACACCACAAAAGGTGTCATAAGGTCCATGGACACAGTGACACTTTTGAAAGTGTCACAATGTGCACAAACACGGTGTCATTATGCCCAACGTTCGAGTTATCAAAGTCTACGTGGACCTAAGGGTTTCTACGTGGCCGGCGTTCTGCCGCAGTTAAAGATTTTCTCCTCTGGGGTATGTATGTCCAAAGACGTCTACCCGAACCAAAGTGACATAAATTCCATGGACTCTTTTTGTATTGTCATAACATCCATGGACATGTCATCTTCAGATTTATATATTGTCCCTTTACACTAGTTTAAAAAATTTTTATGGTATATATATTTTTTTAATTCCGATTTGCTTGTATTAAGACCATATTTCGGTATAGCCGAGATAAACTTTAAATTAAAGGACCATATTACTTTCACGTAGAGTAACTGTCTTTAAAACAATAGGAAAAAATTGATTTTTTTTTTCAAAAAAAAAATTAATTTTTTCCAAAAAAACCCTATTTTTTTAAAAAAAAAATAATAAAAATATTTTTTAAAACATCGCATGATTTTTTTAAAATAATGTCAATCCTAAGTTCAATGATATTATTCTTAAATCACGCGATTTGAAAAAAATCGCATGCGGTTCTTCAAATTTTATATCAACTACAAACCGTTTCATCTTTGATAAATACATTTAAGTTCACCTATTGTGAACGATAGTTGCTGCGGTCCAAAGGGTAACACATCGAAGGAGTCACCTACGAGACCTCAAGAATATTTGGCAGAAATTCGTTTTTAGTCATTTGAGCAATGCCCGATAAAGCTAGGATACACTTTAAATTAAAGGAAATTATGAGGACTACAAATACCAAAAACGACACTTTCGCGTGGAAACAGAAGTTTAGTATCTTTCGTTAAAACTACATATTAGAACAAAAATTTATTTTTTCGACAAAAAAAAAACGTTTTTGTTGGCAAGAAAAAAACCATAAAAAATAGAAAAATGTCGCAAAAACACTGTTTGTTCATATATTTGAAAGCTGGCATCATAACAACAAAACAATGCATATTTAAAAAAAATTCTATGGAAAAATGTATAAACTATAGCAATATTGGTGGAAATGAGAGAATTTTAAAATATTCCGGTTTTTATACCCCCACTATTGTGAATAAGGGTATATATCAGATGTTGCGGACCAAAGGTGTAACACATCGATGGAGTGACCTAAGAGACCTCAAGAATATTTTGCGGAAATCCGTTTTGGGTCATTTTAACCCATTTGAGCAAAGTCCGTCTGTCTTGGTGATGCGTACGACAGGATTGATTGGTAGATGGACTATGTTGGTCCGCTCTTTAAAATAGTTCCCCCACGAAGGGTCAATATTTAGTAAAATATTGATTATCTCATAACTTATATACTAAAACTCAGAATCTTTCACAATTTCACACATACTAGTAACGGGTTTTCCAATAGAGATGATATGATTTTGAAGTGACGTTTCGGCCATTTGTAATATGTCATGATCTGTCATTTGTTTTTCATTGTATTCAGTAGTTTTTACAACTTCATCATGGAGAGATATACGCAAGAACAACGTTTACAAATTATTCAGTTTTATTATCAAAATAATCGTTCTCCAATTGCAACTTTTCGTGCGCCTTGACACCCATGAGCAATATTTTAGCTCTCGTTAAGAGCTGTCTTTTTTGGAGATTCGATTATTTCTAGAAATTGTGATATTGAAGTTGTTTTTTTGCTGTTTTTCTTGGTTGCTATCGTCTTAAAAATGGGCATTATAATGGGAAATGTCTCCGCATATGGTCCTTGGTAAATGAGGGTATATAAGTATATGAAGTCAGGGTGTACTAAGGAAACCAAGAAGTACGAGTATGTATAAAAATTTAATTTAAGAAAATTGTGTGGTCAGTGTAGAATTTAGGAGAAAAACAGAATATAAAACTCAATTGGGAAAATAATCATTTTAATCCGTGGCTTACATATGTATATGAAAAAAATTAATTACATCTCCCATCCAAAATCTTTGAAAACACTTTCAAAGACCAATGCATTGGTGCAGAATCTAACATTTTTGATTTATATATTTTCATGTCAGTCTAATGGTTAAAACGGAAGATACTGTAATATAAGTTGTTATCAATTCTGCCAACCTAGAGATAGTTTTTTGCTGACATAAACCAGGTAAACTTATTTTCTAACGAAATTGCTTACTTCCTTTTTAATTGATTAAAAATACCGCCTACTCGTTTTTGCCGTAATACACAACTCACTCTCATTTCACAGATAGGATATAAATATAAATCCTGCAAAACACCAACTGGCCAAGCAGCATCCATAATCTCCTCCAAAGACAAGACAGAGCTCAAAGATTTTTCCAATTAATTTCTGGAAATCAGCAAGAATCCAAGTCCAATCAGCCAAAAATATAAAAGTGCGAAAAAAAAGTAACATCACAATCTCAAAAAAAAAGAAGAAAAAAATACAATACAAAACAATAATGCGAGTAATAATAATAATAAACATACAGATAAAAATAAAAATTTGTTAAACTAACAGCCGTTCTCGTTCGTGGTGCAGGAACGGGGGAATGGAGGGAAGCAGGGAAGGCGGCGGGGATAGGATTAAACCGGTGTTCCAGCCGTGGCAACAGAAACAACATGACAAGGATGCCAAGCAAAGCAAATCAATGCTTTTTGTCATTGACCAGCTGCACATGGCTAAAACACAATTAACCACAAACGGATGAGAAAGAGAGTGTAAATTCGCGTGTAAACACTTGGATCACCTGCTGCTAACACCGGCAATAACACTGAACGCTGGACACCAAATACTGGCAACACCAACAACACAAAAGGGCCATTAACATTCAAAACTTTTTTGCACCAGAGAGAGAGAGGACAGTCAGACAGACAGACGGATACTTGATAGCCTTATTAAAGCTAAAAAAAAGTTTCGATTCATATGCACAGTCGACTCATATTGCAGACTTCATGCTAGGCCTCAACTGGCCGGGCCATAAGATGAGCCAGAGCTCGTTCCAAGTGTACACACACTGGACACGATTCCAGGACAAAGAGCAGTGAACAGCAGTGATTTGATTGCTTACAAAACAGTTCACAACAAGAGAACACCGCGCAAACGCTACTTGTACTGAACTCCGGCCACTTAACGTCCTCGCCACAAGCTCCAGCTGAACTTTAATCTAAACATCCCAATTGTAAACCAGAAGAACCCACATACTCGTACGAGTATGCATGAGAGCAACCATCAGCGAGTAGCCAGCCAACCAGACATCCAGTGAGGAGCCTTCCCCATACACCGTCCACCACCGTCTTCCCCCCTCACCAAGGTGAGATGATGCACCATGCAAAAATATACTTGTTAAATGCATAAATTTGTCGAATGTTGATGGAAAAAACGCTCACATGAAATATAACCCAATATCACACTTCGCTTGCCCGGTTGGCACAATGTAATGACTTGGTAGTCATACATTGCTGGCCAAACGTCCAAGCAAGCAGCTCGACATCTTAGACACTCATTTAAAATCGCAAAAGTGCCTCCAAATACAAGTAACTAACTGCCTAACTGACTGACTGAGAAATTGGATGTTTGTTGCCGACTGCGATTCCTTAGACAACGCACGCGCTTATCGTGGGCAGGCAGTAGACAAGACACTGCAGTGGACAGTGGACTGTAACGAACGGCAGCAACATTGGCATCCGACAAAACATTGCAATAGTAAAACTACTGCTGCTGCTGCCGAATGTCTAAACACGACACAGTGGAGTGGCACTGCGATATTTGGGATAGAATTGGGATTTTTGTGTACCCTACATCACACTTTGGTATAGAGTATTATAAGTATTTTATTTATTTATATGATTTATAATACCGAGTTAATTTTTATCCCAAGGAAACCCCTGGTGACGAAAACCACGCGGCTAGATTTTGCATACCAGAGCCTCTAGTGGGAGCAGAAAGCACGATCAGAGCAATCGTATGTGGAATTTGCTATTTTGTGTGGGAGTTGCCAGACCAGATAGTAACATTTTGTTAATTCTTTGTCGGATCGTATTGTAAATAGCAGAATTTGTGCGGGAAGTATTTTATTCTCAGACTCATGTCATTTGAATTTAGAAGAGTTTCGAGGATTTTTCCACATCCTTCAACTAGAAGAGTTTATAATGCAGTACTTATTTCTTGAGCAATTTATTGGCCCACTGTTAGCAGTTAGACCTACGCTGTACGAGTAGATAATAACATTTTCGAAACAAGAATATATTTTATATTTACGGATAAAATGTAACTGTAATGTCTTCTATTCTTCGTAGTCTCTTTAGGACAATTACAAAAAAAAACGCTGCAGAAGCTTTTTGATACAAGGGATCGTATTGTAAACTATTTTTTATACCCTCCTCTATAGGATGGGGGGTATATTCATTTTGTCACTCCGTTTGTAACACCTCTAAATTTTGATCTGAGACCCCATTTTTCTCTGGACTCTAGGTACTATAAAAGCATTACACTGTACAAAATTTCAAGTATTTGTCTGCAGTGGTATTAAAGTAATAAGCTGGTAACTTTTGGTACAAAATGGTCCATTTATGTGGGAGGTACGAAAAGGAGCGTGGTAACAATGCCAATTTTTCATTGTATTGCAGGTACTATTAAACCATTACACTGTACAAACTTTCAGGTCTTTGTATGCACTGGTAATAAAGTTATAAGCTGGTAATTTTTGGTACAGAATGGCCCATTTGTTTGGGAGGTACCAAAAGGGGCGTGGCATCTTCGCCCATTTTTCTCGAGGTAATAGTGACTTATAACCTAATACTATGTGTAGAATTTCAGAGGATTCAAATAAGTAGAAAAGAATTTATTAAATAATCAATATTTCACTAAATGTTAACCCTTTGTGGGGGAGGTACTAGAAGGAGTGGACCAATACGGTCCATCTTCGAACTTAGCCCATCTTCGATATTACCACATACCAAATTTGAAGTCAATCGGTTACTCCTTTCGAGAGTTATCGTGCGCACCAGCCAGCAGACAGACAGACGGACGGACATCGCTCATTCGACTTAAAATTACCCAAAACGGATATCCGCCGAGGGTCTTAGGTCACTCCATCGATGTGTTACACTTTTGGTTCGTAGCAAATGATATATACCCTCCTCTCTAAGGTGAGGGGTTAAAAATATAGTAGCAGTAGGAATCACAACAAGTAAGATGCTATATATGGGAGCTATATCTAAATATGGACCGATATCGCCCATTTTCAATCCCAAGTTTCCTGCAGCTATAAGAAGTATCTATACCAAATTTCAGCCACCTAGCTCAAGTATTATAGATTGTAGCGTGATTACAACAGACGGACCGACGGAGGGACGGACAGACGGACATGGCTATTTTAAGACGATTAAGAATATATATACATTCTTAATCGTCTTAAAATAAGACGATTTAGCCATGTCCGTCTGTCCGTCCCTCCGTCGGTCCGTCTGTTGTAATCACGCTACAATCTATAATACTTGAGCTAGGTGGCTGAAATTTGGTATAGATACTTCTTATAGCTGCAGGAAACTTGGGATTGAAAATCCCTCACCTTAGAGAGGAGGGTATATATCATTTGCTACGAACCAAAAGTGTAACACATCGATGGAGTGACCTAAGACCCTCGGCGGATATCCGTTTTGGGTAATTTTAAGTCGAATGAGCGATGTCCGTCCGTCTGTCTGTCTGCTGGCTGGTGCGCACGATAACTCTCGAAAGGAGTAACCGATTGACTTCAAATTTGGTATGTGGTAATATCGAAGATGGGCTAAGTTCGAAGATGGACCGTATTGGTCCACTCCTTCTAGTACCTCCCCCACAAAGGGTTAACATTTAGTGAAATATTGATTATTTAATAAATTCTTTTCTACTTATTTGAATCCTCTGAAATTCTACACATAGTATTAGGTTATAAGTCACTATTACCTCGAGAAAAATGGGCGAAGATGCCACGCCCCTTTTGGTACCTCCCAAACAAATGGGCCATTCTGTACCAAAAATTACCAGCTTATAACTTTATTACCAGTGCATACAAAGACCTGAAAGTTTGTACAGTGTAATGGTTTAATAGTACCTGCAATACAATGAAAAATTGGCATTGTTACCACGCTCCTTTTCGTACCTCCCACATAAATGGACCATTTTGTACCAAAAGTTACCAGCTTATTACTTTAATACCACTGCAGACAAATACTTGAAATTTTGTACAGTGTAATGCTTTTATAGTACCTAGAGTCCAGAGAAAAATGGGCGTTATTGGCACGCCCCTTTTGGTACCTCCCACGCAAATGGATCTTTTTGTAGCAAAAGTTAACAGATTTTAACTATAATACTAGTACATACTTTAAAATTATTAAATGCAATTTAAATTGATAATAATTTGATTAAAACAAAAAATAAATAAATATACTAATATTTTTTTGCGCTCAAGGTGAGGGGATTCATAAGTCGGTTTACCAACTGAACTTTCTTACTTGTTTTTTCGTTTTTCGGTGTTATTTTTTTCTTTAGGTTTGAGATATTTTGTGAGGTCACATGCTATCTATGGTGGAGGGTATATAAGATTCGGCATGGCCGAACTTAACGCTTTTACTTCTTGTTTATTTATATGAACAATACAATGCAAAGTTTATTTATATTCTAATTTTACGGTTCAGGGAAAAGCCGGGTTACAAAGACCATAGGGCTAGATTTTTACAGCGACAGACCAGAGCCTTAGGTGGGAATCGAACCCACGACCCCCAAACTCATTAGCGAGCACGATACCTATTCACCTACTGGGGCGCTCAACTATTTTTTAACTGTAGAAAATATATTCCAGATCGACAGCTAATTCGGTCGACCAAAACAATAAAAATCCCGACATATGTTTGCGACTTCAGAAATCTCACAAGAAAAAGTCTATCGGGATCAAATCTTAATATTTTGGTGGTCAATTCACGTCACTTCCCCGAGATATACCCTCAAACGTTCACTGTGAGGCACATATCGCCGTCCTTCTTGAATCCTCATATGGTGGTTTCTTTTGAATCATAATGTCGATTTGCTGCAATTTCACGCCGCTACACTTTTTGTACGTTACTGTGAATTACCCATGTTATAAGAAAAATCCATTAACGATTCAGACCCTTAAGGCGAATATTGAGAAAGTCTACGAATGACGTAGCAAGGCAGCTGGCCGAATATAGCACACAAGGCTCCAGACGTATTGGACGACCAAATAACACTTGGAGACGCCAACTAGAAACAGAGCTAATGCAAACTGTCGTAACATGGAGTGAGATGAAAAACGTTGCAACAGATAGAGAAAGATGAAAAACATTTGTGACCTATGAAATTGGAGGGGCATAAGGTTACTCAGCGTGGTCAACAAGGTGATTGCTCAAATACTAAAAAACAGTATCAAACGTGGCTCAGAAAATAACAAGGCGGATTCCGTTCACAAATGTCCAGTATCGACCACGTCATCAGCATTAGAGTAATAGTCGAACAGTCGGTTGAGTTGAAAGGAGATCACACACATGTATCGACTTCGAGAAGGCATCATAATATAATGCCACATGGATCGCTCTGTCCTGTAAAGAAGTACCTGCTAAGATAATCGAAAAAGTTATCAAAGTTTTAAACATAGTTTTTATCCCCTCACCTTAGAGAGGAGGGTACATATCATTTGCTACGAGCCAAAAGTGTAACACATCGTAGGAGTGACCTAAGACCCTACGTATGTTCGGCGGAAATCCGTTTTGAGTAATTTTAAGTCATTTGAGCATTGTCCGTCCGTCTGTCTGTCTGCTGGCTGGTGCGCTCGATAAATCTCGAAAGGAGAAACCGATTGACTCCCACAAAGGGTTAACTTTTAGCAAAATATTGATTCTTTAATACCTTCTATACTACTTTCTCTAAACTTCTGATATTTCACATATAGTATTAGTTTATTAGTCGCTAACACGTCAAGGAAAATGGTAGAAGTGGCTACGCCCTTTTTGGCATCTCCCACAAAAAAGGAACATTTTGCTCCAAAAGTTAACTGCATATAAATACTTGAAATTTTGTACAGTATAATGCTTTTATAGTACCTAGAGTCCAGAGAAATGTGGGCGTTTTTGGCACGTCCCTTTTGGTACCTCGCACACAAACGAACCTTTTTGTACCAAAAGTTAACAGCTTTCAACTTAAATACCAGTGCATATAAATATTTGACATTTTGTACAGTGTAATGCCTTTATAGCACCTAGAGTCCACAGAAAAGTGGGCGTTATTGGCACGCCCCTTTTGGTACCTCCCACACAAATGGACCATTTTGTACCAAGAGTTAACATATTTTAACTTTAATAGCAGTACATACTTTAAAGTTATTAAATGCAATTAAAATTGTTAATGATAATAATTTAATTAAAACGAAAAAAATTAATTTACGAATATTTTTATGGGACACAAAGTGAGGGGATTCGTCGGTTTACCCGACTGAACTTTCTTACTTGTTAAATAAAATATATTTGCAAAACTTCTTAAACAATAACTTTGTTTGTGTGTAAACACATATTTTAGTTGCGAAAGTAAGTTCGCAAATATATTTTGATATATTATATTAATATATGCAATCCAAACAAAATATCTTGATTTACAAATAGAATTTGTTTGTTCACAAATACATAATATTTAAAAATTGTGGTTCCACATATATTTTCTTTCAATTTAAACATATCGAAAATGACGATTACCTCCGTGTAAACTATACATTCTTGGAATATTGGGCTAACAGAATGCCCTATTGCGAAGCCAGCCGATCCAGTCACATAAATGAAATCGTCTGCCATAAATAATGAGAATATACGCGCTGAAAATATCGCTTCTGTAATATACTGTTCCAAACATATTCTGCTGGAAACATACATATGCTTTGGGTACTCTCCAAATCTATATATATAAAAATGAAACGGTCCATCTGTGTAATGGCATCACGTCAGAACGGCTGGAGCGATTTGGATTATTTTTTTTTTCAGTTGTTCGTATTTGCCTGGAGAAGGTTTTTGGGAAAACCCTCCGGAAAAGTCGGAAAATTGGGAAAATCGAAAATAGCTATTTCTTGCGAGATTCCTACTGTTCCTATCTACTTTTCTTTTTTTCAATCCAAATTTTTTTTATTAATTTTCTATTAAACAAAAAAGTTTCTGCAATTCATTCGAGTTTTGCGTATTGTTACACTGATTTCGGATAGTTATATCGCGTATCACATCGGCAAACGGTACAAGCATTACGATCAATTAAAATTCAACGCGATATTTATCAATTCGAACATTTTTTCAGATAATAAGTTTGAGTATAAGAGGTAAGGTTATCTTATTGGATTGCGGGCACTGCAAAATCATAATTTCGGATGAATGCACGATGGCGCATAAACGAGCTCTGGAGGCAGTTGACCGAACGATGAAGGATTTACGACGTGATTTGAGACAATTTGGTGAGTCTATGATATTGCTCTCCGGAGATTTTCATCAAACGCTTCCCGTCATCCCGAAATCTACTGCCGATGAAATTAATGCATGCCTGAAATCGTGGTCTTTGTGGCGGCATGTCAAGAAGTTGAAATTGACCACGAACATGAGAGTCGCGTTGCAGAACGACTCATCGGCTCTTGAATTCTCGAAACAACTGTTGGCGCTTGGCAATGGCCAAATTACTGTTGATGTTTCCACTGCATTGATATTGTTCCCGGCAAATTTTTGCGAGTTCACATCGTCGAACGAGGAACTCATCACCAAAGTGTTTCCAAATCTCGATTAGATTAGTGAACGGGCAATATTAGCAGCGAAGAATAAGGACGTCGATAGCATGTATTTTATTATTCAAAGTAAAATCGAACTCGCTTGATGTGCAGGAGCTCCGCCGCATAATTTACAGCTGAAGGTGGAATCGATCATAATCATGTTGCGGAATCTGAATCATCCGAAATTGTGCATAGTTCGCGGTTGTCCATTATGAAACTGATGGACAATGTGATTCAGGCGACGATCATCAAGGGAAAATTCAAAGGAGAGGAAGTCCTTATCCCACGAATTCCGATTATTCCAACTGATCTTTCATTCCAATTCAAGCGGATTCAGTTCCCTGTACGATTGGCTTTTGCGATGACAATCAATAAATCTCAAAACCAATCGTAGGAAGTCTGTGGAATTAATCTCGAATTTCCCTGTTTTTCGCACGGTCATCTGTACGTTGCCTGTCTTCTGTCTTCGTTGTTTGTTGTTTATCATCTGATTCGATTTATCTCTACTGATTTCGATTCCTTTTAAACAAATCGCATTAAAATTTTAACTATCTGTGTTTTATTATCACTCTGGAGTTTATCTGAAGGCGTTAAATTGGGGCGAGGCGAAGTTCGCCGGGTCCGCTAGTATATAATATTTAACACGCACAAATATTATATGTTTGGAAAGATGTTGTTCTAAACAAAATTTTATTTTCATCCTAATATTTTTTTATTTGGAATTAATATCTCCGAAACAATGATTAATTTGTATTTAAATATTTTGGTTTAATATTTAAGGTTTAATTTTTTAGAAATTTTAACGTAACGACAAATAACATTGATGGATTGACAATTGGACTATTTATAAATTAAAAATTATTTGTATTTGTAGCTATAAAGTTAACACGAAATCTAGAAAAATAGTAAATTAAAAATTGACAAAGACAGCAAAGTTTTAACACTTTTTAAATGTAATGTATTTGGATAAATTCTTAAACAATATATTTGTTGGTGTCTAAACACATATTTTATTTGTGACAATCAGTTCGCAAATATATTTTGTTGTAATATATTAACATATGCGTTCCAAACAAAATTTCTTTATTTTCAAGTAAAATATACTTGTTCAAAAATATATAATATTTAAAAATTTTGGTTCCAAGTTTATTTTCTTTGCATTCAAACATATCAAAAATGGCGATATTCCTCCTTGTAGGTTTTCTCTTTTTTGATTTTTGTTAATTTAATTTTAAAAAAGAAACTTGGATTTGTAACACCCTTTATATACACGCTGAAAAAAATCGCTTCTGTAGTATATTGTCCCAAACGTATTCGGCTTGAAACATATATATCTTTAGGGTACACTCTAAACATATAATATTTGGTACACACAAAAATTATATATTTGGGAGGATGTTGTTCTAAACAAATCTAAGTTTACATCGATTTTCTTCGGAATGGTCTCAATTTATTAATAACCTTTCAGAGTTTACGATAAAATCACAAAAATATGACAATTATGCGTTTCCAGATGTTTTTATGAGGCTTTTATTTAAAAATTATTAAAAAAATTTTCTCAAAAAATATAATTTTTTGCAATACTGTGTAAGATATCGTCGAAACCGCTGAACGGATGGAAAATTGTATTGTGCGAATTGTATTGTGAAGGCTACTTAATTCTGAAGTTTGTAAAGCTTACCTGAACCAATTCGGATGAATGGTTCTCTAGTTATGCCATAATATGTGGTTCAACCTCTCTTTTCTCTTAGCCTAAAGGGTCGTCTCTTTAAATTCTCGCTATAAGCTGTGATATGGAAAGAAATTAGTGGTTGAACCACATATAGTGGCATAACTCGAGAACCATTTATCCGATTTGGTTGAGGAAAGTTTTAAAGAATTAAATATTAAGTAGCCTTCAACTTCATGTAATACCATTTTCCATCCGTTCAGCGGTTTCGACGAGTATTTCGAGTATTACAAAATATTGCAAAAAAAGTGATTTGTTGAAAAAATTTTAATATTTTTAAAATAAAACTCCCATAAAACAATCTTAAAATGAACAAATGTTATATTTTAATGATTTTATCGTAAAGTCTGTTCGGTCGTGAATTAAACGAGCCTATTCCGAAGAAAATCGATGCATAATTTAAAAAGTTATAGCTAATTTAGTAAGGTTTTAACTTTAAAACTTTCTTATCGATGTAAAATTTACAATAACAAACTTTAAAAGCTAAGATTGGAGATTTTGACGTTTTTTGCCGTCTAGAATCAGAATCTATGCATTAAAACAGAAACCCAAGAACAAATGTTGTTTTTGTCGACCGGTGTAATTATTGGTTGGCTTTAAATTTATGATAACCAGATATGGCGAAAATTAAGTTAAAATTACATTTATGATTTCTTATCTATCTACCTTTTGTAGGTTGCAGTGATGGAATGAGTTTGCACAACCGTGTATGTAAATTTGACTTTATATTGGGTGTGGTAATAAGTAGTACGGTTTTGACCATTACATAGAACTTATCACGGCATTTGCAAACGATTAACCTAGATATAATAAAGGCTTACGAAATCATAATCATAATTGGCAACGACTAAAATAGTGTCATGCGTAGAAATTCAGATGCGGAGTTTGATAAGCTCTTTGAAGAATCCACACAACTTGCAAGAAGTTTTGGAATAGAAGCTGCACTACCTAGAAGAGTAGGCACTCAAAAGTATAGGGCTAATAATCCTGGTTCAGATGCCAAGGCGTATTTTAGGACAACATTGTTCATCCCATATCTGGACGAAGTAATATCACATTTAAATAATAGATTTTCCGAACATGAAGCTATAATTACAAGTCTGTTTAATATCGTTCCAATACGAGTTGTAAATCTAATAAAGGAAGATTTCGAAGAAGTCACACTTTTTTACAAAAACGATTTAAAAAATTCAGCAAAATCTGTTTTAGCTGAAATAAGTATATGGATTGATTATTGGGAGCAGAAGAATGATAAGCCATCAAATGCATTAGATGCTATTTCAGTTTGTGATGAGGACATGTTCCCAAGCGTTTTTACCCTTTTGCAGATACTGGCCACAATACCTGTGACAACGGCATCTGCTGAGCGAAGTTTCTCGACGTTAAGAAGAATAAAAACTTATCTCCGGAACAGAATGGAAGGAGAAAGGCTATCTTATCTGGCTTTGACGTCTACATATATACAAAGATGAAGTCAAAATCGATGAAATAATTGATATATTTCTTTCTAAAAATCGAAGATTACGTTTTTAACTCTTACGTATTTTATTATAAAAAGTTTTACTGATCTCGTACTAAAGTACACATTTATATTTAGGAATAAAATTCGAATAAAAAACTAAGGAACTTAACTTCCATTACCTACACAATAAACGCAACTTTTTAATCGAACCGAAATCCTGGATATATCCCTTGTTTTATTTTGGACTATTTTTTCCGAAACAAATATTCATTTGCATTTAAGTATTCGGAAAATACCTAAATTGTGTTAAATTTTTCAGTAATTCAATATTAATTTTTTAAAAAATTTTCTCGTCGTAAATATAATAAATAATAATAATTGAAATCATATAATCTTGCATCGAAATATATACTTGGATGATTGACAACTAATGATGGCATGGAATACTAAGAAATTTTAAATGATTGATTTAAAACATAAGTCAATGCTGCATTTTGTATCATAACTGGGGGGTTCAAATCAAAAAAACTAAAACTGAAATTCGAAAAATTCAAGAAAAATGTCGAAAAAATTTTTTAAATAAAATATATTTGGAGAAATTCCTAAACAATAATTTTATTTGTATTGAAATACATGTTTTATTTGAGAAATTTAGTTTTCAAATATTATATGTTGTAACATTTTAATATACGAGTGCCAAATATATTTTATTGATTTTCAATTAAAATTTATTTGCTCAGAAATATATAATACGTAAAAATTGGTGTTCCAAATATATTTTCTTTCGATTCAAACATATCAAAAAAGGCGATTTCGCCCCGTGTATACATAGTTAATTGTTGGCCCAAAATTAGCTGGTTATCATTAATCTGTAGGGCTCGCTCCTGTCCGCGAAAACCTCAACAACGAAGATGGGTCTTCTTCGTTGTTGAGGTTTTTGCTAATGGCTCAAAATCCGCAAAAAGCAGTAAAATTGAACTTCCGAAAATGTGCCGCTTCGAATACGAATTTTCGGCCAACATTTTAATCGTATTTTAAATGCTCCGAAGCTTAGTCAGCGAACAACAACGTGGTCTATGGTAATTAACATTGAGCTGTTGTATCCTGGACGGGTACATGTTCAATTACCCATGAAAAATTCGCCAACAACAACGTTGTGTATGGTCATTGACAGTGTTGCCGTTGATTACACAATGCAACAAAAAATATGTTTTTGTGTCCGAGACCTATAAACCTTTTTTTAACAGATTGAGGCATACTATTCAAGATGCCAAAACAATTTTTTTATGGTAACGTTTTTGTTTTAAATGATTTCCAATGGAAGTTACTTTTAGTATTTGGATCATATTTTTTGAAGTATAAACTCGATAAGCCGGGATACTAACGGGTGATCCAAGTAGAGATACTTTTTCAATAGCCTTTTTTGACAGATAACGTGTGAGTCGTGTCATGCTGTCATGTTATTTTTGTTAAGTATTGTTTGGCATTTCATCATGGAAAGACTTACGCCTGAACAACGTTTACAAATTATTCAGTTTTATTATAACAATAATCGTTCGCAAATTACGCTAAGTCCATTTTTTTTTAAATCAAAAAAAAAACACTTTCCAGTCGACCCACGACCATGAGCAATATTTTAGCTCTCGTTAAGAGCTATCTTTTTGCCATTGACCGATTCCCGATCTGACGTACCGGAATCATCGGTCCATATTTCTTCAAAAATGATGCCGGTGAGAACGTAACCGTCAATGGCGACCGTTATCGTAACATGATAACCGACTATTTGATGCCTAAAACTGAAGCTTGTGATCTCGGCGACATTTGGTTTCAACAAGACGGCGCCACTTCCCACACATCGCATCAATCAATGGGTTTATTGAGAGAACACTTCGGTGAGCAGATAATTTCACGTTTTGGGCCGGTCGATTGGCCACCAAGATCGTGTGATATCACACCGTTAGTCTTTACAGTCTAAAGTTTATGCGGACAAACCCGCTTCGATTCATGCCTTGAAATGCTCGAACGAGTCATCGAAAATCTGACTAAATGGATGGATCATCTGAGACGTAGCCGCGAACAACATTTGATAGACATAATCTTCAAATAAATGCCAAATAATGTTCTTTCAAATGATAATAAACATTCCCCATTCAATTTTAATTTTCTGTTTTTTTTTTCTTTAAAAAAGTAGGGAACCTTGAAATTGATCACGCTATATAACCAGTAATTTTTTACTGGGTAGCTATAGGGTCTTAAATTGGTCCATCTCGGGAATGCGAAAGAATTTTTGTGGAAAATATATTCAATATTTTAAAATGACATTTATTATGCTCCCCAATAACTTTTCAAGCGGGTGTTTTTAGGTTCTATTTTCCGATAGCGATTATAAGGATAACTGGTTAACGGTAAAACAATGTTTGATTATATATTTATAAATGAAATATATTGTTCATTTCGAGAACTGTTTAAGAGGCTAAAATCTCACTTGTTTTACTTTAATTCAAAGTTCAACGCACAAAATAGCAGCGAATATAAAGGAATCAAGTTTAATTACAATCTCTTGACTTAGCAGGAAATAACATATTAATGTCTATTTTTCGAAATTCCCCCACTGTTCCATGTTGTCATGTATTCACAAGACATGATTATGGAAAGGAAAATTCCAACACAAGCCATTGTGCAACGGAATGCCGATTAAAAATATTCCCATTTCCTTCATTTGCTCCTTTTGAACAGATTTCGCATTTTTTTGGCGCGGTTGGCTTCTGATCTATGCTGCTGCGGTCGCCATCGCCACCGTCGCTGACGACGGCACTAAGCTTTAAAATATTATTTCATAATACGAGTATCTGTGTCGGTAACCGCCGATATAGTTTTCCTTTTTTTATTTTTTTGGTTAGTTGGTCGTATTTTCGTTTTTTATTCGCTGGCGGAATGCCTAAACTGGACCTTTACTTAGCCACGCCGAATCTTGAACTGTTGTAAGTGTTGCTGGGAATGCATGGAGTGATTTCGAAAGCAATCCGCAATCCAGTTAAAGTCACACACAAACGGACGACGCGTTCACACTGGGACACGACGATGACGACGATCTCTTCATCATATTGGCGGCGGCGTCTCTGGGATGGGGATGGGAGTGCTGCCTGGCAGACTGGCGGAATGGATGCCTGGAAAAGAGCTTCGGAGTGAAAAAAGGATCACAGCGTGTTGTCTCCAATGCGTTGATCATTCATTATTTAAGAATTGAAAAGTTAATTAACATTTTTTCTCCCGGTCGACCACAATCGTACTGCAGTAACACAGCGCAACAGCAGCCCGGCCAACAACTACGGTTAGCGATTCAGCAGCACAGGAACAACAACAATAGAAGCATCCACGACAACTGAATGGGAAAAAGATGCATTGCTTTGCGATTTACGAGTATGACTTTATTGAAAAATCAGAAAAAGCCACTTTTTCTGGAGTACTCATTGTCGTCCTCGTTGTGGTCGTCCAGGGCACCAACCCAATTTATAAGCTATTCCCGTTGCGGCCATTCTTATTTTTTGCCTCGATTGTTGTTGTTTGTGTTCAAACAGAACATATTCATTTGAGAATTATCGAAATTAATCTAGAATCGAAGCGCGGAAGTTCTAAGGCAAGTACTAAATTTCGAAATGCTAGACAAAGATTAAAAGGATTAAGGGTGGTCGTCTTACCATTTTTCATAATCAGAATATTAGAAAATATATCAGTTTTCTTTCAATATTAATTTGATCATATGTTAATGGTTCCCAAATTATTATAATGTACCGAGACAAAAAAGGTTATACTCAAAAAATACATTTACATCATTTGCAACTACCATTCAAAAACAATCAATTTATAAAATTCAATATAAATTATCCAAAATTAGTCAAATTAATTTCAAAGTTAAAAGATTTTATTTTAAATTGATTAAAAAGTCTACGAGTATTAGAAATTTTAAGAATTCTAAATATAATAATTCAATGAGTTATAAATTGAAAACCGAATTTCGATTGGAGCGTTTCGAAATTCAGTTGCAAAACAAAGCTCTATAGGGCGGGTCAAAAAGAAAAACATGTAAAAGCGTTAAGTTCGGCCATGCCGAATCTTATATATCCTCCACCATGGATAGCATGTGGCCTCACAAAATAACTCAAACCTAAAGAAAATAACACCGAAAAACACAAAAAAATATAGTAGATGAGAACAGTAGGAATAACAACAAGATAGATGATATATATGGGAGCTATATCTAAATATGGACCGATATCGCCCATTTGCAATCCCAAACAACCTGCAACTATAAGAAGTATTTGTACCAAATTTGATCAACCTAGCTCTATTATTGCGGACTGTAGCGTGATTACCACAGACGGACGGACAGACGGACATGGCTAAATCGTCTTAGAATTTTAAGACGATTAAGAATATATATACTTTATGGGGTCTCAGATCAATATTTAGAGGTGTTACAAACGGAGTGACAAAATGAATATACCCCCCATCCTATGGTGGAGGGTATAACAAGTAAGAAATTTGAGTCGGTTAAACCGACTAAGGAAACCCTCACTATGTGTGCAATACAAACATGCACTGGTATATGTCCTAATATTATGAGCTATTTAATTTTGGTACTTTTGTATGGGAGGTACCAAAACGGGTGTGGTCATAACTCCCATTTTTAAGAGAACAATAGGAATTTTAAAAACTATACACTGTGCAAAAATATTGGTTATTTATAGGCATTGGATTCACGATTTAAGCTGTAAACTTTTTGTACAAAATGGTACGTTTGTGTGGGTGGTACCAAAAGGGGCGTGATAATAACGCCCATTTTTCGACAGACTGTAGGCACTATAAAAACATTACACTGTACAAAATTTTAAGTATTTGTAGGCACTGGTATTAAAGTTAAAAGCTGTAAACTTTTCGTACAAAATGGTACCTTTGTGTGGGAGGTACCAAAAGGGGCATGGCTATAACGCCCATTTTTCTCTAGATTGTAAGTACTATAAAACCATTACACTGTGCAAAATTTCAAGTCTTTATATGATATGATTTATGTGATATTATAATTATAAGCAGTTAACTTTTGGTACAAAAAGGTCCATTTGTGTGGCATGTACCATAAGGGGCGCCGCAACTTCGTCCATTTTTCTCGATGTGATAGGGACCAATAAACTAATACTATGTGTAGAATTTCAGAGGATTCAGCTACGTAGTATAGAAGTTATAAAATAATAAATAATTCACTAAATATTACCCCTTTGTGGTGGAGGTACTAGAAGGAGTGGACCAATATGGCCCGTCTTCGAACTTAGCCGGAGATAGAAAAAAATATTACCACATACCAGATTTAAAGTCAATCGATTACTCCTTCAGAAAGTTGTCGTGCGCACCAGCCAGCAGACAGAAACGGACGGACGGACCTTGTTCATTTGACTTAAAATGACCAAATAACATACACCCTCGTATCACTAAAGTGAAGGTATAAAAATAATTTCAAAACTTTTGCTGACTTTTTAGAGTTTCAGTTTAAATTTTAACTTAGTTTCGAATTGTACCACCCAGTTACAATACCATATGCAGCATTAATTTCTATTTAAATCAATCATTTCAAATTTCGGAGTTAGTATTCCAAGTCATAATTTCTTGTCAATCCTCCAAGTAAATTACTTGATCCAAGATTATACGGCTTCAATTATTGTCACACTATGCGACAAATGAACACTTTTTGAAAAATACACGGACTTGACAGTATAGGTTCGATTCTACTACCTAAGGGTAGTATAACCCTATACTCGGTTTGGCGAAATTGGTGACCAATTTTTTTATGGGCGCCCAAAATTTCTGAAAGTTAGTGGGCCCCTCGAAAAAGGTGTCATCAGCTTTTGTCCAACAACTAATTCAGACTTGGTGATACCGCTGCACTATATTTGGCAAAAATGTAGCTAAGAACATGCTGAACAAAGTTTCTAAACATTTCATTTTATCCGAGTTTTGAGCTTTGGTGTGTTCTGACACATATTGTAAAATTTTATGGCCAACAATATTGGCCTCAATATTTTCCATAAAGTTGCTGAACATACCCTACACCAAAAAAAAAATAGTTTTGTTACATAATAGTGAAATACTAAAATTGTTATACCCTCAATTTAGTGATACGAGGGTATATATCATTTGCTGCAGAAAAAAGTGTAACACATCGAAGGAGTGACCTAAGACTCCAAGTATGCTCGGCGGATATTCGTTTTGGGTTATTTTAAGTCGAATGAGCAATGTCCGTCCGTCTGTCTGTCTGTCTGCTGGCTGGTGCGCACTATAACTCTCGAAAGCAGTAACCGATTGACTTCAAATTTGGTATGCGGTAATATTTTTATCTATCTCCGGATGAGTTCGAAGATGGGCCATATTGATCTACTCCTTCTCGTACCTCCCACACAAAGGTTTAAAATTTAGTAAAATATTGATTCTTTGATAACTTCTATACTACTTATTCGAATATTCTGAAATTCTACACATAATATTAGTTTATTAGTCGCTATTACCTCGAGAAAAATGGATGAAGTCGGCATGCCCCTTTTGGTACCTCCCACACAAGTGGACCATTTTGCATCAAAATGTAATTGCTTATAACTTTAATACAAGTGCATAAAAATGCCTGAAATTTTCTACTGTATAATATTTTTGTAGTGTCTATATTCCGGTAAAAAATGGACATTATTGCACAGCCCATTTTGGTACCTCCCACACAAATGAACCGTTTCGTACCAAAATTAAACGGCTTGTAACTTTAATACCAGTGCATACCAATACTTGAAATTTTGTACAGTGTAATGCGGTTATAGTGTATATAGTCCTGTAAAAAGTGGGCGTTATCACCCCGCCCCTTTTTGTACCTCCCACACAAAATGACCAAATCATACCAAAATTACATAGCTCGTAACTTTAATATACCAGTGCACATAAACGCTTATAGTTCGGCACAATGCAATCAATATATTTAAGAATCTACTGTTTACCGAAAAATAGGCGTATTTGGAAAAACCCCTTCCGGTACCTCCCACACAAACTGACAGATTTTTAGTGTGATGTTATATATTACATTACTCACAAAGTGAGGGTATACCTTAGTCAGTTTACCCGACTGAAACTTTCTTACTTGTTAAAGGTACAATGTGGCTTTAGAGCTATTTAGGGTGTCTAGACACGTTCAGATTGTATTAATATGTTCTAAAAAGTTGTTCAGCTTACGTTGGCTACAATTTTGCCAAACAATGTTAGTGAATAATTACGAGTCCCTAAAAGTTATGCTGAAAAAGGGAAAAAAAATATTTTTTTCCTTCACTTTTTTAAAAAAAAAAAGTAACGGACAATTTTTTTTTGCGTAAAATGCCATTTTTTGAGGTAAATGTTCGGATGTTTATTTCATAATAAAGAGGAAGGTATGCCGTTAATAATGAAAAACAATTGTGATCACCTCTTCGAGAGATAACAAAGTCCGGAAACTTTCCCGTAACAGAGCAATTGTTTCGTTGCTTGTGTGGCACGTAGCGCCGTCTTGTTGAATGTAAACGTTGTCCAGATCAATACCTTCCAACTCCGACCATAAAAAATCATTAATCATCTCTCGATAGCGCAATCCATTCATCGTAACTGTTGACCCAACCTCATTTTCGAAAAAGTAAAGTCAAAGCAATGACCCCGCCGGACCATAAACCGCACGAAACAGTCACACAATCATAGGAGATGTTTCGGGGCTAACTGGTTCATTTTCCAAACGGTAGTGTTAGGTGAATAGTGGTCCCTTTAAAAAATTCTTCAAAGCAAGTTCTATTTTGAAAAGAAACGTGACAGGACAATGCCTGGAATATCTAACATCTCTAAGTTCAGATTTTCTCTAGTTTAGTTGGCCACAATTGCCAAATTAGTTTCCGCCCCCGCAATGCGCCGTAAAACAGCCACTGTGTTAATTTTAAAAAAGTCCTTCAACGATGATCGCAGTAATATTGTGTGATGAATTTTGTAGCATAACTTTTTAGACACATATTTCTAACTCTTATGGGACCTTTTCGACCTATTTTTAGGAAAATTTAAAAAAAAGTAAAAGGGTAAAGTTGAACATTCAAATATCCTGCACAATTGTTTATCATCTTCTATTACAAAGGGTAGTCGTGAAGACCCGCATATAAACAATCGACGAGTTATTGGCGAAATACGACACCAAATGCTGAGAAAAGTGTGTGATCATTGGAGTTCCAGATTGCGGCATGTAAGCGCCAACCGTGGTGGTTAAAAAATCAAGTTCAAAAATATTTTGTTTGTAACGTCCATCATATCTTGACGAAAACGCTCTCCCGGCTCTTCTATTATCCATAAGTTGGTCGAGATGTCTATATAGTATACGAATTTTATGGACGGCTTCTTTTAAAATTATAGCTAACATGATAAAGAAACGTCCGGCGACATTAAAATATTCTTTAAGTTATGTAAATATATTTTCGAGTTAGGAACGCCAAAACTGTATGCACATCCTTTGAACAAAATTACTGCATACTGGTGTAATAATATAAATGTAGATATAGGTGTAATTTTAACATTTTAATACAGTTTAAGTAACCAAGTAAGAACATTGAGTAAAGCTTTACTGCAATACATTTCCATTGGCTTATTGTTTTTCATTATGTGTTTATGCTAATACCAACCGGAGTGAATCCGGAACAAGTTCTCTCTGTCCTGCATATAATTATTACCTTTTGATTACGGATGATTTATGTTTGTGTTCCCTAACAAGCGTCTAAACTTTTCATTGCCAAACAATATTTGCGTTTATAATTAAAAGTATTGTGTCCTGAATGAATGAGAGAGTGAATGTATGAATAGAAGAGATACAGGAACAGACACAAAAGCAGATTGGCCAAATATTAACACATCACCAATGAAAATAATCATAAATCACAAATGAAGCGAACGCAAAAGGAGCCCAGCGAACGAACAATGAACCAAAATTTGAATACAAATCGAAAATGATCCAGAAAACATATAACACATCCGCCGACCAACAAGGATCATCAGTCCGCCGTACAACATTATTAGTAAGCTGAACGAGAACGAGGGTTAAGCAAAATAATGTCATGAAAAAATTCTTCACACATTTTGTGGAGAAAATATGCATTAATAATTTTTATTACTCTATATTTCAGCATGTCGACATAAAAATATTTTATTTGATTTAGCCAGGACATATGTACGACTATGCAAACAACATGCGTACACACAAATAAATTCATTAGTTGTACCTTGTTCATCACCATCATCCTCGTCCCAATCCCTGTCCTGTTTGAAATTCATACGCATATACTCTGTATGCATTGTAAGTGAGCATGTGACAAATGTCCTTCCGCCAGTTAAGGAGGACGACCCGAAATCGCATTAGGACGATCGTCAAAATCAGGGATCAGCAAATAGAGAATACATCGAAACGAGCCGAGTATAAATGACACAGGACACTCCCATATTTAACACGTTAAAAACGGTTGCGCCGTTCAAAATGTTGTACGACAATTGACAATCACAAACAGGACAAATAACAACCACAACAACAGCAGCAACAACAACATCAATATCCCGAAAATTAGCAATGACATTGGCAACGTCATCCTCCAGTGATAATGGTGACATTACAGCAATCACAGACACACTCACCCCAAACCCACCCCACCCCTCCGAACGGAACCGCATCGAACTACTTTTAGAGGAGGTAAAGAAACCCTAAATGTCGAAATAAATGAATCCAATGAATACCAATTTAATAAAGACACTATCGCACACTCACACATCCGCAGGAGCAGGGGGACAGGCTGCATTAGCCGCTTCGCAAAACGCTTACACGAACGGCGAAGAACAGGGTGCTTGCTAAGCAAACGACTACACAGAACTATCAACCAACCGACCGACAAACATGGGTTAAATGGATTGAACTGAACTGAAATGGAGAATGACTGTTGGGCCATGCACCCATTCCTGTAGGTCTTGTTGTTGTTTTCGTTCCTGTTGTCATTGTTGCTTTTAACAATTATGAGGAACTTAGCAGAGGCTGACGAGGCCGATGTAGTCGTGCTCCTTGTATTTCTCTCAATATGTGGATGGACGAATCGACCATATACAGTGGGTCAAGACAAAGACGTTTAGAGCTAATCACAAATAATATAGTCGTATGTGGAATTACATTTTAGCTAAGGGTCGAAATGTTCATATCGGCGACATGTAAATAATGAAAAATCGACAAGTTCAATAAAAAACAAGTAAGAAAGTTCAGTCGGGTAAACCGACTTAAGAATCCCCTCACCTTCAGTCCCCAAAAAATATTCGTAAATTTATTTATTTTTTATCGCATCACCTTAGAGAGGAGGGTATATTTTATTTGCTACGATCCAAGAGTGTAACACATCGAAGGAGTGACCTAAGACCCGAAGTATGTATGGCGGAAATTCGATTTGGGTCTTTTTAAGACATTTGAGCATTGTCCGTCCGTCCTCCTGTCTGTCTGGCTGGTGCGCACGATAACTCTCGAAAGGATTAACCGATGGACTTCATATTTGGTAAGCGGTAATATTTTTCTCTATCTCCGGCTAAGTTCGAAGATGGGGCATATCGGTCCACTAGTAGTTCTAGTACCTCCCTCACAAAGGGATAATATTTAGTGAAATATTGATTCTTTAATAATTCCATACGTGTACTACGTACTCAAATCTTCTGAAAATTCACACATAGTATTAGTTTATTAATCGCTATCACCTGGAGAAATGTGGGCGTTATTAGCATCCCCTTTTGGTACCTTCCACACAAATGGACCATTTTGTTACCAATGGTAACAGCTTATAACTTCAATATCTTTTATAGTACCTCGAGCAGAGATCGGCAAAACAGCGCCCATGGGCTCATTCACACATTGAATGAGTATAAAATAATTCATTCAGTTTATTTTGAGATAGAGAAATGTTTTTGTATGGTTGTATGAGTGTGCCGATCCCTGAGACCAGATAAAAGTGGGCATTATTGGCACGCCCCTTTTGGTGCCTCTAACACAAATGGACCATTTTGCAAAAAAAAAGTTAACAGCTTACAACTTTAATACCAGTACATACTTTAGACTTATTAAATGCAGTTTATACATAATTTAATTAAAACAAAAAAAATAAATTTACGAATATTTTTTTTGGGACTGAAAGTGAGGGGATTCTTCAGTCGGTTTACCCGACTGAACTTTCTTTCCTGGTTTTATTTCAATTCTTGGATATTGCAACAACTGACCTAATTTTTGATTTACTTATTGCGCAGTCGCATGCCACTGTGCAGCAGCAGTTGTTGATTCTGGTCCTGTGCCAGTGTCAATATCTATTCGTATGTGCGTGTATTTGTGTTAGATACTGAGGCACCCTTTCTGTTACTGCTGCCGCTGCTTCTGCAGGATTCCCTCCTTCCCCCTCGCGTTACTCTCCCCTACCTTTTGTTGTGTTTTTAGATATCAAAAACTGTCGTCGCTGCCATTTTGCCATTCTTATTCGGCGGAAATTGGAATGAATAGCAAAGCCGCGCCGAGCGAGCGTTCACTCATTCGTGAACCGAACCGAACCACATTTTAACAATCACTTCATTTGTTTGACAGCGGCTCCCGTCGATGTTGTTGTTGTTGGTTTTGGAATTTGTATCAGAAACTCTGAGGCGGCATTGGGTGAATGAATGGTCTGTTTTCTACTCTTTAATGAAGATATCGTCAAAGACAGGTCTACTGCTAGTGATTGTTGCGGCTGAGATTCCCGCTGCCGTGTTTACCTATATTTTTGTATGTTTACAGGACAACAAAATCAGTTACGCTTACGCACCCTAATATATGTCTGTCGAAGGAATAAACTTTTTTCATTGCAATGTGAAGTGGCAGAATGGGGATGTTTAGAATATCAAAAAAAAAGGAAAGAGGAAAATATGTATAATCATGATAATACGAGTAATAATAATAAGCTATGCTACAATTTGCCTGATTTCCGCTTATACTTTTTGTTGCATTTTATTCCGAGAACAGTGGTTGCGAAACTGTCAGAAGACAAATATGGGAAAAATATTTTTTCGAATAAAATTGTCTATGGGCTATTCGTTGAAGGATCCTGTTTTTACAATTGAGAACAAACTTTGTAGGATTGTAGACATTTTATTGTCATCAAAATAGGAAACAAACTCAAATAATTTAAAGAATCTATTTACGCTTTTTAGAAAAAGAGTTATGGCGAATTCTTTTCTGCAAAAAAATGCAACATTTTCATTGCCCTTTTTCCGAAAACGGCACTTTTGTGATACTTTTTTGAAATTTGGTAATTAAGTTACTCGAATTTAGCACAACTACAATTTCAAAATTTCAAAAAAGCGATATAATAGTGCTGTTTTCGGTAAAAGGGCAATGCAAGTGTTGCACTTTTTCGCAGAAAAGAATTCACCATTAATTATCCAAAAAATATTTTGTTTGCTGCAAATATAAGTAAACTACAGAAGCGATTTTTTCAATGGCTACAATTTATTTATTTCTTCAAAATTGGTCATAATCGGCCTTGAAGAGACCAAACAATATTTACATTCTCATGATTTGTGCATAAAACCTACCAAAATGTTGAGTTTCACTCATAACTTAGGCGAAAGAGGTCTGATTGTTAGACGAAATTTAAATTAGATGAAATGAAAGGGTACTATATTTTTAGCTATCTTTATATTCTTCATCAGATTATATACTCGTACATATTTATACTCTCACTTTAGTTTAGGAGAGTAAATTAGCAAAATAATGATAATATTTTGGCATGTTTAGTTTTTCAAAATTCGTTGTAGTTTTTTTGGAACAGTACTCCAAGTATACCTATCTTAAGGATTTTTTTCAAAATTACCATTTGTTAAACAATCCTATCGTCTTAACCGCTTCTCGTATTTTGAAGATATTAATACCAATAAATATGGTGCAGTGGGGCAAAAAGGGTTAAATATGGTACAGTTGGGGAAATATTTTAAATTTGTGCAGTGGCACAAAAATGTGTTAAATACGGCACAGTGGGACAAAAATGTGTTTAATATTGTGGGGCAAAAGAGGTTAAATATGGTTAAGATTAAGGTTACGTATGGTACAGTGATGAAAAAATTAAATATTGTGCAGTTGGAAAAAACTGTGTTTAATATGGTACAGTGGGGCAAAAATTGTTAAATATGGTACAGTGGGGGGGACAAATTAAATTTGTAAAGTGGGTCAAAAAAGTGTTAAATATGGCACAGTGGGGCAAAAAGGGTTAAATATGGTACCGTAGTGCAAAAATGGTAAAATATGGTACGATATGGCAAAAAGGGTTAAACATGGTAGAGTATGGCTAAGGGTGCGAATTTAGCTTTTGGAATATACAGTATGTTTTTCTCTTAATACATACTGTGCACTGTGATGCAAAAACGATTAAATGGTGTACATTTGTGGTTTAATCGCATTTAGAGGCACATAACGGAAAAGGGATATGTACTGTAATCTTTAGATTATCCTAGCGGGTGACATAGGCTATATTAGTTATTTATTGAGGAGGCGTGGCCCCGCCCAAATAAGCCAATTTGGAGTTATTATTTTCTTAGTGATTCCTACTGTTTCTACCTACGAATGGATTATCGAGATTCCTACTGTTGTTATCTGATGATTGGGACTGGACCGTGATCCGGTTTCGCAATAGGTCCAAAAATGGGCAACGAGTGGGCTGGGTCCAGCAAGTACTCCATAACTTTTTGCAATAATGAACAAACATATCGGGAAAACGAAATATTAAGTGATATATTGCACTTACGTCTCTTGGTGACAATTTTTTTTGGCATTGTGTCAGTTACGTCTAAAATCATTTACCGTTTTTTGAGAAAACGGTAATATATATATGCACAAAATTTATACACACGTTGTACTTTGACTAGACAAATCGAATGGCGGCCTTAACTCAATTTCTGAAAAATGGTCAGTTACGTCGGTTGGTCATCCAAGCGACGATATATCATTAGCTACGAGCCAAAAGTGTAACACATCGAAGGAGTGACCTGAGACCCTAAGTATGTTCGGCGGATATTCGTTTTGGACATGTTAAGTCGAATGAGCAATGTCCGTCCGTCTGTCTGTTTGCTGGCTGGTGCGCACGATAACTCTCGAAAGGAGTAACCGATGGACTTCAAATTTGGTATGCTTTAATATTTTTCTCTATCTTCGGCTAAGTTCGAAGATGGGCCATATTGGTCCACTCCTTCTAGTACCTCCCCTAGAAAGGTTTAACTTTTAGTGAAATATTGATTCTTTAATACCTTCTACACTATGTACTTACTCGAATCATCTGAAATTTCACACATAGTATTAGGTTGCAAGTCGCTAACACGTCGAGAAAAATGGGAAAAGTATACTTTTGGGACTCAAGTTGAGGGGATTCATAAGTCTGTTTACCCGACTGAAATTTCGTACTTGTTTTATATAGAATTTGAGATTCGTCGGCTGAGTATGCGTAATTGTATCTGTATCCGATAGATGGCGATATAGTCACGTTATTAACAAATTGTATTCCAAGAATATAAGCCATTTTGGTCCATAAATAAGGAATTTCTTATTTTTTTTTTGCTCAAACGAAAGCTTGTATTATCAGGAGTTTTATGGCCTTTAGTGGGATTGGACCTGTATATCTATTCAAATAAAGATAAACATCTAAAAAACAGAGGCTGAACAAAGTCCCGGTCCCAAAATTAGCCAACCTGACATATAGATGGCGGTAGTACTTTGAAAAAAAAATACTTTCCAGAAAATTGGCAACTTTCTAAAAAAAATGTTTAAAATTGCAAGGTGCTACTCTGATTAGTTTTTTTGAGTACTCAAAAGTAGACGATCCCAGTGAATTTATAAACATGGACACAATTGGTCACCGATATGTAATACAACACTTTCATTTAAATGGTTAGAATCGAACCAACATTAAAACCGAGCAAGATTTTACTTTGGAGCAGTCTGCTCCCCCGTTTACAACTATACAATATTGGGTGGCAGAGTTTAAACGGTGCCGTAAGAGTTGTCAAGACGAACACCGTAGTTGTCGACCAATTGAGGTGCCCACGTCAGAAATGGTTGAAAAAATCCACAAAACGGTATTTGATGACCGACGGTTGAAGGTTCGTGAGCTAGCTGAAGTCATAGTGCTATACATCGCATATTGACCGAAAATTTGATGATGAGAAAGCTGTGCACAAGATGGGTGCAGCGTTTGCTCACAATCAAGACAATGCCCTAGTTCACACATCCTCTATTGCGATGACCAAAATCAATTAGTTTAAGTTCGGATTGCATCAGCACGCACCTTATTCCCCAGATTTAGCTCCACGGGATTATTTTTTGTTTTCAAACTTGGAAAAATTGTTCGGTGGAAACAGATTTGCCAGCAATGAAGCGGTGGAGGTCGCGGTTGATGACTATCTTCAGGAGGTAGACTGTTCTTACTATAAACATGATATATATTGAGAAATGAAAATTGTTGGAAAATGTATATCGAGCTAAAAGGAGTTTATTTAGAGAATTGAAGAAAATTTTTCTTAAATTTGTTGTGTTTTCTTTGTTAGGTCGGCTAATTTTTGGACCGCCATCGTATTTTATCATAACTCGACGATTATTTATTCTAATTGGTTCAGGAAAGATTTAAATAATCCTAAATTAAACTTCCTTCATCTTCTTCCAATATCATTTTTTCATCCCATCAGCGGTTTCAAATATATCTTACAAGATATTGCGAAAAATCTACTTTGTTGAGAAATGTTATAAACTTCTTTATAACTTTTTTAATTATTATTCTTTCTTTGTGTTTTTCCAGCATTTTTTGAAGGAGACTTGGGAAATTAATTATGAATCGAAAAACGTACAAAAATAATTGATATTTTCCGCAATTTTGCGAAAAGTTATGGAAAATATGCTAAAAAGAGCACGTACATATGTGCGAAGCAGAAAGTGGACATAATTGCAAAAAATTCCCCAATAATATACTGTATTTTAAAAAAAAAATATAATAATCGCATAAATAAAAAAGCTATAAACCATTTAAACCATATAGCTCATTCTGCGCCACCCTGTATAATTTAAAAAGTTTTAGCTAATTCAGTAAGTCCAGAAACATAAAATATTCGGTTTAGTAGTGTGATGTTATGACGATGTTTCGAGTATGTTATTTAACATTATGTTATGTTACATTTGGTATTTTTTGATAACTTGTGGTAGATTTGCAAAATTAATTATAAGATTTTAAATTATGCTTCGATTTTCTTCGAAATGGTCTCATTTTATTCATGACCGGTCAGACTTTACGATAAAATAAGAAAAATATAACAATTGTGATGTTTTCGATGATTTTAAGAGATGTTAATCAACATACATTTTTTTTACATGTATATTTGAGTATATTTGAAACCGCTGGCGGGATGAAAAATATTATTATATAAAGCTTTCCTGAACCAAATGTGCTAAATAGTTCTCTACTTATGATAAAATATGTGGTTTAACTTTTGTTTTTTTTTAGATATTTATCATTAATCTGATAGATATACAGGGTGGCCCAAAATTGCCGAAAAGATTTGAATTCCTTTTTACTTTTATAATACATTTTTTTTTATTTCTGGTCAGTATTTGGTAAAACAGACTAGGGGAGTTAAAATGGAACAGTTAGCATGTGAACAACGTGCCAAAAAGAAAATTAAATTAAACTAGTAAGAAAGATCCGTCGGGTAAACCGACTTATAAATCCCCTCACCTTGAGTCCCAAATAAATATTCGTAATTTTTTTATTTTTTGTTTTAATTAAATTATTACTTTAACTTTAAAATATGTACTCGTATTAAAGATATTTGTGTGGGAGGTGCCAGAAGGAGCGTGCCAATAACGCCACTTCTATCTGGACTCTTGGTTCTATAGCTGTTATAGTTTTGGCATCTCTCACCCAGGTACCATATTACATTACTCACAAAGTCGGTTAGTCGGTTTACTCGTCTGAAATCTTCTTACTTGTTTTTCGATATCAGAAGCCCGTTGCAGGCAAAAAAAAACAATTTTTAGTACATTTCCACTAAAGCCATATTATTGTACCTCCCTTTGCAAAAACTCTAACATTTATACGATTGCAAACCTACTTTCATTAGCGCATATTGTGGAACATATTTCACAGTATTTACCTACAGTACATCGAAATAAATCAAACCAAAGTTGTCACCCTTCTCTCGTCTATGTCCCACTGTTCCATGTTTATCTTGCTAATTGTTAATGTTGTACATACAATGTTCAAACAACTACAACAACATGGGTAAAAACATACCCAGAAACAACAACAATAAATTCAAGGAATAAAATCAACATCAAAATCCTAATGTCGTCCTGAATTGTTTTGTCAACTATTTATATAAGGTTTATTCGCATAATTCACAGCAATGGCAATTCGAGGAACAACAACAACACCACTGGGAGATTGTAATCATAACGAGACAAGGAAAGTTCCGCGTTTCACCCTTAAATGTTTCCAATGTTTCCGCAGTCGCTGTGATTTGGTTGGCATTCGCCATGGCCCACAATAAATGTGTACAAATGTATGAAAATATTTGTGTCATGCATATGGTGATGATGAGATGCCGCTGTTGCACCCTAATTCACACCGCAGCCACACACTTACTCACACACACACACACACCACAGAGACATTCTAATGTACTCTCAAGGATATTCGGGATTTCGATTCTAAAATACTCGTACCTCTCTCTATTAATGGCAGCAAGAAGTTAGTTTACAATTTCCGTTTCCCCTGTTTGATGAACACGACGAACAAATTATTGCCGACACCAGTCGCTTCGGCAGCAAACAAACAACGTTGAACCAACCACCCATTCTGATAGAGGGAGGGAGAAGCCGTCCCCGTCCATTTGTCCGTCCAACGGACCAGAATACCAACAACTGCTTCTCACTTTCATTCTGTTTGATTCCGCTGAAAACTGTTGGCGAAATTCGCCATTCAAAATTAGAATAAATATTAGTATCCCAACGCTGTTGTTGTTGCGACTGGTGTTGCCGGTTGCCGAAGTCGAATGTTTTTATTGCAATTGTTATTTTGGTTCTGCTAACCATATTCGAGGTTGCCACTGCTGTGTGAGCCCAGCGTTATAATTTGTGCTACTCTCAGGGCAAGGGTAACCAATTCAATTCAGTTTTATTTTATTGTTGCCAGTCTGATATTTCAAAAAATATCCTCCACTGCATTGGCAGTCAGTCTCACTGAGTACTGAGTAAATGTGACGGCAATGAGGTCTTAATCTAACCAAAAGTCTTTCAACTGAGTAGCTATCCCGAGGGTAAACTGGGGTGGCTTTACGCTTTTGCTTTCTGTTTTCCCGGCTTTAGCCCGGTGTGAATGTTCTTCCTTCAGACAATGTGTCAATCTGCCTATATACGCCAGAGAGTGTGAGTATGTGTATTTTAGAAATTAAATATTAAGCTGAGCATATTACACGGATAACCATTACGCACTATTGACTTTTGTCCTCAGTCCTTGTTCAAAGCCTTGGCCATATATCCCTGGTGGTGGTGGGGGGAAGGAATAACAAATAGAGGAGATTAGGCCGCTTGTCAGAATCGAGTATAATGTTGAGACTTGTTATACGATTTCTATTGAGGCAGTCACAGGTCTGGGAAATTCTTTTTGAATGGCAAACAAATTTGGGGAATGCCATTTGATTCAAAGAAACAAATAAAAGCGGCCTTAAGTTTGGCCATGCTGAATCTGATGGCGATTTCGTTTCTGGAACGACGCTTTGCTAGTTTTTTTCCAAGCTTACAAATTGACCCCCTAATTTAAATATGGTCTCCTTTCTATAACATTTTTGGACTAGCAAAGAACAGTAGCCCGTGAAATTTTTAAAATACCATTTTTTAACAAGCCTCTTATATCGAGGGCTTATATTTAAAAGAGTCTATTTTTTCGAAAACGAGTTTTTGAAATCCGTCTGTCCATCTTAATTTGTACTTATAACAGATTCTTTAAACAAAAACAACCGCTGTTTAATTTCAATCAAAACTGTCAACATTTAGAGATAGCCCCAGTGTATACGAATAATCAATTTTGAATTTAAGCGCTATCATTAGTAAAACTACATAGATAGAACTGGACAATTTTTTTTCTTATTCTGCTCTAATAATGTAGTTAAAGTTATTTCTGTTTTATTTATTTTTTTTTACATTTTTCGTTTAAAAATTGATTCAATTTGGGGTTTACAATAAATTATGAAGAAAACCATAATTTGTACAAAGAAATTTTAATTTATTACAATTAGGTACAGAAGATTATATTGGTCAAATCGATGCCGCGAAGTTACTACATGGGGAAATCGTAATTTTCCTTCCATATGTTTGAATTGAATAGGTTTGGAAAATTTTTTTAAATCTATATATATAAATAAGAATGTGTGTTTGTTTGTTGGTTTGTTTGTACCGTATAGACGTCTAAACGGCTGGACCGACCTTCTTGAAATTTTCACAGAATGTACATGTGTGGGGCGTGGTGAAATAAGGGTACTTCAATTTTGGAGATATTAAGTGGGTGTGGCCCCGCCCACATAAGACATATTTTAAAATTGAGATATCTTGCACACTTTGTTAGCGAGAGTGCTGTAATTTTGTACATATGTATCTGCACGGAGGAAAAAAACGGCCTCTGTAACATATTGTCCCCATATGCAGGCAACATATATATGTTTGGAGCAGCTCCCAAACATATTATGTTTGGGGTAGCAGTAATGTTCCCAAACATTTATATGATTGTATGCAAACATGTATATGTTTGTTCGTCATCATATATATGATTGTATGTAATCATTTTATGCTTATATCCAAACATATATATGACATGAAACTATAACGGTTCACAGCAACAAGTAACCTAATGTAAATCGTCACTCACTACGTCAAATGCAGAAATACAATAACAACAAACAATAATACACACTTTGCTTTTGAAAAGTAGTTCATGAGCTGCAGAATAGTTTTTAAGTTTTCTGAAAATTACTACATTTTGAGTTGTGTCTCTTTAAAAGAATTTGTGCAATGTGCAGAGCAAGGCAAAACTTCAATAGTACCGTGCACTCTTCACTACTGTACCCGGGGTCATTTCAGATGAAAACAATTTGTTAGTGCGGGAGTGTGTTTGTTCAAAGAACATGATAAGCCCACATACATACGTACATACATATGTATGTTGGCAAAATAATTTATGTGGGGCAATAAAACGACGTCAGTATTATAGAACGTTTTGTAAATAAAATGTCTTGAAGTGACATACATTCCTTTTTAAAAAAATTAATTTTGCACCAAAATAATTGTGTTTTTTAATGAATAACCTCTATACATCTTTGAAATCATATTCTTTCTTTTATTTTGAATTTGTTGTACGTGTTAAAACTACAGCTAATTTCTTTGACTTCGACATTCACCACTCATATTCAATAAAAAAACCCGACCTTAAGCACCGACCCTTTGGTGTCGGTGCCATTCCTCTTCATACACACGGTTACCATATACATATACCCTTCTTTTCACAAAATTATGAGTCATATAATTGCGCTCTCTGAGAGTAATACTCTCTAAAACTCTAAAAAATATGTTCTAATATATTATTTTGCCAAAAATATGTTAGGACACAATCATATCGTATTTTAATATGCTAGAATTTTGCCCCGAACATATTATGATTGTGTGCAAACATAATATGTTTACCCACAAACATATATATGATTGTGCCCGTCCCAAACATATATGTGATTGCATCCAAACATATTTTTAACATATTTTTTTCTCCGTGTGCTTGCAGTCTACGTGATTGGTCCAAAAATGGGCGGGATCAGACCAATGGGCGTTGCACCGCCCATATAAACCAAATTTTAAAAATGATAAAAAAAATTGCACAATTTGTTAGCGAGAGTGCTGGAAATATGTGTATATGTTGTATATATATATCTGTCTATGTGAATGGTCCAAAAATGGGCGGGGTCGGAATAATGGGTGTGGTCCCGCCCCTTTAAGCCAAATTTTGAAATCGAGATATCTTGCACAATTTGTTAGCGAGAGAGCTGTAATTTTGTGTATATATATCTGTTGGCGTTCTACGTGATTGGTACAAAAATGGGCGGGATCGGACCAAAGGGCGTGGCCCGCACATATAAGCCAAATTTTGAATTTGAGATATCTTGCACAATTTGTTAGCGAGAGAGCTGGAATTTTGTACAAATATATCTGAAGAGAGTCAACGTGATTGATCCAAAAAAAAGGGCGGGGTCGATCCCATGGACGTGGCCCCGTTCCTTTAATGCAAATTTTGAAATCGAGATATCTTGCACAATTTGTTAGCGGGAGAGCTGTCATTTTGTGTGTATATAAGCCCATATAGGCCAAATTTTGGAAGTGAAGTGCTGTATATGTGTATCTGGTGGTATTTTACGTGATTGGCCCAAAAATTATCCAGATTGGACCAATGGGCGTGGCCCTGCCTATATAAGCCAGATTCTGAAACTGAGATATCTTTCACAATTTGTTAGCAAGAGAGGTCTAATTTTGTGTATATATATCTGGTAGAATAGGTGTGGCGCCGCCCATATAAGCCAGATTTTGAAAATTATATATCTTGTACAATTTGTTAGCGAGTGCTGTAATTTTGTGTATATGTTGTTGATGGGAGTCTACGTGATTGGGCAAAAATGGAGGGGATCGGAAATCTGTAATCTGGGGCAACGAAGTGGACAGGGTCCCGCTAGTATTATATATTTTAAAGAAATTTGATTTGATAATCAAGAAATTTGGTTTGAAATGCTCAATGTATATCCAATAACTACGAGTTATTATAAAACCGTTGAATTACACTATGCAACAAAAATTTTTTTTTTGGATTCCGAGACCTACAAACTTTTTTTTTATAGATTGAGGCATACTATTTTATGAAATCAAAGCAAAAAATTGTTTTATGGTATTTTTTATTTGGACCTTTAGTATTTGGACCATATTTTAAAGTATAAGCTCGATACAGCCGGGATAACTTTTAAATTAAAGGAAATTATGAGGCCTAGAAATGCTGGAAACCGAAGTTTATTAACTGTCGTTAAAACAATTAGAACCAATTTGATTTTTTTCTCAAAAGAATCTTTTTTGCTGGGACGAAAAAAACCAAAAAATAGAAAAAAATCGCAAACAATCTATGTCTAAATGTATAAATTATGACCCATATTTTAAAAATAGGGAAATTCCAAAAATCATTTTTCATATTTTTTATAAAATGGCCCCTTTTTATGGGAGGTACCAAAAGGGGCGTGGCAACTTCGCCCATTTTTCTCAAGATGATAGCGACCAAGAAACTTATATTGCGAAAGATTCTAAGTAGTAGTATAGAACTTACGACATAATCAATATTTCACTAAATGTTAACCCTTCGTTGGGGAGGTATTCGAAAGAGTGGACCAACATAGTCCTTCTTTAACGTTAGCCTGAGAGAGAAAATAATATTGGCACATACCAAATTTTAAGCCAATTGGTTAATCCTGTCGAAAGTTATCGTGCGCACCAACCAGAAAGACTGACAGGCTGGCGGACATTACTAAAATGACCTAAAATGGCCCACAACGTATTTCCGCCAATTATTCTTGGGGTCTCTTGGGTCACTCCATCGATGTGTTACCCTTTTGGCCCGCAGCATCTGGTATATACCCTTGTTCACAATAGTGGGGCTATAATAATCGAATTATGTTGAAATTCTCTTATTTCTATCAAAAAAGCTAAAATTTCTATATTTATAACTAGATTTTCTTCAAATAGGAATTGTTTTCTTCGTTAGGATGCTTGCTTTCAAAAATGGAACAAACTATTTTTTTCGATTTTTTTTTTATTTTTTATGGATTTTTTCGTGCCAGCATCAAACGATTTTTTTTGAAAAAAAAAAATCTAATTGTTTCTAATTATTTTAACGACACTTACTAAACTTCTGTTTCCACGTGAAAGTGTTATCAGCAACACTTGTAGTCCTCGTAATTTCCTTTAAAAAAATTTGTTCCAAGTACTAAAGGCACGTTTCAAGAATATGGTAATTTTAAAGAAACATTTTTTAAAAAAATAAATTTACTCTTGTTTTTGTTTTTTTGTTTTATTCAATGTTTTTTATTTTATAGTCAACTACAGCAAAACATTCGTGTGAATTCTTTACATTGTAAAGACTCACGAGAGTGGAAGTTGGTGCATGTACGAGGGATGATGATTACTGAATTGTCTTTTTTTGGAGATATGCGCTTTTAGCAAACAGTTCTCGTTTAATGATACTTGGCTGTGCGTATATATTTAATAATTTCGACTGAAGTAATCGTTGTAATAAGGATATTGAAATTGGTGTTTGGTGGCTCCCGAAACAGATCTGTCTATCCAACCATTACAACCGCCCCCAATACATGTCATTTACTTCTTCTTTAATAAGGATACTGAAAACAACAATAACGATCTTGAGCCTGAGTGCAAAAACAAAATATGTAAAATAAATTTACCATAACATTTTTTTAAATTTTTTTTCGTTTTTAGGACACCCTATTGCATCTTTGACAGAAATGATTAGTGATTTTTTACAAGGAATATTTTTTGTCATTGTTTTTTGTTTTTGTTATTCGATCTGTTATGACTTTTCATAGCTTTGTTTTTGACTATTGAGATATGGGACTCTGAAATCAGTTCTCAATTATTTCATATTGAGCTGATCTCATATTGTGCCAATTATTGGCAGAGTATTTTGTCCAAGGTGCCGAGAGGTTGCTTGGTAGCTTCCGAAACGATATCGTCCACCAACCAGTGACCACCCTTAATATATTACACACATTTCTTATTCTATTTTTTCAAAGAAGGTTTGTTTTTCTGTTTAACAGAAAACAAAAACAACGATCTCGAACTCAATAGTCAATAACAAAGCTATGGAATATTTTGGTCGAATACATCACCCAAAAAATCCATCGATTTCTAAGATTTTTGATATATCGTTATTCTTTGTGGTTGTTGTCAGTGTAAGGGGATGAGCGGTAATGAGAGGTGTTTTGTCCCGGTGTCTCCCTAATTTTTTCTTTGGCGAGGAATATCTATTTCGTGGCCGTCAAACATTTTTTAAAAAACCTTATAAAGGGTCCGACAAATAACTTTTGTTTTTTGAAAATGCTATAAAAAAACTACTGAAAACGCATTGGACGGTCAGTTGGCTTCAACTCCTGAACCAATTGGACTTTGTATGGCGTCATACCAAGGTCTTTATGCGAAATTCGTCTCAACGATGTCTCCGAAATCAAACCTAAAGAAAATAACACCGAAAAACACAAAAAATATAGTAGAGGAATCACAATAAGTAAGATGCTATATATGGGAGCTATATCAAAACATTGACCGATATGGCCCATTTGCAATCCCAAAGAACCTGCAACTATAAGAAGTATTTGTACTAAATTTCATCAACCTAGCTCTATAATTGCGGACTGTAGCGTGATTACCACAGACGGACTGTAGCGTGATCAACATAATCTTCTTTTGGCTCGATACACTTTTTCAGCGATTTTCAATAACCTGTTAATAGTTAGAACTGTGTAGCTCCTAAAAAAATAACCATCAACCGCAATCTCCACCACTTCTTTGTCGGCAAATAATTTTTCCGTCGAGCCATTTTTTCAACTTTGGAAACAAAAAATAATCCGAGAAAGCTTAATCTGGCGAATAAGTTGCATTATGAAATAATTTGAACTATAATTCAATGATTTTGGCCATCGCAATAGTGGATGTGTAAATTGGTGGATTGTCTTTATTGTGAGCAAACGCGGCACCCATCTTGCGCACAGCTTTCTCATAATAAAATTTTCCGCCCATATGCTATGTACAGCACTTTTTTAGATGCCTTAACTTCAGCGAGCTCGCGAACTTCACGAACCGACGGTCATCCAATACCATTCCGTGCATTTTTTAACCATTTCTGGCGTGGACACCTCAATTGGTCGACCACTACTTTGTTCGTCTTGGCTGGTCGTACGGCCCGGTTAACCTAGCCACCCAATATTTTATAGTTGTAAACGAATGAGCAGAGTCCACCAAAGTAAAATCTAGCTCGGTTTTAATATCGGTTGGACTGAGACTTTTGAAAGGTATTTTATTCTTTAACAAAGTTATTTTTTAAGATTTTTTCGAAATATTTTATTTAAATTTTTTTGTCGAATTTTTTCCCTATATTTCGTGTTATAGTTAAATAAAATGTTTTACATCAACAATTCTTAGTTTGTTGTGAATCCATCAGTGCAATTTATCGTTACGCAGGATTAAAACATTGAAATTTTAATCGAATTTTACAAATGTATAAAATTTATTAAAAAATGTGCTACTTACTTCTGAAAACTTGCCTTTAAATTAAGCTAATGATACGTTGCCCAACTTCTTAAATACAAATAAATTGTTGTTTCGGAAAAAAAAAAAATTAATTAATAAATCAAAAATATATATATGTTTGAGGCTGAATATGTTTAGTAAAATATAATACGGAAGCAATTTTTCAGCGTGTAATCAAACCCTACGCCGCACTGTGGTTAAGGGTATTATGAGTTGCTTGCAATACACAAAAGGAGAAGAGCAAGACACATCATTTAATATGACGACCGAATTGAAATAAATTCCCGAGTCGAAATAACTGTCCGTCTGTAGACGTATACTGTGATCAAAGTTCAGGTTGTATTTACACGGGGCAAAATCACCCTTTCTGGTATGTTTGAATCGAAAGAAAATATATTTAGAACGCAAATTTTTAAATATTTTATATTTCTGAACAAAGAAATTTTATTTGAAAATCAATAAAATATATTTGGAACGCATATATTGATATATTACAACAAAATATATTTTTAAACAAATAAAATTATTGTTTAGGAATTTCTTCAAATATATTTTATTTAAAAAAGATTTTCAAAACTTTTCGAATTACAGTTCTAAGTATTCCAAACCATCATTAGTTGTCAATCCTCCAAGTAATTCATTTTGATCCAAGATTATACGATTTCAATGATTATTATTTATTATTTTACGAACAATAACAATTTCTAAAAAATTATCTTTAAATTACTGAAAAATTTAGTGCAATTTAGGTATTTTCTGAATACTTAAATGCAAATAAATATTTGTTTCGGATATAAAAAACATATTGGGATGTAAACAAAGATTTGTTTCGAACAACATCTTCCCAAAAATATATTTTTTTATGTACCAAATATTACATGTTTAGAGTGCACCTAAACATATATATGTTTCAAGCCGAATATGTTTGAGACAATATACTACAGAAGCGATTTTTTTTCAGCGTGTAGCCTTCGGACATGATGGAATTATGCCAGCGTTTTTTTGGCACAAGGACGACTTTAAAAAAAATATATTTAAGACCTATTTCGAACACAACACGGGGCAAAATTGACTTTTTTGATATGTTTGAATCGAAAGGAAATATATTTGTAACACAATTTTTTAAATATTATATATTTCTGAGCAAATAAATTTCATTTGAAAATCAATAAAATATATTGAAAATGTATTTGCAAACTAAATTTCTCAAATAAAATATGTGTTTAAATACAAATAAACTTTTTGTTTAGAAATTTATCCAAATATATTTTGTTTAAAAAAGATTTCAAAACTTTTGCTGACTCTTTAGAATTTCAGTTTAAATTTTTTCTTAGTTTCGAATTGTACCTCCCAGTTACAATACCATATGCAGCATTTACTCCTGTTTAAATCAATAATTTCAAATTTCTGAGTTAGTATTCCAAGTCATCATTTTTTGTCAATCCTCCAAGTAGTTTATTTTGATCCATGACTATACGATTTCAATTATTATACCCTCCACCATAGGATGTCACTCCGTTTGTAACACCTCCAAATATTGATCTGAGACCCCATAAAGTATATATATTCTTAATCGTCGTAAAATTCTAAGACGATTTAGCCATGTCCGTCCGTCTGTGGTAATCACGCCACAGTCCGCAATAATAGAGCTAGGTTGATATTTAGATATAGCTCCCATATATCTGTGGTCACACGGCATAACAGCATAACTCGAGTTATGCTCAAACTGAGTTATTAATGCCATAATGTTCCCATCTTCGATTACATATTGTGACACCTTTTTTTGACGATCCCTCGTTCAGTTATCTATATAAGGCAGCATATGTCACTGTGTCACTGCATTACAAATTGATTTTTATATCGATACAAACCTTTAAAATTCTCTCCTGAAAAGTTTTAAAAACAGACATATGCTGTTATGCCTTGTGACCACAGATATATCATCCAACTTGTTGTTATTGCTACTGTTCTCATCTACTATAGGCGTGTTTTCGTTACACCATAAGTGCTTAATTTGTATGGGGAGTTAAGCACTTTTAAGCACTATTAGTTCCCGATGAAGTTTGGTGCTTGTGTTCATGTCTTAATCGAGTATGATGTTGCCAGATTTGGCACCCTATATTTAGCAATATGGCATCCCATTTTTGGAGAGATTGTTATTAATTATTGTGAATTAACGGGAAGAAGAAGAACAAAAATGGGAAATTATTTTAATATTTGCAAAAAGAGTGTAAACAGTTGAACATAGAATAGTAAATATATGTTTTATAAATAATTTTCACGAATTTTTTGTCTGTTCCGAACTGTTCTTTCTTCGCAACTCATGACACCATTGTAACCAAATGGTGGAAATCCGCCACTTACTTCTTATGCGCCAGTTAGTGGAAGTAAGTTGTTTTCTAAACTAAAATCGCTAGCTTGTAACGAAAACATGGCTTATATGTTTCCTAATGTTCTCATCTACTATATTTTTTTGTGTGTTTTCGATGTTATTTTCTTTAGGTTTGAGTTATTTTGTAGGTTTGAGTTTTCATGCTATCCATGGTGGAGGGTATATAAGATTCGGCATGACCGAACTTAACGCTTTTACTTGTTTTTATTTATATTTTTACGAAAAATAAAAATTTAACTCAACTAACGAATTTTCTAAATTCTTAAGTGCAAATAAATATTTGTTTCGGAAATAATAGTCCCAAATAATAACATATTGGGATGTAAACAAAGATTTGTTTAGAATAATATTTTCCCAAATATATACTTTTTGTGTGTACCTAATATTATACGTTTAGAGTGTACCCTAAACATATATATGTTTCAAGCCTAATATGTTTGGGACAATATACTACAGAAGCGATTTTTTTCAGCGTGAATACGAGTATTTTATAGTCTAATTAAAATTCTACTTTTTCACGAATGAAAAATATTCCAAATTACTTCCTAGGAAGTACTGTGCTGGGTCTTCACGAATGTGATATTTCTACAAAACTTTTCGCAATAGATCACTAATATGAAGGACTATCTGCGGTACTAACCTTCTTATCACTTAATATCTGCAATTCTGATAATCACAACTGACAATCACTTTAAATCGAAAACCACAAGAATTTCAAGTAATCTGTCTTTGCCGAATTTATTCAGTGACTAGAGCAGATGTTGTTTTTCATTGATTTGGTGAGAATGAGAGTATTTATATGAGTTATACTCGTATTGTATTTAACACAAATGTCGGTATATCAAAATATTTTGTCTGATTTATTGTGATTTACTTCTGCAAAATGTCTAAAACATTAATAAATCACCTTTTTAAAATTCCACAAGAATGTTTAACATTTTGTTTCGGTTTTGCTGTTGTTATTGTTGTTGTGGCTGTTGCTGGTCAAAAGGCTGACTGGCCAAAATATCACAATGTTGTTGTTGTTATTGTGGCTGTTGTTGGTGATTTGTATTTTAAACAAGAACAAGAACAACGGCAACAAAACTGCCAACAAATCGTCGAGCCGCAGAGAAATGAAATAAAGCGTAAAATTAAACAAAATATCATTGGCAGCAGCAGCGGCAGCATCAACAAAAACAACAACTAAAAAGACTCTATCTCGAACAACACCAAAAATCATGTTTAACATAAATAATAAATAAACACTGAGAATAAATGGCGAATTAAAACAGACGCATAACAAACAAACACACGAATCCACACATCGATTTCATCTCATTCGAACCGAATCACTATATGTATTAACCTCCTTTTCCACCGCCTTCATTCCACCGAATGGTATTCTTCTCCACTCTGACTCTTCATCACCGACCACTGAAGCGAGTCAGCAGAAAAAAATTGATAATAAATAAATCTACCAAAAATTGGTCAAACTCAAATGAGTGGAAATTTATTCATCCAAAAAAAGACACAAGCAGAACATGAACCCCAAACACTAAACGCTGAACATCAACTGCCCGGACAACTGATGCCCTGGACATATGGGTGGGGATGTATGGATGGATGCTTGGACATATGGACGTTGAGATGGATGTTTGAGCTGAAAGTACACTTAACAAAAAGGATTTTTACAATAATCCACTCTTCTTCGAATGCAAATTTTTGCAAGAAATGTCTGAAGTAGTCCTGTTTAATAGATACGACCACTGAGGTTTTACTCCGTTATGGAATATTTCACTGAAATCGTCTTCTCTATTAGAGATTATATTTGACTTATTCTCTTCTATTAGAGTCTAGCACTAAGGTCTCACTCAATACTAGACTAGACCCCTGAGGCCTTCCTGGTATAGGCCAGTGTCTACCGCTGAGACATTCCTCTAGGCACTCAGGAATTATCTTCGACATTTGAGATTTTCTTCTAAATTAGTGTCACGTTGATTTCTTCCTTGATATTAGAGTCTACCGTTGAGTTATTCTTGTATATTAGTGAATACACTAGAGTCATCCACTACAGTCGTCCTCTATACATATTAGAGTCGACCAATGATATTCCTCTAGACTAGGCGTATTTTTTGTCTTCTTCGATACTACATTGGATCACTAAAGTCTTCCTCTTTACAAATGGCGACCACTTAGTTTTTCATTTATACTACTCGTAGAGTCGACCACAGAGTTATTCCTTTGTATTAGAATCAACAACTGAGGGCTTCCTGTGTACTAGAGTCGCTCACTGAGATCATTCTCTGTATAAACGTCGACACTTGAGATCATTCGACATTGATATAGAGACGATCGATGATATATTATTCTGTATTAGAGTCGACCAACGAAATCATTTTCTATTAGGGTCTACCATTGATTTCTCTTAGAATCGACTTTTATTCATAAAATTTAAAAATAGTAGTTTCAAATTAAATGAATGTTCACGAAAAACAAAAGACGCCAACAAATTCTCTCCACATTAACTAGGATATTTGCTTGGTTCCAAGTTACATTACGAAATTTACATTCCTTTCTCATCATTCGTACCCATGTGTCCCGAGGCCTTCCAGGATTTCTAGTAGAAATAGAAATAGTGTGGGAGATAGAACACAACCCTGTCTTACTCCTGAGCTGAGCTCGAATTGTTGGCTTTATTAGCCATTTTTAGCACTTGTCATCTGTCTATAACTCGCAAATAAGGTGGATTATTTTCGTCGGAATTGCCTTGCTACTCAGAACAACTCAGCGCGCTGGTCTGGATACCGTGTCGAAGGCACGTTCGAAATCTACAAGTAGAAGATAAAGGTTGCTGTTGTATTCGATAGACTACTCTACGTATGATATGCAAATTGTGTTAATATGATCAACACAGGATCTTCCCATTCTGAATTTTGCTAGTTCTTTCCGTATGCTGGTTTCTATAACTGAAGATATTCGCTGTAAATTCAATATTGATGTAGAATAGACCACTTAAGTCGTCTATGTTGGAGTCGAAAAGTGATGTCGTCTCTGTTAGAGTCGATCATAGACATATTCATCTTTACTAGGGTTGACATTTCAGATATTACTTTTACCAATCGCTCACTCAAGACTTCCTTTTTGCTAGGGGCGACAACTATAGTCTTCCTCTATACCAGAGTCAACCACCGATTAGTAACTTTATATATTACTTTATATTATAACGACCGCTAAGGTATTCCTCTACACTACTGTCGACCACAGAATTCTTCCCTTTAACTATAATTACAGCCGCCCACTAAAAACTTTCCCTGTATTAAAGTCTACCACTAAGATCTTTCTCGATACCAAACTCGATCATTGAGACCATCCTGTAGTTTCTCATGTATTCCCATTTACTAAAGTCGCTCGTTGAGTTTTTCGACGCTAAAATCGACTGCAGACTTATTATCTAAATTGAAGTCGATCATTGTGATTTTTTTCTGTACTAGAGACGACCAATGAGGTATCCACTAAGACGTCCGTTGTGATCTTCTTCTATACTATATATGAAGGTGGTTCTTATCGATCTCTAAGGTTTTCCTGTATACTACAGTCGATCTTTGACACAAACGTAGGCAGTCTTTTCCTCTCTAGTGCGAGGATATATTCCTTGGAGTTAGGAATAAATAAACATATCGAACGATCTTCGGTTTGAACAGCTGACCAGAATAATAACCCGATAGATCGAAATTGTTGATGTTGATGTAACCTTCGACCGTTAACATTTTCTGCTTTGTTGACTGTTGGGTTTAACTATTCTATATTAGAGTCGATCACTTAGGAATTCCTGTGTACTAGAGTTGACTCTCAGATATTATCTTATATTTAAGTCGACCGTTGAGATATTCTTCTATATAAGATATGACGGGTTTCTTTCACAGTAGAATCGATCACTAAGGTATTCCTCTATACTAGAGTCGATCACAAAAATTCTTCCTTTATACTAAAATCGATCACTTCTTCCTTTTTACTAAAGTCGATCACTGTTGTAGTCCTTTAAAATAGAGTCGACCACTTAGGACTCCTATGAGGGATGACCACTCCATTACCCTTGAGTCAAACACTCATTTATACCTCTCGATCCCCAGGTGTTCCACTCTACAATATTCAACAGTTGAAATTTTCTTCTATTCCCTGAACTATTTCCGTCTACCAAAGTCGAATATTGAGATCGACCTCTGTCAACCTGCGAGGGCGGTAATAGTTTGAATATAATTACTTTCGTGGAAAGTGGCAACCTTCTAAAACATACGTTTTATGTTTCAGTGAATTTGTAAACATGGCAAAAATTCGTCACCGATATGTTATACTCGTACAATACTTTCATTTGAAAGGTTTCAGTTCAACCAATATTAAAACCGAGGTAGATTCTCCTTCGTTTACAACTATAACATATTGGGTGGAAGAGTTTAAAAGGGGTCGTACGAGCTGCCAAGACGAACACCGTAGTGGTCGACCAATTGAGGTGTCCACGACAGAAATGGTTAAAAAAATCCGCAAAATTGTATTGTATGACCGTCGGTTGAAGGTTCCTGAGCTAGTTGAAGTCATAGGCATTTCAAAAAGTACTATATATCACATATTGACGGAAAATTTTATGATGAGAAATCTGTGCGCAAGATGGGTGCCGCGTTTGCACCAGTTTATACATCCACTATTGCGATGGCCAAAATCAATGAATTAAAGATCGAATTGCTTCAGCAAGCTCCTATTTCGCCAGATTTAGCTCCTTCGGATTATTTTTTGTTTCCAAACTTAAAAAAAATTGCTCGTGGCCAAAGATTTGCCAGCAGTGTAGTAGTGGCCGTTGCGGTTGGTGGCTATTTTCAGGAGCTAGACAGTTGTTACTAAACAGCTATTGAAAATCGCTGGAAAAAGTGTACTTAGCTAAAAGGAGATTATGTTGAAAAATGAAGAAAAATTTTCCCAAATTTGTTATTTTGTATTTGTTAGGTCGGTCGATGATCAGATTGTATTTTCGAGTACATTACTTCCACAGAACCTCAATAAGAAATGTTTAAGTTTCTGGAAGTTGTTGCAACCTCATTGGTTTTATACTAGACTAATTCATAATTTTCTAATTCAGTTTTTCTGTGTGTAGTTCCAACATTACGGATGACTGCCACGAATGGGGACTTTCGGATGTTATCAGTATTTCCTGGCTGCCGCAACCAATGCCGAATAATCAGCTAAACGATGTAGAGGGTAAGGGAGGGCGAAAAAGAGCAGCTCAGAATTAATTTGGTATCAACTTACGAAATTACACAAACAAAGCTAACAACAATTAGTTAACGATGATCGTTAATTAATACGCTTCTTCTGAGGCACAGGCTGGGGCTGAACGGCTGTGTTTTTAGCTTTATCCGCCCCGAGGGACTGACCGTTTGAGGCGAAGCAGCAACGACTATATCTCGCGCAAATCAGTGTTGACAGCAACGCTTGGATGAATTGCAGATGAACCAAAGCGCTAAGCAACAGCCGCAGCCCCAACAACATCAACATTAACAGCAGAGCCTTAGCCAGAAACAAACCAAGTCAATCCAACTCAACCAAGTCCGGCCCGATCGAAACATTTTGGCCATCCATGCGTCCAGTCACTCGGTCGTGGAAACCATCTGCCTATATCTCATGGGACCTTTTGATGTTGTCGTAGTTGTTTCTGTTGCTGTTGCCGTTTATTTGTTTGTTGTTAAAAAAATGATAAACGATGTTGAGTTAACATTTAAATGAAGATGTATCGCAGGCCATGATGAGACAAAGCAGCAGCGGCAGCCAAAAAACCTCGGCCTTTAACATATCCACAGAATGTAGAGTGAGTGTCAGTCGCCGGTTGTATTATGTTCGCCGCTGCACTGTGGTACAGATTTAGGGAAGGAGTTTGACATGGCTTAGTAGCAAAAATACTGAATAGCTTTTCTTCTGGAAAGAAATTGTTGAAAAACATCAATAAATACTAAATAAAGCGAGGGATTTGAAAATAATGTGGACATATTTGCATTTAAAGTTATATCTCATAATCAAAAAGATTCCACAATCAATTTATTTTTATAGTTTAAACATATACCAGTATATGTGACGGGGTATTTCAATGATAAATATATGACTTTATAATATCCATACCAAGTACTACTGCAATGGTTAGCTGACTTCTGCATGAAGGATCGATCGAAGTCGTGGGGTTAAAGGTTCGCCAAATGTGTATGTAAACCAACTTAATACGAGTACAGGAAAAATTCGAATGAATTTAAAAGAAACATCTTTATTGGTCGGATTAACCTGGTTTTAGAGGTAACGTTTGACTGATGTTAAAGACGCATCTAAATTAAAAAAAATTTAGGAAACAATCGGACTCAATCATTCATATAATTGCTATTTCGATGAACTAAATGAGCCGTAGGCTTCGGGACGTAGCAGTGAATGGTTAGGCAAAGTCATATAGTGGAACAAAGTGTTGGAAAAATATCTATCGAATTCTTCCAAGTAGCAGAAATTGGCATGATTGTTCGATCGTAATCGTCACTGCAAATCGATTTACAGATATATCAAATCAATATCAACAAAATGGACAATAGAGTAGCAGATTAATCAGCTCAACGCGGTCTTTAGGTTGAAGGATCAACCAATAACTTTAGACAACCGTTTAGTCAAAAAAATTGGAAGATTCGATCGATCAAGAATAAAAAAAAACTTATATAAATAATAACAATAAAGGATCCAACCACAGTGTTAGAGATAAAGGATGGCTTGTTATCTTCGAAATTGTCGAAGTTAACTCTTTTGGGTTCAATTAGTTGACTTGGAGTAAACTATCTATATAAATAATCTGGGGCATATGGAACTAATCATTGGCTCCATTAGCCAAAATGAACGATCAATCGAAGGAACAGCCATAGTTGTGAATGATCAAACGATTGATCGTTTTCAGTAAGTAGGGCATTGGAGTTATGTTAGGGATGCAGCCGTTTTTTACCAGCTCACATTATCAAGTTTACGTCTCATCGAAACCAACCTGTTTGATATACAATATTATAGTACGAATATCGGAAGGCCGACCGCAGTATGTCCGGACGTTGTTTACTCAAATCGGGACAGTAGCATAGCATGTGATCAATGCTCTACACTTCTTCCTCATCTCCACAGCGTCTATAGCAGTCAATACCCAACCTACTGGAGTGTTAACCGACCCGTCATAACCCGTCTCTAGTACGGGGATATCCGAGGATATATTCTTTGGAGTTAGGAATAAACAAACACTTCGAGCGATCTTCGATTAGAACATCTGAGTAGAATAATAACCCGACAGATCGAAATTGTTGATGTAAACGATCGACCAAATACTTAGGCCTAAGCAGTCGAATTAAACGATCAAAACTTACATTTAAAGATCAACGATTTCTACAACAATCTTAATAGAGAATAGTCGGAAAAAGTCTTAGAGGTTAACGATCCGCTTAAGTCAAATACGTCGTGAAGGATCAAAAAAAAATGATCAGGACAAAGCATCCAATGAATTACTCTATTCCAGTCGAAGTCTTCAAAGTAATCGAAAATAGTCGTCAACGATACAAAAAAATCGGAAGGAAATCGAGTAAATATAGTTGACTTAATACTCCAATACCCATCAAAGTTATTGGGATAAACCTTCGACCGAAGAAATGACTTAAATAAGTAATCCAGTAAGATGATACAATCAAGAACATTTAAGGAGCGAAAGCAGATATGGCGCTATAGGGTGAACCAAAATTGAAAGATACGATCGAATGGAGCCATAACTAGAGTGAATAGTCGCGAAGAAAAATTAATAATAAATATAGATATTAACCGGAGTACGACTGAAGTCTACAAAGAGACTTACGACCAATAGAAGTACCCCAGCTAATTCATACGAGTATATCAAAGATGTCCTTATCGAATTCGTCAGATGATCTACAACTTTTTTAGACCTTAAAGACTGCATATTATATTGAAGTCATAGTCTGGATCAATAATCAACCAAAGTCGCAAGATGAAGGATAAATGTGACAGAAAAATGATAAAATCAGATTATTCACCGACAGAAACAAATGGGTAATCCGTATTTGAATCAAGCCGTAGCGGTGTCAAAAGTACTTTAAGCGACGTATTCTTATTTTAACGCTCTTTAAGCATGATCATGATCAAGCTTGATTTTAAGCCGAAATATTCTTATTTCAAGGATAAAGCGATTGATTTACGAATATGATGGGATTGATTTGAATGCGAAACGGACTTTAATGAAGAATATTTTGATTTGAATTAAGCCTGCCCAATACTAGGCTTAAGACCCATAATACTTGATTTAAGCCTGATTAGTACTTTATGAGACTGGTTAAGAGAGTAATTATCCCTCTCAGAGATTAAAGTAAGCTTTTTCTTCTTACTTTTTTAAGAAATGTTTACTTAATTTGAAGTATTATATACTTACTATAAGCCTTCCTGCGCTAGATTTTAAAATACGATTTCGACTAAAAACAATTTTTTTTACTGGAGTTTAGTATGACATTTATCTTTCTGTGAATCTACTAGACTTCAGCAGAACATTATCCGTGTGGATCTCGCCCAAATGTATGCGCAAGACCATATCAATATTATTTTACATCCCATGGCAGACAATGTATCACTGTGCTCCGCTGTAGCCAATTGTCTGTTGCCGCCGCTATCGATGCTGCAGTTGCTGCTGAAGATGATGATGATGCTGCCGTTTTGTTCGGTGTGATTTGGTTGCGTTTTATGTTTGTTCATCTCCAACTCCCGTCTGCATTATTCGTAAGCGTACTAAATACTCTGCCATTAATTAATAAAGCATAGCGAGCAAATGCCGGGCACGCCTGAATGTTTTCGGCGATGTACGTTTAGACATCAAGTCACTGTCTTACAGCGAAGCGATTGTCTATAGTAACCAGTCGTCGTTCATTCCTTCCCCTCTGGCCAAGCCACCAAAGTTGCCAGGCACTTTTAGAGTCTTCCTTCGTCATCATCCAGACGAATGAGAGATTTGCTTTGGTGGATGCTGTAGTTGGTTGGGGCTGTTTTATCATGCCTGATGGCCTGACTAACTGTCTGTGCTGGAGCGGGTAAACGTCGTGTAAACAAACATACAGAAACAACACAAATGTCTTGCTACTCAACTATTTTATTAAATCAATCGGGTCAAGTGGTAAATATTTTGACCCGCGTCTGATTAAAAGAGTCTGTCAGCATAACAACGAGCGAGCGAGAGAGAGAAAAGACTCGACAAATGTGATACATTGCGGCTTTAGTTGCATCTTGTTTTGTGTCTTGAAAATATACGAATACAACAAACACGTTTCTCGATATGGTGGCTTCCATGGAGAAATTAATAGGAGAAATTTAAATTTAAGGAAACTGTTTGTCATAATTTCGTATTTGAGGTTATCCCTTGGTAAGACTAGGTGGAAGTTACACAACTTTGGTGTGCACATCACATTTGCATATACATACACAGAATCACTATCCGAATTTCTTTCTGAAACATAGTCCAAAGTATTATTTTGGTCAAACGTTAATGACGTGAATTCATTACCTGTATGCATTTAACATCTTCGGATCCTTTGCGTTGACTTCGACGGTCGATGCAAGTATTTTCTCCTGTACAGTTTAGTGTTGCAGATGTTGAGGTGATTCTTCTTAAGTTTATTTCCTTTGCAGACTTTGTTCATGTATATATACACTTATCGATCCACCTTATATTAAGGGTTTTCCAACAAGAGGTGTTATTTTGAATCACCCGGTATTTCGGTAGCTGTCACTTTTGAAGCTTTTATTCTTTGACATTTGACAAGTAGAAACTACGCCATTACTCAAAATTGAACGATACACGATCACCGAACGATACAAAACGATCAAAAAACGATACGAACGATACAAAATCATCTTGACTGATGAGGCTCATTTCCACCTCGGTGGCTACGTCAACAAGCAAAATTGTCGCATCTGGGGCTCGGAACACCCAAGAGTTATTGTTGAGAAGCCTCTCCATCCTCAACGTGTGACTGTTTGGTGCGGTTTATGGTCCGGTGGTGTCATTGGACCTTACTTTTTCGAAAATGAGGTTGGATCAACAGTTACGTTGAATGGATCGGAGTTGGATGGTATTGATCTGGACAACGTTTACTTTCAACAAGACGGCGCTAAGTGCCACACAAGCAACGAAACCATTGCTCTGTTACGGGAAAAGTTTCCAGACCGTGTTATCTCTCGAAGAGGTGATCACAATTGGCCACCGATATCTTCTGATTTAACACCTTGCGACTTCTTCCTTTGGGGCCACGTGAAAGATAAGGTCTACGCCAACAGCCCAACAGCATGAATTCAAGACCTGAAAGATAGAATTCGTGAGGCTATCGAGGACATAGGGCAGCCACTTTGCGACTTGGTTATGGAAAATTTCATGAAAAGGATATGGTCCTGTAAGCGTGGTCGTGATGGCCATTTGGCTGACGTTGTTTTTCATTATTAACGGCATACCTTCCTCTTTATTATGAAATAAACATCCGATCATTTATCTCAAAAAAATGCATTTTTCTTTGAATACCAAAATAACACCTCTTGTTGGAAAACCCTATTTTCCGTTACTTGGTAATGCGATAGTATTACATACCTTGTAATATGGTAGCATTAATTTAGCTTTAGGTTAGCACAACAAGTGGTACGGTGAGGGAAAGCCTCATGTGCGACCGACAAACCGGAAGCGCAACGAGAGTTTATATGAAGTTGTAAGGAGTCACTAATCTGGAGTCATAGATGCTTCCGGAGGCCACTGAGTCGGCTGAAAAAGCCTTCAATTCAGCTGAGTTAATGGCTCGTAATAAAGCCAAAATTATCAGATCACCTGATTAACCACTGCTTTCGAAAAGGAAAAATATCACAATGTCTCCATCACCAGGACACTCACCAAGCCCTTCAACGAAGTGCCGAAGGAGAGTCTAGTGATGGCTGTTATACGAGTAGACAGAAGTAGGATGGCCCCACCAAAAAGGACAAAAAGGACTTGGTTTCCGAAGGTGCCGGGTTCGATTCCCAGCCAGGGTATTGGGAAAATGTAACATCAACAATTCATGTTTTCATCATAATTCCACTGTTTGTAGCTAAAAATAATTATCCAAGATGCTGCAACAACAAAAAATGGAGCCATGTGTAATCTGCCATTACGGCTCAATACCTCGCTGTCATCAGAGGGATGCCGGGCACTCCACCAATCTGCAACGATGCAGAATGGCACCAGGGCAGAGTACAGCTTTTGGCTTTCGGTGATGCCAAATCAGTAGAACTGTATAAGGCAGCTCTGAATCGAGTGGGTGAGGTCTGGACTGGCGCCCAGTTGGATGTTGTCGAAATAACAAAATTCCTTGCCATCCCAGAGCCTTCACCTGGGTTACAGATGAACCATCCAACTTGGCTGACTTACTTGAGATAAAAAACGTGGTTGACACCCAGCCCTATGGAAGTGCTTAGATCCGAACTCAAAGGCTGTAAAAGGACCAGAGCATGACTTCGGACACTGAGGGTCTGCGGAGAGCTTCTTGACTCTTTGGTGCATCTTGTTGGGGTGTAGGCTAATTTGTCTGATACAACAGTAGAGGTGATTCACTTATTGACTTTATTCTAACTACCCAACCTAGCTATTTGTAAGAAAGGCAATAAAGCGACCTTTACAAATAAAGACAGACACGTTCGCTACTGACTCCCTGTCAGACAAAATTATTGCTTGAAATGTACTGAACGGCCACTCATTCTCAGATCACCATTATATATAGTACAAACTCGCGGAATAATTACCTAATTCGCCGTCCACAGAAATGAGAGGAAGACAAGGTTGCACCGTAATGAGATAAAGTTTCGAAAGGTCCTCAAGTCTAAACTTCTGTACGAACCGAATGACAAAGCCGGTCTGAATAATCTGGTCGAGCATATCAGCACATCATTCAATAATTTCCTTCAAGGAGCTTGTTCAAAAGCAAAGTACAAGGGTAAAACTAAACCACGATGGTGGACTTCTGATTTAAAGGCTACGAAAAAGACCTGTAACAAGCTATTCAATAAGACGAAATTTACTGGGGTCACCTATGCATATAAAGAGAAAATAAAAATCTATAAGATGGAGTCAAGGAAATCACAAAGATGTTCTTGGTGCTCGTTCTGTGGTTGTTGACTGAGAAATCCGGAATCAGCTGGGCGATTAACAGCTTTGAACCTGGGCCAGAAGGTATTACTCCTGCAGATAATATTGAAGTATATTATCCGGTGGCTGGAGAACATTTATGAAGGTTGTTTCATGACCTCATATATCCCTAATCCGGTGGCTGGAGAACATTTATGAAGGTTGTTTGAGGACCTCATATATCCCTAATCGATGGAGGGATACCAAAATGGTATTCATAGCCAAATCAGGAAATATATCGCACACTAGGCCTAAGGACTTCAGACCAATTAGTCTATCCTCCTTCCTTTTGAAAGGTCTGGGCTTTTAGATTCTTCCATTAAAGAAAACCTGGATACAAAACTCCTGTCGGGGAACCGGCAATACTACAAAAAGAGAAAGTCAACAGAATCTGCCCTGCACTAACATGTGGATACTATCGAATCGTACATTTCAAAGAATACACTATGGTGGCCTTTTTAGACATAAAACATTCACTTAGATGCGGTAATTGCCACATCACATCTAAGGGTGAACTCTAGACTGATTATACTGATTCAAAGCCTACTCAATTGAAGACGCATAACAGCAAGTCTTGGGTCCACAACTCTTACAAAGTATGTAAACAGAGGGACCCCACAAGGATGAGTATTGTCTCCACTAGCTGTGAATGTCTTGGGACCACAACTCTTACAAAGTATGTAAACAAAGGGACATCACAAGAATGAGTCCACACTAGCTGTGAATGGAATCCCGTTAGATCTAGAACGTTGTGGCTGCAAAGTCGTGGCATATGCGGATGACGTGGCAATCGCAGTGACTGACAAATTCCTCGACGCCCTCAGAGAAATCCTACTGGCCCTGAACAAATTGGCTAGATGGGTCAGCAGCAGCGGTTGAGCGTTAACTAAACAAGACAAAATCGGTTCATAATTCTAGATAGGAAATTGTTATTCAGACTTAATGTACCGGAACGTGTAAGAAAAGCCAACGTTGCAATATATTCCTGCAGGAAAGCAGTAGGATCGTTGGGACCTCTCTCCCAAAATCGTCCATTGGATATACATATATAGCAGTAGTTCGCCCAATGCTGTTGTACGGCATTGTGCTGTGGTGGACGACATCTAATAAATTATCCATTACTAACCAATTATCAAAGGTTCAGAAAACCTCCCGCCTATGCATAAGCGGAGCGTTGAGGACTATAGCGACTGATTCTCTACCAGCCCTACTCCATCTTCTGCCCACTGATATTTTGTTCAGAGAAGTTGCCACCAAGGCGGCACTACTTTTAAACTGTCTATCAATGTGGAGGTATAAGAACTACGGCCACATGAGGATATCAGAATATAGTGCTATGGCCAATCGAGTGGCTATATACCAACGGTGCACTAGAGTAGGGCACTGTAGTTCTTTTAAGTGATCGCTTTTTTTAGTTCAGCTCAATTGAGTGAACTAGTTCGTTCATTTAGTTCACCAGCTCACTTCAGCTCTTTAGCTCAGCTGCTCTTTAGCTCACCAGATCTTTAGCTCACCAGCTCTTTAGTTCAGCAATTCATTTCGTTCAGATCACCAGTTCAAACAGCCGATTTTAAAGGAATCTGAATGAAAGATGAATGGAATGAATTGAATATAGGTACAAACTCGTTTGTATAGGAAGAATCCTACATTCATGATGACATAAAAATGTAAACAACACATAACTGCTGAGAAGAGAGAACGAAATGAGAAGAGTGGACGAAATTACAGGGTTCAACTACTGAGCTGAAATGAACGAGTTGTGTGAACTAGTTCGTACCGTTCAGTTAAGTGACCCGTTCAATTGAACTAGTTCGTTCACGAACTACACAACTCTACGGTGCACACCTTCAAGAGGATCTTCACCACTAAGATATCTGCTAGAGAAACAGAAACTACATACATATATCCATTTCTACACAGATTGTTCGAAGCTTGATGATAAGTTGATAAGCTTGATGATAAAGCTTCAGAGAACACTGTAAGGAACACAGTCTCAGAATCTACCAGATAACTGCAGAGTCTATCAAGCGAAAAAATGGCAATATGGAAAGTCGACAAGTGGCTGAGTCGCAACATAGTGATCAAAACTGGCGTTGTCAATTACTCCGACAGTCAGGCTGCCATCAATTCTCTGGAGGCCTAAATTCACAAACAGCCCTCGACTGCCGCCTCTTATGGGTATGTCGGCATTGGGATATCCCGGGGAACTATAAAACAAATTACCTAGCTAGGAAAGGGAGGACATTTGAAATTCTTAAAAAATTTGCATATATTGGTCCTCCAATGTGCACATGCAAGCTGTGGTTTAGGCAATCAGGCAGTCAGAAAGATGGTCAGAAATCGGTACTTTTGGGGTAGTTTGGCCAAGATACGAATTGAAAAGGTCAAAATGTCTCGCCGCACTAGAGAGGAAAAAACTGTCTACGTTAGTGTCAGTTCTGACGGTACACTGCCTGATCGGCGAGTACGCCATAACGTAGCGTATTGAGTCCAATGCTTTCTGCAAGACCTGTGGTGATGAGAAATAAGTGGAAGGCATTCAGCACCTGCTTTGTTACTGTATCCCATTAAGTAAACAACGTCTGATTACACTGCGGTCGGCCTTTCTAGGAAGTCTGACAGATCTTTCCGGCACCGATATTCGTACTATTGATAACTGTGTTCATCAAACAAGTTGGTTTCGATGATGCACATCTGAGCCCGTGGTTTCACTAGGGAACTATGTTGGTCTATTTGAGCTGGCAAAGCTGGCTGCCACCCTAAACTAAATCTAGCATTACTTAGTAAAATGGTGACACTATTTAGTAGTATGGTAGCATTTGGTAATGCTGCTCACCGACCAATGCTGCTCTCCATCCAACTATTCCAGCTAACCACCCATAACGTCTATTGTCTTTCGTCGCATACCCTCAGGTTCACGTCAAAAGTCAAATACATAGTAGTAGAAGAAACGAAAAAAACAAAACAGCTTAGCATTACTTTGAAGATGCTGACTACTCGCGGAGGAAAATGACCACTACTATGAGGTTGGAGCATTGAAATATTACGTGGCCTGCCACAGTGGATTGATGCTGGCCGCGTTCGGCGTGCTCCACCGACCCCTGAGTCAGTCTACTGGCTTGGCATTCATTGGCTTAATTGAATGAATGGTGTTTCAAATGAAGAAGAATTAAATTCATGACAACAACAGTCACAGCGACAACGTGAAGATATACTCGTCGTGATAAGGAAAATGTCAGAAATGTTATGACTTTGTATGATTCCATCCGCATATAAGTGAAGACGCTGATTGAAGTTTCAGCCTTCCTCTCACCATCTCTATCCACATACCTCCAGCTAACTTTGTGGCCACTGACACTTGGACAAAGGAAGTTTGCACAGAAATCCAAGCAATCTTAACTGCAGTCTCTCTGCTTGATTTCTTGCGGACGTTCCACCCGCCGTTCTATATGAAAAGGTCTTGCAATAATTGTCAATTGATTGCAGGCGGGAGGAGGAGGAAAACACACTTTTGTTCGTATTCCCAGCAAAACGGAAGTTGTGACCAGAAGATGAACTTGTCATTTGACTTTTGCAGATGTTTTTTTTTCATATACCATTTTTTCTTTTTTTTTGGTTGGTACAACCGGGGGGCCCGAAGAACGTTCTCACAATTGTTTGAAATTTTGAAGAAAGCAAAAAAAAAACAATCGGAGCAGAACAGAAAACTGGCAAGATGTAGGAAATTTGCTTAGTCCCCGCTGGTGAGAGCCACTTGTGGGTTCAACATACACGCCGCACAACAACAGAGCAACTCCACTTCAGATTTATTCAATTGCCAGGACTCCTCCTGGCAGTGTGAATGTGTCTGTGTGTGTGAACGTTGGTAGGTAGTAGCACGGAGAAAAGAGCCATTGAAGGAACTTCAACACTGAAGTCTAAAGTTGAAGTGATAAGCACTTGAAGTTTCTCACCGAATTTCGCAGCATTTTTTGATTGCAAATCAAAGCAATGCCAATGTCAGATTCTTCGATTGAACTCACCCTCACTCCTGTGTTCAGTGTGTGTGCGTGTGATATGATGTGCTGAGCGTTGAAGGTTTCTTTTGCCTGCCCAGATGCAGACGGACGCGGTTGTGTGCTGATTGCATTCTGGCCAGTCATCATTAACCATGACACATTGGGGGACACTTTTTGATTTTCATCTGGTTTTTTTACTTTGTCTACGTAACGTAAGAACTGTTAAATAATGTTGCTCATTCGTTGTCACACTATAGTCATGAGAAAAGTAATTTAAAATTCAGACTTTGTTGACACTAACATGATTTGTGCAGAAGTTATGGGGAATTATTTTCGTATGAATTTGTCAAATTATTTTTGGGGTACCCCTTACTTCGGAAACATTACAGTGTGCCGAATTCCAAATGATTATGTGCAATGGCTTAAAATTACACGCAAAGAAAAAATTCGTTTCTGCGAAACGAAATATTAGACAACTTTCAAAACAAACGAAATTTCAGTTTCAGCAAACGAGAATTGTAGTTGTCTAATATTTCGTTTCGCAGAAACGAATTTTTTCTTTGCATGTAGGAGCAAATACATTTCGATACGCTTTGGTGGAAATTACATCCATGCTTCATGATACGATAATGATGATGAAACTGAAGGTTCCCATCCTCCACCAAAGTAGGGAATCCTACAGAAATATGTTCATGTGATATACTTGAACAAAAATTGGTCATAATTTACATGTTTATTTTGAAAAAATTACCCACAAACCAATAAGCAACAAGTAATAAGAGACTAAAATCGCGCGATTCCGACTGTCTAATATTCACACCAGTACAAGTTGTTTTTATAGGTTCACAACTTTCAGTTGGTAACACTGGTTTATTTGACAACCGATTTAACAGCTGATAGTTGATCTTTGTTTAGTTTGGTCCGCCATTTCATCATGGATGGATACAAATAAATGAAATTGTATACTCGTACATAAAAATAATGGTTCTGTTAGTTGAACTTCAAACTTTGCTCAGCGATAAAGCAAATTTTTTGATTGAGTTAAGATAATCTATGCAAACACCATTACATCCATAGAAAATTACTGTTTGGTGGGATTATTTTCTTTGGCGTTATGTAAAGTCATTCTTCTACACCATAAACGGCCACAAATGCTGCATAAAGTCTGTGTGAAAATTGGAGGTCCGTCCGCCAGCCGTGGCGGCCACATGGCCCAAAGCAAAAGTAATCATTAATGCCATAAAGTTATCTAGCTGGTGCGCACGCTAACTCTCGAAATGAGTACCCGATTGACTTAAAATTTTGTATGTGAGTCATTCCAAGCCAAACGGGACGATTTTTGACATCACTATTTTTGATTGCTTCGAAATTTTGTGTATACATTATTTTCCTAAAATATATTATACATAGTTCAAGAAAAAATTTTGAAAAAGTTTCTTTAAGAGTTATGAGCAATTTAAAGTTCACGAAATTACGTTTTTTTCTATAAAGTGTGTTCATTCTTTAGCTTGTATCTCCTGAAATACGTGACCGATTTTAATGTGATATACGTTGTTTTGAAAGTAATTTCAACTACTACAACTAACTGTCAGCACTGCAACAAATATACAAATTTTTAATGTTTTTGCGCCTTTATACTTTCTACTGCGATTTTCAAAATGATTACACCATTCGATTTATTTGAAATTTTAATGTCGTGTTCTTAGATGTCTTTTTTAGCTACTGTATGAATTTGGAAGTGGTGAATTGATGGCAACTATTTTTTAGGATTTTTTTTAAAAAACCATTTGCATAATTTCTGTGAATGTGCTTTAAATAATTAACAGAATGATAATACAGTGCGACAAAAAAAAAACTCAAGTTGAGGAGCTAATGATGCGATATTATTTTTCCTGTAGGTCTTGTCGAGTAAAACACGCCAATTTTTTACCGCGCTTTACAAACATTACACTGTACAAAGTTTCAAGTATTGATATGCACTGGTATTAATGTTATTAGCAGTTAACATTTCATACAAAATGGTCCCTTTGTGTGGGAGTCGCGGGGACATTTTTTTTCTTCCATTTTTCCATTTACATTTTTCTTATGGTGATAGCAACAGATAACAATATGCTACAAAATTATTGTCGAAGGGCTGTGCATAACGTTTTCCGTTGCAATATGGTGTCATAAACTCGAAAAAATTTAAAAAAAAATATTCTATGGTAATTTTTTTTTTAAATTCCCAAGTTCTTGGAAGGTGTGTTTAGTATTTGGACCATATTTTTTCAAGTCCGTGCTCGATAAAACCATAAATTAAAGAATATACCATAAATTAAAGGAAATTATGAGGACTACATATGTCACTAATGACCAGGGATGCCAACACAGTGCTTTTCGCACCAGATTTAGTGCTTTTCAGACCCCCCAATACGCGAAAAGTGTTCACTTAGTGCCAAACGAAAAAAAAGCACTAGGTTTACGCTTTCATGTTTTTTGTTGGTGTTTTGACGCTTTTCGTAAATTTGTCAGGTCAAATCTGGCAACATAATGAAATTATACTATTTTTGCTACTCCGTGTTATGAACATATTTATATGCAATTACATTTGTCACTCTGATTTGAATATTGCTGTTATCACTTCTGCAGTTTAAATTGTATTGATATTCAGGCTTACAAAAAGTAAAGAAATGGCTTTTTAATACCATACAAAATTATTGCCGAAAGGGATTTTTTGCCGAAAAATTATTGGTTTATAAGTACACAATTCTGTGGTACAGTGTATAATACTTTTGTTTTCGATCAGATATTTGCAAGGCCCTAAAATATTGGGTGACATGTCATAACGTCCTGGGACATAATGTCCATGGATCTTATGATATTTTGGTCCGCGTAACTGGTTTGGATAACATTTTAATCCCGGCCAAAGGCCGTTTACGCAGAGCCACTTTGGTCCGCGTAGCCATCGTTGGACTTACATCAGAAGGAAAAATCGTTAACCCCGGTAAAACCGGTCACGCAGACAAAGTTTGGTCAGCGTAGCCCGCTTTGTAAATATCGATAACTGGAAAATCATCTTCAAATATAACTTACAGACTAAATGGTCTATTTACTGAGAATCACTAGCAGATTCGAATTATTATAGGGATAAATCAAATCCGCTAGTGATTCCTTATTGTTCAGCAGGTCTTTATGCAATTTAGCGGAGAAAAATATATGAATCTAAGCGCTAAAAAAGCCAAAAAGTTTGGAAGTATCATTTTAATTAGGGAAACAACATTGATTAAAATTTGATCATTATTTTTATTTTAAAATTGTTAATGAAAAATTAAACTTTTTTATTGCAAATGAAAGAAAAACAGTTTAGTGCCTTTTACGCTTTTTGCTTGGAATTGTACGCCTTTTACGCTTTTTAAATTTTTCATTACGCTTTTGCTCCGCAAATAGTTGGCATCACTGCTAATGACACTTTCACGTGGAAACAGAAGTTTAGTAACTGTCGTTAAATGAATTTGATTTAAAAAAATCGTTTTTTGCTGGCATGAAAAAAGCTATACAAAATAGAAGCTAGCATTGTAACAAAGCAAACAATGCCTATTTGAAGAAAATCTATGGATAAATGTAGAAATTATAGCACTTTTTGTAGAAATAGGAGAGTTTCAATAATCCGGTTTTTTGCTGCAGATCAAAAGTGTAACATATTGATTGAGTGACCTAAGATACCCCAAGAATATTTGGCGGAGATCCATTTTGGGCCACTTAAAGACATTTTAACAATGTCCGTCCATACGTCTGGTTGGTGCGCACGATAACTTTCGACAGGATTAACCGATTGACTTCAACTTTGGTATGGTCAATATTTTTTTCTATCTCCGATTAAGATGGACTACGTTGGTCCGCTCCTACGAGTACCTACCCAACAATTGTAAACATTTATTGAAGAATTGATTATCTCATAACTTCTATACTACTATTCAGAATCTTTGACCATTCTACACATAGTATTAGTTTCTTGGTCGCTATCATCTTGAGAAAATGTGAAAGTTGCCACATTTGATTGATTCCAGTCCATGCAAATACTTAAAATTTTGTGGAGTGTAATGCCTTTACAATACCTATAGTCCCGTGCAAAATGGGCGATATTACAACGCCTCTTTTGCTACCTCCCATACAAATGGACCATTTTGCACAATAAGTTAACGGCGTATAACTTGGTTTCCTGCACATATAAATACCTGAAATTTTGTACGGTTTTTATAGTACGCCCCTGTTGTTACCTTCCACACAAAATTGCCCAAAAAAAAAAATATGTCGTTTTTTTAATTTCCCTATGTTTACAATATGGGTTATAATTTATACATTTATCCATAGATATTTTGCAAATTCGTTAGGATGATAGCTTTCAAGGAATGAATTTTTTGGCGAATTTTTTCTATTTTTTTTTTAATTTTTTCGTGCCAGCAAAAAATTATTTTTTTTTTTGAAAAATAAAAACTTTTTTTTGTTTTAACCACAGTTGCTAAACTCCCGTTTCTACGTGATACTGATGTTTTCAGCCCTTATAATTTAATTTAATATAAAAGGCTTTATCGAACTAACACTTAAAAAAATATGGTCCAAATATTAAAGGTAAAATCCATGAAAATTAGAATTTTAGCAAAAAAAAAATTGTAAAAAAAATTTACCAAATAAAAATGTTGTTTCTGCTTCATAAAATAGTATGCCTCAATCTAATAAAAGAAAAGTTTTTAGGTCTCGGACACAAACTTTTTTGTTGTTGTTGCATAGTGTAACCTATTACTATGTATGGAATTACATAAGTTTCGAATACGTAGTATAGAAGTTATTAGTTACGGTCCATCTTCGAACTTAGATAGAAAAAATTTTATCAAATACCAAATTTGAAATTAATCCGTTACTCCATTCGCTGGTTATCGTGCGCTCCAGCCAGAAAGACAGACTGCGAGAACTTGTGTAGATGAGGCATACCATTTTATAAAACTAAAACAAAAAAATTTGTAAAAAAGTTGTGTTATTTTTCTAAAAATCCAATTTTCATATATTTATTATTTGGATCTTTTTTAAGTATAAACGCGATAGAACACTGATAAACTGTGAATTAAAGAACATTATAAGGGCTGTAAATGCTGGAAATATAACTTTCAAGAAGAAACAGTGGTTTAGTAACTGTCGTTAAAACAATTGGAAAAATTGATGTTTTTCAAAAAAAATGTTTTTTGCTGGCACGAAAATCCAATTAAACAAGTAGGACTTCAGCAGACTTACAAATCCCCTCACCTTGAGTCCCAAAAAAATATTAGTACATTTATTTATTTTTTTGTTTTAATTAAATTATTATCAATTTAAATTGAATTTAATAACTTTAAAGTATGTACTGGTATTAAAGTTATAAGCTGTTAACTTTTGGTGTAAAATCGTCCATTTGTGTGGAGGAACCAAAAGGGGCGTGCCAATTACGGCCACTTTTCTCTAGACTCTAGGAACTATAAAAGCATTACACTGTACAAAATTCCAAGTATTTATATGCAATGGTATTACAGTTAAAAGCTGTTAACTTTTGGTACAAAAAGGTCCATTTGTGTGGGAGGTTCCAAAAGGGGCGTGCCAATAACGCCAATTTTTCTCTAGATTCTTGGTACTATAAAAGCATTACACTGTACAAAATTTCAAGTATTTTTATGCACCAGAACTTAGCCGGAGATAGAAGAAAATATTAGCACAAACCAAATTTGAAGTCAATCGGTTACTCCTTTCGAGAGTTATCGTGCGCACCAGCCAGCAGACAGACAGACAGACGGACGGATATTGCTCATTTGACTCAAAATTACCCAAAACGGATTTCCGCCGAACATACGTAGGGTCTTAGGTCACTCCTTTGATGTGTTGCACTTTTGGCTCGTAGCAAATGATATATATGTACCCTCCTCTCTAAGGTGAGGGGATAAAAATATCGCCAAAAACTAGGGTTGCCAGATTCAAATTCCCTCTTAGGTGGACTCACGACAAAAATAGCTGGATTTTAGAAAAAAATCTGAATTAATGAAAAACTTGTAAATTATTGATAAATTCGGTTTAAAAGAATTTATTTAAGAAAATACATAATAATAATGCATAATAAATCATAACAAAATATTCTGTCTTTTAATAGAAAAACAATATTATTGAGATCAATTTCTAACATAAAATAAAGAATACATACGTCCTTTTCATAAAAATCAGTACTATTGAGACCAATTTCAAAATTTAAATTTATGTTAACTATTTATTGTTGACCTTTATTATATTGTGAAGGTATAGATGATTTGGCTTAACGTCATGCATTATTTTAAAAACGATGGATTTGTTGTTTTAAACAGTTTCAATTTTATTTGCTTCCAATATTTCGACTGTCTCCAACAGTCATCCTCAGAGAAATTCACTTTAAAATACAAATAAATAACAAATTATACAAACATGTTTAAAAGACAAAAATAATGTGTTGTTGTTATTTATTGTTGGTCTGTGCTTTTGTTATTCAGTCAGAATTTATTTGGTTTGAGACCATATGTTCCATTTACTTTCTGTCTATTCCAAGAAAGTAATAGAAACAAATACAAAAATTGGTAGAGAGTTTTAATTGCTTGGTAGAATTGACTGCAGTTTCGATAGACACCACTCTATCATCTTCAGAATTCAGTAGCAATAGTGTATGTCTTTAACTTAAATCAGCTGAAATACTTGAGGAAGCAGTAAATTGAATTTAACAAGAACTGCTAACCAAACCCGTATTTTGCCGAACTAAGTCAACATACTAAAACTCTCATACCAATACATTTTTGTTTTTTGCTTGGGTTCGCATCGCGAACCACGAAAACAAATGTAGTTTTGTCAACGGCTAATGCCGACGTCATCGTACCTCATGTGTTTGTATGTGTTGTTGTTATTTATTGTTGGTCTGTGCTTTTGTTATTCAGTCAGAATTTATTTGGTTTGAGACCATATGTTCCATTTACTTTCTGTCTATTCCAAGAAAGTAATAGAAACAAATACAAAAATTGGTAGAGAGTTTTAATTGCTTGGTAGAATTGACTGCAGTTTCGATAGAAATAATATCACAATAATTACATTTAGAACAGAAACTATCGACTACTTCGTAACAGAGTTAACGATTAACTAACAAATTATTTCCTTCGTCCGTATTTTTCTACTAAATTTCTGTAAATCTGTGCACAATGGTTCGTGTCACTTTTATAGTTCTTTCTCTCATCGTTTAGTACATTTTAAATTTATTTATTTCGCCACACTTATTTTGTACCTTTGGAAACCTATTTTATTAATTCTTTTCCTTCAGGTGAGAGCAAAAAATATTGAAAATTTTTAGAGTTTTCATCAAAAATTAGTCGTCCTAAAAGTTCTGAGCTTATAGGGTCGAAATACCTTTCTTTGGAATAAATATTATTTAAGATGCTGAATGCTCATTCACAAAAAACAATTACCAACAGGAATTGAAAAATAAATTATATTATTTTATATAAATTCTTAACATTACATTTGTTACATGTTTTGAAAAAGCTTGACAATATCTTATCAATTGGAATATCTTTGGCAACTGGTTAAACGCTTTCCGAAGACATAAAAAATCGGAATATAATATATCATTATCAACTACATGTGAAAGATTCAAAAGTTGTGGGAGGTTGGAAAATAATTTTCCATGAGAAAAGTGATTTTTCAGGTTTAAAGCAGAAATTTGGTTGTAAGTTTTCTTTTTCCTCACTGTTTTGTAATAAAACCAATATAGTACATATATTTGAATATATATACATATGTCTGAATCGAAAGAAAATATATTTGGGAGACAAATTTTTAAATATCACATATTTCTGAGCAAATCAATTTTATTTGTAGATCAATAACATTTATTTGGGACGCATATATTTATATATTACAACAAAATATATTTGCAAACTAATTTTCTCAAATAAACTATGTGTTTATATTTAAATAAAATTATTGTTTAGGAATTTCTCTAAATACATTTTCTTTAAAAAAGCTTTTTAAAAATTTCCAGATTTTTTCATTTCTAATTTTTAATGGGGGGAGGTTTGTTCCGCATTTTTTTCTCCTATTTAATATCTACAATTTTGCTTCAGATACAAAAGAGATATTCCGTACGGTATACCGAGATATAACCGTGTTAAAATATAGAAAAAGTGCTAAAAGTCCATCTTAAGCAAAACAAATCGTAAGACCATTAAATTATTAATTGAGGCAACTTGACTTAAAAAATGGTGCTGTAGTTCTTATTTCACGTCCAAATCTCAGAATTGAGTGCCAAAATCATGTGTTGTACTGTGCAGTGTAATGCTGGGCGAAGTGGTCAAAATATAAAATATGAAAAATTGTTGTTTGCTTCGTCAGAACGCAGTATTTCAAAAAAGTAAATAAAAATTTTTGCGATTTTTTTATATTTTAATTGAAAACAAAGATTTTTAAAACAAAAATCAATTTTTGTTTTAATACACTGTCCAACAAATTAAGACTTTTTGATTGGAACAGAATAGCGACCCTATAATTCTGAAAGGGCATGTTGAGTAGATCATTTTTGTAGAATAAACTTATGGCCCAGCTGGTCTGAGTTTTTGTTTACAGTGGGTCAAAGTTTTCATTTTTTTGGTCGAAGGTATCATTATACTAAATGAAAAAAATTATGTAAGTTAATGTCTGAGAGATTTCTCATTGTCAGAGTTACATAGTGCAATTTTATGAGGATAATTTTTGTGGAAGATCTTAACCCTTCCTCTTCCCTTTTAATGGGTCAATTTGGCCCTTTTTTCGAAAAAAATAAAAAAAAGTCATTTCAAAAAGGACATTAAAGGATTAAAATATTCTACGAAAATTTTTGCCGGAAAATTTCAGTAGGGGTCGCCAAGGACACCAAAGTTGTAATTATAGCTTTTTAGGTTTAATTAGCAAAATTACATGCCAACTTATACAAAAAAAATCTGTAATGTAAATTTAAAGCCGTGATATCTGTGGAATTAGTGGAGCAGAAGAACGGACGTTTTGACTAGATCATTTTCTTAGAATAAACTTATGGTTTTTTTACAGTGGGTCAAAGATTTCATTTTTTGGTCAAAGGTAGCATTATGTATACTAAATGAAAATAATGATGTAAGTTAATGTCTGAGAGATTTCTCATTGTCAGAGTTACATAGTGGAATTTTATGAGGATAACTTTGTGGAAGATCTTAACTTTCTACCACCCCTCTTAATGGGTCAATTTGGCCTTTTTTCCAAAACATTAAAAAAGTTCCTTTAAAAAAGGACTTTTAAGAATTAAAATATTATACGAAAATGGTTGACGGAAAATTTCAGTGGGGGTCGCCAAAGACACAAAAGTTGTAAATATAGCTCTTTACGCTTAATTAGTAAAATGATAGGCTATCTTATACAAATAAGTGATGTAATGTAAATTTAAAGTCGTAAAAAATTAAAATATGTTTAACGAAGTCTAGTTGCTAAAACATTTATTTAGAAATGACGAGAAATATTGGGTAAAATCTTCATAATTTTTTAATAGTATTTATTTTTTTTTGCTTCAAAGATTTCGAGTAAAAAGGAATTGGTAAAGGCTAAAATCAGGAAAAATAGCACATATAATAGATAAATATATAAGTTATTACCCATATTATAAAAAAAGGGAAATTAAAAAACATTTTTCATATTTTTTATTTTGGCCATATTATTTATGAGGTACCAGGTATGGCAATAACGCCAATTTTTCAATAGACTATGGGTACTATAAACGCGTTAGACTGTACAAATTTGTAAGTGTTTGTATTTTAATTTATCGCGACTTTAAATTTACATTATATTATTTATTTATAAGCTGGCGTGTAATTTTGCTAATTAAACGTAAAAAACTTAAACTAGTACTTTGGCGACCCCTACTGAAATTTTCCGGCAAACATTTTCGTAAAATATTTTAATCCTTAAAAGGCCTTTTTTGAAAGGACCTTTTTTAATTTTTTCGAAAAAAGGGCCAAATTGACCCATTAAGAGGGGAGCTAGAGGGTTAAGATCTTCCACAAATATGATCCTTATAAAATTCCACTGTGTAACTCTGACAAGGAGAAATCTCTCAGACATTAACTTACATCATTTTTTCATTTCGTATAATGCTACCTTCGACCAAAAAATGAAAACTTTGACCCACTGTAAAAAAACTCAGACCAGCTGGACCATAAGTTTATTCTAAGAAAATGATCAACTCAAAACGCCCTTTCAGAATTTTAGGGTCGCTTTTCTGCTCCAATAATTCCACAATATCACGGCTTTAAATTTACATTATAGAATTAGTTTGTATAAGTTGGCATGTAATTTTGCTAATTAAACCTAAAAAGCTATAACTACAACTTTGGTGTCCTTGGCGACCCCCACTGAAATTTTCCGGCAAAAATTGTCGTAGAATATTTTAATCCTTAAATGTCCTTTTTGAAAGGACTTTTTTTAATTTTTTCGAAAAAAGGGCCAAATTGAGAGGGGAGCTAGAGGGTTAAGGTCTTCTACAAAAATGATCCTCATAAAATTCCACTGTGTAACTCTGACAATGAGAAATCTCTCAGACATTAACTTACATCATTTTTTCATTTCGTATAATGCTACCTTCGACCAAAAAATGAAAACTTTGACCCACTGTAAAAAAAAATCCAGACCAGCTGGACCATAAGTTTATTCTACAAAAATGATCTACTCAGAATCCTTTCAGAATTATACGGTCGCTATTCTGTTCCAAAAATGCTGTTGGACAGTGTAATTTTTCATTAATTTAAAGCGTATACGGCTCTATTGGGCTTATACTTCAAATAATGGTCCAAATACTAAAAGTACCTTCGATGAAAATTTTAATCTAAAATAAAATAAAAAAGCTTTACCATAAAAAATTTGTGGTTTTGGTTTCATAAAATGGTATACCTCAATCTACATAAAAACGTTTTTAGGTCTGGACAAAAAAAGGGTTTTGTTGCATAGTGTTACTAGAGCACCATAGTTTCATCAATTTCATCAATACCACAATTATATTATTGCAGAAGGTGTTTTAATTTATTTTATAAGTTAATGTGGTAATGTGGAAAACTAAATTCCACCCACTGTGTGACGGTAGGAAATAAGGACGATATTTCTCAAAGTGTTTTTTCTCACTGTTTTTGGCGGTGTTTTCTCAGCCGCTGACAGTTGCGTTGGCTGATCTGCCCGGTCGGGTCGGTCGCTAAGTTAGTTAGGATGGAACGCTTGTGCGTTTGGCATTTCGCAGGCACTTAACTTCAATTGTGAGCAGTCAATTGGAATCAATAAGACCATTTTCTGTGTTACCCAACAATTCACTCGATTTGCAAAGATACCCCCGGAAAAAGAGCGCGATAGAACTCGCCAATATCCACCCGGACACACAAAACCGTAGAGCACAACGCACACGGCTACTCGCCGAAGTGGCAGAAGGAACAACAACAGAGCAGTGGCGTGTTGTTGCCTACGTTATGCGTTGAGTTCCCAAATACCAATGCCAAAATATGGAAAGGACCTGGGAATAAGACTCACTCACACTACTCCTTCCATAAGGACGAGTGATGTACGAGTACTACTCCATAGTTTATGATGTTGTAAAACTGCAAGTAAATTTCGATTGTGATTGTGGTTAGAAGTGCTGAAAACATATTTCATTTCGATTCTGATTCCGTTTCTGGCATTCATCCATCCATGGGCGGCCATTTGAACGAACGATGTGAACAAAATTGAAATTCTCTGGGATTTGTTTGATGTTAATTTGTAATTTAACCCTTAATGTGAGTGTATTGTTCGAAATGTGCGTTTTTCCTTTTGTTTGTCGGGGGAAAATGACCCTCGGATGGAATGGGATGGATGACTGCCGGAAAGAGATTAAAATAAAAACTAGAGGCGGAATGCAATAAATTTCATAAAAATTTTGCCTAAAATCAATTTTTGTGTCCTCTTTTGTTTGATTTTATTTCACTTTTTGCTTTTGGTTTGGGCATTAATTTCAACAGAGATATTAATGTCGTAGACATAGTATTTTTTTTTGCGCCAAGAGATTTGAAACCTTTTTCCGGTCGGCCGGTCGGTTTTCTTGACTTTTGTTGCCACCACCATCACCACTTTTAGAGGTCGTTGTTTGTTAATTTGTAGGCTAAATGAGATGTCCTTCTTTGGGATTTAAATTATGTGATGACTACGACGACGATGACTAATCGGAGGATTGTGTAAAGGATTCTAATGAAAAGGTTTGCTTTTCGCCGAAGATGTATGTAAGAACGCATGTAACATCTTAAGTGTGATCTTACATTACTTTGAAATGTTTGCTAAGGAATTCTTTACTTTTTTACTTCCATCCTGGAATTGTCATGTTTCCATATACATACATACATATTTTTCAAAGTCGATTTTTTTTTAATTTTTACTTAAATTTTTGCAAATTTCGTTTCCTTTTTTCGTTCTCGTGTATTTTCCTTAGTGTGATCGATTTTTGGGTCTTAACGGGCCTTAAAACGGCGAACAATTTTATTATAAGTTTAGTCCAATTTTTTAATGCAGACCCAAGGCTATATTTTTTCACAAAAATGTCACAGATACAATAAAAAAAGTCATCGAATTTTCTTTATATGGACTTTCGGATTAGGATTTCCATCCTAATATGTTTTTTGGGAATATTATTTCCGAAACAAAGATTTATTTGCATTTAAGTTTTCAGAAAATATACCAATACCTTAAGAAATTCAAAGTAATTTTTTTAAAATTTTTTATGTTTCTAAAAATATTTTATAACTGAAATCATATAATCTTAGAAAACAATAAATTATTTGAAGGATTTACAACTAGTGATGACTTGGAATATTTAGAAATTTAAAATGAGTGCTGTAAAACAAAATCGCCTTTTTGATATGTTTGAATCGGAAAAAAATATATTTGTAACACAAATTTTTAAATATTTTATATTTCAAAATTTATTTGGAACGCATAAATTTATATATTACAACAAAATATATTTGCAAACTAATTTTCTCAAATAAAATATGTGTTTATATACAAATAAAACAAGTAAGAAATTTCAGTCGGGTAAACCGACTAAGGTATACCCTCACTTTGTGAGCAAAATATATATCCACTGGTATATTGTACTAATATTATTAGCTATTTAATTTTGGTATATCTTGGCTCTTTTTATATGGACCACGGGTTTGGTCATAACTCCAATTTTTAACAGGACTGTAGGAGTTTTAAAACTTTACACTGTGCAAAAATTTTGAGTATATATGTATATTTATTGATATTCCCGATATAAGCTGTAAAGATTTTGTACAAAACTGTAGGTACTATAAAAACATTACACTGTACAAAATTTCAAGTATTTGTAGGCACTAGTATTAAAGTTATAAGCTTAAAACTGTTCGTACAAAATGGTAACTTTGTGTGGGAGGTACAAAAACGGGCATGGCTATAAAGCCCATTTTTCACTGGATTGTATGTACTATAAAACCATTACACTGTAGTCTTTGTATGCACTGGTATTCAAGTTATAAGCTGATAACTTTTGGTGAAAAATAGGGCATTTGTGTGAGAAGTACCAAAAGGGGAGTGACAATCACGCCCACTTTTCACTGGACTCTAGATGCTATAAAAGCATTACACTGTGCAAAATTTCAAGTGTTTGCTTGAAGTGATATTAAAGCTATAAACTGTTAACTTTTGGTGCAAAATGGTCCAATTGTGTGCGAGGTACCAAAAGGGACGCGGCAACTTTGCCCATTTTTTCGAGGTGATAGCGACAAATGAACTAATATTATATGTGGAATTTCAGAGGATATTATTATTCATATGCATTTTGGCTTACTAATATTGATCCCGTTGACGTTCTGAATGAATATATATTTTTGAGGAGTACAACATTCGCGTTGAATGTTCCGTTGCGGACGTTACAAAAAATGGAAGTAGGTTTTGAGGTTATCGTGAATTTGCATATGATGTAGCTGAGTTTGCATAGTAATTAGAAAAGAAGAAATATCAATATTTAAGGATATTAAAATAGCTCTCATTAATCAGAATTAATCAGAATTAATTCGTCTGTTGCAGAAGTTACGTTGCGAACGTTAGGTTGCGAACGTTACAAAACAATTTCAATACATTAATTCAGCAAACATATCGATACCTTAATTGATAGAAAGTTTTAATGTTTGTAATTTTATCGTTTTATAATTTAAATCGTATAATCTTGGATAACTAAAAAATTACTTGAAGTATAGACAAGACACGATGACTTGAAATATTCCGAAATATAAAGTGAGTTCTTTGTAACAGAAGGAATAGTTCGAAATAAAGGAAAAATTAAAACTAAATTTCGAAAAAGGCAGCAAAGTTTTGAAAATATTTTAGCAGTTCTTGTTAAATTCAATTTACTGCTTCCATAAGTATTTCAGCTGATTTAAGTTAAAGACATACACTATTGCTACTGAATTCTGAAGATGATAGAGTGGTGTCTATCGAAACTGCAGTCAATTCTACCAAGCAATTAAAACTCTCTACCAATTTTTGTATTTGTTTCTATTCCTTTTTTGCAATAGACAGAAAGTAACTGGAACATATGGTCTCAAACCAAAAATAAATTCTGACTGAATAATATTTTTAAATAAAATATATTTGGAGAAATTCCTAAAATTTAATTTTATTTGTATTAAAATATGTTTTATTTGAGAAATATAGCTTGCAAATATATTATATTACAATATATAGCGTGATCCATTTCGAGGTTCCCTACTTTTTTAAAGAAAAAAACACAGAAAATTCAAATTGAATGGGTAATGTTTATTATTATTTGAAAGAACATTCTTTGGTATTTCTTTTTTGAAGATTATGTCTATCAAATGTTGGCCGCGGCTACGTCTCAGATGGTCCATCCGTCGAGTACAATTTTCGATGACTCGTTCGAGCATGTCAACTGGTAACTGGCGAATGACAAGCGTAATGTTTTGCTCCATGGCCTGAATCGGATCGGGTTTGTCCGCATAAACTTTAGACTTTACATATCCCCACAGGAAAAAGTCTAACGGTGTGATATCACACGATCTCGGTGGCTAATCGACCGGCCCAAAACGTGAAATCATCTGCTCACCGAAGTCTTCTTTCAATAAATCCATTGATTGATGCGATGTGTGGGAAGTGGCGCCGTCTTGTTGAAACCAAATGTCGCCGAGATCACGAGCTTCAATTTCAGGCATCAAATAGTCGGTTATCATGGCACGATAACGGTCGCCATTGACGGTTACGTTCTCACCGGCATCATTTTTGAAGAAATATGGACCGATGATTCCACCGGCCCACTAACCACACCAACCGTTGTTTTATGTGGATGAAGTGGCAGCTCTTGAATCTCTTCAGGTTGCTCTTCGTCCCAAGTGCGGCAATTTTGCTTGTTTACATACCCATTGAGCCAGAAATGGGCCTCATCGCTGAACAAAATTTGGCTCGAAAACGTCGGATCTTCTTGGGACATTTCAAGAGCCCATAGAGCGAATCGATGTCGCTTGGGAAGGTCGGGCGGCTTCAGTTCTTGCACAAGCTGTATTTTGTATGCTTTCAATTTAAGATATACGGCAGTCCGAGTTGCTGCGAATCGACTATCCACGGTCTTCTTGTACACTCTCAGCTACGGCCGCTATTTATCTTCACTGCGTGCTGGACGTGGTCTATTCGGTAGAATATTATCCAATAATGAATGCTGGGTCTCAAGATGGGTGATGGTGTTGCGAATAGTACGCTCAGTAGGCCGATTATGTTGACCATAAGTTGAGCGAATTGCACGAAACACATTCCTCACAGACGTGAATTTTCGTAATAAAGTTAAACGATTTGTAAACGTTATTCAGGCGTAAGTCTTTACATGATGAAATGCCAAACAATACTTAACGAAAATAAGATGACACGACACACACGTGATCTGTCAAAAAAAGGCTATTGAAAAAAGTAACTCTACTTGGATCACCCGTTGTTAATATATGCACTCCAAATAAATTTTATTGAATCAATCTATCTATATATACAGGGTTGCCCATATTCGACGGACCCATGTTTTTTTAAAAAAAGTCAAAGAAAATAATAAAAATTTGGCGGTTGGCAATCTTAATCATTTAATTTGTTCCAAGTAGATTTGTTTACATCAATTTTTGAATATGATATCTCTCAAATGGCCGCCTCTGGCGTTGATGGCGTATTGTGCCCTTTTTGCAGCATTTTCCATCGTTTTCACCAACATTTCGGCCGGAATAGCGGCTATTTCTTCACGAATGTTGTCCTTGAGCTCTTCTACGGTCCTTGGCTTGTTAACGTAAACCTTTGACTTCAAATATCCCCACAAGAAGAAGTCAGGCGGCGTCAAATCGGGCGAACGCGGTGGCCAGTCCAAATCACCACTTTTCGACATCAAACGGCCCGGAAACAAATTCTTCAGAAAATCGATTGTTATGCGACTTGTGTGCGGTGGAGCGCCGTCTTGTTGAAACCAGAACTGCCTCATACGCTTTCGACGAATAACTGGCATCACAAAATTGGTCATCATGTCGCGATAACGCTCCTGGTTGATGGTAACAGCATGGCCATTTTCGTTTTGGAAGAAAAACGGCCCAATGACCGTTTTCGCACTAACGCCGCACCAAACTGTGACTTTTTCGTCATGAAGAGGCAATTCTTGAATCTCCTGAGGATTTTCAGTGGCGTAAATACGGCAATTTTGCTTATTTACGGTCCCATTCAATGTGAAATGGGCTTCATCGGACATGATAATTTTGTTTTTTGAGTTTTCACAATTGACTTCTTCTGTTGAATGTAAATTTCAACTATTTCAGAGCGCTCGCGTGGCGTGTATTGTTCCATGGTAAAAATCTGCTTGGACTGACGCTTCAAACGCGGTATGTCATTAAGCGATCTGACATCTCTGTCAAAAGTTATGGCGTTGCCAGATGGGTCCGTCGAATATGGGCAACCCTGTATATATATGTAAAAATGGAAAAATGTTTGTGTGTATGTATGTATGTGTTTTATAGACGTTTAAACCACTGGACCGATTTTAAAATTTAGTTTGAAAGCTATTTGGTCTGAGATGGTTTTGGAAAAAAAAATTGCAAATAGTGGGCGGGGAAAATGTGGGCGTGGCAAAAAATTTATTTGCTCAGAAATATATAATATTTAAAAAATTGTGTTCCAAATATATTTTCTTTCGATTCCAACATATCAAAAAAGGCGATTTTACCCCCTGCACACATAGTAATATTTCATCTGTCGCTATCAGGTTGAGAAAAATGGGAGAAGTGGCTCCGTACAAAGAATTAACAATTTTGTTCATCGCTCTGGCTTATCCCAGCTGGTGTACCATATTACATCACTCACAAAGTAAGGGTATGTATACCTTATTCGATTTACCCGACTGAAATTTTTTACTTGTTTTATAGTTTTTTTATATTTGTATTTTTGCTCCGTGGTCATTAAAATGCAATTTTTATTTGACATTTGCTACACCATATTTTCCGGTTATATGACCCACTTGTACGTCGTACTACTCAACATTGCTGCTTCACCCACAATAATTGAATGATTGCTTAGGTCAAAGTTTACACAAATTAAGCGAAACCTTCAACCACAAAAATATTTCTCCTCCGCATTTTTATGTATTTTTTCATTGAACCGAGAAACCCAGACCTATCTTAAAATGGGGCGACTCAGTCGAAAAACAAAAATATAAAAGAATACGTGATACAAAGACGAAGAAGAAGTAAGGGGAGGAGTTAAGGAAATTCGAGAAAAATAAAGTTGGGTGCTTTTTGTCTTCATTTGGCATTTTGTATACTTATTAACAATACAAAGGCGGCCAACAAACAAACACTGAGTATAATTTGGTAACAATTAAACAAAAGAATTTGTTTATGCATCAATTTACATCATCTCTATCTCTGATCAAAAGCCGCCACGGCCCAAATCCAAAAAAAAATAAAATGAAATATGTATGAATGTAGAAGGAATGTCGACTGCTGCCGCAGCAGAAGGACAGAAACACAAGCGTTGGTGTTGGGGATGACGGTGAGGAGGGAATATGAAAAGGCATATAGCACAAATGAGTTTCCAATTCCACAGCCAAATTGAAACGTAACGAACGAATCCAAATGAAACCAAACCATGACACATTATAATAATATTGCGATTATAACTTAACTGGGCATTCATTCATTTTGTGGCAGCGACTCACTACCAACAACAAACAAACAAACAACAACAACGCCAACCAACAACTGTGGCACCAACCAACAGCAGCAGCGGCACTAACATGCATATGCCCCAACACTTACACACACACATACAGTAATAACACATACATACGCTCGAATTCTTATAAACTCACCTGGCAGACTGAATGGCTGACATGACAATCGTGACTGCCATTGTTTGGGCCATTTTTCTTTTCTTTTTTTTCTTATTCTTCTTTTTTATTCTACTCCCCAAGTGTACAACAAGAACAATAACAATGCCACTTCATTCAGTTGGAGTTTCACACTGTAATTAAGGTAACACCGCAACAAAACAACACTCACCTCAACACAGTTCAGCTCACCTCACCACAATGCACCGCACCTCACCCCACCGGACTTTACTGCATTGCTTCGTTGTTATATGCAGTCAGCAGCACAGCGCAGTGCAGTGCTGCGCATTAAACATCTTCAACTATTTTCCATAACAATGCAACACTCTCATCTATACTCACAACTCACAGTCTCTCTCAATACTCCCGTCTTAAAGAAGAAGTCATATGTGTAGATGTATGTATGGTTTGCTGAGGGAAGTTCGTTTTTCTGACAAATAAGAGGTCGGCCCTTCGGCTGGTTGATCGGCGGGGCTGTTGGTTGTCGTATCTTTAAGATTTCGTTCCGTGTTTTCTTGTGAGGCGCAGTCAAGTAAGCCTTGTGGAGCAAATGCGGGTGCATCTATTTCACAGTGGGGGATTTCATGCCAAGTGAGTCAATTTTGAAAAGCGATGTCTTCTGATCGGGATGAAACTTGGACCAAGTTTGTTAGTCCTATTGGTTAGCAGTTAAGGCACACAATTTCAACGAGATCGTTCGAGGACTGTCCGAGTTGGAGGGTGTTGAATTTTAAATGTTGGTCAAACGACTTTTTTCGCCCATTTCAAATTGCATATTTTTAGAAAATTTCTCCGAAATTGAATTTTTCCTGAACATTTCCATCTTCGGCTTTAATAAAGTCAACTACCTTTAATCTGGGCAGTTGCCACAAATCAGAAGAATTCATCCTTTAAACGACTCATCGTTTTTTAATCTCTTCTGTGGACCTTAATCTTTATCCGCCTTCGCCATTTCAACAAAATTTTCTTGGGAAAGAATTATTTCAAGCATTTTTTAAACAGAAATGCAATTTTAACAAACTTTTCTATAGAAATGCAATTCAATGATTTTTCTAACAAAATTCGAAATATTTTAGAAAACTACAAATTTGAAGAACAAAATGTTGTAGAGAAATTCTATTTTAAATTTTTTTTTATAGAAGTGCAATTCAAACAATTTTTCACAAAAATGTAATTTCATCAACATTTTTGCAGAAAAAATAAAAATTTTAGAAAATGATCAAAAATTTTAATTTCATCGAAATATGGAAAAGAAAATAGATTTCAGTAAATTTTTTAGAAAAATACAAATTTTAAGCAATTTTCTAAAAAAAATTCAAGATTTTTTTTCTAGATTTTGTTAGTTATGTTAGTTAGAAAAGAAATAATTTTTTTGTGAGAAGGGGCATGGATATTTTTTTATGGTTATGGGGAGCCATATGGATGAAAGGGTTGGGAAGCCTGCTGTACATCAATCACTGACTTAGAGTGATTGATTCAAATGGCAACTTTGTTTTAGACAGATTTACCAGAAGATACAAACATATTTGACAATACTATTTTTTATTTTTTAAATCTAGATCCATGTATTTTATGTTATTGGTGTTATACCGCCCAAGGTCAGTCGACAAAGCCTCGTTTCGGAATAACAGGGAGCACCAAGTCTGTGAGGACAGTGGATGAGATTGTCTGTTGAGAAGGATTGGCTATGAGTTGCGCGTCACTTCTCCATCTGCTCCACGGGCGGGTATATTATTTAAAGGGTTTTCCGACAGGAGGTGTTATTTTGGTATTCAAAGAAAAATGCAATTTTTTGAGATAAATGATCGGATGTTTATTTCATAATAAAGAGGAAGGTATGCCGTTAATAATGAAAAACAACATCAGCCAAATAGCCACCACGACTACGCTTACAGGACCATATCCTCTCGAATTCTACCTTTGAGATCTTGAATCGACTCTGGGCTGTTGGCGTAGACCTTATCTTTCACGTGGCCCCAAAGGAAGAAGTAGCAAGGTGGTAAATCCCAAGATCTCGGTGGCCAGTTGTGATCACCTCTTCGAGAGATAACACGGTCCGGAAACTTTTCCCGTAACAGAGCAATGGTTTCGTTGCTTGTGTGGCACGTAGCGCTGTGTTGTTGATAGTAAACGTTGTCCAGATCAATACCATCCATCTCCGACCATAAAAAATCATTAATCATATCTCGATAGTGCAATCCATTCACCGTAACTGTTGATCCAACCTCATTTTCGAAAAAGTAAGGTCCAATGACCCCGCCGGACCATAAACCGCACCAAACAATCACACGTTGAGGACGGAGAGGCTTCTCAACAATAACTCTTGGCCTTTCCGAGCCCCAGATGCGACAATTTTGCTTGTTGACGTAGCCACCGAGGTGTAAATGGGGATTATCAGTCAAGATGATTTTCGAATTTTAAAAATTTTTAGTGCGTTGTTGAATCGTGTATCGTTCCATTTTTAGTAATGGCGTCAAATGTCAAAGAATAAAAGTGACAGCTACCGGAATACCGGGTGATTCAAAATAACACCTCTTGTTGGAAAACCCTATAATTATTTGTCGTTTTGTATAAGACTAAAATTGTTATTTCCAATTTCTAGAACTTTTTTCGAGTTCAACGTCATTCAATATAATTTTCTTTAAACCTTCATTAAGTTGCATTTTTATAGAAAATTTTAGCAAACTGTGATAGAAATCGATTTTTATAGAAAACTTTGTAAAATTTAATTTTTTTTCACAAAATTTCATTTAAAAATTTATTTTGCTATAAAATTTATTCTAAATTGCATTTTCCTAGAAAATTTCCTTTAAAAATTATTTTTTTTAATATATTGTTGAAAATTCATTTTTTTCTAGAAAATTATGCAAAAATAAATTTTTCTGCAAAATTTCATTGGAATTGCACATTTTTATAGAAAAATTCTTTGAAATTTAATTTTTTTCAATTTCGTTCAAATTGAATTTTTTAGAAAATTTTTCCAAATTGAATTTTTACAGAAAATTTCCATCATCGGCTTTTAATAAAGTCAACTATCTTAAATCCTGGCAGTGGCCATTAATCAGGAGTCATCGTCCTGTAAATGACTCATCGATATTTAATCCGTTCATCCACTTAATCCTCTCATCCACCTTCGAAATATCAACAAATTTTTTTAGAACAAAATGAATTTCAAGAATTTTTGTAGTGAAAAGCTATTTTTTCAAAAATTTTTAAAGAAATTTATCAATTTGACATAACCATTTTTCTAGAAAAATTCAAAATTTTTTCGAAAAATACTTATTTGAAGGAATTTTCTAAAAATGTATGCATTTAAAAAAAAAATTGAAATTTTCCAGGAAATTGTAATTTCAAAAAATGTTTGCAAAAAAAAATCAATTTCGACGAAATTTTGAAAAAAAAATATTATTTCAGCGAAATTTCGAAATTTCAACAAATTGTTGTGTGTATGTATTGTTGGCATTTTTTGTTAGTTGTTTGTTTGTATCGTTTGGGTTAAGGCTTGAGTTAAAAAACTGGTGTTGTTATTTTATTTATAATTTTCTTATATTTTTTTTTACAAAACAAACTTCACTTGACAAAAACACCATAAGCTAAACGGACTGTTTGCTAAGAATTTTCCATTAAATCTCCCAGAAGATGATTGAAGAATTCAATCGAAATATTGGAAAATTAAATGAATAAACTGAAACCACAACACCAGTTTTTTAACTCAAGCCTTAAGCCAAACGATACAAACAAACAAATGTCTAAAATATGTTTTAAAATTTTTGAATTTTGGTAGTGAATTCAATTTTATCAAAAATGTTTAAAGAAATTTATCAATTTAATAACTCAAGGATTTTTCTAGAAAAATTTAAAATTTTTTAGAAAAATACAAATGTGAAGTAATTTTTTGAAAAAGGACAATTTTCATTAAATTTTCTGGTAAAAAATAATATCCACAACATTTGTTAGAGAAATGCAATTTTAACAAATTTTTCTAAAGAAATGCAATTCAAAATTGTATAAAATAGAAATTTGAAGGAATTTTATAAAAATGAAAATTTTCATAAAAATTAATGTATTTTAACAGCATTTTGTATAGAAATTTTCCAGAAAATTGTAATTTCAACAAATCCGACGAAATTTTAAAATAATATAATTTCAGCGAAATTTTGTAGAACAATTTAATTTCAACAACATTTTTTAGAAATATAAAAATTTGAAGGAATTTTCTATAAAAATGAAAATGTAAAGGATTTTTTTAAAATAAAATGAAATTTCAGGATTGTTTGTTGATTTCATACTCGTATTAAAAAAGATTTTTTTTTTTGTGGGAAGGTGCATGAAGATTTGTTCATGATAGTGAGGAGCCGTACTTAGTGTCAAAAAAGTCACTGACTCAGACTGATTGAGTCAAACTGCAACTATTTTGTAGTCAGCATTTCCAGATGAGACGAAAATTTTTTAAAGTACTAATTTTTCTCGAGATATATTTCTCTTAAGTATTGTCGGGTTCATTATTTTCTTATTTGACGATCCATTATTAATAAGAATGCAGCAGGGATGTAACATTCGCTTTCGCATTTGCATTCGCAAAAACCATCTTTGGATTATTCGCTTTCGATATTGAAGATATTAATACCAATGAAAACCTCTGACACTTCTCTTCAAAACAGTTGAAAAAATATGTTTGTCCTTGTGATAACAGGAAGTAAAAATATGGAAAACATTCTTAATACTTGAATATGCTGGAAAACTATCAATTCAGTTCCTTATACAGGTGGCGCAAAAGTAATCCTCCTATCAGAAAATGCTATAAATTTTACGATTGTCCCCTAATGTGAGTTCTGTTTTGACATTTGTGTAGTTAACACATGCGAAATACACGTTAATAAACAATGTTACGCTACACTGCTCCAGAACGCGGAATATTGCTGACTATTTATTTGACCAATAATCGGTCGGTGACTTTGGCACAACGTGAATTTCGTCGCAGATTTCCTGGCCGTCCAACGCCTACTGGTGAAACACTGCGACGTTTAGCCGCTCGCCTCGAAGAGACTGGCACAACACGAGATGCTGCCAGGCGTGGCAGACCCCGGAGTAGCCGTTCTGCAGAGAATATTGCTGCTGTAGCCGAGTATGTCATGGAAGCGCCGTCGACATCGACCAGACGACGTGCCACGCAAATGGGTATCAGTCGACGGTCTCTACAGCGAATTTTGGTACAAGATTTGAAGATTTTTCCGTACAAAGTCCAGACGGTGCATCAGCTGTTAGCTGCTGACCGCCAATCGCGTCTAACATACGCTCAAGCCATCCTTAATCACTACCAAGAGGAAGATGATTTTTCATCAAAAATAATCATGAGTGATGAGGCCCATTTCCATCTTAGCGGGTACGCAAATAAGCAAAATTTACGCTTCTGGGGCACTGAAAATCCGCGTGTAACCCACGAAGAGCCATTACACCCGCTCAAAGTCACTGTATGGTGTGCTGTATTCGCTGGAGAAGTCATCGGACCTTTTTTCTTCGAAGACGTCGCGGGCCAAACGGTTACTGTGAATGGTGAGCGCTACAGAGCAATGATCAACGAGTTCTTTTTGCCGCAACTTGATGAATTGGGATTGGAAAACATGTGGTTCCAACAGGACGGTGCAACGGCACACACTGCACGTGCCACAACCGATATGCTGAAGGATGCATTTCCCGTGCGCCTAATCTCCCGTTTTGGCGATTTGCACTGGCCAGCAAGATCGCCTGATTTGACCGCTCCAGACTTCTTTTTGTGGGGCTTTTTGAAGTCGCGGGTTTATGTCAACAAGCCTCAGACTCTTGCAGCTCTTAAAGACAATATCCGTCAAGAATGTGAGGACCTACCGCCGGAAGTTTTGGCCAAAGTGATGGAAAATGCCATAAAAAGGGCTCAAATGACAATCAACTGTGGCGGCGGCCATTTACATGACATCATATTCTCGACTTGATGTAAAAAAAATTAAAAGACCAAATAAAAATAATCCACAAGAAGAATCAAAGTTTTTAATTTTTTTTTTAAATTACAGCCAAAAAACACCGAAAGGTTACTTTTGCGCCACCTGTACTAAAGGGTCAAACTATTATTCGCTTTCGCAAAAATGCATTTCACTATTCGCATTCGCAAGAAATATATTGCAATATTCGCTTTCGCTAAAGTCACTTTCGTTACATCTCTAGAATGCAGTGCAACGTTATTCAAATATCTCACAATATAATTTTCAGTGATTGCTCATAGCGGGCATTAGCTCAGAATCAAGTGGTGTCAAAATGATACCAATGTGTTATAAAATTTCCCCAAGAATGATGAAAATCTAAGTGGGTAGTTGTCAATATGACACCACAAATAGTCAAATTGACAAAAGGGTGTCGTATGGATAACATATCTAATACGTTTGGGGTAAACACGTTTGGTAAATTTTTTTACTAACGGCTTTTTATTTATTGGTATATGCAATTCATTTCTCCCACTGTGCCCTGTTTGCCGGTTGCATGGTAAATATGCGTGTTGTTGTTGCCCCTGCTGCTGCTGCTTGTGATATAAATTATAGTTGGCGTATAAGTACTCGTAATAATATCAGGTGTTAATGTGTGTGTTTTGTTTTATGTTATTCTACCGTCATAATTTCCCCTCTATTATTCCTTTTTTTTCTTTTGGCCGACCAAACAAACCCACAGAGCAATACAACAATCGAAATGCGACCAAAGCCGCCACTGCTGCCACTAATTCTGTGTGTAGTTGTTGGTGTTGCCGTGGCAATTCGGTGTTGCCAAAGCTGCTGCCATTGTCGTTGCCTTATTATTGAGTTATGAAACAACACAATTACGATCATTAGTTGATTTTATAGTTTTAAAACGGTTACCTTTGTCTGACTGACGGAATGGGGAATGAATGGTCAAAGAGACTAGGGACTCTCTAGAGCCGGACTGAGTGACTGGTTGGCTGGCTGGTCTATGTGCATGTGGCTGCTTTCTTAAAATCGGTCATGGAGTAAATTGTTTTTTTCATCTTTTTTCTTGAGGGCTACGGCTAAGGTGATCACTTTAGTTGCGGCTTGTTGAAGAACTTAGTACATTATAATTTGGCGTTACAATTTTTGTTCAGCTTCAGTTTCTTTTACTTCGAACAAAATGAAACCTTTTGTCTTTGGCTCTTCTCTCTCACTCTATATATACTCTTATATCTCCTCTTTTGTCCTCATCCATTTCATTTATTATTTAAATATTTCCATACAAAATTTAATGTTGTACCTATTTATTTATTAATTGAGAGGGGAATAGGTGGCTATACAAAGCCAAAGGGGGGAATGTGAAATTTAAGTTCCAATTTGACTCTGTTTTCATAATTATAACAGTTTAGTTTACCGAATTGTTTTCCTAAAGATGTTTGATTATCGCGTCGTCTGTTATTGATCATTCGCTCTGTTATGCCGATCAAAAGTTTATGAATTGTTTTGTTTCGCACTGTAAAATGGGTCACGATATATAAGAACTATATCCAACAAGTACGAAAGTTTCAGTCAGTTAACCCGACTAAGGTATACCCTCACTTTGTGAGTAATGTAATATATGACATTACACTAATTAATCTGTCAATTTGTGTGAGAGGTACCAGAAGGGGTTTAACAAATACACCTATTTTTTCGGTAAGCAGTAGATTCTTTAAATACATTGCACTGTGCCGAACTATATGTATTTATATGCACTGGTATATTAACGTTACGAGCTATTCAATTTTGGTATGATTTGGTCATTTTGTGTGGGAGGTACAAAAAGGGACGTGGTGATAACGCCCACTTTTCACAGGACTGTAGGCACTAAAATAGCATTACACTGTACAAAATTTCAAGTAATTGTATGCACTGGTATTAAAGTTATAAACTGTTAACTTTTGGTATAAAACGTTCCATTTGTGTGGGAGGTACCAAAGGGGGCTGTACAATAATGTCAATTTTTCACCGGTCTATAGGCGCTGCAAAAACATTATACTGGACACAATTTCAAGTATTTTTATGCACTTTTATTTAAGTTGTAAGCAGTTCAAGTTTGAAGCAAAATGGTTAATTTGTGTGGGAGGTACCAAAAGCGGCGTGGCAACTTCGCCCTTTTTTTATCGTGCGCGCCAGCCAGCGCACATAGACAGACAGACGGGCGGACGGACGAACATTGCTCAAATGACTTAAAATTACCCAAATCGAATATCCGCCGAACATACTTAGGGTCTTAGGTCACTCCTTCGATGTGTTACACTTTTGGCTCGTAGCAAATGATATATACCGTCCTCTCTATGGTGGGGGGATACAAATAATTGAGATGTATTAATTATTAAAGATTTTATGGACTTAAAAAAATTCTGTCTACTTTCAATTCATTTTTGTTTTTCCCGATCCTATACTACGAATTGGTATATATTATATATTGATTCCTTTCTCATTATCTGGATGACAACAAAATTTGCTATTGTATGGAAAAATAGTGTCATTAGATATACCCGCTGAGATAAAAGTTAAGGTCATTTGAAGTTATTACAATACAAGTGTTTTGTATACCTCGGTTAGTAGAATTAACATAAAAAAATATTTTATGAATCGGACGAAAAAGACGAAAGTTGCACTCGCTGAAACATGTTGTTCACCCGAGGTGGCCAACTTTGAGGCCCAATAGCTTCGCCCTTGTTAATTCTACTACGGGGGACCCAAACTCAAAACTGAACTTCTCTAATACCTACTCTACAAACATGCAAACAAAGTTTTGTAGCAATCGGTTGTCTAGTTAAGAAATGGCAGAACTATTTCCTTCTTTTTTTATTCGTCCCACTGTGCGTTGATCGTGTGAAGAGTTTTGGGTAAATAGACCGAAATTATAACCAGTAAGGAAAGACAGAAAGTCGGGCGGGGTCGACTATATATTACCCTATACCTCCCTAACAATGCGAAAATGGGCTTTGCGAAAAGAATTTGGCAGTGTTCATACATGTTATAAGAAAACTCTCTCTGTCGAATTTAGTATTTATCTGATATAAAATACGGTTTCCACAGCTCTTACATGGCAAATCGCGTGTAACATATATATGGGGGCTATATCTAAATCTGAACCGATTTTGACCGATTTCAATAGGGATCGTCCTTGGTCCAACAAAGAGCACTATGTTAAATTTCATCACAATTGGACCATAAATACGATCTGCACTTTGATTACAACAATGCATCTACAGACGGACGGACATGGTTAAATCGACTCAGAAAGTGATTCCAAGTCGATCGGTATAATAGCTACATGGGGTGCCGAATATATATATGACACCCTACACCTAGATACGATTGGATAACAATGAAATATCCAATGTATACTTCTTCGCTTCAACTAAAATTTGTTTATCCAATTTACATGTAGTACGTCTTTGTAGCCAAATCAGACGAAACATACGAGTATATACGGGAGCTATAATTAAATCTGAACTGGTTTTTTAAAATTCGACAATATTGGTCCATGTATCAATAAACTCTAAAATGCTAAATTTCAAAAAATTTGGTGTAAAATACAGCTTCTATAGGGCTAAAGGGTCAAATCGGACGACACATATACATGGGGGCTATATCTAAATCTGAACCGATTTTCTTTTATTCTTCTTCAATTTTGGTCCATTGATCAGGAAACTTTACCATGCTTAATTTCAAAACGATTGAATGTAAAATACAGCTTCTATAAGACTAAAGGTCGAAATTGAACGAAAAATATATATGGGAGCTATATCTAAATCTGAACTAACTTTCTTCAAATTGAGTAATGTTGGTCCATGGTTCAAGAAACTATACCATGCTAAATTTCAAAACGATTGGATGTAAACTACAGCTTTTATAGGGCTAAAGGGCGAAATCGGACGAAAAATATATATGGGAACTTTATCTATATCCGAACCGATTTCAACCAATTCCAATAGGCTTCTTTCCAGGTGCGCAAGACTCCAAACTGCAAAATTTCAGACCGATCGGACTGAAATTGCCTGTACTCAACGAAAAACATACAATGGACAGACGCACGGACGGACAGACATGGTTAAAGTCGATCGGTATATAGCTATAGTATTTCTAGGTGTCACAAAAATCTGCTATGAAACAAATGTATAGTTCCCTGTACCACAGTATGGTACAGGGTAAACATATACTCGATGGGGTCTCTGATCAATATTTATAGGTGTTACAAACGGGTTGAGAAAATAGTATTGGTGAAAAACAGTAAAGTTAAATCAATAAGAGATTTTTTGGAACCAAACCGTAATCATGCCTAAGCCACCGAATGCACCGTAAGTGCCCCGGAGACTTTTGGCTCTTCCCAAAACAAAAGGACGGCCTTTTTTGTAAGTTCAATATTGTTGAAGTTTGTTGAAAAAATTAGCAACAAACATTGCAACTTCCGTTTTATAGCTGCTAGACTTTCAAAGTTCGCGACCCACTCTTTTGTCCCCCACAGCGCAGTGTATGGGGGTTAGGTGCGTGAATGTTTTCTTTCGAATCGAGTGTTTTGTTTTGTGTTGAGGTGTTTGTTTTTGTGTTGTTTGGTTCTTTTGAATAAAAGCAAACACCATTAGTTGGCATTTTTGTTGCTCAGTCAATCGGTCGGTCCGTCGTTTTGGTCTCTGTTCATTCTTCTCCAAACAATTCATAATTTCTTCAAAAGCGAAACGGTTTCACATTTAACTTTTTCGACAAATGCGAGAATTTTTTTTATTATTATTTTTTTCATTTGCTTCGGTCCGGGCGAAGGTATTCATTAGATACGTCTGCAGTTTAGTTTAGTTGTGTTTTGTTGTAATTCAAGAAACTGAAAAATGGGTGGTTTTGTTATTTTAGCAGCTTACAAATAATTGAATCAACAACAACCATCATTTACGCTGAGTGAACGGCGAACGGTGAGCATTGAGCGTGGAACAAGTCGAAGTGATGTGGCCGTTTTGAAACTCGGCCTGGACTCCGGAGAGTTTAGTGTGAACAAAAAGGTGTATTTTCCGTTTAAGTTCAACACCAAAGCCTTAAATAAACACACAAAAGGAGGAGGATCACGGCTAGGCATAATTTAAAGTCAGCACTCTGAGTACATAGCGCCTCCCTCTCATTTACACGAAAGGTACTTTGGTCTGTGGACTACTGACAACCATCACGATGACTACGTATGATGGGTAGAGCGAGATATGATGTTGATGATCATGGTTATGGACATCACGACAATGTCAAGTTCTGGGAAACAATAACTTCTTAAACATGGATAATTATAGTGTTCTAGTCTCAAAGGCTTTAAAAATATTATCCTGCTTGCTTAAATGGTAAAGAATAGATCTGCAAATGGGTTTGAATATAACTGCTGAACGTTTTCAAAGGTCTTAAAGATATTTTTCCGAGAATGAACATTCAGTTGAAAGAGAAAACTCATTAACAAGGCTCCGCCAATCTTGGTAAAAAAAAATTAATAAACATATAGAAACGCACCTATCGACTCAGAAGGCTCAATAATGTAAATCGAATCTGCTATAACTAATTCGTATACTAAGCAAAAAATTTAAAGAAACAATTTAGAATTGGTCATTACTATTGATAATTTTTTATATCCCATTAACTACATTGTGTATTTGTTTGTAACTCCCAAAGGGAGAAGAGATGGACTCATAATTTATTATAACGATCGAAGTAGATTAACTTTCTTTCTGCCAAACATTATTGTGAACAAAGTGTATTTGATCTGAACGTTCTACACGCAAAAAAAAGTTTCTCCGAAACGAAATATTACAATACTACAATTCTGGTTTGCTGGAGCTGAAATTTCGTTTGTTGTGACAGAAACTTATTTCGCGTAAGCAATTGTTTGTTCTGACCAAAAGAATAACAGTCGTCGTTAACGAGAATTGTAGTTGTCTAATATTTCGCAGAAACGAATTTTTTCTTTGTGTGTACATTTTGCAGCCGACGGAACAATTCATTGCCTATCAATAGACAGCGAAATATTTAGGGGCCATATCAAACCATTATTACAACGAATGGTTGCCGGTTAAATGGAATACATTTCTATTTTGCAGGCACATCGGTTAAAAAACATAGAATCTACACCACCAAGAAGTTAAATTCGTCTGCGAGCATCATAAGGGGCGTTATACGAGTATATACACATAGACCGATAACACAGTCCGACAGTCCAAGAACCAAAAACCGTTATACTATTTTTCATGTAGGTCTTGGCAAGTAAAACAACGTTTGTTTGATGAAATTTGCCGGACACCAACAAAATCCGGATTTATGGGTAAAAACCCGATTTTCTTGCCTTTTTTCACTTTGAAAGAAGAGACTTAGACCTTTCGAACGATATATATATATATTAATGACTATTTCATCATTAGTTTTGTGTACGCCCTTTGTTAGATGTACGCCTTTAAATCGCCTTTGATCATATGCATTGTTAAATAGTCTACTATTTGTTTTATTACGACGAGTACTTTTGTATTAAAATTTGCATTGAAGTTTATGCCCACATACAACTTTTTGTCCCCGACATGTATTGGTTATGTCCACCTCATGTCAGAAAAACAAATTGTTGAAGAATAATACTGACAATACGGCATGAAAATTGGAAACTAGGGTTTATTTATACCTGAAATCCTTCGAACGAACATCGGTAGTCATACGTCCATGTTTTGATATAGCCCCCCATAAAACGGTCCCTCTATATTTGACTTCGTAACGCCACAAAAACCTCAAATTTAATTGAATTGGGCTGAAATTTGGTATTATTAGTGTATTTGTACCCGAAACCATTCACATGCGAACCCTGGTGGAGGGTATAAAAAATTCGACATGGCCGAACTTTATTCGACTTTACTTGTTTATTATACATACATAGCTTCTAAAATAAGTCCTATTAGTTTCTAACTGAATGCATTGAGCGTTGGACAAGTCGAGGTGATGCGGTCGTTTTGAAACTCGGCCCGGTGTTTTTATTCTGAACAAAATGTTCAGAATAAGTCCGTTTAAGTTCAACAACAAAGCCTTATAAAAAAGGGGAGGTGCTCTCACTGCATACTCTCCAAATGTCACGTTCCTAGTACAATCTATCTATCTATGTTTTAATACACTGAATAAATCCCATGAACTTCGTTCGCTAGACAATCTACATGCCGCATTTTTGTCAAGCGATGTGGCTGAAATGTTGGAATATGTATTTTATTTTGTTTGGCATACTTTCTAATAAAATATGCCACATAGCTATACTTTGAAATATTCTCGAGTAACGGTCCCATCCGATACTCTTTTTTACATTCTACAAAGTGTAGGGAATTAAATGGTAGGTCCTACCGACTTCCTTCTTTCCTTAGTTGTTTTAACTGATCATTTTTAATAACAAGTATCCTTTTTGATATCTAGCTCTATTGCGATCAATTACATGGCATCATTTGCATTAATAATACATCGTGAAATAAATCCAATCAAATCGATACGAAAAACACAATACGAGTATTAACCATAGTTTACAATAAAAATACATACATATATCAAAAAATAGAAATGCCATTTCATTCACTGCAGACGCAAAATTCTATTTCTCTTTTTGTCATTTCGAATAAGTGACTTAAAGTGAATGATTCATTTAAATTGAAAAGATAGTCGACCCGCAGTCGTTCTCTTGCGCATCTTTAGAGAAAACATTAATTAAACTAAACAGAATTTGTGTTGAAATGAAAATAAAATTTGTGACTGACAATAAGATGCCCACACTACAATTACCATGTTTGTCACAATTCGGTTGTACATTTCAATTTAATATAATCAGTATCATTCCTCTTCAGTTCTTGTTGTTGATTTTTTTTCGTCTCTCTTTTTTGTTATTCATAATTTTATTCTAAGAAATTGCGATGACAACGACGAAGAAGAAACTTAAGACTCGTCGCGCCACCTCAGTTTACACTAACCCGCACTAACTCTGGTCCGAGTATCACGACAATTCTCTCTTTGTTTGGAATTTTGCTCTGTTTTAAATATCATCCAAGCATCCATCCATCCATCCATATATCATTTCTTCGCAAATTTCACTTAAACAGATTCCAGACTCAGATTTACTACTTGTCTTATTTATTTGCAGAGCACAGTGGGATGTGTTGAGACTCTACGATCAAGCGTCTATTTGTATCGAAATAACAATGACTGAAAGAAATATGATTCGTTGCAGGACATTTTAAGTCATATGATCTATGTTTGTCTGTCTGTCTTCTTGTTCGAACGATAACTCTCGACAGCAGTGGCCGAATAACTTAAAATGTTGAGTGTTGTAATCTTTATCCAAGCATAGTTATAAGTTTGAAAATATTGATTGGCTCAAAATTTATTATAAAATCGTTTGATTGTTTGTTCCATTATCACGCCTAAACGGCTGAACAGATTTTTTTGAAACTTGGTGTACAGATATACCAATATCCGGGCGGGTCCGTTGCCATATAAGCAACGGACCACTTGAGTATTGTTTTTTTCCTTTCTTAAAAGATATCAGTGTAGCAGCGTCCAGAAGAAATTTCGTTATTTCACTGCTCTTTAAAGTTCCATAATAGCTAATAGTCTAAAAATGTATATTCACCATGTGTGGAGTTGAATGTGTTGATCATAATAAACTAGATCTGAAACGATACCCTTAAAATGCGCTGTATTCTTTCATAGATCAAAAATCGGAAGGCACAAATAGATGGGACTATACATAATCTGAACCAGGATCAAAACCCTCATTTCTGCCAATAGCGCTTAAATAATATGTTGACAGGAACATGTATATGAGGACTAGACCGTTTATAGCACATGATGCAAAAAGTGAAAGTTGCTGCGATCTTTGATTTCCGGACCGAAAAAGTTTCCATTTGGCCTACAAGACTTCTATAAAAACACTAGGGTCTGCCCAAAGTTCATTCAAAATTTAGAACACACTTTATAGGGGAAATATTTTTTTTATTCAAAAGTCGTATGTTTAAATAAGTAAAATTACATTTCTTTGTATTATTAATTAATAAATAGTTTTTAAATATTAAGATCGGTGAAAAAAACAAAAAATACAATTAATTCAATATTATATTAGATCTGACTTGTTATGTGAGGGACATTTTCTACGATATTCTTCAATGCACTGTAATATAAATTGATTTTGTTCTTCGTCTTTCGTAAGTATTCTGTTGTAATCATTCATAAATTGTACACCGCGTTCAGCAGTGTCGTTAACAACAAACAGATTACGACAAACATCGAGGGTATCTTTATAATCTTCCCAAATGGATGGGGCATGCTTTACAAATTCACTACTCAATCCAAAAGCACCGAAAAAATGTTTGGTTTTGTATGAGACGAAATCGCTCAAATTATTACACAGCAATAGTTTCGGGTCGGAGAATTTTCGATCGTTTTCCAGATTTACGACGGGCTCTGTTGATTGCAGTTGCCTAACCATTTTTCGTTTCTCTTCGAGTGAAACATCCGAATCGAAAAATGCCAAAGCCATTGATTCTAGGGCCAAATACCACAAATGATTTTTCCATTTCTTCATAACATTCATTCAGACACATCTCGGTCGATTTCTGCGTATGCGATGGAATCTTTCAACAAGTGTATATCTTGATTTGGTGCTCGTATGGGATTTTTCATGTAAACCACGCTTTGACATACAGCCGCACGAGAAAAATACATATATCCCGTAGGACTCTCGTTTTGTCAATGCAAACTGCTCTCGAAATAGGTATATTTTTAAGGCATAAATGGCTTTTCTCATGAACCTTGCGTGGGATGTTGGACCAGGTGTTCGGAAGTTATCGCCGACACCACCAATAAACTAATTGTTAATTGTAATAGTTCCTTGTAGTCAGCTCGTATTTGTGTTTAATTTAGCTGTTTAATGCAGAATTTCTTAATGACTTCGCAGTCGGCATTACTTATTTTTGAGCGTACAGTTGGATCTTCGAGTCCGTTTTTAAACGATTTGTGGTCGAGACTTACCCAAACGGCAGCAAAACGATTAAAAATAGGCACTTCAGGACCACAAGTCGCCGAAGTTTAACCTCAAACACATGTTTCAATACTATCTCCATCATGTGATGAGAACATGGGAACTTGATTAATTTTCGATCTAATTTGTTCTGCAACAAAATGCACGATACAGTTTTTTGACCTGTATTTGATGAGTGTATCATGAACGACTTTGGCCATATTTTCTCCAGTACCAGCCGGGATTTTGGGGGTGCCCAAAAATTTTGATGTGTAGATCGATTAATCACAAGCTCACCAACAGTGGTCAGAGGCGTCGCAGCATTATAAATTACAGTTATCACATCATGAAATATCTGTCTGTTTGACGGCAGTTTGGCTCCAGATATTGTATGTGATACATGCCCAACTGATTCTACGGTGCGAAATTTATCACTGGATCTAGTAACCATTTTGGATGTGGTCGGTCTGGAGACAAATAAGAATATGACTAAAATTAAATTTTGTGCGAAGCTGTCCCTTTCTCAATTCACTTAGGCTGGAGACAGAGCGCGTTCTGTAAACGACCCTGTTGCATGGCCGTATAGCGCGCGGCAAAGTTCTGCTTATGTTTTCTTATTTGACCAGTAGAAAAATGTCAGACTGATGCGAAAAATCAACTATAATGAAAATCCGTTGTTTTTTTTTCATGCATGCACAAGCATGATCTATTTTTTATTGTGATTGCTCATAGGCCATGTCGGTCAGCGCTGCCAGTTTATGGGCCAATTTGGGGATTTTTCTTTGTAAATGGGGATGTATTTTTTGGTTTGGGGATCCGGGGAATTGGTGGGGATTGCAATTTCTTATGTATTTTTTGTTAAAAATTGTGTCAAAAGTTCGTACAAAAAGAATCTTTGACTAACGCTTTCGCAGTTAGTCAAAGTATTAGAGTACGACTTAAATAGACTACCTGTAGTAATTGCAATACGTATTTCTATAGATATTTATAAATCTCAATGGAAACAGAATGTGGTTTATAAAATGGAAAGAATTCTTCGGTGACGACATTACGAACAATTTAAGCTCATTTTCTATTAAAGTTTACTTGTTTCAGGATTATGATGGTCCAACTCAATTTTTAAGAACTGTCATCGCTAGTATTGACCTTTTTGCCAATTATTTAGTCCATTGGCAGAAATTATAAAAGTTTTAATACCAGAACGCCTCATGTCCATGGCTTACGTGTATGTCCATGGATATGAGACGTTTAAACGTCTCCTCTCTTCAACCTAACCTAACCTAATACCAGAAAGATGTACAAAAAATTAGATGATGTAGATGAGATGGAAGACTTAGAATCAGATATATTTGATATAATGAATATTTAAAACGTACGTTTTCTACAAACAAAATGAATTTTAGTACAAAATACATTGAATCTTAAAATACTTCATTCACATGAGTTAAAATAGTATCTGGGGATTTTTTTGGGGATGAGAAATCTTTTTTTGGGGATTTAGGGGATAAAAAATAAAAATTTGGGGATTCGGCACTAAAAAAAAACTGGCAAGCCTGATGTCGGTGTGCATGCATGCCCTCTCATGACGTAAAATTCAAATGAAAACTGCCGTAACTTTTTCGGTCGATTTTGATTGTTTACGACTTGTAAGAAAGAAAATTCTATTCAAAGATCATTTAAAAACTTTTCATGCTAATAAAATATTTTTTAATTACTTGAACATGTGACATTTGATAAAAACCCAAATTTTGTTCATGTAAAGTGAGTTTTGTGTTTTCAAACAACTTTGGGCAGACCTTAGCGTTATCCAATCGGCACCAAATTTTTTATTGGAGGTTTGTAGGTCAAATGGAAACTTTTTCGGCCCGGAAATCAGTACCGAAAAAATAATAAATGGTCTAATGAGGACTATATCTAAATCTGAACCGATTTCCCCCAATTTAGGCAATGTTCCTTTATGTAATAAGAAACCTTTTTCTTCCCAATTTCGTACTGATCGGATATAAAATACAGTTTCTACAGTGCTTACTTGTCAAGGCGGGGGGTAACATACTTATATAGGGGCTATATCTAAATCTGAACCTAAAATTCAGTATTGTCTCTAAGTGTATCAAGAGACTTCTCTGGGTCAATTTTGATACAGCTCGGTTAAAAAGTGTCGGTCAGATGTACCCACCGAGACAAAAGTTGTGCTCATATTAATTAATATTTTAAAAAAATAGATTTTTTTGTATAAAAGGAACAAGTGGTATTTTGGAGATATATAGTGGTAATCATTAAACGGAGGTATAACATGTTTTGAGAAGTTTTTTGTTAACCTTTAACTGTGGAGATGATGTTAAATTCTACGCTCTCTTGACGATTTTTTCTGTATTTAAAAGAGGCTTTTGAAAAAAGTCTGAATTTTTTATTCAACATAATAAAAATTAATAATTTTTTGGACTATTTATGTTAAAAATAAAGTAATTTATTTCTTAGCAACAAATAAGAACCAAAAAAATATTTGTACTAAAAAATATTTAATAAAAATAAAAGGGGCTCAATTAACCCACGTCCAAAACTATATCATAAATTTTCACCTCCAAAATTAAAGGGTAGTGATCGTTTTAATTTTATACAAATTTTTGTTTGAATGTTTGCACATTCGAATTGTTCAGCTTTTTCGATCAGAGCTCTTCCTTTCGAAAGAGGTTTTTTGTTTGTATTGGAAAAGATAAGACACTCCGCTCTGGAAGCCATATAAACACATACCATTATGTATTTTATATCCGATCACAGCGAAATTCGGCAGAAAGAGGTTTCTTATTACACGAAGGAATACTGCCAAATTTGGAGAAAATCGGTTCAGATTTAGATATAGCCCCCATATATATGTTAGCACCGATTTGACATTCAAGCGCTGTAGAGACTGTATTTTATATCCGATCAGTACGAAATTCGACAGAAAGAGGTTTCTATTTTACATGAATGAAACTTCAGGGAAAATCGATTCAGATTTATATATAAGCTCAATATATATGTTCCTCCTGATTTGGTTACAAAACGCTATATAAGTTGTACTTTACTTCCGATCATTACAAAATTCTCCAGAAAGATGTTTCTCAATTTAGGAACGAATATTGCTTAATTTAGCGATTATCGGTTCAGAATTAGATATATCCACATATATATGTTCTTACCCATTTACCAATTATTCCAAATTATTATCGCAATAACCCTTATCGCATTGTTAGGGAGGTGTAGGGTATTATATAGTCGGCCCCGCCCGACTTTCTGCCTTTCCTTACTGGTTGTATGTAGTAATGTGTTACACGTTAATCTGCAAAAGAAATTACGAACCCGGCTTTAAGTATAAATATTGTGGGATTATTTTTTACAAATATAATTAGTTTAGAATTAGCCTCAATTGCCAGAATAGTGGTAACATTTTGCTTATTCTTTGCCAGACTATAGTCATTGGAAAAATAACCATAAACTACCGAATTTTGTTAATGATACAGAAGTTGCGAAGGGAAATTAATTAAGATGCTTGACAAATACGTTCGTTTTTTTGTTGAACATTAGGTACTGCACAAATATTGCACTGTATTCAATGTCTAGTGTAATTTTAGTACAATTCAGTCCCTTCTGTGTGCATAGTTGCAAGGGAGACATGACAATTTAGCCCATTTTCCTGGAGTTTATAGTGACGGCTATTAATACACATGAGTACTTCTCCAAATATTAATATGAATTACCACATTTCGAAAGCCTCGTGAAAAAGTGTAGCCAACAACTATGTCTCTCCGATCCCATTGTGCAATGTGGGGACAATCACGTCACACGACTCGCAATAGATCAATGTACTCTCGCTAACTTATCGTCATGATGCTATGTTGATGATGCTGACGACAACGATGATTATAATGATGCCTCACCTCCTACAGCGAGTTGCACTTGTTTCATCATCTTCGCTTCCATCTGTGGCCGCGCGGCGGTATCATTGTCGCCCAAAGTTGATTTGATACGAGTATTATTATATCTACTAGCCGCTGTGCATCCATGCACCCGCTCGGGTGCCTCTCCCAAACAAAGTCAAGAGTGAATTTTAATATCTTGAGCTTGAGATTTGTTTTGCTTTCGTAAAACCATTTTAGCATTATTTTCAGTATCAAATGTAGACGATGATGATGGTGACGATGATCGTTATTATTCCGCCCCGGACGCTGACGCTGATGATGATGAAGATGAGGATGGTGATCATTTCGTATCAGGTTTGCTGGCAACACAATTCCATTCAAGATGCCAATTACGTGCTCATTATCCAATCAGAGTAAATTTATTTGTTTGTCCAACAGTCCAAGTAATAGAAGTATTTTTTCCCATCTTTTGTAAATTTTTTGTATGTTTGGCGATTATATGGAATACTTTTGTGAAATGTTTACGCTGCCGCTGAAGCTGAAGTATGTGCTCTCGTTGTGTGTACTCTGTTTAAGTTGATCTAAATTATTAGATCTCTGCAGAATCCACAATACAGAACAATACTACTACATCCAAATGATGATAATGGTGATCGCTTAATACCCTCATCTTCACTACGAGTGCTGCTGCCGACGATCATCATTATCATCTTCTGCTTTGTAGTCATTACGATTAATTGAGTGCGAATCAAAATGCCAAGTAAATTGTGGAGACATGTGGAAAAATTGTATGAAAATACAATTCAAAATTCATTTCGAGACGAGATTTATTAGCGCTACAATGGCCACTAGCAGTGGCAACATTCGCAGCTCTCAACACACACGGACACTCTCGACACGACTCGACCACTTCAAGTGTTGAAAATTAAATTATTAATGCGAATTGCTTCGGAATTAAACGGCCCCTCATGCCATTAATTTGCATCTGCTGCTGCTGCAAATAATGTGTGAAAGTGTGGTGTAGCGCAATCAAAGTGTAGAGTGACTTTCACAAGCCCCAAAATGATTAAGTGACCTTTATTTATCTAAAACAGTTACACAGGCGCTACTCAATTGACAATTTTAAAAGTTAATAAGTTGCATTTATATTTTTGTTGAGTAGTTTATTTATATTTGATATTTTTGTTAAGAGGTTTATTTTAAAAGTTTCTGAAAATCAGTGGGCCCCTCTTATACTATAACTATATTTTACAAAATGTAGCTAAGAATATGCTGAACAAAGTTTGATAACACTTTAGGCGAAAACAAATATGTCCGCACTTTTTATTTAAAGTGAAGGAACAAATTTTATTTCACTTATTTCAGCATAAGTAATAAACTAATACTATGTTCAGAATTTCAGAAGATTCGAGTTCGTATGAAAGAAGTTATTAAAGATTCAATATTTCACTAAATATACAACAAGGAGTAGACCAATATGGCCTATCTTCGAACTTAGCCGGAGATAAAGAACAAATATTACCGCACACCAAATTTGAAGTCAATTGGTTAATCCTTTCGAGAGTTATCGAGCGCACCGGCCAGCAGACAGACACACAGACGGACGGGCGGCCGGACGGTCATTGCTCAAATGACTTAAAATTACCCTAAAAGAATATCCGCAAAACATACTTGGGGTTTTAGGTCACTCCTTCGATGTGTTACACATTTGGCTCGTAGCAAATGATATATGTATACCCTCCTCTCTAAGTTAAGGGGATATTAAGAGTTACCTAAAATTAAAATAGTTTCCATAATACAGATCGCTCTGTGCGTCAAACTTCGGACTCTGTTCAGCGATGAAGCTCATTTTTGGTGGAATGGGTACGTAAATAAGCAAAACTATCGCCTTTGGATTGGAGATTATTCATATGCTTTTGTCCACTCACCAGTACAATCGCAGAAAATTACTGTTCGGTGCACTTTATGGTCCAGCGGAGTCATTGCTCCATATATCTTCAAAAAGATGATAGGCAGAATGTTACTGTTAGCGGTGAACGATATAGAGAAATGACTACAATTTTTTTCGTACCACAATGAGGTGGGCTAAAGGTTGCTGACATGTGGTTTCAACAGGACGGAGCCACATGCCACATAGCGTACGCTACAATTAATTTACTCAAAGAAACTTTTGATGAACGAGTATTTTCACGTAATGGTCCTATTAATTGGCCACCAAGATCGGGTAATTTAACCTCATTGGATTATTTTCTTTAGGGCTATGTAAAGTCACTCGATTTCGTCGCCAAACCAGAGACAAGAAATGCGGACGCAAATGCTGCGAAGAATGTGTGTTTCACATTGAGTACTGAACACATTGAGTACGAACTATATACACCAGCCATGACGGACACATGGCCCAAATCATATTTAAACATTAATGGCATACAATTAAATATCCAATAAAGCCAGTTTGGTATTAAAAATATTTTTTTTGCTTAATTTTAATTTAATGTTCTGTTATTCTAAAAAACACCAATTACACTAGTTTACAAAGGTGCTCTAAATATCAAACAAGTAAAGACGGATTAAGTTAGGTCATGCCGAATCTTATATACCCTCCATCATGAATCGCATGTGAATGGTTACGGGTACTAATAAACTCATTATACCAAATTTCAGCCCAATTTGTTGAAATTTGAGGTTTTTGTGGCGTTACGATGTCAAATCTAGAGGGACCTTTGTATGGGGCTATATCAAAACGTGGAACTGTGACTTCCTTTGTTCGTGCGAAGGATTCCGGGTATATAAAGGGTGGTTACATTTTAAGGGCCGATTTTGATTTTGAATAAAACCCAAATTATTTAGGAAATTATTGTAATTTCTTTTATTATGACAATATTGGTATGGTTCAATTATATATGGAACAAAATATCGGCCAAATGGCCGCCGTAAATTCGGCAGCACACCTCCATCCGATGGTCCAAATTTTCGATGATGCTGAGGCATAATTGAGGTTCTTTGCCGTTAATGTGCCGAATTATCTCATCCTTTAGCTCTTGAATTGTTGATGGCTTATCGACGTACACCTTTTCTTTCAAATAACCTCAAAGAAAGAAGTCTAACGATGTCAAATCACATGCTCTTGGCGGCCAATTGACATCGCCACGACGTGATATAACTCGGCCATTGAATTTGTTGCGCAGAAGAGCCATTGTTTCGTTAGCTGTGTGGCAAGTGGCACCGTCCTGTTGAAACAACATATTGTCCACATCCATATCTTCCAATTCGGGCCATTCGTTAACATCTCACGATATCGAACACCATTCACAGTAACTACCTGGCCGGCCTCAGTTCGAAGAAGTATGGCCCGATGACGTCGCCAGCCCATAAGCCGCACCAAACGAACTGGGCGAGCATGCATATGTGTTTTCACATCTCCTACAGACGCAGTTTGTTTAAATTTGCGCACAATTCTCCCGATTGTGGAAACATTTGGTCGATTATGCTGATCAAAACAACATCACGAAGTGCACGAAATGCATTTTGATTTGAACGCCCATTTTCATAAAAGGCTTAAAAAACTTTAACGCGTTGCTCGATTGTGTATCTTTGGTTCAAATTGATTCAAATTGAGTTAGTCTGAAATCGAGAAATTTCAAATGAAATGCAGAAAAAAACTTGACGTTTAGGTGTGGTTCACATTCAACATCAGCCCTTACAATTTAACCACCCTTTATAAACCCCCGTTACAAATTTTCAGCCCGTTCAGTTGACATTTGTGGTCTCTATGACGTTAAGAAGTCAAATCGGGGAGATATGGGGGCTATATCCAAAAATAGACTGATATTGCAGATATAATAAGTATATCTACCAAATTTCAACCACCTAGCTCAAGTATTATAACGGATGATCCAAGTAGAGATACTTTTTTTCAATAGCCTTTTTTGACAGATCACGTGTGAGTCGTGTCATGCTGTCATGTTATTTTTGTTAAGTATTGTTTGGCATTTCATCATGGCAAGACTTACGCCTGAACAACGTTTACGCGTGTCATTCACCAGTTACCAGTCGAAATGCTCGAACGATTCATCGAAAATTTGACTCAACGGACGGACCATCTGAGACGTAGCCGCTGCCAACATTTGATAGACATAATCTTCAAAAAATAAATGCCAAAGTATGTTCTTTCAAATGATAATAAACATTCCTCATTCAATTTGAATTTTCTGTGTTTTTTTCTTTAAAAAAGTAGGGAACCTCGAAATGGATCACCCTATATAACACATCAAAGGAGTGGCATCTCCCACACAAAGTGAAAAATTCCATATTTTATCTCTCTGAAAGGGAGGGTATATATACTTCAGTCGACAGAAGTAGTCTTACTTGTTTTTAGTAACAATTGATAATTGGTAATATTTTGAATGAAGGCATTTATTCTAATTTGCGGAATCATTAATTAAAAGTGGGAAATTGTTAATAAACAAACCATAAACATTTCGTCATCTTCAAGTGAACGTTACTAAATATAATTCCGAGATAATTAACGACACCGACGGACGGTTTGTGATCATTAATATCCAATAAATTCTCAAAAAGAGAAACGAGTCTCCTTTATCTAACAAGACCCGGATAGTTAGTTTTATTTCCCTTCTCCATTGACATGCAAACACACACCAATAAACTAAAGTCACATATATTTACTCATATGCAGTTGTATGTCCATACATGAACATGTATGCATGTTCATGTCTAATGTTTAATGTTTAATAACAACAATCCACTCAGTCCGTAGTCATAATTTGATTAATTCGTAATTCGTTAGTTGGAAATGTTAATTGAATTTGAATGGACGATTGAGCAAACTAATGGACCCGCCAAGCAATTCCAAGCTGAAAACTTAACAGCAACAGCAACAACCACAACGAGACATTAGACATTAAACGGGGGAAAGGTTATGATCCCCGATCCGATTCCTCCTCTTCCACCATCAAATTAACACTCGCTCTCAAATGTGATCAGTCATATACACACATATGATAAATTATAGTTTTTACTGTTCATTCGTCCGCCCGTTCGTTCACTCGTACGAGTTATTAAACAAATTCTAATTACATATTTTTTAGGGGTACATTCACGCATGCGCGTTTTTATTATCGTGGTTGTTTTCCTCGCCTTGTTTCCATATAATCCCAACTAAACATGAATTTATGGTTTTATAACAATATTAATTATTTTAGTAAACAATATTCCGAGGGAAAAATAAAAGAAAATTCAACCAAAATAGAAGAGAAGGACAAAGAAGTCCGTTACGAAGTCCACTTTCGGTCCAAAATGCGGGTCCATACATTTCATTCACGGGTATTTAAGAAATCGAGAGGGGAAAGGAAAAACAAATGGGAAAAGTCCACACCGTCACATTTACCAACTAAAGAATTCGGAAGAAGAATACTCCAGCACACTCAAGCATCCTATGCAACAGACACTCCACACTTTCCTCAGAAAATACTTGGGCTGTGCTGCGCTGTCTAATTAAAAGATAATTTCACAAATGAGGGCATTGGGAAAGAAGAACTTTGCCCCGGTCGGGAACTGCAATAGTACACATTTCCTAAAAAAAAAAGAAACCCACAACACACACACTTAAGGACGGACGCGCGGACAGACAAACGGGCGGAAGACTGGTCGGTTGGTTGGTTGTTTGGAGGAGACCTGTTGCATGACCCCAAACGATGAGTGTGGATTGTGGAGTGTTGATGGTTTTGCTGATGGCGATGGCGGTGGTGTTAATTGTGCGGCTGTGACTATCCGAAACCAACCACATGACACTAACGCCACACATTATTATTATTACCAGAGCAGCAGCCTAGTGGAGTGCCTTATTGCAATGGCTGCACAGTGGTATTCATTGACAATCTTACCTATTTAAAAAACCCGAATACGTAAGAAAATGGCAGGCGTGTAAAACGACGGAGGTATACCCTCACTTTATGAGAAATAATTATATAAAATGGAATTTGGTACCAGAACCGGGGACAGTTTTGCTCATTCTTTGTCAGACTAAATTCATTGGAAAATTAAACAAAAGTACATATTTCGAACACATTGACATGATTGCGGCAGAAGTTATTGCACTGAAAAAAAGCTTCATCACACTTACATAAATATCTACCTTCGCCTGATAAAACTTTTCTTCGTTTTTTAGACGACAACGCATTTCATTGGTTTGATGTAGAAAGTTTCATCAATATTTCTTCGATAGATTACATTGATTCAAAGAATTTTTGGCTTCAATTTGAAGTACACTTGACATTAATTTAGATATAAAAATTTTTGTGAATTGAAGAAAATAATTGATTGTTTTCATGGAAATTGTACATTATTACTATTAGTATTATTTTTACACAATTCAAAGCAAAATATAAGAGTACATCGAAAATGCGACAAAACTGCATTAACTTGACCTTTTACGTTCAATTTATGTGAAAATTACATTGAACTGAAGCGAAATATACGATGCCTTTATCAACATATTCTTTAAATGAATGTAATTTAATTAGGCATAAATTATGTGTTTATTATTTATACATATCCTCATCGGAAACGAAAAAGGGCGTTACAACGAGAAAAATGGAAATTCAGTTTTTGATTGATTTCGATACACTGCATCCAAATACACATACTGACAAATTTTTAGCGAACCTACTATCAACAAGTAAGAAAGTTTCAGTCGGGTAAACCGACTAAGGTATACCCTCACTTTGTGAGTAATGTAATATTGAATATTACTCGAATTATTCTGTCAATTTGTGTGGGAGGTACCAGAAGGGGTTTATCAAATACACCTTTTTTCGATGAACATTAGATACTTTAAATTCATTGCACTGTGCCGACTTATAAGCATTTATGTGCACTGGTATAAACGTTATGAGACATTAAATTGTGGTATGATTTGGGCATTCTGTGTGGGAGGTACAAAAAGGGTCGTGGCAATAACGCCGATTTTTCACAGGGCTATAGACACTATAAAGACATTACACTGTACAAAATTTCAAGTATTTTTATACACTGGTTTTAATGTTATAAGCTGTTAACTTTTGGTGCGAAAAGGTACCTATGTGCGGGAGGTACCAAAAGGGGCGTGGCAACAACACCCATTTTTCCCTGGACTGTAGGCAATATAAAAGCATAATACTGTACAAAATTTCAAGTATTTTTTTACACTGTTATTAATGTTATAAGCTGTTAACTTTTGGTGCAAAATGGTACATTTGTGTGGGAGGTACCAAAATGGACGTGACGACTTCGCCAATTTTTCTCGAGTTGATAGCGACTAATAAGCTAATACTATGTGTGGAATTTCAAAAGATTCGAATAGTAATATAGCAGTTATTAAAGAATCAATATTTCACAACATTTTAACCCTTTGTGGGGGAGGTACTAGAAGGAGTGGACCAATATGGCCCATCTACGAACTTAGCCGGAGATAGAAAAAATATTACCACATACCAAATTTGAGGTCAATCGGTTACTCCTTTCGAGAGTTATCGTGCGCACCAGCCAGCAGACAGACGCACGGACATTGCTCATTCGACTTAAAATGACCCAAAACGGATTTCCTCCGAACATACTTAGGGTCTTAGATCACTCCTTCGATGTGTTACACTTTTTTCCGTAGCCTCGTCAGACTAAAGTGAGGGTATAAAAATGGCGAATTTATTAACAAAATTCTAAATGGCTTAACAACAAATTATAAAATAAAAATTCCTATTTCACACAATTTTTAGAAATCAGTTATAAATCTAGTTTGTGTGAATATATACTCGTATATATGCATCATTATGTTTAGGTATTATCCTCAAAATCCCGTTTTTCAAACGAGTTTTATTCTTCTCCTGTAAAATTTTTAAATTTGGTGATAGGCCGTTTCTCGTTTCTCATGACGATATATTTTCATAGCTGACCACTTCTGCATCGATTTCGATTTACTTTTATGCTTCTGGCAACCAAACTATCACAACTAACTCGTATGTCAACATAAAGTCGTTGAGAATTTTTTCAACTCCACTAAACAACTAAATCTCAGGCAATATAAATTTTAAATTTGTACAGCGAAAATATATAATTTTTGAAAATAAGAGGAGTGAAGATTATGCAAAAAATTTAATAAATTTAAAGTAGTCAAATCAATGGAATTGTTACATCAACTTAATGAATTGTTATTCATTGAATTGATGTAACTGAAGTCACTTTTATATTATTTTGAAGTGCATTTTTCTTCGAATTTTTTTTGTGGGTACCAGAGGGGACCACTGGTCCGTAAAGCTATAAACTATGAGGTCAATGACCTTTAACCCGGGGTCAATGACCTTTAATCCGGTGTCGTTAACAATTAATCGGCGTCAATGACATTTAATCGGAGTCAATGACATTTAATCGGGGTCACATACCTTTAATTCGTAGTCAGTGGCCTTTAATCGGTGTCATTGACTGTTAGTCGGGGTCATTGACTTTTAATGGGAGTCAATGACCTTTAGTCGGGGTAAATGCCCTATAATTGGCGTCAAAGGCCTTTAATCGGGGTCAATTACCTTTAATCAGGGGCCATTGACCTTTAATCCGTCAATGACCTGTAATCCGAGTTCAGTGACCATTAATCCGAGGTCAATTACCTTTAATCCAAGGTCAATAACCTTTAATCCGGGTCGAACACCTTTAATCCACAAACAATATTTTAAGACGTCACTCCTCCTGAGCGATATGTACGATAGTTTTAAGTCGTAAATTATGTTGCAAACGATTGGACATATTGAGAAGGGAACATGGTAAAAATATAATCCGATTGGACAATATCTGCTGGACACGTTCGTCATTATATAGATATACTAGCAAATACCTGCTGCTTCGCATGCGAGAATCTATAAATATCATTGAAGTTAAAAGTGATATCTAAATCGGAGTTGATTACCCCTTTTCTTCGTTATTTGTCTGAGCTTCAACACAGAAATTCCCTCTAAATTTACACAGTACAACACGAAAAAAACGGGGTTCTGACAATGAACTCTGGTACACGCAACGAAAAAATTCGTTTCTGCGAAACGAAATATTAGACAACTACAATTCTCGTTTGCCGGAACTGAAATTTCGTTTGTTGTGACAGAAACATATTCTGACCAAATGGAATTTCAGTCGTTGTAAACGAGAATTGTAGTTGTCTAATATTTCGTTTCGCAGAAACGAATTTTTTCTTTGCGTGTAGAAAAGACCAAAAAAATTTACTTGTATCGGCGTTTTGAAAAATAACTTCGGAATTTTATTTTAGGGGGTTAATATTTCCCCTATTGCCTTTTGTTGCAGGATGTCGGTATATAAAACTATATACTCGTATGTGTTCTTTACATCGGAGGTGTAGGTTATGTTCAGCAACATTGTAGCTAATACACGCAAAGAAAAAATTCGTTACTCCCAAACGAAAAATTAGACAAACGAATTTCGTTTGTGGTGTATGTTTGTCGCAAACGATTTATGTTTATCCCAAAACCCAAAGAGAAGTTTATAGCAAACGGTTAGTGTACTTATCGTAAATGATTTACATTTATTACAAACCCTGTGAAACGTTTAGTGCAAACGGTTATTGTGTTTGTCACAAGCAATGCCTGTTTATCCCAAACCCTGTTAAACGTGTGTTGCAAACAATCATTGCGTTTGTCACAAGCAATGTCAGTTTAACAATAAATGAGAAAACGATTGTCACAAAAGAATTATGATATTTATTATGTTTTGTAATATTATGTTTATAATCAAAAATGTCACAATTTTTAGTAAAATGTCCCCGGCAGCTCCAAGACAAACACCTCTTCTATTATTTGGCTGCTATCTTCTAATTGAGTTGTAGAAAAACTGTAAAAAAGAAAGCATGTATGTTAGAACATATTAAAAATGTAGTAGTCCATTGTAGGGATCAAAGCGAGATGTTATCTTACCATATATCAAACTTTTTAGTCAAAAGTGAATTTTATAGGTCAAGATTCTGACCCAAATGCTGACAATTCAAAAGTTTACACGTCCATGAATAGAATACTAAACTACATCAGAAAATAACATGAAAAACTTCGGGTGATGCATAATGCCATTAAAAACAAAGTTTAACTGTTTAGTGTTGAAAATACCAGCAGTTTCCAGAAGTATCCAGTTGTATTGTGCCTGAATAAATTTATTTCACAATTACCATTAGCAGCTTCAGTACCTATACGTGTGATGATTGATTGTTAATGTTTTTAATTTGCTTATTCACAATTTAAGGCGTGTGGAAAAATAACCAGTTAGTCGTTAACAAAAGCAAGAGATGGTCTCAGTTTCTTTTAAAATCTATTGTTTTTGTTATTCCGGCTTTCCACAAAGTATTCAATATTTTCATGCAGTGCTCGATCCATTTTTTGCTATTAACAATCTGGTTATTTTCCCACATGTCTTCACTTCATTTACCTATAACATTAAATTGGAGTCCGCAGTATATTTGCGAGATATCGCACCTCCGATAATTTAGATTCTTTGATTTAATTAATTCTTTGAATAAAATCATTTTAAGTTAACTGATAAAAACATTTTTAATTTTGCTACACGCGCACTAATACCGAACACCACAAGCGCCAGTACAAAACTGAAGGCCCACCAGCATACGACTCTACGCATGCTGAGTACGATTGCAAATGTTATGAAATTGTATAACAGTGCGGAGGGAGGGATGCATATAACTAAATATCCACCACCGTCTCTTAATAAAGCAACGCGGACAAACATGTATGCAACGTTGCAACGTTACTTTTTGTGTTTTGTACACACACATCTCCATCTTTTTGCAGAAACACTGCAACGTCACTTTTTGTGTTGTATACACACACATCTGCATCTTTTAAGTTCTGTACACATATTATTCCGTCATATAAGTAATAAAAAAAGTTATAAAACCTCACTCTCACAAAATGAATACAAGTTTAGCTCTTTGTTCTCTCAACTCTCTTTAATATATTCAATCATGTTTAAATACAATATGGTTCCGTAAACGTTTTTCGTTTACCATAAAATAAATTACGAAAATTTTGGAATGAAAGAATGCTCGTTTACAGTAAGAGAAACTACGTTTACGATAAACTTTTGCATTCACCGCAAACATTTCAACCGTTACGGGAAAAGTAGAGCGTTTGAGACAAAGAAAAATGTTTGCCATAAACGACGCCCAAACGTTCGTTTTCTTTGCGTGTATTAAGGCCAATATATTTGTGGATCCAATTAACCTCTGTCCATAATTTTTGGTACTATTTTAACAAATCCTAAAACAACACCTCTAAAATGAGGAAGGCGGGTATGAAGTGTTCTACGAAAGTGTTGGTCATAAATTTTCACTATAGAACTAGTTATATTAGAACACAATAGAGCCCAAAACTTAACACAAACACAAAAAAACAAGTCAGAAACTCACCCCTCACCTTGAGTCCCAAAAAAATATTCGTAATTATACCCTCACTTTAGTGTGACGAGGGTATATATCATTTGCTACGGAAAAAAGTGTAACACATCGAAGGAGTGATCTAAGACCCTAAGTATGTTCGGAGGAAATCCGTTTTGGGTCATTTTAAGTCGAATGCGCAATGTCCGTCCGTCTGTCTGTCCGTCTGTCTGTCTGTGTGTCTGCTGGCTGGTGCGCACGATAACTCTCGAAAGGAGTAACCGATTGAATTCAAATTTGGTGTGTGGTAATATTTTTTTCTATCTCCGGCTAAGTTCGAAGATGGGCCATATTGGTCCACTCCTTCTAGTACCTCCCCCACAAATGGTTAAAATGTTGTGAAATATTGATTCTTTAATACTTTATTTACTACTTATTCGAATCTTCTGAAATTCCACACATAGTATTGGTTTATTAGTCGCTATTAACTCGAGAAAAATGGGCGAAGTTGCCACGTCCCTTTAGGTACCTCCCACACAAATGCACCGTTTTGCACCAAAAATTAACAGCTTATAACATTAATAACGGTGTATAAAAATACTTGAAATTTTGCACAGTGTTATGCTTTTATATTGCCTACAGTCCAGAGAAAAATGGGCGTTGTTGCCACGCCCCTTTTGGTACCTCCCACACAAAGGTACCATTTTGCACCAAAAGTTAACAGCTTATAACATTAATACAAGTGTATAATAATACTTGAAATTTTGTACAGTGTAATGTTTTTATAGTGTCTATAGTCCTGTGAAAAATGGGCGTTATCGCCACGCCCCTTTTTGTACCTCCCACACTAAATTGCCAAATCATACCACAATTTAATATCCCCTAAGTATGTTCGGAGGAAATCCGTTTTGGGTCATTTTAAGTCGAATGAGCAATGTCCGTCCGTCTGTCTGTCTGTCTGCTGGCTGGTGCGCACGATAACTCTCGAAAGGAGTAACCGATTGACCTCAAATTTGGTATGTGGTAATATTTTTTTTCTATCTCCGGCTAAGTTCGAAGATGGGCCATATTGGTCCACTCCTTCTAGTACCTCCCCCACAAAGGGTTAAAATGTTGTGAAATATTGATTCTTTAATAACTGCTATACTACTTATTTGAATCTTTTGAAATTCCACACATAGTATTAGCTTATTAGTCGTTATCAACTCGAGAAAAATGGGCGAAGTCGCCATGTCCCTTTTTGTACCTCCCACACAAATGCACCATTTTGCACCAAAAGTTAACAGCTTATAACATTAAAACCAGTGTATAAAAATACTTGAAATTTTGTACAGTGTAATGTTTTTATAGTGTCTATAGCCCTGTGAAAAGTGGGCGTTATTGCCACGCCCCTCTTTGTACCTCCCACACAAAATGCCCAAATCATACCACAATTTAATGTCTCAAAACGTTTATACCAGTGCACATAAATGCTTATAAGTCGGCACAGTGCAATGAATTTAAAGTATCTAATGTTCAGCAAAAAAAAAAGGTGTATTTGATAAACCCCTTCTGGTACCTCCCAAACAAATTGACAGAATAATTCGAGTAATATTCAATATTACATTACTCACAAAGTGAGGGTATACCTTAGTCGGTTTACCCGACTGAAACTTTCTTACTTGTTTTTATGTGGAAAATGGTCCATTTGTCTGGGAGGTACCAAAAGGGACGTGCCAGTAACGCCCACTTTTATCTGGACTCTAGGTACTATAAAATCATTACACTCTACAAAAATTCAAGTATTTTTATGAACTGACATTAAAGTTATACGCAGTTAACTTTTAGTGCACAATAGTCCATTTGTGTGGGAGGTACCAAAAGCGGCGTGGCAACTACACCCATTTTTCTCGAGGTGATAGCGACTAAACTAATACTATTCGTGACATTTCAGAAGAATCGTGTAAGTAGTATAGAAGTTCTTAAAGAATCAATATGGCCCATCTTCGAACTTAGCCGGAGTTAGAGAAAAATATTGTCGCATACCAAATTTGAAGGCAATCGGTTACTCCTTTCGAGAGTTATCGTGCGCACCAGCCAGCAGACAGACACACAGACAGACGGATGGACGGACGGACGGACATTTCTCAAATGACTTTAAATGACCCAAAACGGATATGCGCCGAACAAACTTGGGGTCTTAGGTCACTCCTTCGATGTGTTATACTTTTGGTTCGTAGCAAATGATATATACCCTCCTCTCTAAGGTGAGAGGATAAACAGTCAAATTCCAGTCAAATCCCTCTTTGGCCTGTTTTTGCAGCAATGATCTAGTAGAAACTATAACGATACCAGCAAAGAGTGGTTTGACAGAAATTTGAATTTTTAGGATTGTTTTTACGATTTGTTACCCTACGCCTCAGTTGTAAACAACACATTGTTTCATATACCGATTTGCTGCAGGAAGAGGTTCAGTGGGGAACTTGTACGACCAAGTAACAATACAAAAATTAAGGCAATCTAGTTGGTAATTGTCTTTCACTCACAAATGTATCATATAAATGTTTATACATATTTAGAAAGGGAGCAACTATGTTAATCCGATCCCATCCATTATTTGACGGCTCATACTCTCTGCTAATATAAGAACGTGCACCAAATTTAAAGGTTGAAGGTTTAAAGACATATGGTATTATAATATTTATTTACCCTACCTCGTCTGTTGAAGATATTTCCATAAAATCTACAGTAAACTACAGTAAATATAATTTTTTTACTTTCAAATTTCGTTCTTATGTGTTGAAAATGTGTTGTCTCAAAAACTGTTGACCGTAGCAGTCTTTGAGACAACACATTTTTAACTAATGCTATGGCCACTTTTGCCACATCCACTAATCCGATCCCGGTCATTTTTGTTGAAGTTGTAGATAATAACTCCACTAACATGTGTTCTAGATTTCGTTATTTTACTATCAATACTTTCTGATATATTCGACTTTTAAATAATACCACGCCCACTTTTGAACCCGCCCACTTTTTTACTTTTTAAGAATCAACTGCGACCCATAACCCTCCAAACACAAAAAAATTATAATATCGGACCAGTAGTTCTTGTTACAAAGAATTTGGCTACGTTTTTATATATATACGAGTACATATAGATATATAGATAATTTGTTATGCCATTATTAGTCGTTAGTTAATCAATATTTATTTAAGAATCAATATTTCACTAATAGTTAAACCTTTGTGTTAGAAGTACTAGAAGGTGTGGACCAATATGGCCCATCTTTGAACTTAGCCTGAGATGGTAACTTTTAACTCTTCCCTGTAAGGTGAGGTGAACTAATTTTTTAAATTCTCGATTATGAAAATTTTTTTACCGATGGTTGGAATGCGATATTTACTCATAAGAGTGTTTGAAGTTTTGTTGTAAAGCAAATAACAGAAATTGGACCCGAAAGGGGCAGTTGTAGTCTCATTGTTTACAATTGTTATATATATAAAAATATGGACAATTTATTTACAGGTGTTTTAGACACACGGGGGGCATTTTTTTAGGTAGTGGAAAGAACAGAGTAACTTGTGCAGGGCCAGATAGTAAGTATACGCAGCAAAAAAATGCATCCGATTGTAGCTGAACTCTCTTATTTGCAGTTGTGATCAATAATTGATTTGTGGGACCATACAATTAGTTCTGGAACCACTTTACTGTTCTGTACTACCGATCAACTGACAGCCACATTGTTGATTGTCACAACCAAATTGTTTTCTTTTTGTATATAATTATTTTATACGTTTTTTACTCGTCGATGATCTCTAAAACGACTGAACTGATGGTGTTCATATTCGCAAAATATGTCCCTCTAAGTGAGAGTAAAGTTCATAGACACAAAGGGTTTTCCAACAATAGGTGTTATTTTGAATCACCCGGTATTTCGGTAGCTGTCACTTTTGAAGCTTTTATTCTTTGACATTTGACAAGTAGAAACTACGCCATTAGTTAAAATGGAACGATACAAAACGATCGAACAAAAAACGATACGAACGATACAAAATCATCTTGACTGATGCGGCCCATTTCCACCTCGGTGGCTACGTCAACAAGCAATATTGTCGCATCTGGGGCTCGGAAAACCCAAGAGTTATTGCTGAGAAGCCTCTCCTCAACGTGTGACTGTTTGGTGCGGTTTATGGTCCGGTGGGGTCATTGGACCTTACTTTTTCCAAAATGAGGTTGGATCAACAGTTACGGTGGATGGATAATCATTGTTAGATGAAACTCGGTTCGATATGAGCTATATTTTATTTGGACTACATCTTTTTTTAATAATTCAAAAAAGTATTTACTCGTATATACTCGTATATACCACTGTAGGTAATGGAATAAAGTTGTGCATCAGCATCTGGTGCAAAACATCATCAAGAAACGGAAAAGAAAAAGCCCCATCATCGCCAACGTCATCATTACACATCCCCCAAAACGGAAAATAATCCAATTCACACCGACACCATCAGAATCATCAGCAGAAGGAGCAGTAGCAGCGAGCGGCAAATGCGACGGCAGCATCAACTGCTTTTCATCATCAAACGAGAATTACAACGTTGTGAATGAAGTGAAAACAAGAACAAAAAGCGGCCATTCCGCAGCAACAAAAACAATAACGAGTAGAATACGGAATACTATTCTGTATTGCTCTAACAATGTGTTCAGCGAAGCGTGTGTCAAATATTTTCTTATTTGAAGTGACACTTTACGAGTGTTTCATCTCAGCAAATTTTCTCTTTGGCCAGGCCGCCGATGTGGCAGAGGCAGGCGATTGCCTCGGCCGTCGCCACTTTTAAATTGGAATGTAGTATTTCAAGATTTTTTGCTTTGCTTCTCTTTAGAAGAGTGAAGTGAAAAGGCCGCCGCCTAGTCAAGAACTTAGGGAACACCGTTCACACTTTTGCTGCCCAATTGTGCGTGTGATTGCCGCTGATTAGTTTTGTTCTTTGCCTCCCACACCTCTCCACCCTCCCCTCTTTGCATTTATGGAGAGAGATGGAGGCAAACGCACGTTTTGCTTTCAATTATATTAAGGATTTCCGGCTTTATTCTTGTGCGCATTCTGCGTAATCGTTCTTTGGGAATAAATGAAAATGCTTTGAGTTAATTTTTCTTGTTCATAATAAATATATTTGTTGTTGTTTTTTGTTTGTTTGTTTCTTGTTCATTCTCATCTTTAATTAATTGTTTTATTTACACACACATATAAATAAATTTCATTTGTATTTGAATTTGTTTAATTTCATTTAAAGACAATTCAATTGCAGTGCTTTAGTTCGCACACTTTTATGTGTTGTTCTTGTTGTCGTTAACAAATTTAACAAATTAATTTAGACTTATTCTATGAATATAATTTAATAATAATACATAATGATGTTAATACTAATAATAATAAATACTACATGTATACGTACAGATATAATGAGATAGTTCGATAGATACATAGACAGTTTTAGACTTAAACTATATCTTTATACATAATTTGCATATGAAATTCTTTTAATTTATAACTACAATGACGACAATTACATTTACAATACTCGTACATTACATACTTATTCTCACATATACATACGAATATACGAGATTAGATAGACTACTTAAAATGCTATTGAAAAAATTACATAAATTTACAATAGTTCGTTTGTTCAGTTTGAAGGACCTCCTTTTGGATAGATCAAAGATTTGCCGATAAAATCAACGATTTTCAATTATTTTTTTACTGCTTTGTATGTATTATATCAAAGACTTTTTGTAGAAACCGACTTTGGGGCGACTTGCCAAAATTTATTAAATATGTCATTCTTTTCGTTTTGTGATGTTTTTCGCTACATAGATTGTTCTGTGGTATTTTACACAGGTTATATTAAATTTATCAAGGTTCATGAATTTATTTCGTTCAGAATTTTTATAGATCGTAGATGAAAACCGCATGGAAAATATAAGACCTAGAACTTTGTTACTTGGGACTATATTGAAAAAATGTTGTTCAGTAATCAAATATTCTTCATACACGGAATAGAGAAGCTTCATCAAATTGATGCATTCTTTATAAGCATTTCTTCGATTTGGAGCTTGACTTGAAGAAAAGTTCTTTTTCCAACATTCTTCAATCATTTACATTGGTTCAATAATTATCTATTCACCAATTTTAAGTAAACCTTACTTACATGTACTTTGCATTGAATAAAACACTATTTTTGAAGTAAAGTTACGTCAAACAGTGACTAAAAATTTACTTAAATGTAAACGGTTTATTATTATGTGAAATTTTCAATATTAGTTCTTTCAGTATTTTTTTTAGAAAAAGCCAATTGGAATCCCACTACAGACCAGTTACACAAGACAATAACAAAAAAATTGTATGTGTTTTAGACCTAAAAACTTGTTTTTTGTGTAGATAAGTCATACTATTCCATAAAATCAAAAGCAAAAATCTTTGTATGTTAAAGTTTTTTTTTCAAATTCCAATTTTATGGAAATTACCTTTAGTAATTTGACTATATTGAAGGAATGTGCTGTCTGCAATGGAGAAGAATTGTCAAACTACTTCGAAACCAATTGTGGTGTTAAGCAAGGATGCATATTATCGCCATTATTATTTGCGCTGTACATAAAGATTTACATGAATATCTACAAGGAAGAAATAACATAGACAACTTGAATATTCGACTACTCTTATACGAGTATGCAGACGATATTGTCATTCTGACCGATGATGTCGCTACGAATCATTCCGTCATCACAAACCTGAACAATATTGTACTACATGAAATTTGGAAATTAACCTGGCAAAATCAGAATGTTTATATTTAGGAATGGACGACGTTTGAGAGAGAAGAAACTTAATCAAAATTTCAAACGAATGTAATTACCTGGGCGTAAGTAAAATTTAACAAACTCGTCGAAAAACGAGAGTCTTAGTCTAAGGCAGCTATAAATACCACATGGATTGGTCTATTAGGAAAAAGCTAAAAAAATCTCCAAATGAAATGGAAGGTTGGTATATACTTAGTACGGACATAAATACTGTTACAAAATTGAACACACCCATTACAATAGTGGAATTGAACCTAACCTATGTAGCGTTAGTTTGTAAGGGAATTCAAAACTGCCTCAGTTTCACTACGGAGCGGTCAGATAATGAGCTATGAGCCATTTAAATATGGAATGAAAACACAACATTTTCAAAACGCTCTGCCAGCTTGGGATTAGTCTTATGTTCATCTGCCGGTGCATAAAACTGTTTGAGGAGACTGGAGATGTCAAAGACCATCACCGGTCGGGACGCCCTCGTACTATTCGAACACCGCGGGTCATCGAACAAGAATTTGCAGAAGCAAATTCCGCTTCGAAAACAGAAAATCGTGGACCGTGAGATGAATATTACGCAAAAGTCCATGAGTCGAATTATCAAAAAAGACTTGAGACTTGGGGCTTTCAAAGGCCGCAATAAACATTTGTTGACTTCAGCTTTATAAAAAATATGAAAGAAAAATGCTACCGTCTTTTGGTGAAACACGCTGATAACTTGCACAAAAAATCTTGTTCACAGATGAAACAAATTTCGAAAGGTCCATAATACAGCTTCAATCGTGGTTTGATGGGGTGTCTCTTACGATGGGATCACTGACTTGAATTTCTGTAAACAAGGGAATAAAACATTGGAAATTAACCACTCCCTATTCCAAAACCAGGGATGGACTTTCCAGTATGATTCTGCGCCAGCACATAAGGCTAAAATGACCCAAACATGGCTTTAAAACAATTTGTCAGCTTTCATTTCTTCTGATAAATTTCTCTCTGGCAGCCTTGATTTAAACCCACCGGATTACAAATTGTGGACAGTTTTAGAGGACAAGGTATCCCACAAAAGATACCCCAACATCGATTCTCTTAAGATTGCCTTGATTCGTGCTGTGACCACTTTCCCAAAGGGACAAGGTGCGTGCGGATATTGATGATTGGTCAGTACGACATAAGGCATGTGCGAAGGCCGAAGGCGGACATTTAGAATGAGTGCTTGCATTTTGTATAAAATATATATCAATAAATATATTCAATAAATTTGGTTCAAAAGGATTTATTACTTTTAATGTTCTTTATGCTTGCTTGTGTAACAGCATTTATGTCCCTTCTAAGTAGATTGAATGGCAGTTTGTAGATTACCAATTTTTGCACCAAATTACGTAATAATGTTGCAAACAGCTGTTGAAAGTAGTCATTTATTTACCCTGCACTTACATCTGCAATATATTGAGAAAGTTATGCCTAAATACAACGAACACAAATTACCGAAAAATTTTACTTCTATTTTGTTACAATACGTTTTGACTACCGATAACACTATGCAAAAAAAATTTTTGTTTGTTTCCGAGACCTAAACATTTTTTGTTGTATACATTGAGGCGTCGTGAAAAGTGGTAACCTTCTAAAACATACACGGGGAAAATCGTCATTCTTGGTATGTTTGAATTCAATGAAAATATACTTGGAAGCAATTTTTTTTAAATCTTATATATTTGTTAACAAATAAATTTTATTTGAAAAACAAGAAATTTTGTTTGGAACGCATGTATTAATATATTCGAACATATTTTATTATCAAACTGACTTTCACTAATAAAATATGTGTTTACACACAAACAATGTTATTGTTTAAGAAGTTTTCCAAATACATATATATTATTAAAAAAGGTTTTTTAAAACTTTGCTGACTTATTCGAATTTTAGTGCGTTTTCGTATTAAACTTTATAGTTTAGATTTAAGTTTTAATTAAACTTTACAAACATACAAAATTTATAAAAAAAAACTGCTCTTTGAACATCTGAAAAACGGAAAACTTGTCTTTAAATTAAGGCTTGGATACATTACCAAAATACATAAATACAAATTAATCTTTGTTTCGGAAATATTAGTTTCAAATAAAAAAAATATTAGAATGGGAACATATTTTTGTTTAAAACAATATCCTCCCAAACATATAATATTCGAGTGTGTCAAATTTATATATACTTGGAGAATGACCTAAACATATGTATATTTCAAGCCGAATATGTTTGGGACAATATACTACAAAGCTATTTTTTTTCAGCGTGAGCGTTGTAACTTTCAAGGCTCCACGTTGTTTTTAGCTTTAACTTTTTTGAGCGCTCAAATACGTTCATTTGAGAGGTCTCTGCCCAACCAATATTATTAAAACCGAGCTAGAGTCTTCTTTGGGAGAGTCTTCTCCTTCGTTAGCAACTATAAAATATTGGGTGGCAGAGTTTAAACGGCGCCGTATGAGCTGCAAAGACGAACATCGTAGTGGTCGACCGATTGAGGTTTCCCGATAGAAATTTTTAAAAAATCCACATATGGTATTGAATGACCGTCGGTTAAAGATTCGTGAGCTAGCTGAAGTCTACACGGGGCAAACTCGCCTTTTTTGATATGTTTGAATCGAAAGAAAATATACTTGGAACACAAATTTTTAAATATTATATTTTTTCGAGCAAATACATTTTATTTGAAAATCAATAAAATGTATTTAGAACCCATATGTTAATATATTAGAATAAAATATATTTGCCAACTAATTTTCTCAAATAAAATATGTGTTTAAATACAAATAAAATTATTATTTGTGAATATTTCCAAATATATTTTACTAAAAAAGAATTTCTAAACTTTGCTGAATTTTTCGAATTTTAGTTTACATTTTTTCCTTGTTTTCGAATTATGCATTCCTATTAAAAATTCATACTTAGCATTAACCTCTATTTGCTTATTTCCACTTATTTTTATTTTCTAACTATTCCAAGTCATTATTTTCAATTATAAAGAAATTTTACTAAATAACATATCCAAATAAAAAATATTAGGATGTAAACATAGTTTTGTATAGAACAACATCCTCGAAAACATATAATATTTGAATGTGTCAAATATTATATATTTGGAGTGCACCCTAAAAATATATATATTTTAAGATTTTTTTTCAGCGTGTAGGCATTTCAAAAAGTGCTATTCATCGCATAATGATGGAAAATGTGATGATGAGAAAACTGTGCGCAAGATGGGTGCCGCGTTTACTCACAATCAATCACAGCGATGACCAAAAAGCAATTTATTTAAGATTTGCTCACTCGGATTATTTTTTGTTTTCAAACTTTTACAAAATGGCTCGGCGGAAAAAGATTTGCCAGCAACGAAGAGGTGAAGATTGCAGTTGAAGTCTACTTTCAGGAGCTAGACAGTTCTTACTATAAAGAGGATATCGAAGCTATTGAAAATCGATGGAAATAAAGAAAAATGTTCCCAAATTTGTTGTGTTTTCATTGTTAGGTCTGCTAATTTTTGGTCCCAAATAAAAAGATATTGGAATGTAAAAAATTTTTGTTTGGAACAGCATTTTCCCAAATATATAATTTTTGTGTGTATCAAATATTATATGTTTAGATTGTACTCTAAACATAATTATATATATATATGTTTCAAGCCGAATATGTTTGGGATAATATACTTTTTCAGCTTGTACTATATATATGCACTAGTATTAAAGTTATAAGCTGTTAACTTTTGGTGCAAAATGGTCCATCTGTGTGGGAGGTACCAAAAGGGGCGTAACAACTTCGCCCCTTTTCCCTGGAGAAGAAGATTCGAATAGGTGGAATAGAAGAGAAGATTCGAATAGGTGGTATAGATGTGATTATAGAATCAATATTTCACTAAATGTTTACCCTTTGTGGGGGAGGTACTAGAAGGAGTGAACCAATATGGCCCATCTTCGAACTTAGCCTGAGATGGAGAAAAATACACGGAGGAAAATCGGCATTTTTGATATATTTGAATAGAAAGAAAATATAATTGCAACACAAATTTTTAAATATTGTATATTTTTGAGCAAAAAAATTTTATTTGAAAATCAATAAAATTTATTTAGAACGCATATATTAATGTATTACAACAAAATATATTTGCAAACTAATTTTCTCAAATAAAATATGAGTTTAAATACAAATAAAATTAATGTTTAGGAATTGCTCCAAATATATTTTATTTAAGAAAGATTTTCAAAACGATGCTGACTTTTCGAACATCAGTTTTAATTTTTCCTTGATTTCGAATTTTACCTCCCAATTAAAAATGGCATATGCAGTATTAACATCTGTTTTTAAGCACTTATTTTAAATTTCTAAATATTCCAAGACATCATTTGTTGTTAATCCTTTGAGTAATTTATTGTTTTCCAAGATTATACGATTCAATTATAAAATCTTTTAGAAAATTTCTAAAAAATTAACTTTGAATTGCTGAAAAACTTAACCCAATTATGCTATCGGTATATTTTCTAAATACTTAAAAGCAAATAAATCTTTGTTAAGGAAATAATATTGCCAAATAAAAACATATTAGGATGGAAACAAAGATTTGTTTAGACCAACATCTTCTCAAATATATAATATTTGTGCGTACCAAATATTAAACATTTAGAGTGTACCCTAAACACATATATGTTTCAAGCCGAATATGTTTGGGACAATATGCTACAGAAGCGATTTTTCTTCAGCGTGTATTTCCACATAACAAATTGTTAGTGCGCACCAGCCAGCAGACAGACATACCAACGGACATTGCTCAAATGACTTTAAATTACCTAAATCGAATTTCCACCAAACATACTTGGGGTCTTGCCCGTAGCTATTGATACACGCTGAAAAAAATCGCTTCTGTAGTATATTGTCCCAAACATATTCGGCTTGAAACATATATACGTTTAGCGTACACTCTGAACATATAATATTTGGTACACACAAAAATCGTGTATTTGGGAAGATGTTGTTCTAAACAAATATTTGTTTACATCCCAATGTGACTTTTATTTCCGAAACAAATATATATTTGCATTTAGATACTCGTATTCATAAAATACATAAATTGTGTTAATTATACCCTCACTTTAGTGTGACGAGGGTATATATCATTTGCTACGGAAAAAAGTGTAACACGTCGAAGGAGTGACCTAAGACCCCAAGTATGTTCGGAGGAAATCCGTTTTGGGTCATTTTAAGTCGAATGAGCAATGTCCGTCCGTCTGTCTGTCTGTCTGTCTGCTGGCTGGTGCGCACGATAACTCTCGAAAGGAGTAACCGATTGACCTCAAATTTGGTATGTGGTAATATTTTTTTCTATCTCCGGCTAAGTTCGAAGATGGGCCATATTGGTCCACTCCTTCTAGTACCTCCCCCACAAAGGGTTAAAATGTTGTGAAATATTGATTCTTTAATAACTGCTATACTACTTATTCGAATCTTTTGAAATTCCACACATAGTATTAGCTTATTAGTCGTTATCAACTCGAGAAAAATGGGCGAAGTCGCCACGTCCCTTTTGGTACCTCCCACACAAATGCACCATTTTGCACCAAAAGTTAACAGCTTATAACATTAATAACAGTGTATAAAAATACTTGAAATTTTGTACAGTATTATGCTTTTATATTGCCTACAGTCCAGGGAAAAATGGGTGTTGTTGTTACGCCCCTTTTGGTACCTCCCACACAATGATACCTTTTTGCACCAAAAGTTAACAGCTTATAACATTAAAACCAGTGTATAAAAATACTTGAAATTTTGTACAGCGTAATGTTTTTATAGTGTCTATAGCCCTGTGAAAAATGGGCGTTATTGCCACGCCCCTCTTTGTACCTCCCACACAAAATGCCCAAATCATACCACAATTTAATGTCTCATAACGTTTATACCAGTGCACATAAATGCTTATAAATCGGCACAGTGCAATGAATTTAAAGTATCTAATGTTCAGCAAAACAAAAGGTGTATTCGATAAACCCCTTCTGGTACCTCCCACACAAATTGACAGAATAATTCGAGTAATATTCAATATTACATTACTCACAAAGTGAGGGTATACCTTAGTCGGTTTACCCGACTGAAACTTTCTTACTTGTTTTTTCAGCAATTCAAAGTTATTTTTAGAAATTTTTAATGTTCGTAAAAATAATAATAATTGAAATCGTATAATCTTGGATCAATAAAAAGTACATAGAGGATTGACAACTATTGATGGCTTGGAATACTCAGAAATTTTTAATGATTGATTTAAAACAAAAGTTAATTTTGCATACGGTATCATAACTGGGAGGTACAATTCGAAACCAAGGAAAAATTTAAACTGAAATTCGAAAAAGTTAGAAAAATCTGTGGAAATTTTTTTAAATAAAATATATTTCGAAAAATTCCTAAATAATAATTTTATTTGTATTTCAACACATACTTTATTTGAGAAATTTAGTTTGCAAATATAATTTGTTGTAAGATATTAATATATGTGTTCCAAATATATTTTATTGATTTTCAAATAAAATGTATTTGCTAAGAAATATATAATATTTAAAAATTGTTGTTCCAAATATATTTTCTTTCGATTCAAACATATCAAAACAGGCGATTTTGCCCCGTGTATATACCTTCGTTTCACTGAAGTGAGGGTATACAAATGATTGCTGTCATTTAATTGTATTTGCATACCGTTTTTGAAAAATGCTTTGCATTCTTTAACGCATAATAGAGGCAAAGATGGTCTAAAGCCCGGAGAATATCCCAGTTATAAACCAATTACAACAAAATATATTTGCGAACTAATTTTCTCAAATAAAGTATGTGTTTAAATACAAAAAAAATATTGTTTCAGAATTTCTTCAAATATTTTTTATTTAAAAAAGATTTTCAAAATTTTGCAAATTTTTTTTAAACTTAAATTTTATTTTTTCTTGGTTTAGAATTATACCCCCCAGTTAAAAATGGCAAATGCGGCATTTACTAACTTCTGTTCCAAAGCACTTATTTCAAATTTCTGAATATTCCAACTCATAATTTCTTGCTAATTACTAATTAATTTTAATTCTTCAAGTAATTTATTGTTATTATAGACTATACGATTTCAATTACAATGTATTTTTACAAACAGTAAAAATTTCTAAAAAATAGAAAAGAAAAACATAACGCAATTAAAGCATCGATAAATTTTCTCATTACTTAAATTCATCGATAAATTTTCTCGTTACTTAAATTCAAATATGTCTTTGTTTCGGAAAAAATGGTCCCTAATAAAAAAAATTAGGATGAATATTATAACGATTTGACTCCGTTGGACTTTTCTTTGCGGGGAGCCGTTAAGGATAAATGCTACACCAACCATCCAGAGTCGATTAATGACCTCAAACACTAAATTGCAGCCATAGAGGGCCACCCAATCGAAAATGTGTTGAAAAATTGCGTCGACACAGAATGGGCCACTGCAAGGCCAGCCGCTGCAGCCCTATGACTGACGTGGCGTTCCATCATTAACCGGAATGTTGGGGCATTTAAATAAGGCAAAAACATTGAGAAATATTTATCCGTTTATGTTGTTCTAAACAAATCTTTGCTTACTTCCCAATATGATTTAAATTGCGACTATTATTTCCGAAACAAATATTTATTTGCATAAGTATTAACAAAATACCTAAATTGTGTTAAAATTTACAGCAATTCAAAATTTATTTTTTTTAGAAATATTTAATGCTAGTAAAAATTATAAATACTAATAATTGAAATATTATTCTTGGATCAAAATAAATTACTTGGAGGATTGATATCTAATGATGACTTGGAATACTCAGAAATTTTAAATTATTGATTTAAAACAACTTGTGCATATGGTATCATAACTGGTAGGTACAATTCGAAACCAAGGAAAAATTAAAACTGAAATAAATATATTTGGAGAAATTCCTAAACTATAATTTCATTTGCAAATATATATTGTATTAATATACTCGTATGCGTTCCAAACATATTTTATTGACGTTCAAATAAAATACAACTCAAAAACTACGGAACCGATCCTTTTGAATTTTTAACACTGTTTCTTTACATAATATACGAGTTTTTTTTAATTTCTTAATTTTTTAATTTAACAATAACAAATTGGTCGATTTTTTCTCGCAAAAATCGAATTTTTCACTTCAAAGTGTTCCCAAAAATTTAAATTTCGAAAAAAAATCGAGAGCTTTACCTGGCTATAACGATTATGTAACTAAATAAATTTATTTTTTAATTTCTGATGAGCCGGTATCGAGTTATGAGGGGCACCGAAACTCAACTTTTTTTCGTGACGCTTCCGCATAAATGCTGTCGTTGCCATATTTTTAAATATTTCTTCCTGAAATTTGTACACTATATAATTCGAAAATTATACTATAGTTTTAAAAATCATAAAAATGTGCCTTTTTGTACGAATTAACGTTACGCCCCTTAAACAAGGCATATACAAATGTTCAGAAAAATCGGGAATGTCGAGCAGATTTTTATCGAAAAAATAGTTCGGTTTGACATGGAATGAACGATATGTTTCTGGGTAAATCACCATTATTAAGTATCGTGACATTTTAATTCTTCAAGAGACAAAGTTGTGTAGAAAAGCGCTTGAATGCAAATATGTTTTAGTATATGTATGAAGCAAAAGTTTGCCAATATTATTCTATAAATACAACAAAGCAGCGAAAATTAAGCAGAGGTGGGTTCCTTCCATTCAATGTAGGCAATAAACATCTGTACGTTTTAATTGTTATTAAAAAATATATGTATATATAAGTATATGTATTTGCATATACATATTTATCCATATGTCAAAACTTTATAACATAAAACAATTCCTCAAGGTAATTCTGATACAAAATAAGCGACTCAAACTCAAAGTCCAAATTCATCAATTCTCATTCCATTTCAAACTGAACGGAAAGCAATTGCACATTTCATTCATATTCCCGAAAACATTAAAATTCATTCTCCCATTAAATTCATTAATCTTTAAGTACTCTCAGATACTTTAAAAATCATATAAAATAATCGCTTCTGTAGTATATTGTACCAAACATATTAGGCTTGAAAAATACATATGTTTAAGGTACACTCCAAATATATAATATTTGACACACACAAATATTATATGTTTGGGAGGATATTGTTCTAAACAAAAATATGGAACTAGTATTTCCGAAACAAAGATTAATTTGTATTTAAATTTCGGGAATGTATCAAAGCTTTAATTTAAGGACAGGTTTCTGTTTTTCAGATGTTCAAAGAGCAATTTTTTTATACCTATTTTGTATGTTTGTTAAATTTAATTATTTCTTAAGTCGTATAATCTTTAGTAAATATAAATTGCATTGATGGATTGACAAAAAGTGACGAATTGGAATATTTATAAATCAAAAGACATTTTTAGCTATAAAGTTTAACACGAAAACTAGGAAAAACTAAAATAAAATCGATAAAGTCATCAAAATATTAAAAATCTTTTTTAAATAAAATATATGTGTTTGAAAAACTTCTTAAACAATAACTTTGTATGCGTGTAAACACATGTTTTATTTGTGAAAGTCAATTTGCAAATATACTAGTATGTTGTAATGTATTAATATATGCGTTCCAAACATAATTTCTTGATTTCCAAAAAAAAATTGTTTGTTAACAACTATATAATATTTCCAAATATATTTTCTTTCAATTCAAACATATCAAAAACACGATTTTCCCCCGTGTATCATTTCAGTTAAAAAGTATGGTAGTTGTAAATAACCACAATTTATGCATTTAAAAGCAGGCAATTTGCGCACGCTGAAAAAAATCGCATGTGTAGTATTTTGTCCCAAATATATTCAGCTTGAAACAAACAAATGTTTAGGATACGCTTCAAATCTATAATATTTGACGCACATAAATATTATATGTTTGGGGGGAAGTTATTCTAAACTAAAACTATGTTTCCATCCTAACATTTTTTATTTGTTACTAATATTTCAGAAACAAAGATTAATTTGTGTTTAAATATTTTGGCTAAGTTTCAGAAATTCATTTTTTTTTAAATTTTTATGTTTGTAAAAATCGATTAAAATGTAATCGTATACGGGGAACAATCGACATTTTCAATATGTTTGAAATTGAATTAAATATATTTGAAATAATAAAATTTTCGAACAAATATATTTTTTTGAAAATCCAATTAAATGCACGCTGAAAAAAACGCTTCTGTAGCGTATTGTCCCAAACATATTCTGCTGGATATTTAGGGTGCACTCAAAATATATAATATTTAACACACAAATATTATATGTTTGGAAGGTTGAAAGTATGTTTTCATCCAAATATTTTTTTTATTTTGAACTATTAATAATTTGTATGTAAGTTTTCTGTTTTTCAGAAGTTGAAAGTGCAATTTTTTAGAAATGTTATATGTTTGTGAAATTAAATTAAAATTTAGACCGTATAATCTTTCGTAACTATAAATTGCATTGATTGATTAACAAAACGTGATGTAAAACCAAATCGAATGACGATTATAACTTTTTTAACTATAAAATTCGAAAAAGTGGGCAAAGTTTTAAGTAATTTTTAATTAAAATATATTTGGAAAATTTCGTAAACAATAACTTTGTTTGTGTGCAAATACATATTTTATTTGTGAATAATAATTTTTCTGACTTTTTCGAATTTTAGTTAGTTTTTCCTAGATTTCGTGTTATACTTTATAGTTAAAAATGTCATAAGCACAGCACTCATTTTTAATTTATAAATATTCCAATTAATTTTTGTCAATCCATCATTAATAGTTGCGAAAGATTACACACGGAGCAAAATCGCCTTTTTTGATATGTTTGAATCGAAAGGAAATATATTTGTAACACAAATTTTTAAATATTGTATATATCTGAGCAAATACATTTTTGTTTGAAAATCAATAATATATATTTGGAACGCATATATTAATACGAGTATATTACAGCAAATTATGTTTGCAATCTTAATTTCTCAAAAATATGTGCCTAAATACAAATAAAATGATTGTTAAGGAATTTATCCAAATATATTTTATTTAAAAAAGATTTTCAAAATTGTTGCTGACTTTTTAGAATTTCAGTTTAAATTTTTACTTAGTTTCGAATTGTACCTCCCAGTTACAATACCATATGCTGCATTAACTTCTGTTTAAATCAATCGTTAGTATTTCAAGTCATAATTTCTTGTAAATCCTCCAAGTAATTTATTTTGAACCAAGATTATACGATTTCAATTATTATTATTTAACAGGTGGCGCAAAAGTAATCCTCCTATCAGAAAATGCTATATTTTGCGATTGGACCCTAATGTCAGTTCTGTTTTGACATTTGTGTAGTAAACACATGCGAAATACACGTTAATAAACAATGTTACGCTACACTGCTCCAGAACGCGGATCCACAAGAAGAATCAAAGTTTTTCATTTTTTTTTTAAATTACAGCCAAAAAACATCGAAAGGTTACTTTTGCGCCACCTTGTATTATGTTTACGAAGATTAAAAAAAATCTAACACAATTAACGTATTTTCTGAATTTTTAAGTGCAAATAAATATTTGTTTCGGAAATAATCGTCTTTAATAAAAACATATTGGGATGTAAACAAAGATTTGTTTAGAATAACATTTTCCCAAATATATACTCTTTGTGTGTGTCCAACATTATATGTTTAGAGTGTACCCTAAACATATATATGTTTCAAGCCGAATATGTTTGGGACAAAATACTACAGAAGAGATTCTTTTTCAGTGTATAGTATTGCTTGTGACATTTTTAACTATAAAGTACAAACTATAAAATATGTACACCGGAAAAGTAATTTTTGATATGTTTGATTTAAAATAAAAAATAATTAGAACAAAAGTTTGTAGATGAAAAGTGTAGAGAAGCTTTCGGGGTAGAAAAAGTTGCTCCAAATGAAAATACAAAGGCCAAATTAACATTTTTTTTTTGAGTGACAGAATACGAAAAACAAATTCAATAAAATAAATGTGAGTGAACGAATAAAAACATAAATTTGTCCTTCGCGAGCCTAAAATACGAGCGGCTAAATATGGAAATCCTGTGGACTTTAATTGATGTACCTGTTTACTTTGTATATCAGCAGATTTTCTTTAAATTTCTCCTGGAAAACAAATCGCAAGGAGTTTATGACAAATAATTTTCACATTTCCCCGAAAATTTTGTCCTTTATCCGATTCTGATTAAATCGAACCTGACGACCGCTACTTGCGGTTAAGCTAGACTTCTATTTACATAGAAAAACTAGGAAGGAAACTTGTAAAATCTCATCTTTTTCGTGAAATTGACGTATTATTTAGTATTTCAAACATATAACAAATCGAGCAGCCAAACATGGACAGCCCTGTCGACATAAATTCATGAACCTGTTTTCTTTGTATATCCGCAGATTTTCTTTTAATGTATTTTTTTTTATAATTTGGCCTTCGCCCGAACAATCAATCGCTCAAAATCAAGACATGATTGATTTTTATTTCCTCAAAAATTTGGTCCTTCGTCCGAACAGCACAACGAACGCTTAACCTGAACCTGATGACCGCTACATGCGGCTAGGCGAGGCTTCTATTCTAGATAGAAATCCTAATAGTGGTCAGCTTAAGAGTACAACTCCTACTTATTCTAGGAAGGGAACTTACAAAAACTCAGCTATTTCGTGAGACGACTGTTACCGGTTTCAATATTGGACCGGGTGGTGATGAAGCTGCTGCGGCCGTCGGTGATATTGAATGCGAAGGTGAGGCAGGTTGACCCAGATGAGTGAGCACTTGTAGAGGCTGGTGTACACCTGAGGGCGGCTGATGTCCAGTTGGCGAACTCAGGTGATGCATTGAGGATAACTGTTGTTGTTGCTGCTGCTGTTGATGCCGCTGATGGGCGGCAATGGCAGCCGCCGCGGCATGTTGTTGCAGCAGTTGTTGATACTGCAAGCGTTGGTAGAGATCAGAGGCGGGCAGGGAAGCTGCTGCCGCCGCTGCGGCTGCCGCTTGATGCGTTTGTGGAGGCATGGCCGCTGAGAGGAGGCGCTCCATATTGCTGTAGTTAGCCGCTGCAGCCATGGCGGGGTTTACCCGAGCCGCCGCTGCCGCAAATGGGGAGGGTGGTAATGCGGGATTCTTTGGCACAAAAGGATTATATCTACCGTACATGCTAGCCAATAGGCTGGGATTGGGCGCCGCTGAGGCTGCCGCCTGAGGGGGATAAAGGAACTGATTGAACTGAGGATAACCGAGACCGGTAAACATGGGTCCGATTAAGGAACGTTTGAAAGCAGCCAATCGTGATCGCGATGCTGCTGTGGTACGCCGTCTCAACTTCCCCGTAGAGCCACCAATGAAGACATCATCTGCCGACGGATCTAACATCCAGTAATTGCCCTTACCGGGATCATCGTAGTGACGAGGAACTTTAACGAAACATTTATTGAGACTAAGATTGTGGCGTATGGAATTTTGCCAGCCCTGTTTATTGTCCCGGTAATAGGGAAAATTGGTCATGATGTATTCGTAAATGCCGTTCAAGGTCAAACGCTTTTCCGGACTCTGTCGAATGGCCATCATAATGAGGGCATTGTAACTGTAGGGCGGCTTCTCATTGCCCTTTTTATCGGTGACGGGCTTCTCACCGTCACCACCTTCTTTACTTTCGGTGTCCGCTTCACCCTCTGTGCCATCGGCATCCACCTCATTGTCTAGGTCATCATCAGCCTCAACATCGGCATCTAGGCCATCTTCGAGATCACTCTCCTCCTCGTGATGGTGGGGGTGGTGAGGGTGTTGATGATGATGATTATGGTTCAGTTGGTGATGATGACCACCGCCATCATTACTGTGAATGCTGAGTTCACTGCCGTCGGTGGGTGGCGGAGGCGACATGCTGGTGACATCTAAGTCAGAATCACCATCGGGCACATCGCCCTCCTCGCTGAGCTGCGTGTAGGGAGATCTTAAGTGATCGGCGGGTGACTTTTGATGATGACGATTATTGTCCTCCACCGTTTCGGGTAGGATGGAATTTATGGAAAAACTCGACTTGAGGTGGGGCGTGCGGGCCATTTTATAGAATTGTTGCAGCTGATTGTGGGTATCGATCAGTGCCTGGTGATGCAACTGCTGGATATGTTGCGGATGATGGTTAAGTGGCGACGAGGGTATCGTCGTCGGTTGCACCGTTTGCTGTTGTTGTTGGGTCAGCGGATGGTGGGGGTTCAAGTGGGCTGGAACCGGCTGCTGCTGCTGATGATGATGAGGCGGAGGATGATGGAGCTGATGATCTGAAACTCTTTCAACAACACTACATGGATCATCGATTTTAACCATGTTTTAGTTTTACACAAACACGCACGGACACAATGATTTGTTAAAAAGCTTTTCTTGTTTTTTTTTTTGCTAGATGTTTTCCTAAATCATTTGTGGTCTAATTTTTTCTTGTTGGTAATTAAATACCACTTTAAATTTCTTTGTATCTCTTTTGGTTTGAAAACTTTTATGTTATGAGATTAAGATTAATGATATGGGGCTTTAATAACGTTTCTTTTTAGCTTTATTATAATAAGACTCGTTTTACGCAATCCCCTTCTGAGAATTACGCGCGGTGTCTTTTATCGTTTACGTCCGTTTACGTTTAGAGATTATTGTAGACTAACACATCTCGTATTCATTGATTAGTGCAGTGGTGGTGGCGTCGTATTGCCTTTGTCACACGCAAACACACACCACACGACGAAGAGGTATTTCAAGCTTTAACCCGGTGTGGAGAGTTTCCACACAATTCTCATAGTTTGTCTTTGTCACACTTCTGGTTGAACAATCCCTCTCTTTTGGCGGGAGTAATGCCGATTAACCAATGAAAAGAGTGGATCTTATGCTCTCCCGGGCATTGTTGTTGTTCTGAGGACGGCAGCCAATGAACAGTGTTGCATGTTGAAGATTCTTATTCGCCACCGGCTCACACGCAATCACACTCTGCTTTGTGTTGAACACTCTTTGACTCATTGTTTCGTGTTGAGTACACTAACTCATAGCACTGGTGGTGGTGGCCTTCTTGTTCGTTCTCACTCTCTCTTCCAATATGTCATCCATATTGTTTTGTGAGCATTAGTGGCGGCGGTGTTTGCTCTTTGTTGTTGTTTTCCCGTATTGTTTTTCCTTTTGGGTGTTGTTTTAATGAAAACAACTGGTTTTGCTTTATTACTAGTCTTCGATGTTGTTGTTGTTGGCATTGCTGTGGTTCTTGTCGTCGCTGTTGTTGTTATTTGAAACGTGTTATTTGCTCACTTAGTTTTGCAGATGTTTTTCTTTTTTTCCGCTTTCAAAAGATTTAGTTTTTCCTCTCGCTTTGGATTCTCTCGCTCTTCTCTCCTATCATCGCATCTTCAACGACAGGACGGACAAACATTCACAGCATAGCTGTTTATTGTGGTTTGTATGCGTATGTGCATGTGTGTGTGTGCGGTTCGGGTGTTGTGCTAAAAACACAGGATACATTTTCAGTAGCTGAAAGTGTAAATGTGTTTTATGTTTTTGTTTGTTGCTCCATAATTTGTAGCATAGTTTGCAAACTCACGTAGTTCGGTTTTCGCTATTGAGAACTTGCAAAGCAAAATACACGCGAAAAAAATCTGTGCCAAATCTTTGGTGGTGCATTGTGTCAGGCGATTATTAATAGGTACACATCAGCATAAGGCGGATAGCGCTAGTTACTCAGCGCCGTTACGGCGTGTGTGCGTGCAGCTAGGTGATGGCGGCGGCGTCGTCGCCCGTTTCACATGTGTTGCCTTTATTGTCGGTCTTGTTAAATGGTTGTCAATTCAATTAATTAATTACTTTACGCTTTTATCGTTAGTTATTTTAATTTCATATACATACATAGGTATATCTATATTATTTTTATTGATTTGTCTCTCTTATTTCTCTTGATTTATGTGGCTGATTATGCGACCGGGGAACCGTGGATTATTTTGTATAGATTTAATGATTTAGCATTATGAATTTGCTATCATTTTTAATTTGCCTATCTTGGGTTTCGTTAACGAATATTAAACATCTGGATTGCTGATATCGAAATTATCTTAAACGGCAATCAACTCTTATCTGATATCGCAGAAATAAAATTAACTACTTTGAGATTTTGTAGACATTTATAAAAATCATACCTACATAGATACATAAATATGACTTAAACAACATTTGAAATGTTATCAATTAATATTTTTAATGGCTTTGACCATGAATTGTGTTATATCGGAACGCCTGAAGTGCTTTCTCTAACTTTCGTTATTGGCTTTAGCCTATCCCGCGAAGTACTGTCTAGCTCCATACCAAAACATCGGCGGAAGCTGCATTTCGAAAACGGGTAATACATTTATTAAATTTTTTATACCTGCACGCCGAACAAAATCGCTTCTGTAGTATATTGCCCCAAACATATTCTGCATATATAAATGTTAAGGTACAATCGAAATAAATTATATTTAGCACATACGAGTACATATATTATGTATATATTTGGGAAGATGTTGTTTTAAACAATTCTTTGTTTCCGCCCTAATATTTTTTATTTTTTATAAGTATTCAGAAAATATATCAACATCTTAATTTTAAGGCAAGTTTTATGTTTTTATATAATTCAACGTTAATTTTTTTTCAGAAATTTTAAATTTTTGTAAAATTCCTTTTAATTAAAATCTTTCACGGGGCACAATTGCCTTTTTTGATATGTTTGAATCGAAAGAAAATATATTTGGAACTCAAATTTTGAAATATTTTATACCTATTTCTGAGCAAAACTATTTTATTTAAAATCAATAAAATGTATTAGGAACGCATATCGTCATCAGAAGCGACAAATTATATTTGAAAATTTTACAGGAGAAGCAAAAAACTAAATAGAATTAAAAATGTTGCCGTTAGAAAAACGGGGTTTCAGGATAATACCCAAGCATAATGATGCATATATAAATTCACACAAACATGATTTATAACTTGTTTGTGAAATTTACGTGAAATACGATTTTTTAACATTGAAAAGAGACGTAATTTGTTGTTAGGCCCTTTTGAATTTCGTTCATGAATTCGCCATGTTTGATAGTAGGTCGCTAAAAGTTTGCAGGATGTGTATTTTGACGCAGCGTACCGAAATCCATCAAAAACTTAACTTCAATTTTTCTTGTTGATACGCCCTTTTTCGTTTCTGATGACGATATTTTAATATAATTATTATATATACACTCTAAGTATGTAATATTTGGCACGAACAAATATTATATATTTGGGTAGACATTGTTCTAAACAAATCGTTGTTTTCATTCAATTATTTTGTTTATTTGAAAGTACTATTTCCGAAATAAAGATTTATTTGCATTCAAGTATTCTAATCGATATTGAACTTAATGCAAGGTTTAAGTTTTTCAGTAATTCAAAGTATTTTTTTAGAAATTTTTTTAATATTGTACGTCATTACTCCAACATACTAGGATAACGTTTTCTGAGAATTTGAGAAGATCTAATTTTTGACATATGAAACTTGAGAAAGAACTACCCATATATTTGTTCTAAAACTATTTAATAACCGAAAACAATAGTTTTAGCGCAAATAAATAGTAATTTAATTTAATATTACCATTTTCCAGAAGTCCATTTCTTTAGTTATACAGTCTACAGGAAATTTCACGCTTGCGCTTTTGTTTTTTGGACTGACGTAGGACTTACTTCGTTATATTTGCCCATGACATTTGTTTCGTTTTAAATCATTTCGAATTGTTTCTTCATAAACCCCCTTATTAACTTTTTCTTTGAACATTTTATTAATTTTAACCGCAGAAAAAATCGTATTTTCTTATAATTCTTTCAAAATGATGCGTTCTTCGCGATCATTTCTCTTTTTCCATGTCCCAGGGAGCTTTTATTTGTGATGGATTTGTCATTTTTACATTGTTTAATAATGTATTGTACTCGAGAAGGCGTTCCCTTCACTAAATCACCAAGTTCTCTAAAAGTTTCTCCCTCTTCATGTCATTTAACAATGAGCTAGCGTTTTTCTACGGTTGCCCGTTTTCCTGATACAACGAAATTTATTGTACAACAACGAAGTCACATTAAAACTTCTGAGTAACTAAAAAGCCTTGTATTTCTTGTTAAATTTGCTGTGAAATTTGACCGCTCGCTGGTATGTTAACTGTAAGCTTTCGCCGCCTACTTATGTACGATTATTCGTTTTGACAAAAATATTGCGATTTTGTTTATTTTTGTCTATAACTACGAAAATGCTGAGAAAAAATATAATTTATGACATGATTAAATAGAAGAGACTCAAGATACATATCGCAACCTAAGAGTGTAAAAACGCTAAGTCCAATATTTAAAATTTTACAGGAGAGGCAAAATACTTACCGTATATTTATACACACAGAATATAGTTTGGTTGCCTCAACCGAATTATTTGCCAAGCGAATTTTGGTAGTTTTGTCTACTATCATGCGATTCCATCAGGACAACCAATATTTTGGTTGTGGTATACCTCTGCTTCCATGTTGACAACAATCATATTTGGTTGCGCCAACTACGAAAATGGTGGCTAAAATTATCTGTCGTAGTTGCCACAACCAACTGTTTTAAAAAATTGGTTGTTCTGACAATTTGTCAGTCATATACTACCGACAATTAATTAAAAACAGTTTTCATTAATTTTATTTTATTTATTGAACAAAAAACAAAACAATTCATAACGAAATTAAAAATCCCATACTACAAATGCATCACTATTATGAGATGTGGAAATATTTGACACACACGAAAAAAACACAAAACTTTTATGCAAATATCGTCTAACCCTGTGCTTTCAATTTCATGATTGTTGCTTTTATTTTTTATTTATGTAAAACATTTAATATTCTGCATTCCACACGAGATTATTTTTGATTACCTATTCTTGATTCTTGAACAAAATGTTGAAGATTATTTTATGTCGAGTAATTTTATTTTTTGTTTGTCATGTATAAGCAAAAGAACAGCAACCAATCTTTCGGTTGTATTTCCCAAAATACATTTAATTATTCTAAATTTGGGAAATGATTGGGATAACCAATAAACGATTATTTATTAATATTTTTTCTGTTGTAGTAACCAATTATTCGTTGCAATAATAATCTTTGGTCTATTGATACAATTTTTGTTGTCAAGAATAAAACATTGGTTGTCACAACCAAAAATCGATCATATGGTACTATAATGAAAATTTAAAATTGGTTACCACAACTAACCGAGTGTCAATGAAAAATACAATCTTAATTCGATTGATAAAACCATCGATTTAGTTGCAAGCATTTTCATTTGATCGTATCCATGTTATTATTGTTGTTTCAACCATTTATTTATAAATACAACCGACAGATGGTGTAGGCAATATACTTTTTGTTGCCAGTACTATTTTTTTATTGTTACAATCGAATTCCAACCAATTATTGTCCTGGATGTATATTTACAACTGTTATATGGACTGGAAGATGACAGAGCATGATTTTTTAGACTTTTTGTTTCCAAATCGATGTATATTCAACTCATCTTGCATTTCGCTTCAAAAAATACATTTAGGCAAAAAGTGGACTTAGCGCCTTTTCTCTCTTAGGTCTCGATATATAAAAAAATCTATTTTCAAAAACCAAACAAATTTGTCCTTTCTAAAAAGATGTTAAAGTGTAGTGTTGGGCGTGTACGATTTTGCGTTTGAATCAGTGTATGTACTCGTTTATGCGTTCCAAATAGAGATGTCAAACGGTCAATTGGTTTTTACAAATCCCGGGATTCGGGATTTTTAAATTGAAAATCCCGGGATTTTTTCGGGATCCCGAAATTTAACGATATCCCGGGATTTTCGGGATAACTCGAGATTTTTTCTTTCTTAGTAATGTGATATTTCGAATTGGAATACAACAAACATTTTAGTTCAGTTTTAATTTAATTTTAATAATGATAAAAACAGCATAAATTAACTTTTGTTAAAAATACTAACTTTTATTAAAATATTTCACAACATCTGGAATATATGGAATAATTTTGGCCCAACTTCAGTTCGTCGTCTGAATTGTTATTGACGTTATATTTTTTTATGATTAAACCACGAAAAATATTTTTTTCAACTTGAGAAATCAGTTTGACTAATTCCGTTTTCATGAGAAATAAATCGATGTGTTGATCCAAATCAGATTTTATATTATCATTTTATCATAAATTTTAAAGTATAGAATACAATGTTCTTCGTTTTGTGGGACACGAACTCCATTTGTGGGTTTGTTTTAAGTTTACTTATTTGTAATTAAATTTATGATATATTTTATAATTCTTCTCCAAATGTTATACGAGACAACTTCATATAAATATTATTAATAAAATAAAAAATACCGGGATTTGGGATTTTTCGGGATCGGGATTTCCAGTTTGACATCACTAGCAAAAAAATAATATTGAATATCACAAAAAAATATTTGTTCATAAATATATAATATTTAAACATTTTGTTGTCAAATATATTTTCTTTCAATTCAAACATATCACAAATGGCGGTTTTTCACCGTGTAGCCAACCTTCTGATAACACTCCCTGAAAAAGGTCCCCTCCATTTTGTTTTTTTGCACATTATAATGCGGTCTGGCTGAAGTATACGAATTTGACATAATTCCTAGTAGAAATTTTACATATCGGTCTGATTTATTAGAGCGTGACCTTTATTGCGCTTATAGGGTCACGCTCGATTTGCCTATTTTATACTCAGAAAACTTTGAAAGAGTTAGCGTGGTAAACCCCGGATTTTTTTCTGAGTGTGTTTGAGTAGTGCAGCTCCACATCAAAATCATTGTCCAATTTGTACTAGAACAAATACCTATGTGTATGTATGAATTTTCCTTTCCCCATATGATATACATACGGACCTACTCTCCTTTAAAACTTTGGCTCTATTCACACACAGTTACTCTTATTACATTGCACTTCGGTTGTGCTCAATTAAAATAATTCAACTATAACCTCTCTTCCTTCTCATTCTCCAACGCATTCTCCACTCCATTATGTGGCAGATTGCAAGAATGCAAGAATCATTCACGCCAATATATTATCCCTTTTGCAACTTTTTGCCGCTCTCCCTTTCCCAACATATCCAAAAAAAAATACCTGTACGTGCATAAACGAATCCCAACGAACAACAAACAAACAAACGTGTTAGGCCGCCACCACACAGTACAGATACGAGTTGTGGATACAACTGCAACAACAAACTTCCACAGAGGCACTCACATACTCACCCGCTCACTTCTTTGTAATAACAACAACGACAACGTTGTTATAAAAGATCCAAACAAATACAACGTTGGCGTTGGCTGCTGTATGAATGTGTGTGATGTGACCGCCACTACCGCCGCCATATTGTTTTTTGTGTTCGTTTTGTGGTGGGGAAGAAGAGTATTAGAGTGACTGAATTATTATCCATTAATGGGAGGGGTTTTTGTACTGTTTTGTGGTCACATTTTCACTTTTGCTCCCCAATCAAATAATTGAATGTTTTTACACAAACATCCCCCCCACACACACACGTACATAACACACACCACACCACATACTACAAATATGCACAATCCGGCCACTCTCATTGGGCCCCATAACACAATTCATTGGGGAGCAGCACGGCGATAAATGCATTGGTGAGTTCGTGTGTGTGGATGGATGAGTTTGTTGGGTGTTGTTATTGTTATCGTTGAACGAGAGAGGGAGTATGTTTGTGTTATGTGGATCATGAGTACATACTGTGAGTATGTTGTGTGCATGAATGTGAAATTATGCCGGCATATTTATTGAACAAATTGTTTAAATATTTTATAACAAAAAAAACATATCGTTGTGTTATGGCTCTTGTTTGTCTACATTTTTTTGTGGGGGGGGTGAGTGAAAAGTCAATCTGTATATTAGATATTTGAATGGTTCGGTTGGATTGTACCTTTGGCATATCGAACATTTAGCGTGTTTCGACATGCCCTCAATTGTTGTTTGTTTGAAATTTGTGTTTTGTTGAAAATCTAATTATCATCATAACATGTCATGACCGAGAATGGGCAAATGGACAATTGTATCGACTGAATGAATGACTGACTGGACTATATATACATACATACATACATAATATGTAATTGTTTTCAAATGTTCGTTCGCTAGTTCGTACAGAGCACTTCTTTCTCATGCGAGAACAATTAATTTGTAATTCGTTTTCGTTTATATAACTAATAAGTAATACCGTTAAGTTGTTATGTTGCTTTTGTATGTACAATACACATACATGTACATATTTGTAATTGAGAACAATAACATACCTAGTTTTAATTGTTTTTGTTTTTCTTTGTTTTAAAGAAAGCTAAAGCTATCAATTGTTATTAAGTCTTATTTAAATGGGAAACCTTTAAGTCCACCAAAAAATATCTAAGTCACCTAATTATTTCCGAAGGCATTATTGCATTCACTGTCTTGACAGTGGAAGAAGCGCCAGAAAAAAGACAAAGATCGCACTTTATGGCCTATACTAAGCTTTTCGAGTAAAAATTAGTATTTGATATGTTTGAATTGAAAGAAAATATATTTGGAACCAAATTTTTTAATATAATATATTTGTGAACAATTAAATTTTGATTGGAAAATCAAGAAGTTTAGTTTGGAACTCATATGAAATATAATTTGAACAAAATATATTTGGGGATTGACTTTCACACACGGGGCAAAATCGTCTTTTTTGATATGTTTGAATCGAAAGAAAATATACTTGGAACACAAATTTTTAAATATTATATATTTTCGAGCAAATAAATTTTATTTGAAAATCAATAAAATGTATTTAGAACCCATATGTTAATATATTAGAATAAAATATATTTGCGAACTGATTTTCTCAAATAAAATATTTGTTTAAATACGAACAAAATTATTGTTTATGAATATTTCCAAATATATTTTATTAAAAAAAAGATTTTCAAAACTTTGCTGAATTTTTCGAATATTAGTTTTAATTTTTTCATTTTCGAATTATGCATTCCTATTAAAAATGGCGTACTTAGCACTAACTTCTATTTGAAACCAATTCAATTCAATTCATCAATTATAAAGAAATTTTACTAAAATTAAAAATTTAAAAAATTACCGTTCAATTGCTGTAAACTTAAAACAATTAAAGAATAGTATACATACATTCACGCAAAAAGATCTTTGTTTGGGAAATATCATATCCAAATAAAAAATATTAGGATGTAAACATAGTTTTGTTTAGAACAATATCCTCCCAAACATATAATATTTGTATTTGTCAAATATTATATATTTGGAGTGCACCCTAAAAATATTTATGTTTCAAGCAGAATATGTTTGGGACAATATACTACAGAGGCGATTTTTTTTCAGCGTGCAAATAAAATATATATAATAAAATATATATAAATAAAATATATGTTTACACACAAACAAAGTTATTGTTTAGGAATTTTTCCAAATATTTTTAAAACTGTTTTGAATTTTAGTCTCAATTTTTCCCAAACAAAGATTTATTTGAATGAAAACCTACAATTGTTTAATGTTTCTAAAATTTCTTTATAATTGAAATCATATAATATTGGAGTTTGAAGGATTGCTTGAAGGATTACCGGAAAATTATGACTTGGAATATTTAGAAATTAAGAGTGAGTGCTTTAAAACAGAAGTTAATGCTACAAATCGATACCTCCATTCTAAGACATGCTAAGTCGACTCAAGGAGATTGCATTTTTAACCTCTAAATATTCCAAATAATATTCAGTCAAAATTTGGTGTGTAAACCTCAACGCAATCAAAAGTTATTCACAAAACGGTGCAGGTCATTCGATTTCCATTACAAAGGAATTCCACACAAATTTAAAAAAATGCTTCAGCTTTGATCGCCTCTCCTAAAAAACTGCCTTTTTGCACTTAGCATTGGTTATAATGGAGGTATCAAAATGTACGTCTTTTTTAACTGGATGGTATAATTCGAAACCAAGTAAAAATTAAAACTGAAATTCCAAAAATTCACCAATGTTTTGAAAATGGTTTTTAAATTAAATATGTTTGAATATATTCCTAAACAATAATTTTATTAGTATTTAGACACATATTTTATTTATGCAAATTGGTTCGCAAATAAGTATATTTTGTACTAACATATTAACACTTGCGCTCCAAATAAATTTTATTGTTTTTCGAATAAAATTTAATTGTTCACAAATATACAATATTCAAAAATTTTTGATCCAAATATGTTTTTTGAAGAATTGTTATTCTACTCACCCTACTAAGTGTTATTAAAAATTGCATGCGGCTTACTTAATTTTGAAAAATTTCTTCCAGAAACGACGTAATACTTCTACACGTAATAAATAGAATTCATATTCAAAATTATGAAAATTAACTTAACATAAACATCCGGTTTTACTTTAACTTTAAATGGGATTTATTAAAATTTTCTTTTCACAATAACCAGCTAACTTTTAACTGACCCATGTAACCCGAGAATTTTGCTTTAATTTAGCATAATAATTTCATTTGTATAACTATTAAAACTACACGCGAAAAATTATCGTTTTTGATATGATTGAATTGAAAAAAATATATTTGGAACAAAAAATTCGAAATATTACATATTTTGAACAAATGTATTTTATTTAAAAAAATCAAGGAAATATATTTGGAGCGCATATGTTGATATATTAGAAAAAAAATCAAATATATTCTATTTAAAAAATATTTTCAAAATATTGCTGTTTTTTTCGAATTTCAGTTTTAATTTTTCCTTTACTTAAAGTTATAAATTACATATAACCATATCGATTCTAAACTATGCTAAGTGCAAAAAGGTAGTTTTACAGGAGAGGCGATCAAAGTTTGATTATTTTTTTAAATTTGTGTGGAATTCCTTTATAATGCAAATCGAATGACTAGTTCAGTTTTGTGATTAACTTTTGATTGGGTTGACGGACAAACACCAAATTTTGACTGAATGTAATTTGGAAGTTAAAAATGTAATCTCCCTAAAAAGATGCTAAGTCGACTTAGCATGTTTTAGAAAGGAGGTATCGATATATAATTAACCTTAGTTTAAAAGCGACCATTTTTTAATTTTTAAATATGCCACGTCATACATGCTAAAAAAATAGATTAAGTAGTATATAACACCCCGAGACCTAAACATTTTTTGTATAGATTGAGGCATACTATTTAATGAAAAAACCAAATTTTTTTTGTAGTAATTTTTTTCTAGCATTCCAATTTTTTATTTATTCCAATTTGTTGTTTACTTTTTGAAGTAAAAGCTCGATAAAGCCGAGATGCCATTTATATTAAAGAAAATGAAGAGGGCTAAAAATGCTGAAAACATCACTTTCATGTGGAAACTGAAGTTTGGTAACTGTCATTAAAACAATTACAAAAAATCGATTTTTTTTTCAAAAACATCGTTTTTTGATGGCACGAAAAAAATAAACAATAGAAATAATTAATTTTTTTTAAAGCTAGCATACTAACGAAGAAAACAGTGCCTATTTGAAAAAAATCTATGGATAAATGTACAAGTAGCGTTAAGTTCGGCCATACCCTCCACCATGGATTATTCAATTTTATTACTGGAAAAATCTTTGGATATGGAGCAAATAATGGAACAATCCTTTCTGTTTAAGCAAATTTTCAAATTCTTTAGCCAAACTTTTCATGTGAAAAATGTGGTATTTATGTCTTAAATAAGCATATTTGAGCATTAAGCATATTTGAGCAACCCCTACCCGGGGACTAAAATAAATAAACTGATTTATATAAATTTTATTGAGAATAATTTTTGCCAAAATAGAATACAGACTGCAAAGTTTCAGCGAAATTGCTTAGAAAATGTGGTGCTTATGGCTTAAACATGCTTTTTTGGGAGTGACATCTATAGGTGGACTATAACAAAATACACACCGATAAAAAAATGCTTCTGTAGTATATTGTCCCAAACATATTCAGCTTGAAACATATATGTATACCATAAATATGTAATATTTGCCACAACCAAATATTGTATGTTTGGGCAGATTTTGTTGTAAACAAATCGTTGTTTCCATTCAATTATTTTTTTTTTTGAAACTGTTATTTGCGAAACAAAGATTTATTTGCATTTAAGTATTCAAAATATATATCGATACATTTTTCAGTAATTAAAAGCTAATTTTTTAAAAATATAAAATGTTCCTAAATTTCTTTTGTAATTGAAATCGTATAATCTTGCATAACTTCTAAATGATAATGCAATTTTTAACTATAAGACATAACCCGAAATCAATGTTCAGCAAAGTTTTGAATTATTTTAAATTAAATATATTTCGCGGAATTTCTAAACAATATTTTTATTTGTTTGTAAACACATATTTTATTTGAAAAAGTTAGTTCGCAAATATATTTTATGGTAATATATTAACTCTAAATAAATTTTAATGATTTTAAAATAAAATTTATTTATTCAGTAATATATATTATTTAAAAATCTCGGTTCCAAATATATTTTCTTTCTATTCAAACATATCAAAAAAGGCGATTTTGCCCCGTGTATGAACTGATTAAAAAAATTGTTACTGTGATGAATTTTTGTCTAAATAAAACGCAAACTGCAAAGATTCACTTAAAATGTTTAGAAAATGTGGTATTAATGGCTTATACAAGCGTATTTTGGAGCGACCTCTATAGGGTGACTGTAACAAAACATGAATCTATTTGTAAAATTTTTGTTGCTATAAATGCTTGTCAAAATAGAATAGAAACTGCAAAGTTTCAGCTAAATTGCTTTAAAAATATGTTATCTATGGCTAAAAAACAATATTTTGGAGCGACCTCTATAGGGGAGCTATATCAAAACACTGACCGATATGTCCCATTTGCAATCCCAAACGACCTGTAAATATTAGAAATATTTCTACCAAATTTGATCAACCTAGCTCTATTATTACGGACTGTCGCGTGATTTCAACGGACAGAAGGTCATGGCTAAATCGTCTTAGAATTTTGCGACGATCAGGAATATGTATATATACTTTATAGGGTCGCAGATCAATATTTCAAGTTGTGCAAAATAAAGTATGACCCATATAGTAATGGGTTTTATTTTGGTATTCAAAGAAACATGCCATTTTTTGAGATAAATGATCGGATGTTTATTTATATATATAAAAATGAAATGGTGTTCGTTGGTACGCGATGGACTCGAAAACGGCTGAACAGATTTTGCTGAATTTGTGCATGAGAATATCTTTAGGTGTGTGGAAGGTTCGTAGCAATATTCGGTTTTGATTGGACAAAGGGGCGTGGCACCGCCCATACAACGTAAATTTTAAAAGTGGAGTATATTGGGAACTGTTGGAGCAAAATTCTCCAAATTGGGTATGTGTGACATTGGTGCTATTACGCGTCATTTAGCTGAAAACTGGGGTGATAGTGACAGTGGGCGTGGCATCGCCCACACAACCTAAGATTCAAATATGAAATATTTCGAGTACTATTGCAGTAAAATTCTCGAAATTTAGTATGTGTGACCTTGGTACCAGTACGCGTCACAGGACTAAAAACGGGGAAACAGTGGAAGTGGTCGTGGAACCGCCCACATAACCTAAAATTCAAATATGAAATATTTCGAATACTGTAGTAGCAAAATTCTCAAAATTTTGTATGTGTGACCTTGGTGCTAGTACACGCGTTATCTAGCTGAAAACTAGCGCATAGTGTTAGTTGGCGTGACATCGCCCACCCAACCTAAAATTTAAAAATGCTTTATTACAAGTATTATTGCGGTAAGAGTCTCCAAATTTGGTATATGTGACATTGATGGAACTATAAACTGGTGTGACTATTATAGTGGGTGTGGCACCGCCCACACAACCTGAGATTTAAAAATACTTTATTTTGAGTACTATTGCAGTAAGATCGGCGATATTTAGTATTTGTACCTTGGTGTGTGATGTGACAGTAGGCGCGGTACCACCCACATTACCAGAAATTTAGAATTGCAATACTTTGATTGCTATTGGACCAAAATTCTCGAAATTTGGTATGTGGAACCAGATCGAGTGCAGGAGCAAGAAACTGGCTTCATAGTAACAGTGGGCGTGGCACCGTCCACATAACCTGAAATGTGAAACATGACATCTGGATATATAATCTTTCCCGAGCGCCCCAGTAGGTGAGTTGGTAGCGTACTCGCCTATGAGTTGGGGGTCGTGGGTTCGATTCCCACCAGAGGCTCTGGTCTGTCGCTGCAAACATTTAGCCATATGGTCTTTGTAACCCGGCCTTTCCCTGGACCTTAAAATTAGAATATAAATTTACTTTGTATTGTAATTCAAATAAATAAATAAATAAAATAAATAATCTTTCCTGCACTATTGCAGCTAGCCTGTGTAACCTTCGAACCACAACCAATGATTGAACCCTACACAACCTGAAATTTCAAAATTCAATATTTCGATCACTATATCAGCCATGGTTTTGAAGTTTGGCTAGCTGGCCTTGGTACCAGTAGGGGTGATGGAGCTACAAACAGGAACGATGGAAACAGTTGGCATGACAACCCCATATAAATAAAAAATGTAGAACACAATATTTAAAAAAGCATTGCGGCGATATCTTTGCAAAAGAGAGTGATAGGGCGTGGCGCCACCCATACAACCCGAGATGTTAATTTGAAAAACTTCCAATATCATTGCAGGACTGTTTTGGTGTCGATGGACAAAGTATTGTATTTCACAGAAATTTATATGCCCCAACAGAGAATGAGCGACGTAGCCTCCCAAATGTGATTTAACGGGTATTGCACAACATATCATATGGTTCTATTTCACTGAATCGCACTTTGAGGGCAGCGAAGCGCACCGGGACAGCTAGTTTCATAATAAAGAGGAAGGTATGCCGTTAATAATGAAAAACAACATCAGCCAAATGGCCACCATGACCACGCTTACAGGAGCCTATCCTTTTCATGAAATGTTCCATAACCAAATCGCAAAGTGGTGGAGGTACCAAAAGGGGCGTAGCAATAACGTTTTTAATATAGTATGGGTACTAAAAAACATTCTACTGTATACAATTTTAAGTATTTGTATGGATTGGAATCAAAGTTATAAGCCGTTAACTTTCCGTGCTAAATGATCCATTTGTATGGGAGGTACCAAAAGGGGCGTGACAACTTCGTCCATTTTTTTTACGGGATTGTTGGTACACTGAAAAAAAAAATGTCATAAAATTAAAGAATTGCTCCAAAGACGTCATACGTTTTTAAAATAAGTACATTTTGTACTTCAAATATAGTTAATTTCAATAATATTAAGTAATTTTCTTAAATTTAATTAAATTTTCTTAATTTTAAGTACAACATGTACTTATTTTTAAGACTAAGTACGTCTTTGGAGCAATTCTTTAATTTTATGACAATTTTTTTTCAGCGTACACAAAATTTTAAGATTTTGTATGCGCAGCAATCCAACTTATAAGCCGTTAAAGTTTTGTGCAAAATGGTCCATTTGTATGGGAGGTACCAAAAGGGGCATGGCAATAACGGTCATTTTGTACGGGACTATAGCTACTATAAAAGCATTACATTTCAAGTATTTCTATGGACTGAAATCAATGTTATAAGCCGTTAACTTTTTGTGCAAAATGGTCCATTTGTATGGGAGGTACCAAAAGGGGGTGACAACTTCACCCATTTTTCTAAAGAAGGTTGCGATTAACAAACTAATACTATGTGTGGAATTGTAAAAGATTAATACCCATAATCTTTTACAATTCCACACATTACATAAGTTATGGGATAATCAATATTTCACTAAATGTTGACCCTTCGTGGAGGAACTCGAAGGGTCACATACTAAATTTTAAGTCAATCGGTTAATCCTGTCGAAAGTTATCGTGCGCAACAATCAGACAGACAGACGGACGACATTGCTCAAATGATTTAAAATGTCCTACAACGGATTTTCGCCGAACATACTCGGGATCTTAGGTTACTCCTTCGTTGTGTTACACTTTTGGCTCGTAGGAAATGATATATACCCTCCTCTCTAAGTTGAGGGCATAAATATGGGCTTTATTGCGCTGCCCCTTTTGATACTTCCCAAACAAAATTACCAAACTACAAAATATAATTATTTTTTTTTGGATTTCCCCTATTTTGACAATATTATTTTATGTCTGTTTTTCGTGCCAGCACCAGTCGTATTTTGAGAAAAAATCAATTTTTTTAAATTGTTTTATCGACAGTTACTAAAGTTTCGTTTCTACGTCAGCGTGATGTTTTCAGCTTTTCTAATTCCATTAATTTGAATGGTATCCTCTTTATCGAGCTTATACTTCAAAAAATATGATCCAAAACTACAGGTAACTTCCATGAAAATTGGAAATAAAAAAAAACTTTACCAAAAAAAAAACAGTTTGTTTTGGTTTCATAAAATACATAGTATGCATCAATCTATACAAAAAAGCTTTTAAGGCTCGAACACAAAAAAAAAATTGGTTGCATAGTGTTATTGGAAATATATTATAGACTGTAAATGTAAACATCTCGACGTGAAATCTTGATGCTGTAGAAGCCTTACATTTCCAACTAGGAAACTCTAGGAAAGTCTGATGTAAACAAAAAAAATTGTCTTAAAATTAAAGATTTGCGACAAAGAAGCACTTAATATTTGAAATAAGTACGATATGTGCTAAAAAATAAGAAAATGCACTTAATATTACTGAAATTATCTATATTTTAAGTAGAAAATGTACCTATTTTCATGATTAATGGCGTCATTGGCCCAAATTTTTAATTTTAAGACTATTTTTTTTTTCATTGTATATGAAGAATGTTTCTTAGATTTAACGAAAAAGTTCGTTTTATAAACCTTTATTACATTGTTTCATATTATCACTGCAACATAAACTTAAAAGAAAACATTTTGGTATAAAGCCACGCTGTGGACATACTTTTAAAGAATATAGATTTGTGGCTTTAGCAATTTTTGGTTAAAGTTCCATAGTTTTTCAGAATTTACATAAAAGACAACAACTCTATTATTAAAAAAATAATTCTTTCACATCTTTATCTGCCTACAGGCAGAAGGGAAGGATCTGTTTTAAAAGGAATGCCTGTGAAGAAGATTCAAATCGATCATATTCATTTCATAACTCCACTCATATTCATTCAGCTTTGAAATGATAATGAGATACTCATCGTACCCTTTTATTCAATTCAACAAAGGAAAATGATGCGAATTTGTAAAGTTGGAGGTAATCATCCTCTGGGACTTTTGTTCCACTCGCAAAGAGCCTTTATTTTTTTGTGCAAGCAACTACCATTTGGTGTTAATTTTTTAACGACAGGAAATTGCATTGTCATATTTCCCGCAAAATCGCTGAAATGATCAAAGGCGACAACAATGTGTGCACAAAGTATTTATAAATTGCTGCAAATTCCCGCTTCTTTCATTTTTAATTTTTTGTAAATCTCTCCTCTTCACGTCTGAATTGCAATGAAAGGGTTTAGAGAATGAGGACTAATCCCCGCTTAGCGAAATTCCAATCTGAAGCCGATGGATGATGTTATGGTTGATTTAACTGCCCCTGAACGATGACAAATGAGTGGGTCATAGTGGGTTTTCCGAAGTGACCAAAATCTGCAACCATATCCATAATCTCTATGTACTATGTACTCTTATCTCTCTCTCAGGCATTACTTATCAATAACATATTGCGGTGATGAACTCTAAATAGGAAAACGCAAAACACCCACTGCCAGAAGTATGCACATCATAAGGGCGATGATATGCCTCGGTCGGTCTGATTAACCCTTTTAAACGCATTCCAAATGAACACCCACTCAGGAGAACTATCTATAAATGTATTAAGGCCACAATAAGGACTCGCCACAATTAGTTGTAGTTTGTCTGTCATTCCTCTACCGTAAAGGATTGAAGTTGTCGAGACGCTTGGAAAGACCGCTTCCGGGTAAATGATTGCTACTGTTGTTGATACTCGTGAATTGAAAACAAATACAATCTCAATGAGAGTTTAACCGCAGGATTATCAAACGGCCGGCAGCAGTGGCAGAAGGCAGGATCAATAAAATATGCCACAGCAAATACACCTCTAATCCCTAAACTACCTACAAATACGAGTCTGACTGCGACAGAGCGAAACCAGCACTATCCTAACCAAATAAATTCCCTGAGACTTAAGTCGTTTCGAGTGTGAGTCTCTGTGTGTGTTTATTTTGGGTCCAAAGTAATCACACACATCGGAGGCATATGTGCAAATTGGTCTGCTGCTGCTGCTACGAGTACCAAGCCACAAATAAGTCACTGACTGACTGGTCTTCCAACAAGTTGAAGATAATGAAGATGTTCTCTAAGCCTTTCGTCTGTGTTTGCCTTTGACGGAAGAAGAGCTTCTGTGGATGTTAGTTAGTATACTGTGCGTAATTTGAATAAGGAAACTATACTCTCAAAATGTAAACGAATTAGCAAAATGCAATGACGGAATTTAGTACAAATGCAAAGACATCTCATTGCCCCTAGTGTTTCTTTCGGATAATAAATAACACTGTGTGACAGCGGCGTGGGTTTTGACTACTGGGAAAAGTTATATCGGTCAAAAAAACCCTCACTTTGTGAGCAATATAAATATGCACTGGTATATGTACTAATGTTATGAGCTATTTAATATTGGTATATCTTGGGTGTGTTGACATAACTCTCATTTTTAACAGGACTGTAGGAATTTTAAAAACTATACACTGTGCATGTGAATAACGCCGATTTTTCAGTGAACTGTAGGTACTATAAAACCATAACACTACTTACTAATAAACTAATACAATGTGTGAAATGTCAGAAGATTCGAATAAGTAGTATAGAAGTTAATAAAGAATCAATATTTCAATAAATGTTAACCCTTTGTGGGGGAGGTACTAAAAGGAGTAGACCAATATGGGCCATCTTCGAACATAGCCGGAGATAGAAAAAAATATTATCGCGTACCAAATTTGAAGTCAATCGGTTACCCCTTTCGAGAGTTATCGTGCGCACCAGCCAGCAGACAGACAGACGGACGGACATTGCTCATTCGACTCAAAATGACTTGAAACGAATATCTGCCGAACATAATTGGGGTCTTAAGAGAAAAAAGACAAATTGTACATATTTGCCATGAAATAGAAGGGAGTTTTGTAACAAAAATGTATATCTTAGTAAAACATATCGCTCACTTGCTTCAAGAGTGACATAACTCAAAATTTAAAATTGTCAAGATGTGTATATAATTTCTAGAGTACTCCGAAATTGGTTGTTTACTTATAAACTAAATTCCGCTGAGATTAATTTATACAAATTAAAAAAAAAATATTTTGTGTTATGTCACTCTCGAAGGAACGGGAAGAGCGATATGTCAATCCAACATACATCGTCTGTTAAAAAGGACCATTGGCTAAATGATTCTAGTTCTCTTATACGCCCAGGAAAATAATTGGTTGGAATTCGATTGTAACAATAAAAAAATAGTACTAGCAACAAAAATCCTACACCGTGTGTCGGTTGTATATATTTATATATAAATAGCTGAAACAACAATAATAACATTGATACCATCAAATGAAAATGCTTGCAACTAAATCGATGGTTGTATCAATCAATTCAAGATCGTTTTTTCATTGACACTCGGTTAGTTGTGGTAACTACTTTTAAATTTTCATTATAGTATCATACGATCGATTTTTGGTTGTGACAACCAATGTTTTATTCTTGACAACAGAAATTGTATCAATATACCAAAGATTATTATTGCAACGAATAATTGGTTACTACAACAGAAAAAATATTAATAAATAATCGTTTCTTGGTTATCCCAATATTTTCCCAAATTTAAATAAATAAATATTTTGGGAAATGCAACCTAAGGATTGGTTGCTATTCTTTTCCTGATACATGACAAACAAAAAATAATATTACTCGACATAAATAAATCTTCAACATTTTGTTCCAGAACGGTATATGTATTCAAAAATAATCTCGTGTGGATAATAATGTGTGGAATGCAGAATATGTTGTGCAAAATGTTTTACATAAATACAAAATGAAAGCAACAATCTTGAAATTGAAAGCACAGGGTTAAGCGATATTTGCATAAAAGATTTGTGTTATTTTTCGTGTACTAAAATTTGTGTCAAATATTTCCATTATTATGAGAAATAGTGCTGAATTTGTAATATGGATTTTTAATTTTGTTATGAATTGTTGGTTTTTTTGTTCAATAAATAAAATAAAAATTAATGAAAACTGTTTTTAATGAATTGTCGGTAGTATATGACGGACAAATTGTCAGAACTACCAATTTTTTAAAAATGTTGGTTGTGGCAATGTACAACAGATAATTTTAGCCACCATTTTCGTAGTTGGCGCAACCAAACATGATTGTTGTCAACATGGAAGCAGAAGTATACCACAACCAAAAAGTTGGTTGTCCTGATGGAATCGAATGATAGTAGACAGAACTACCAAAATTCGGTTGGGAAATAATTCGGTTGAGGCAACCAAACTGTATTCTTTGTATACTCATATATAATAATTTATTCAAATATTCTGCAGTGTAACATATGCGTAGGTGTGAGTGTTGTCTTAGCTGTATACACTTAGTCCATGAGGTTTATTTGTCTTTTCTGTCTCTTTCTGTGTGTGTGTGTGTGTTTGAAGATATGTGAGAGTAAATCTTCTCTACAGAGGTATGTCTCATTGAGACCATACAGTAGCCAATTTAAGCAAATTGGCTTTACCTACCGTCTTCGCCTTAATTTGTACCAAAAGAACAGTAAACTTTGCTTGAGATCAGCCAACAAACAAACACAGGAAGCAAATATGAATGTATCACCCGCTCATCGTCTACCGCTCATATGTGGAAGGAAAGGATTATGAATAGTTAAGGAAAACCTCAAATGTGTGTTAAGGAGGACTGAGGACGGACGGGTTAAGAGAGACACTATACGCTAGACGACAAATGGACGGGAGTCGTTTACATAGCGGCGTTTAATATCCGTACAAATATTTAAAAAATACTGCGTGGGATTAAAACCCAAAAATGTCTTCCTTTCGTCAACACCGAAGGCAACTGCAGCGAATACAGACATAATTATTGGAAACGAAAGGATTTAATGTCGAGAGACAGCAGAGAGAGATTATGAAAGTGGTTAGATTGTGACAGTGATAAAAGTGAGGAAAAGGCCGACAATCACAACTATGACGGACTAGTCAGCCACATCAGCAATGCCAGATAAAGGAGAAGGACGATGACGATGACAGCAAATGCAGTTGGACACATTTCGCCAGAGAGTTTGAGTTGTTTGCGAAGGCAAAGAGGTGGACAACAACAAATCATTGTTCATTGCTTGGATTCTCCAGCTGCTGTTGATGACTTGGCTTTGCTTGGCTGGCTCAGCATTGGCGCGTTAATTGGCCAAATTTCGATGAAAACACGACGATTTATTTGAGCTGAGCCGTGGCGGCATATGTTGACGACGCATCGCCGTCGTCGTTAGTTAGAGTTTGGTTAACATGGATACAACACGCCCACACGCCCACCCGCCACACAAACACACATACTTTCGCCCACTCACATGGAAAACACCAAAAAGGGTGACTCTGTCTGGGAGAGTGGCGATACGAGTGAACGGAGTAGTGTTTGTTGCCTTTGGCTACCGAAAAGGACACTTCTTATGAATTGTGTTTGTTTTGTAGCCATTAACACTTCGTTGCTGTGTTTTCGGGCAAAGCATAAATAAACACAACACTTTAATTGCTGACGTTTATTTTTTGGCTGTTGTCCTGCTCCTGGTTCGGCCTGACCCGACTTGGCTTGGTGTGCCCACATAGAGATGAGGGACATTCTGCGATGCGAAATGATGCTGGCTTTTAGTGTGTGTGTGTATGTGGTTGTTTGGCCATACGGATGTCTTTAAGATGTGAGACAGATGGAATTCTGTCGTAATGATTTTGAAAACTTTAGTTTAATTTTTTTTTAAATTTAATTAAGCAGAATTCCGTGATCGATTTTCGGAGTTTAATAACATATAAAACATATTTTCAAAATATATCCATTTTGATCCATCTGAAGTAGTTAAAGCATTGAAAAACTTAAATACTAATTTCAGTCCAGCAAATAATTAGATAAAATAACTATACCGCAAGAAAAGCATATTCATTTCACCAAAGGCAGTGGAAATCATCCAATTATTATGCTTCAGAAGAACTGATTATCACGGCAGAGTTCTTATTCTAAAAATTAGTACTCTGTTTTGGACATTCTTAGGATGTAAATATATTTCAGTCAATTAATCTATTTATATGAAATTGTTGCTTGACTGGCTGACTGATTGACTGACTGACCATCGCCCAGGCCAAACGGCTGAAGCTACAATCATGAAATTTAAAATTCGTACTATAAGCCGCACAATGGGCAAAAAAGGATAAATATGGTACTACCGCCAAATCTAAACGGAATGAGCTAGATTCGCGAAATTTGGTGTGGGGATAGCCCTTATGAGGTAGACCCAGAAATTGACGGGATTTTTTTTAAATCCGAACATTTACGCGCACAGTGGGGTAAAAAGGGATAAATGTGGTATAACGACCAAATCCGAATGGTAAGAGCTAGAATCGTGAAATTTGCTGTGAGAGTAGCTCTTGGGACTTAAACAAGGAGCTATTTTTTTGAAAATTGTAGGGGCACAGTGGGACAGAAAGTGATAAATTAGAATGGTGAAAATTGAAGCGTGGGATGTCCTTAGGATAACGGATCGGGGTAGTCAGTTTATTTTTTGTAATCGTAAATTTCGGGACGCAGTTGGGCCAAACGTGTAAAATAGGGTACAGTGGTTTAAAAATGTTAAATATGGTCCCATGGTTCTAGGGTAGAGTTTGTAACATATACTAGAGATCGGAAGTGATTTTTTGAAATTCTAACTTTAAGAGGCACAGTGGGGCAAAACGGGTTAATTATGGTGCATTGGGCCAAAAATGAATCAATCGGGCAAAATTGGAACTTAAACTTGAGATGTGAAGAGTACGGTGGGTCAAAAACATTAAATAATGTATAGTGGGCAAAAATGGTACAGTGGATAAAATGTGATTAAATATGGTACAGTTAAGGGTTAAGTATGGTAGAGTGGGGAAAAATTTTAAATTTGGTACAGTGAGACAAAAAGGGTTAGATAAGGTAGAGTGGGGCAATAATGTATTAACTATGATACAGTGGGGAAAAAGGATTAAATATGGTACAGTGTGACAAAAGATGGTTAGCTATGGTACAGTGGGTCAAAAAGGGTGTTAAGTATGGTAGAGTGGTGAAAATTTGTAAATACTCGTATGGTACAGTGAGACAAAAAGTGTTAAATATGGTACAGTGAAATCAAAGGGTTTAATACAGAACAATGCGACAAAAAAGGGACCATAGTACAACGGGGAAAATATAGTTAAAAATGGTAATGTAAGACAAAATGGGTTAAATATGGTACAGTGGGCCTAAAAGCGTTACCTCGGAAATAGTGAGGCAAAAATGTGTTAACTATGGTGCAGTGGGACAAAAATTATTAAATATGGTACAATGTGACAAAAATGGTTGACTATTGTACAGTGGGTCAAAAAGGGTTAAATATGGTACAGTGGGGAAAATACTTAAAAATGCTACAGTAGGACAAAAATGGTTAAATATGGTACTGTAATAGAAAAAGGTGTTTTTTTGTTTTATTGAACTTTTTTTTTATTTTACATAAAAAAGACCGATGGTAAATATGGGCAAAATCAAGGATCTAGGGAGGGAGGGCAACATCTGGAACATTAATATGAGATAAGAAGTAATTTTTGCAAATGTTATGATTTTAGTTAAAGTTGATTAAATATTATGGTGCAGAGTGGCTAAAAGGTGTTAAATAGGATTGAGTATAGCAAAAAGGGTTAAATGTGGTACAGTGAAGCAAGAAGGGTTAAATATGGTACAGTGGGGTAAAAAATTGTTAAATACGTTAAAGTTTGGCAAAATGCTAAATGTGGTAAGTGGGGAAAAAGTGTTATATATAGTCCCAGATATGTATACAATTTCATACTTCAGAAGAACAGTGGAATAATAAAATATTGAATGAAGTTAAGTTGTGCAGTGATTCATAACCAGAGTGCGATGCTTCTATGTAAACCGTGGGAAAAATTTTAAATAAGGCACGGTATGGTACACTGAAAAAAAATTGTCATAAAATTAAAGAAATGCTCCAAAGATGTCATTAGTTTTTAAAATAAGTAAATTTTGTACTTAAAATATAGATTAATTTTAGATTTAGATTTAATTTTAAGTACAAAATGTACTTATTTTGAAGACTAAGGACGTCTTTGGAGCATTTCTTTAATTTTATGACAATTTTTTTTTCAGTGTAAAAAGTTAAACTTGTCACACATAGGGGACATAAAGGGTAAAATATGGCCTAAGGTTGCGAATATGGCTCTTGGAATATAAACTATGATGATGGGGCTGCGAAGCCCACCGGGTTAAAGCTACTATTTCATATTTTTTGTTCGGGTGGTACCAAAAGGAGAATGACAACAACGCCCATTTTTATCTCCTCACCTTACAGGGAGGAGGGTATATATAATTTGCTACGAGAGAACAGTGACATCTAGGGAATGCCCTAAGACCCCAAGTATGTTTGGCGGATATTCGATTTAGGTAATTTTAAGTCATCTGAGTAAAGTCCTTCCGTCTGTCTGTCGCACGATAACTCTCGAAAAGATTAACTGATTGACTTTAGTATGCGATAATATTTTCCTCTATCTCCGGCTAAGATCGAAGATGTGCCATATTGGTCCAGTCTTCCGAAATTTCGCACATAGTATTAGTTTATTAGTCGGTAAAACTTAAAGAAAAATGGGCAAGTTGCCACGCCCATTTTCCTCCCACACAAATGGACCATTTTGCACCAAAAGTTAACAGCTTAACAGCATCAAAAGATAACAGATTTTGTAGTACTTAGACTCCTCCCGCAAAAATGGTCCATTTTGCAACAAAAGTTAACAGCTTAGAACTTGACTACCAGTGCATAGAAGTAGATGAAATTTTGTACAGTGTAATGCTTTCATACTAACTAGAGTCAAGAGAAAAGTGGACGTTATTGGCACTCCCCTTTTGGTACCTCCCTCACAAATGGACCATTTTGCACCCAAAGTTAACTGCTTATAACTTTAATATCAGTGCATGCAAATACTTGAAATGTTGTACAGTGTATTGCTTTTATAGCACCTACAATTCCGTAAAAATGGGCATAATTTCCACGCCCTTTTTTCCAAGAAAACTGACATTTTAAAAAATTACCACAAACATTTCTTTTTAATATTTTTTCTTACTTAGCACACCATACTACACCAAAAAATTTTACATACAGCTCTTCGACATAAATTATGTTGCTTTTAGGGCAATTATAAGAGTAATAAATGGACAAAACAACCTAGGCAGTCATCTGGTCATCTAGAATTTGTGTAAATAATATGCTGAAATGCGAGTCCTGGAAATTAGTGGCATTCATAAGAGTGTCAATGGGGGAACCTTGAAGTACCTGTAACCTGTGCGACGTATGAAATGAAGATGTTATTCGAGGAATCACAACGGACCAAACATGGTCTCGATGATAGCAGACCTTTAGAGAAATCTGGTGCGATCCTCTATATCCTAACCAATAGGTCAATCTCGTATTTTTCTAAATTAGTCTAAAATGTATGATGACTTAAAACTATCCTGCATGTATTTCTAATCTTGTCTTATTATTGCTTCTCGTACTTCGTAATAAATAGTAATTGTCTTATTCTATATAAATTAATGAAAATCCTCTTAGTTAAACAGAACAACAACCACTATTCACAGACAGAGTTTGTGTAATTCATTCACGTCACATTTGTTCCTTCGGTCAGCATAGCTGCTAGCACATTGATTTTGTTCCGTTTTATTGTCCCCCAACAACGATTAAATGAGCTTCAACGGAAATGAGTTCAAAGTTGTTGGCTCCTCTCAATTACCCTTTTGATTTCTTGAATTTCCTCCGCTTCGAATGGATGGACGAATGAATGGCTGGACTACTGAACGGCTGGACGACATACAACACAATCGCATTAAAATCTTGTTAAACAATTGCTTTACATTCTGAGCTCACGATCAACATCAATTAAAGCAAATCAAATGATTGATCGTGTACACACGCAGGCATAGCCACACATCCATATCCACAGCCGGGAGGAACTGGCAATGGAGCAGAGCCACGATGCATACAACCATACAGCCAACCAACCGACCAAGCCAACTTCCCTCCCCTTCAGCTGCGCGAGCAAATTCAATGATGACGCTTATAATGGTTCTAAGATTCTAAATGAAATTAAACTTTAACCCGAAGACAACACAGTCAAATGACCGCAGTTGAATAGGCATTCAATTCTTCTTCACGAGAAAAACAAATTAGATGAAAATACCATAAAAAATACTATAAAGAAGTGAACAAAATGAAAAAACAACAAGAACAAATAAGTCAGAAAACACTTTGCAGATCAACTGAAAGTCCGTCCGAAGTCATTCATTCATTCGCTCGCTGACTCGATTGATTCATTCATTCAGACATCCCGTACTATTTCATGCCATTCAATTTCCCCAACCATCGCATCACTTCGCGTTGTCCGTCTTGTCCAGCTGATGATGAAGCGGAGGCTGCGGCAGCCAAAGTCGACACAGTCGTCTCGCAAAGTGCCATGATCCTTAATTAGTGTTTGTTCATTATCTTGGCCCATGTTGACCCGATTTTCAATTAAGTCAATTGAACGTTGAGGGCAACAAATATCGTCCACAACAAACATACAGTCATCGTAGAATTGTATGTATATTTGTTCAAGTGAGCTTCAAGTAGGTGTATGCGTGTGCTTGTGTGTGTGTGTGTGTGTGCAGTTGATTGTTTACAACAAAAATAAGTTGATTCAACAAAAATTAATATTAAACGGAAATTATGAATGTTTGATTCACAACTAGTCAAGTCCAGCTACATTCAACAAACACTAGAAAAACTTACGTGCATATGTGCACACTAGATGGGGTCGCTCTTCGAACTAGTTGTTTAGAATAATAACTGAACCTGCAGATGTTTTGTGTGGCCCTTTCCGTAGATAGAACTATGTTTCCCGAACTTCTAGAACAACTGTAGATAATTTATAATTCGTGGGGGAGATTTATTGTCCCACAAACACTATGTCTGCAAAATTGAAGATCGTTACGCTCAACTTTGCAGACACAGTGTTTGTGGTACAATAAATCTCTTCGAAGATGACCAGCGATGTTGGTCGAAATATAGGAATTGAAATAAATAAGAATTAAGGTAAGTACAGACGATTTGCAAATCGGACAACATTGCCAGAAAAATGGCGGAAAATGCAACCGTGTGAACATACAATTTTTGTTTTGCAACGTTAGCAGAAAAGTCATTGCGAGATAATTTGCTGATTGTTATATGTTCGAAGTTTATGCATGTGACAACGGCGCCATTGCCAGAAAATAATTTTATTTGCAACACTGTCTATAATGTATTTTTATTGGCAATCCTGCATATAAATATTTACAAAATATATTGTAAATATGTATATGAAATTGTAATGTTTTCATGCAATCGTCTGAACTGCAAATTCGCCTTTGCCTAACAATCTGTCGTGGTCCGTATATTTGCAGCACTTTAACAGGGTTGACAACGTTTGCCGATCTGGCAATCGTCTATACTCAGCTTTACTAAAACAAATAAAAAAAGACATTGTATGTTTATTTAAATAACCAATCAGCCAAACGAAAACTAGTAAATAAACCTAACAACGGTCAACAATAAATCTAAAGAATTTGTGAATTTTTGTATAAAAATATGGGCAAGTCCCAGAAATAAAAGTCCAGCAACCAAAAGTTGATTGAGCTTTATTTTTATAGTTTTATAAATTATATATAAAAAAATGTATTTCGATTACCATTAATACTAAAAATATTACCAAACCCTACCCTTCTTCAGATCTCTTAAAGTTATTAAAAAATATTTCTTTAGGTCTTTATATCAATAATTGTCACGTACTGTGCGTCACAAACGGCTTTTTCTAAAAAACGACGGCTTTTTCTAAAAAACGACAATATTTTTTGGCTGCAAATAAGTTATTTTAGAATTTTCTTATATTCATCATTCTTTCAGGTATTAGATTTTGTGTACTTTATTATGGAAAATTGTCTAAAAATTGCGAAAACACACTTCAACTTTTTAAGTTAGTTCCACGTGTGTGTGTGTTCAATTATTTCTTTACAGATACCAGTTAAGAAATTATATTTTATGCCATTCCAAAATACACTTAAAATCCCATTAAACGCTATGTATAAGTTGAATTTATCTTTTTTGAGAGACCTAAAAATATTTACAGTTTTATCCTAAATCGCGTAATGTAGCGTAAGTCTCGCACAAATTGTCCATATATCATTGTTAACTAGCTCTACTGAAGCGCAATCTATCGGGACCAGGTTCTCTTATTTTCTGTCAATGTCAACTACAAAACGAAGAATAAGTTTTGCTAAGAAAATTCAAAATTTGCCCACAAAATATACTCTGCCTAATCAACGAGATTATTATTATTTATTCCTTTTTTATTCCAGTGAGGAACATAGGACCACATTAAAATGATTCGACCCATAGCAGCTGCTTCGGCATCCACTGTCGCCTCCATGTGGTAGCTGGTTTTCCCATTCTGCGGTTCCCTTACGGTTTCCGCTCCAATGCGTGTCTTGTTAAGTCACCTCTTGGGTTTCGTAGGGTATGGCGATACATTTCCACTTTCGTTCACATATTTATTGGTGCATTCGTATCCGTTTTTCCATAGCTTCACATTTTAAATCATATTTGGACAGGAAATCCTCATTATACTTCGAAGACATATATTTACAATTTGTCATTTTAAATTTGGCTAAAAATGTTTTCTTTCCTGGCAGTATGCCAAGTTCTACTATGAATATGCATCGTTTTTATCATATATAACTTAGCCATAACTCGACCACAAATAATTTAGATACTACCGAAGCCTAAGACCCCACAAGGAGGAGTACTGTCTCGAACGGAGACATCTTACAGGTGGCTCTGAACAAAATGGCCATAAGCAGCGTTTGGGCGTTAATCCAAACAAGACGGAATAGGTTCTCTTTAATGGGATGAATAATGCTCAAATATGGACCCGCCTCCTCGGATAAATGGAACAGATCTAGTCTTTTATGAAAGTGCAAAATTTTCTTGATAGGAAACTGTTATGCAGACTTGACGCACTGGAACGTGTAAGGGAGGCCAACGTCGCCTTATATTCCTGCAGGAAAGCTGTAGAGTCGCGGTGGGGCCTCTCTCCTAAAATCGTCCATTAGATATATATAGCAGTAATTCGTCCAATACTGTTATACGGCATTGTGGTACGGTGGACGGCAACTGATCAACTAACCATCACCAACCTACTATCAAAGGTTCAGAGAACTACATGCCTGTGCATAGGCGTAGCCTTAAGGACTACAGCGACAGAGTCTCTACAGGGCCCTACTCCATATACTGCCGATTAATATTGAGGCGAGAGAAGTTGTAACCAGAGCGGCACTAAGAACTACGGTCACAGTGTGGTGCTATGGTAATGGACCGAGGGGACTATATACCAACGGTGTACACCTTCGAGAGGAACTACATCACTATGATACCAGCCAGAGATGAATGGGTTCATCAAGCTTCGAACCACGGATGGTTCGAAGCTTGATGAAAAGTATGGCTTCGGAGTACACTGTGAAGAACTTAATTTGGATATGTGTAGCTCACCGACTACCAGATAGCTGCAGTGTCTATCAAGCCGAAATAATGGCAATATGGGAAGTCGCCAAGTGGCTGAGTCGCAACATAGTTACCAACACTGACGTTGTCATGTCGTACTCGCACAGCCAGGCTGCCATCAATTCTCTGGAGGCAACATCCCTAAATTCACAAACAGCCCTCGACTGCCGCAGATCTCTTAACGAGATGGCTGAGCAGTTTAATATACACCTGATATGGGTGCATGAGCATAGGGATATCCCGGGAAACTGCAAAGCCGATGAATTTGCAAGGAAAGGGGCACCATTATAAATTCTCGAAGAATTTGCATATATTGGAGCGCCACTATCCACGTGCAAGCTTTGGCTTGGGAAATCAGGTAGTCCAACGAAAGATAGGCAGAAACCGGCACCTGTAGGGTGGCTAGACAAATCTGCTCAAGGTATGACCTGAGAAGGTCAAAATATCTCCTCGCACTAGAAAGGAAAAGAATGTCTACGTTAGTATCTGACGGGACACTGCCTGATCGGCGAACACACCAGAAGATTGGGTATTGACTCCAATGACTTCTGCAGAGATGTGGAAAAAGTGGAGAGCATTGAACACTTGCTATGCGACTGTCCCGCTTTAAGTAAACGACGACTGGACATACTGGGGTCGGCCTTTCTAGGCAGTCTAACAAATCTTTCCGGTACCGATATTCGTACTATCGATAAATTTGTATATCAAACTGGTTGGTTTCGATGAGGGGCATAATAGCCCGTGGTAACACTTGGGACCTAAACTGGTATATGTCAGTTTAGGTCCCCGACAAGAAAAAAACGGCTGCCACCCTAACCTAAACGTACCTAAACCTAAGACCTTACAAGAGATATAGTTTTGAAAAATGTATGGCTTGGCGGGCTAATCACATGTTTCGCATTATTTAAGCATAAGTTCGACAGCCGATATTCTATGCAGTTGACACCTGGTTATTCATAGTGGACTATTACAGGGTTAAAGCTTTGAGTAAGGTAGACAGACTTGCGCTTAGCTACCTGACATGAGCGATCAAATCTACAGCTGTAAGATCATTAGAAATTATAACGAGTATTTACCAATTGATCTATTTATAAAAGAAAATTCAGAGCATACAGTGACTCGACTAGCGCAGCAGAACCTTCTGCTAGGTACCCAATTATAGATGTACTCGGATAGAAAACCTGGTCCACTCCGAGACTGACTACATAAGTAGTCACGATATAGTAGGAAAAGGGGTAAAATTCGAATTCCCTACCCTGGCGGAATGGCTAAAAGGAAATGTAAGTTTCCACGACATTAAAATGTTAATGGAAGGCTGTGGTATCTTCTGCCGAGAGCTTATATGCAATTCTTCGCCGCAGAAATATATACAATTGCTAAAGCGACTGAACTCATTTCTTTGGGGCAAATATACAGAAGCGATATTTGCTTCTTCATCGAAAGTCAGGCTGCTTTAAAGGCACTACTTAGCATGAATGTAAGCCGTTGTCGCAGAGAGCATATGGTTCTCGAGGAACAGCATAATATAACACTGTGCTGAGTACCTACCCACAAAGATATATTCGGAAACGAAGCAGCTGACAACTCGCAAGATATGTACGCAACCCAGCCATTGGTTTATTATGGTATAAAATTGAAATACTGAACCAGATATGTCATTCAACAGGTGGTTGTGAGCATAAACAAGCTCTTGGGGATGAAGAATCTATAAAGAATACAGAGACGCTGCTAATTTTGGTCAAATTACATCTACGTTTGATTGTGGATCTTATTACTGGGCACAATAGTTTCGGTAAGCATATGATTAGAATTGGCTTACGAAGTGATGCTTTGTGTCGATGGTGTCAGGATACTGACTCTCCTTTGCCAATGTTATCATTTAGAAGAAACAAGATACTCGATTCCTTCTTTTTTCAGGTACTCAACGAACTTAAAGGATTTGGATCCACTTAAACTTCTAAAATTCAGCAGGCATCAGATCGAAGATATAGACTCAACTGAGAGAATGAAGAAGAAGTATTATGAAGAATCATCATGTATGGACTCAGTGTGCGCTTGGTTTCACTCGCCAAGTACAATCACTAGCTAACCCAACATAACATGCTGAAAAGGTTGCATTGTTTTTTGTTTAGGAACATCGCTCATTATCTTGCATGGTGTAAACGACCCCACCTAATATCCACCTAACAACTACGCGTAACCTAAGTTCGAGTGGCCACAGTGGACATCCATTATGGAGGAGTGGTGTACGACCCGCGTGTTATGTGGCGGCGACAACGTACGGAGGGAATGTAATATAACACGTACCAAATACCGAAAGTGACATACGAAGTGCCGCAACTACGGCGGTTTTTGGCGTGAAATGGATGTGCGTCAACATTTACGCTGGTGGTTTCCACACAATTGGACAATTGGGGAATAGGTTTGCCACACGACAAATATTGGACGCACAATGAGTGCCGGACTGACGGAGTGATTCTGCTACAGCTACTGTTTTGTTGTTTGTTTTTATTTTCACTCTGGACTGGATGAAATTTAATTGAGAAAATAATATAAAATTAATTTCAGTCCGATCAACAATAACAACAACCGCAAACACAGCAGCAACAACACTCCACGAAAGTGAAGTTTTAATGTAATTACATGTATTGACCGGCGGCCAGCATGAAACCCAGTCGGTAGTAGTAATAATAGGCTTCCACAAACTATCCCACATTTGAAGAAGAAAGCAACCACCCCTCTCCCATTCCACTTTCCCTTGCTTCCTTCAAACTAAACGATAGATGGTGGTATTGGGATACAACATCTCATCATCACTCTTGTTTTCCGAAATTTCTAATAAATCTGACGTCAAATATTTTGGGGCTAACCTCAGGAAAAAACGAAACAAGACAAAGTGGTCGGTAGGTCCATTCGTCGTCGTCATTGTTGTCCGATATTTACGCAAGACCCGCACTTTTATGGCTTTTCCTCGTTGCATTTCTCTCAAAGAGAACAACATTTTACGACGCCTTCGATGAACATTAAAAATTGTTTAATTACTCGGAGCATTGGAACAATGGTGACAAATATAATTTTTTGTTGTTTTGTCTTTGGCGACAAAAAACACAAAGCAAAGGCGACAAAATGTTGTACTGGACACGTGCTGCGGTGATAAATGCTGGTCATCGAAGGGTTAAATTGATATAAATGATCATTGTAAGTCAGAGATTTAGTGGAAATCAATTGATTACTTGATATCGAAGTGCAACTAATACACACTCTGGTGTGTTACAATGTTATGACCTTCACACTTCCTGTGTTTTGTTTTCAGCGCGGGAAAATTTGGGAAACTTTCATATCGAGACACACTCATTTAATATCACAAATGGTGATTTCGTTCCTGAAAAATAATATCACCACATCATGTTGCGACATTTTAAAAATACCCCCTGCACCCACTGCTAATATCGCATTTTGCATGCGAACAATCGAACAAAAATCGTGCGGTGAGTAAAACCCATACCGACATTATTGCGCAGCCATTTGGTAGTGCACTAAGAATGTACGCTTTCAATTAGGTTTGGTTTTGATGTTTGCTCTTTGACGGTGCAACACTCCACAACGTGGACTGGGCTGAGTGTGGAAAATGCGATATTTTCGCATTTGCGGAGTGTAATAATTTTACCACCATTTTACAAACAAACATAAAAATGCGGTTTCAGTGTAAAATGTAGAAAAATTGTTAAATTTTTTTGCACAAACGAAATTACCATAAGATGTGTTGATAACCCAGGATTGGTTAAATCCTACCAGGACCTGTCGCTGACCTTATCCCATACAGCAGGTTAATAAGAGAGAGATGAAATATGATATGCTTCGCAACCTGCTGGAACAGCCATGATTTTATGAAGGGGATGGCCCCTTTTGTAGTATTCGGAATTCAGAAGAGATTGGCTTTTAAAAATACCTAGTTCGGTGGTAGGGTTGCTGCATTACACATTGCTCTCCGAACCTGCCAGAGAGGTGTAAGTTTCAGCCGCTTGATACAAGACAGTTGTTGTGTGCAGCCTGAAGGGCAGATGTTGCTGTTGCGTTGTTTTTTGTTGTAGTTTGGTTCGCTCCACATATAGGGTTTCTAATAGGGACATAACAATTTCGTATCTTTATGTCAACGCACCCTCAAACATTTTTAATAATCTTTCAGTGTCAAAACGTTAGTCGAAGTCTAAATTTTCATCATGGTAAAGTTCACTTACGTGCACCGTTTGGAAATCATTAAAAATTACTACCGAAACTCTGAGTCGGTGGTCGCAACTTCAAGAGGCCGTAATAATCGTCCCGCCCGACAGGCTGCACTTGTGGATGTTCCGGCGCACAGAGACGCCGTACCGCTCGAAGCGACGAAAACATAACAGCCGTAAGTGTATCCGTTCAAAATGCGCCAAATCAGTCGATCCCACGTCGTTCTCAGGAATTGGGCATCTCTCAATCCACACTGTGGCGTATTTTGCGAAAAATCTTGGCCTTCATCCTTATAGGATCAAACTGACTCAAGAACTAAAGCCACTTGATCATTTGATCATCTGGCAAAGTTAATGTTATGTCCTTAATGGAAAACCCGTTATTTTATTTATGCGGTACCCGTCATATCTGATGAGCATCTCCCTATCCACAACCCGGGGAGACGTCCCTTGGGAGAAATAACAGAACTCCACACACACAAAATCCAATCATATATAAACAAACACCTCCGCAATATACTAAGGATCTGGTGGCCAGGGTGATAGCAACGAACGTCTGTGGCACGTAACGCAACAGGAGAAGTTCGAGATCGAAATGCCAAATAATAACAATAATGAACAGTTTTAAATCATATCACAATCACCTATGATTGGTATGCTCTCCACCATAGGAGGGGAGGGTACACTAATTGTGTCAGTAGGTATTCTGGATTTAGGTGAGTTCCTGCCGTTAGGCTTAACCCCACCGTGCTCTAACACCTGGGTGAATACAAGCGTCGACCAACGCCCCCACGAACAATTTGCACGCATTTTTTGCCCTTCTTCTTGGTTAGGAGAGGAGCCCATCTAAAACTCCTTGCCATTCCACTGGTCATGGCACCCGGTTGGTTGCAACTCCACATCCGAGAATATTCTCTCCCAGCGATTTTGGTTTCAACCACAGCCACCACGTTGCACCCAATAGGGTCCTCACCAAGTAGTCAGGCCTGAACCTGCGTTCCGATGGCTTTCCTGACTCCCATGGTACCATATTAAGTGATATGGTCAGACTGCGTAGCCGAAAATACCACCAGTTAGACTCCAGAAAATCTAGGACTGGCGACCAGTCTGGGATCACTGTACAGTCCCCATCCTGGGAATAGATAAGAACAGTATAAAACTCGTTAATCCTATGAATCTCGTTAATCAGTTTGTAACAACGCGAAAATTAATCAGGGACTCCATAAACCGCATATATTATTAATCATTGTAAAATGCTTAGCTGATTTAGCCATGTTCGTCTGTTGTATTTACGCTACAATCTACAATATTGGGATGGAGGTATTTCTGTTGGCTTTCTTTTTGTCCTAATGCGTTATTATACTGTGGAATGCGATCCATGGTGAAGGGTATATGGGTGACTTCGACATTACCGGATAATTTGCTGTCTTTCTGTATTCAAATTAGGAAAAATAAAATATATTCCACTTTGGTATATACTTTATTACAAAGCTTTATAGTTCCCTTGCGTTCATAATCTTTTTTTTTTGAAAAAATATAAGTGCTATCAAGTGCTGCTGTTAGCTGCTCCTAACTCTATTTTCACTTAATATTTAAAATTTGTTTGACAAAAATAGTAAATATTTATTTAATAAAATTTATGATAAAAAATTATAAACATTCTATTAATATTTATAATTTTTATCAACTACTATTTTTGTGGATGATTATTTTTCGTCCCTGAGGACTTGCGTCATTCCCTGTCAAATCTTATATTCCACAAAAGGGTAATTCCAAAATAAAACGACACAAAAATTACAATTTATATATTTGACCCTTTCGATTTTAATTAAATTTTACACGCGTATACTAGGAGACCATGTAGACTTACTACCTTTTACCGATTGTCCAAATTCATAATGGTTTTGATTTTATAGGGCGCTCAAGTTGGTCACCTGCAACATTTTTTTTTACAAGTTTAGCCTTTTTGAAGTCTACATAACTTTTGAACGGAATATCAGATTTGAATGATATAAGTACCATTTGAAAGAATTTAAAATCATCCATTTAAAAGAATTTAAAATCATCTCTTATAAGTTAAGTAATTAATTCTTGTCTAATAAGGACATCAAAAGGACTAAAATGTCCTTAATCATTGATTATCCTGAAAAGCATATCTTCCATTTTTTCGTTTTATTTTAAAAATGACCCACATACTTACCCCAATATGTAAAAAATTTCAGCGTGGGTTCTCCATGGGTTAAAAAATACAAATTAATTAGAGTCCGTCCGTCTGTCAATTCGGCTGAATGGTGCTGAAGATAACTCTGAAAAGGATTGACCAAATGACTTAAAATTTCGTTCGTTATAATATTTTTTTGATGGACAACCATATCGTCCTACTCGTTGTGGTACCTCCCCCACAAATGGTTAACATTTTGTGACATGTTAAAGCTCTTTTTACTTCTATACTTCTGATTGGTATCCCGTAAAATTGCATACATAGTAATCATTTTAACGCCTCTATAAGCTGAACAAAATGGGCGAAAATGGCACGTCCCTTTTGGTAGATCCCGCCCTTACAAAGGGACCAATTTGTGCAAAATGTTCACAGCTTTTAACCTTAATATCTATCAGCGTATACAAATTTTGTGCAGTGTAATATTTTTATAGTACTTACAGTCCAGTACAAAGTGGGCGTTATTGCCACGCCCTTCTTGTACCTCTCACAAAAATTGTAACAATTGTGTGAAATGCTAAAATATTTAAAACTCATTGAAGTAAATATATATGTAAATAAAGAGTAAAGAAAACTTCCTAGAGAATGTTTTCGAACAAAGAACGGGTCAAAATTAGTTTTACATATTTTAAGGCGTTATAACATTTCTGTGGCATTTGAAAACTTTTTTCCCTAATCCTGGATATCGCATATTGTTAATATCGGTGCAAAATATAAACAGATTTCTCTAACATAAACTTTTCTGAAATGACAATAAAATTTGCTATGCGATGTAAAGTAAAGTTATTGCCATATGAATTTATATTTTCACAAAATAGTTAATTTTTGTATTTTATTACAAAAAGGTACTTAAGAGGAAACACAGGTCAAAGCGCCCACTTTTTTTCAATTTTATTCCGATCGCGTCAAATCGCGTTGGTGGGGTTGAAGAAGTACTGTGGGCATGGGGTGTGCCAAAAATAAAGCTTCCTAACATGATAGGTTACGAAAATACAGGGTGTCAAAGTTTGAAATGCTGACCATTGTATCTCCTGACTACGTTGACCGATTTGTATGAACCGTGCCTTATATCACCGGCACGGTTAACTTATAACAGCTATTTAAAAACGGACAAAATGTGCATTGATAATTGTTTGCAAATATTTAATTTTCATATTTTTTCTCGCGACTTATGTTATCCCCGCGATTTTAATTGTGTTCCGCAGATGGGATTCCATATCTATAAACTACAAAACCGAAGCCAATTCTGTTTACTATATTAACACGAATTTTCGTAATGGGATGACAACCACAACAAAAGCTGCGGACATTTTAAATGTCAATCCTACTAATTTTTTTATGATTTCTTTCGTATTATAAAGTGAGTTTACTTTAAGATGTGGGCCAGAAACATTATTAATAAAATGTAATGGTGACATATACAGACAGATATGTATACCAGAACAAAAAAAATATATTTCGAAAGAAATCGAAGTCGCATTTTATTACACTGGCCTACCATATTGCACTGGTCAAATCGAATCCTAGCCTGCAGATAGCAGATAGCGGACCCGACCTCGAAGGATTTTAATGATCTAAATCCGAATATAAAAACAAAAATGCAATTTGCGTTTCTGAGATGTGGAATTTGTTATGTGATAAAAATGCTGATTTCCTCGTTTCCTTGAGCCCGGCTTTTAGTATTATAGATTTTGGGGAAAAACTAAAAAAACATTTTTTGGGATTTTCGAATTTATTTTGGAAATTTTGGGTTTTTCCTTTACAAATATTATAATTTTAAAATTTGCCTCTCTTTCTCGTGCCAAGGCGACAGGTACTACTTATGCCATACGGGAAATTGTAAATCAGACTCTTGATTTGTCCCTTAAGTATAGGGAATTGTATTATTTACATTATCTTAAACATAACAAACGCTGGAATAGATATTCTTACTTTACCTGTCCCTAGAATATCAGTAACAGGATAAGTTGTGCGGTTAGCCCAATTAGGCTAACTAAATCGAAGTATCCTATCAAAAAACTGTTTTTTAGAATCAGTATAACTGTTGTTAGCGCTCTATAAGACAGAGAAACAATCATTTAATGCTGAAACTCTGCACTACGGACCAACAAATTCTGCGTTGATTCAGGCAAGATGGTAAGCAAATCGTACTGAATTTCTCCAATACTAACCTGCTGAAAGGGGTGCAGTCATTTTAATTAGTGTGACTAACAATTGATCGATGTAATAGTACTGGGTATCCAACAAGAGGTGTTATTTTGAATCACCCGGTATTCCGGTAGCTGTCACTTTTGAAGCTTTTATTCTTTGACATTTGACAAGTAGAAACTACGCCATTACTAAAACCTTGCAGTCACAGTTCGCAAAACTAAAGCTTTTTTGGGTCTTCGTGAAGCACCTTGTCGGACCGCAATACAGAAATTGGTGGAAAAATTCGAGCTGTTGGGACATGTTAGTGATATGAAGAATAAAACGCGTGCACGTCGCTCAAGAACAACTGAGATTATTGCTGCTGTAGCCCAAAGTGTTGACGAAAACCCAGGTTTGTCCATTCCTCGTCGTTCTTTGGAATTGGGCATTCCACAAACGTCATTACACCGTATCTTGCATAAAGACGTGGGTCTTAAGGCTTATAAAGTTCAGTTAACACAAGAACTCAAGCCGGCCGATCATCAACAACGTCGTGTCTTTGCTGATTGGGTCCTTGAAATGCATGAAAATTATCCGGAATTCCATCGAAAAATCATCTTGACTGATGAGGCCCATTTCCACCTGGGTGGCTACGTCAACAAGCAAAATTCATCCTCAACGTGTGACTGTTTGGTTCGGTTTATGGTCCGGCGGCGTCATTGGACCATACTTTTTCGAAAATGAGGTTGGATCAACAGTTACGGTGAATGGATTGCGCTATCGAGAGATGATTAATGATTTTTTATGGTCGGAGTTGGATGGTATTGATCTGGACAACGTTTACTTTCAACAAGACGGCGCTACGTGCCACACAAGCAACGAAACCATTCTCTGTTACGGGAAAAGTTTCCGGACCGTGTTATCTCTCGAAGAGGTGATTACAATTGGCCACCGAGATCTTGTGATTTAACACCTTGCGACTTCTTCCTTTGGGGCCACGTGAAAGATAAGGTCTACGCCAACAGCCCAGCGTCGATTTAAGACCTCAAAGATAGAATTCGTGAGACTATCGAGGACATAGGGCAGCCACTTTGGGATTTGGTTATGGAAAATTTCATGAAATGGATATGGTCCTGTAAGCCTGGTATTGGTGCCCATTTGACAGATGATGTTTTTCATTATTAACGGCATACCTTCCTCTTTATTATGAAATAAACATCCAATCATTTATCTCAAAAAATTGCATTTTTCTTTGAATACCAAAATAACACCTCTTGTTGGAAAACCCTTTAAATGGTCTTGGAAATCATTTTCTGTAGTGTTTGTCGTATCATACAGCAGTACTGATATTACGCTGCTTTTGAATATTTTTAATTCAATGATCACTGTCTGGCAGCTAATGGACAAAATGGCCCATCCCTTTCGGTAAACTACTTCGAAAATTTTCAAATTGCATTTTTCTGAAGGTAAGGGTATAGTTCTGTTTACTACACTGGATAAGTTCAACATTTACTTGAAATGTTAAAGATTTTTTGAAACGTGAAAAGAAGAATGAATATGACGTAAGTTTGGTTTTCATACTTTTCATTTCATGTTCAGATATCAAATTCATTCAGAACCATAACCGACATAGTTTGCGAAAAATCTTCTAAAGATAAACATCACCGAAGACCTTTGTGTTTTTTGCTGGCAAAGGCCTCTGGTCAGCAGTGAAATGGCTTAAAGAAAAAAAAAAAACATTTTTGGCAAATACTTGATGGTTAACATCTTGATAACAGCCCACAATTGTTCGAAAATATCTATAGAATCTACACTAGGGATTAGGCTCTTCTTTGTAAGTAATCAAATATTTTGATATTTGGTGCAAACAATACGACAATTACCCAAAAATAACCCGACAGATTCAACAAATATGGAGAGATGTACAAGCGAAATATTTACATAAACTCCACTGGTCGCTTATACGTCTGTCCGTCCGTTCAGCGGCCTTTTCAACATTATCATTATCGTCTAGAATTTCGGGTAGAGTTTATAATCCCTTGTACAATGCCCAATGCCCATATACAATCTGGGGGATTACGTTTTGATATTGTTAATGAAATAAGTAGCAAAGATCAACTGACCGACCAATCGACTGAACGAGGAGAATGCCAAAATCGAAATTTAAATACCATTCGTACAATCCTCATATGTAGATAGTTTCGGGTTTGCTTGTTTTCGGCCAAGAGGCCGGATGAAAGTATTAAGGCAAACAAGAGCGTAGATTAATAAAACTGTAACACATTCTTCATCGTCAAAAACTAAAGTAGATAATAACAAAAACGAGATTTAGCTGGTTAAACTAAAAGTCTTAACGACGACGGCGAAGACGACTATCTATTCAAAGCGATTAGAAAACCAAAAAAAAAGCGGTTGAGTGAGAAATGGCAGCTGATCTATGGATGGATGGATGGACGGACGGATGGTCTGCTCTGATCTGATCTAGTCGAATGACTGGTATTGTTGAAGTAAAGGCTTTTAAGGCTTACTTTTGGGTGAACCGTTTTGGCTGCTCTTTCATCGTTCTCGAACTCATCGTTGACGAGTGAGTGAGTTTGGTAATCCAAGCACTTAACCCTGGTAATAAGATAAGTAACTTACTCCCATGACTACAATTACAGAATCCAGGACTCAACTACGGCTGCTGCTGTTGCTTTAACAGGACTACTGCTTTATCCTTTCTCCCTTTCTCTCTTCAGCTATCTCTCGGTTGGTTGTGGTGTTATTGTATACATTTTTTGTCTTGTTATTTTAGCAAATTGTACAAATTCGTTTAAGCCCTTAAGTGAATTGAATTGAGAGCACACATACGTGAGCGTGTCCGTCGAACATTGCCGTAATCACATTCTCAGCATTACCGGTAGTAGTAGCAGTAGGGGTAGTGGTCTCGGTAGCCATAGGGGTAGGGGTATTTATGCATACATGGGATTGTATATAGGTTAAAGTAGGTTAGCAGACTAGAGCGGATAATCTGGAAATCTGGTGCAAAAGACAAAGGCCTGAAACCAGATCACTTAATGGTAATGCTCTTATTTTTCTCTCCCTTTCCCTACCCTCTCCCAATACATTCCAAAGCATTCCACATTCATCCTTCCACATTCACAATGCAATAATGCGTTGCAAAAAAAATTGCCAAAGAAACACGCGCGCCAAACCGATAATGTATCAATTGTTATGTTGTTACTTTAAAGAGCAAATCCTCTTGCAAAGACTCTGAATGTTAAAAGGATCTTAGTTAAGACATCCGAAATTTCTCAGACAATGTGCTTAAGGAAGAAGGATCTTTCGTGCAACACTGTCGCATTTGTTGTTGCCCAAATCCACAATCCTTAATTCGGACAATTGTATTAAGAAGCTTCTCGGTTTTGTTTCCTAAATTCGTTCAATAAAACAAACAATACTGCTGGACTGCTTAAGCAAAAAAAAAATGTGGTTCTTCCTTCTAGAGAAACAACAACAACATCTCGAAGAATACGGAAGAGCCTATTACCATAATAGGAAAATGGTTAGAACAGTTGAGGATCTTAGTGGTTGCCTGACTGAAAGGTAAGTGGATTGCCTTGAATTAAATCCTAATTCAGTTGTAATCCAAACCTTGTTAATTGCGAAATGTGTTAAGATTTTAATGCGCTCATATGTCCGAACAATAATAAACAGTCCAGACCAGAAGATATACAGTCTAACAACTCTACTTTGCCCACATTGTTGTGCGTCCGCCCGTCTGTCTGGCCTTATCTTTGTGACTGTAGGCTGCGTGCGAATGGAATTCATTTCACCTTCACCAATCATTGGATGTTGGCGGAAACCTAACCCCTGCATAAACTGCAAAACCTTGTGGAAATATTTGTATTGTAAGCCTTTGGCAGAATCTGCTTGGAATGAAAATATTTTTGTATTGTTGACTCAATCTATCACACCAGCACACATTAATACGATTGTACGATTTAAGCCTCTTTCACATGAAATTCACTTGAGATTACATTAAGGTCAAGATGATGGAATATATGACAATAATAGGGGCATATGCATTTGTATATCCTCACCTTGCAGGGCGAAGGGTAGGAAGGTGGGTGGAATACGTTTTGAAACTCTTTATATTGATTTAAGTTATCTCCTATAACCTTACTGGTTCGTATCGAATAACTTACATTTTTTGCATAAGTTCAATTTGCCGGGGGCATGAAAAATCGACCACAACATAAAATATATAAATATATAAAAAATATTTACTTAATACTGAAATCTTCTGGGAATGGACCAAATCAAAAAAAATATTTTCTTTGCAAGTCTTTGATCAGGATCGGAAATGCAGTGATACACGGGGCAAAATCGCGTTTTTTGATATGTTTGGATAGAAAGAAAATATATTTGGAACACAAATTTTGAAATATTATATATTTCTGAGCAAACACATTTTATTTGCAAATCAATAAAATTTATTTGGGACGCATATATTAATATATTACAACAAAATATATTTGCAAACTAATTTCCTCAAATAAGATCTGTGGTTATATACAAATAAAATTATTATTTAGGAATTTATCCAAACATATTTTGTTTAAAAAATATTTTCAAAATTTGGAAGATTTTTCGAATTTAATTTTTAATTTTTCTTGTAATAAAATGACATTAGTAGCAATAACATTTGTTTTAAAGAAAAAATGTAAAATTTATATTTATTTCAAGTCATCATTTGTTGTGAACCCATCAAGAACCGTGTAAGATTATACCATAAAAATAATTTTATGAAAATTTAAAATTTCTGAAAAAATTAGCGACGATTTACAGAAAAAAATAAAACTTAAAAAAAATAAAATTAAGGTGTTGATATATTTTCTGAATACATACATAGATGCAAATCAATATTTGTTTCGTAAATAATAGTCGCAAATAAAAAATATTAGGGCCGAAATAAAGATTTGTTTAGAACAAAATCTTCCCAAATATATAATTTTTGTGTGTGCCAAATATAATATATTCTGAGTGTACCCTAAACATTTGTATATTTCAAGCAGAATATGTTTGGGACAATATACTATAGAAGTGATTTTTTTTCAGCGTGTAACGTTTCCTATGTTGCCGATCTTCAAGATTTCGTGTTAAAAGACTTTCTACTGTGGATAGGTCCAAATTCTGGGATAAAGAACTTTATACTATGTATAGTACCAAATTCTGGGGAATGTCTTGAATCTAGGACGTACAGAAACGATTTAGCTAAATGCTTTTTTTCTGCATGAGAACTTTCGATATTGATAACTAGGGTTTGACAGCTGATAATGTCAAAACTGTGTTGACATTTGTGTTCTGTAAGTTTTGGCAGTCATCATGAATCATTTAACGCCAGAAAAACGCTTCCAAATTTTAGAAATATACTTTGGAAAAAACCTTTTTGCAAAGTTCAAATCAAACAGTTGTGTTTAATGATGAAGCTCATTTGCGGTTTAATGCCTGCATAACCAAATAAAATTGCCGTGTTTGCAACGAAGGGAATCCTCAAGCCGTTAACGAATCACCATTACATTCATTAAAATTTACTGTTTGGTGGCGTTTACAAGCTGGCGGTCCTTATTTCATTCGAAATGAGGAAGGAGCTACCATTTCGGAGAATGGCGAGCGCTATCGAGCCATGCTGTCTGAATTTTGGTTTCAAAAAATTAATCAGCTAAACATCAACGACATTTGGTTCCAACAACACGGCGCAACTTGCCATACAGCGCGCTAACCAACTGATTTATTGCAATATCAATTCATTGGTCCCCTCGTTCGTGCGATTTAACGCCTTTGGATTTTTTTTTTTGGGGGGGGGGGGGGGTGGGTAACGTCTGTAAACTTTTTTTATTTAATTTTTGAATGGATAACCTATTAAAAATATTGTGTGAAAATTTGATATGCATCGGAACAAAAGTAACGAAGATACATTAGTCGAAGCAACCGCGCCTCATACGTGACACAGTACATCAGAAAAACTTTAAAGCGTGTCTCCCACAACCCACGTTTTCAAAGACGGAGTCCATCATAAGTTCAAAATTACTACACCGATCGTTTGGAAATTTTGAACACTATTTCTGAACATATTTAACAAGGTAACGCTGGAGAGATTTTTTTCAAATTTGTTAATATTTTTAATTTTACAATAACAAATTAGCCGATTTTTTGTTTCAAAAATCGCTTCTTTCGATTCGAAGTGTTCCCAAAAATTAAAAAATACAAATTTCAAAAAACCCTTTCATTCCCAGCGTTACCTAGGAAAAAACGATTATCTAACGCAATAATTTTGGTTTTATGATTTTAGATAATTCATTACAGAATTATGAAGGACACCGCAATTTATCTATTTTCCGAGACGCTTCCGAATAATTGCTGGCGTTGCCATATTTTTTAATTCAAAATATATATATATATATTTATTTTAAATCAAAAGATTTTAATAAAAAAACACAAAACCTGAGCCCCCTCCTTTAAGTCATTGGTTTATGCCGACAGACAAGTAACTCTTGAAGCATTGAAAGCTAATATGCAAGCCACTGTACAGCCAGATTTATTGGAAAAATTAGTTAAGCAATGGATTGATTTAATGCCATGTCTTAAAAATAAATGCCATGAAATTATCTATCAGATTGTAGTAAAACGAAATTCATTCCAACAATATTGGAATGTGTCATCATTTTAAGTGCTCAAGCTCTTAAAAAACAACCGTGCACTCTTTAAGATTTTTCTTCGGGATAGCTCAGAAATTGGATACGCAGTAAAACGTTTTCTGTTTTATGGGTCAGAATTTTTAATATTAACCTATGCATTTTATTTTTGCCTAAAAAGTTTATGTACAGTAACATCTATTGTTTGGAAAAAAATATTCAAACATTTTATGGGGATTTTAAATTTTAAAAATTGAGAAAAGAAAATTTTTGTGTTTAACGAAGTTTTTAATTGCTCTTGAACGGCTGAACCTATTTTTTACAAAGTTTCCGTCCTTTGAAAGAGAACATAAGGGGACATTTTTTGTCAAACTAATTTTTAAAAATTTGTTTTCGAAATCCGAAACAAATCCAAAACGCTAATCGGATTTTTAAGGACTCAATATTTATATAATGCCAATTTCGATTCTTGGAAAAGTTCAGCATTTTCTGTGCACTTTTTTAATACATTTTGGAAATTTGAAAATTTAATTTTAGTTTAGTTGGAGGGACTATATTATGTCGTCTTAAAAGGTATAAATATTTTCTAGTATAGGGTTTTCCAATAAGAGTGATACGATTTCCTTGAAAAAATAAACACACTTGTTGTTAAGGAAATTCAAAAGTTTTTTATTTAATGTGAAGTACAATCGATACAATTAAGTTCTAAATAAAACGTCATTCAAATGGCCTCCACGACTTCTTCTGCAGGAACGAATTCGATGAACCCAATTTTCGAGCACTTTTTCCACTAAATCAAGTCGTATGTCATGAACGGCACGTTCAATATTGACTTGTAAAGCTTGAAGAGAATCTGGTTTATTTCGAAAGACCACAGACTTCAAATAACCCCACAAGGAATAGTATAATTGTCTTAAATCACAACTTCTTGGAGGCCATTCAATATCACAATTTCTTGAAATAATCGAATCTCCAAACTTGTCTCGCAACAATTCAATTGTTTTATTTGCTATGTGGCACGTAGCCACAATCGATCAATGACAAAAAGATTGCTCTTAACGAGAGCTAAAATATTGCTCATGGGTGCCAAGGTCCTGGGTCGACTGGAAAGTGTTTTTTTGGATTAAAAAAAAAAAAGACAGCATCATTTTCAAATGTGAACGGAAAGTTTATTTTTGCTCTAGCCACTTAACGGTACTTCGGATCGGGAATCGGTCAATGTTATATCAAAATAAAGATAAACACCAAAAAATAGAGGTTGCACCACAAATTTTAGCATAACTCGAGAACCATTTATCCTAAAAGGGTCAGGAGAGCTTTAAAGAATCCCAAATTAAGTAACCTTCATCTTCTTCGAACATCATATTTTCATCCCATTGGCCGTTTCTTACAAGATGTTGCAAAAAAAAAATTTTTTGAAAAAATTTTAATAAATTATTTATTATAACTTCTTAAAAACATAAAAAAAAACCCCTCTATTACATTTTTTTATTTTATCGTAAAGCCTGATTGATCGTGAATAAAATTAGACCATTCCGAAAAAAATCGACAAAAGTTTCTTTTAACCAACATTTTAAAATTCCACACCCTCCACTTCGGACAGTTTTTAACCGATTTGGTTGAATTTTTGTGTCATAACTACTAGGACTAAACTTGCTGCAAGTTTCATCCCGATCGGAAGACAGCGGTTTTTGAAAATTGACTCACCTGACTTGAAATCTCCCATATATCATTTACTACGAAGCAAAAGTGTAACACATCGAAAGAGTGACCTAAATCCCAAAGTATGTTTGGTGGAAATTCGATTTGGGTCATTTTAAGTCATTTGAGCAATGTCCGTCCGTCCGTCTGGCTGTCTGTCGAAAGGAGTAATCAATTGCTATAGTGTAAATTGGGATAAAATTGGAAAGGTTCTTGGTGTCCTGCAATTATAAACCCAAAATATTTTAGAAAAGGTAGAGTCTGTAAATTTTCTTGAACTTTTTACAGGGCGCCATCTACTAAAATGTTTTTTTCTGATTATGGTGGACGTCAAAATATGCAGTATTCCACATATAAATAATTTCAAATCACTGCTCCACAAATTGAAGTTATTCGCAGGTGGAAAAAAATAATTTGTAATATTTTCCATATGGTCAGGTTGCAATTAAAACTAATCATTTATACAGATTTGAGCAAGTGTTTCGGACCTAATTGCGAAATTTCCTTCGAATCGGTTCAATATTTCACGTGCACACAGAATACAGATTGGTTGCCTCAACCGAATTATTTGCCAACCGAATTTTGGTAGTTCTGTTTTTGACAATTTGTCACTCATATACTACCGACAATTAATTAGAAACAGTTTTCATTAATTTGTATTCAATTTATTGAACAAAAAAACAAACAATTCAAAACAAAATTAAAAATCCCAAATTACAAATTCATCACTATTATGAGATGTAGAAATATTTGACACAAATTTTAGTACACGAAAAAAAAACACAAAACTTTTATGCAAATATGGCTTAACCCTGGCTTTAAATTTCATGATTGTTGCTTTTATTTTTTATTTATGTAAAACATTTTGCGCAACGTATTCTGCATTCCACACATTATTATCCACACGAGATTATTTTTGACTTCATATACCGTTCTTGAACAAAATGTTGAAGATTTATTTATGTCAAATAATTTTATTTTGTGTTTGTCATGTATCGGCAAAAAAACAGCAACCTATCTTTCGGTTGTATTTCCTAAAATACAATTAATTGTTCTAAATTTTGGAAATTATTGGGATAACCAAAAAACCATTATTTATTAATATTTTTTCTGTTGTAGTAACCAATTATTCGTTGCAGTAATAATCTTTGGTCTATTGATACAATTTCTGTTGTCAAGAATAAAACATTGGTTGTCACAACCAAAAATCGATCATATAATTTAAAAGTAGTTACCACAACTAACCGAGATTCAATGAAAAAAAAAACAATCTTAAATTGATTGATACAACCATCGATTTAGTTGCAAGCATTTTCATTTGGTCGTATCTATGTTATTATTGTTGTTTCAACTATTTATATATAAACACAACCAACACAGGGCGTAGGCTATTTTTTGTTTTGTTGCTAGTACTATTTTTTTATTGTTACTATAGAATTCTAACCAATTATTTTCCATGGCAATTTTCTAAGCACACTTCGAAAAATTCAAATTCTTTTATTTTTCCAAATTATCAACCAGATTATTAAAAAATTCCAAAAAATCTTGACCTACCAACAGTTTTTCATCAGATTGCATCCTTGAAAGTGGTTGAAATTGGATTATTTAGGATAAAATTTCATATTTTTTCTGGGTATTATTTGTTCATCTACTTGGATTAATAGAAAATCCCATAACAGTTATGTAGTTTAACGAGTTCTTCTATAATCAAGTAATATGATAAATCATACTACATATTTTGACTTCTGTTAATATTAAGTAAGTGTCTATATTCCGAAGACTACACTTTAGTCCTCCGAAATATCCATTACTTTAACCAAGTCCCTAAAATCCAAATTTAAGCCGATACAGTGGCCAAACTCTAATCGTCCCGTCCGCCTCTTCTAAGCTCCAGCTTTGCTTATTAACTTTTTAGCTATGGCAGGCTTGTCCTCCGGCTAACCTGAAAGTAAATCTGAACGTAAGCTCCATACACACGGTAATGGACACGCACATGTACACGAATCACTTATCATAAATCCAACATAATCACCGCGATGATCAGGTAACAAACCGACAATAATCGATTTTCAATTCCAAATCATTTAAATCACATCACGCACACAAACACACACGCATACCTACACATGTAATAAGAGTTGGGCGCAAGCGAAGAGACGACTAAATAAAGCCTTTTGTAAGGATTTGTTAGACTCGTCGAACACAAGAGAAGAGTTAAGCTGAAATTATGATTGGACTTGATCGAAGTAACTGGGCTCTGGTTGACTCTTTAGTTGGTGTGTGTGGATGGAACGGTTCGTTAGTTAGCTATGGACAATTGTGATGACGAACACAAAGCATTCTTTCTGCTGATGCTTCCATTTTCTCATCTTCTCATCTCCTCATCTCATGAATATTGATGATCAATATTTTGGGTAGTTCACACATATTTCAATTATTGTTTAAAAGAAATTCTATCAAATTCATTGCTTTTCTTCTTTTCTTTCCCATCACCGCTTCACATAGCTCTTCTCTGCTCTCCCTCTTCTTTATTGTAGGGAATTTTGAATTTCTTTTCAAAAAAATCACTGATCAAATGATCAAAAAGCAAATGCCGCCACCGACCAAATAATCAAATAACTAAAGAACCAAACGACCGATCAACGCCAACACATTTTAGCCTCCTCTGGCTTTTGTTGTAATTTTGTCTTACTAATGCCTTGATTTGTGGCTGTTTTTCTTTTGTTGTTGCTGGTTGGTGTCTTGACTATAGCTGCTGCTGCTTTAATAGAGATCTCATTATTTCAATAGCCCGAGTGTTACCCAACAAATAAATAAAAAAAATCAACAAAAAACCGATCGCACAATTCAACAGTTCATTTCGTCGTTTGTCTCAATTTACTTGAAGATGAAAACCGAGAAAAAGGAACGATTTCACCTTTTCTAAGGTTTTTTTCACTTCTTGAGTGACATAGAAAATACAGTGAAGCCTTTAAAATAAGGACAAGGGTATTTTACAATTGCATCCTTCTGTAGAGACTTCTTTGATATTGTTAGTGGGTCGTAGAAAATTCCAGACGTAAATCAGAACAGTAATCAGAACTAAATCCTTGCGGCTTATGAGGCATGTGAAATGTGATTAAAATAATTTGCATTTGAAAATTGATTATTGTCAGTTTGTTACCTGATCGATTCGTGTGTGTGGAGTTTATTTCCAGATTAAATTCAGAGAGACTAGAGAGCAAGCCCTTCGTAGTTAAGAAGTTAATACGAAAATCTGAAGCTTATAATACTGGATATAGGCATGCTTTACCTAGGGAACCGGGCAAAGCAACCCGACTAAAGATAAGCCTTCATACCGTAAAGAGCATATAGACCTAAATAAAGTCAAAATATGATGTTTCAATTTTTACATTTAATTGAATGCACCAGTCTTGATTTTCAGGAATAAAGTAATAATTACAATCCTGATCTACCTGATATTTTCGAATAAATAATTGGGATTTCCCTGGAGGTATAAGAGGATTTTACTGGAGGTATAAAATTACAAAGATATTATGGGAAAACAAGAAGGTTACAGAAAATAAGTAAGATCGAGATCATTAAAAAGATCCAAAGTATTTAGAATCATTTCACGAGAGTGAATGAAAAGTGATGTCTTCTTGGATAATAGTTATAACACAAAATCTCAACCAAATCGGTTAAGGACTGTCCGAGTTCAAGGGTGTCGAATTTTGGTCAAACGGCTCTTTTTCCCCCATCCATATAACTAATTACCTATTGTATTTATAAAATTTTGCCTAAAGTGTTTTCGATAGATATTTCTTCAATCTTTTTAAGAAAATAAAAAAAAACGAAAAACTATTTTTTGTGATTTTTTCGAAATTATTTTTTTTTTAATTTTTGTCCAGAAAACCATGTTTTTATTTTGATTTTTTTTCGCGCAAACGAAAGCTTAGGTCATTTCCTTTAAAACCTTTGTGATCTATTAGTGGGACGAGACTTGTTTATCTACCTAAATTATCTGATTTTTTCAGAAAATCTTTAAAGAATTCAAAATTAATTAGCCTTCTTCTAAAATCAGTTTTTCATCCCAACAGCGGTTTCAAAGATATCTTACAAGATATTGCAAAAACTCATTTGTTGAGCAATTTAAGACCCATCGTTTTTAGCCCAAGGACGATCGGTTAAAATCGCATATGTTCATTTCGATTTGGTATCAAAGAGCTTAATATTTGTACTTTATACATCCGATCATTTATACAGAAACAAATACTGCTTAATTTGGGGATATATATAGCCACACGGGGAAAAAATTGTCGTTTTCTATATGTTTGAATTGAAAGAAAATATTTTTGGAAAAACATTTTTAAATATTTATATATTTATGAGCAAATGCATTTTATTTGAAAATCAATAACATTTATTTGGAATGCATATATAAATATATATGAACAAAATATATTGGCAAACTAATTTTCTGAAATAAAATATCTCCAAATATATTTTATTTAAAAAAAAAATATTTTAAAACTTTGCTGAATTTTTGAACTTCAGTTTTAATTTTTCCTTGGTTTCGAATTATAACTTCCAGCTAAAAATGGCATTCATGGCATTAACTTTTGTATGTTTAAAATCAATATTTTTTAATTTTTAACTATTCCAAGTCATCAATTATTGTCAATCCTTCAAGCAATTTATTGCTATAGATTTCAATTATAAATGAAAATGAAAAAATGTATTGGTATGGGAGTTTTAGTGTGTTGACTTAGTTCGGCAAAATAGAGGTTTGGTTAGTAGTTCTTGTTAAATTCAATTTACTGCTTCCATAAGTATTTCAGCTGATTCCAGTTAAAGACTGATTCAAAGATAGAGTGGTGTCTATCGAAACTGCAATCAATTCTACCAAGCAATTAAAACTCTCTACCAATTTTTGTATTTGTTTCTATTACTTTTTTGCAATAGACAGAAAGTAGCTGAAATATAATATATGTGGCCTCGAACCGAATAAATTCTGACTGAATAACAAAAGCACAGAGCAACAATAAATAACAACAACACAAAATTTTACAAACATTAACAGTTTGTTAAAAATGAACATTCAATTGCTGCAAATTTAAGAAAATTAAGGAATCGATATATTTTCTGAATACTTAAATTCAAATAAATATTTTTTTCGGAAATAATAGTTCCCAATAAAAAAATATTTGGATGAAAACAAAGATTTGTTTGGAGCAACATCCTTCTAAATATATGAAATGTGTGTGTGCAAAATATTATACAGGGTCCGCCATCTAACGTTTTTTTTCAACAAGTGCTTATTTCGTGAATGGTAACACTTAGCTCATGTCTGATTTGACAGATAATTAGTTTTATCCTTCCGCTGAACGAATATGGTTGTGTATACGCTTGAACAACGCTGGGAGCGATCGACTTTCAGAAGATGCCGATTTTGCCAAAAAAATCATCTTTTCAGATGAAGCTCATTGTGATCTTGGCGGGTATGTAAACAAGCAAAATTGTCGCATTTGGGACACAGAAAACCCGCACGCATACATTGAAAAGCCGATACACCCAAAACGAGTCACTGTTTGGTGCGGATTTTGGTCCAGCGGCATAATTGGGCCATTTGTGTTCAAAAATGGGATCAGACTTCACTAAAGTAGTATAATCTAACTCAGTGGACTGAGTTCTTTCAAATGAAAGTATTTGTATTATTATCGGTGACCAATTTTTTCCATGTTTACAAATTTACTGAGATCGTTTACTTTTGAGTGCTCAAAAAAACTAAATAATGTGGCGCCTTGAAACTTTAAACGTATGTTTTAGAATGTTGCCACTTTTGACGAAAGAATTTTTTTTCAAACTACATACTGCCAACATCTATATGTCAGGTGGGTTAATTTTGGGATCCCCTCTTATCGAAACCGAAAGTTCTCATGGAGCTAAAAAACACCTGTTATAAGAACACTTTACCTTAAAAGTACATTTTAGCAAAGTTGTGCAAAATTGGATTTTATTCACTGATTTGGATGCTCTCTTTAACAACTTATTATTATTAGTATTAATTTTTTTTTATTTTTTCAAACGGACTCAATTTTTAAAATACATTTTACATACGAATATTTTAATATTTTTCATAAAATATAAATATATGCATAAGATAAATTTTGGAAGTGAAAAAAATCACTAACTTCTTTCTTGGAAGTACATCAAATGTGAGGAATAAGTGCCATATTTTTTGCATGCATTTGTGTTTTATATAAATAAATTTAAAATTTCCTTTCGACAGCTTTATTCACATTTCTCATATCGCCGATATTTGGCAGATAAATCCAAATAAAATAAACAATTTTTTTTCTCAGATTTTAAATGTCGAATAAATGTGATGATGGCTATTTGAAATATTCCAGCTTCGCATCTTCTGAAGTAACTTCAAATCCTGATTTTATTTTTTCGACAGACTTCCCCCATCTCACTGCTGTTGTTGTTCCTATTTGAGCAGTTCCCACTGTTGCTGTTCGTTTGTCGGCTCGACTGAGTGTTCTTTTTTGATTTAGTGTACCTTTTGTCAAAAATCAAACAATTTAGAATAGAAATGCGTGTAATTTCTTTTAAAAATATCATTTGTGTAACGCGCTGCCAACGTTCTTTTTAGATCGATCCATCGATCGGTCAAACGATACGACGAGAGATACCTGTGGCTGAATTCAGTTTTCCAACGAGAGATCGCTCCGAGATCCTGTGGTGCGCACACAATCCAGTGAAAATGACAAATGGAAACAAATACCTTTAAAAAAAATGGAAAACTAAACTGGAGATGTCTTATTTTAAAAGCAATGCGTCCGTCTTACTCCCCGACAGAGCAACTAACTGAGCGAGATGAACTGCTGCTGTGCATCGACGAAGTATTGTAGTATTTGTTGCTGGGAAATGTTCCTCATCTACGATCGACGACTATTTTTGGGATATTTAACTTCTTTGCGCCTGCGCGCATTGAAGTCTCTGTTCCTCTGTCTCTATTGTTGGGATACACATTTGTCACAACACATGTTTTTTGTTTTGCTTTTTGGTGTGTGAGAGAGTTTTGAGTTGAAGCAGCAGCGTCGGGGTGTTGGTTCAAAGGAGTTGCCGACAAACGTGTGGACCATAATTAAGTCGTTTTCCAGTATTATTAGTGGAATGGAGGCAACAATGCTACCCGTTTGCCTATTGACAAATCGTTTGTGTCTTCGAGTTGTAGACAGTTCAACAGTACAATCTTTTCAAGATAAATTATAAATAATGGTCTAAAGCTATGGTCACACTGAGTCGATATTAAGAGATAATGGGGATTTTCTGAGTTTTTCAGAAATACTAAAAATATAGATACATATGTATACAGAGCTCATTTGTGGCCAGGATACAATTATTCAGTAATTGTTCAATTAGAAATTAAATAATTGTTTGCTTTTTCTGCAAGACTTTATCCAAAGTGATTTAATATATTTATTTCTTGTTAATATCAAGTATCTGTCGACTGGTAGCTTGTCTTTAAGAGGACACTATTTTCCCAGTGTGTTCGTAGCTTAAGTGAGCTTTTTTTTGTATGAGATTAAATGAGAACATCGTTTTTAGGGAAATTTATGTTTTATAAAATCAATTTATTTTATTATATTTGTTTTGTATAGGAAATTTTGTAATTTTTCTTAAATCTAAATAAATTTATACATTTCTACAAGTCAAGTTTTTTAAATAGTCTTGTTTTTTGTTTTGTTTTTGAAGAAGGCCCGCCTTTCTGCTGTGAGCTAATGCTGTCCGAGCATTTGTTGCCATCTAGTATTGCCCTATGATTTGTAGCATTGCTGCTACTACTAGAGTTAGAGTCCGCCCCGTTTAGGTCATTGTGGGGATTCTGCCAGAGAAGCTCTTTGTTTCTAATATCCCAGAGCCCCTCGTTGGAGAGAATTTTAGAAGCCATTCTGTGTGTGGCTATGTTGTCCCCGGAATTGAATTTCAAGTCCAATTTTTAGCTGAGTTGAAAAACAAAAACGCTTGGCACGTTTTTCTTCCTTCCCTCGGATGCGCATTTAACTGGCTGGGAATTTTCCTAAGAGTTGCATGCGATGGAAAAGTTCAGCAGTCATGGGCATGCCGGAGGGATACATGGGATTGGCGGCGGGCATTTGATTGTACATGGACATTTGTGGTGGAGCTTGAGCGGGGGCGTAGGCAGCTGGAGCATAGGCGGCAACATTCATGCGTTGATACAAAGCAGCAGCAGCGGCAGCATTGGCATAACCGGGAGCAAAAGGCATGCCCCCAGGGAAAGGATTGGCAGCAGCAGCTGCTGCGGCGGCATAGCGACCCATCATCGGCGAGAAGATGGCCTGGCGATAGGCAGCCAAACGAGCACGATTGGCTCCGGGATTCTTGCGGCGCAATTTTCCGGTGGTCTCACCAATGAACACTTCCTCGGCGCTGGGGTCCAAGATCCAGTAGTTGCCTTTGCCGGGATCATCATAACTGCGTGGGATCTTGGCAAAGCATTTGTTCAGGCTGAGATTGTGGCGTATGGAATTTTGCCAGCCGCGTTTGTTCATCTTGAAGTAGGGGAAGCGATTGATCAGATACTGATAGATACCATTCAAAGTCAAACGTTGTTCGGGACTATTTTGGATGGCCATCATGATCAAGGCATTATAGCTGTAGGGGGGTTTCTTGTCGTCACCCTCGCCCTCCGATTTGCCTCCCTTGCCATCTTCATCACTGTCACAACTCTGATCATCTTCCAGCTTATCTTCGCCGGAGGAGAGAGAGTCGGCAGCACTACTCATGGGAGTACTGGTGCGGCTGGGGCTATCAAATTCCTCCGAGAGTTCGCCATCATCCGAGACATATAAAGCCTTGTTGGCATCGGGTTCCTGCTTGATCAAAGTCATCACAGCTGGTGGTGGAGGTGAGGGCATCACCGATGTCATTTGTGGTTGCTGATAGTGGTGGTGATGATGATGTTGTTGCATTTGTGGCTGAATTGGTTGAGAGTTGCTTTTGGCCAAAATGGCATCGATGGAGAAGTTGCTTTTGAATTCCATTTCGTTAACACTTTTGACCATTGTCTTTTGTTTAATTAGTTTTTAAATAAATTGTTGTTTTTGTGGTGAATACTTTTAAAACAATTGTTTTTCTCAATTTTTATTTTTTAAAAAAATTAAAGAACTGAAAATATTATTTTTTTCTTTTTGGCTAAACACAAGAGATGTTTATGAGATGAGATGTATGAGAATACTGACTAACAAACGCTCTGAGCGGAGTATTTATACCCGAGCGACTCTCGATCCCTCTCAGCATGATAAGTCTACACAACAAAACAATCGCTGGACTACTTAACGGATACAATCCACTCACAAACACGAAGTCCAAAGACAAAATCCAGCATGCTTAGGTAGCTGGCTGGCTATGTGCGACACACACACGCACACACCGGCACCACCACTAACTCCGCCCTTAACATTGTTTGTTTGTTCAACACATGTTGTTGTTGCCATTGGCTTACGAGTATGGATAGGCAACAAACGGGTTTGTTTGTTTTGGGCCGCAGAGAGTCTGTCTGTCCACAATCAATGGATGAGAGTTCTGTTGTTTGTGTGGAGACAACTCATTCCTCAATCCATAGTACATTTCATAATGCGCATGTTAACTGTTTGTTGTTGTTGTTCGAATTGAATGGAGAGTGAGAAGTCTCCCCAGCTCTCTTTGGGCATAATACTCACTCATTGTGGGTTGGTTTGTGTCCTCGTTTGTTCGTTCGTGGGGAATTCATTTTGATTTTGGGGTGTGCTTTGCTTTGGCTGTGGCTACGAATGTGTCCATGTGTACGCGCGTGTGTGTGCGTGTGTTTGTTTTTGTGGATATTGTTTTAATGTTTATTTTGTATATTTCGTTGCTTCGGCGTCAAAATATCTATTAGCATTAATCTAAACAGGGTTGATTTGTCTGGTGCCGAGGCTTCTCTTCCTCAATAACATCCTCTTTTCCCGCGTTGTTATTGGTGGTGTTGTTGTTGTCGCTGATTTATCCAAAAACCCCTCTATTTTATGCAATCACGACGACTGTGTTGTGTTTTATATAAAATCACAGAAAATCACAAATGTTAACATTTCCATATCTCTTTTTTGGTGCCCTTCTTTCACTTTTTTTATAGATACCTATAATTCCTTTTTTATGAAAACACGAATGATATCCTTCCATTTCGTTTCGTTGGTTTGTTTTATTGTCATTACTCCCTACCTTTTGCTATTCTCTCCATAACCATTATTCGTCACCGTCGTCTCTCTGACATTTTCGGAACTTTGAAATGTGCAAATGATTGACTCGCTTAACCTACAAAAATGTAATTATTTGTTATTTGTTTCTTGTTTCTTTAATTGGTTTAATTAACCAATTCCATTCCATCCATCCATTCGTTGATTGTTGTTGTATCGTGTCGTTTTGTTGCATGTTTTCTTATAAATATTTTACTGAAAAACAATAGCAACAGCGCGAAAAGAGGAAATTTTAATTGATGGTTTCACATTTCAAATAACTTTGAAAACTTTTTATTAGAATTCGTCGTGCGCAGTATAAATATTTGATCTTTACGTATTATATTACACTGGTCAACAGAGTAGAATATTAGAGAAAAATTTTAGAGCTTAGAACAATCAAGAATGTACAAAGTATAAAATTTCTAATCTATTTCAAAAAATAATACAAATGCAAACAAAAATTATTTTTTTGTAACGCGGAAAAATCTTGATTTTAAAATGAGCGCCCAGTATGTGATTTGGTAGCGTTCTCGCCTATCAGTTTGGGGGTCGTGGGTTCAATTGCCACCAGAGGCTCTGGTCTGTCGCTTCAAAACTATAACAAGCAACATGGTCTTTGTCACCCACCTGGCTTTCCCCTGGACCGTAAAATTAGAATATAAACTTTTTTTGTCTTGGAATTCTAATACGAGTAAATAAATAAATAAAATATTTAAAATTAAAGGAATTCAACTGTTTGTTTTGATATAATTTTATCAAAAAAAATTTTCGCAATAAAGTCAAATGTGACTTAAGCTATGTACACACGGTTGTCAGATCTTACAATGTTATCAACTCTACACGGGGCGAAATCGCTTTTTTTGATATGTCTGAATCGAAAGAAAATATATTTGGAACACAAATTTTTACATATTATATATTTCTAAGCAAATAAATGTTAATTGAAAATCAATAAAATATATTTGGAACTCGTATATTAATATGTTACAACATATAATATTTGCAAACTAAATTTCTCAAATAAAACATGTATTTCAATACAAATAAAATTATTGTTTAGGAATTTCTCCAAATATATTTTATTTAAAAAAAAATTTCGAAAATATTTGTTGAATTTTTTGTTGAATTTTTCGAATTCCAGTTTTAGTTTTTTTTTGGTTTGAACCCCCCAGTTGTGATACAAAATGCAGAATTAACTTATGTTTTAAATCAATCATTTAAAATTTCTTAGTATTCCAAGCCATCATAAGTTGTCAATCCTCCAAGTATAAATTTCGATCAAGATTATATGATTTCAATTGTTATTATTTATTATATTTACGACGAGAAAATTTTTTAAAAAATTAATATTGAATTACTGCAAAATTTAACGCAATTTAGGTATTTTCGGAATACTTAAATGCAAATGAATATTTGTTTCGGAAAAACTAGTCCAAAATAAACACATATTAGGATGTAAGGTTAGATTTGTTTAGAACAACATATTCCCAAATATATAATTTTTGTGTGTACCAAATATTATATGTTTAGAGTGTACCCTAAAGATATATATGTTTCAAGCCGAATATGTTTGGGACAATATACTACAGGAGCGATTTTTTTTCAGCGTGTATCAAAGTGATGCCAATATGCTGACAATGACAGATTGTTAGCAATAGGTGAATTGTCTGTTCAGACGATTGCAAGAAAACCTGATAATTTCATATATTTACCATAAAATATTTAAGTATATGTAGGATTGCCAATAAAAATATTTAATAGACAATGTTGTCAATAAAATGTTTCTCTTACAATGGCACCATTGTCAGATGCATAATCTTCGCACATCTTACAATGTCTTTCAATTTATTGACGATGACTTTTCTGCCAACGTGGCAACGATAGCAATAATTCGAAGCGTCTCGGAAAAAAGTTGAATTGTGGCTTCCATAATAAGTCAATGATGGATTATCTAAAATCAAAAACCCAAAATTATTTCGTTATGTAATCAGTTTTTCGAAATTTCCATTTTTTAATTTTTGGGAACACATTGAAGTGAAAAACGCGATTTTTTGCAAAAAAAAATCGGCTAATTTTTTATTGTAAAATAAAAAATATTAGCAAATTTGAACAAATCTCTCCAGCGTTACCTCGTAAATTATGTACAGAAATAATGTTTAAAATGGCAACGATCGGTGCAGTAGTTTTGAAGTTATAATGGACACCGACTTTGAAAACGTGGGTTGCAGGAAAAACGCTTTAAAATTGTTGATGTACTTAGTCACGTATGAGGCGCGGTTGCTTAGACTGCTGTATATTCGTTAGTTTTGCTCCGATTCATTTCAAATTTCCTCACAATATTTTTAAGAGGTTCCTCATTCAAAAAATTAAATAACAAAAATAAAAAAAAAATAATAAAAACTTTACCCTAATTTTATTTGTACAGGGTGGCGCAGAATGAACTATATATATATGGTTTGAATTCTTTATAACTTTTTTAATTATTATTCTTTCCTTGTTTTTTTTCAGCATTTTGTGAAGGAGACTTGGGACTCATTACACAATCGAACAACGTACAAAAATAATTGAATTTTTCTGTAATTTTGCGAAAAGTTTTGGAAAATATGCTAAAAAGAGCACGTATGTGCGAAGCAGAAAATGGACATCACTTACAGGATATCACTTTTAATTGCTAATTGCAAAAAAATTCCCCAATAAAAAATATAATAATCGCATAAATAAAAAGTTATAAACCACATATCTCATTCTGCGCCACATATTTTATTTGAGAAAATTAGTTCGCAAATTTTGTTCTAACATATTCAAATAACTTCTTATTGATTTTCAAATAAAATATATTTGTTCAGAAATATATAATATTCGCAATTTTTATCCTAAATATATTTTGTTCCAATATCAAAAAATTGTGATTTTTCCCCGCGTATGAATTAGTTAAATGATAATGAGTTTTTAAAAGATTTACTGATTTTGATTAAATTTTTAAATTACAAAAAAATAATGTAAGATTTCATTACATTAATGAAACGGTTTTATTGAAAGGGTCATATCATTAATGTAACATTTTTTATAACAATGTAACTGCTTCATTGCGTTGATGTACATGTTTCAGATGATGTTACATGTACAGATGGTTGTATAGTAGGGCGAGTCGATTTTAATCTTTTTGTGATTTTTGTTTATGTGGGCCTCCAAAAATATGGCTTTTGATGTGTTTTACTCTAATTTGAAGGTTTTTGCTTAATCATAAAAATTTAGCTTGGTAATAGATATAGAACGCGGTCACGAAACCTGGCGTTCTTCATGTCTAATGAAAGGTAACTATTAGGAACGAGTTTTCCAATATGGATGATATGATTTTGAAGTTATGTTTCGGTCATTTGTAATATTTGTTTTTCATTGTATCCAGTAGTGTTTACAATTTCATCATGGAGAGATATACACAAGAACAACGTTTACAAATTATTCAGTTTTATTATCAAAATAATCGTTCTCCAATTGCAACTTTTCGTGCGCTAACTCCATTTTTTTAATCCAAAAAAACACTTTCCAGTCGACCTACGACCTCGACACCCATGAGCAATATTTTAGCTCTCGTTAAGAGTTATCTTTTGCCATTGACCGATTGTAGCTACGTGCCACACAGCAAATGAAACAATTGAATTGTTGCGAGAAAAGTTTGGAGATTCAATTATTTCAAGAAATTGTGATATTGAATGGCCTCCAAGAAGTTGTGATTTAACACCACTAGACTATTTCTTGTGGGGTTTTTTGAAGTCATTGGTCTTTCGAAATAAACCAGACTCTCTTCAAGCTTTACAAGTCAATATTGAACGTGCCATTCATGACATACGACTTGATTTAGTGGAAAAAGTGCTCGAAAATTGAGTTCATCGAATTCGTTCCTGCAGAAGAAGTCGTGGAGGCTATTTGAATGACTTTTTATTTAGAACTTAATTGTATCGATTGTACTTCACATTAAATAAAAAACTTTTGAATTTCCTTATCAATAAGTGTGTTTTTTTGCAAAGAAATCAAATCACTCTTATTGGAAAACCCTATATATGGTTTCAAAATAAATATTCTAAAGACGGAATATATGATTGTGAGCATGAAACAAACCACTAACTAACACAAAACTTTTGCGCCGAAATGGTTAATAGCTTTCAAAATCTGGGAAAACAATCAAGGATCAATGATCAAAGAAATACGGCGACGGGTAGAAATGGCAAGAGATTATTTTTTTAAATATAAAAAGTTCTTATCAGTCATGATATAAACCTGTAAACGAAAATACGATGTACCAAGGCATATGTATGGTCTATACTACTACTATACTCAAGGGAGGTATGGACCATTAAGACAGCAGCAGATAAGGCTAGAAACTTCGAACTGTGGACTTGTCGACGAATACAAAAAAAATCCATTGGCCGATTACGTATCAAATGACGAGGTTCTGAAAAGAATGCATCGAGATAGAGAACTCATAATGACAAAAGGAATGACCTGTATTACAAATATTCAGAAATGGACTGCATTCCGAGATGTAGAATAACAAGAGCTAAAGGCGTATTTGCCGTGTGAAATTTTTAGTTATCTAGCATGTAATAAAATGTATACTAATTGTACTGATCGCCAACATTTGTATGACAAATAGGCAAATAATACCATTCATATCTCTTATATTGTGAAAGGGGATTACATTTGGAATTATATCATTTCACGTAAGGGTGATTTAAATGCTCTATACAAAAATAACTATTTGACAGAATTTAAATAACTATTGACAGAAAATAAAAATAACTATTTGTGATGTCTTTACTTCTGAAGTGCGCTAAATATTGTTGCCTTCCTCAGAAATCAGCCCAATTATGTATAAACTTGTAAATATTGAAATGTAGCAAAATTTGGAATGACCACCTCAAGAAAATAATATTTTGAGATGTAGCCATCTCTCACTAAATGAGCGATATGTATCCATTTTTGTATACATTAACTTTACACTTAATTGATAACAATAAACCAGTAAGGAAAGGCAGAAAGTCGGGCGGGGCCGACTATATAATACCCTACACCTCCCTAACAATGCGATAAGGGTCATTGCCATAATAATTTGGAATAATTGGTAAATGGGTAGAAACATATTATCTAATTCTGAAGCGATAATCGCTAAATTAAGCAATATTCGTTCCTAAATTGAGAAACATCTTTCTGGAAAATTTTAATGATCGGAAGTAAAATACAACTTCTATAGCGGTTTGATACCAAATCAGGAGGAACTTATATATGGAGCTTTAATATAAATCTGAACCGATCTTCCCTGAATACTCATTCATGTAAAAAGACCTCCTTCTGTCGAATTTTGTACTGATCGCATATAAAATACAGTCTCTACATCGCCTACATCAAATCGGGGGTAACGTATATATGGGGGCTATATCTAAATCTGAACCGATTTCTTCCAAATTTAACAGTGTTCATTCATATAATAAGAAACCTCTTTCTGCCGAATTTCATACTGATCGGATATAAAATAACATTTTTACAGCGCTTACAAGTCAAATCGGGGGTAACGTATATATGGGGGCTATATCTAAATCTGAACCGATTTTCTCCGAATTTGGCAGTATTCCTTCATGTAATAAGAAACCTCTCTTTGCCGAATTTCGCACTGATCGGATATAAAATAACATTTTTACAGCGCTTATATGTCAAATCGGGGGTAATGTATATATGGGGGCTATATCTAAATCTGAACCGATTTCTTCCAAATTAAACAGAGTTCATTCATGTAATAAGAAACCTTTTCCTGCCGAATTTCATACTGATCGGATATAAAATAAAGTTTTTACAGCGCTTACATGTCAAATCGGGGCTAACATATATATGGGCGCTATATCTAAATCTGAACCGCTTTTAACCAAATTCAATAGGGATCGTCCTTGGGCCAACAAAAAGATATGTGTAAAGTTTCGTCCAGATCGGACCATAATTGCGACCTGTACTTTGATTACAAGAATACATGCACAGACGGACAGACAGACAGACAGACAGACAGACGGACAGACAGACGGACAGACAGACGGACAGACAGACAGACAGACGGACATAGCTAAATCGACTCAGAAAGTGATTCTAAGTCGATCGGTATAATAAACGATGGGTCTATTTCTTCTCCTTTTGGGTGTTACAAACAAATGCACAAGGTTATAATACCCTGTACCACAGTGTGGTGTAAGGTATAAAAACGAAAATTTTAATATATATCTATGCCCTTCTTAACATTTGGGCTATACTAATTACCAACGGCTCAATTAATTTCCACGACATTACTAATTACTTTGAAACTATAAAATTATGAATATTTGATTGCCGTACAATTAACTTTTTGTTATTTTCCTGTCATATTGAATACTTGAAGAAAACTTTTTCTTTAATTGTATTTATACATTCTCTTAAAGTATGAAATAAACATAGATTCAACTACCTTTCCAAATGCCTATGTACGTGCGAGTACTTAGTTGTACGTCACTGCCTCATGCCCCTGACTTAGAGTTGGTCAGGACTTGACTTGTTCTTGATACCCTTCCATACATTCTTAACCTGATCCAAATCCTCCGGTTTTGGAAGATATCTTCTTGCCTAACTCTACACTCAACGTTCGCGGTTTTAGCCTTTTAAGCTGTTTGGACAGGTTTTAGAGTGAATCTATTTGAGTCGCCAACTTTTGTTTTTTTTTTGTGTCTTGGATTACCAAATACCAAGTTAGAGGTTTGCGTGGGTTTGAGTACCACATTGACGATAGCAAAAGCAGGTAGCTTAACTTTTGTCTGGGCTCTAAGGGGGGCTTAAGAAATGCGCCCGGATTTGTTGATCGGCCACTATGAGTTATGTGGAATGCGGTAGTCTTCGTGATTTAATTAAAATCTCCAACTTAAATCATCTGCTGGTGTTTTTAGGGCAAAGACACATTTGTTAGTGTTGCAAATACATATAAAAAGGGAAAAATTAAATTTTGCGAATTCAATAGTTTGTAAATATAGATTTAAGTGAAAATTAGTACATATCACTATATTTATTTGAATAATATCAAAATAGAAATTTCTAAGGCGATTAATTTCAAATCAGTATAGACACGTACACAACACATAATTTGACATTTGAAAACTACACAATAATCTGTAATAGAGATTATAGAAATTTGCAAATTTTTATACCCTACACCACACTGTGGTACAGGGTATTATAACTTTGTGCATTTGTTTGTAACACCCAAAAGGAGAAGAAATAGACCCATCGTTTATTATACCGATCGACTTAGAATCACTTTCTGAGTTGATTTAGCTATGTCCGTCTGTCTGTCTGTCCGTCTGTCCGTCTGTGCATGAATTTTTGTAATCAAAGTACAGGTCGCAATTATGGTCCGATCTCGACGAAACTTTACACATATCTTTTTTTTGGCCCAAGGACGATCCCTATTGAATTTGGTTAAAATCGGTTCAGATTTAGATATAGCCCCCATATATATGTTAGCCCCGATTTGACATGTAAGCGCTGTAAAAACTTCATTTTATATCCGATCAATATGAAATTCGGCAGAAAGAGGTTTCTTATTATATGGATGAACACTGTTAAATTTGGAAGAAATCGGTTCAGATTTAGATATAGCCCCCATATATACGTTACCCCCGATTTGACATGTAAGCGCTGTAAAAATGTTATTTTATATCCGATCAGTGCGAAATTCGGCAAAGAGAGGTTTCTTATTACATGAAGAAATACTGCTAAATTCGGAGAAAATCGGTTCAGATTTAGATATAGTCCCCATATATATGTTACCCCCGATTTGACATGTAAGCGCTGTAAAAACTGTATTTTATATCCGATCAGTGCGAAATTCGGCAGAAAGAGGTTTTTTATTACATAAAGGAATACTGCCAAATTCGGAGAAAATCGGTTCGGATTTAGATATAGCCCCCATATATATGTTACCCCGATTTCACATGTAAGCGCTGTAAAAACTGTATTTTATATCCGATCAGTATGAAATTCGTCAGAAAGAGGTTTCCAGTTATATGAATGAACACTTTTAAATTTGGAAGAAATCGGTTCAGATTTAGATATAGCCCCCATATATACGTTACCCCGATTTGACATGTGAGCGCTGTAAAAATGTTATTTTATATCCGATAAGTGCGAAAGTCGGCAAAAAGAGGTTTCTTTCTACATGAAGGAATACTGCCAAATTCGGAGAAACTCGGTTTAGATTTATATATAACTCCCATATATATGTTACCCCCGATTTGACCTGTAATCGCTGTAAAAACTGTATTTTATATCCGATCAGTGCGAAATTCGGCAGAAAGAGGTTTCTTATTACATGAAGGAATACTGCCCAATTCGGTTCAGATTTATATATATAGCTCCCATATATATGTTACCCCCGATTTGACATGTAAGCGCTGTAGAGACTGTATTTTATATCCGATCAGTACGAAATTCGACAGAAGGAGGTCTTTTTACATGAATAAGTATTCAGGGAAGATGGGTTCAGATTTATATTAAAGCTCCATATATATGTTCCTCCTGATTTGGTATCAAACCGCTATAGAAGTTGTATTTTACTTCCGATCATTAAAATTTTCCAGAAAGATGTTTCTCACTTTAGGAACGAATATTGCTTAATTTAGCGATTATCGTTTCAGAATTAGATAATATGTTTCTACCCATTTACCAATTATTCCAAATTATTATGGCAATGACCCTTATCGCATTGTTAGGGAGGTGTAGGGTATTATATAGCCGGCCCCGCCCGACTTTCTGCCTTTCCTTACTGGTTTTTTTATTAGCGATATAAATGAGCGAAATCAAAAAATGTGTCTAAACTTTTGAGTATGCTTTTTATTGCAATTAACCATAGTCATTGTAGTAATGAAAAAACAATACATATATATGTATATGCAAATAACAGCTTCGTTGCTTTAATAAAACCCAGTAAATTTATGGTATGGATATTTTCATTGATGCAATAAAAGGACGCATCTCAGTTCCACCCGCGGTATTATCCTAATACTAATATAATATCAATATCGGCACCGTTTAATCGGTTAAGCCGCCTTTCGGTTTTTCTGCATTTTCGAATAATTCACGACGTCGGTTTATTTCACTTTTTCGGTTTTTGAAATCATTATAAAAAATAAGAAAATATTATCTTTGAAACCGAAACTTACTTAAATTTTAAAAACATCAATACAAAAACCGTTGACATCATTTGTGCATATCCATCGATTGCATAAATGCAATGATATACACTATTTATATTGCTAACTTCTATATAGGTGAATATACACGGGGCAAAATCACCTTTTTTGATATGTTTGAATCGAAAGAAAATATATTTGGAACACAAATTTTTAAATATTATATATTTCTGAGCAAATAAATTTTATTTGAAAATCAATAAAATGTATTTGGAACGCATACATTAATATATTACAACAAAATTTATTTGCAAACTAAATTTCTCAAATAAAATATGTGTTTAAATACAAATTAAATTATTGTTTAGAAATTTTTCCAAATATATTTTATTTAAAAAAACTTTCAAAACATTTACTGACTTTTTCGAAATTCAGTTTTAATTTTTCCTTGTTTTCGAATTAGACCTCCCAGTCATGATACCATATTAACTTCCGTTTTAAATCAATCATTTAAATTTTCTGAGTATTCCAAGCCATCATTAGTTGTCAATCCTCTAAGTAATTTATTTTAATCCAAGATTATACGATTTCAATTATTATTATTTTACGAACATTTAACATTTCTAAAAAATTAACTTTGAATTACTGAAAAATTTAACACAATTTATGTATTTTCCGAATACTTAAATGCAAATAAATATTTGTTTCGGAAATAATAGTCCCAAATAATAACATATTGGGTTGCAAACAAAGATTTGTTTAGAACGACATCTTCCCAAATATATAATTTTTGTATATACCAAATACTATATGTTTAGAGTGTACCCTAAATATATATATGTTTCAAGCCGAATATGTTTGGGACAATATACTACAGAAGCGATTTTTTTTCAGCGTGTAGGAAGTATAAAAATTAAAAAAAAAATGTTTAACACAATGCTTTCTATACGGAAGACTCGTTTAAAAATTATATTTATTTACAGTATTAAAAATACGCATTTGTATAAGGGTCAGATTTTTTTAATATTAACATATTAATTTTATTTTTGCATATAAAAAATTCGAATTTTATGGGGATTTCAAATTTAAAATTTTTTTTTGGGTTTTACGAAATGTTGATTTGCTATTGAACGACTGAAGCATTTTTATACCCTCCACCATAGGGTGAAGGGTTTATCGATGGCTTATATCAAAAAGTGGCAGTACTAAAAAACAATTTTTCTCGAGAGCAGAAAAAACTGTTGAATTTTATTATTTCGCGATAATTTTTATATGATATGAATTATGTATACACGCTGAAAAAAATCGGCTCTGTAGTATTTTGTCCTAAACATATTCTGCTTGAAACATAAATATTTTTAGGGTGCACTCCAAATATATAATATTTGACACAAACAAATATTATATGTTTGGGATGATGTTGTTCTAAACAAAACTATGTTTACATCCTAATATTTTTTATTTAGATATGTTTTTTCCCAAACAAAGATCTATTTGCTTGTTTTAAATGTATTTTTTAGAAATTTTTAATGTCAGTAAAATTTCTTTATAATTGAAAATAATGACTTGGAATAGTTAGAAAATAAAAATAAGTGGTTTCAAATAGAAATTAATGTAAGTATGCCATTTTTAATAGGAATGCATAATTCGAAAAAAGGAAAAAATTAAAACTATAATTCGAAAAATTCAGCAAAGTTTTGAAAATCTTTTTTTAATAAAATATATTTGGAAATATTCATAAACAATAATTTTATTTGTATTTAAACGCATATTTTATTTGAGAAAATTAGTTCGCAAATATATATATTTATAATATATTAACATATGGGTTCTAAATATATTTTATTGATTTTCAAATACAATTTATTTGCTCGAAAATATATAATATTTAAAAATTTCTGTTCCAAGTATATTTTCTTTCGATTGAAACATATCAAAAAAGGCGATTTTGCCCCGTGTATAAAAGTAAATAATATATACCTTCGAATTCCTAATTCATATAATATAAAAAATATCGCGAAATAATAAAATTCAACAGTTTTTTTGCTCTCCTGAAAAATTGGGTTTTTTAATATAGCCACTTTTGGATAAAGGCCATCGGTATTCATTTTGCCAATCCGTTTGATTGATCATCTGAGACACCATAAAGTATACATATATTCTTAATCGTCTTAAAATTCTAAGACGATTTAGACATGTCCGTCTGTCCGCCCGTCTGTTGTAATCACGCTACAATCTATAATAATTGAGCTAGGTGGCCAACATTTGGTACACATACTTCTTATATCTGCTGGTATGTTAGGATTGCAAATGGGCAATATCGGTCTATTTGTTGATATAGCCCCCATACATAGCTTCTCTTCGATTTGACTTCTTTAAGCCACAGAGACCACAAATTTCAACTGATAGGGCAGAAAATTGGTATCTGGGGTTTATTTATTGCGCGAAACCTTCACACGAACAACTCTAGTCATAGGTCCATGGTATGATATAGCCCCCATAAAAAGATCTCTCAAGATTTTACTTCTCAACGCAACAAAAACCACAAATTTCAACGAATCACATGCGATCCATGGTGGAGTGTATATACGATTCAGACTTTAAACAATTTTTCCAAAAAAATTATAAATTTTTTTATAAAATGATTCCACAACAAAATGAACCGTTATGTTGTCCTTCAAAAAACTTTGTAAGAATTGGGTCATCCGTTCAAAAGGAATTACAAATTTCGTAAAAACAAAATATGATTTTTTTTCTATTTTTTAAAATTTCAAATGCCCATTTTTTCAAAATTTTGTAGCCACTTATTATAATAAACTTATATAGTCAAAAATAAAATTCATAGGTTTTCTGATGCATAAATTTCGCCAGAACTGCGTTTTGGTAAATTTTTATTGAAAAAGAAAATACAGAAAACAATCGGTTAACCGATTTTTTTATTTTCAGTTAAACCAAAAACAGGTCTTTAATAAAATTGAGTTTTCGAAGAAACAGAGAACAGCATTTTCTGATCACCGTAATTGATATACTCGTATGACACATTAATCCTTCAAAACGAATGAGAATTATATCAACAGTCGTCCCAGCTTCTCTCCCCCTTACCCTTAAAAAATTGCATTTAAATATTATCAGATCGCATCAGTTCCACAAAAGGGTAACAACTCAAAATTTAAAAAAATTCAGTAGAGGCCAAAAACTGTTTCCGTTAATATTAATGATAAATTACAAATAAAGAATATGTCGTTGCAAGAAAATATCATAGACAAAATAATAACGCTATTTTCTTTTTTGTTTTTTATTGATTATAGAAAAATAACAACTTTTCTGAATTGTTACAATCTTCCTGAAAAAAGTTTGTATATAAAGAGTGGTATTATTTTGAGTTCTACCTTTTTACATGAAAAAATATTACTCGGATTATAAGTTGAAAAGGGCACAACTAAAAATATTACTCTTTAGATGATAAATCAACGGTCCGATTTGCTTAAATAATTGCACGGGGCAAGATCGCCTTTTTTAATATGTTTGAATCGAAAGAAAGTATATTTGGAGCACAAAATTGTAAATATTATATATTTCTGAGAAAATAAATTTTATTTGAAAATCAATAAAATATATTTGGAACGCATATATTAATATATTACAACAAAATATATTTGCAAACTAAATTTTTCAAATAAAATATGTGTTTATTTACAAAAAAAAAATAGTTTAGGAATTTTTCTAAATATATTTTATTAAAAAAAGAATTCCGAAACTATTGTTGACTTTTTCGAATTTCAGTTTTAATTTTTCCTTGGTTTCAAATTGTGCTTCCCAGTTATGATACAATATGCAGCATTAACTTCTGCTTTAAATCAATCATTTAAACTACTGAGTATTCTAAGCCATCATTAGTTGTCAATACTCCAAGTAATATATTTTGATTATATATAGATTATACGATTTCAATTATTATTATTTCTTATTTTACAAACAATAACAATTTCTAAAAAATGTACTGAAAAATTTAACACAATTTAGGTATTTTCTGAATACCTTAATGCAAATAAATATTTGTTTCGGAAGTAATGGTCCCAAATAAAAATATATTTGGGATGTAAACAAAGATTTGTTTAGAACAACATCTTCCCAAATATAACAGGTGGCGCAAAAGTAATCCTCCTCAGAAAATGCTATAAATTTTGGCCCCTAATGTCAGTTCTGCTTTGACATTTGTGTAGTAAACACATGCGAAATACACGTTAATAAACAATGTTACGCTACACTGCTCCAGAACGCGGAATATTGCTGACTTGACCAATAATCGGTCGGTGACTTTGGCACAACGTGCATTTCGTCGCAGATTTCCTGGCCGTCCAACGCCTACTGGTGAAACACTGCGACGTTTAGCCGCTCGCCTCGAAGAGACTGGCACAACACGAGATGCTGCCAGGCGTGGCAGACCCCGGAGTAGCCGTTCTGCAGAGAATATTGCTGCTGTAGCCGATAGTAGTTATAATGTTGGTGTGTACATATTATATGTTTAGAGTGTACCCTAAACATATACATATATGTTTCAAGCCGAATATGTTTGGGACAATATACTACAGAAGCGATTTTTTTTCAGCGTGTGGAGACAATTCAAAATGTAACTGTTTATTTGAATATAAATGAGTTATTCTGAAAACGCAGAGAGAGTCATAACGGTTTTTTATTATGAAAAAGGAGAAAAATCAATGGACATTTTTGCAGCGGGTAGAAATTGCCTCGCAAAAATACTATGAGTCCTTTCTCAACGCTTTTTGGAGAAATAAGCAGATTAAGAGTTATAACATTATTTGTTTATTTTTCTACTCATTGCAGAAAATAGTTATTTGTATTAGTTTTTGAATTAATTTGTGTAAATTATTTTTCGGTTAGGGTCTTTGGAAATTACAAAGCTAACTGACAAAATCTATGAAATTATGAGACCTGTTGATTTTTCATAAATAAATTGAAAGGAGACTCATAATAATTTTTCGCGAGGAATATTTTTCTCGAAGACACCGTCGAAATGTGACGATTTGCATGACGTTTGACATATGGTAAGATTTGATTGCAAGTTTTCATTGGTAAGGGGTGAGAAGCGTGGACGACTGTTTTAAGAGAAATAATTCTTTAAAGGTTCCCTTTATTTCGTTCTTTGGACTGAAACATCTATTTAGAAATATTCCATTTCAAAATCACCACTAAAGCAACTAACCTCTCCGATTTCCCAGTAAACTTTGTGGTCGAATATCGCAAAAACAAGAGCAAACCTAGAAAAACGGCTAATACCACTGGATTAGATATATACTCCTTTCTGTTAGTGTCAATTTAAAACAACAATTCAAACAATTAACAATTTAAACCAACTAGTCCACAAAATTTTTGTCGAAGGGCTGTGCATAACATTTTCTGGTGTAATATGTTCTAAACACAAAATTTCGATTTCCTTGGAAGGTTTTTTTAGTATTTGGACCATATTTTTTGAAGTAAAAGCTCTATGCAGCCGTGACACCCTTTACATTTTAGGAAATTATGAAACAGAAGTTTATAACAGCAGTTAAAAAATTAGAAAAAATTTAATATTATTTAAAAAAAGGTTTTTTTCAAAAAAAAATTTTTTTGCTGCCACGAAAAACCCATAAAAATATCACTTTCATATAGAAGGAGAAGTTTATAATTGCAGTTAAAAATTTAGAAAATATTGATAATATAGAAACAAGTTTTTATTTAAAAAAAAATATTTTTGCGGGCACGAAAGAAACCATAAAAAAATGTGTTTGCTCCAATTTTTGAAATCTGGTATCGAAACGAAGAAAACAATGCCTATTTGCTATTTTTTTCATATTGAATTCTCTTTCTCAACAAAGACTAATAAGTAGAGATTTATTGAATAGATTTTCGACATTACATCAAAAAGTCCATAATTTTTTTAAATTTTTGTGTTAATTTTAAGTTTAAAGCGCCATCCTTGCCTGTGAATGACATTCGTGCGCCATCGTTTGTTGGAACTTTATCGGCTCAGCCGATTGTTGAAATTTTTGCGCTCAGCCGATCAGCCGCCGCCGCCGATAATATGGTCGGTTTCATTGCCTGCACGGCAGTCCTCATCCGATCATCCCAATTTTGTAGTACATTTTCGATTGTTTCGGGTCGAATCTCATCAATAGCAACTTCGATTTCATGTTTCAACGTTTCAATTGTCTCTGGATGCTTTGCGTAACAATTATCCTCAATGGCTCCCCACAGAAAATAATCCAAATGGCTCAAATCACAAGTTAAAGTTATCGGTAGTTCAAATTTTAAATTTTAAATAGCCCACCCTTTATAATGGGCGACCACCAGAATCCTCGATTTGATGCCATATTTGTATCGAACACCTTAAAATAATACGAAAATTAACGGTCATTTTTTCGATATCTTGCCTAGTTATCGAGTTATCGGGCGATAAAATTTGAGAAAATAGTGTTTTTTAGAACGAGAGAGATATCGATAAAATGCACCTTATATTTTCTTCTTATTTTGAGTTGCTCTATTCAAATATGTCATCAGATCGAGGAGCTTCGGATATTATACTCTCATTACCATTGGGGCTATATTTTCAAAAAAAAAATGGTTTAATTCGGTTAAAAATTCAAAAAATTATGTGTACCTTAGATAATAGAGTAGCTATTCTTAAATGGATTATATTTACCTATCTGAAGTATTGAATTCTGCAAAAATCTTTAATGACAAAAATTATGTCGAAATTGGCACGTAATGTCGAAACCACCCATATATTTTTTTGATTAATCTGTTGAGTGTAATGATTTACTTTCTCTCAAAAAACAATGTCAGTTTTTATTAATTCTATGTAAGATTTCATAAATGATAAGACGACATATCTTCCAGTGTTAAATTCAAAAGTTGTTTGTCTACTCACATGATTATGTATATCTTCCATTTTACTTTTTAATGTGACTTAGGTAATTTACATTCAAAAGCAAATAATTTAATTGAAAATAAATTTTAAAAATTCAGCGCCTTTAAGAAACAGTTGTTTTTATTTTCTTCGATTGAGTTGTTACGCCGTATTTGAACAGTTGTTGGCCAACAGTTGTAAATAGTCCAAAACCAATTGATTGAACGGCTGCTCCATTCATCATTCTCATCGGCATCATCGTCGCTTTCTTCTCCATCCCAAAGTGTCACCTGCGCTAAGACAAGAGAACATAAAAAGACAAACCGACAATTGATTTACTGAAGTATTTAACAAACAATTTATTGATATTTCTGTTTTTTACGAGAGGACCTCACACACGGAACCATTAATTGAAATGTAGACCAAACACCGGAGAGAGGACCTACAGCGAAAATAAAATCATAGGGACTTCAAATGGTACCGCAATTCGCATTATCTCCTGGAACTAAAAACAAAGTCGGCGGATGGGCATCGCACGCATCTGACCCTCCTCTTTCTGCTCCGCCTCCTCCCTCAACTATGATGAGATAATCATATGATTTTGGTCTTCCACCGTCCTCTGTGTATTCCAGGTCGGCCGGTCGGCCGCCCCTAGCATTTCATTCAATGACGAACGAACATCTAATTTATTTGTTGGTTTTATTTACCAAATTAATGGACATACAAGTATTTATCAAGGATTGTGTCTGTAGGTACTCTTGATACTTGTACATCAGCAGATCCATTACTGTGTTCCAATGTTTGTTGTTGATTAAGCCATCCATATATCCGTTCTAGAGGCCTAAGTCTCTGTCTGTTTGTCCGTCTGTCTGTACCTATGTTTGTTTGCCCCGTTTAGGATATAATCAAAATTGACTTGTATATCAAATTGATCCTTTTTGGTGGATACTTTGTCATTGTTGTTGCAACATGTGTGTGTGTGTGTGGGTCTCCTCTCCCTCTCTCAGCCTTTGCTGTTGTTGTTACTATTCTCAAGGCATTGTTTATTGCGTTAGTTACGCTTTTTAACCAGCCGCAACACAACAACACAGCCGAACAATAGACCATGCCAACCATAGGGCACCAGAGAATAAGCCATCCAGCCTGCATGGGCCAGGACAGACCATGCCATTTTTTCACATTGCCCAGGATCACAACAAAAGGCAACAACATTATTAGTTCAGCATTGTGTGTGTGTGTGTTATCTCTATCTTTTCCTCTATGCGTTTGAGTGTGTGTGTGTGTCTGACTAAGTGAATGTGTGGAACTGGTGCAACAAATCCAATTCGTCATGCGCATTACGATTTATTAAAAGTAATCATTTGACATTAGGACGAAATTGTTGCCCAGCCATTGTTATTCGAAATACGAACACGCAAAGCAGTCTCAACTGCAGTTGCGGCGAAAGGAGTGGGAGACTATGAGCCTTACAATGAAATACACCGAATGTCAGCGATAGAGAGTGTGAGAAAACCTAGTTCGTTTTTTCACGAACATCATCGAGAGCCTTTTTGCTGCTGCTGCTGGCAAGTGTGTTTAAGAGAATAATACTCCCCCCAAAGCGGAACAAATTTCTAATAAGTCGACTTTTCAGAATCTTTTGAATAAAGAAGGGCAGCAGGAAATTGCTTAGAATTGAATTATAATGAATACGAAATCGTAAAAGATACAGAGAACATAAGGGCATCTCACAAAAAAAACATATGTTTAATTGTTTTGGAATTTCTGAAATCGTAAAAATGACGATTTTTATTGTGACTCTTTTTAAATGGTTTTCGGGGAGCCAAAAGAAGTGAGATTGGTTTTAGGAATAATACATTTCGGAAATAACATATGTATCAGAATATATAATATCGACCTATGTAGTTTATTTTTGGCTAAAATGTCTATAAGCAGTTACAAATAGGTAAAATAATAAAAATAAAAAAATTAGTTTTTGTGTTTTAAGAAATTTGTAATTGCTCTCGATTTTTTTTTTGTTTTTAAAGAGGACATAAATTTTACTTTGTTTTAAAAAGAACATAATGCGGCTCTTTTTTACAAAAAATTTTACGAAAGTTGTTTTTTGAAAAAACCTATCTAGAGAAATTTGCTCCCCGACTTTCTTCGGTTTTTGTTTGTAAAAGTTATGGACGAAATACCAAGACTATTCTGACAATTTTCGTCTGTTTTTGCAAAGTGGTTCGAATCCAAAGGGAAAATAATTCGACCGTTTCATAACCAAACAACCGATTGCGACCAAACTTGGCATGGTAGATGAAGAGTTATTAGAGAAGTTAGGTTTTATATTTGGGCCCCCTATGTCAGACAGGGGCGGAGCTAGAGGGCCTCAAAGTTGACCACATCGGATGAAGAAAATGTTCAAGCGCGTGTAAATCGTGTTTCTCTTCCGATTTATAAAATTTCTTTGTGTGTGTTCTACTAACTGAGGTCTACAAAAAAACGCAATCGGGTTTTTGGTTAAGAAACGGTCGATTTATTTCCCCTTTTGAATTCGTACCACTGTGCAGTAATTTGCAAAAACGCGACGAATATTCTGTGAAAATGTTAAGAAAATCGAAAGGGGAGCAAATTTTTCTACAAAGTTTTTTCAAAAAGACTTTCGTAAAATTTTTTTTACAAAAAAAGGCGCATTATGTCCTTTTTAAAACAATGTAAACTTTGCAAAAATCGGTTCAGCAGTACGAGAGCAATTACAAATTTCGTAAAACACAAAAACTATTTTATTAATTTTTTCAAAAATTAAAATGCCCATAAATTTTTTTCAAAAACAATTTTTTTTTAAAAAAAGTGGAGGCATATTATTTCACCTATTTGTAACTGCTTATAAACATTTTAGCCAAAAATATACTACATAGGTTGATTTTAAATATTCTGACCCTATGCAAGTACATGTTTGTCGCCCAGAATATCGCAAGATTAGTGTGAAGAAGCCGAACAAAACAAAATAACTAAATAATAAGACACAAACTATAAAGTTTCAGCCAAATTGCTTGGATGGTTTAAATATCGATATTTCAGAGAGCAGAGCTATAGTGCCGATTTTCGTTAAAAATTATTTCTATAGAAATATAACACAAAATCAGCGTTACCATATACACATTTTTTTTAAAAATCATCAAATTTCTCCGAAAAAATCTTTTTTTTTTTGCACAAAGTTAACTATACCAAGTAAAGACGGATTATGTTCGGCCATGCCGAATCTTATATACCATCCACCGTTGATCGGATGTGAATGGTTTCGGGTACAAATAGACTCATTATACAAATTTCAGCCCATTTCTTTGAAATTTGAGGTTTTTGTGGCGTTACGAAGTCAAATCTAGAGGGACCTTTGAATGGGGGCTATATCAAAACATGGACCTATGACCACCGTTGTTCGTGTGAAGGATTCCAGGTATAAATAAACCCCAGCTACCAATTTTCCGCCCGATCAGTTGGAAATTCTTGTCCCTGAGGTATTGCCCATTTCAAAAAAATGTATATAATATATGTACAGTTATGGGCTATAAGTGGTTATCCGTAATTTAAAAAAAAAATTAAAAGTAGTTATTGTTAGTTGTATTTATTATCACTAGTACTAAACATACGAGTATGTACTATGTATAAAAAAAACTACCAAAAAAGTAACTCATGATGTTTTGAGATGAGTTCAGGTTAATTGTATAAAACTGTTAGTTATATATTTCCTTATTAAATTTCATTAGCTATTCGACAATAATAGAAAAGGTTCTACGTATATAAGAACAAAAAAAATAAATTTGAAATGCGCCTTAATATCATAAAATACAATCATTTACAAATTTTTAATAATCTGTTTGGAAGGAAATAATGCAAAAGTCTAAACATTTTCTTTCTAAATCTTTTTTTCTGGCAAAAATCTTGTTTTGCTTTTTTTCCTTTCCGGAAACTTCAAAAATAAGATGAATCTTCATATATGGCAACACTGCACAAAATGTCAATGAAGTTCCTTCTAAAATGTGTTTTTATGGCATAAATAACTTATATTTGGAAACGAAATCTATAAGGGAGCTACATACCGTTACGTCCATTCCAAGACATGCTAAGTCGGAACAGGTAGTTTTTCAGGAGAGGCAATCACAGTTTTAAATTTGTATGGAATTCCTTGAATGTCATCTACTGTATTCCGTATAACCTTTGACTGGGTTGGCGGATAAACGCCACATTTTCACTGAATATAATTTGGAATATTAAAAAATGAAATATGCAATATCCCTCAAAACATACTAAGTCGACGTAGCATTCTGTGGAATGAAGGTATTGATACATCAAAACATGGATCGATATGGTTCATTTTCAATCTCAAATGATCTACAACTATAGGGTGATCTAAGTAGAGATACTTTTTTCAATAGTCTTTTTTGACAGATCACGTGTGAGTCGTGTCATGCTGTCATGTTATTTTTGTTAAGTATTGTTTGGCATTTCATCATGGAAAGACTTACGCCAGAACAACGTTTACAAATTATTCAGTTTTATTATCAAAATGATCGTTCGCCAATTGCGCTAAGTCCATTATTTTTTAAATCCAAAAAAAACACTTTCTAGTCGACCCACGACCTTGACACCCATGAGCAATATTTTAGCTCTCGTTAAGAGCTATCTTTATGCCATTGATCGATTCCCGATCCGACGTACCGGAATCATCGGTCCATATTTCTTTAAAAATGATGCTGGTGAGAACGTAATCGTCAATGGCGACTGTTATCGTGCCATGATAACCGACTATTTGATGCCTGAAATTGAAGCTCGTGATCTTGGCGACATTTGGTTTCAACAAGACGGCGCCACTTCCCACACATCGCATCAATCAATGGATTTATTGAGAGAACACTTCGGCGAGCAGATAATTTCACGTTTTGGGCCGGTCGATTGGCCACCAAGATCGAGTGATATCACACCGTTAGACTTTTTTCTGTGGGAATATGTAAAGTCTAAAGTTTATGCGGACAAACACGCATCGATTCAGCCCTTGGAGCAAAACGAAAATTGGACTCAACGGATCTGGGACATAGCCGCGGCCAACATTTCTTCAAAATCTTCAAAAAATAAATGCCAAAAAATTTTCTTTCAAATGGTAATAAACATTCTCCATTCAATTTTAATTTTCTGTGTTCTGTGTTTTTTTCTTTAAAAAAGTAGGGAACCTCGAAATGGATCACGCTATATAAGAAATATTTCTACCAATTTTGATCAGCATAGCTGTATAATTACGGACTGTAGCATTATTTCAACAGACAAACAGGATTACATCGCCAAATCGTCTTTGTTCTCAGTTTCATATAAAAATTATCGCGAAATAATACAATTCAACAGTTTTTTGCTCTCCTGAAAATTTGGGTTTTTTATATATTATTAAATTATTTATTAATCGTCACTAATTCTAAGAAGATTTAACCTTGTCCGTCTGGAAATTTGGAACATATACTTCTTATATCTACAGGTAAGTTGGGATCGGTAAATTTTTTGATATAACCCCCATATATATATAGCATCTGTCCGATTTGGCTTCTTAACGCCATAGAGACTGCAAATTTCACCTGATCGGGCTGAAAATTGGTATTTTGGGTGTATTTATTTCCTGAACTTTTGAGCAACGTCCGTCCGTCTGTATGTCTGTTTAAATTTCTGAAGCGCACGATAACTCTCGAACGGATTAACTGATTGACTTTAAATTTTGTATGTAATAATTTTTTTATTTCTATCTCAGGCTAAGTTCGAACATGGGATATATTGGTCCACTCCTTCTACTACTTGATTCTCTAATAACTTCTGTACGACCTATGAAGGAATGTCTCAATAGTAAAAGAGTTAAGAAATATTTTTTTTACAAAAAAATATACAAAACATTTTTTTCAATATATTTTCATGTATATATGTATGTATATTCATACATACATAGGTAGTTTGTTTTTAAATTGACAAATTAAATGAATGACCTTGGAGAAAATAATTTGTAATGTGGACACTATTCTAAATTCACTGGGACGCGATACAATTTTTGTTTGGACTTCAGAAAATTGTCAATAATTGGGAACATCATGTGTTGATATGTAAGTCTTTTAACTAAAATATTACATGAATTTAAAGCAGTTGTGTCGAATATTTGTAAAATATGAAGAATTGTTAAAGAGTCCTTACAGGACGATCGGACCGTGCAATATTCGATGTTTCGTTTCATACGTTTTTAATTTTCTCTACCTTTACTCGAAATTTTCTGCGACCAAATTGCGGTGGTTAGTTCCACTGCGGGACATCATTCACAGCGATAATTGCTCATAATGTTGGCCATCATTGCCAATGCTTTGTTCGCTCTTTGTGTCCTTCACGATTTTAGGACATTTGACTTGCCCTAATGTGACATTCTTTGCAACGCCACAGGCCAGGCGAGGAGGAAAGCCAAAAATGTGTGGTGGACATAGCGTTGAATTTGTCGCGGTTGATTTTGCGCTGTTTTGCGTTTGCGCTCTACGGTCTGCGATCTCTGTCTGGTCTCATGAAACAACGATTTCTGAAGCGTTACAATAACGCACGGACAAATGTTCACCAAAATAAGTATATTGGTAATCATGATTTAGGCTGGCTGTCTTTAGTAGAAATGGTTTGAGGAAGTTTTTTTAAGAAAATATATATAGGGTGATCTAAGTAGAGATACTTTTTTCAATAGCCTTTTTTTGACAGATCACGTGTGAGTCGTGTCATGCTGTCATGTTATTTTTGTTAAGTATTGTTTGGCATTTCATCATGGAAAGACTTACGTCTGAACAACGTTTACAAATTATTCAGTTTTATTATCAAAATAATCGTTCGCCAATTGCGCTGAGTCCATTTTTTTAAATCCAAAAAAAACACCTTCCAGTCGACCCACGACCTTGAAACCCATTAGCAATATTTTAGCTCTCGTTAAGAGCTAACTTTTTGCCATTGACCGATTCCCGATCCGACGTACCGGAATCATCGGTCCATATTTCTTTAAAAATGATGCTGGTGATAACGTAATCGTCAATGGCGACCGCTATCGTGCCATGATAACCGACTATTTGATGCCTGAAATTGAAGCTCGTGATCTTGGCGACATTGGGTCTCAACAAGACGGCGCCAATTCCCACACATCGCATCAATCAATGGATTTATTGAGAGAACACTTCGGTGAGCAGGAAATTTCACATTTTGGGCCGGTCGATTGGCTACCAAAATCGTGTGATATCACACCGTTAGACTTTTTCCTGTAGGGATATGTAAAGTCTAAAGTTTATGCGGACAAACCCGCTTCGATTCAGGCCTCGGAGCAAAACATCACGCGTGTCATTCGCCAGTTACCAGTCGAAATGTTCGAACGAGTCATGGAAAATTGGACTCAACGGATGGACCATCTGAGACGTAGCCGCGGCCAACATTTGATAGACGTAATCTTCAAAAAATAAATGCCAAAGAATGTCTTTCAAATGATAATAAACATTCCCCATTCAATTTGAATTTTCTCTGTTTTTTTCTTTAAAAAAGTAGGGAACCTCGAAATGGATCACGCTATATATATATATTTTTATAAAAAAAACTCAAATAAATACAGAATCTTAAGAGTCGAATCAGAGGAGTGTTGGACATTTATCATTACGAAAAAAATTGTTAAATTGTGGACTTTAATTACACCATGCAATGCAATAAACTGTTTTTTTTTTGTGCCCGAGACCTAACAACTTTTTTGTTTAAATTTAGGTATACCATTTTATGGAACCAAAAAAAAAATTTTTTTTGGTAAAGTTCTTTTTAAAATTTTGTTTCTAAAATTCCAATTTTTATGGAAGGTACCTTTAGTGTTTGGACCATATTTTGTATAAGTTCAACAAAGCATGGATACCTTTTAAAAGAAAGGAAATTATGAGGGCCAAAAACGGTGAAAATGTCACTTTTACGTAGAAACAGAAGTTTAGAAACTGTCGTTAAAAAAATTGCTGGCACGAAAAAAATATAATACAATATAATAATTTGTATACCCTTACTATTGTGAACGAGGGTACATGGCAGTTTCTGCGAGCCAAAAGTGTAACACATCGAAGGAGTGACATAAGAGACCCCAAGAATATATGGCAGAAATCCGTTTTGGGTCATTTGAGCAATGTCCGTCTGTCTGTCTGACTGGTGCGCACGATAACTTTCTATAGGGGTAACCGATTGACCTCAAATTTGGTGTGTGTTAATATATTTTTAAAATCAAAGAAGGACCATTTTTCATTCATATCATTTAAATTTTCTGTCCTTTTTATAAATACTTTAAATCAGAGTAGATCTTTAAATTTGTGGTTATTGTACTTCTGATTTGTCAGATCGTTGAAAAAATTTCAGTGATATTATTTTTAAATGCAATAATTGAGTTATTGCTTCGTTTGGAAACTTGTTACTATTCATTGTTGGAGTATTTCCGAAAACGTGCATTTTGTGTCATCTTTGATTTTCTAAATTTTTGCCGACAGTTCCTCTAGAGATTTTTTCGTTGGCTTCTGTGTCGGCAAATTCCAGTCAAAAAAAAGTCAAGTACATAATGAAGTCATTGTTGCTTTGAGAAAGGCAAAAAATCTAGAATAGATAGGTTGACATCATTAGCAAAGTGTTTAACATCTTTTTCTTCCAAAACAATAGCAATAGAAATGTGTCTATGGCTATGCCGATGTGTCTATGTGTCTGTGTTGGAGTGTTGAGGATAAGAAAATCAATTTTCAAATAGTCACATACAAACAGACATTAACTTATCCTTAGGTCTGTCTGTCGGTCTGTATAAGAGTGGTGGAATGCGGGCCGCAGAGGAAACCTGCTTTGTCAGCAGTAGCCACACTGAGCTGAGATTGCCAAAAAATGAACGATTTGTAAAAAAGGACTTGGGTTATTGTGGCGGTGCCCTTTGAAGGACTTGTCGGGCGGCAAAAGAACAATCACTTGAAACGGCTCTGCTTGACATGGAGAGCAGGTTAAAAATAAAGTTGTTCGGGGAGATGTCCGCCTCCTTTTCTCTGTGTTTCCTCCACTATTATCACTAAGACATCATAGGATTAAGCGTTTAGTTCTTTCGTTTTTCATCTCCTTTGGCTGCGGTGGCCTGTTTTAATTGAGTCTTCTATGGACGAAGAAGCATAAAAATTTGCCAACCTTAGGGAGTGTAATGATGACTTATGAGATCCTTGGAACAAAAACCGACAGGTCCTTTTGGTAGAGCCGCAACCGAGGGAATCATCCCTGCTCCCTCCCCCAAGGGATCTGACTGAATAGATGATGCGGATCTCCCTCTCTCTCTCTCGTTGCGTGTTGCATTGTATGGCAACACGGAGGGCGAATTATGACGAGATTCGACAAAACTAATTGATTTAAAACACCATAATCGCCTCATCAGTACCAAACAAGGGAAGCATCAGAGCCGGAAAGAAAGAGGCATAGCCACGGACAGACAAAACACCTTAATCCCTCGCTCGGTCTTCTTCGACTGTGGTCTTCGATTATGTTGTACTTATGGAGGGTGTTAATATACTCCTAATACTCGTACTACAGGCATTTTCGCATCTGCCTGTCATGCATCCAGCATGGCCAGCGAATATCTTATGTGCCATTATGGTTTCATAGGCAACCACATTGGTGTACACCTCCTGCGTCTGGTCGAAAGTCTGGTCCATCTCTCACTCTCCGTCACTATCACTGTCACCGTCAGTGTCTCTCGACACGCCGGGTGGAACTTACTTTATGCCTTTACGCATGGTTTGTGCATCGTCCTCTAAATGAAGCAAATCATTAAATCATAAACGATTTTTGCTTTAAAAGAAATGAGTTGTCTTCGTTTTTCCGCTATTCTATTCCTTCAGGTCCTCAAATCAAGCATGTAATTCCGCATTAATGTCCGCCCTTGTGGCCGGGAGAATGGATTCGTCTGTCCATTCGTCCTTACTGACCGTACAATGGTCATTTTACATACGTTTTTAATTCTCTCTGCCTTCACTCGAGATTTTCTGCGACCAAATTGCGGTGGTTAGTTCCACGGCGGGACATCATTCACAGCAATAATTGCTCATAATGTTGGCCATGATTGCCATCAATTTTTGCCTAGTCTTCTGCTGGCCTTTGACTTGATTAGCCATGATCTATCTTGGCATGGCACCACATGCAAGTCAGGGCAAGCCAAAAATGTGTGGTGTACATATCGTAGAATTTGACGCGGTTGATTTTGCGTTATACACTCTACTCTACGCACTGCTACACATTTGCCTTGAATGGCCTTCGCAATGATTTTCAAATGTGATGAAAACGATCGTGTCTACCTAAACTCTCTGGTTTTATAAATTTCGCAGAATGTTTCTCACTCTCTCGTCCGGCAACAATTGATTCTACTTATGGTTTTATGACTCTCACAGATCGACGACGAGTTTACTATCTGTGCCTGTCTCCAGTCTCTCGTCTCCTTGACTGTTTTACGATCTTAACACTTTGATGTTGTAAAATGTTGTAAAATTGTTAAATTATTTTATTGGCCCTATATATTTTTGTGCCATCCATCCATGTTAAAGAATGAATGTTATTCGTTCCATTAACAAAAAATAAGTTCGTTTATGATCGCCTTGTAAATCAATTAACATGAAAATGTGTTTGTTCCACATTTGACACATTTGACTTTAGAAAGAAAGTCAATGTGTGTCTCTGGCATTTTAAAGTCAATGGCTATTTATGATGTTTACTCAGGATGTAGGACAATGGGAAGGGGAAGGGGAAAGGAGGCCTTAAGATTGTCTGAAAAAAAAATTCATATTCCGCGAAAAAAACGAAACAACATTACAACCTTATTAGGTGACAAAAGTTGGTACATTGAGTCTTCTTAGTTTTTTTTTTTTTGAAGAAAGTGTCATAAATTAACCTTGACTTAGTTGTGTGCGTTGGATGTTTTCATTCACATAGTAATCGGTGACAAGACCTTTGACTCAATTACGTTTGAGTATTAAAAGGAGATCCTTTTTATAGCACATGGATCATAAACGCATTTTCTATTCGAATGTCACGTAAATGAAGCTCAGGGTCACACAGTCACTTTGCGTACTGTGCAACACTTAAATTTTTCTTGCTAAATCGATTATTGACTTTTGATTATTCAGCTCTTAAAAGGACACTGTGATCAGACCAGTTTTTAGCTTGGAAGGAATCTCGAAATCACAAATTGAAGTTATAAAACAAAAAGAGTGAATTCTCTTTACTTACCCCAACTTTGTGAGTAATGTAACACCGTGCGACGAAATGGAACACTAATTACACCATGCAACACATTTTTTGCCGAAGGACTGTGCATAACATATTCAGGTGTAATATGGTGTCCTAAACACGAAAAAAAATATTTAAAAAAATGTACGTAAGAAAATTTTCTTTAAAATTCCCATTTTCTTGGTAAGGTTTCTTTAGTAATTGGATCATATTTTTTAAGTATATGCCATTAAGCCCGGATATACTTTACTTATAATTAAATTAATTTATGAGGACTAAAATGTTTGGTAATGACACTTTCACGTGGAAACAGAAGTTAAGTAACTGTCGTTAAAATAATTAGAAAAAAATGATTTTTTCCAAAAAATTGATTTTTTTCAAAAAATGTTTTTTATGCTGCCAGGAAAAACCCATAAAAATAGAAAAAAATTAGCAAACAAATTGTTTGCTCCAATTTTTGGAAGCTAGCATTCTAATGAAGAAAACAAATTTGAAGAAGAGAAAAACGATCGATGAACTAATAAGACATGTTAAGCAGCGACAACAAGAAGGCCAGAAAGAAAACATAGAAAAGATGCATAAACCATTGACGTATATTCCTAATTTTTCCGAACGATTTTGCCACTCTAACATCTACAATAAAGAAAATTTCCAGTTAGCACAAAGTACAACACAGTGAACAATATCTTCAGTAACACCAAAACAAAACTCAAAAAAGAGGACAAATCGAACGTAGTTTATAGGATAAAATGTGAGGGTGACGAGACCAACATATGCCAGAAGGTATATGTTGGCACGACTAAATCAAAATTAAAGACGAAAATTAAACAAAAGACGGCACTTGCAGCACATTGCACTTTGACGGGACACAAACCAAATCTTAAGGAAGTTGACATATTGACACAGGAGAATCATTACAAAAGGAGATATACACTAGAAATGATACATATTATAAATGTACCGAATGACAAACGAATGAATTATAAGACTGATACGGACCATTGTGCGCAAATTTATAGAAATCTAGTTGAAAAATACGGACGAAGAAAATAATTGTTTAGTTGATTGTAAACTCTGAAGAGAAGAAGTCTATAGTTTTGTTTTAAATGTAATTATTGTGCTTTTATTATTGTTTTTAATTTTTGTATAATTTGTTATTGTTTGTATTTTAAAGTGAAGTTCCCTGATGATGATTGTCGAAGACATTCGAAATATTGGAAACAATAAAATTAAAAAAAAAAAACTTAACCACCAGTTTTTTTAGTTTATAGCCTAACCATCAACAATTTCAATTTGAAGAACATCTATGGATAAATGTAGAAATTATAGCTCTTTTGGTAGAAATTAGAGAATTTTAACATATTCCGGTTTTATACACCCACTATTGTGAACAAGGGTATAATCAGATTATGCAGGTCAAAATTGTAACATATTAATGAAGCGACCTACGATACCCCAAGAATATTTGGCGGAAATCCATTTTGGGTCATTTTAGCAATGTCCGTCTGTCTGTCTGATTGGTGCGCACGATAACTTTCGACAGGATTAACCGACTGACTTAAAATTTTGTATTTTGTATGTGTCAAACTAAGTTGGTCCACTCCTGCCCCACAAAGGGTCAACATTTAGTGAGATATTGATTATCTAAATAAAATATATTTGGAAAACCTCTAAAACAATAACTTTGTTTGTGGGTAAACACATATTTTATTTGTACAAGTCAGTGCGCAAATATATATTGTTCTAATATATTAATATATGTGTTCCAAACAGAGTTTCATAATTTTAAAAAAAAAATTATTTGTTAACAAATATATAATATTTAAAAAATTCGTTTCCAAATATATTTTCTTTCAATTCAAACATATCAAAAATCGAGACTTTACTCCGTGTATGAATCATATTGTGTTCCATTATTAAATGACAAAGTCCAAACTTTCCAATAAAACCAGAAATTTCAAAAAAATGATCATTACTTTTTTTATAGCCGATTCAAATTTTAAATGGCCCACCGTTACGTTAAAACGGGAAGGGTGTTTTATCCGGGGCTCCGCGATCTGCCCACATATTTGTATAAAGTACCTCATAATAAGAAGATTACCTCAAAATAAGAATACCGATTCTCGCTTAGTTTGTTATCGTAGTTCCAATGGACTCAAAATGGAAAATTAAAGGAAAAGTTATCTATAACTTTTGATTATGGAAATTCGATAAAAATAATGTTGATTTTTTATTTAAAGCAAAATTAAAAATTACGTGTAATTTAATAAAAATTCAGAAAACTGTTCCTCGTATCCGGTTTTGAGGCATCTCACAGAGGAGAAAAATCTTACAAAATTTGCGCTTATTTAAATACTTGAAAAAAGTTTTTTTATTTTTAATTTCTATAACACTTTTCATATTGAGGTCATTTACAAAAATTCAATATTTGTTTAGATTTTTTCAAACTTTTACCGATAACTACGCGATATATCCGAAACATTCTTCCAATTATTCATCTTATCATATGATCGTCTACCCAAAAATACCGCGTCACGGATATCATATAATACGATCACCACTCTTTTTCACTGAACTGGGCTAAGGGGTAAATCAAATAATCTACCATGAAAGTAAGACTCTGCAGCATCCGATAAAGACCGTGAAACATAGATTTTTATACAAGAAAAAATTCCCAGCTTAATTTCTTCAGGAATATGGTGACAAGCACCGTCACCATATTCCCTGGACTCAAACACAATCGATTTTCCATTTCTTGAGGTCAAAGTGTCAAATAAAAAATAATAGACGGTCAACGAGTAAAAGATTGGTCATCGACGAGAATGGGACAAAATACCACCAAGCCGCATTCGTACAGAGCGCTAAAAACTCAATGATGTTATCCATGCTAAAATTGTCTACATCGAACAATAAAATTTTTTCTAACATTTTAAATTTGTAAAGTAACATTTCGAGCAGCGACTTCAGATCTCGACTTTTTAACGAAATTAGTTAGCATAGTCCCTGCTACTATCTCAATTTCACGATCGTTGCACGAACGATCGATTCCCATGCGAGTGTTGTTTATGGGGATACTCAAAACATCCTTTGGGAAACCAAAACACGCTATTTATGATGATTATGTTGTTCCAAAGATTTATACAAAATATACTCGTACTCGTATATGTATGAATACACCACAACATAGCATAGCATCTCAACAAAAACACCAATTATCTTTTGATTGATTGATTGATTGAATAACACCATCGTCACAAGCAGACCGACAGACGGACTCACTCGAGCCGAAAGATCTAAAATCATTGTCAGCGTCATTACACTTAACTTTATTATAGGCCGACCGACAGGCGGACGGACTGAGGTCGGCGGCACATCACTATTAGTTGCAATGCCTTAACAACAACAACAGCAGCAACAGCAACACTAACAATAATAATAACAACAAGAGAAAACTGCTGCAAAGGAAAATGTTTCATCTTTTTCCCCACTCAAATTCAGGCCGTACCGACGACATCCACCCGCAAAAATACTCTTCAAAGTGTTTTTGTTTCTGTTGTTGTCTTGTCTCTCGGTTAGAAATACAACACTTTACCGCAGTTTTTCTTGTAAAACGACGTCGTCGTCGTCGTAGATTGCCTCTCGGAGCTCTTTTGCTCCATTCTCTTCTCGCTAGAATCCAATTCAATTTGAAATTGACGGCATCGGATCTTTTGATGTTCATTATTTTTCCGATTTGAGCGCTCCTCAAGTTTAGTGTGTCGATGAAATTTGAGAAAATTGTTTTTCCTTCAATTTCCTCGTTCAAGGGTTGGCGGTTGGCGAGGGAGGCAAAGCATTAACGAACACATCTGATTGAGTTGTTGTTGCTGGTGGCGAACATCAACATCTCAATCTGGAGAAAAACGCGTAGGAACGCGTACGACGAACATGGATGTTAATGCTGTGTATGCGCGTTGTTTAGAACGCCCCAAAAGAAGGAGAACCGGAGATGGAGGACCAGGTCCGTGGCGTATCAAGTATTTTTGTTGCGATGTCGGTTTTTGTAATTAACCGACATTTAAACACGTTGAAGTGAAAACAAAAACACAACCAAAACAAATCGCATCAACAACTCACTGAATGCAACTCAATCCGTTTCACACATCGAAGTCCAACACCCAACACCATCACATGTCCTTACAGTGGTGGGCATATGTGGTTTTCCTTTTAGTACCCCAATTTCCAAAAAAAAAAAATAAAGAACATCCAAAGATGTGGAAAATGTTTAATTCTCGTCATTTGGAAATACGTATACAACGTCGTAAATAGGGGACAAATCAAGAACGAAATAATTTGAATTTTATATGAAAATTCCCTTTTATTCCTTTTCAGTATATAATTGCAGTGATAGGATTTTAGTCGAAGCTTTTTGTTGTTTACCCAAGGAACTCTGTCTCCAATTTATGGACCACTGCCATATTTTATAATAATATCTTTAGAAAGTACATTTCTGTTGTGATTTACCCATAACTCCTGTATTTATTGTCGGATTTGCTATACTTTAAATAAATACCGATAAATACCATATATTTAAAAAACCATTGCCATAAAATTGTATTGTTGGTACCTGTAGTGATTTCCTACAATGATTTTTTTTCGAAAACGTCGCCCATTTTATGCATTGATTTCTACGATTTTTAATAAATCATTGTTATTGGATGATGATGTTATCAGGATGAAGGGGTAAGAGGGGTGACGATTACTATGGGAGAAAGAATTTTTGAAGTGTCTCCTTTATTTCGTTCATTGACATGGAGCATCTATTCCGAAGCCTTATATACTGAAATTGTGTCTGAAATTGCTACCCTTTTTGTTTACCCAAATAATGGCGAATTCGTTTCTGCAAAAAAGTGCAACATTTTCATTGCCCTTTTTCCGAAACTGCACTTTTGTGTTACTTTTTTGAAATTTGGTAACATGTTACTCGAATTTAGCACAACTAAAATTTCCAAATCTCAAAAAAGTGATACAATAGTGCAGTTTTTGGGAAAAGGGCAATGCAAATGTTGCACCTTTTTGCAACATTTTTTCTTTGGTGTGGGAGTTTCCAGAAGGGGTGGCGACACTTCGCCCATTTTTCTCAAAGCGATAGCGACGGATAAACTATTACTATGTGAGGAATTACAGATGATTATTTAACTAAATGTGAGGGAGGTACTAGAAGGGGTGGACCAATATGCCCATCTTTGAACTTAGACTGAGGTGGGAAAAAATATTATCACGTACCAAATTAGAACTCAATCCGTTACTCCTTTCGAGAGTTATCATGCGCTCCAGTCAGACAGACGGACGGACCTTGCTCAAATGACTTATAATGTCCTAAAATTGATTTCCGCCGAACATTCTTAGGTTCTTAGGCCACTCCTTTGATGTGTTACACTTTTGGCTCATAGCAAACGATATATCGAGCCCTAACCGCCAAAAAGACGTAAGCGCCACCATGATTTACTGTTAATTTTTTGAGGGAATCGTTCACTTATGACAAATGGCATCATGTTTCCAAAATTTATAGCTGTAAAAAGTACCGTTATACTAAATTTAACAGTTATATAAACAGATGTATAAATTACATATGCATTTAAACAAAAAATAATCGCAAAAGAAACCTTCTCCTCTAAATTTTTGTGAGTGGCGCTTACGTCTTTTTGGCTGTTATGGCTCGATATACCCTCCTCCCTGTAAGGTGAGGGGTTAAAAAGGAATAAATAAAGAAATTTTCTTAGATGTCATTTTATTTTTTCAATGCGGTTCTGAACCTGGTTTGGTTTCAATGATTTTTTTGCTTTATAAACTCACTTATGGCCCTCAGTGTAAAAACATACTCCATGTATGTACAAAAGAGCGGGTCACGATTCACAGTGCTGAAATACAAATTATCGAATTGAAAAATATATCTCTTTAGCATTTGTATGTAACTATTTTCTGAAAGATTCGACCCAAAGGCATCCTTATTGTAAAATAATTTAATTTCTAACATAAAATAGAGACAATTTATTTCCACTCACTTCAGTGGGATAGGGCATATATTGTGTTCTACGGAGAAGTGCAACATATCGAAAGATTCACCTACGATTGGCTTCTAATTTGGTGTGTGGTATTACAGAGTTTTCCAACAAGAGGTGTTATTTTGAATCACCTGGTATTTTGGTAGCTGTCACTTTTGAAGCTTTTATTCTTTGACATTTGACAAGTAGAAACTATGCCATTACTAAAAATGGAATGATACACGATTCAACAACGCATTGAAATTATTAAAATTCGAAAAATCGAAAATCATCGAAAAATAATCTTGACTGATGAGGCCCATTTCCACCTCGGTGGCTACGTCAACAAGCAAAATTGTCGCATCTGGGGCTCGGAAAACCCAAGAGTTATTGTTGAGAAGCGTCTCCATCCTCAACTTGTGACTGTTTGATGCAGTTTATGGTCCGGCGGGGTCATTGGGGGTTGAGGTTGGATCAACACTTACGGTGAATGGATTGCGCTATCGAGAGATGATTAATGATTTTTATGGTCGGAGTTGGATGGTATTGATCTGGACAACGTTTACTTTCAACAAGACGGCGCTACGTGCCGCACAAGCAACGAAACCATTGCTCTGTTACGGGAAAAGTTTCCGGACAGTGGTATCTCTCGAAGAGGTGATCACAATTGGCCGCCGAGATCTTGTGATTTAACACCTTGCGACTTCTTCCTTTGGGGCCACGTGAAAGATAAGGTCTACGCCAACAGCCCAGCTTCGATTCAAGACCTCAAAGATAGAATTCGTGAGGCTATCGAGGACATAGGGCAGCCACTTTGCGATTTGGTTATGGAAAATTTCATGAAAAGGATATGATCCTGTAAGCGTGGTCGTGGTGGCCATTTGGCTGATGTTGTTTTTCATTATTAACGGCATACCTACCTTTTTATTATGCAATAAACAGCCGATCATTTATCTCAAAAAATGGCATTTTTCTTCGAATACCAATTTAACACCTCTTGTTGGAAAACCCTTTACATGTGTAGGGTGTAGTGAAATAGACTACTTGCATTTTCGATATATCAAGTGGGCGTAGACCCGCCCACATGAGCCAATTTTTGATATTGAGAACACCTAGGGTCCACCTAGTTCTGTATGTTAGACAATATTTATAATAAATTACACACAAGTGAGGGTATAGTGTAGTCGGTTTAATCGACTTGTATTTTCATAAATTTTTTCTCGTTTTATTTTATGAAAACTAGGACGTCTATGGCGAAACAAATCTTTAAAATTGAGTTTCAGCGTGGTTAACTAACCTTTTTTTTTTCAAAAATCTGTAAGTCAGGATAACTATTTTATTTGAATCAGAAGATATGATCACCAATATAAATACGATCGTCCATAATCTAGAAGTGAACTAAATATTGAAATGTCAGGACTTCAGCGACGGGACTCCTTATTTAAAATATGACCTAATTGTGTGTATATACATATGTACATCCAAACATTGGACACTAAGAAACCACACTTCTATGACATGGACGTCATCCAATGCCTTCAAACAACTGCGTCAAGGGTTTAGCTAGAGTGCTGAAATTTTGTGTGTATGCATTTAGTGGCAGTTTATGTGGTTGGTTCGAAAATGGGCGGAATCGGACCAATGGGCACTTATAAGCCAAATTTTGGAATTGAGATATCTTGTTAGCGATAGTGCTGTCATTTTGTGTATATGTACTTGGTTGCAGTCTACGTGATTGGTCCAAAAATAGACGGGATTGAAAATCTGGAGCAACGAAGTAGACCGGGTCTACCTAGTTCTGTATATTAGACAATTTTTATAATAAATTACACACAAAGTGAGGGTATAGTTTAGTCGGTTTAATCGACTGGTATTTTCTTACTTTTTTTCTCGTTTTATATGTAGAAAACTAGGACGTCTATGGCGAAACAAATCTTTAAAATTGATTGTCAGTGTGGTTAACTAACCCTTTTTTGCAGAAATCTGTAAATCAGGAGAACTATTTTATTTGAATCAGAAGATTTAATCACCAATAAAAATACGATTGTCCATAAACTAGAAGTGAACTAAATTCTGAAATGTCAGGACTTCAGCGACACGACTCCTTATTTAAAATATGACCTAATTGTATGTATATACATATGTACATCCAAACATTGCCCAGTGGTATAGGGGACTAGCGCCGCACCTCTATATTCGCTAGGCCTTAAAGAACTACCGCTAGTCCCTCACAATCTACTTGCTATGCTTTTGCCTGGTGAATTTAACATGGGCATGTCCTACGAAGGGGGCTATTGACCCCTCACTGCATTACCTTTCCACACCAAAAGCGCTAGCACATTTTGCCTAGAAACTACACTGCCTCCAAGGGACGGGTGGCAGTGTCTGTCCCTCGTAGGTGGAACCATCTCCCCTATCGCCAATTTACCACCTAATTCGACACTCCTATCTTAGTGGTTCTGTGGCTAGCTCTTTGTGACATACCCTTTCAGTATACTCAAGGGATAAAAACAATATGATTTTATAAAGAAAGTAAAAACAGTTTTATTTTTAGTCATAGCTTAAATACCTATACATATTAAAAATGCATGTGTAATAAGATTCTTATAAAATATAATCTAAATAAAATAAAAAAAATACTTCAAATTTTCTTGTAAGATTACCATAGAAACAAAACATACAAATTTTACTTTTCGTTTAAATCCAAAAATAAGAAAAGTAGTCAGCTTTGGTACAATTTCTAAAATATACCCGACAGCCGGATTTTCAATGTTAATATCTCAAAATAATCCTTGGGTCCTTGAACTCAAAAATGTTTACTAGAACAAAAGTTATTGAATTTTGGCCGATCATTCTGAACCACTGCGCGTCGGTTTGTTTGCTGTGCAGGGCATTTAGAAGCACATTTCGTTTTCCTGTAGCTTCTGCCAGGAATTTTAGTTGATCTAAAAAATATAATTCAAAACAATTAAAATAGTTCCATTATAAAAATACGTTACCTTGAATAAGATTATCCCGTTTTGTAAGTTAATCAAAAATCAGTACTCATTATCACACGCTGAAAAAAAATCGCTTCTGTAGTATATTGTCCCAAACATATTCGGCTTGAAACATATATATCTTTAGGATACACTCTAAACATATAATATTTGGTACACACAAAAATTATATATTTGGGAAGATGTTGTTCTAAACAAATCTTTGTTTACATCCCAATGTGTTTATTTTGGACTATTTTTTCCGAAACAAATATTTATTTTCATTTAAGTATTCAGAAAATATCTAAATTGTGTTAAATTTTTCAGTAATTCAAAGTTAATTTTTTCAAAAATTTTAACGTCTTAAAAATAAAAAATAATAATAATAATTGAAATCATATAATCTTGGATCGAAATATATACTTGGAGGATTGACAACCAATGATGGCATGGAATACTCAGAAATTTTAAATGATTGGTTTAAAACATAAGTTATTGCTGCATTTGGTATCATAACTGGGAGGGTCAAACCAAAAAATAATAAAATTTAAATTCGAAAAATTCAACAAAAGTTTCGAAAATCTTTTTTAAATAAAATATATTTGGAGAAATTCCTAAACAATCATTTTATTTGTATTCAAATACATATTTTATTTGAGAAATTTAGTTTGCAAATATTATATGTTGTAACATATTAATATACGAGTTCCAAATATATTTTATTGATTTTCAAATAAAATTTATTTGCTCAGAAATATATAATATTTAAAAATTAGTGTTTCAAATATATTTTCTTTCTATTCAAACATATCAAAAAAGGCGATTTTGCCCCGTGCAACTTTAAATTGTTTCCTTCTGTTCACCACGCACAATAAGAAACAACTGAAGATCAGTTTTTTTCTTTGTTAACAAAGAGCTGGAAGTAGTGGTTGATTTTGTTTAACGGGATTTTTGTATGACAATAAAAAAATGTGTCGTAGAAAAAAACCAGATCTGTGCATTACTTAGGACTATGGAATGCGGTGGCGAATAATGGGCACCGCTTAGTATAAGAAACATAGGATTTTATTTCCTGGAGAAGGCGGTGTGTCTTTTTTACATGTCACATGCATAACGATTTATAGAAATAGCAAATAAGAGCTAACCCCTGCACCCGCCTTTTGTGGCGATGGATTCATGTTATACCACTGGGTGGACACCAAGAAACCACACTTCTATCACATGGATGTCATCCAATGCCTTCAGACAACTGCGTCAAGGGGACTGTAAAACAACGTCGATGATTTTGAAGTTAAATCTCGCGTGTCAAACATGACTTTCGATGAGGACAACTGTTTACATACACATCGACTGTATGTGCGGATGTAGATACGAAAGTATATCCACATGTATGTTTATATATATGTATATGATAGATGTACGGGTACCTAGAGTTGGTTACTCATCTGTTGCAGGGCTCACATACATTTTCCTGAATATGCGGTGGGCCGTTGTATGAAAACATCGGTAGCAACGGCAGCAGCACTAATATGTAGCATGCAACATGTGATCCTCCTCCACTTACGCCAGCTTAACAACACCACGAAACGGGGTGGGGGAGTTGTATCGAATTTCCTGCCGTCACGACTGTGAAAAAATAGCTCTGCTCTACTCACAATGATGTGATTTGTTTTGCCTTGGCTCGAACCACATTAGCCAAATAATACCGAAGACAGAAAAAACTTGAAAACGCACGCTAAACTTAGTTAACAAGGCGCCGCATAATTTGGTGGATTTCATACGATAGTTTCCAATGAAACGCTATTTTTTCTTGCGAAGGGTGACGCCTTTTGGAGTGGCTATTTCTATGTGTACAATATGTGAGTGGGACATCAAGTTACCATGCTGAGAAATAATGTTGCCGGCTGAAGTGGTTTATTGAAACAGGGATATATTTTTCATTTTCGGCACTCTAGTTTTCCAACAATTAAAATTTTGCATTTTTGGAATTGCTGTATTGAATAGGGTAGAGAAATGTTATACTTTTTCATAACGCCACGAGTTTAAGGCTTCATCAGAACATAAGAGCCGGGACAAAAAGTCGTGCTGTTCATTAAAAATCAATGAACACACTAAAAAACAAGTAAGAAAGTTTCAGTCGGGTAAACCGACTAAGGTATACCCTCACTTTGTGAGTAATGTAATATTGAATATTACACAAATTATTCTGTCAATTTTTGTGGGAGGTACCAGAAGGGGTTTAAGAAATACACCTATATTTCGCTGAACAGTAGATACTTAAAATACATTGCACTGTGCCGAATTGTAACCGTTTATATGGACTGGTATATTAACGTTGAGATATTAAATTGTGGTATAATTTGGCCATTTTGTGTGGGAGGTACAAAAAGGGGCGTGGTGATAACGCTCATTTTTTCACTGGACTATAGGCATTATAAAAGCATTACACTGTACAAAATTTCAAGTAATTGTATACACTGATATTAATGTTATAAACTGTTAACTTTTGGTGCAAAATTGTACCTTTGTGGGAGAGGTACCAAAAGGGGCGTGGCAATAACGCCCATTTTTCAATGGACTGTAGGCACTATAAAAGCATTACACTGTACAAAATTTCAAGTATTTCTAAACACTGGCATTAATGTTATAAGCTTTTAACTTTTAGTGCAAAATGGTGCATTTGTGTGGGAGGTACCAAAAGGGGCGTGGCAATTTCGCCTATTTTCCTCGAGTTGATAGCGACTAACAAACTAATACTATGTGTGGAATTTCAGAAGATTCGAATACGTATAATAGCAGTTATTAAAGAATCAATATTTCACCACATTTTAGCCCTTTGTGGGGGAGGTACCAGAAGCAGTGGACCAATATGGCCCATCTTCGAACTTAGCCGGAGATAGAAAAAAATATTACCACATACGGAATTTGAAGTCAATCGGTTACTCCTTTCGAGAGTTATCGTGCGCACCAGCCAGCAGACAGACAGACAGACCGACGGACATTGCTCATTCGACTTAAAATGACCCAAAACGGATTTCCGCCGAACATACTTGGGGTCTTAGGTCACTCCTTCGATGTGTTACACTTTTTTCCGTAGCAAATGATATATACCCTCGTCACACTAAAGTGAGTGTATAAAGATTGTAATAAGATCAAAGACCACACATACGTAAATCAAGTATGCGACCTCGGCATAAACTCAAGAACAATTTTCATTCAAAAAACGACAATTTACACTCGTTTTTTATGAAATGTTTATTGATATTAAGTTATTTGTATTTGATTTAATGAAACACAAATCTTTAGTTTTATGTATGCTCGTCTTTAAATTCAAGCAAAAATCATTATTTTTGTAACAAGCTCATTACTTTAAGTAATATTTCAGTACTTTTAAGAATGTTGTACATTAAAACAATGATGTAGACAAGTAATCGTTTTAAAGCCGGATCGTAGTTAATTATCAGTATGTAAAATTTGGGGAATAAATTAAGGCTATGCTGACTTTAAAAAAGTCTACTCTGTGCGTTAATTTTATGACAGTTAAAATTATTTTAAAGAATACATATTCAATAGACTGTATACAGGGTGGCTGATATGTAATGCAACAAAGTAAAGCGCTATATTTTTTTTAATTTTTTTTTAAAATTTTATTGTTCAAAAGCAAAAAATGTCGGAAATAACATAAAATTTTAGAAGCAGTTTAGATTTGTTCGAATTGGCCACCTTTGGCACGAATTATGGCCTTCAAACGGCCGACAAAGCCATCACACGCTGCACGAAAGTGGCTCTGCGGTATTTTGGCCCATTCCCGGCGAAGCGCCGTCTTGAGATGATCGATACTTTGGTATTTTTAGTGCGAAAATGCCCCAGGCGCAAAAGTCCAACGGATTGAGATCCGGAGATCTTGGTGGCCATTGTGCGGTAGAAATGAAGCGAGGAACCTCGTTTTTAAGCCATTCTTGGTTGACGCGTGCTGAGTGCGATGGTGCTGAGTCCTGTTGGAATGTCCATGGTCTGCTGCCGAAATGTTTGTCTGTCCAGGGCTTCAATACTGTCTTTAGGACATTTTCCCGATAATATTCGGCATTTATTTTGAACCCATGGTCGATGAATACGAGCGGGGAGCGACCATCGGCCGTTACGGCGGCCCACACCATTACCATCGGCAGCGCTTGAGTTCTGGTGGCCAATCGAAGGTGTAAATTTTCAGCTGACCTCTTTGACAAGTAAACCCGATCATTTTGTTTGTTCACAAACTGCTCAATTTGGAATGGCTTCTCATCGGAGAAAACCAAATTCGGTAACTTGCCACTTTCGTGCAAGCGAAGCAACTCCTTGGCTCTTTCCAGTCTAACTTTTTTTTGTGCATCGGTGAGCTCTTGCACCTTTTTGAACTTCAATGGCTTTAGTCCAAGCTCATTTTTTAATATGTGTTGTATCCGGTCTTCACTTTTCGGATCATTTCTGGTGTTGTTACCGGTTTTTTTCGTCCACTTTTTGGACGCGATGCAACACTGCCAGTATCACGGTAACGAGCAATGGTACGAGAAACAAAAGATTTATTCACATTTAAATGCTGGAGGGCTCTAACGATAGCCACTTGTGTTTTTCCACCCAAATATAAAGCAATCACACTATCACGCTTGAATTCCATCACGAATAACTTTTTTTCTGAATGCAATAGATCAAAATGCTTTTGTAAGCTTGTAAACAATAAAATGAACTGTCACTGAAATAAATCTGTCAGCTATCAGACTAGCGGTTTAGAAATGATAGCAACATGAAGTTGGAGATAATTAGAGATAATTATACTTTTCTCTCCCAGAATTAATCATACTCTCTTTTACTTCTCTGAGCATAATGTTTTTTTATTAACGTTTGAGTATATAAAGATAGAATCCGAGGGTTTCAGACGATAGAGAATATGTTGTTATTTATTTTTGAGTGATCAGTTTTTCAGAAATTCTATTAGAAGAAGATTGTGGTTTTTACGATGCGTACTGTGGTTGCTTTAAAATTAAATTGTGTCAATGATGTAATTAAGAATGCGAAAATGTATTTTTTTTAAATATTTAAAATTTATTCATGGTAACAATAAAAGAATCTTCAAGGATGGCGTACAAAATAGCGACGTTTGCTCAATATTTTATGTATACGTGTCTGTATGTATGTGCTATTCTGTCGTCGACTTCGCCGTCTACATTTATTATGAGGTGATTATCTTGTTAATAAGTCCGAAATGAAAAACTATTTCTGACAACATGGAAATTTGTTACTGATATGGAACTGACGGAATAATTCTATCAAAAAAACTCAACGTAAGTATAACACCGTGCGACAAAATTGAACAAAAACTAAAGGTCATGGAAATGTCTATAAAATTCTGAAAGCTGATTAGAAACAAAACTGTGTACACAGTTTTGTTATTATCTGGTCGAGTTTGCGTTTAAAAGGACATGAAAAAAATTAATTTTATTCAATTTAATTAATTCTTCAGTATCCTTAAAAATCCACGATAGAAAAATTGGAATAAATGTATTTTGCTGATTTTACTGTTCTGCTATTCATATCCAAATTTTTCGTTTTTAGAACTATTTTTCACACATTTTATTGTTTTGTTGTAGGATGTTACATCAATATTTCTTCGATAAATTACATTGATTCAAAGAATAACAACAAAAAATACACGATGCTTATAACATACAAAAAGTGTTTCGAAAGCACGGAGCATTCGTGGTATGATGGAAATGCGTCAGACTTGTGAGCAGAATGTCGTGAGTTTAAACCCCGGCTCACGCAAAAGTATTTTTTCCTTTCTACATCGACAATATATAATTTTTCGAAATAAAAAAGTATAAATATTGATGTATTAAATTTCAACGAATAACGGTTAACGCAACTTTTACATTATTTTCATAAGTTTGGTTATTTTAAGGCCAAACTTAATAATTTTTTATACGTAATAGCATTAAATTAACTACAAACATTATTATTTTAATTCTGATTGTCTTTGGCTAGAAATCATTGCCGAAATCTTAAAATTTAAGACAAGTTATTTGATTTTCAATATGCTTTTTTCTTAGCGTATAAACAAAAACATGGCATGCAATGTTTTTGAAGTACCTAGTACTCAGCTCAATGTTTATGCATTTAAAAATGCATACGAATTCAATTTAACGAATTCATATATTCTAGAGGAATCATCTAAAGGTCATCACATTAGACTACTTTTCCAATGACTATAGTCTGACAAAAAATGCAAACATTGTTTCACCGCTCTAGTATCTCCCACAGAATGTACCAAATTCCATAAAGATTTTTCACAAATTTTCTTACTGTTTTTTATGTCACTTATTTGTATGTGAAAACTGTATGAACTTTTTGTTAGAATATTAAATTTCTTCGAAGAATACACAGAAATCTAATTCAAATTGCGACAAACTGGGTGACTCTTTGACGGGATTAGGAAGCCAACCCAAGTGACTTTGAGCAGCTTTGATGACAAAACATCAATTTGATGGATTTGCTTACATTGATTACAATGACTGCATTGACTAAGAACAAACCACAATTTGTTGTTTTCCTTATCGGTTGGATTCTGTGGTGGATTTTAGTTTTGCTTGGTTTCGATTGACTGCCAATGCTCGAGTTTACAGTTTCACATTGCAATGCATTAATGACGATGACGACGACGAGCGACGGTAATGAAGCAAAATCACATCAAGCCATCCCATCAAAAGTGTTTACAAAACTTTTGTTTAATGATCCCTCCTCTCGGTATGTGGACCACCGAAGGACGGACTAATGAATGGACGGACAATAGAAAAGAAACTAAAGTCAATTGAATTGAAAATATTCGTACAACATTACAATCGATGATTTTGGATGGATTGGACGGATGACTGAATGACTTGGATGGATGTGTGGAGAAAACATCAACAGATGTCAAACTTTTCATTTATTATTGATTACCGGAGGCCAGTAACAATAAACTACACACTAACATACATACATACATACATACATACGTAGCCTTACACGTACCCGTAGCCATAATATACCCGTCCTGGGTAACAATATAAACGAAACAAATTAACGTCGATTTGATTTGTTTATACCAAAATTGCTGCGGTTTTTAGCAGTGTTTGCTGCGTTTCTTTCTTCCGCCTCTGGCTGGAGGCATAGCAGCACTTTTTTTTACCTTTTTTTCTTGGTTCGTGGTTCCAGTGGTGAATTCAATGAAAACATTTTCAATTTGAAAAAAAAAATCAAAATCGCACCGCATTTGTTTCTGTATCGGCCGTTGTCGCGGTTGGATTTTTTTTTCGCTTTTTTGGTTTTTTGTGTGTGAAACAATAAAGGCCGAATTATTTCCATTCAAATGCGTTTTCAGAACTTCAGGAAAAAAAGGCAGTTAGTCCGTCAGAAAGCCGATGACTAGAGAAGCAATTCGAGTGGAATTAAATTGTGACCAATAACAAAAACAATGGAAAAAATGTGCATAAAACTCAACATAAAAAAACTGAAAAAAAAAACAAAAGTGTTTGGTCGGTAATGAGCTGAGCTCGATTTTTCTATTGTTTTCGCATTGTTTTTGTTTCTACTGGAGTTGTTGTTGTTTTTAGGTTTTAGCTTAGCCTGATTTTTATTGGGATTTTTCTAAGGTGTGCAACAGCATTATTTACCTCACACATGTGTGTAAAATCTTAACGATGCACAATGGGTTAAATGAATAAGCTTTTAGCAAAGGAAATTTATAATTTAACATTTCCTGTCAAAATCGGTTCAGATTTAGATACATCACCCATATCAGAGATTGTCCGTCGTAAACTGTGACGTATATGATGTATTCATATGTCTTCCACTCCAAAATCGTCACCGAGATAGTTAACTTCTCCGAATTTCCTGCAAACTTTGTGGCTGAATATCTCGAATATAGGACAAACCCAGAAAAACGGCTACGACCGCTGCATTCAGCATGGTCGAATAGGTCTATCAATAGGGTCAACTTTCTGTTAAATTTTTCGACTAGCACAATGTTATATTAAATCTCTTGAAGACCCCTTAATTTCGCTGATTCTAGTCTTCCCACATTTTTTAGATTGTTTCGCGTCCAATGAATAAATTAAAAAGTTACATACATTTCAACAAATTTCATTTAAACTTTTAGAGTTGGTCAAGTTCATATAGCTATGGTTCTAAAAATCAAACTAATCGACGTAGAATGCTAAAATTTGGATATGAATAGCAGAACAGTAAGTTCCGCAAAATATATTGTTTCGAATTCTTCCACCGTGGATCTTAAAGGATAATGAAGGACTAACATATGCAAGATGTATTTTTGATCCAATTTCTTTGAAATTTGGCAGAGAGGAATCTTGAATAAATAAATTATGATATAGCTCCTATATATACCTACATCCCGATTTGCATATAAGCCCCAGTACTTCTGAATTTCTAAAGAGAACTTTATAAAATTTAACAGATAACAAGTTTTTGAACCATAAATCAAATGTGTCCCTTTGTGTGGGAAGTACCAAAAGGGGTACGGATAAACTATTACAATGTGAGCAATTACAGATGAATCAATATTTCACTAAATTTTAACCCCTTGTGAGGTAGCTACTAGAAGGAGTGGGCTAATATGGCCCATCTACGACCTTAGCCTGAGATGGAAGAAAACATTATCACGTACCAAATTTGAAGTCAGTCCAGCCAGACAGACAGACGAACGTACATTTCTCAAATGACTTAAAATGTCCTAAAAGGCATTTCCACCGAACATACTTAGGATCTTAGGTCACACCTTTGATGATATATACCTCCTCCCTGTAAGGTGAGGGGATACTAAAAAAAATATTCTATTTTAAAAAATTCCTCTTCAATAGGATAATTGGAATGTGCTGATATGTGCACTGTAAAAATTTAATTGGATGTACAGTGACTCACACTCCTAACCGGACGCATGCAACTTCAACTTTGATATTACCATATCTTAATGAAAAAATTGACAATTGGTTCATGTTATATACCAAAGTGAAGGAAATTTCGTCTATTATTACTTTCCAATGCAGAAAATTGAAAGCTATTTTATTCACAGGACAAACATTTTATAAATGTCAAAAATACATACAAAATTCGTTCCACACAACTAACCGGATGTTTAAAAAAGCTTATATATAGTAATATTTCAACACATATCCTTTAGCGGATGTCAGAAGTTGTAGCCTTCTTGGTATTGAATTCACTAACTTCTGGCAACATTCGGACTGTGTATTGTTCCACGTTTCCAAAATAGATTGTTTGACCTCTGGTTTATCGGAATGTTGTTTTTGGTAAATTACTCGACCAATTTCGTGCCATACATGTTCAATAATGTTAAGATTTGGGATTGGAAAGACGTATCCAGTACATGGGGACAATTTTATATCAACCAAGTTCCGGCAACTTCCGATTTATGTTTCGGATCCTTGCCCTGGCAAAATGTGAAATTATTCTGTATACCCAATTTGGCTGAAGACTGTCTCACATTTTGCTTTAAAATATTCACATATTGAAAACGACCCATAACACCTTCCACTAAATGAAGATTGATCGCTTCGTTAGCCGATATGCACCCTCAAACCATAACCGAACCAACAACATGTGTGGGTTTGGCTCTAGTATATTTTAGCAAATTTCCTTTTTTGGTATAAAACATGAACCAATTGCCAATAAAGTTATAGTTGAATGCGTCCGGTTAAACGTGTGAGTCACTGTACCTATTTCGAACATGCTGAATCCAGTTGTGGTAGCCGTTTTTCTAGGCTACCTATCGTTTTCAAAGTTTTCTGGGAAATTCACCTCCTTACCCTAAAAAATTGCAATGCAATGTTATCTTATTATTTCTTCCGCTGAGTTTGTCCAGTTTCCGTCTTCTTTCTGTAAGTTTTCTTCGATGTGTTGCTGCTTTGATAACAATTTGCGAAATTTGGCAATACATTTGATGTTAGACAGTTCTTCTATTATTCTCACGAAATCTAATCTCTTGGCCCTTCTTGTTTCCTTTTTGTATTCCTTGACACTCGTTTTGTATTCGTTCCAGGATTCGTCAGTATCAGTGATTCTGGCTACGTTATATAATTTCCGATCTACTCTGCTTGTGGCATCCATGTTCCTCAGAATCCAGGAAATAGGACACATCATCTACCGGAATCTTGAAATCATCGGTTTTCTCGGCGGAGGTTCCATCTCAGGGGCTCCGTCTTCCTTTCGAGGCTACCTATGGACTTGATGCACACAAGGTCTTTTCCATATATATCTTCTCCTTTGCCTTGAGGTGGATTGACGAGCATAACTTATTCATCACACCCCTTGTGTTCTACATTTCTCCGGCCTTGGCTGAAGAAGTATAGTAGGTAGAGGAGAAGTTCATATCATAAGTAGTATTATTACCAGTACTACCACAGTCCATAATTTCTATATTGGTTTGCTGCCATTTCATTGCAGTGCCCTTACCCTTTGATAATCTTCTTTTTTCATCCACTGAGAGATTATCCTCCTCTTTAACCGACAGCCTAGAAATACTTCCGGTTTCGTTTGCCAAGATTCAATTAAGCATTGCTCTCTGCATTCTATTGAAGTAGCTGTAGAACTGGCACTAAGACATTTAATCTTCATTATATTTTTTCCTTCCGGAATATAATGTGCTATATTTTTTCTGGATTTTCTAATGGAGAACTTAACTCCAAAAATCCGCAAAAGTAAGGGAGTCTAAAAATAGAACAGCCAAATTGTCAGCTTAATTCCAAAAATCCTAAAAAGGAAGCGAGGCTATCGAAAAAATCTTATTCCCTTAAATACTTAGTACAATTTAGCGTTAATGAGTGCGAGACCTTTGGTGGTGCAGAAAGGTAGCATGTACTGTTTTGAAGTAAGTAAACCCGGGTTCAAATCCTCGTCGGATCGAAATAAAAAATAAATATGTCTATAAAAATAAAATTAAAAATATTTTTTTTTAATTTTCCGAACCTTTTTCAGCAATTCAGAATTAGTTCCAGAAGTCTCATCCCTTTATAAAAATAATCGGTTAGGGAAGCGAGTGGGGAATTAGTACGCACAAAGCTGCTTAATTCCATACTCGATTACTTTTTCTAAATTTTTTTACTGGGTTGCTTTATTTTTAATGCCTCTTTGACCTTCTTGAAGAATAAACAGTCTGTGGAGGACAGTCCCTCAGACAATCCCTCATATGTATGTTTCAAGCAGAATATATTTGGGACAGTATACTACAGAAGCGATTTTCCTCCCAAACATATAATATAATATAATAATTTGAAGTGTACCCTAATCATATGTATGTTTCAAGCATATAGCGTGTAGTAATAGTTTATCTGTTGCTGTCAGCTTGAGAAAGATAGGCGTAGTTGCCAGCACCCTTTGGTATCTCCCACACAAAATTATCAAATCATACAAAAAATTAATCATAACATAATAACTTATAATTCGGTACAGTGCAATGTCTTTGAGGTATTTACAGTTAAGTGCAAAATAGGCTTATTTGTCAAACCCCTTCTGGTACCCTTATACAAATTGACAGATTCATTCGACCATATCTTTTGCAATGACGGTAGACTGAGTAAAATTTGCCCATTTTTCTGCCTCCTACACAAAGTACCATATTACATTACTCACAAGGTGAGGGTATAGCTTAGTAGATTTACTTGACTGAAATGTTCTTACATGTTTCTTCAATACTTTATCATTCAGCCCATAGTGCGATATTTATACAAATACCCTCATAATTATATTTTTATATGTACATACAAACAAAGTACTGAATGTCATTAGCACGAGGAAATGACAAATGCACAAACAACTGTTGTGGTTTTTTGCTGTTTTCTTCAATCAGACTCGCTTTGTTGTAAAAGTCGTTCAAGACATTCCGAACGATTGAATTGATCTATTCGATGGACGAAATTGAAATGCACAATTTCATGCAAAGAAGTGCTCTTAATCATTACTTATATTTTAAAACAAGCAAATAATTAATTGAAAGCAAATGCGAAATATGTATTTATATTGTACTGTGAGATGTTTTATGGGAGTTTTGTATCTAAACTTAATTAATAACTCTCAATAGAAGGGACTTAGGGGCAGATTATTGAAGTATGAGTATACCACCAATATATACAGGATAGATGAACCAAGCCTATTTAAAAGGTGGGGTTCGCGCTACAATTTATTTTTAAAATTTACAATTTCTTTAAAAATCTTTTAAAAATTAATACAAGTTTCGTTTACATTTCTTTACGAAATGGACTTGATCACGTTATCCTCTACACTTCCAATCTGTATTATATTTAGTGACTCATTCGTGCAAAAAAATACACTAGATAATACAATGACCTTTTATAATAGTATTAAAATTGTATATACATACTTTTGATTTCTCAATTGAATACATTCAGTTCCAGTTCCTTAATGGGATATTGACGACCTATCACAGATCTCCCTTGGGTGTTACCAGATAATTTTGGTTTCCCAAAGTATTTGGACCTTGAACATGTCAATCTTGCGAAATTGGTCAGAACAAACATTTGTCCTTAAACCAAACTGTGGGATGTGTGGGTTTGGCGAATCGTTAAGCATTACCAAATAGTTTTGGTTTTCGGGGCATAACACAAACTAATGACATTTTCTTTGCTGCTCTCCATGTGGATCAACCTTGAGCCTTGAGCACTGTCCACTGTCCACTGCTTGTCCTTGGCTATGAGCCACAACATTGAGGACAGAAAATGTTCCAAGTGTTAATCGGTCAACAACGCTGGAGATGTGGACTTCTCTAAATAAGCGTTCAATGTCAAACAAGTGTTAATAGACAAATATATTTTTTCCCTGAGATTTTAGACTCAACAAAAGTTTTGGTTTCTCCGAAAAATGCTGGTTAACCAGAATGCCCAAAATAACGATTGACCTTGGCGGTGATGTTTTAGTTTGTGGCTCTTTTTGGTCACATTCAAGGACCCAGCTCTGTTGCATTTCTGTCATTTGTTTTAATGTTCTGTCTTACCAATATTTACAAATTTGTTAGCCAAACTCCAAGGCCATCGTTTGAAGGCATTTGAACAGACATAGGACTAGCACAAAAGTCAATGTGAACATTTCAATCAACATCCAGTCCAGTCCATTCTTTGGCATGTCATCCCTCTATCGACAAGAAATTTGCCCATTGCAATATTGACTCCCAATTGCGAGAGCAGTATGAGGCCTTAAGGCATCCTCGCCCTAGGATAGCACAGGAAACAATCGTCAAACATTTATCGGCACAGCTTGGGCGTAACAAAATCTGTTAAGTTTTTCCCTAAAGAAGTCAATGGCTGTCAGCACTCTCAAGACAAGGAGAGAGAGAGGAAGAAAAATACAAAACATAAGAAGACTGCAAAAAGATCCTGGCATTCGTGCCTTTTCTTGGGCCGTTGAAAATCCTTATAATGAACCTTAAAACGAACATTATTGAATACGTACGACATCGAGCGAAGACGGACGCGCACACTCGATGACAGCAGTCCACGCATGCGAAAAAAGGACACAGTCAAGCCTTGCAGCCTGACAACAGGACTCGAAGCGCAGAATACAATGGCCAATGCAATGTTTTCTGTCCGTCCGTCCGGCCGGCCGTTCTCTGTCCGGTCATTGTGCACAGAACTTCACACCCCTACCGAGCGTATCGGAATGTCAGACAATTGTTGCTAACTATTGCTCGTTTTCTCTTCATTAAGACAAACAATTGTTCCAAAACGTTTGACAATCTCAGCGAGTGTGCCTGAAAGTACTGTGCGCATGTGCGCATTGCTCTGCGCATTCGCATCGTTAGCAGCGACGAATGCATTCCGTCTCCCGGCTGGTGTAAATTTGATACATTTTCTTCTGTTCTTTCTTCTCTAGTCGAAATTGAAAGAAATCACCTTTTCTCGTCTTGTATGCTCCTCTAAACTGTGCGACACTGTTGGAGAATTTGCCTTCCATTGCGCACCCAATGCCCGTCCGTCCTGTAAGAATGAAATGTCCTGCCGAAATACTTTAAGTGACATAGCCACTGAGCATCGGACGGACAGATGGACTGACTGACTCAGTGAGTGAGTGAATGATGAATCGATATTTCATTAGTTCTTTATTTTCATTTTCACTACTGTTTTGTTTTTGGCATTTTCAAAAGATTATGCGATTTTTGTTCTACAGAAGGAAACAGAAGGAAATACTTATACAAAGTGTAAACTTGTGAACATTAAACAGTCCACAGCTCTGTAAGGACACAGTCAGAGGCCCCGTATCCTAAGGATCCCCTGGCGCAGGAGATGTCCTAAAACAAAGGATTTTATAGTTAGTGATCGATCGATCGATAAGTTTAAGACTCAGGGGTCCTATAAGTCATGTCATGTTTTCCTCACATCGTTGACAATTTACCTTTTCTCTTGATTTTTGCACACATTTGAATTTATTCTTTTAGCATAATAATAAAAATAAATTTTATGATAAGATTTGAATTTTCCCAAGAAATACAGTAGTTTTTATTATTACTCAAATATGTAACCAATTCTTTGAAGCGATTTAAAAAGAAGAGGAGAAGGAGGGGAATTTCGAGAAATTTAGAGGAAAAACACGTGTGGATTGATATACATACATACATATATTGTTGTAAATTTGAATGTACAAAATTGTAATCCGTAAATCCTTAAGAGAGACATTTTATAGTAAAACTGAGATTAAGGTGACAGCAGTAGATGTGTATATCCATCATTTACATACTTTGAATATAGAGTTGAGAAATTATGGACTATTTGCAGAAACTGTTTATTTTCCGAACCAGTATTATACCCTCTATTTAGTGGAGGAGGCTATATAGGATTTGGTACGAATGTATGACCCAAGACCCTAAGTATGATCGGCGCAACTAAGAACCGTGTTTTCCATTAAGGACATAACATTAACTTTGCCAGAGCCCAATCGGAGAAGTTCCGGGTTTCAAACGATCAAGTGGCTTTAGTTCTTGTGTCAGTTTGATCGTATAAGTATGAAGGCCAAAATCTCATCGCAAAATACAGCACAGTGTGGTTTGAGAGATGGCCAATTCCTGAGAACGACGTGGTTTGGCTCGACTGATTTGGCTCATTTTGAACGAATACACTTTCGGCTTCGATATTTTCTTCGCTTTGAGCGGTACGGCGTCTCTTTGCCGGGACATCCGCAAGTGAAATTTTGGATTCAAATTTACCCACTATAGCTCGCACAGCCTGTCGGTTGGGACGATTATTACGGCCGAAAATTGGAGTAAGCTCAGAATTTCGTTTGGGAATAGTTTTTAATGATTTCCAAATGTTGCACGTAAGTGAACTTTGCCATGATGAAAAGATCTTAAAAAAATGTTTGAGGGTGAGTTGACACAAAGATACGAAATTGTTATGTCCCTATTAAAAAAAAACTTTATTTTTATTTTAAGTCATTTGAACAATGCCCGTCCGTCATGCGCCTGTCTGTCTGACTAGTGCGCACGATAACTCTCAAAAGGAGTAACCAAGCCATAAAGGTATACATATTTTGTTCAGTCTATAGTCATTTCAAAAGTTGTCTAAAATGCAGTTGTCTACCAAGAGGTGATAAACTAATACTATTGCACAGGATTCGGATAAATATTAGCATACACAAGTTTACAAAATTTTTGTCGAAGGACTGTGCTTTCAAAAAATGGAACAAAAAATTTTGGGAATTTTTTTATAAAAAAAATGTTTAAATTTTTAACGACCAGTAAGGTTAGATTGAAGGGAGGCGACGCACGATGGGAAAATATGATGAAATATGCGCGCATAGGACTTTGAAAACAACTTCCAAAAATCAGATTTTAGGGAATGTTGTTTTATTGTGGATAACATTTAATGAAAATACCTTCAAATTTTATGAAAATATCTCTGGGCGATTCCGAGTTATGACCTTTCAAATTTTGTCTTTTTTACTAAAAATGCCAATAAAGTTGCGATGATAAAATGTATATACTAAAATGCTTGTAGAATTCTCGTTTCTTGGTGAAATGCGACCGGACTTGTAACATATAATAAGATTATATTCATCTAAATTTTTGTGTATAAAACTTATTTTTAACGTCTTTAACTGAAGAGATATTTCAAAGTAAAAATACCGTTTTTATTGTTTTTCAAAAAAATTATTCGCGGTAAATGGAATACAACTTAGTGGTGAATCCAACGGTACCTAGTTTATCTGCGACTTTTTGCGATTATGGCCGATTTTTGTACTTTAAATGTGTGCATTTTTTACTTTAAATAAAGAAAATATGTTTGGGGGCTATATCTATCTATGAATCGAGATTTCCGAAACATATGGACCTATTTTCTTGGTTCAAAAAAATAACTTTTACGAAATTTCGGCAAAATTGGATAATAAATAAGACCGGTACAAGTCCGGATGCAAGTTTGTAGAGTTCTACGACCAAAATTATCGATCTAATTAATATTATTATGATTATATGTGTAATTTTTATAGTTTACTTCTTCTACAAAAAATAAAAAATATAGTTACACGCTTCTGCAGTTTATGTATATTAGGGTGGACCGATTATTTTTTTGTTTTTAATTTAACTTTTCTCTTATTAACAGTCGACGACCCATTGTGTAATTGCATTAGTGCAAAACTTCAGCATTGAAAAATATTGCAGACTGAATTTTATCCTATTTATGTTGTTCTGGTTCAATTTCAAAAACATTGCCCAGTTTTGTAGAGTTTTACCACAATTTTTACAAAAATATGTTTGAACTTCAATGGTCTTTATATTTAAAACACACAATTAAGTAACTCAAATAGATTTTGAACTAAATTTTGTCAGCTTTAATATAAAATCAAGATCACTGATGTTGGTACGATATTCTGATTTTCACACTAAAATCCACAAAGTCGCTTTTGTAGCCCCACTGTGCGATACATGGTAACAGTGAAATAAAATCTGTTTACACCAATTTCTTCTCCAAAGAATTCTCTTAAATATGGTCCAAACCGTAGGACTTTTTCTCTAACGGTATTGTCATGAGATAGAAAATACTGCTATCCGCGCGTATTTACCCCTTTTTTCCCATTGTGCGACGTTTCAACGTCTCGTGTCCATGGACATACACTTAAGCCAGTGGTTCTGATCTTTTTAACACCTCAAGAGTTAAACTAGACACGAATTTTCTCAGTCTGGTAGTGTGTCGGACCCAAAATATCGGTTCTTGCATGTGTGAAAGCCGAGCAGTGGGACAGAAAATGTTCCATCGTTTCGATGCAGGCCATGTTTTCGTCGTTTTCTGCTAGTTCTATTCGATGAAGGTGTGCTTGTTAGCTTGAGTGTCCCGGTAGAACACTCATCATCTTACTAATCTCGCTCCTGTTAAGTTTCAGAAAACTACTTGTTTTCTTCTCACTTGGGTGAGTGACTCAACTCATCCTTCGTGGCTTCGAAAGGTTTCCATTAATCGAAGTTATTTGACCTATTGACATAACTTACCCACGGGCTGAGTAATCATTTATCGTTCTTTTACAGTCCAACACAGTTTTGGGTTCAACCCTTTCCGATGTTATTTCGCTGTCCGTGAAGATTTTGGCATATTTAGGCTTTGTGGTATCACACTCGCAGTGATTGCTCGAACTTTCGCTTGAAATACCGTGTTATGGTCAGAGTTCGACAACTGGTTCATCAATAAAAATCCCCCAGACCGTCCTTCCTTCTAGTTTGGACCCATCCACGTAACAACTGGTTCCTACTGGCCAGTATTCCCTTCTCCCAGGAGCGTCTGTCTGGCACAAATTAATCGCAGGTAGCTGCAAGCTGTACTTCTGAAATGCAGTGGGAAATGTGTGGTCTTTGAATGTGACCAACTAGAGACTCTAAAATCGTCTGATGGTACGATTTGTGGTATCGATTTATCCATTCACCCATCACTTGTAGACGTCTTGCTGTGAGGGCTGTATTTTACCTTTTTAGTATTTTACCTTTTTAGATATAACAACTGTCTTATTCAGGAATCGAGGCACGGTAAAACGCGGGATCTTCGATTTAATTGTAAACAGATATAACGGGGTTTTCAATAGGGATGATATGATTTTGAAGTGACGTTTCGGCCATTTGCAATATGTCATGATCTGTCATTTGTTTTTCATTGTATTCAGTAGTGTTTACCATTTCATCATGGAGAGATATACGCAAGAACAACGTTTACAAATTATTCAGTTTTATTATCAAAATAATCGTTCTCCAATTGAAAAGAAACCCTTTCCGGTCGACCTACGACCTTGACACCCATGAGCAATATTTTATCTCTCTTTAAGAGCTATCTTTTTGCCATTGACCGATTTCCGATCCGACGTACCGTTAAGGAGCTAGAGAAAAAATAAACTTTACGTCCACATTTGAAAATGATGCTAAGTCCATTTTTTTAATCGGACACCCATGAGCAATATGTTAGCTCTCGTTAAGAGCTATCTTTTTGTCATTGACCGATTGTAGCTACGTGCCACACAGCAAATCAAACAATTGAATTCTTGCGAGAAAAGTTTGGAGATTCCATTATTTCAAGAAATTGTGATATTGAATGACCTCCAAGAAGTTGTGATTTAACCCTATTAGACTATTTCTTGTAGGGTTATTTGAAGCAATGGTCTTTCGAAATAAACCAGACACTCTTTAAGCTTTACAAGTCAATTTTGAACATGCCATTCACGACATACGACTTGATTTAGTGGAAAAAGTGCTCGAAAATTGGGTTCATCGAATTCGTTCGAAGAAGTCGTGGAGGCCATTTGAATGACGTTTTATTTAGAACTTAATTGTATCGATTGTACTTCACAATACATAAAAATCTTTTGAATTTCCTTTACAATAACTGGGTTTTTTTCAAAGAAATCATATCACTCTTATTGGATAACCCTGTATTTCTGTTTTGTCTGGGATATCTTTTAATCTCCTTGGATGTGCCCACTTATATGCTATGTTAAGTACCTCTTCAGGTCTTCGGTATAATAGGTTTGGATGTATGCACCTTAGAAGTATTACAACGTCGTCTGCATAACAGACTGGTTTAAGTCCTTCATTGGTGATGGCTTTTAAGAGACTGTGTATCTGGATAAAATGTCCCATTTAAGGCTAACGACAGTTACTAAACCAATGTCTCTACGTGAAAGTGATATTCCAAAAATTTTTTGCCCTTATAAAATAAGTTCCTACATACAGGTACCTTCCATAAAAATGGAATTTACAATAAAAATTTAATAAAAACTTTACCATACAATTTGTTGTTGTTTTGGTTTCATAAAGTGTATGTCATAAGATAATCAGTATTTCACTATATTTTAACCCTGTGTGAGCTAGGTGCCAGATGAAGTGGACAAATATGGCCCTTCTCGAGCTTACCCGGAGATAGAGAAAAATAAAGAGCAACGTTGTTCCCCATTATTACATCTCCCACAAAAGGTACCTAATTTCATATTACATTTCTGAGTGCATAAATTAATCATATTCTGTAGACCAAAACAGATTCTGCCGTGTCTGCGTGTCCCAGTGGCTAATAAATTTAATTTCCAATATGTGCGCAAAAAGCTTCAATGAATTGTCTAACAAGTGTAGTAATTTGAAATAAACCTACGATACATACGATACATTAATTTACAATATAAGAACCATAAGGTTATGTATGCCACTCCACTAGTTATTAATATCTTTGGTTTCCTAAAATCAATCATCCTTGAAGTGCCCACATTTAACACAAATCATCAAAACAAAGTATTGAACAGTTTAGATTTGTCTAACATTGTCAAATATTGTTGGTTTTAGGGCTTAACGCAAACTAATGAAATTTTCTTAGTTCTCCTTGGGCATCGCTGACCTTGAGCTGTCTTTCACAATATTGAGGAAGTGTCCTAATGCTCAAACCGATGGATGGATGATCTCTAATAGAGCCATTTCATTGTCAGAAAGTGTTAATTGTAATTGTAATTTGTTTGCGGAGAATGACTACATTTTCTTCTTTTAAACCTTTGAACCATTTTTAAATGTTTGTAAAATCAACTTTAAGTTTAAAATACCAGCAAAGAAGTATTTTCTCGAAGAGGAACGAAATATTGCACAGAACTAATAATCAGTAACCTACATTAGACCTCGAACTTGTTTTTTTAATTTATTAAAACATATATAAAATGTAAAACATGTTGATTAACGAAAATGTATCAATTATACCATCAAAAATATAACGGTAATTTGTTGAATTGATCGTAAAAAGTCACTAAATGTTTTTTAGTTTTTTTATTTATTTATTTATATGAATTACAATACAACGTAAATTCATAATGTTATTATACGGTCCAGGGAAAAGTCAGATTACAAAGTCCATGTGGCTATAGTTTTGCAGCGACAGACCAGAGCCTCTGGTGGAAATCGAACCCACGACCCCCAAAACTCATATGCGAGCACGCTACTCACCTACTAGGGCGCTGAACATTTTTAAAATAATGTTCAATTCAATACAATTTAAATGTTTATCCGCATCATAAGAGGGTATTTTCCACCTTTTGGTTGCTGTATACACATTTTCCATATTGAACCACTGAAGGACTAACCATTGGGTTCTCTAATTGTAACCAAATAATTTTTCTTTCCTAAAATCAGTGGACCTTGAAGATACACACTACCGAATACAAATTCGCCTAAACAATGTAAACTCACTACGTTCTGAGTTGTTTAGATTTGTCGTTTCCTCAAACATTACCAAATAACTTTGGTTTTTGGGCTTCACGCAAACGAATGACTGTATCTGTGATCTTTTTGTGTATCGATGTCCTTGAACTGCGTTGCAATGGAAATGTGTTCACCAACGAGTCACCACAATGTATTGTATTGAGAAAATGTCCTAGTGCTAAGATGTCACATTGCGGGAGATGTGGATATCTTTAAATAACCATCCAATGTCAACGAAGTGTTAATTTGACAATTTTAAATTTGTTTACAGAGGGGCTCTTTTAGGAGGATAACAATCTTTAAAGGCAACAACAATTGTAAAGTGATAATAGAACAATATGTTGCACTTTCATAACATTTAGTGAATTTGTTATTTTGGGCCTAGCAAAGAAATTGGGTTAAATTCGAAAAACACGGTAACAATCAAAAAATCGTTTTTCATAAAAATCAGAATGCAATAGCATTCAAAAAATAGTTTTCAAACTAGCTTCAAATAATGTTCGAAGATGGACCATATTGACCCACTCCAATAGCATATCTCCCCCTCAATTTCTCAAAATTTTGTAAATATTTCACTCTCCTATAAAATGGTATTACAAAATATTCCTAACATGTTTTCGCTTTAAAATGATCACAAGGAGCCTTTCTCCGCAAACAAATTAAATATACAATTAACACTTGTTTGACATTGAAACAACTCTGTTGGAGATCTCCACCTTTTCCGCAATGTGACATCTTAATACTTGGACATTTTCTCAACACATATTATGTATCGATGACGAATGACAATAGGTCTACTAGTGCCCAGCTCAAGGTCAGTGATGCACAACAAGGAGAGACGAGAAAATGTCATTACTTTGTGTTAAGCCAAAAACCAAAACTATTTGGTAATGCTTGGCGAGTTTACAAACAAGTCACAGCCTTAGCGACAATATTTTGGTTTGGAGGTTTCTTTTAAATGTGGACATTTCAAGGACGATTGATTTAAGAATCCCAAAAATAGTTGGTTACGCTTAAATAAATTAGAAAATCTCAGCCAAGTAAAACGATCCTTATTTTGTGGTGGATGTCAAATCCGTGGAAACACTTTTCTCATTCTTTATCAGACTATAGTCATAGATAAAAGTAGTATAAAATACAGAAAACAAGTAAGAAAGTTTCAGTCGGGTAAACCGACTAAGGTATACCCTCACTTTGTGAGTAATGTAATATATAACATTACACCAATAAATCTGTCAATTTGTGTGGGAGGTACCAGAAGGGGTTTTCCAAATACACATATTTTTCGGTAAACAGTACATTCTTAAATAAATTGCATTGTGCTGAACTATAAGCGTTTGTGTGCACTGGTATATTAAAGTTACGAGCTATGTAATTTTGGTATGATTTGGTCATTTTGTGTGGGAGGTACAAAAAGGGGCGGGGTGATAACGCCCACTTTTTACAGGACTATAGGCACTACAACATCATTACACTGTACAACATTTCAAGTATTTGTATGCACTGGTATTAAAGTTACAAGCCGTTTACTTTGGTACGAAACGGGCCATTTGTGTGGGCGGTACCAAAAGGGGCTGTACAATGATGCCCATTTTTTACCGGACTATAGGCGCTACAAAAACATTATACTGTAGAAAATGTCAAGCATTTTTATGCACTTGTATTAAAGTTATAAGCAGTTAAATTTTGATGCAAAATGGTCTATTTGTGTGGGAGGTACCAAAAGGGGCATGCCAACTTCACCCATTTTTCTCGAGTTAATAGCGACTAATATACTAATATTATGTGCAGAATTTCAAAAGATTCGAATAAGTAGTATAGAAGTTATTAAAGAATCAATATTTCACTAAATTTTAACCCTTTGTGTGGGAGGTACCAGAAGGAGTAGACCAATATGGCCCATCTTCGAACTCATCCGGAGATAGATCAAAATATTACCACATACCAAATTTGAAGTCAATCGGTTACTCCTTTCGAGAGTTATCGTGCGCACCAGCCAGCAGACAGACAGACAGACAGACAGACGGACGGACATTGCTCATTCGACTTAAAATGACCCAAAACGGATTTCCTCCGAACATACTTAGGGTCTTAGATCACTCCTTCGATGTGTTACACTTTTTTCCGTAGCAAATGATATATACCCTCGTCACACTAAAGTGAGGGTATAATGAAAACATGTACAATTACGTCCACTTTTTTTTAACTGAAAATATTTGTAATTTATTCAAGCCCGCTAGGCCGGGGTAAAAAAAAGTATCTCGGTTGTCCGCATCTTAAATGAAAGCTTGTTTTGTTTAGTGAATTCCCCAAAATATTTCGGCTATATCTTGACCCGGAAGTGAGCTAGATCGATATTAAATAACTTCTATAATGCATATTTTTCTTGCAAATGTCGGACATCTTTGACTAAACCGAGACATCGTATATACAGCTAGAACCCGCTATTCTGCTTTAAACAGTACCAATTTTGTAATTCTCGCTCCGATAGAACCGAAGTTATTCATGATCTAAGGAGTGACCTAAGTCCGTAAGTATGTTAAGGACAATTAAAGTTATTTGACTACTGTCAGTCCCGCTGTCTGTGTTGCTGGTGGGCACAACATCAAAAGGAGTAACCGATTGAAATAAAATTTTGTATGTGGTAAAATTTTTTCTTTTTTTATTTCTATCTTGACCACAAAGGGTCAAAATATGGTAAAGTATTAATTCTATAATACATTCTATACTTCCTATCCGAATATTCTGTAGTTCTTCACATAGTAATAGTTTAACTGTGTGTAAAAAAAATAAGTTGCCAAGTTCCATATTTTATATATTCTCCTTATTATACCCTCACTTTAGTGATAAGGGAGTATATATAATTTGCTACGGGCCAAAAGTGTAACACATCGTAGGAGTGATCTAAAACCCCAAGTATGTTCGGCAGATATTCGTGTTGGGTCATTTTCAGTCGAATAAGAAGTGTCCGTCCGTCCGGCTGTCGTTCTGTCTGCTGGCTGGTGCGCACGATAACTCTCGAAAGGAGTAACCGATTGACTTCAAATTTGGTATACGCTAATATTTTTTTATCTCCGGCATATTGGTCCACTCTTTCTGGTACCTCCCTCACAGAGCGTTAACATTTGGTGAAATATTGATTATTTAATAACTTCTATACTATTTATCCAAATCTTCTGAAATTCTACACATAGTATTAGCTTATAAGTCGCTATCACTTCGAGAAAAATGGGCGAAGTTGCCACACCCCTTTTGGTACCTCCCACACAAATGGACCATTTCGCATCAAAATTTAACTGCTTATAACTTTAATCCGAGTGCATAAAAATACTTGAAATTTTGTTGAGTAACTGTAATTTTTGGCCCTATTTTAACAAATCGTAAAAAACGCCCCTTTTTAATGGGAACGGGGATGGTATTTTCTACAAAAATGTTGGCCATACATTTTACTATATGTGTCAGAACCCACCAAAGCTCAAAACTTAACACAAAAACCAAAAAACGGTCAAATTCCAGTCAAAAATGCTCTTTACTGGTATCGTTACTGCTTCGAGCACCAGGTTGTATGACTAACATTGCTGACTGGAATTTGACCTTTTTTGGTGTTTGTGTTAAGTTTTGGGCTTTGAGGTGTTTTGACACATATAGTAAAATTTTATGGCCAACGTTTTGGTAGAACATTTCATCTCCGCCCTCCTATTTAAAGGGGTATTTTTTACGATTTGTTAAAAAAGGACCAAAAATTACATTTATGTGGGGGAGCTAGATGGTTAATATGTTCCACAAAAATGTTGGCCTTTATATTCCCTAAAAGTTATGCTGAAAAAAGCTTTTCCTTCACTTTAAAAAAAAATAGTGCCGAAATTTTTTTTCGCATAAATTGTTAAGAAATTTTGTTCAGCATATTCTTAGCTACATTATTGCCAAATATAGTTAAGCGGTACCATCAAGTCTGAATTAGTTGTTGGACAAAAGCTGGTGACACCTTTTGCAAGGGACCAACTGATTTTCAGAAACTTTGGAGGCCCATTAAAAAGGTTGGCCACTAATTTCGTCAAACCGAGTATAGGGTTATACTACCCTTTGGTAGTAGAATCGAACCTGTTGTGTCAAGTTCGTGTATTTTTTTCACTTTTAAATATATATATATATATCCAAAGTTCCTAGGAGGAACATAGGGCCGATACAAATTCGTTCCATTTCATTTTATCTGTAGCTAAATATTTTATTTCACGCCAAGTATAGCCTGCTTCGTGACTTCAGCATCTACGAGTCGTCTCCACGTATTTGCTGGTCTTCCTCTTCTGCGACAACCCTGCGGGTTCCAGTCAAGTGCTGTACGTGTGATGTCATCATGCGGCTTCCTTAGGGTGTGGCCAATCCACATCCATTTGCGACGTTGAATTTCTATTGCTATTGGTTGTTGCCGCGAGACCGTTTTTTCACTTTTGCACAGTGTAATTTATTATAGATTTAGATCAGTTTTGAGCGAGATAAAGTCTCAGCATAAATTGCACTATGCAACAAAAAAATGTTTTTCTGTCCGAGACCAAAACACTTTTTATACCCTCACTTTAGTGTGACGAGGGTATATATCATTTGCTACGGAAAAAAGTGTAACACGTCGAAGGAGTGACCTAAGACCCCAAGTATGTTCGGAGGAAATCCGTTTTGGGTCATTTTAAGTCGAATGAGCAATGTCCGTCCGTCTGTCTGTCTGTCTGTCTGTCTGTCTGCTGGCTGGTGCGCACGACAACTCTCGAAAGGAGTAACCGATTGACTTCAAATTTGGTACGTGGTAATATTTTTTTCTATCTCCGGCTAAGTTCGAAGATGGGCCATATTGGTCCACTCCTTCTAGTACCTCCCCCACAAAGGGTTAAAATGTTGTGAAATATTGATTCTTTAATAACTGCTATACTACTTATTCGAATCTTTTGAAATTCCACACATAGTATTAGCTTATTAGTCGTTATCAACTCGAGAAAAATGGGCGAAGTCGCCAAGTCCCTTTTGGTACCTCCCACACAAATGCACCATTTTGCACCAAAAGTTAACAGCTTATAACATTAATAACAGTGTATAAAAATACTTGACATTTTGTACAGTATTATGCTTTTATATTGCCTACAGTCCAGGGAAAAATGGGTGTTGTTGTCACGCCCCTTTTGGAACCTCCCACACAAAGGTACCTTTTTGCACCAAAAGTTAACAGTTTATAACATTAAAACCAGTGTATAAAAATACTTGAAATTTTGTACAGTGTAATGTTTTTATAGTGTCTATAGCCCTGTGAAAAATGGGCGTTATTGCCACGCCCCTCTTTGTACCTCCCACACAAAATGCCCAAATCATACCACAATTTAATGTCTCATAACGTTTATACCAGTGCACATAAATGCTTATAAGTCGGCACAGTGCAATGAATTTAAAGTATCTAATGTTCAGCAAAAAAAAGGTGTATTTGATAAACCCCTTCTGGTACCTCCCACACAAATTGACAGAATAATTCGAGTAATATTCAATATTACATTACTCACAAAGTGAGGGTATACCTTAGTCGGTTTACCCGACTGAAACTTTTTTACTTGTTTTTTGTGTAGATAAAGACATACTGTTCCACAAAATGAAAACGTTTGTATGGTAACGTTATTTTTTAAAAATTTCCAATTTTTAATGGAAGGTACCTTTAGCATTTTGACCAAATTTCAACTTCAACAATGGCTACAAATATTGAAAATATCTCTGGCACGAAAAAATATTTTGTTCCAATTTTTAAAAGTCAGTTATAACTTTAATTTTCATATATCCAAATCGGCTTCAAAACATTGCGACACAAAAAATGTTGACCATTCAAATTTGATTCGACTCACCGTGCGGTCTTAGCAACAAGTCAAATTTATATTGTTTTTAAAATATAAAAATCCTGAAATATGTGTGGAAGAAAACATCAAACATTATTTATCTTTTATCCTTACAGCTTGAATCTTATATAACGTGGAAAGGACATTTAATGGTTTAACTTATATATGAAGAAAAAAATTAGGTGTATTTCGGGATATTGAATGATTAAAATCATTTTTCGATTTCTAATGTCCTTCGACAAGGAAACCAATTGTTTTAAACATGTAATTTTGAATGACAATAGGGGTCAGTTACAATGACACCAAAATCGTTGGAATCGGACAACGCATTCTGAACATAGTCATCATAAAAATAGTACAGTACGTGTGCCAAATTTTATCGGAGGGGTTCGTGTTAAAAAGAGGGTCGAGAGTCTTTGGAATTACCCTGTTATTTTGGATAAAAAAAAGAAAATTGTTGTACAGTGTCATTTATCGTAAATTTAAATTAGTTTGAACAAAATAAAATCTCAGCATAAGTTATTAAATATGTCGAGTTGAGAGTTACATAAAAAAAATCTAAATTGCATATTGTATGTTGTATTTTTAGTATAAACATGTTGACATGTTCATTGTACTTCATGCAATAGTTTTCTCATTGCATGAATACCTAACATCATATGTAAGTGGGGTCTGCTATTTCTTTAAACGCTCTTCGATCGGTTCCTTTATGCTAAATTAAACCTTAAAAAACAAACTTGTTAATGTGACATAAACGCAGCTAACCACTTAAGCAAAGCATTCCTCTCCTCCCTCACCCTCTTCCAAAGGACCAACAGTATCTTTTTGCTGACCAGTGCAGATCAAATTACCCACTTGTTGTAATTACAAGAGAAATTCCACCAAACATTTTCAAAATAGTTGTTAAATTAACGCAGAGAAAACACGGATGTTTTCACTTAAATACTTTAAAATATTTTCCAAATCCCCGATTTGATGTGGACATCAAACGCTAAGCCGACATATGGAAGACAAAATAAAGTATAAAAAATGGAAAGCGGTCTCTTTGAGTCAATTGTTTTAGTTTTGAAACAATACCCAATAACAACAAAGGCAACTACGCATGCGCGCATAGGAATACAACAAAAGCAAAAGGAAAAACAACAACAAACTACAAATATATCAGTGTCACATGGGGCCACAATACACGCTCGGGCATATGTACATATGTATGTACTATGTGTAGAAATAGAAAATGAAATGGCCTCTGTAAGATGACCGCTCTTGTGGAGTAACCAGAGAATCAACTCATTCCAAACCAATGGATAGACGTCTATCTTCTTCGCAGGGAATTGAAAGAAAACCCCAAAACAAAACACGCCACAAACAACGCAACCGCTTCGACAAAAAGGACAACAGCTCAATTAATTCGTAAACACACACATGCAAAGGCTGCGACTAAATTGAGCGGTCGGCACACAAACTCGCACAGACACGACACAAACATCGTGTTATTTGGTAGACCACGAAGGAACCTGGAAAATGCCTATAAACGCGTCATCACCTCTAGACAATGGTGTTCGGCGGCCATTCAGATGATGGAGAGGGTACTGTACAGTGGGTCAGGGTGGAATTTATATTTGAAAATAAAATATGTAACTGGCTAAGCTGGCTAGCTTTTCGAACAAAATGTATCCCTCTGTGTGGACACACCCTTGTCTGGACAAAAAATTCTGAAAAAATGGTGCCAACAAAGTGTTTTTCGTTTTCCATTATATTCTTGCTGAGTTTGAGGACGATTAATATTGAAGGTGGGATATATCGATCCAGCCATTTAAATAAGACCCACACATCGATAGATGACTTCGGTTTGGCCTGTTTCGTTAACCGATTTTGATAATCTTAAAACCATCCTTAGTGAAGGAGACCATATGGAGCTAAGAATCAAAATATATATTTACATACTGTAGCTATATCTAGACCAATTTTCTTGAAATTAAACGGCGTTAGTTTTTTATTAAAAAAATGTATCTGTTGAATTGTATAAGGATTTGTTGAGAAAGGAGGAGTTTATAGCGCAAAATCTGGATATTTGTAAATATGGAGGTTACATTTAAATCCCAACCGTTTTTCAAGTGTTTACGCTCTCAAATTCCAGAATGATTGGATGTAGAATACAGTTTCTACAGCGCTAAGAGGTCAAATCCGAAGGAACATATATATGGAGCTATATCTAAATCTGAAAAGATTTTCTTCAAATTCGACAGTTCTAGTTTCGAGAAAATTACCTCTACCAAATTTCGTAATGATACTCGTAGAATTTACAATACTGTTTCTATTCTGCATATCAAATCGGAGGCAATTCTAACCAAAAATTAGCTACAACTTTTTAAAATTAAAAGAAATTGAAGGTTATTTAAATTTCGACTTTTTAAAACTTTTGAACAAATTCGAATAAATTGAAATGACAAAATCTTGTAGGCTGAGAACTGTTGGGGTTTTCAAATCGACTGCAAATCTCACGCCACAGCAAAAAACTTTTTCTTGAACTGTGCCATTTTTAATGATTCCATATAAGGTTTTGAACTGTAATTGATATTATATATTTATTTTCTCAATAAGTAAACATTGAAAAATAATAGATAGATAAACATTTTTTAAATATAACACCTACGTTGGAATTTTTATTCCAATTAGCCACTCTTTTATGACACAAGTCCTTTTGAAGGACCCAATCCGAAATTCACTACACAATATAACAATAGCACACAAAATACATACGACACACAAGAAATAGAAGATTCTCGAATAAATATGTAGACGGCGACGTCTACTAGAGAATAGCACATAAACACGTATGCATGAAATATTGAGCAATCGACGTTCTTTTGTATGCCAACCTTCAGTGTTGTTGTTACTACGAATATATTTAAACTATTTGAAATACAATTAAATTTTTGTATTCAAGTCTTACATCATTACAACAATTAAATTTTAAAACAAGCACAGTGCACGTCGTAAAAACCACAACCTTCTTCTTATGGAATTACTCAAAAACTGATTATTACAAATAAACACACTACAGACTCTCTATTGTCTGAAACACAACCATCGGCTTCTGTCTTTATAGACTCAAACGTTACCAAAAACCCCTATGCATAGAGAACGAAAGAGAGATTAAAAATAACTCTGAGAGGGACTATCTCATATAGAGTCAATTTAAGAAGTATTCTTAAATATAATTCCTTAAAATTATAAGAGTATATGTAATTATCTCTCATATAGAGTCAATTTAAGAAGTATTCTTTAAAATAATGAGAGCTGTCATAAAATTAACTTACAGAGCCGACTTTATTTTAAGTCAGCGCAGCCTTAATTAAATTCCTTAAATTGTGCATACTCATATTTAAGTCTTTAAAACTGTTAATTGTCTACAACATTCTTTTAATGTACTAAATCCTTAAATGTATTGAAATATTCCTTAAAATAATGAAACCTGTAACAAAAATAATGACATTTAAGATTAATTTAAAGATGTAAATTTATAGGTGGACGTACATAAAACTAAAGATTAGAGTTTCCTTACAGGTCAGCTTAGGCAAACATAACCGTAATTTATCTTTAGCGCCGCCGTAACGTTGCCCGCTGGAGTAATTACCCAAAACTTGAAAAATATGATGTATCACTCAGACATTCACAACAAAAATAGCAACAAATTAATTTTTATTTATATTTATTTGCCACTAATTTAGCATTTTATTACTTATTTATCATTTCTTTTCAAAAGTTTCGCATACATTTTTCCTTTTTTCATTATTTTACTAATTTCGTTTCCAAATGCACGTAAACGTACCGTCCAAATCAAATTTCAGCAGATTCATACGTCCGTTTACGTTTTGTTTCCGTTGGCTAATCGTTTACACTGATTTCCATATGTCAGATTGAATCAGCTGATTCGTTACGCTACGGGGGGTGTTACGGTTACGTTTACCTAACCCAGCCTTAAATCAAATACAAATAACTTTATATAAAAGAAAATTTCTTATAAACTTGTAATCTGTCGTTATTTTAATGAAAAGTTTTCTTTAAATTACTTGATTAAAGTATGTGTCGTCTTTTTTGGTGTAGAGGTCAAAATAGTGTAATGCATATTAAGTAAAATGTTAAATTTGTTCTTTAATGCATGTTCGATGCTATGGATCCATTTTGTGGATCCGGTTTCGATTTGATATGTCCATCTAGTCCATTTTGGAAGGATGCCGTCGTAAATCCCGAACCCGTACCCATGTTATTGTATCTTCATACATACCAAACTCATTCAAGAAGCTCTACCGTAGGCGGACAAAATCACTGCAATAGTTACTGTACGAATACGGGTGCTTCCTCTGTATATGGTGCTTTCTCTAAACAAAAATTGATGTTCTACAGATATTGAGGGTGATTGCGGCACGCCTTAGAATAAACCAATTTGACATACACCAGATTAGAGACCTACGGTGTAATATATATGTAATACTCGTATACTTATATGATTAAAATAAAAGGTATCCCCAATGGCGAGGTTTAAAGAGCTCGAATATCGCATCTGACACCACTGTGTAGTTAATATCGACAGTGCTAAGGTGTCGTTAATGTTATTAGTAGTAGTGGTGGTGGTGGTGATGGCGAGATGGGTCAACATCCATGATCACAGTTTCTCTTGCTGTTCTTGTTGTTGTAGCTAATGTTATTGCCATTGGTGTTGGTGTTTTGTAAGCCGTGTCATTATCAGGATGATGGCGATGATTATGGATGAATTTCTGATTTCTTCTTCTTCTGACTTGTTTTTGTTTCGTAACCATTGTTTCGGTGCATCTTGACAAGCGGCGTCGCAATGCCAACGATTGAAGAAGAAAAGGTGAAATTTATACCACTGTTTTTTCTTTCTTTATTTTTTTTTTGTGGTGCTGCTGCTCTTGCTCCTACTCAGCAGGACAATTTTATACAAAAACATTTGGTTTGGAGAACAACAACAAAAAACCAACAAATGTTCCATGCTTTATATGCACCTTCCCATTGTCGCTAGTCATCTCATCATCACCGTCGCCCTGCAACAAAAAGACTGCTCCTGGCAGAACGGGGCGGTACGGCTCTTTTGATTGTAGCAAATTGTATACTGTTAAAAGTGTAAAACATGGCCTAAAAACAATGATAAAATAAACACATCAAACACAACGTAAAACATACATATTTACGCAGTATTGTTCCATCGACACAATGCGCCCGACCTGACACAATAATCGTCATCAGCGCCCAGATCATCATCCATGCGGCTATATGAGCGACCAACCGACCGATAGACCGCAATGCACGTGCAAAATGTTGATCAATACAGCTTTTCTTCTTCGCCTTCGTTTGTTTTGTTCGACCAACGTCTTCTGGGCCTCTTTTATTCTGATCCATATTAGGAAGAGTGAATTACTACTGCTCATCATGATTGCCGCCACCCTTCCGTCCCTTCGTCCTGGCTAACAAAGCCATCGACCAACCAACTCCTGAAAGAGGAAAAACAGAATGGAATCATGCAAAAAAAAGGTGTTAACCAACAAAATGCGGCTGCAATCAAAAAGTCAATGTCGCCGCCGCCGTCATCGCTTCAATAGGACATTTTGAAAGGAGAGAAAACATCTTCATTTGGGAGTTGCCGAGTTAGTTGCCTAACAATGAAACAAAGACAGGGCAAATACAAGAAGGAAACTGCATAGAATAGATAATTCTGATATATGGTCAAGATGTTTTTACAAATATGGTTTCCACACCTTTTTGAGCCGATCAATTGAGAGCATCCAAATAGTTTTATTGGCAAAAGAGTATTAGAGGTGGAATTTTTGGTTGTATAATGCGTTTAGCAGCTGTGTTTATTAAAAAATTACACAAAGATTTGTTTGAAATTTTCAGAGGAAAATACACCTTATTTACAACATTTCGATACATTTATTTCAATTAAAATTTTACCACTTGTTTACAATTTGTATTTGTTTCCTTTTACATAAAACTCGTTATCTCATTTCTTAACTAAATAAAGTTGGCCCAGTAATGTGTTATATTTAAATGATGCTACAGCTGAATATGATGTTTAGGCTGCCATTCATTTCACTCATTACACCAAAATTCTCAACTTACGGAAAAGGTGTAAATTAATACTCAAAATCTATGGTACCGAATTTTTACTTAATTTTAGTGCTAATTAAACTGACTAAATAGAAAAAAATTAATTAAAAAAAAATTATAATAATCTCATAAATAACAAAGTTATAAACCATTTAGACCATATAGCTCATTCTGCGCCACCCTGTATTTGTAAACGAAGATTCAGACACACAATTCCCAAAATAAATTCCAAAATCCCCAAAAACCGGTTTTTTAAGATTTTCACCACAGTCTATTATATTAAAGAATTAAAAAATCACTTCAAATCCTGACAGAAATGTAATAACGCCTTAAAAATCTTTCAAAATTTATATTTTTCCATGAAATATTTTGTAGTTTGTAGGTCTTGATATCAGAAATCGAAAGTAATTAGCCTATCATTATATTTGCACAAGTCAGTCCCACAATTCTCAAAAATTTTATTTTTTAGATTTCCCCCCTTTAGATTTCTTCCTTTTGCGAAATACTAAAGGTAATAATAATATTATAGCATTGCGATTGAAGAAAATGTGGCTTACTTTTGGAATACGTGTAAAAAATTGTGTAAATTGGAGAAGCTTGTCAACAATACCACACTAAAAAAGGAAAATATAAGAATTTGTCTTATATTTTAGGATTTCGCCAATGATTTCCAGCCAAAGACATCCAGAATTAAAATAAGAGCTTGTCGTTAATTGAATGCCTTGAAACGTACATGATGTGAGTGAATCAGATGAAAGTTACACGTGTTAAACATTTTATTCACTTGAGTTGGCGAACTTTGAGACCCTTGAGAACATATGTAAAACTTAACTTCTCTAAGACATCTTCAAAATACAAGCAAGTTTTGTCGGCTGAATTATTTTGCATTTTTTAATTCCTCCATCTGTGTATACCGTTTATCAAAACGTTAAATTAGCATACTAATTGAAGCTAAAGAACTGTTTTCCGCCACCACGTTAACCTTATATGGAGGCTACATCGAAACATGGATCGATATGCTCCAATTTCAATAGGGATCGTTCTTAGTCTAAGAAATGCCTCTGTACCATTTTTCATAAAGAAGTAATTCCATGTGAAGTGATCACGAAAATGTTGGCTCTTTTCTCCGATTTTGATGAAATTTTCCAGATATGTACTTTGAGGGGAACAGAACAAGAATCTGTTTAAAAAAGTGGACAAAAATAAGTTATGGTGGTTGGAAAATTTTGGTAATTTTTTTAATAAACATTTTACTGTGAAGATTTTTTTGTTTTGTAATGCATAAATAACAGGTCGAGCTCTTAAAAAAATTGTACGATATTTTTAAATTTTTGTTTTTAAAAAAAATTGTCCACATATGTACTTTGAAATGTTCAAAACAAGAATCAGAATTCGTTTTAAAAAAAATTAAAAAAATTTCATCTGCAAATTTTTTTTGGAAAGAAATTTAAATTTGTTGTTCATCTTCTTTTTTCAAAAAGCTGAGAAGAAACCATCATCCAACTCAATATAATAACCTATGCAATAAATAAAAAAATAAATGTGTATTTTTTCTTAAAATTTATTTTTAATTTTCATTTCATCTTATAAAAAAATATTATAAAAAATAGAACATTTTTTTTAAGAACGCGCACTATTAGTTATCCTTTAAAAAATACATTTAAATTTTTATACAAAACTAACTGACCCGGTGCGCTTCGCTGCCCTCAAAGTGCGTTTCAGTGAAATAAAACCATATCGAGAGCTTATATTCAAAACCCTCTATCTTAAATTTTTGCAAAAATGAGATTTTTATGTTAAAATTTTCGGCAAAACAAGGCGCATCTATGGTACTAATTTGGAAATAAAAAAAACAAAAAATTGAGATTTTATGGTCATTTTTGTAATTTCTCTATCTTACACACTTATTTTTTCTGAATGCAATACCCTCTATCTCTTGGGACTATTTTTTTGTTTGTTTTTTTTCTTCTAAAAGATGGTTCTTTGGTTAAAAGAGTATGCTAAACCCGAATTTGGTTAAATTTTTTTTCAAATTATGACTATTTTTATATCTAACCTGTGATTCCACAAGAATACCATTTTTTCTATGACAATTTGAAAATGGATTCAAAAATGAACCCCAAGAAATAGATAATACTTAAATAAAAAATTAATCATTAATTCATTAATTTATTGTTATTATTATTTATTATAATAAATGGCTCGTGGTGCAAATATTAAAAAAAAATATTATTTAGTAGTTCACGTAGTTAGGTGTAATAAACATTGTAGAACAAACAATTTTAATTTTCTTTAAAATTAGGGATATAAACGGTTTTTTGGCTCTACTGAACAATTATGTTTTTTAAGATAGAGGATATTGAATATAAACTGTCGATATGATATGTTGACACTCTTGATATTACGGCAGTGTTTTCGGGTCATCCATATTGCACTTAAATGCACAAAATTTCGTGTAGTGCAATACCCGGCAAATCACCTTGGGAGGCTACGTCGCTCATTCTCTGTTGGGGCATATAGATTACTGTGAAATACAGACATACCAATTAGTGCAATAATTCTATCAGTATTTATTATACCCTCACTTTAGTGTGACGAGGGTATATATCATTTGCTACGGAAAAAAGTGTAACACATCGAAGGAGTGATCTAAGACCCTAAGTATGTTCGGAGGAAATCCGTTTTGGGTCATTTTAAGTCGAATGAGCAATGTCCGTCCGTCTGTCTGTCTGTCTGTCTGTCTGTCTGTCTGTCTGTCTGTCTGCCTGTCTGTCTGTGTGTCTGCTTGCTGGTGCGCACGATAACTCTCGAAAGGATTAACCGATTGACTTCAAATTTGGTATGTGGTAATATTTTGATCTATCTCCGGATGAGTTCGAAGATGGGCCATATTGGTCTACTCCTTCTGGTACCTCCCACACAAAGGGTTAACATTTAGTGAAATATTGATTCTTTAATAACTTCTATACTACTTATTCGAATCTTTTGAAATTCTGCACATAATATTAGTATATTAGTCGCTATTAACTCGAGAAAAATGAGTGAAGTTGGCATGCCCCTTTTGGTACCTCCCACACAAATGGACCATTTTGCATCAAAATTTAACTGCTTATAACGTTAATACAAGTGCATAAAAATGCTTGAAATTTTCTACAGTATAATGTTTTTGTAGCGCCTATAGTCCGGTAAAAAATGGGCATTATTGTACAGCCCCTTTTGGTACATCCCACACAAATGGACCGTTTCGTACCAAAAGTAAACGGCTTGTAACTTTAATACCAGTGCATACAAATACTTGAAATTTTGTACAGTGTAATGCTGTTATAGTGCCTATAGTCCTGTAAAAAGTGGGCGTTATCACCCCGCCCCTTTTTGTACCTCCCACACAAAATGACCAAATCATACCAAAATTACATAGCTCGTAACTTTAATATACCAGTGCACATAAACGCTTATAGTTCAGCACAATGCAATGTATTTAAGAATGTACTGTTTACCGAAAAATATGTGTATTTGGAAAACCCCTTCTGGTACCTCCCACACAAATTGACAGATTTATTGGTGTAATGTTATATATTATATTACTCACAAAGTGAGGGTATACCTTAGTCGGTTTACCCGACTGAAACTTTCTTACTTGTTTTTTCTATAACAATGCCGCATCCGATATCTCCCAATTTTGTTGAGTCACGTGCTAATTTTGAAGGCACTTGAACACACTTGGTCAAGCGTCAATCTAGATATAATGGTCTCCAGTTATTTCGTTTTCAGCAAGCGTGTCGTATGCACAGATACTTCCACTGATCAGCTTTTTAATCAGATTCCGTAGAGTGCTATCAACAGCATCCACTATTAACTTCAAGACGATGAGTGCAAAGCCTCTCAATATTTCGTTTTGAGTACTTTGTCCATTGACACTATTTTCATGAAAATTTTCAAAACTGTCCTGCAATGATATTGGAATTTTTCAAATTCACATCTCGGGTTGTGTGGGCGGTGCCACGCCCACTGTTACTATCACATTAGTTTCTTGCTCCAGCAATTGATCTGGTTAAACATACCAAATTTCGAGAATTTTGGTCCAATAGCAATCAAAATATTGCACTTCTGAATTTCTGGTTGTGTGGGTGGTACCACGCCTACAGTCACAATCACACCTGTTTTTGGCTCCAACACGCGAACTGCTACCAAGACACAAATACTAAATATCGCCCATCTTACTGCAATAGTACTCAAAATATAGTATTTGTAAATTTCAGGTTGTGTAGGCGGTGCCACACCAACTGTAACTGTCACACCAGTTCATCGTTCCATCACGTATTCTGGTACCAATGTCACATATACCAAATTTGGAGACTTTTGCCGCAACAATACTATAATATAGCATTTTGAAATTTCAGGTTGGGTAGGCGGTGTCACGCCAACGAATACTATCACCCTGGTTTTCAGCTACATAACGCGTACTGGCACCAAGGTCACACATACCCAATTCTGAGAATTTTGCTACTATAGTATTCGAAATATCTCATATTTGAATTTAAGGTTGTGTGGGCGGGGCCACGCCCACTTTCACTGTTTCACCGTTTTTAGTCCTGTGACGCGTACTGGTACCAAAGTCACACATATTAAATTTCGAAAATTTTACTGCAATATTACTCAAAATATTTCATATATATTAATTTTAGGTTGTGTGGGCGGTGCCACGTCCACTGTCACTATCACCCCTGTTTTTAGCTACATAACGCGTAATGGCGCCAAGGTCACACATACCCAATTTCGAAAACTTTGCTCCAATAGTATTCGAAATATTTCATATTTGAATTTTAGGTTGTATGGGCGGTGCCACGCCCACTGTCACTATCACACCGGTTTTTGGCTCCATGATGTGTACTTATCCATTACAAATCCATTACAAAACAAAAAATCCTGATTCTTGTTCTGCACACTTCAAGTGTCACAGGCCAAAAATTAGATCTTTCTCAAATTCTCAGAAAATGTTGTCCTAGTATGTGGGAGTAATGCCACAATTTAAAAAAAAATTAAATGGAAATTGGAGGCAGGGGGCAAGGTCAAAGTTAGAAAAATCGAGTTTTGGCCTCTGTAACGGGATTTCAAGTTAATTTTAGTGCTACAAGGCATAAGACATTGAAAATAGAAAATATCGTTTCTTAAAGCATTTTCCGCGTACTTTTCATAAAAAATACTAATTTTATTTTGAAATTTTTTTTCGGTCACTTTTCGCGGAAACAAAAGTATAAATTGCGATATCTCAGAATCGATCTATTTCTTTTTCCTGTGTTGTATGTGTTTTCAATTAAATTTTGTTTGTTGATTTTTTTCAAATATTTTTTCTTTGTAATTTGGTGTAGATTTTCTGTTATTATAATGTAATTTCTGAACCTATGTCGTCCCCACTCCAAAATTTACACCATCGGTAGAGTACATTTTTTATAAAGAATTTAAGGAAAAATACTTACATCGATTATGAGATATCGCAATTTATATTTTGGTTTGCGCGAAAAGTGACCGATAATAAAATTTAAAAATAAAATTAGTATTTTTATGAAAAGTACGCGGAAAATGCTTTAAGAAACGATATTTTCTATTTTCAATGTCTTATGCCTTGTAGCATTAAAATTAACTTGAAAATCCCATTACAGAGGCAAAAAATAGTTTTTTCTGAACTTTGACCTCGCCCCCTGCCTCCAATATTCATTTAATTTGTTTAATATTGTGGGTCATTACTCCCACATACTATGGCAACATTTTCTGAGAATTTGAGAAAGATCTAATTTTTGGCCTGTAACACTTGAGAAAGACCTACCCATATATGTAGATAATTTCATCAAAACCGAAGAAAGAGCCTATCCAGAAATCGAAAAAATTTCAAATGTCTCATTCATCTTCATTTTTTTCTCGAAAATATGCAGAGTCCCCATCATGAATCTTTCTGGAAGTATTATTGACAATATAATCTACAATGAAAAAAAATCTATAATATAAAGGTGTATTTTATTCCTAAAATTTAATTATCCCCTCACCTTAGAGAAGAGGGTATATATTACCTATGAGCCAAAAGTGTAACACATCGAAGAATTGACCTTAGACCCTTAGTATGTTCGGCGGAAATCAGTTTTGAGTCATTTTAAGTCATTTGAGCAATATCCGTCTGTCCGTCTGTCCGTCTATCGTCTGTCTGTGTGTCTGTCTGCCGGCTGATGCGCACGATAACTCTCGAAAGGAGTAACCGATTGATTCACTTCAAATTTGTTACGCTGTAATATTTGTCTCTATCTCCGGCTAAGTTCGAAGATGGGCCATATTGGTCCACTCCTTCTAGTACCTCCACCACAAAGGGTTAACTTTTAGTGAAATATTGATTCTTTAATACCTTCTATACTACTTACTCAAATCTTCTGAAATTTCACACATAGTATTAGTTTGTTAGTCGCTAACACGTCAAGAAAAATGGGCAAATTGGACACTCCCTTTTTGGTACCTCCCACATTAATGGACCATTTTGCACCAAAAGTTAACTGCTTATGTCTTTAATATCAGTTCATACAAATACTTCAAATTACGTACAATGTAATGATTTACATTGTTATAATAATTTGATAATAATTTGATAAAAATAAATAAATTTACGCATATTTTTTTTTTGACTCGGTATTCATAAGTCTGTTACCCGACTGAACTTTCTTACTCGTTTTAATTTATATTTTAACAAAAAAATTTAAAAACATCGTATAACTATTTTTAAGAGCACGATCTGCTAATTATCCATTACAGAACAAAAAAATCTTCTCAGTCAAATGTTAGAGAATTTTAAAAAAAATATATATTCCCAATTTTTTTTTAAGAAGAAACCCGGATTCGTTTTCTTCACCCCGCAAAGTAGTACAAATCTGAAAAAGTTCATCAAAATCGTAGAAAAGAGCCAACATTTCACAGTGTGTTGTCGGGTAAAACAAATATAGTAGCATAAAAACAATGATTTGTTTAGAACAACATTTTTCCAAATATATATAATATACCAGTAAGGAAAGGCTAAAGTCGGGCGGGGCCGACTATATAATACCCTACACCACTCTCGTAATATTGAATAACTCTGATATATAAATTTTGTAATTTATGTATAAATTGTTTACATAAATTTACTTTTGGGACATTTTATACTTAAATAATACCCTGTACCACAGTGTGGTGTAGGGTATAAAAACGATTGGATCTAAAGAGCCAAATCGGATGAAACATATATATGGGAGCTATAGCTAAATCTTTCGACAATGTTGGTTCATGGATCACGAATTTCTACCATTCTAAATTTCAAAACGATTGGATGTAAAATATAACTTCTATAGAACTAAAGGGCCAAATCGGACGAAACATATATATGGGAGCTATAGCTAAATCTTAACTGATTTTCTTCAAATTCGGTAGTGTTGGTTCATGGATCAATAAACTCTACCATTCTAAATTTCAAAACAATTGGATGTAAAATACAGCTTCTATAGAACTAAAGGGCCAAATCGGACGAAACATATATATGGGAGCTATAGCTTAATCTCAACCGATTTTCTTCAAATTCTGTAGTGTTGGTTCATGGATCAAGAAACTCTACCATTCTAAATTTCAAAATGATTGGATGTAAAATACAGCTTCTTCAGGACTAAAGAGCAAAATCGGACGAAACATATATATGGGAGCTATAGCTAAATCTTAACTGATTTTCTTCAAATTCGGCAATGTCGGTTCATGGAACCATTCTAAATTTCAAAATGATTGGATGTAAAATACAGTTTCTTCAGGACTAAAGAGCAAAATCGGACGAAACATATATATGGGAGCTATAGCTAAATCTTAACCGATTTTCTTCAAATTCGGCAATGTTGGTTCATGGATCAAGAAACTCTACCATTCTAAATTTCAAAACGATTGGATGTAAAATACAGCTTTTATAGGACTAAAGGACCAAATCGGACGAAACATATATATGGGAGCTATAGCTAAATCTTAAAATTCGGTAGTGTTGGTCCATGGATCAAGAAACTATACCGTTCTAAATTTCAGAATGATTGGATGTAAAATACAGCTTCTACAGGACTAAAGGGCCAAATCGGACGAAACATATATATGGGACATATAGCTAAATCTTAACCGATTTTCTTCAAATTCGGTAGTGTTGGTTCATGGATCAAGAAACTCTACCATTCTAAATTTCAAAACGATTGGATGTAAAATACAGCTTCTATAGAACTAAAGGGCCAAATCGGACGAAACATATATATGGGAGCTATAGCTAAATCTTAACCGATTTTCTTCAAATTCGGCAATGTTGGTTCATGGATCAAGAAACTCTACCATTCTAAATTTCAAAAGGATTGGATGTAAAATACAGCTTTTATAGGACTAAATGGCCAAATCGGACAAAACATATATATGGGAGCTATAGCTAAATCTTAACCGATTTTCTTCAAATTCGGTAGTGTTGGTTCATGGATCAAGAAACTCTACCATTCTAAATTTCAAAATGATTGGATGTAAAATACAGCTTCTATAGGACTAAAGGGCCAAATCGGACGAAAGATATATATGTGAGCTATATCTAAATCTGAACCGATTTCAACCAAATTCAATAGCGATCTTAACAGCTGCGAAATACTCTAAACTGCAAAATTTCAGAACGATCGGAGTGAAATTGCGACCTGTAGTCGACGAACAACTTTACATGGACAGACGGACGGACGGACAGACATCGTTAAATCGACTCAGCTAGTGATTCTGAGTCGATCGATATACTTTAAGGTGGGTCTATCTGTGTTATTTTCAGGTGTTACAAACATCTGCCATGAAACAAACTTATAATACCCTGTACCACAGAGTGGTGTAGGGTATAATTATGGTGCCAAGTATTATATAGTTATTTCGAGTGTACCCTATACATACGAGTATGTATGTTTCAAATCATTAACCATAACTTCATTCGAGAATACAACACTAATACTCGTATTTATGATTTAATTAATAAATTTCATCAGTTTTCGATACGATCTATTTGTGTTGTAATTATTGATCTCAAGTTTTGACTTGGTTTTCTTACAGAGTGTCAAATCACATGTTTTCTTTTCTTTTACATAGCCTTTATATACATACATACGTGCCTGTATGCATGTGTGTATGTGCATATGTGCATATGTATATCATGTAATTTGATCACTTTATTTATATGTTCACACATCCGACTTAATTAAGTTTAATGTTTTGCCCTTTTTCTTTCGATTTCATTTCAGATTTTATAATTGAAACAAACATCGGCGTATGGCGGTGAGTTTACACTGATTTTATTATTAATATTTGATTACGATATTTAAAATATTGAATATTTGATAAAAAAAAAAACACTCAGACACACACTAAATTTACATAAATACTCTCAATTTGTCTTAATTAGGTTGATAAAACATATTGTAGATAAACAGGAGATATGAGTGAGAGCTAAACAAAATTTATTGGCCATCTTTCCCGGCCATTGTTATTTGTCGGTCATTAGGTACAAGTAGCAGTGGCAGTCGGGTCGGTCGGTCGGTCACATTATCGAATTTATTTATCAATCGCTTTTTCATTAATGTTTATGGTTAGAGATTAATCATCTTTAAGATTACTGAAAATTATTGTGATAAGGAAAATACATAAATATTTTATAGCAGCAATGGAAATAAAATTTCTCTAAATGTGAAATTTGGTTTTTCGCTTTTTCTTCTAATAATGTGGAGGTGTTGGTTGGCCTCCTGTATTAGCATTTCCCCTGTCGCATATCCATTGGTCAATGGGTGTCAAATCGTTGCAAGATGTTTGCTTCTTTCCTTTAGTGCCCCTAGGCGTTTGTTATTTTTATTAAATTAGCCCATCCGCATCAACATCAATATCAGCATTTGTATTTATTTATTTGTTTTTCCCTCTCGTTTGTGCCTTTGACCACAATATTTGAATAAGATTTCTTTTAGTCTTTTCCAATGGAAAATGTGATATTTTCAGTGATTTGTTTGCTTTTTGGCATTTTTATATTTGTTTGTGTACAAAATCCATACCATAAAATATAAATATAAATATTTATTTTTAATTTTTATTATTTTTATATCCCTCCCTCCTCCACCGCATCGTCCAATGCGGATTAAAAACCACATTCTACCAGTATTCCGAATGCGCAACGAAAAGAAACCGAACGAACAACGACAACAATAGTTCTAAGCACCCAATATCTCTTGGATAAATATTGAAATATTTCAAAACTACCTGATTTCAAAGAATTCTAATAAATGTTTGCATAGCAATGGCCATTTAATAACTGCGTTGGCGTTGAATCTGGTGGCAACAAACAGCAGCCGGTATATGGAAAAAGGAGGCGGTGGCCGTTGAGAAATTTGTTAACAAATTCTGTTTATACAAATCGTTCGTTTTTAAGCAGATATTTTTAAAACATCAAGATTTAATTATAAAAATAACACACATCGTTCTGTATTCGTGTGTGTGTGTTTGTGTTTATTTAAAAGTGAAAAGGCCAGAAGAAGTACATATCGATGTGTTTGTTGTCCGCCCGTCCGTACGTCCTCTGTCCATTTGAATTATCACCACAGATCCGTACAAAACTCACCCCTTAAATGTGTGACGAGATTAATCATACACATCACCTACGTAAACATTTACTACTGCTTTGAGATGGTATGATAAGTTTGGAAATATTTATCTCTAAATGTCTAAACCAGCATTATTAATCTATATTTTGGTAATACTATCTCCAATGAAATTCAAAATAAGAAAAAATCGATTGTGGCCGACATATATAGATCAGAGTTAAGATTTGCTATTAAATTTTCGAAAGGCATATTAAAAGACCTCGTATTGTTGCCCTAAAACTGTGATCAATTGTTTACATTACTTAATCGTTTCAACATTTTGCCAATATTTTGGGACAAAAATGTGCGATCAAGCTCCAATCTGTTTGTTTTACCTGTTTTTCCTTAATAAAACCACATCACTGGGGAGTATCTGAATCTTTAACACTATGCAACAAAAAATGGTTTTGGTGTCTGAGATCTAAATCCTTTTTTTTTGTGTAGCTTGAGGCAAACTATTTTAAGACTCTAATTTCTCTTCTTTTAACTCTAATTTTTGTAGAGGATACCTTTGGTATTTTAATCATATTTTTTGAACTATAAGCCGTGCTATCCTTTAAATTAAAGAAAATTATGACGGCTACAAATGTTGCGAATATAGCACTCACGTAGAGACTAAGGTTATATAGAAAGGGCAAGAAGTCGACTTTTAGAAATTAGCGACTAAGTCGATTAAAGTCGACACTTCGACTTATTAATGGAAATACATTTCAACGTTTTCTTCATTAATTTTTTTATTAAAATAACTGAAAATATAAAAGACTAATAATGAATAGGTAATCAAAAATTCGCAAAAGTCGTTCCATATAAAAGTTAAACAAATCTGAAAAAAAAAAACAAAATACAAAAAAATCGTTTTGTCAAGTCCAATTGCATTAAAAATGGCATACTTATTCACGGATAAGTATGCCATTATCCACATCAATTGGCTCTTAATAATAATCTTACTAACAAGTAATAAATTTCAGTCGGGTAAACCGACTAAGGTATGCCCTCACTTTGTGAGCTATTTAATATGCACTAATATGTACTAATATTTTGTGTTATTTAATTTTTTTATGTCTTGGCTTTTTTGTATAGGAGGTACTAAACCGGATGTGGTTATAACTCTCATTTTAAAAAGACTGTAGAAATTTTAAAAACTTTACACTGTACAAAATTTTTGAGTATCTGTATGCGTTGGTATTCATGATATAAGCTTAACTGTTTGTAAAAAATGCTACGTTTGTTTGGGAGTTACCAAAAGGGGCGTGATAATAACGCCCATTTTTCGACAGACAGTAGGTACTATAAAAGCATTACACTGAACAAAATTGTACGTATTTGTATGCATTAGTTTAAAGTTATAAGCTTTTAACTTTTCGTACAAAATGGTACCTTCGTGTGGAAGGTGCGAAAAAGGGCATGGCAATAACGCCCATTTTTCAGTTGACTGTAGGTACCATAAAACCATTACACTGTGCAAAATTTTAAGTATTTGGCACTGGCATTAATGTTAACTTTGGGACAAAATAGTTCATTTGTGTGGGCGGTACCAAAAGGGTCGGGCCAATAACGCCCACTTTTTACAGGCCTCTAGGTACTATAAACGCATTACACTGTTCAAAATTTCAAATATTTGTTTGAAGTGATATTAAAGCTGTTCAATGTTGATGCAATATGGTCCATTTGTGTGGGATGTACCAAAAGAGGCGTGGCAGCTTCGCCCATTTTTGTGGAGGTGATAGCGACTAACAAACTAATGGTATGTATGGACTTACAGAAGATTCGAATAAGTAGTACAGAAGTTATTAATGAATTAATATTTCACCATATGTTTACCCTTTGTGTGGGAGGTACCAGAAGGAGTGGACCAATATGGCCCATCTTCGAGCTTAGCCGGAGATAGAAACAAAATATTACCACATACCAAATTTGAAGTCAATCGGTTACTCCTTTCGAGAGTTATCGTGCGCACCAGCCAGCAGACAGTCAGACGGACATTTCTCATTCGACTTAAAATGACCTAAAACGAATATCCGCCGAACATACATACTTACACATCACTCCTTCGATGTGTCACACTTTTGGCCCGTAGCAAATGATATATGCCCTCGTATCACTAAAGTGAGGTTATAAAAAGAATGAGCTAGGACATATAGGGAAAAATGTCATTGGAAAGCTTAAATAACAACTACATTCCACCCTATTAATTGCTCAGTAAATAGGGTGGAATTAAATAACTATGTACATGAAAAAAGTCGAAAAAGTTAGACTTTTTAACTTTTTCAGAAACAACAAGTCGACTTACGATTTCGACTTTTTTGTTTCAAAAAGTCGATTGATCGATTAGTCGAAAGTCGACTCATAGAAACCTAGTAGAGACAGTGTATAAGTAGTTTAGTAACTGTCGCTAAAACAATTAGAAAAAAATTTAATTTTTTTTTAAAAAATCTTTTTTTGTTCAGTGCCTGTTTGACAAAATCTATGGATAAATGTAAAAATTATGGTCCCTATTGTAAAATTAAAGAAAATTAAAAAATCATTTTTCATATTTTTATTTTGGGCAATAACGCCCATTTTTCACGGGACTATAGGTACTGTAGAAGCACAACTGCACAACATTTTCATGTATTTGTATGGAATGGAATCAATGTTATAAACCGTTAACTTTTTGTGCAAAATGGTCCATTTGTAAAGGAGGATATTGAATACATATCTACAACTTTGCTTGCCCAAAAGTTGCAAGCAAAGTTGTAGTTATTGAATAGGTCTACCTACAGACCTACCCGAAATGCAGAAGTTCTTATTTTCGGTGCTACTTTCACGTCCAATTCTCAGAATTGAGTCCCAAAATCATGTGTTGTACTGTGTTATGAAAGATTTTGATCAGCAGTATAGAAATTATTAAGGAATCAATATTTTACTAAATGTTTACCCTTTGTGGGGGAGGTACTCGAAATTGTGGAAGAAAATATGATCCATCTTCAAACTTAGCCGGAGATAGAAAAACAAGTAAGAATGTTCAGTCGGTAAAACCGTCTTAAGAATCCCCTCACCTTCAGTCCCAAACAAATATTACGATATTTATATTATATTATTATATAATTAAATTATAATCAATATAAATTGCATTTAATAAGTTGAAAGTAACGGGTGATCCAAGTAGAAATACTTTTTTCAATAGCCTTTTTTTTACAGATCACGTGTGAGTCGTGTCATGCTGTCATGTTATTTTTGTTAAGTATTGTTTGGCTTTTTATCATGGAAAGACTTACGCCTGAACAACGTTTACAAATCGTTCAACTTTATTCCACGAAAATTCACGTTCTGTGAGGAATGTGTTTCGTGCACTTCGCTCAACTTATGGTCAACATAATCGAGTCATCGAAAATTGGACTCAACGGATGGACCATCTGAGACGTAGCCGCGGCCAACATTTGATAGACATAATCTTCTAAAAATAAATGCCAAAGAATGTACTTTCAAATGATAATAAACATTCCCCATTCAATTTGAATTTTCTGTGTTTTTTCTTTAAAAAAGTAGGGAACCTCGAAATGGATCACCCTATATTTACTTGTGTTAAAGTTATACTCGTAAGCTATTAACTTTTGGTGCAAAATAGTCCATTTGTGTGGGAGGTACAAAAAATTCCCACTTTTCTGTGGACTCTAGGTACTATAAAAGCATTACACTGTAAAAAAATGCATTGACCGAAAAATGAAAATGACCCAAATCGAATTTTCGCCAGACATACTTAGGATCTTAGGGCACTCCTTCGAAGTGTTACATTGTATGGTGAGGCGATAACAATTTACAATTAAAAATGTTTAAAATATTTTTTTGTGTTAGGCAAAAATTGTGTAAACTTAACCAATTACACTGTTAAGTCGATATTAGGTCTATCTCGGATATATCAGGGTTGAAATTATGTAAAAATGGACAACCGCGGAAAATTAAAAATTAATCCCGTTTATTTTTTTCATATTTTTGAATTTTAGGAATACAAAATAGTTTTTTTCGCATGTTTTGTGAATTTTAAATAAGTAATTTTTTTGGGATTTTTTAAAATATTTATTTTTTCTAAGTTTTGGGGATATTGTGGTTGGATTGTGTTGTCATATGTGGTTAGTTAGCTTTTAAAACATGTTATGACATTACTGATTGTGTCAACTGTAGTTTGGTTGTCATAAGTATAGATAATTGAAAAACATTGTTTTCGAAAAACGTTTATCTTATGATCGTTGAGCATTTTTAGGGTAAATTTCGCCTGTCCTCATCTGCACACTTCGAAGCTACGGTAAAAATGATCAAATCAATCAATTTTAAAACAATAGAAAATTATTTTTTCTCAAGAAGTAAATATTTTTATGAATTTAGGAAGCTTGTAAAGTTTCGTTTCTCCAGTTGCTAAATTTTCTATCAATCGAGATATAGATGGCGCTAAAAAGCCTGAAAATACCCAAAATCACTTCATTCATCATTTCAGTCTAACCATTTCATACATATCCCCCCAAAAAACATCACTCTGAAATAACTAATCCATTCTGTACGAATTCGTATGGTAATGTGAATACTGATGTCATACAACCCTTCTGCGGTATGCACCAATGACCTCAATGTCTTCAAATCTGATCATTTTAAGAATGACTTTGTAATGGTTTCCACATGCTGAAAAAATCGCTTCTGTACTATATTGTCCCAAACACATGCTGCTTGAAATATCGAAATATTTTATTTGTGGAACATACAAATAATATATATTTGGGATAAAGTTGTTCTAAGCAAATCTCTGTTTCCGTCCTTAAATTTTTCATTTGGGACTATTATTTACGAAACAAATATTTATTTGCTTTTAAGTACATACTCAGAAAAATATATCAAAACCTTAATTTTAAGACATGTTTTCAGTTTTCAGAAATTTTAAATGTTCGTAAAATTCCTTTATAATTGAAATGATACATTGCTTGATGGACTGACAACAAATGGAAATAAAAAATTAATGCTTTAACTCGAAATCAATGGTAAATTATAAATAAAATTCGAAAAATCTGTAACGTTTTGAGTAGATTTTTAAACAAAATGTATTTGGAGAAATTTTTAAATAATAATTTGTTTGTATATACTCGTAAACACATACTTTATTTGAGAAAATTAGTTTACAAATATTTTGTTGTAATATATTAACATACATATGCGCTCTAAATAAATTTTATAGATTTTTAAATAAATTTGATTTGTTCAGAAATATATAATATTAAAAAATTTGTGTTCGAAATATATTTTCTTTCGATTCAAACATATCAAAAAAGGCGATTTTGCCACATGCATCCTTTAAAATATTGATCAAATTTCTTCAGCCAAAAAAATGGTATATTTTCTATACAATTATTGAGAAAGTCCTATTTAACTGGTGTTGAGGGTGTAAGTCGAGTTACTCTATTTAAAATTTATTATTTGATTGTATTACATATGCAATAATATTGCAAAAAAAAACTTTTAAAACTATAATATATACACTGAAAAAAAAAATAGTAATAAAACTAATGATGACACATTCTTATATTAAGTATGCTACCTCGGCATCAATTCAATGACAATTTTCATTAAAAGAATGAAAATTTACACGTTTTTTACGAAATTTTCCTTAATATAAAGTTTTTTGAATTTGAATTAATGTCTATCTAATCATTAGTTTTGTGTACGCGCTTCTTTAAATGTACGCATTTAAATTAAAGAAAAAAATCATTATTTTTGTGAGAATCCCCATTATTTTAAGTAATATTTCAATACTTTTAAGGATTTTCTACATTAACACTACGACGTAGACATGTCATAGTTTTAATGCCGAATCGGACTTAATTAACAGTATGATTTATTTGAGTAATAAATTTAAGGCTATGCTCCCCTTAAAGGAAAGGCTGTCTTGGTAATAAATTTTATGACTATTGTCATTATTTTAAGAATACATACGAGAGAATTATACAATCTCTCCCTCCCTCTCTCGCTCTGAGAATCAGTTTTGTTTGGTAATGTGTGAATCAATAATTGTTATGGAATGCTAGAAGAGAAAATAGAGAACAGTTCTGTTCGTTTTCTTCTAAATCGTCAGTTATTTACAAGCGATGGAAGGAAACGGTTGCCTGTTTTCGGGACGCGGATTGTGAAAAAATTTGATTGCTGTGAATATGTAAGTATACGTGCATACATACGTGCATATTGCACCGAAAATAATTTTAATATGGGCTGTTAACAGTTATTTTTGCTAAAGCATAGCAACAACAATAAATGAAACCGTCGTGTACATGTGTGTATGCATGTGGTTATGCCGTCGGCGTCACCATCGATCTCTGTGATAAGCGAGTGCGTGTGTGATAAGCGAGTGCGTGTACATGCGTTTTTGAAGATCTTGTTTGTTAGTCCTGTGAAGAGATTTGTGCCAAATGGATGAGAAAAATGTGAGTAATAGATTTTGTAATACTGAAAGAGACAATGGGAGCAATTTTAGTTTAGGTACGTGAAAAATAATATTATTATCCTGAAATAAACATCTTATTGGCAATTACAAAATTAACAAAACACATTTTAATTGAAAGTATTTATTTATTAAAAATACCAGCGCATAATGCAGAAATGTAAAATTATTTGTGGCAATATAGAAATTTATTATTAATAATATGTTATACATATAATTTGCATATTTTTTGTTTATAGATAATTTTATTTCATTTATTTTCAGAAAAAATTTAATTATTTTAATTTTAGATCACGCAATATTTAAAGATAAATGTGATGGATATATGAAAAATGCAGTGCTGAATGCCATTTATAACTTGCAAAAAATAAATGAGCATACACCTACATGGGAATGTTTGAATTAAAAGGAAATAGATTTGGAAACAATATTTGTAAGTATTATGTATTTCTGAACAAATATATTTTATTTGAAAATCAAGAAATTTAATTTGGAACGCATATATTAATGTATTAGAACAAAATATATTTGCGAACTGACGTTTACATATAAAATACGTGTTTTCACACAAACAAAGTTATTGTTAAAAAGTTTTCCAAATATAATTTATTTAAAAAGATTTTTTCCTTTTTTTAATTTTAGTTTAAATTTGTCCTTGATTTGTGTTCATAATTGCTTCATAAGTACTTCATAATTAAACCTGCTGTTAGATTAGGCCCATTTGGTCTAATTTTTGTATCGTTTCCTTTATAAACGGTAATATATGTATGTATATATATTGCCTTATAATTTTGTCCAAGGGATATTTTTGTTTTACTAAAATCAAAATAATAAGCGTTTTTGCTCAAAATTAATTGTAAATAAGCTGTTTTCTTTTCACGAAGTATTGAATAAAAATAAATATAAAATATTGTCTTCCATATTCATTTTATATGAAAAATGTAATGTTGACCAAATGGACTCTTAATCTAGGATTCGTACAGATTTTCTAATCTAACACCAGGGTTAAGAATGTCATAAGCAGCATTAGCTTTTGTTTTACAGAAGTAATTTTAAATACGTTTTTGTAGTTTTGTTTGCTAACAAAACTTAAGATTTTAAAATCTAAGTCACGATTGATTTTTTTGAGAAAATTATTTTTGATAACTCAATTTATATGAAAAATTTCACTTTCGCCCCTTTCAAAACAATCAGTTTCTATTATTAATAATATCTTATATAAATATTTTTTTAACTTTTAGTACAGCAAATTTTGTATGGATCTATTATGAGAATTTGTGTCGTAGAAGAGTGACTAAATATTTCAGTGTAAGTAAGTATATTCCAAAGATTTTAATATATCTCTTATCTTTCACCATTTTGTGACAGTTATATGATAAAATTTATTTTAATACTTTATCGTATATAAAACATTCTGTTTGATTTCTATTCAAATTATTTTTATTTTAGTTCGCGCAATTCAACTTTATTTGGATATATGAAAAATGCAGTGGGGAATAAAAATTTACAAATTGCAGGAAATGAGTGAGCATCCAAATGATATAATAATATAATATTTGTTTTATATAATTTCTATTTAAATTCCAGTCAAATTCTAGGTTAAAAATCATTAAGGTCGGTTCCGATAAAAATTGTTCATGGACAACAAATAGAGAAACGAATCCCGCGAATCGATACATAACAATACAATATTCGAATAAAAGTCAAACTTCATAGTGTGTTGGCCGATTTGTCTTTATACAATTACATATTGTGTTCAAGGTTATCCGTACTATGTATTATATTTTTTTGTATTTTCCAATATAAAATATAACAAATAAAATATTTATTTAGAAAGATAAAGTGTGTGTTATTGAATTTTCTATGAATAGTAAATGATTTCAAAGAAAATGATTCATTTAAAAGAGTAACATAATCAATATAATGTAACGAATTTTCCATACATATTTAAAAAAAACTGTATTTAAATTCATGTATGCCTTAAATTAATTACCAGTATATTCTTATATCAAGGACAAACATTTTAAATTTTATTACGATAATGTTTTAAATTATATGATATTTTACTAAAAATAAGCACGCGCCATACTTAAATTTACGCAAAAATGTGCTTGTTTTAAGACCAAACTTAATTAGTTTTATTACCCAAAATTCTTAATTCTATGAAATGCATCCTCAAAACAAATACTATTCACGTCTTTAAATTAACTATAAAACCTTCTTATTTTTATAGCGATTGTCTTTGGCTCGAAATCATTGCCGAAATCTTAAACTTTACGAAAAATTCATTGATTTTCAGTACGCTTTTTTTTTAGTGTAGAATTTTTAGGCGGCATCTTTGATGGTCATATGAATATGGGTGAGTGCCTATAAAATATGGAATTAACCAGACATTTCCAAAAATCACAACCAACAACCAGACCATGTATCTTATCGCATAAATGACAAGCAATTTGGTTGATAAATTCCACTCGTCGTACAGCCATTATCTTGAATCAGGTTTGAATTTATCTAATCTGCGAATTTATTAGAATTTCAAAGTGTAGTAGCAGTTTAAGAAAATTTATGCTAAATATTTAATATTTTAATGTCCATGTTGATGCCGAGATGCGAGAGATACGACAGGGAGATGTGAGATACGATAAAAAGCAGAAGATTTAAAAGGCAACCAGCCATTCAGTCAGTCAGTCAGCCACCGACAAATGCTACCACACGCCACCGCACACGCCCCAACACCAAACAATGGGCTTTTTGGCCTCATTGAGAGCTAAAAAAAGTGGTGAGTGCCATTCTTCAGTCCGAAGACACACTCACACGTACGCAAGCACGTATACGCAGAGGAAGAAGGGAAACTGCATCCTGACAACAGGATATTCGAGTATTATTATCGTTATTTTTATTGTGGATAAATAAGTGCGCGAATCTGACAAGAAACAAAAAACCCACAGCTATAGCCATATCTTGAGTCCCGTATAAATCGAGGACTTCCTTCCCTCTTCTCATTAGAAAAGTTTATTCAACAAAAGGCAACACTGTGACAATGTGTCGGTTGGTCGGGCGGTCGATCGTTCGGTGTGTATGTGTTTGTGGCAACATTATGCTGATGCTAAAGTTGCAACTTTTCGTTACGAGGGTTTTTTTGTTCCATTTAGTCCTTGAGTCCTTGTTTTTCCTTCGTGCTCCGTGTTCATTTTTTAGTATTCCTGATTGTTTGGAAAAAAGTTGTTACTTTATATCACAGTCGGTCTGTTTGTCGTACGGTCGGTCGGTCGGTGTGGGTCGTGCTGAATAATGTTGGAGAAACGAATGAATGAACGAGAATCACTGAGAATAATGTTGTAAAAGTGCCTTCTTTTGTTTTCTGTCACGTTCTGCGGTAGCATTCGTTTTTGTGCTGGGCTACAACAACCTCTCCAACAACAACAACATACCCAAAAGCTGTTCGATGTCAACCCAAAGAATACGTGTTTTCACCAACATTTTGCAACAAACAGGACCATCCACAATCCTGTTGTGAAACACTCGCACAAACACACACACACACACAAGGAGCACAAAGCACACACAAAAAAGAATCCTCCGATAGAGAGGAAAAAAACCATCACCCGAAGACCAGAAACAGAAACTGTAACAAAACACTTGAATCGAATCGGCCTCCATTGCATTGAACTTTAAACGAGGGCCGTTCTTGAAGTTTATTTTTGCCATGGTTATAGCGAAGACATCGCAAATAACTCATCGATGTGGTTCTTAAGAGAAGTAAACTAATCCTTAAAACTACATAGTTTTCTCAAGCATATAAACGCTGAAAAAAATCGTTTCTGTAGTATATTGTCCCAAACATATTCAGCTTGAAACATATTATGTTTAGGGTACCCTCTTAATATATAATATTTGGCACACACAAAAATTATATATTTGGGAAAATGTTGTTCTAAACAAATCCTGTTTTCCATCCTAATACTTTTTATTTGGGATTATTATTTCCGAAACAAGAGTTATTTGAATTTAACTATTCCGTAAATATATCGAAACTTAATTGTGTTAAGTTTTTCATCAATTCAATGTTAATTTTTTAGAAATTTTTAATGTTTGTAAAAATACTTCCTAATTGAAATTTTAGAATCTTACACGCTGAAAAACATCGCTTCTGTTGTATATTGTCGCAAACATATTCTGCTTGAAATATACAAATGTTTAGGGTACACTCCATATATAAATATTAGTTGACACACATAAACATTATATGTTTGGGAGAATATTGTTCTAAACAAAACTATATTTATCATAATTTTTTTATTTGAAACTAATATATTCGAAACAAATATTAAATTTATTTAAGTATTTTGGCAGTGTATCAAGTTTTCTGTTTTCAGAAGTTCAACGTGTATTTTTTATTTTCATTTTATATGTTTTTAAAATTTGATTAAAATTTAAATAGTATTATCTTTCTTAACTGTAAATTTTATTGATGGATTGGCAAAAAGTCATGAATTAGAATATTTACAAATTAAAATCTAGTGCTGTAAAACTAAAGCTAATGCTGCTTATGACATTCTAATCTATAAAGTATAACATAAAGTCTAGGAAAAACTAACTAAAATTCGAAAAAGTCAGCAAAGTTTTAAAAATTATCTTTTAAATAAAATATATTTGTAAAATTTCTTAAACAATAACTTTGTTTGTGCGTATCACATATTTTATTTGCGAAAGTCAGTTCGCAAATATATTTTGTTCTAATATATTAATATATGCGTTCCAAACAAAATATCTTGATTTTCAATAATAGATAAATAATTTAATTGTTTGTTAAAAATATTGTTCCCAAATATATTTTCTTTCAATTCAAACATATCAAAAATGGCGGTTTTCCCCGTGTAGACAACAATAAATTACTTGAAGGATTGACAACAAATGCTGACTTGGAATTAACTGAGAGAAATAATTCGAAACGAAGAGAAAATTAAAAATGAAATTAGAAAAATTCTGCAAAGTTTTGAATTTTTTTGAATAAAATATATGAAGAAATTCTCAAACAATAATTTTATTTGTATATAAACACATATATTATTTGAGAAAATTAGTTTGCAAATATATTTTGTTGTAATAAAGGGTGGTTAAATTTTAAGGGCCAATGTTGATTTTGAATAAAATACAAATTATTTAGGAAATTATTGTCATTTCTTTTTATTATGAGCAGTCATAACCAGCATTGGTATGGCTCAATTATGTATGGAACAAAATATCGGCCAAATGGCCGCCGCGACCTCGGCTGCACACCTCCATCCGATGGTCCAAATTTTCGATGACGCCTGGGGCATAATTGAGGTTCTATGCCGTTAATGTACCGAATTATTTCATCCTTTAGCTCTTGAATTGTTGGTGGCTTATCGACGTACACATTTTCTTTCACACATTTTCTGACCCCAAAGAAAGAAGTCCAACGGAGTCAAATCACATGATCTTGGCGGCCAATTGACATCGCCTCGACGACTGAAAAAACTCAAATATATGAATTAATTTAAAATATTTTATTTTTGTTAACTTATTCTTATTATAAATTACCTAATTGCTTGTCATACTTTGTCTTCCTTGTACGATATGAGGGGCTTGCGAAGAATGTTTCCCATTTTACTGAAAAAAAAAAACAAATATATTAATTAATTATATGGTTATGGTTGTCCATCAAACATAAATTGGGTTTGAATAAAATATACTCCTCCTCCTTTTCTTGTCCATTGCCTGATCGGCGAAGGTGCCAGAGAGTTAGGTATTGAGTCCAATGACTTCTGTAGGAGCTGCGGTGATGAGGAAGAAGTTGAGTCCTGTGACATCTGTATGAGGTTTGGTGATGAGGAAGAAGTAGAGATCATTGAGCACCTGCTCTGCTACTATCCCTCATTAAGTAAACGACGTCTGGATATACTGAGGTCGGACTTTCTAGGAAGTCTGACAGACCTTTCCGGCACCGATATTCGCACTATTGTTAACTTTGTTTATCAAACAGGAGTGTTTCGATGAGGGGCATCTGTGCCAGTGTTATTACTGGGGACCTACATTGATATTTTTTAGCTGAAAAAGCTGACTGCCACCCTAAACTATACGTCTGTAACTACTAAACTATTCGACCGAATTCAATGTTTTTTATAATATTCTGCTAGGCAAGACAAATAAAAACTTTTAAGAAAGTTCAGTCGGGTAAACCGACTAATGAATCCATCCCCTCACCTCGAGTCTCGAAAAAATATTAGTAAATTTATTTATTTTTTGTTTTATTTAAATTATTATCAATTTAAATTGCATTTAATAACTCAAAAGTATGTACTGGTATTGAAGTTAAAAGCAGTTTACTTTTGGTACAAAATGGTCCATTTGTGTGAGAGGTACCAAATGGGGCGGGCCAATAACGCCCATTTTTCTCTGGACTCTAGGTACTATAAAAGCATTATGCTGTACAAAATTTCAAGTATTTGTGGTATTAAAGTTGTAAGCTGGTAACTTTTGGTACAAAATAGTACATTTGTGTGGGAGGTACCAAAAGGATCGTGGCAATAATGCCCATTTTTCACTGTATTGTAGGTACTTTTAAACCATTACACTGTACAATATTTCAAGTCTTTGTCCGCACCGGTAATAAAGTTATAAGCTATTTACATTTCGTTCACAATTGTCTATTTGTGTGGGAGGTACCAAAAGGGGCGTGACAACTTCGTCCATTTTTCTCGAGGTAAAAGTGACTAGTAAACTAATACTATTTGTAGAATTTCAGAGGATTGAAATAAGTAGTATAGAAGTTATTAAACAATCAATATTTGGGGGAGGTACTAGAAGTAGTGGACCAATATGGCCCATCTTCGAACTTAGCCGGAGATAGAAAAAAATATTACCTCATACCAAATTTGAAGTCAATCGGTTACTCCTTTCGAGAGTTATCGTGCGTACCAGCCAGCAGACAGACAGACAGACGGACGGACATTGCTCATTCGACTTAAAATTACTCAAACCCGATATCCGCCGAACATACTTAGGGTCTTAGGTCACTCCTTCGATGTTTTACACTTTTGGTTCGTAGTAAATGATATATACTCTCCTCTCTAAGGTGAGGGCATAAATATGGAAACATGTCTGTACTAGCCACTACTATTGCGAAGATTCGTTGACATGACTGCGTATGATTACACGGAGAAAAATCGTCATTTTTGATATGTTTGAAACGAAAGAAAATATACTTGGAAACGATTTTTTTAAATATTATATATTTGTTAACAAATAAATTTTATTTGAAAATCAAGAAATTTTGTTTGGAACGCATATATTAATATATTAGAACATAATTTATTTGCAAACTGAATTTCACAAATAAAATATGTGTTTACACACAAACAAAGTTATTGTTTAAGAAGATTTCCAAATAAGTTTTATTTAAAAAGATTTTTAAAACATTACTGACTTTTTCGAATTTTAGTTAGTTTTTCCTAGTTTTCGTGTTAAACTTTATAGCTAAAAATGTCCTTATTTATAAATATTCCTATTCGTCACTTTTTGTCAATCCATCAATGTCGTTTATATTTACGAAACATTGTTCGATTTAAGTTTTGATTAAATTTTACAAACATATAAATTAATTGCTCTTTGAAAATCTGAAAAAACAGAAAACTTGTCTTTAAGTTAAGACATTTAATACATTACCAAAATAAATAATTACAAATAAATCCTTGTTTCGGAAATACTAGTTCCAAATAAAAAATATTTGAATGGGAGTATATTTTTGTTTAGAACAATATCCTCACAAGCATATAATATTTGTGTGTGTAAAATATTATATATTTGGAGTGTACCATAAACATATGTTTATTTCAAGCCGAATATGTTTGGGACAATATACTACAGAAGCGATTTTTTTTCAGCGAGTAATATTAACACAATAATTTCCTTCTCTACTACCCCTCGTATACATACATATGTTTGCGTTCTTCTCCCACTTCCGTTGTTTTTTCTCGGCTTGAAAACAAATCAATTGCTTTATTTTGTGTAGCTTTGTGTTATTATAATTTTTTATGCCCGTAAAGTGTATTTATTGCTTGTTAAGGACTTTAAGACACAAAAATACGAGTACAATATGCTAAAGTTACAACAAAACAACAACAAAGGCAGCAGCAGCATCATCACACCAGCACCGCACCATCATCGACAGCAGTAGCAGCAATTTTCCAGTTGAAGTGATGCTGAACAAAAACCCCAATCTCGGCCCGATTCGATTCAATGCAAAAAAAGAAAACATAAAAACAACGAAAAACATTTGGTACTCTTCGACGCTGTCTGCGGAGACAGAGACGGAGACGTCGTCGTCCTCGTTGTCGTTGTCATCTCAACTCGAGTGTATTGAGAATGAAAACACTAACAAAGCGAAAAATTCTAAAGAAGCCTTCTTTCATGTATTCTGGGTGGGGGAGGAGAGGACATATGAGTGTGTGTGTGTGTGTCTGTATGTCCGTGGCAAACTTGAAAGAAGACAAAAAGGGGCCAAACTGTTTACCGATTGACAGAAAAAAACACAACAACAAACTTGTAACATGTGCTGCTCACTGGCCAAGCAGGAGCATTGTTATTGTGTATGCATGTACATATGTATGTGTGTTTGTGAAAAATACACCTTATGAACGAGCATAAACACACGAACCACCTCACACTCACGTTACGATGCCACATCTAAACGGTACACCGAAAAAAGTAAAATTCGATTTCAATCATTATATTAACCCTGCAGAGAAATTGGAAACAGTCTATGAAAAGGACCGGATCTGAGCTGTTCCAAAATGAACTAGATCCAGACTAGAGCAAAAGTAATGCAGCCAGAAACAGTTGAGCGCAAAAAAACAAGAGAATTCAAAGAAATCTGCCTAGGCAGCGCTGCTATTGTTTGATTTTGTACAGCGTGAATATTTGTTTGTGTTTTTTCGTCTGCATTGAAATAATTCTAAGTGTTTACCGTTAGGAATTTATGGCGGTGCTTGTCATTTCAGTCTTGTGTTCATTGTTAAGTGAAAATTTTAACAAGTATGAAGTTATAATGATAATAATAATTATAACTATTTCAAGTTTCCCTTTTCTAGAAATTAAAATAATTTATTTCCGTTTCTCAAATAACAAATATATTTCAATTTAGTTTTTATAAATATTATAAAAATAAAAACCAATCAATAAATATTTTCTTTTTAATTCTTAAATTTTATAATAAAGGCAAGCTGAAAAGTTGTTCTAGACTGGTCCATAACCAAGAGAGCATGAACTAATTCTACATAATATATTTTTTCCAGCAAGCAACTGTTTCTTTTTACATGGGCTTGTCCTAGGAAGAATCAATTTTTCTCCGGGTGCATTCGTTTGGAACAGTTCTGGAGTAGTTTAGATATATTCCTGAAGAACTATATCAGATCTAGTTCCCTAGAATTAATTCTAAACTATTCCATTCTGAACTATATCAGAACTGTTCCAAACGAATGCAGCTGGAGACAATTGATTCTTCCTAGGACAAGCCCATTTAAAAAGAAACAGTTGCTTGCTGGGCAAAGGGTATTATGTAGAACTAGTTCATACATTCTCATGGATCAGTGTAGAACTATTTATGAACTGGTCCGCTTCGCTGCAGGGTAATTGTAGCAATTAAGCACATTGTGATTTGTTTGTAAACCCTTTAAGGTGAAGTGATAGAACCCTTACTTTAACACCGATCGACTGACAAAGACTTTCTAAGTCAATTTAGCCATGTCACATTATTGTGACCAAAGTAGATCTCGGGATCTTTGTCTTTTCGAAAATTTGCACAGGGACTTTCGTGGGGTCAAGGACGAATTCCTTTGTACTTGGTTGATATCGGTCTAGGATTTTATACAGGCCCTTATTAACAGTATTTCGTCACTCAGTTTGTAACGCCGGGAAATATAAATCAGGGACCCTATAAAGTATATATCATCACCTGAAATCAAAAACAAGTAAGAAAGTTGATTCGGGTAAACCGACTTAAGAATCCCCACCTTCATTTTAAAAAAATAATCGTAATTTTGTATTATTTTTTGTTTTAATTAAATTATTATCAATTTAAATTGCATTTAATAACTTTAAAGTATGTACTAGTATTAAAGTTATAAGCTGTTACCTTTTGGTGCAAAATCGTCTATATGTGTGGGAGGTACCAAAAGGGGCATGTCGATGACGCCCATTTATTACTGGACTGTAGGTACTATAAAAGCATTACCACAATTTCAATTATTTGTATATTATGAGATGTTAATTTTTGGTGCAACATGGTCCTATGTGGGTCGTGCCAATAACGCAAAATTTTCTCTTGGCTGTACAGAATCTCAAGTATTTGTATGCACTATTAGTAAAATTATAATCTGTTAACTTTTAGTACAAAATGGTACCTTTGTGTGGGACGTACCAAAAGGAGCATGACAATACGTTCATTTTTAACTGGACTATAAGTACTCTAAAACCTTTACACTGTCCAAAATTGCAAGTATTTGTATGCACTGGTATTCAAGTTATAAGCTGTTTACTTTTGGTGCAAAATAGTCCATTTATATGGGAGGTACCAAAAGGGGGGTTTCAATGACGCTCACTTTTCACTAAACTGTAGGTGTTGTAAAAGCATTACACGGTACAAAATGTCATGTATTTGTATGCAATATTATAAAAATTAAAACCCGTTAACTTTTGGTACAAAATGTTCCATTTGTGTGGAAGGTACCTAAGGTCGTGACAACTTACCCATTGTGATAGCTGCTAATAAAGTAATATTAAGTGTGGAATTTTAGAAGATTGGAATAAATAGTATAGAAGTTATTAAAGAATCAATTTTTCACTAAATGTTAACCATTTGTGGGGGAGATGCTAGAAGTAGTGAACCAATTCGAACTTAGTCGGAGATAGAGAAAAAAATATAACCGCATACCAAATTTTAAATCAATCGGTTACTCCTTTCGAGAGTTATCGTGCGCACCAGCCACCGGACAGGCAGACTTTAATTTTCAAAGGTCGATGAGCGTATAAGGGCCCCTGAGGGATTAAAGATCGCCGAGTCGTTTTAAGGACAAAGGTCGTATAAATGACATTTCTAAAAAAATTCAACAAAATGATCTAAAAAAAATATTTTTCTAAGAATTTTTATAGAAATATGCAAATTTAACGAAATATCGTAGAAAAATTTAATTTTGACATAATTTTGCAAGAAAAATTAAGATTTTAATAAAAATTTATTTTCGAAAAAAAATGCAATTTTGAAAAAAGTTTATAGAAACTTTCAATAAAAATTTATACCCCACAAAATTTTTAAAAAATGCAGACATTTTACGAAATTTTCTAGATAAAGTTTTATAAAAAGATAAAATTTTCCACGAACATTTGACAACACTTTCTATAAAAATTTCAAGATCTGTTAATTTTTGTTTAACATTTAATTTTGAGATAAAATGTTTATCAATTATAGTGAGAAGATTTACTCTTTCAAATAAAACAATAATATACACGCTGAAAAAATAGCTTTTGTAGTATACTACTGTCCCAAACATATTCTGCTTGAAACATACATATGTTTAGGGTATACTCCAAATATTATATATTTGGTAGGATGATGTGCTAAGAAAATTCTCGTTTCCGTACTAACATTTTTGCACATTCAAAAATTCAGAAAATATTCGAATATAGATACCTTAATTGTGTGCTACATTTAAAGTTTTTCAGTAATTTAATTGGAAATATTATATGTTCGTAAATTTCTTTATTTATTTCAAGTTTTTGTTTGTTTCAACTTGTTTAGTAATTCAAAGTCCACTTTTAAGAAATTGTTAATGTTCCCAAAAGTCGTTTATAATTTAAATCGTATAATCTAGAATAATGATAAACTGTCTGATTAATTGACAACAAATGATGACTTGGAATATTTAGATATTAAAAATGCGTCTTTTGAACAAAAGTTAATGTGACATATGCCATTTTTAATTGTAAAACATAATTCGAAATCCATTTGAAAATCTTTCTTAAATAAAATATTGTAGGGGAAATTCCTAAATAATAATTTAATTTGTATTTAAACACATACTTTATGTGATAAAATTAGTTCCCAAATAAATCTTGTTGTAATATATTAAGATATGAGTCCCATGTAAAGTTTTTTGATTTTCAAATAAAATTTATTTGTTTAATATTAAAATTTATTGTATTAATATTAAAAGATTTCTGTCCAAAATACATTTTTTGAATTCAAACATATCAAAAAAGTCGATTTCCCCCGCGTAATAATAAGTGACATAGAATCAGTTTCTGAATCTACTTATACAAGGTTTTCCAATAAGAGTGATATGATTTCTTTGAAAAAAAAACACTTATTTGTAAGGAAATTTAAAAGTTTTTTATTTAATGTGAAGTACAATCGATACAATTAAGTTCTAAATAAAAAGTCATTTAAATGGCCTCCACGACTTCTTCTGCAGGAACGAATTCGATGAACCTAATTTTCGAGCACTTTTTCCACTAAATCAAGTCGTATGTCAATATTGACTTGTAAAGCTTGAAGAGAGTCTGGTTTATTTCGAAAGATCAATTACTTCAAATAACCCCACAAGAAATAGTCTAATGATGTTAAATCACAGCTTCATGGAGGCCATTCAATATCACAATTTTTTAAAATAATCGAAACTCCAAACTTTTCTCGCAACAATTCAATTGTTTCATTTGCTGTGTGGCACGTAGCCACAATCGGTCAATTACAAAAAGATTGCTTAACGAGAGCTAAAATATTACTCATAGGTGTCAAGGTCGCAGGTCGACTGGAAAGTGTTTTTTTTTTTGGATTTAAAAAAAATGGACATCATCATTTTCAAATGTGAACGGAAAGTTTATTTTTGCTCTAGCTCCTTAACGGTACGTCGGATCGGGAATCAATCAATGGCAAAAAGATAGCTCTTAACGAGATCTAAAGGGTGTCAAAGTCATAGGTCGACTGGAAAGAGTTTTTTTGGATTTAAATTAGCGCACGAAAACGTGCAATTGGAGAACGATTATTTTGACAATAAAACTGAATAACTTGTAAACGTTGTTCTTGCGTATATCTCTCCATGATGAAATTGCAAACACTACCGAATACAATGAAAAACAAATGACTCATCATGACATATTACAAATGGGCGAAACGTCACTTCAACATCAAATCATCCCATCATATAGCCATGTCCGTCCGTCCGTCCATTCTTCTGATCTAAATACAGCACGCAAATATAAAGCGGTCTTTAGCAAATTTTGCACAGAGACCCCCGTCGAATCAAAGACGAACCTTGAACCACTTCTGGAAAACATGCTCAAGTCGATAAACTATCCACATACAACGGCCCTTTCCGATTTAAATTCATTACGTTCTAGAAGCCGAATTTTAAAACCGATCCCGCTTGAAATTTGCAGATTGTATTGAGTTTGAATTTGACGGTAAAAATGTTACTTTACTTTTTTAACAGACTTTATTTTCATTTATTTTTCTTTTGGTGTATGTTTGCCTTCCTCCACATGTACCACATCTCCCCTGAGCCCGCATACATATATTTGAGTTCGTTATTTTTGCAATGATTGTCAATCGAAGAAAGGAAGGAAGGAAGCTCCGAAAGTACAACGGCAAGACGAGTGAGGATGGCAACATTAACGCTTGAGATGATTTGACTGGAGGGATGAGATGAGGTCGGTTTCCTTGGAGTGGGAAGGTAAGGGGTGGTGTGGGCTGGTGTTGGTGTGAGGCGGTATGAATGATGATGATGTTTAACAAATAAACACGTATTTACGGTATTTACGGATAATTACGTGTTTTTTCTGCCATTGTAAATGGTGACAAAATCGTTTCGTTATTGTTTGGGCTTTGGCGGTCACGTGTCATGGATTTCTCTCGCTTTTTGGTAAAAGCAAACAAACGATAACAATAACAACTCAGTCAAGTGAAAAATTCGATTGAATCCTCTAAATGATTTAATCTCATGTGAGGAGCTTTGTTAAGCCAACAGCAAAGCGAACGAACGAACGGACGACGGACGAGCGATTGAACAAGCGTTTGACACATTTCGTCATGCTTGTGCACTTTACATACCCCAAAGATTGTGTCCCAAGAGGAATCGTCCTTACTCACTGTGTGAAAACAATCAGAACTCATTAGTTCGGTTAGGAAAACCATCAAAACATAAGCTTTTAGTTATTCATACACCCGGAACCATCACAACATTAGGCTTTTACGGCCGGATATGTTAACCTACGTTACGAGGTCATTATCTTCAACGATTTTTCCGGAAAACAAAAACTACATTTAAAAAAATTACACTCAAGGAAAACAAAACCTATCATTCGACCGGCTTCCTTTTTTCTAAGGGAGGAAGTTGGAAAGTGCACAGAAAAATATAATTAAATTTTAGTTGCGAAATTAGTTGGACTATTTAATTTTTTGAATGAAAATGCTGCTAACAAGCAAATTGTAGTATAAATCACTAGTTTTCGTAAATTTTTTCAAGGAGAAACTTGATTAAAAAGTCGAATTATTTTTTTTTTTTCATGATTCCCAATTCAAATAATGATATCACAACTGATTTTGACGAATTTTGCTACAAAAGCGAGTAAAAAATTGCAGTCGTAAAAAATTCGCTTTTAACGATATAATGGAATTAATTTTTTGTGTCAGTACGATTGGCAAATTATTGATTTTGAAGACATTGTGATGATTCCTACAGAAAGTAAGGGGAAGTGATTTAATTTTGCGTTGAACAATAGTCACATTGCATTTTACAGAATTTAAAATGTTTATGGATGTACTCGTATGTGTACACAAAAAAGCGTACTGAAAATCAAAGAATTTGTCTTAAAGTTTAACTCAAACAGGCCAACTCGTAAAAATGATAGTATGAAGCCAATATTTTTTTTTAGGCAAAAAAAGCCAGCGAAACGAACGTCAGGTGGAAAATAGTGAAACAATATTGTTCACTATTTCGATTAGAAATCACAATTATATTTTTGTTAACTCCAAATACATTATAAAATTAAAATATAATATCTTAACTATTATTGGTAAAAATTTGTTATAAATGTCTTTTTTTAAAAAATTAAAAAAAAGCGAAATTGGAAAAATAATTCTCGGAGCTAATTTGTTGATTTGTCAAATTTGATCGACCAAATCTCGTGATGAACATCTCACAATGTTTTGGGAAGCATTTCAAATTGTCAAGTGGGACCGTCTAAAGAGAGTTGTCACAATTTTGAGGGGGAAATATTTTTTAATTCAGTATTGGAGCCCAAAAAGCGAACACCGTCTGTAGCAGGTCTTGCCTGTTAGAGGGTTACAATTTCGGCAATGAGTTTGAGCCAAAGACAAACGCTGTTGAAATAAGAATGGTTTGTAGTTAATTTAAAGACATGAAAAGTGCTTGTTTTGAGGCTGCATTTCATATAATCAAGTACATTGCGCAATAAAACTAAATAAGTTTGTCCTTAAAATAAGCTTGAGTTGGCGTAAACTTAAGTATGACTCGTGCTTATTTGTATTAAAATATCTTACAATTAAAAACATTTACGTATTTAAGGTTAAAATGCCTGTTCTTGAAATAAGCATGAACTGGTAATTAATTTAATAATGTTTCGGTCATTTGTAATGTCATGATCTGTCATTTCTTTTTCATTGTATTCAGTAGTGTTTACAATTTCATCATGGAGAAATATACGCAAGAACAACGTTTACAAATTATATTCGTTCTCCTATTGCAACTTTTCGTGCGCTAAGTCAATTTTTTTTAAATCCAAACAAACCTTTCCAGTCGACCTACGACCTTGACAATCATTGCAAAAATAACGAACTCAAATATATGTATGCGGGCTCAGGAGAGAGGTGGAACATGTGGAGGAAGGCAAACATACACCAAAAGAAAAATAAATACAAATAAAGTCTGTTAAAAAGGTAAAGTAACATTTTTACCGTCAAATTCAAATTCAATACTATCTGCCAATTTCAAGCGGGATCGGTTTTAAAATTCGGCTTCTAGAACGTAATGAATTTAAATCGGAAAGGGCTGTTGTATGTGGATAGTTTATCGACTTGAGCATGTTTTCCAGAAGTGGTTAAAGGTTCGTCTTTGATTCGACGGGGGTCTTTGTGCAAAATTTGCTAAAGACCGCTTTATATTTGCATGCTGTACTTAGATCAGAAGAATGGATGGACGGACATGGCTATATATCGGATTTTCCAATATGGATGATATGATTTTGAAGTGATGTTTCAGCCATTTGTAATATGTCATGATCTGTCATTTGTTTTTCATTGTATTCAGTAGTGTTTACAATTTCATCATGGAGAGATATACGCAAGAACAACGTTTACAAATAATTCAGTTTAATTGTCAAAATAATCGTTCTCCAATTGCAAGTTTTTGTGCGCTAGGTCCATTTTTTTAAATCCGAAAAAAACACTTTCCAGTCGACCTACGACCTTGACACCCATGAGCAATATTTTAGCTCTCGTTAAGAGCTATCTTTTTACCATTGACGATTGTGGCTACGTGCCACAGAGCAAATGAAACAATTGAATTGTTGCGAGAAAAGTTTGGAGATTCGATTATTTCAAGAAATTGTGTAACTGAATGGCCTCCAAGAAATTGTGATTTAACACATTTAGACTATTTCTTGTAGGGTTATTTGAGGTCATTAGTCTTTCGAAAGAAAACAGACTCTCTTCAAGCTTTACAAGTCAATATTGAACGTGCCATTCATGACATACGACTTGATTTAGTGGAAAAAGTGCTGGAAAATTGGGTTCATCGAATTCGTTACTGCGGAAGAAGTCGTGGAGGCCATTTAAATGACGTTTTATTTAGAACTTAGTTGTATCGATTGTACTTCAGATTAAATAAAAAACTTCTGAATTTCCTCAACAATAAGTGTGTTTTTTTTTCAAAGAAATCATATCTCTCTTATTGGAAAACCGTATATTTGCATGCGGTGATATTAAAGGCAATTCACTTTTGGTGCAAAATTGTCCATTTGTGTGTTAGTGACTAATAAACTAATACTATGTGTAGAATTTCAGAGGATTAAAATAATAGTATATACGTTATTAAATAATCAAAAATTCACTAAATATTAACTGTTTGTGGGGGAGGTACTATTTATAAGGAGTGGACCAATATAGCTCATCTTCGAACATAGCCGGAGATAGAAAAATATTACCACATTACAAATTTTAAGTCAATCGGTTACCACTTTCGAAAGTTTTAGGTTAGGGTGGCAGCCGTTTTCTTTTTTTTCTTCAGCTCACATAGACCAGTTTAGGTCCCTAGTGGTACCACGGGCTAAAATGCCCTCCATCGAAACCAACCTGTTTGATATACAAATATATCGATAGCACGAATATTGGTACTGGAAAGATCTGTTGGCTGCCTAGAAAGGCCGAACCCAGTAGGTCCAGTCGTGGTTTACTCAAAGCGGGACAGTCGCATAGCAATGCTCCCACTTCCTCCTCATCTCCACAGATTCTGCAGAAGTCATTGGAGTTAATACCCAATATTCTAGCGTGTTCGCAGATCAGGCAGTGTCCCGTCAGAACTGATACTAACGTAGACAATCTTTTCCTTTCTAGTGCGAGGAGATATTTTTCATCGGCTTTGCAGTTCCCCGGGATATCCCTATGCCCAGGCACCCATATGAGGTGTATATTAAACTGCTCAGCCATCTCGTTAAGAGATCTGCGGCAGTCGAGGACTATTTGTGAATTTAGGGATGTGGCCTCCAGAGAATTGATGGCAGCCTAGCTGTCCGAGTAAATTACAACGCCAGTGTTGGTTACTATGTTCCGACTCAGCCACTTGGCGACTTCCCATATTGCCATTATTTCGGCTTGATAGACACTGCAGGTATCTGGTGGTCTGTGAGCTATATCCAAATTAAGTTCTTCACAGTGTACTCCGAAGCCAACCTTTTCATCAAGCTTCGAACCATCCGTATAGAAGTGGAGATGGTTTCTATTTCCGGGTATTCTGCCATCCCATTCATCCCTGGCTGGTATCATAGTGATGTAGTTCCTCTCAAAGGTGCGCACCTGCAGGAATATAGGGCGATATTGGCCTTCTTTACACGTTCCGGTACGTTTAGTCTGAATGACAGTTTCCTATACAAAATTATTCCTAAAAATTTTGCACTTTCAGAAAAGATTAGATCTGTTCCAATTATCCGAGGAGGAGGGTCCACATGAGGGACATTTTTTATCCTAGTAAAGAGAACCAATTCTGTCTTGTTTGGGTTAACACCTAAACCGCTGCTTCTGGTCCATCTAGCTAACATGTTCAGAGCCACTTGTAGAATATCTCGGAGGATGTTTTCGAATTTGCCACTCACTGCGATTGCCAGGTCGTCCGCATATGCCACGACCTTGCAGCCACAACGTTCTAGATCTAGCAGGATTTCATTCACCGCTAGGTTCCAAATTAGTGGAGACAGTACTCCTCCTTGTGGGGTCCCTCTGTTTACAAACCTTGTTAGAGTTGTGGACCCAAGACATGCTGTTATGCGTCTTCTGTTGAGTAGTCTTTGAATTAGTCTAATCAAGCTATAGTTCACCTTTAGATGTGACAATGCCGCGATTACCGCATCTGGGTGTATGTTGTTAAAAGCCCCTTCTATGTCAAGAAACGCCACCATGGTGAATTCTTTGAAATGTAGGGACGATTCGATACTGCTCACAAGTTCGTGAAGGGCTGATTCTGTAGACTTTCCCTTATTGTAAGTATGTTGGTTTCCCGACAGGAGTTTTGTATCCAGGTTTTGCCTAATGAAATAATCTAAAAGTCTTTCCAGACTTTTCAATAGGAAAGAGGATAGGCTAATTGGTCTGACGTCTATTGGCCTAGTGTGCGATATCTTCCCCGCTTTGGGTATGAATACCACTTTGGTATCCCTTCATCGATTCGGGATGTATGAAAGCCTAATACAGCCTACATACATTTTCTACAGCCAGGGGATAATGTACTTTAACATTTTCTGCATTTCTGCTGGAGTGATGCCGCCTGGTCCAGGTGACTTGAAGGGCTCAAAGCTGTTTATAGCCCAGCTTATTCTAGATCTCTCAATCAACAAGCTAGCGACACTCGCACTCTTGTTGGTCCTATTGCTCCTCGGGCTCTGTTGACGAGTTCCCCGGGAAATGTGTGTCGAGCAGTACCCTTAGCGATTGCTCGCTGTTTTTTGTCCAGTTGTTTGCCTCATCCTGCAAATACCCCACTGTACAAGGAGAAGTGGATAGTACCTTCCTCAGCCTTGCGGCGTCGGAGACCTTTTCCACTTCGCCACAGAAGGAATACAAAGAGCGTCTTTGCGCCTTCCTAAGCTCCTTCTTATATATCTTGAGTTGCCCTTTATATGCATCCCAATCATTAAAGGCTCCAGTAGATTTCGCCTTGTTGAATAGCTTGTTGCAGGTCTTTTTCCTTGCCGTTAGCTCAGAAGTCCACCATTGAGGTTTAGTTTTATCCTTGTACATTGTTTTTGGACAGGCTTCTTCAAGGGAACTATTGAATGATGTGGTGATATGCTCGACCAGATTTTCCAGACCGGATTTGTCATTCGGTTCATAAAGAAGTTTAGAGCCCACTTTGTCTTTCTCACATTTCTGTGGACAGCAGGTTTAGGCGCTTTTTCGGCGAGTTTGAACTCTATATAATGGTGATCTGAGAATGAGTGGTCGTCTAGTACATTCCACCCAATAATTTTGTCTGCCACCCGGTCAGTAGCAAACGTTACGTCTAGTACTTCTTGTCTGTCTTTAATCGTAAAGGTCGGTTTATTGCCAATGTTACAAATAGTTAGGTTGGTAGTTCGAATAAAGTCAAGAAGCGAATCACCCATATTGTTTATATCCGTACTACCACAGATAGTATGATGCGTCAATAATCAGCTCGAGCTCGTCAGGCGTTGCTTCTTCTACTACTTTCCTGAATAGAGCTGTCGGTATTGCAGCTTCATAAGGAAAGTAACTGGAGACCACCCAGTATATGCCATTACCAATCTCTAGACTAGCAGCTGTTTGGTCTTTACAACTTAAATTAGCCGGGAGAAAAATACTTAGATATTTTCTGGCCAAAATGCAGGTTCTTGGAGTGCCTTCACAGTTGGCCACAAGCAGTTTAAAGTTAGGTGTCTTGATACCGCACACCCGTCCTCCTGCTACATACTGCTCCTGGATCAGGACGCAGCAATAGAGCTGCTGAGGCCGCTTTAGCGTGATGGAGGTTAATCTGTAGAATTCTTACCATCATTGGTAATTGACAGATTGATATCCACCCCGACAAGGTGTCGAAGAGTCCGGAGACTTCCCTCAGCCCCTCAGTATCCGAAGTAGTGTTTTCATCCTCAGAGAATGACGTTACAGATCTTCTGTTAGAGTTAGAGTCACCAGAAATAATGGTCGTGTGGACCTCCGCACTTCCAGAAAGCCTTGTATCAACCATGGTCGACGACTCGCCTTCCGCAGTGGGAGCTATATCCTGCTTCATCCTTCAAGACTATAGTCTCGAAACCATATTGCAGGGTTGCACTTGCACTTTGTATATGGGAGGTGGATTCAGCGTTAGGGATCAAATTGACCTATCGCTTTTTACCATCCGCCTCATCGACCTTGCTGATTCTCCAATTATGGGTCGGCAGACCAGGATTAGAATCTTTTATTAGCTCTAATATGTCATCCGAGCTGGAGGGCTCTTCTGTAACCCAGGTGATGGCTCTAGGGTGACTAGGGATGTTGTTTTTTTTCCACAACATCCAACTGAGCACCCGGCCACACCTCACCCGCTGTACTAAGAGCAGCCTTATACAGATCTACTGATCTGGCATCACCGAAATATAAGAGCTTTACTCTCCGCTGATGCCATCCTGCATCGTTGCAGACTGGTGGTTTGCCCGGCATTTCTCTTCGGACATCGAGGTAATGAGCCATAATGGCGGATGGCTCCATTTGTCCTTGAGGATGGATCCATCCTCACTACTTCTGTCTATAACAGCCATCACTAGAGTCTCCATAGCTACTTCATTGAAGGGCTTGGTGAGTGCCCTGTTGGTGATGAAATTAGGGCCTCTTGCCATTTTTAAAGGCAGGGGTTCATCAAGTAATCTGATTCTTTTGACTTTATTAGCCGTTAACATAGCTGAATTTGTCGCTCTTTCAGCCGACTCATTGGCTTTAGAAGCATCTATGACGCCTTCAGCCCAGGCAAGTGACTCTTTCATTCAACTTAAAATGCCCCAAAAGGGATATCCGCCGAACATACTTAGGGTCTTAGGTCACTCCTTCGATGTGTTACACTTTTGGCCCGTAGCAAATGATATGTACCCTCGTATCACTTAAGTGAGGGTATAACAACATATCAACAAAAACAACAACAAATTGAATTTTTTCTGCAAAATTGTCTAGTGAAATGAATTCAACGATTTTTTACTAGAAAAATGCAATTTCGACGAAATTATGAAGAACCAGTATGGAAAGGCACAAAGTCGGGCGGGGCCGACTATATAATACCCTACACCTCCCTAACAATGCGATAAGGGTCATTGCCATAATAATTTGGAATAATTGGTAAATGGGTAGAAACATATTATCTAATTCTGAAACGATAATCGCTAAATTAAGCAATATTCGTTCCTAAATTGAGAAACATCTTTCTGGAAAATTTTAATGATCGGAAGTAAAATACAACTTCTATAGCGGTTTGATACCAAATCAGGAGGAACATATATATAGAGATTTAATATAAATCTGAACCGATCTTCCCTGAATACTCATTCATGTAAAAAGACCTCCTTCTGTCGAATTTCGTAATGATCGGATATAAAATACAGTCTCTACAGCGCTTACATGTCAAATCGGGGGTAACATATATATGGGGGCTATATCTAAATCCGGACCGATTTTCTCCGAATTTGGCAGTATTCCTTTATGTCATAAGAAACCTCTTTCTGCCGAATTTCGCACTGATCGGATATAAAATACAGTTTTTACAGCGCTTACATGTTAAATCGGGGTTAACATATATATGGGGGCTATATCTAAATTTCTTCCAAATTTAACAGTGTTCATTCATATAATAAGAAACCCCTTTCTGCCGAATTTCATACTGATCGGATATAAAATAAAGTTTTACAGCGCTTACATGTCAAATCGGGGCTAACATATATATGGGGGCTATATCTAAATCTGAACCGATTTTAACCAAATTCAATAGGGATCGTCCTTGGGCCAAAAAAAAGATATGTGTAAAGTTTCATCGAGATCGGACCATAATTGCGACCTGTACTTTGATTACAAGAATACATGCACAGACGGACAGACAGACGGACAGACGGACATAGCTAAATCAACTCAGTAAGTGATTCTAAGTCGATCGGTATAATAAACGATGGGTCTATTTCTTCTCCTTTTGGGTGTTACAAACAAATGCACAAAGTTATGATACCCTGTACCACAGTGTGGTGTAGGGTATAAAAATGCAAATTCAACATCATTTTATAGGAAAATTAGATTTCAACAAATTTTATTTTTCCTGCAAAATTATGTTAAAATTGGATTTTTCTAGAAAATTTCTTAGAAATTGCATTTTTCTATAAAATTTCTTCGAAATTGTATTCTTCCAGGAAATTTCCTTTATTGTCCTCTAGCAAAGATCCAATATCGATGCAATTTTGTAGAAAAATCTGATTTGAACAAAATTTTCAAGAAAACTGAAATTTCAACAAAATTTTATAGAAAAAAAAAATAATTTCAACAAATTTTATAGAGAAATGCAAATTTTAACAAAATTGTCTAAGAAATGAATACGACTTTTACTACAAAATTTCAATTTCGACGAAATTATGAAGAAATATGCAAATTCAACTTAATTTTATAGGAAAATTAGATTTCCTAATTTTTTTGGGGGGAAATTCAAATATGAAGGAAAATGCAAATTTGAAAGAATTTTCTAGAAAAATTTAGATTTGAAGGAATTTTCTAAAAAAAATATATTATAAAATATTCCATAATATTGCAATTTTCATTAAATTTTTCCGAAAATTTAATTTGAACGAAATTTTGTAGGAAAATAAAATACCAATGTTATTTTTTGAAAGAAGAAATTTCAACGACAATTTCTAAAAAAATTCATGCAGATAAATGCAATTTGGAGGACATATTGAAGAACAAATACAACTTTAGTGAATTTTTAATTTATTAGTCATATTAAAAAAGATATATAATTTTCGATAATCTCAATCTTTGGGAAGGGGGGGCAGGAAGATTTTTACATGTTTGTGAGGAAAGGGTTGGGAGGCCCTAAAGCAAGACTTCAGTGGGCTACACTAGTATAGACAAAGAACCGCAGTAGTTAATTATAGTATATAGTAAGAAACGCAGTAGTTGATTATAGCATAGAGAAAGACTTCAGTATTCGATTATAGTACATAGGAAGACCTCTGTGATCGACTTAAGTATAGAGAAATACTTCAGTAGTCGACTTTAGTAGAGAGGAAAGCCTCAGTGGTTGGCTCTAATATAGAGGAATATTTCAGCGGTCGACTCTAGTATAGTGGAAGACCCCAGTAGACCATTATAATATAGAGAAAGAACTCAGTAGTCAATTCTAGTATACAGAAACCCAGTGGTACCTACAGCCCCTCCTCAAGTATTAATATTTAACAAATAGTATGTAAATCTTTCTAGACCTTCATTTTATTTAAAATCTTAAAGTTCGTTGTCTAAAGTAAATGCGGTTGTTTATGTTGGTCAGTCGATGTTGTTCTAATATCCCTGCCAACTTCAACATTGACGTATTTTTTGTTCTTCTCAATTACTTTATGAAGTCGGTCACTTCTTTCGATAGTTATCGTGCGCACCGAAGCACCAGGGATGCCAACTTAGTGCTTTTCGCACCAGATTTAGTGCTTTTCAGACCCCCCAACACGCGAAAAGTGTTCACTTAGTGCCAAACGAAAAAAAAGCACTAGGTGTACGCTTTTCATGTTTTTGTTGGCGCTTTTTTACGCTTTTCGTACATTTGTCAGATCAAATCTGGCAACATAATGAAATTATACTATTTTTGCTACTCCGTGTTATGAACATATTTATATGCACTTACATTTGACTCTCTGATTTGAATATTGCTGTTATCACTTCTGCAGTTTAAATTTGATTGAAATTTACATACAAAAGTATTGCCGAAAGGGTTTTTGCCGAAATATTATGTTTTTATAAGTACACAATTCTGCGGTACAGTGTATAATACTTTTGTTTTCTGAGGAAATAAAATATTGGGTGGCATGTCATAATGTCCATAGATCCTATGGCACTTTGGTCCGCGTAACCGGCTTTGGAAAAAATTTTAATCCCGGCCGAAGGCCTGCCACGCATGGTCACTGGTCCGCGTAGCCATCGTTGGACATACATCAGATGGGAAAATCTTTAACCCCGGCCAAAACCGGTCACGCAGACACAGTTTGGTACGCGTAGCCCGCTTTGGAGATATCGATAACTGGAAAATCGTCTTCAAAGATAACATACAGACTATTTCTATTGACTCAGAATCACTAGCAGATTCGAATTATTATAGGGATAAATCGAATCTGCTAGTGATTCCTTATTGTTCGGCAAGTCTTTATTCAATTTATCAGAGACAAAATGTATAAATCAAAGCGCCAAAAAAAAAACCAAAAAGTTTGAAAGTATCATTTTAATTAGGGAAACCACTTTGATTAAAATTTGATAATTATTTTTATTTTAAAATTTTTAATGTAAAAATTAACTTTTTTATTGCAAATGAAAGAAAAATAGTTTAGTGCCTTTTTACGCTTTTTGTCTGGAATTTTACGCCTTTTACGCTTTTTAAATTTTTCATTACGCTTTTGCTCCGCAAATAGTTGGCATCACTGCGCACCACCTAGATAGACATAGCCCAAATGACTTAAAGTTCCCTGATGCTAATTTCCGCAAAAGGGTCTTAAAATACTTCTTCGATTTGTTACACTTTTGGTCTGTAACAATTTATTTATAGGTTATACTCGTACAAGTGTATATTAAGTGGGGTATAAATATTAATTTAAGAAATTATAAATGGCAAACAAGTGCTCTGCATCTCCTTTATTATCAATGTTTGATTAATGATATTTGCTCTGTGGGGATTCTTGGAATTCCCAAATAACATCAAATAATTGGTTGTCAGTCTTGGACGTTTTTATAGACTAAAGATTTCCAAACCAAATGTATTGAATAGTCATTGATATTGATATTGATATACACGAGTATGTATCGTCTGTTTTAACATTACATTTGTATATTTTTAGACAAATGTGTAAAGAATGCGTGTTTATTTACATACATTCAAACAATGTTTTCCCAGAATTAAATCTGTTTAATTAGACATGAAAATGTACAATTAGTCGAAAAAGACGAAAACACCTTTAACAAACCGACAAAGGAGCAACAGAATGAGTTCAAACCAAAGAATAATTTTTGGTGAAAAATACAAGTAGTGTCGCTGTTTAAAAAAAAAACACGATAAACATAAGAATGAGAACACAACGAATGCGAGTATTATTTACTCGAAACGACTCGAAAAGAATTGAATGAAACAAACAAAATTCATAAACAATTTATTTATCCAATACACAATCCCCTCCCCATCCAATACTCACTTGCTTCCATCATCCATCATATCGCGGGGGAGATCACTGATCACCGATCACAGTGGCTAGGCTGGCTGGTTTCTTTGGCTTTCTGTGTGCGTAAATCAAAAAAATTTTGAAGTGCATCCATCATATAAACACACACACACAGAGCGAGGACAGCGAGCAGCTTCGATTCTCATCCGATGAGCTCAAATTGCTTGGAATCCATCTGTCAAACAAACATCATTTCGCACAAAAAGTCGGCATAACATCAGAACCCGCCAACGAACACAGTTTTCCGAAATCAAGAATATCCCCAAAGAAGAAAGGGTTTTCTTATAAACAATTGAAATTCCAATGAATTTTTGGAAATTCACTACAGTTCTATTTCGTCCAAAACTTTTTTCAAAACATCTCCTCTCATAAGCGATGTGGTTCAATTCGAAAGTATGTGTAGTACAGTACCGAGAGAAAATAAATATGAATGCAATAATTTGGTTTGATTTATTGCAGCTTATTGATTTTGCTGGTTAAACAAACAAAAATTACAACACGCAAAAAATGAAAAATTACCTCCACTAACCAATATATTGTGGAAATCCATGACAAATCGACGGATTCCAAAAAAATTTGGTTTTGATTTATTCCATTTTTTTTATATTTTTAGTACACCTGAAGAAACTCTTTGTGGAATTTTTTGAGATTTTTCCGATAGCTCGTTCGGAAGTTATCGATATTTAAAAAATCGTTAAGATATCACTCTATGTATCGGGTTTTTGGTCATAACTTCTAAAGTTATGGTCAGATTTTATAATTATTTTTTTTGAAATGTTAGTATTTTTCGATATTTTTTTTAGAAAAAAAATACTAAAATTTTTATGAGCCATTTTTATGTTTTACAATTTAAATGTAATTTTTTAAATTGTTTGTACTCTTCGATTTTTGCGATTTTTTTATATTTTAAACCTCTATTAATTCTCTAAATGTAAGCTTTGAAAATTAAATGTTCCTTTCAAAAACAAGCAACGAATACGATATATTAAAAAACATACAATATGGCCCCTTTGAACATATTGTACAAAAGGGCGGAGCCACTTCTCCCACTCTCAAGGTGATAGCGAAATATAAACTATTACTAAGAGTGGAATTACAAAGAATTCGGATAGGTAGTACATAAGTTATTGGAGAATCAATATTTCACAACATGTTAAGCCTTTGCGAGGGAGGTACTAGAAGAACTAATATGACCCACCCTCAAAATTAGCATGATATATAAAAAAAATATTATCTCATAACAAATTTTAGGTCAAGCCGTTAATCCTTTCTATAGTTATCGTACGCTCCAACCGGACATACGGGCGACGGGTAGCCCGTCGGACAAACGAACAGCCAGACAGACGAACTAACGGATTGCTAAATGTCCTAAAATGTATTTCCGCCGAACATACGTAGGGCCTTAGGTCACACCTTCGACGTGTTATACCCACTAAAGTGAGGGTATAATAAGCCATATATGTATACTAAGAAAATCTATTGCTAACTTTAAAAGATATAGTAATTTTAAGGATACCTCTCGAACCAAATATTTTCTAGTAACTAAATAGCATTTAAAGTCTACACGTTATAATTATAACGTCTAGACTTTAAATATCGATCAGTCATTGTTAAACATTGGCAAAATATATCTTTCGAAAAATTTCAAGTTTTTTTTTAAATTTAAAAGAATGGGGTTCTTCTTTTTTTTAATATGATAACCAATTTGCATTTTGCGCTTTTCTGCAAAAATTTCGCTGAAATTATTCTTTTTTTTAAACTGTTTTCCAAAAAAATTGAATTTTTTGAAAATTTTGTTGAAATTGTATTTTTCGACAAAATTTTTTCAAATGAAAATTTCCTAGAAATTAAATATTTCGTTGAATTTGCATTTCTGTAAAAAATTACTTTTGAATTGGATTTTTCCACAAAATTTCGTTGAAATTACTTTTTTCTAGAAAATTTCACGGAAATTACAATTTTATAGGAAAAGTCGTCATAATACAGATAAATTCTAGAAAATGTTGATGAAATTTATTTTTTCCACAAAATTTCGATAAGATTTATTTTTTCTAGAAAATTTCATAAAAATTAAATGTTTGTAGAAAAAGTAGAAAAAACAATCATTGCAATTGCATTTGTCATTTTTTACAATATTTGTTTAAAATTGAACTTTTCATTCAGTCAGAATTTATTTGGTTCGAGACCATATGTTTCAGTTACTTTCTATCTATTGCAAAAAAGTAATAGAAACAAATACAAAAATTGGTAGAAAGTTTTAATTGCTTGGTAGAATTTACTGCAAAAATTGAACTTTTCTTCAAAATTTGGTTTATTTTTCTAAAAAATTTTGACGCGTTTTCTAAAATAAATGTTTATACAAAATTTAATGGAAATTGAAATTTTATAGAAAATGTCGTCATAATCTACAAAAACTCTAGACATTTTCGTATAAATTTATTTTTCTAGAACGTTTTGTTGCATTTGAATTTTTCCACAAACATTCGTTGCAATTGCATTTTCCTGAAAATTTGATTGAAATTTATTTTTTTCTAGTTTTTTTAAGTTTAATTTTTTACAATATTTGTTTAAAATTGAACATTTCTACAAAATTTGGCTAAAAGTTAATTTTTCTAAAAAATTTCAGTGATATTACATTTTTCTACAAAATTTTAAAGCGTTTTCTAACATAAATTTTTATAGAAAATTTAATGGAAATTGAATTTTTATAGAAAATATCATCATAATCTATAAAATCTCTAGAAATTTTCGTAAAAATTTATTTTTTTAGAAAGTTTTGTGGAATATGTATTTTTCCACAAACAATCGTTGCAATAGCATTTTCCTGAAAATTTCATAAAATTTAAATTTTCCTTTTCTTAATTTAATTTTTCTATATTTCTCTAAACAATTGCGTTTATCTACAAAATTGTTTTTTTTAGAAAATTTAATGGAACTTTTGATTTTATAGAATATGTCATCATAACCTAGAATAATTCTGATATTTGCATTAAAATTTACATTATCTCGAAAATTTCATTAAAATTTATTTAATCTAATCTTGAAAATTTCGTCGAAATTGCGTTTTCTACAGAATTTCGTTGAAATTGCATTTCTATAGAACTGTTTTTGAAATTTATTTATTACAAAATGTTCTGCAAAATTTCGTTGAAATTGTATTTTTATACATTGCATTTTTTTTTAAATTTGGTTGACATTGAATTTTTTCATAAAAATTTCGTAGATTTTTTTTTTAATGTAAATTGCAATTTTATTGGAAATTTTATCATAATCTTGAAAAATTCTAGATATTAAATTTTCTCGAAAATTTCATAAAAATTAAATTTTTAAAAAAAAAAATTGTTGAAAATTTTAATTTTATAGAAAATGTCATCATAATCCCGAAAAATTATAGAATTTGATTAAACTTAATTTTTCTAGAAAATTTTGTTGAACTAGCATTTTTCCACAAACATTCATTTTAATTGCATTTTTCCTGAAAATTTTATTGAAGTTTAATTTTTCTAGATATTTTTAAGTTTAATTTTTCTACAACATTTTTTCTTTAAATTGAATTATTCCACAAAAATTTTTTGAAATTTAACTTTTCTAAAAAATTTCATAAAAATTAAATTTTTCTAAAAAATTATGATACATTTTCCAAAATGTTGAAGAAAATTTCGTTGAAACAGCGTTGTTCAAGAAAATGTCTTCGAAATTATATTTTTGAACAAAATTTCTTCGATATTTAATATTTCTATAAAATTTCGTTGGGATATTTTTTCTTAAAATTTCGTAGAAATTAAATTTTTCTAGAAAATTTAATGGAAATTGAAATTTTATAGAAAATGTCACCATATACAGAAAAATTCTATACATTTCGTAAAAAATAATTTTTCTACAAAGTTTTGTTGAATTTGCATTTGTCCACAAACATTCGTTGCAATTAAATTTGTTCTTAAAATTTCATTAAAATTGATTTTTTGCAATTTAATTTGTCTCGATATTTGTTAAAATTTAATCTTTCTACAAAATTTGGTTGAAATTGAAGATTTCTAGATGCATTCTTTTAAATTTTCTACTATATTTCGTTGAAATAGCATTATTCCAGAAAATTTCTTTCAAATTAAATTTTTGTAAAAAATGTTCGATATTAAATTATTTCTACAAAATTTCGGTACATTTCTCTAAAAAAATTGCGCTTTTCTACAAAATTGATTTTTTTTAGAAAATTTTTTGGAACTTTCAATTTTATGGAAAATTTCATCATAACCTAGAATAATTCTGACATTTGCATTACAATTTACATTATCTCGAAAATTTAATTAAAATTGATTTCGCCTAGAAAATTGTATTTTTCAAAAAAAAAATCCAAAAAATTTTGTAAGATTGATTTTTCTTGAAAATTTCGTCAAAATTGCGTTTCTACAAAGTTTCGTTGAAATCGCATTTCTATAGAAATTCATTTTTTTTACTAAACGTTCTGCAAAATTTCATTGATACTCGTGTTGTATTTCTATACATTGCATTTTTTTTACAAAATTTCGTTGATTTTCATACAAATTTCGTTGAAATTACATTTTTCTTGAAAATTTAATGAAAAATTGCAATTTTATAAAAATGTCATCATAATCTAAAAAATTTCTAGACATTGAATTTTCTAGTAAATTTCATTATAAATATCGTCGACATTCGACTATCTGCAAAATTTTGTAGACATTGCATTTTTCTCGATTGTTTTTACCAAATTATTGTTTTTTAATATAAATTTTCTATAAAAATTTGTTTAAATTGCATTTTTTCTAGAAAATTTTAATGGAATATTATTTTGCTACAAGATTTGGAAAATCCTCCAATTTTAATTTTCTAGAAAATTTAAATAGCATGGTTCAAGAAAATTTCTTTGAAATTACATTTGGTTAGATACTCGTATTTGCATCGATATATAATTTATTTTCTTCACAAAATATTATTGAATCTGCATTTTCCGATAAGCATACGCTTCAATCCCATTTTCTAGTTTTTTTTTAATTTAATTTTTCTACAAAAATTTATTTAATTTGCATTTTTTTAGAAAATTTTATTGAAATTGCATTTTGCTACAAAATTTGGATGCATTTTTTTACATTTTCTAGAAAATTGAAATAGCATTGTTCAATAAAATTTCTGCGAAATTACATTGTGTAGATAATTTCTTCGATATTCATTTTTTCTACAAAATTTCATTGAAATTGCATTTTTCTAAAAAATTGCGATGGAATTGCATTTTTCTACATAAATACATTTACATTTGCATGGAAATTACAATATTATAGAAAATTTCATCATAATCTAGAATTGTATGTATGTATGTATATTTATTGCTTAGTAATTTCAGTATACACAAATTGTTTATATTTTATATACAAAGGGTTCAGTTAACAGTAAGTAACTTTTCATCTTAAACATAATGTGTTATAATAAATATGAACATCAAATTATATTATATCAAATAGAATTTTTCTAGAAAATTTCATAAAAATTGCATTTAAAATTAATTCCACAAAATTTCGTTAAAACTGATTTTTCGTGAAAATTTCGTCGAAATTGCATTATTCCTGAAAATTTAATTTAACTTTTCTAGAAAATTTCATTAAAATTACATTTTTTACAAAATGTTTATGCTTTTTTAAAATGTTATAGAAAATTTCATAAAAATTGCATTTAAAATAAATTCCACAACATTTCTTTGAAATTCATTTCAATTGAAGATTTCTAGATGCATTCTTTTAAATTTTCTACTAAATTTCGTTGAAATAGCATTATTCTAGAAAATTTCTTTCAAATTAAATTTTTGTAAAAAATTTTCGATATTAAATTATTTCTACAAAATTTCGGTACATTTCTCTAAAAAAATTGCGCTTTTCTACAAAATTGATTTTTTTAGAAAATTTTTTGGAACTTTCAATTTTATAGAAAATTTCATCATAACCTAGAATAATTCTGACATTTGCATTACAATTTACATTATCTCGAAAATTTAATTAAAATTGATTTCGCCTAGAAAATTGCATTTTTCAAAATAAAATCCAAAAAATTTTGTAAGATAGATTTTTCTTGAAAATTTCGTCAAAATTGCGTTTCTACAAAGTTTCGTTGAAATCGCATTTCAATAGAAATTGATTTTTTTTACTAAACGTTCTGCAAAATTTCATTGATACTCGTGTTGTATTTCTATATATTGCATTTTTTTTACAAAATTTCGTTGATTTTCATAAAAATTTCGTTGAAATTACATTTTTCTTGAAAATTTAATGGAAATTGCAATTTTATAAAAAATGTCATCATAATCTAAAAAATTTCTAGACATTGAATTTTCTAGTAAATTTCATTATAAATATCGTCGACATTCGACTATCTGCAAAATTTTGTAGACATTGCATTTTTCTCGATTTTTTTTACCAAATTGTTGTGTTTTAATATAAATTTTCTATAAAAATTTGTTTAAATTCATTTTTTCTAGAAAATTTTAATGGAACATTATTTTGCTACAAGACTTGGAAAATCTTCCAATTTTAATTTTCTAGAAAATTGAAATAGCATGGTTCAAGAAAATTTCTTTGAAATTACATTACTCGTATTTGCATCGATATATAATTTATTTTCTTCACAAAATATTATTGAATCTGCATTTTCCGATAAACATACGCATCAATCCCATTTTCTAGTTTTTTTTTAATTTAATTTTTCTACAAAATTTATTTAATTTGCATTTTTTTAGAAAATTTTATTGAAACTGCATTTTGCTACAAAATTTGGAGGCATTTTTTTTTTAAATTTTCTACAAAACTGAAATAGCATTGTTCAAGAAAATTTCTGCGAAATTACATTGTGTAGATAATTTCTTCGATATTCATTTTTTCTACAAAATTTCATTGAAATTGCATTTTTCTCAAAAATTGCGATGGAATTGCATTTTTCTACATAAATACATTTTTCTAGAAAATTTAATGGAAATTACAATTTTATAGAAAATTTCATCATAATCTAAATCACTAAAATTGAATTGTATGCATGTATGTAACATAATGTGTTATAATAAATATGAACATCAAATTATGTTATATCAAATAGAATTTTTCTAGAAAATTTCATAAAAATTGCATTTAAAATTAATTCCACAAAATTTCGTTGAAACTGATTTTTCGTGAAAATTTCGTCGAAATTGCATTATTCCTGAAAATTTAATTTAACTTTTCTAGAAAATTTCATTAAAATTACATTTTTTACAAAATGTTTATGCTTTTTTAAAATGTTATAGAAAATTTCATAAAAATTGCATTTAAAATAAATTCCACAACATTTCTTTGAAACTGATTTTTTGTGAAAATTTCGTCGAAATTGCATTTTCCCTGAAATTGATATTTTCTAGATTTTTTTAGGTTTAATTTTTCTACAAAATTTTTTAAAATTAAATTTTTCCGAAAAATTTGGTTGAAATTTAACATTTCTAGAACATTTCATTAAAATTAATTTTTTTTTAAAAAAAAATTTTATGCTTTTTCTTAAATGTTCTAGAAAATTTCGTTAAAACAGCGTTGTTCAACCAATGTCTTCGAAATAAAATGTTTTAACAAAATTTCTTGAATATTAAATATTTCTATAAAATTTCGTTGAAATTGCATTTTTCTAAAAATTTCCTTGAAATTAAATTTTTCTTGAAAATTTAGTGGAATTAGAATACTTTATTTTTATTTTAAAAGTTAAATATGATAACCAAACAATTGCTTTTGCATTTTTCTGCAAACTATTATAGAAAATTTCATCATAATCTAGAAAAATTTATATATTTTGAGAATAGATATTTTCATTAAAATTTACTTTATCTAGAAAATGCTACTAAAATTAAATTTTTCTAGAAAATTTCATAAACATTGCATTCAAAATAAATTCCTCAAAATTTCGTTGAAACTGATTTTTCGTGAAAATTTTGTCGAAATTGCATTTTCTATAAAATTTCGTGAAATTACATTTTTATAGAACTGTTTTTTGAAATTGCATTTTTTACAGAATGTTCTCCAAAATTTCGTTGAAATACATTTTAATATTTTTTTTAAATTGCATTTTTACGGAATTACGTTAAAATGAAATTTATCTGGAAAATTTATGTAATGTAAATTGTAATTTTATAGAAAATCCAGATCATAATCCAGAAAAATTCTAAAAATTTTAATTAGAATTTAATATTTATAGAATTGATTTTTTTGAAAATTTCGTCATTGAATTTTTCTAGATCTTTTTAAATTGCATTTTTTACAATATTTGGTTGAAATTTAATTTTTCTTAAAAATTTCGTCGAAATAATTTTTTCAACAATTAAATTTCGACATAATTTCCAATTAAATTTCGACATAATTTCCTATAAAAGTTCAGTTCGATGAAATTTTGTATACAATTTAATTTCGACCAACTCTTCTAGAGCAGGGCTTACCAACCCTTTAAACCACACGAATCCGGACAACCCTGTACAAAATCTGCATGTCCCTTCCGCAAAAAAAATTATTTTTACTCCTATTTTCCGGAAGCTTCGTAAACGTTAACGAGTCAGTATAGAATTCGCACCCAACACAAATTGATGGCAATAACTGTCGGTTAGCGCTAACGGAGCCTTAACCGATCTTACTGAAAACAGGGGTTAATACGGTTTGGGATCAGAGCAACTGTAATGTATTTTGTCGTTGAATTCGAATATGCACTCCGTTTTTTTAAGTTTTTTAAAATAGTCATTTTTCTCCTTTGACCTTAAAATCAAAACAAAAAGTAAATCGTCTCTTTGGCTCAAAGTCTTGGAATAGATTTGTTTCCAATAATGCATTTGACGATTAAAGCTGTCTTCATTCTTGAATTAATTTAGTGAATCCGAAACACCAAACTTGTTCTTCGCACCACATTTACTAAATTTTAAATTTAAGAAGGAAATTGTTATAAAATTCCAGTAATAGTTACTATATTTAATTCAAAAGAATTTTATTTTTTAATATTCTGATCACCACCATTGATTGTTCTGAGTGTTCATATCCTCGTCTTATGGAAATAATATTGACACAATATTGTGTGGATTATTTTGTAATTTGGGTAATGTGTTGAGGCGGCACTAATTCATTGCTCATATCGTCGTTTTTATGGCGTAATAATTGTTTAATAAACAAATTTGAATCTTTTAAAACCTTATTTACGATTCGGAACATAACAATAAAAAACAAAACATCCATCCATCCACCCGTCCCCCCGTCCGTCCATCCATACCAAACTCCCCCGCATCTGTAAAATTTACAGCAAGAGCTATCAAGTGGGGAGAAGTACATAAATATACTCATGGAGTGGCCCGACTCTGGAGGCTGTGGCATCGGGTGTTATTAAAAATGTTTTACAAGTTGTTCCTTCGCACCCAGGCGGACGGCCGGCCGCCCAGGCGAGGCAAGCATTCATTACAAACATATTTAGTGGCCTATTAACACTTCAGAACTCTCAGAACCATAACTCTCCACCACATCCCCCATTCACGCATTCACACATTCCCGCATTTCTCCAAGAGGCACTCCACCACCCAGACAAATGTTCTTTCCGACAAACCAGAATTTATGAGCTCTTCAATTGCCTTTTTGAAAATCTGGGCAGGCAAGTAGCGAGCGTTCTTTTACAAATCCACACATCCACACATCCACAAACATTGCGGTGGAGAGGTGAGGCGATTCGAAGCAATCTTTTTCCTCAGAGCCAGAGGCAAGGCACTAATTTACCAATGTGACTGCAGTGTGTTTTTGTTGTTGTTGAAAAGTGGGCACCACCACCACATCGACATTAGAATAGTCAGTCTGACGACCACTGATCCATTGCGACGACCCTTAAATAATTTTTAACAGCTCAGGATTATCACCGCTGATCTCCAAACGATGAGAAACTGTGTCGTGTCATAATCGTCTAACATCGCAAATGCGATTCCTCTGTATTCGGTATATGATGCAACGGGAAGACGGATGGACGGACAGACGACCCTATGGTGTTGTGTCCATATGGAGTGGTTTAATTTTAACTGCCACTGCCTGGAGTTCTTCAAGTTCTTTTTTTCTTTTTGGTGGAAATTATGCTGTAAACTAAATTTATGGACTCCTCCTCTCTCATCTGTCGCAGAGTAACAATATTTTTATTGTTATTCACACACTGTGTGTGTCTTGTTCGTAGCCGGAGGAGGATGGCGGGAGTGGGGGAATGTCATCGTCAATAATGTGGCATTAGTTGGGGAAATTTATGATATTCTCAATGAGTCCTCTGTCCTTTCGTCTTCATATTTCACCTTTAAAGGCGTATGCATTCCATGGAGAAGTGTCATCGCATTGGGATTTTTGAGAAAATATTGAGCACGGGGAAATGCTTCCAGAATTTCTTTCAAAAACCTTAAAGTTTTGAGGAAGAGTTTACTACGGGGCGGGATAAGAATAAGAAACAAGTAAGAAACTCGAAGTTGAGTAAACCGACTTATGTATACTCTCCCCTTCGCATGTGATATAGAATTTGTGTGGGAGTTTTCAGAATAGATGGACAAAATTTTACTCATTCTTTGTCAGAACAACGTCATCGCAATAAAGATAATCGGGTCGGCAAGGTGATTTGAAATCACGGTGATTTTAAAGTCACCGGCGACTTACAATCACTGTTGGAGTTCGAAATCGCCCGGTTTATTATTCATAGCCTCCCAAAAAAAATTGTTCGAAATATGTTCGGGTGATTTCGAACTCCAAAAGTGATGTTAAGTCGCCGGTGATTTTAAAATCACCGTGATATCAAATCGCCGTGATTACAGAACAGACCCGAATCTCAAAATCTCTAAGAAGTAGTGGAAAAGGTATCAGCCTATACTATGCGCTACACCCTATACTATGCGCTACAATGGGAAATCAAGGAGTTGGACCACATAGAAACAATAACGGTGATAGACTTGTAGATCTGTGCGCACGCCACCGGCTCTTCATTGGAGGCACTAAGTTTATACATCGAGATATACACAAATACACCTGGGAATCTCCGAATGGTATCACAAGAAATCAGATCGACCACATTATAGTCAGCAAACTTTTTCTTGGCTGCTTACTTGATGTGAAAACTCGGCGAGGAGCTGATGTCGATAGTGACCACCATCTACTTGTCGGGAAGTTTAAACTTCGTCCGGCGGCTACATCCAAAAAATACCGCAAAGTTCAATACAATCTAGCTCTCCTCCAGAATGCGGAAATAGTGCAGATGTATAGCAGCGAAATTACCAACAGTTTGAACCCGAATGAAGAACAAACCTGGGAAACTATAACACATGCGTGTAAATGTAGCGCCGAAACTGTTCTTGGTACACGCAATCATGCCTTAAAACCCTGGATTAGCGATGAGTCCTGGAGTGAGATTAAAACTCGCAGAAAACTTAAAAATGCCGTAACAAGAGCTAAAACAGCAATAACAAAAGCCGTCGCCAAAACTCAATATCGAACATCAGCAAACAAAGTAAAACGGATGGTGCGTGCTGATCGCGAGAAATACTGCAACAACATCGCAACAGACGCAGAAAAATGTGCAAATACTGGTAACCTGAGAGGGGTCTATATTGCCATAAATCGTCTAAGCGGAAAGCCAAAGAAAAACACCACTGTTATAAAAGACCGAGATGACTGCGACATTGCAAATACGGATCAACAACTTGAACGATGGAAAGAATTTTTCAGCAACTCTGACATAACTACTCCTGATGCAGATATGTCAAGCTACAACACTGGAAGACGCAACCAAAGACGTGACATCAACACATCGCCGCCATCATTAATTGAGATCTCGTCTGCACTCTCTAAATTAAAAAATAACAAAGCTGCCGGACCCGATACAATTCCAGCTGAGCTACTCAAGTACGGGGCAACACCAATAGCGCAGGTACTCACGCCAATAATACGGGAGGCCTGGTCAAACGACTGCATCCCACCCAGTTGGAAGTCTGGAGTAATAATAACCATCCCCAAAAAAGGAGACCTCACACAATGCAAAAACTGGAGAGGAATAACTCTACTAAACGCCATCCAAAAACTAATGGCCCAAATTATACTCCAAAGAATCTCACCAATGGTAGACACTATCCTACGGAAAGAGCAAGCGGGCTTCAGACGCGGCCGCTCATGCTCCGATCACATAAATACTTTACGTATTATCATCGAGCAGTCGCTGGAATTTAACAGCCAACTTTACATGCTATTCATTGACTTCGAACGCGCATTCGATACGATTTCGCGCCCTGCACTGTGGTCAGCACTCAGCAGCAAAGGCATCCCCGACAAAATAGTCAACATTATTCGTAACCTATACCAGGACGCGGAATTGAGAGTGAGGTTTAACGGTAAGGAAAGCAACCCTTTTACCACAAACACCGGCGTTAGACAAGGCTGCGTCTTATCTCCCACATTGTTCCTGATAGTACTCGACAGCGTAATGCACCAAACCAACATGGATGCACCAAAGGGTATACGGTGGAATCTACAGGAATTTCTAAACGACATCGACTACGCAGATGATTTATGCCTCTTCTCACACCGTCTTGCTGACATCGAAGCGAAACTTCATCATCTCTCCATAAACGCCAGTAAAGTTGGTTTAAAAATCAATGTCAAGAAAACTAAGCTTATGCGAATTGGCACCAGCAACACAACACCACTGACATTAAATGGGACTCCTATTGAGGACGTTACATCGTTCTCATACCTAGGTAGCACCATCACGACAGATGGCGGATCAGGTGCAGACATAACCAGCCGTATAAATAAGGCCAGATTAGCGTTTCGTGAGCTGCACAAAATATGGCGCTCAAACAGTATTTCAGAGCGCACAAAACTGAAAATTTTTAACACCAGCGTAATGTCAGTTTTGCTATACAGTTGCACAACTTGGAGCACCACGCAATACACCCAGAAGAAGCTACAAACATTTGTCAACCGTTGCCTCAGACAAATTCTTCGCATCTATTGGCCCAACAGAATATCAAATGAAGAACTGCTGCTAGCTACGAGCAGTAATCCCATCGAAGTAGAGATCAAAAGACGCAGATGGAGCTGGATCGGTCACATACTTAGAAGACCAAACGATGACATTGCAAAACAAGCTCTAGAGTGGAACCCGCAAGGACATCGGCGACCAGGCAGGCCACGAAACACGTGGGTGAGAATGTTGAAGAAAGAATGCGAATCAAATGATATGTCATGGAGTCAGGTCAAGGCCATGTCAAGCGATCGAATCAGGTGGAAAGAGTTTATTAACGCCCTATGTTCAAATTGAATATTTATTTCATGTAGTGTGATTTTTATTGTCAATCTATTGAAATAATAAAAGGAAAAAAAAAAAAAAAAAAAAAAAAAAAAAAACACCCTGCACAATTGGTTACCTGCAGGATGAGTATAACAACGAGCCGTCACTACAGACACATCTCGAAACACATTTCCAGGGGAATTTCCTGACAGAACTCGAGTAACAGCGGGACCAACAAGAAATCGAGTGAACGACAAACGACGCTAAATTGTTGACCGATAACAGCTTTCAGCCGTACAAATCACCTGGACCAGACGGCAGTTCTCCAATAGAAATGCAGAAAATGGTGAACAACATAATGCCCTGGCTGGAGAAGATATATGAGAGCTGCATAAAGCTCTCGTAGGGACAACAAAGTGATATTCATCCCAAAGCGTTAAAGGTGGTAGTACACACTAGGCCAATTAGTTTGTCCTCGTTTCTATTAAAAGGTATAGAAAGGCTCTTAGACTCTTTCATTAGAGAAAACCTGGATACCAAACTCTTGTCGGGAAACCAACATGCATACAACAAGGGCAAGTCTACAGAATCGGCCCTGCATGAACGGGTGGCCCTATCGAATCGTCCCTACGTTTCAAAGAATACACTACGATGGCCTTTCTTGATATTGAAGGGGCATTTAACAACATTCCCTCAGATGCAGTCATTGCGGCAAAGTCTCATCTAAGGGTGAACTACATATAATTCGATAAGACTGATTTAGCACTTGCTTACCAGAGGACGTGTTCGTAAAACAGCAAGTCTCGGGGTCACAACTCTGCCGAGAATTCTAAACAGAGGGACTACAGGTATATTCCTATGGGAAATCTGTAGAGTCGCGTTGAGGCCTAAATCTCCCATTGGCTATACATAGCAGTAGTAAGCCTAATACTACTTACGGCATTGTGGTGTGGTGGACGGCAACTGATAAGCAATTCATCAACATCCAATTTATGAAGGTTCAGAAAAATACTTGCCTAAGCATAAACAGGGCTTCAAGGACTAGCGCGGCAGAGACTCTACTAGTCATACTCCATCTACTGCCGATTGATATTGTGGCTAGAGAAGTTCCAACCAGAGCGGCATTAAGATTAAACTGTCTATATATGTGGAGGTACAAGAAGTACGGCCACGTGAGGATATCACACTGTTGCGTAATGGTAACCGACAGAGTATACCATACGAGTATACCAACGGTGTACCTTCGAAAGTAACATTGCCAATAACATACCTGTCAGAGAGGACTAGTTTAGCAGAATACCAGAAAAAATTAACTTTCTCCACTTCTACACCGATACTAGTTCGAATCTTTATGAAAAGGTTTACACTATAAAGAACTTAGTCTTGATATAGTCCACAGACTACCAGATACTTGCGGTGTCTATCAAGCTGAAAAAATGGGAATAAGGACAGTCGCCAAGTGGATTAGTCGCAACATGGTGACAAGCACTGGCGTCGTGATTAACTCCGACATCCAGGCTTCCATTAAATATCTGGAGGCTACATCCCTAAATTTAAAAACAGCCCTCGACTGACGCAGATCTCCCAAAGATATGGCTGAGCAGTTTAACATATACCTTGTATGAGTATTTGGGCAGGAAATGGACTACATTACAAATTCCATTATGCAACAATAAATATTTTTTTTGTGTCCGAGACCTTGTTCAAAAAATCACTTTTTGCTTTCACGAATAAATTTACAAAAAATAGAAAAAATTTGCAAAAAATTATTTGTTCCATTTCTTGAAAGCTATCATCCTAACGAAGAAAACAATGACAAATGGACCATTTCGCACAAAAAGTTAACGGCTTATATCTTTGATTCCAGTACATACAAATACTTATAATTTTGTGGAGTACCTTTATTTACAGTATCTATAGTCATTTATACATTTATCCATAGATTTTCTTTAAATAGGCATTGGTTTCTTCGTTAGCGTGCTAGCTTCCAAAAACTGCAACAAACCTTTTTTGGTATTTTTTCTATTTTATTTTTCATTTTGTTGCATAGTGTTCTCGAAGACTTTGTATGTACTTATTGGTGCCTTAGGCCAGAGACAGTCCAATGAGAGATAGACAAAAATCGACAACTGTAGGGTAGTTGGACTAATCTGGCCAAAATACGACTTAGGGCCATTAACAATAAATAAATAAACTAGGGTTAAGCCCTAACTATCGGTTATAGCTGTCAAATCCCATACAATTTAACTTTCGTTAGCTCTAACGCTCGGTTATTTCGTTTTGTGTTAATGGGGGTTAAGAATGTAAAAATACCTATATCCTCGCACTAGAGAGGAAACGACTGTCTACGTTAGTGTCAGTTCTCTGATTGGCAAACATTGAGTACCTACATTGAACAAACGAGGTTTTTATATACTGGAATTGGCCTTTCTAGGAAGTCTGGCAGATCTTGCCGGCACCGATGTCCGTATAATTGATAACTTTGTGTAACACACAGGTTGGGTCCGATCCAAAATAATTAATAATAAGATATGTCATCCCGGAGTAAGTAAGTTGTCAGTTACGAACGAATAGAAATTTCAACGAGTAGGACTTCAAAAAGTGAGGTTTTCCGCGGATTTCGGACCGATTTTCCAGAATTTTTTGTAATTGTCACAATTAAAAAAATTAATATGTTCGCGGAAAACTGTTTTTTCGCGTGTGACATTTCATTCATATTCGTTCGTAACTGATAGATTTTGACGTTTCGTCCGGACGACACATCTGTCTAATTTAAGGTCAGTGGGTCCGATGAGGGGCAACTGAATCGACTTACAAACAACGCTTGCAGATTATTGAATTTTATTTATTTTTATTGAATTTGGAGTTCGGTGAATAGTTTATTTCAAGTTTGGGGCCGGTCAATTGGCCGCCTAGATCGTGTGAGTTAACGCCTTTAGATTATTTTTTGTGGAGCTATGTTAAGATTCATGACTATAGGGACAAACCCGCAACGGATGATGGACTGGAAGCCAATGTTGAAAAATTTATTCGTGAGATACCGGCCGATATATTGAAGAGAGTTTGCCAAAATTTGACCCAACGTATGCGGAGCCACGGTCAACATTTACATGAAATCATCGTTAAACATTGAATTATATAGACCGTTCTATCGACTTAAATAAAGATTTAATACATTTCTATAAATTTTATGTATTTTTCTTAAATAAAATCCGAAAGCTCATAAAAAAAATCAATATTTGATATCAATTCATTTTTCTATCGTCTCATTTTGGAACTCTTTGCAGGTACAGCAGTGTACAATAAGGATATAGGACTGTGTTACCGACTCACTTAAAATTCAACTCTTAGGCTGCTACTTAAATAACCGATGTCGGCGTTCAACGTCTGTCAAAGTGTTGTGTGCACAGAAAACAAGAGAACGCAATTTGAGTTTGACAGACGACGGACGCTTTCACCGCATTTTTAGGTTTGTTTGTTATAATGGTGCAGCCGTATGAACGGGTTTTGATATATGTAGTTTGTAAAATTATTACATTCCGCAATGCGAAAATTCGCTCGTCTGTTCGCATGCAAAATGCGAAATTAGCAGAGGGTGCAGGGGGAATTTTTAAAAAAATAAACGAAATCACCATAAGTAACACCCAAAAACAATTTACTACTAAGATAAGTAATCCCGGAGCGAATAAGTGTCAGTACGAACGAATAGGAAATTCATTCCAACGAGTGAGGGTTTTCGCGGATTTTCAGACCGATTTTCCGATTTTTTTGTAATTGTCACAATTAAAAAAAAAATAAATATCCGTTTTTTCGCGTGTGACACTTCATACCTATTCGTTCATACCTGACAGATTTTGACGTTTCGTCCGGAAGGAATCTCTCCTTATATTAATTTGTCTTTGGTAACACCGGCGAAAATTCATGTAGGAAGTTGTGTTCACGGCGACGAAATGGCGAACAAAGGAGAATACAAGAGAACTTAAATTGAGTAAAAATAGTGTTCTTATGCGTTTTCTATGATTCAACTTACGTATGACTTATACGATAGAATTGCGTTAAGCAATAATTGCCTCGCGTAAACGGAGACTAACAATTTTAGTTTGTGTGTTTATTGGCATAAATGTGTAGAAGTGCAAGAAAACATAAAACATGCGAAATACGCCATTTTAAAATTAAAGTTTTCTGTGAACTCAACTTCTGCATGTGAATTCTATTTCTATGGCTTCAAAAGTAGTGCATTTCGTTTTCTTAAAATTGCAACAGCCCAACTATTTGCTACGCCCTAAACTATGCAACACATTTTAGTAGACTGGATTGGCATCACTGTTGTTCTGCATTACGATTACCGGGTATCCATTGATGTGTGAGTCACCCAGTATCCGCTATCTTTTAACAATATTCGTAAATATGCTATGCTTCTTCTAGTTATGTTTGTTTTTGTTTTGTGTGGATTTTCGTAACATTGCTACATAAATTTTATGTTGACATTTTGGTTTCTACCTTTTTAATCATCTGTGATTTTTCTTTGCTTGTTTGTTAATTTCTGCTTGCGTTTGTGTGTGAAATATCATTGTGTTATTTTTACAATAAATTCATTAAAAGTGTAGTCGTTTGTGTAAAAAACCAGTGAAATATTTTGTGATGGTGATGCATATATTATTCAACTTGACCGCCATAAGCCGCTGCCCCTACATAGTATATCCTCAGATTGACAATTTCATGTAGGGCATCGTTCGTTCGGCTTCATTCCGTCGTTTGGGAAATCATTTGACATTTCATTTATCTGTCTGTGTTACTACTTATTTCTCTTCATTTATTTTGTTTATTTGGCTAAATTATTAAATTGTGAAAAGTGAACTGGGGAGAACTGGCCAATAAAGCAATTGTAAATTGTTATTGAGACCAGCAATGGAACTAAATGAATACAACAATGGCTTCGACGACCATTGTAAGACAGCCGAGGTAAGTTTACAAACAAGAAATGATAATTTCAGAAGCCATTTCCAACATCTATTATCAATGTATATTTTCAGGATTTGCTTAAGAGGAAATATGTCCACAAGGAATCTCACAATAATCTGGACCCTATTGATCACATAATGCAGCGCAAAGATCAGGAGTTCATAGATAATGTAATTTTTGATGTAGACGGATGAGTACTTTGCCTTGTAAACTAATATTATTTTTCCCCTTTGTTGATTGACAGACAGCTTTGTTGGCACCCGAATACATGCGAGATTCAAATCATTTCATTATGGACCTCATGAATTTCCCAAAGGTGTCTTCCAATTCGCATGCCGGCACTGATACTACTTTGCCCCCCGATCTGCACTTCCACAATGCCCATTTATTCCCCGTCGTCACGACTGATGATCATCATCATCACCACCACCATCATCATCATTCCAATGAGCCTCGTAAATCACCCACATATCTGCCTTTAAATAGTGACTTTCTTATGCCGGTTACAAAATCCTACAATACCGTGGAAAATGGTGGAACGGTGGAAAATGGTGGCGTTAAAGTGGTGCAAGAATTCAGCGTGGCTTTGGATGTAAGTAAAGTAAATAAATAAAATATGCCACCTACTTTATACTTTCCTTTTAGGATGGCTCCATTGATGATGTTTGCGATATTTCACGTTTCGATTCACGCAAAGTATTGCCGCACAAAAAACGCATATCCCGCAAATTGAAAATTAATCACGATGACACTGACCTACAATTGAATGTTCCTCTGGAGGATCATGTCAAATTACCTCATGTCGAACAATTGGTTGTTGGAACTTCTGTTCAGCAATTCCGCTGTGAACTTTGTGGTCATGTTACGTGTTCGCAGTTGGATTTCTTTGCGCATCTCAAACAGCACTATGAACCTTCAACGGATATCATTTTGGCAGCCATGAAAACCTCACTTGATGCCTTGGGTCCTGAGAAAACTGAGGCTGCTGCTGACTTGTGCACTATCGATAAAAAGGTACAATTTCAAATTTTATACCCGATTCCACACTGTAGTACTTTGTGTATCTGTTTGTAACGCCGAAAAGGTAGATAGTTTATTATACCGATCGGCATAGAATTACTTTCTGATTTGATTTAGCCATGTACATATTGCAGGTCACAAGCATGAAGCTATTTTTACAAAAATTAACACAGATGCATTTCTTCAGCTAGGGACGATCGAATTGGTCACATCGGTCCATGTTATGTTAGGCATAAAGAACGGTTCAGTTATAATCTGGCCAGCTAAAATTGGGAATATCTTCTGAAAAAAAGTCCGATATTTTAAGTTGATATGGGAAATTAAAGCTTATATATTCATGTTTGCGTTAATCATAACATACATTATATTACAATGTTTCGATAAAAATTTCTGACTTTCTTTTTAACACCATGCATCAGGTTTTGCACAACTTTTCTTGCCAGTTCTGCACATACTTTGTTCCACTTTATTTCCATATTTTGTTTCGAATTTGAAGATCTGCCATGTTTTTTTAATTTTTGTTTGGTAATTGCCCAAAATTGTTCAATTGGTCTGAGTTCAGGGCAATTATATCCTTTGGTACGATGTCAACTGAGTTTGCACTATACCACTCCACTGTAGTTTTGGAGTAATGACAGGATGCCAAATCTGGCCAAAACTTCACAGGCGATCGGTGGCATCGAATGAAAGGCAGTAGTCGCTTTTCTAGGCATTCCTCTCGATATATTTCACTGGTCATCGTTGAAAATGTTAAAAACGGGCGACTTTTTAAGCCACAGCTGCAAATTGCCTGCCAAATCAATACTTTTTTTTTACCAAATTTATACAATTTTATGTATTTGTACCTATCGTTGACAGCACCCCGCATTTTTGCAACATAAAAAGTTCGACCTGGTAGCTGTTTTACATCCATTTTTACTTATGTTTTATCATCCATTATAATGCAGCCTTTAAATTTTGTCAAAACTTGTTCATACAGACGACGTGCTCGTGTTTTTGCTATTGGAACGGTTTGGATATTTAATTGTTCTATATGATGTCAGCTTTGCATGTATGCGGATTCTTCGAATGGTACTTTTGCTAGTTCCGTATCTTTTTGCCCGATCATTATCAGAAAGTCCAGGATTTACCTTTATAGACCTTAATACCCTTTCACGCAATTCTTGGTCTCTGGTTCCCTTTGCTTTAACAGTTCTAGTTTTTCGTTCGATGCTTAAAGTATCCTTATACCGATTAAGAACATTATTTACGGTTGATTTTGGCATTTCCAAGTCCCTAGCTATCTTTCGTCCTGATCAGCTTGGATTTTCTAAAAAAAAAATCCGAGAATTGATTTATTGCAGAAATATTGACTGTAGGATTTCCGGGATTGCTTGGAAAACATTGGTCTCTTCGATTTTTATGCATAGCCTGTTATTGTGGTTTTCGTTATTCAGAATTTCATATAATGATATATTTCGAAGCCCTAAACGCTTGAATAGTTAATGAATTAGCTTCACAGTAGACAAGTATATTCCTTATAAGTAAACAGCGGAATATATGCAATTACATATTTTTATTGGATGGTTGTACTACAAAACCGATAATTAAATATACACCTATTTATTTTTGCATATTTTATGCAAACTGTATATTTGCGTATATCGTGCATATATTAAACATATGCAAACACATTTCGATACCTCCATTCTAAACAATGCTAAGTGCAAAAAGGTAGTTTTTCAGGAGTGGCGATCAAAGTTTGATGATTTTTTTGAATTTGTGTGGAATTCCTTTATAGTGCAATTCGAACGACCTGTACTGTTTTGTGAATAACTTTTGATAGGGTTGACTGATAAATACCAAATTTTGAGAGAATTGAAATATTTAGAAATTAAAAATGCAATTTCCCTTGGTTACCTTAATTCTGAAAGGACGTAACAGACAAACTGCTAAAGCTTTAAACTTGAAATGTGGACAAGGACTACCACTTGTCGTTTTATAAAATTAGTTAATTTTCTCCAATTTTCCGATGCATATTTTTTGCAAATGCAATTTTGTAGTTGCATATGCAATTTTTTATATGCATTTGCATTTTTAATTCAACATATGCAAATTATATTTTGCATATTCCCTTGTATATTTACATATAAAGTGCATATATGGAATACGCCGATTATATCGAATTTAGAATCCAAAAATATATCTAATGTTTCAAATATGAACTTCTTCGGATGACAAATAGAGATTGCATATAATTCCGCTGTCTACTTATAAGTAAGTCTAGGTAGTTTATTGTAGAAAACGTTTCCAAAAATGGAACGCATTGTCTAATGTCGATCTCAAATACGCTTGCCTAAGTCAATTCAGTCGCTGTTGTTTGCATTTTCGATGGAACTTTGCACTTTATGTTTTATTTCAACCAAATTTCATATTCTGATTCATTTATGACCAAATTTGATATTCTGATTCATTCATTTATGCCGAAGTTATCCATATTATGTTCAAGTATATAGACAAAATGTTATATTTTACGACAGCAGTTCAGTAGATCCTAATGCTTAGGTCCGATACATTACCAGATCTGACTCATCTCAAAAGATATGACTGAATGATACTGAGGAAATTCGTGTCTAATACTGATTTTCTATAGATCTGCAGGCTTAAAAAGATCATAAATAAGGAGCCCACTAGAGGCCGAACAACTAACCTAATGATTTTGTCCCCTTCTAATGCCTACATTTTACCCATGACATATCCATGGCAATATGCAATAAAATTTTAGAGTTGATTTATAAACCGTTTTTTTTAATACATCTCCTTAGACTGATGACGGACTTGATCAAGTCTTCCAAGACGTACATTTCCCCTTTGAAAATTTCCAACAAAATGATGAAGTTGTTAATGCGGAGCGACAAGTGGATATGACTATGCCACAGCATGTAGAACGTGTTGATATGAAAGTTGTATACACCAATACTCTGGTGGAGAGTGCAAACTCTGTCGCCATGCAGCAGCACTCGCATTCACAGCCCCAACAAACACAACAGCAGCCTCCACCAAATCTTGTGCCTGAAGAGTTTAGCGACACTGAAGATATGTTGGAAGGCATCAGGGATAAGGTGCTGATAGAGGACACCTGTGATACAATGGATCTAATGACGCCCACCTCAAATGGAGTTAGACCACATTGGTAACCATATTTTTTTGTTCATATAAAATTGTAGTATTTAACAGTGTTTCTGCTACAGGTTTAATAACAACTTTAATAACAGCTTTAATGGACTTGATCTGAAAACGAAGCCATTTTGCGACGTTCTCTTCTCTGGTCAATTTGCGCCGATTTTAAATACAGACCCACCACCAGTTCCTGAAGATAACCATATGCATGTAGATAAACTTATGCCAAAAGAATTGATGGATTCCTCGCCGCCTCAGTTAATGCATCATCCAACTGATCTGCGTCTGCAATTTCCCCATAGTGATAAGCCTTTTGATGATCTTAATAGTCATGAACCACCAGCACCACAACAGCCTCCCCCTCCACAGCCTCCACTCAGCAACAATATGGACCTCATACAACCTCAGCACATAAAAATTGAAGAAACCCCAGACATTCCTCCATTCCACTCAGAAGAAACTCTTGTTGCCAATGAAGTCGACGAAGAGTATGATGATGATCGCCAGAGCGACGAATTTATTTCTCTTTCGTCAGAGTCAAATACCGATCGTTATCATACATTTAAGAATCTGTCTGAAGATGCTGAATTCGATCATGACTGTGAAGACGAAGATGAAAATGCGGTCGATGGTACAGGTAAACGAAAACGTTACTTATGCAACAAATGCCAACGCGTGTTCAATTCTTGCAATGCTCTCAAATATCATATGAGAACACATTCTGGTCTGAGACCACATCAGTGCGATATCTGCGGAAAGTCTTTTTTCGCCCAAGGGGCCCTTAAAGCTCATACACGTACTCATACGGGTGACAAGCCTTTCGAATGCCAGCACTGCGATCGTAAATTTCGTCAGTGGGGCGATCTCAAGTATCATAAAACTTCCATTCACAGCAGCGAGAAAAATCATCAGTGCGAATATTGTGGGAAGTCTTTTTCGCGCAAATATTCCTTGGTCGTCCATTTGCGTATACACACCAGCGAACGTAACTATAAATGTGAATTCTGTACGAAAACATTTCGTGCTTCGACTTATCTACAAAATCATCGAAAAATTCATACAGGAGAAAAGAATTACGAATGCGATGTATGTTCGAAACGATTTCGCGTTTCGGGCGATTTGCGTCGTCATCAGCGTATACACGAGCGTACTGCACAGAAAGCGAAAAAGGATTCACTCAATGATAAAGCATCTGCGATCGTTAAGTCGGAATCTTCTCCCACCACATAGTCATTTTATAGTGTTTATTTTATAGTTTAGTTTACTTACATAAGTACATACACATGTATGTAATAATAGATCTTTTAAGTAGTATTAGCCTCCGTTTAAGGGCCGCAAATCATTTGTACATTTTTAATGTGTAAAGCTCAAATGATGATAAAGTTTTATTTTTTACAAAAAAAATATCGTGTATTTTATGGGTTGGGAAATTTCTACATAAATATATGATAATTTTTAATGATAGCTTATTATAAATATGTCTTTTGATTTTCAAATCATAGCGAATTTGGTCTTGTTTATACAAGAGTTTTCGAAATTTAAGCTTAATATTTCAATTTGCTTTTTTATCATTTCCGGTTTTCACCTCATTTTTTATTATTCACAAATAACCTTAAATATCGCATGTTTAAAACAAGTCAAAAAGTTAAATGGAATGAAAATGATATAGAAATGGCATTTCAATATAACTGATTAGTATCTTTATATGTATATAAAATCACGTATACGTTTGTTAGTAACGCATTATCTCCAAAACCATAAGAGCGTATGGTCTAAAAATTGCACAGTAGGCTCTGTTAGGGGTCATCTGTGTTTTAGAATTATTTTCACTGTGTCGTGGCGGAGTGGTCAAGTTATTTGCAAAACTCGCAGTTCCAGAGCGATTTGGCTGAAATTTAACATGTAATGTGGTTTGTATTGATAATAGTTTGTATATATGATTTTAACCGATAGATGGCGCTGTAGTGGACTTTTGGGCAATATATTTGTATGATGATTTTTTTACAGAAACTCGGAATGTATGTTTTTTGGAATGATATATCAATGAATAACAAACCAATACACCCCAAACAGGACGAGCAGGACAATGTCTGCTGTTGTCATCTAGTCCTTCTATATCCCGCACTTCCCCAATTCGTTTATGAACACGTTTCTTTTTTACATTTTTATTTTGATTTAATTACCCATTTACTCATTTCCTTTATATTTTCACTTTTATAATTTTTTTCTTTTTAATTCTTACAAATTTTACATCTTTAGTCTAATCGATCAAATCATCACTAAAGATACAATGCATGTACATATGTACACACATATCATTCAAAACTTTCGAATTGGTAAAATAAAAGCTTGAAAGCTTATGCAATAGTTATGATGTTTAGAAACGCTGCTAAGTGAAGGGACCAAAAATACACCAGTCCTAACCATCTCCATCACTATTCAATTTTCAATCAAACAGTTTTAGCAAACGTGACCCGTTACTGAAACCGAACATAGACATACAACAAATGCAATGATATAGATTGCAACATGCAGACTAACAGAACGTCAAGGGCAAAACAAAATGGACAAGATCGGAAATAAGTACGCGTGTCATTAATAAAATCAGCACTTATTTTCATATTCATATGCATTTACAGTAACATTGCTGTCAAAGCCTATCCAACTAAAGTATATTAGAATAGTAACTCGGAGATAGAGAAAAAGAGATACACATATTATTGGTGATACTTTAAACCCACACTCCTTCCTAAACAGAAACAAAATTGAATTGGAATGGGCAGACTACAAAATACCCGACATCCAGGTGTCAAGGGCAACATAAAATGGAATAGCTCTTAGAACAAGCACAAGATCTAAACTCTCTGGAATATGTATGTAAGTATTTTAACCGAAACTAAATGTCAAAATGACTCTAACGATATTATATTAAATACTATAGTATGGACCATGCATGGTCTAAATCTATATAATCAGAAAAATTTTGGTTTTTTCATATACGGTCTATAATGATCTCCGCTGATTTGATGCGCAATAAGATTTTACAACGTATAAGGAAACATGATTGGTTTTTGTCCATGTGCTATTCTATTAACGAAGAATCGCAATACTATGTATTGTTTGGAACTTCTTTCATTCAGCAAAGAACCCTCGATCATCCATCAAAGCGTGACACGTCATCATTCACGAAAGCGTCATGAAAATTACATCTCTATGTTTAGTATTAAATTTATGTCCTCAAAGTAATAATATTCTCTAATAGAAATCTGCCTTCAAAGAGGTTGTCTTCCGTAATATAAAACAGCCTTCAAAGTTTCTTCATATTCGGAAAAAAGAAATGTTGAATTAAAAGAGAAGAGGGCAGAAATGTTCTTGCGATAGACAATGCCGTTTAGGCAGATGGATGAGCGGTTGTCATCCCCAGCCACTTCGGGCAACTAATATAATTGAGGATACTGACGATTTTATGCGATGATAGAGCCTCGATCATAAAGTCACCTAGGTAGCGGTGTCTTCTTCTAGCAAGAAAATGACATTGGCAAAGAAGAAGGTGCTCGATCGTTTCAAGTTCCTCTTCGTCTACACAGAGACGACAGTAGTCCTCGGTGTCCCGTTGCCTCTTTGATGTAAGTGCTCTAAAGTTAAAGTGGCCTGTGAAAACGCCCACTAACAGGCGTAAATCCCTCTTTGTGAGGTTCAGCAAGTCCCTTGTTCTGGATTGTGACATAAGAGGCCAGAGAGGCCTAGCGATTTTACAGTCCGGTCTGACTAACCAATTCTGTTTAACTTGATCCCTGTAGAAGCGCTCTATCATGCCGAAGAACCCACAAATTGGTGGATACAGTGATGACACCGCATTAGTGGTTTCCATCACCGGCCCATTTCGTGCGTGCTCATCAGCCTTATCTTTTCCGTTGATGTCACAGTGTCCTGGAACCCAGCAAAGCTTGACGTTAACTGCTAATTTTTGCATTTCTAATATGCAATCATTCACTAACTTGGATTTAATGACGTTGGAGTTCAGTGCTGTCAGAGCAGATTGACTATCAACATAGATAGTTATGTTTTCAGCCTGCCTGGAAAAACCCTCGTTAATTAAACGCAAGGTAACCAGGATGGCAAAACTTCCGCCTGAAAGACACTCTAGGTGTCTGGCAACTTATAAGATCTGCTAATGCTAAGAGATTCACTAAAGATGCCAGCCCCCGTTCCCACATCCATCTTTGATCCATCTGTGTAAGTAGCGTGACAACGATAGGGGATTTCACCATCCAGCCAATCAGATCTAGAAGTGATCGTCGTGTCCAACCTTGTGGAGAAATTCGGAACAGGTGGCAAATAATCAGTTTATCCTGTTAGAACCCTCAGACTGGACCTGTTAGATGCCTCATTAAGGATCTTGAGTGTCCGCAGTCTGGGTTACGCCACATAAGTGATTCGTGGAGTCTTATAGCACACTTGGTGGCGCTACACTTAATATATTGACCTATCGGTTGAAGGTTTAGTAAAGTGTTCATCGCTGCTTGCGGTGTGCTCATTCTCGCGCCGGTTATGAATAAAGAAGCAATTCTTTGAATTTTCTCTAAAGATTTTAGCTGGTGTCTATATCCAGTTGCTTTACACTACACTATTGAACCATAGGTGACGATGGGACGCACAATCGCGGTGTAAATCCAGTGGATAGTACTTGGCCGGAGCCCCCTTTTTGACTCTTGAATGATCTGAGTATCCCGTTTATGACAAGAAGCCACAGGAGAGGAGATAGAACCCCATCCCTGTGGTGTACCTCTAGTCACTGTCTTCCTAACGGAACCCTCTGCTAGAGTTGAGTTGATGATCCTGCTTTTCAGCATTGTGTCAATCCAGTCAACCAGCAGTGGGGGTATGATCACATCCAACAAAGATTCGTGTATCGATTCCAAATTCAAATTATTAAAAGTCCCTTCAATATCTAAGAAGGCTGCCAAAGTGAATTCGATTTTCTCCACGATTTGAATTCGATTTTCTCGACGTGCTTGCTTATACTCAGACCGGGACAAAATTTTTATATTTCATAGATACTAGATAAAAAATACTGCTTCTAAAATATCGTTACCTTAATATAGAAAGGCCCCAACTAACGATTTTTGTAATCGAGTTTTTTTTACTTGATTCGGATAAAGTTAGACTTAACTCACCTCCAAGCAAAAATTCTGATTAATTTTATGAAAAAGGCGAAGTTATAGATAGATTTGAGCTTAAATCATAGCCAAGAAATAATGTAAAAAAAGTCCTACATATGAACTGTTTGTTTTGAAAGTGTCCTAAACGCCATTTTCATATAAATTGAGTTAAGGGTGGATTCGGCATCAGACTAGCCGTATATCATTTTATCAAAAAGAATTTTCTCAAAAGTCAAAGGTGACTTAGATTTATAATTTAAGTTTTGCCAAGAAACAAAATTACAAAAACGTTTGTTTTGAAAGTGGCGTAACTCCAATTACCATGAATATTCAAACAAACCTTGGATAGTATTTTAGAATTCATGTTTTATTATACAAATATTGGTAAAATAACACAATTTAATGCAGTTATGAAATTATTAATGATTTTAATTAAAATGCAATTTCGTCTTAAAAACGAGCCGCAACAAAAATGTAACAAAGTCTTCTTTGGTTAAAATTGAGGTATATCTATATTTTCTTCATAAAAATTAATGAAAATAAAAAGTAAAACTGTACTAGACCGTGAAGTTGTTAATTACAGGACATTCTCCGGAAGAATATGGATATTTATATTATGTAAGAACATTTTATTAGTTGTTAAAAACAATCCGTCCGGAAAATTTTTCTTTGTTGCAGAAAATGATTGATATTGCGGGTCCGACTCATTACCCGACTTGATTCATCTCAGAGAATATGACTGGAAGATACTGAGAAAATTCGTGTTTAGTACTGATTTTCTGCAACTAATGAGGTTTAAAAAAATCACAAATAAATAGCACACAATAGGCCGAACCACTGGATTAAGTGTATAGAGATGACGTTGAACGTCTTCTCCTTCAACATAACCTAACCTACAGCAAATGATGCAATGAAATCATCAATCTGAAAAGCAAAAGCTCAAAATTCGCACCAAGTCTTCTAAAATTAATGAACATTTACAAACAAATTATTTTACATTTATTTTTTAAATTTTTTGGTCATATTCTGCCATTAAGTAATGAAATAATAAAAATTTGTTTCGAAAGGAATATTTTTATATAGGAAATATATCGTTTACGCCACTTTCAAAACAATCATTTTGTATAAACAGTTTGTTTTGAAAGTGACTTGACTACATTTACCACTGCAAAAAGTGGGTTAACAGGCCTCAAAGGCGAAAAATTGTACACCTTGTCGAAACTTTGAAAACTTGTGAAGAGCTGTAAGCAGATACTATTCACGCCGATTTTTAGACGAGTTGAAACACAAAACTCTTTATATCTCGTTTTAAAAGCAAATGGATTTACGCCACTTTAAAAACAAAGTCATTTGTGTTTTAGAATTATTTTTTACCGCGACAAATGGCGGAGTGGTCAAGATATTCGCAAAATTAGCATTTCCTGAACCATTTAACTGAAATGTGTGGTTTACCTTGATAATAGTTTGCATGTATGAATCTAACCGATAGATGGCGGTGTAGAGGACTTCTGAAAATCAGATTGAATGTACATTTCATTTTTAAATGAAATATGAATGAATAAGAAACCCATACATCCAAAACATGAAGGGCAGGACAACGTCTTCTGGGGTCAGCTAGTACAGGGTTTTCCAACAAGAGCTGTTATTCTGAATCACCCGGTATTTCGGTAGCAGTCACTTTTGAAGCTTTTATTCTTTGACATTTGACAAGTAGAAACTACGCCATTACTAAAAATGGAACGATACACGATAATCGAACGATACAAAACGATCGAACAAAAAAACGATACGAACGATACAAAATCATCTTGAGTGATGAGGCCCATTTCCACCTCGGTGGCTACGTCTACAAGCAAAATTGTCGCATCTGGGGCTCGGAAAACCCAAGAGTTATTGTTGAGAGGCCTCTCCATCCTCAAAGTGTGACTGTTTGGTGCGGTTTATGGTCCGGCGGGGTCATTGGACCTTACTTTTTCGAAAATGATGTTGGATCAACAGTTACGGTGAATGGATTGCGCTATCGATAGATGATTAATGATTTTTTATGGTCGGAGTTGGGTGGTATTGATCTGGACAACGTTTACTTTCAACAAGACGGCGCTACGTGCCACACAAGCAACGAAAGCACTGCTCTGTTACGGGAAAAGTTTCCGGACCGTGTTATCGAAGAGGTGATCGTAATTGGCCACCGAGATCTATTGATTTAACACCTTGCGACTTCTTCCTTTGGGGCCACGTGAAAGATAAGGTCTACGCCAACAGCCCAGCGTCGATTAAAGACCTCAAAGATAGAATTCGTGAGGCTATCGAGGACATAGGGCAGCCACTTTGCGATTTGGTTATAGAAAATTTCATGAAAAGGAAATGGTCCTGTTGCCATTGGCTGACACGTGGTCGTGGTGGCCATTTGGCTGATGTTGTTTTTCATTATTAACGCATACGTTCTCCTCTTTATTATGACATAAACATCCGATCATTTATCTCAAAAAATTGCATTGTTCGTTGAATACCAAAATAACACCTCTTGTTGGAAAACCCATTATTTTCCTGAGTTAGAGTATTTATATATTAAGGTAACGATATCTTATTTTAATCAAAATTTTTATTTTACATATTTTGTTTTTTCTTGTTTTTGTTTTTTTGTTTTATTCGATCTGCTTTCATAGTACATATTTTGTTTTTGTACTCAGGCTCAAGATCGTTATTGTTGTTTTCAGTATATGAAAACAACTTTGTTAAAAATTAAAGAAGAAGCAAGTGACATGTATTGGGGGCGGTTGTAATGGTTGGATAGACAGATCTGTTTCGGGAGCCACCAAACTCCCATTATCAATATCCTTATTACAACGATTACTTCAGTCGAAATTATTAAATATATACGCACAGCCAAGTATCATTAAACGAGAACTGTTTGCTAAAAGCGCATATTTTCAAAAAAAGACAATTCAGTAATCATCGTCCCTCGTACATGCACCAACTTCCACTCTCGTGAGTCTTTACAATGTAAAGAATTCACACGAATGTTTTGCTGTAGTTGACTATGCAACAACAACGTATTTGGTCGTGCCCTACCATTTCTTCTTGTTTTTGTTTTTTTGTTTTATTCGATCTGCTTTCATAGTACATATTTTGTTTTTGTACTCAGGCTCAAGATCGTTATTGTTGTTTTCAGTATATGAAAACAACTTTGTTAAAAATTAAAGAAGAAGCAAGTGACATGTATTGGGGGCGGTTGTAATGGTTGGATAGAATATCTTAGTTTACGAAAAATCCAATTACATATCTCCGAAACTACTGAACGAATTAAAAAACTGTAAGAGAATTTTTTAAGAAAATATAATATCAAATTTTTATTTCCTTTGTAAAGAAAAAATCGAACCCTATGCAAACATTGCAAAAAAACATAATATTAAAGTATTCATAGAAACATTGCAATTTGTGGATAGTAGTGTTATATCGGGAGTTTTTCCTTTTGTTGCAAAATATGTTTTTGACCATTTTTGAGACTTCAAATAAAATGTACCTTTTAAATAAAACAAGGTGTGATAACTTTTTTTTTTGGATTTTTTCGCTATTGCAGAGCTTCCTTTATTATTTGCACTTGTACTTAATTATATGTACAATGTAGATGAGAGTTTTTGTTTTTTTTTGTTTTATTTCAAATATTATTCTTTTTTCTGGTTTGTTTCACACATTTTCCTTTTGTTTTGTTTTACAATTATAATTATTATTTTTTTTTTATATAATTTGTTGTTTTGTTTTTTTCTTCTCTTTCTCTCTCTTGTTATTTTAGTTTTATTTTTATTTGTTATATTATCTTGTTAAGACTTAAAAACTACAATTAAACTGGTTGGTTTGTTTTTTTTTCTTCTTCTCGTTTTTTTATAATTTATTATTTATTTTTTCTTGTTTTTTTTATATTTTATGTTGTTTAATTCAGTCAATGAAATTCAATGTTGTTTGTTTTGTTGTTCGGGGGGAGGTGCGTGTGTGTGGGTGTATGTTTGAGTGTGAACGGTTTTTTGGTTTTTTATTGTTGTTGAACAGAAATCAACGGAAACGGAAATTACAGAAAAAGAATCGGTTATCTGTTGTTTGTTTTTTTTTTTTTATTGAAATATTAAAATTTGAGGGGAAGAAGTGTGTGGGCGGGAAGGTATAAGTACTACTAAAAATATGACTTTGTTTGGTTGATGAGAGTGAATTATTATTCTTGTTGTTGTTGTTATAATGATGTGGTGAATAGTCTCGGGTTTTATTTGAATTGGTTTAATTTTTTGTTTGCAATTTCACTTAAATTTAATGATACAATGATATACTTGTTTTGGGGGTTTGGTTTTCTTCGTTTTTGTATTTTTTGGATTTGGGGTGGGTGGGTCTATGAGGGAGTAGTTTTTTTGGGGGGATTTAGATTTTAATTTTTGCCTTTTTAGGGTGGGAGGGAGTTTGGGGGAGCGGTTGTTGAGTGAGATGGTTTTTTTTTTCATTTATCTGATAATTGAGTTGAATATTTTTGGCAAGTAGTATCTTTACTTTGTTTTCAATTGAAAATTATATATGTATTTTTTGTAATTTTTGTTATTGAGATAATGTGCAAATAATTGTTAAATATAGTTTAGTTTATTTTGTTGTTGGTTGGTTTGTTTGTTAAGGTTGTTAAGAAGTTGTTTTCTTCTATGTTTTGAATAAAATACCATTTGGGGGTTTGGATTCGGAAAGGTTTAGAGGTTAGACAGATTATTTGCCTTCGAGCAAATCAAAATTTCGATTTAGTATTGCGGATTTTCTTGTTGTTGTTGTTGTCGTGATTTAACAATTGTATAAAGCTGCTTGAAAGTGAAAATCGAAATCATAATCGAAAACATAATTTTATATATGTATGTACGTTTGAATTGTATTTTTGTTTTTCTTTTTTGGTGTTAAGTTTTATAGTATTCTCTTAACTTCTTTTGTTTTGTGGTTTTTTAAGGGGAAATGGGGGAGGGGTTTAGGGAAATGCCGAGAATTTCTTTTAAAAAGTTTGGGGGGATTTCTCATAGGCTTTTGCGTTTTTCTTCTTTCTTTCCTTCTTTCGTTATAAATTAAAATTACATTGATTTTCTTTTTGTTTTGTTTTTTGTTTTATTGAATATTTCTTTATTTGTTTCGTTTTTATTTTGTTTTCACAAATATTTACAACTACTTAAAAATTAATATATTTTGTTATTATTTTTTGTTGGTTTTCTTTTTAATTCTTCCTCATAAATTTCTCTTCAGTTTCTTTGCATACTTCAATTCATTTCATCAGCATGACACCACAGACTTTATTTGATTTGATCGATTTTTGGAAAATATATTTATGTAACATTTTTTCGCAAAAAAGAAAAACATTCAATAAAATCCTTCACAAAAAAAAAAAACAAATATTATTTAAGGATTTTGTTAAACATTTTTTTATTTGCGAAAAAAACTTGACATAACTGTGGTTTAAACTTTAGTCTGAAAACAAATGAAGGTTGTAAATCTGGTGGTGTTGCTTTGGGTTGAGTAAGGGGGGTGGCGGGGGGTACAAGGACAAAAGGTTTTGATATTGTTTTTTTTCTTTAGTAATTGGAGGGTTTTTTTTAGTTATTGGGGGGACGAGGGATTGTATGTGAAATATATGTTTATTGTTATTGTTTTATTGATTATACATATTTGTTGTTGATGTTTTATTTTTTCGGTTTTAATGGTGAAAAAATATGTTTTGTTATTTTTGTTTGTATTTCGGTATGGTTTTTTTTATTTTTTGTGTAAAAACAAATTGTATTGTATGATTTCAGTATTTTTGTTCTTGTTGTTATATGTTTTTATTCGTATTTCATATAATTTTATTGATTTCCATTTTTTACTATTATTATTTGTTGTTTTGTGGTAATTGTGTTTTGCTTTCCTTGTTCCGTTAAATATCGGTTGGTTTGGTTGTCGACTGTTCTCTTCTCTAGTTTGTTTGTTGTTTTTGCATTTTTTATGTTTGTATGTATGTATATATTAAATGATGATTGGTTTTGGTTTGGATTCTTTCTTTTTTTCCTCTCGCTTTGTGTTTTTTTATAAAATTCATTTATTTTTTTTTTCATTTTTTTAAATATTTTTCTTCTTCTGAATAGAGGTGTTTGTTTGGTTTTTTTTTCATTCTCTCTTAAGTAAAAATTTTCTTTTTGTTTATATTTTAAAATGTTTCATTTTGAAAATATTTCATTCTTTTCGGTTTGGTTTTATTTTTGTTTGTTTGTTTAGATTTTGAATTTGAATTTGCTGTTGCAGTTGGCCAGTTCTGTTGAGTTTCAAGTATTCCTAGTTAGAGATGTACAAATTGTTGTTTGTTTCTATGTTTTGTGTGCAATGGTATGTATGTATGTTTGTATGTGTTGTTGTGTTTATGTATAACTTTACTATTATCATGTCTATATAAGTTTGCTTTGAACAGTTTTTGATATTGTTGTTGATGTTGTTATGGATTTAATTACACTGTGCGACATACATGGATATACACGCAGACAGAGGAAACGGTTCTATGTAGTCTGAAAGAAGAGTATTGCTATCCAAATCAATATCAATAGAAATTCAAAACTTAAAATTGAAATTAACAATAGTATCACTTAATCCATTTTTACCAGCGTTAGAAGAATAACAAACATTTTTTAAAATTACTACTATCTGACCGCAGCAGACATTGTCCTGCCAGTTCCGATTGGGATGCAATCGTATTGGTTTGTTATTCATTGATACTTCATTTTAAAATGTATACATTCCGAGTTTCGGGGAACAATCTCCATAAAAATGTATATTGGACATAAGTCCATCTGCCGGTTAAAATCATACATATAAACTATTATCAAGAGAAACCACACATTACAGTTTAGTGAAATCGCTAAGAAATTGCGGATTTTGTAAATATCTTGACCCATTTATCGCGGTTTAAGTAATTCTGAAACACAGATGACACTGAAGTGAACTTATTGCTCAATTGTTAGACCATTCACTCTTAAGGTTTCGGTGAACATGCGTTACAAAGAAGCGTACAAAACCTATGTATGTATATATAGGTTCTGGGAGAGTGATAACCACCTTTTTTTTACAAAAAAATTTACGATTTCAAAAAAATTTGTTCCACTGATTTAAAGAAACTCAGGAACCATTTGTCCAATTTTGTTCAAATAAATTGCGAAAAATGTTAAACAGAATGACTTACAATCGTAACACTTTCTTAATACGTTCAATAGTTTTGGATATATTTTTTTAATAAAATAAGAAAGACAATTTCAGCCAAGAAAACCGACAACCTAACCTAAATTTGCGTAATGTAGTAGCAATATAGTACTTTGCGTGGGAGCCGGAAAAGGTCGAAACATTTTTCTCATTCTTTGTCAGTCATAGTCATTGCAAGAGTTGTATATTATACAGAATATGAACGCATTTATGGGGAAGTTGAGCTCGAATGAAGCTGTAAATTTGTGTGGAGTGTACCAGAAGGGGCTTGAATAATATCCCTATTTTGAGCTGAACATTAGACACTTAAAAGTCATTACACTGTACCAAATTTTAATTGTTTTTGTGCACTTCTGTTATTAATGTTATGAGATGTTAAATTTTAGTACTAAATTGTCCATTAGTGTGGGAGGTAAGAAAGTGGGAGTGGTATCTTCGAGGTAGCGTCGAAGTGTTAGGGACGAATAAACTAAAGGGTGATCCAAGTAGAGATACTTTTTTCAATAGCCTTTTTTTGACAGATCACGTGTGAGTCGTGTCATGCTGTCATGTTATTATTTTTAAGTATTGTTTGGCATTTCATCATGGAGAGACTTACGCCTGAACAACGTTTACAAATCGTTCAACTTTATTACGAAAATTCACGTTCAGTGAGGAATGTGTTTCGTGCACTTCGCTCAACTTATGGTCAACATAATAGAGTCATCGAAAATTGGACTCAACGGATGGACCATCTGAGACGTAGCCTCGGTCAACATTTGATAGACATAATCTTAAAAAAATAAATGCCAAAGAATGTTCTTTCAAATGATAATAAACATTCCCCATTCAATTTGAATTTTCTGTGTTTTTTTTTTTCTTTAAAAAAGTAGGGAACCTCGAAATGGATCACGCTATTTTACTATGTGTAATAAGATTCGAATAAGTACTCGTAGTATAGAAGTTATTACATAATCAATATTTTACTAACTGATAACTATGGGTTGGCGAGGTTCCAGAAGGAGATGGATGATAACATAGCCTGAAATCTTAACACTTACAAAATTTGGAGCCAATTTGTTTCACATTTCGAATTATCGTGAGCACCGGGAAGACAGACGGACTTTTCTGAAATGACTAAAACTGATTTCCGCCGAGCATATTTCGTCTTAGTTGACTCCTGCGATGAAAATCTATGGATAAATGAAATCTATTTTAGCCAATAACAATAATATACCAATAAAACAATTTAAATTAAATATTTTACAACTTTTCAAATACACATTTTCATTAGTTTGGAAAATATATAACATTTATATAAAAATAGAAAAATCTATTTTTTAAATAAAAGTTTCCATTTTAGTAATTTTATTATAAATGTACATCAGTTTTTGACAAAATAACTCATATCCGAAGGAAAAACATGCATAAATTTTCAAATTATAGCCATTTGCGTTCCCGAATCCATTTTCCGCAAATTCCCGTTATCTGAAAACTGGGGGTGTTGTGGTGTATCAGGGGGCCGTGACGCATTGATGAAAATAATGCACATTAAATTTATTGATTGAAAAAATCGAAATGGGTTTTTTTTAAATTCGAATCAAATTCTGTAAACCAATTAAATGAATTCGGAAAATGTTATTCGAAGCACATTGGATAATTTTCTTTCGTATCGGAATTGCAAAAAATTATCAATGGTTAACTATCAAAAAATTTGAAAAATTGAGCTTTAGAGGCGAAAAGTACCATATGAGATATGAAAAAAATTGAATAATTGGATAATTACAAACATTTTGTCACCATCATAGTATGAGATTTTTGGTATGTCCTTGAGGTATTCTAATTTAATGTCTGATTCACTCAAAACATTCGACAATTCTCCACTATCTTCACTGCTAACCACTTCAAAGATATCGGTTATTGATGTTCAGAGTTGTCTAGGGAGCGACGTTCCTTCTTGATGTTTACTCCGTGGTGTTCTTGTAATGGTTGATTTTTTAAACATTTGGGTTTGGAAAAATTGCAAACTGAATGAAATATTTATTACTAACTTTTTAAAGAGTATTTCATGTAAATGTTGCCCGCGGCATACTTTTTCCAGGGGCCAAATCACGGCATTCGATATCGAGAACTTTTCGATCGAAAAGCCATTTTAATTTTTGTTAATAAGAAAAAGTGAAGATTGGAATTAATTAAAAACTATCCAGATAAGCTATATAAGAATGTATTTAAACAATCTACTCTTTTAACGGTAATAAAAAACACATCTCGATCGTAAAGTACTCGATATCGAATGCCGTGATTTGGCCCCAGCTTCAGCCTTTATTGTAAGCGGGAGATCCCAAAAATAGTCTAGTGGGGTCAGGTCGCCAATGGACTGCTCAAATTTCTCACCAAAGTCGCCTCTCAATAGGTTCATGGTATCGCGTGCCGTGTGGCGACGTTTTGTTGAAACCACATGGCAACCAAGTCCAATTCTAACATTTTGTCCCAAAAAAGTCGGTAATCATCGCACGGCACCTTTCTCCATTGACTGTAACGTTGTAAGGTACCATGTGTATGCCAAAATTCGAACGACGTAGCCGCGGGCAATCTTTACATGAAATATTCTTAAAAAGGTAAAAGGTAACAGGCAATTTATCGCCCCAAATAAATATTGCATTCACTTTTGCAAAATTGCAGTTTTTTATTTTCAGTAATTTTTTGTTCAAACTGAACTCGCCAAATGCCATACTTGTATTAATTTATCGTAAATTTTGCTTATTTTTTAATAATGTCTAATGTTTGTTGTTATTATTTTCAAAAAATGTATTCTCTTTGAGTACATGGAGCCTTCAAAATCTTGGAAGTGGGCCGTGACGCAATACCTTGTGAGAAACCTGTCGTAAAATTATAACCTAGATATAAGAATTGACGAACACTACTGTATTTTTTGAGTAGTTTAACAATATGTAAACATTTTGATACGATGTATAATATAAAACCGATAACGGAACAATAAAACAGTACAGCATTTTCAGCTCATTGATTTGGGACTCAATTCTGAGAATTGGACGCGAAATTAGGCCCAAAAATAAGAACTTCTGCGTAATTCGTGGCTCAATTAATAATTTAATGACCATACGATTTGTTTGCTCAAGGTGGCTGTTTAGCACTTTTTATATATTTTAACATGCTTATATCTCGGTATATCGTACGGAAAGTATCTCATTTATGTCAGAAGCAAAGTTGTAGATATTGAAAAGGAGAAAATGCGGAACAAACCTACCCAAAAAATCACATTTTTGTTAAAAATTTCTGAATATTTTTTAATATAGCCTTTCGTAACTTATATTTCTTCATAACAATTTTTGTGTGCGTTTGTTAGTTGCCGATGATATACAAAAAGACTGAACCGATTGTTCCTCTAAATCCTATGTTAGGATCCGGATGACACTGGGGTTAAGTTTTGACCACCCTTTTCGTTTATGACCGGGAATGGTCCATATTCATAATATAATTCGACAGACAATCAAGGAATATGGAAATATATATTGTAATCGATATGTGGCGTTGCTGTCTAGTTAATTACAAATTCTATATTCAGAAGTACGGCAGTCTTTGTTTTCCCCTAACTAAAAAGGACAGAACAAAGAAGTCTGCTGCGTCCCCTAGTTTAATACAATTGTTGTGAAATTTAAATTACAATTGCTGATGTTTGCATTTTAATAGATTTTCTTTTAATCTTAAATATAAAATTTAAATTTCATTTTTTAATTTCAAATACATTTTGGAATTTCAATTGATATTGATTATACAAATATATACTTATAATATTGAATAGAGTTTAGAGCAGTTAATTAACAATTTTTCTTTTAGAATATATTGTAACCGATCTAGTCATATGTTTATGTATGTCCTATATTGTCGCTTGGTTAGTGCTTTTCCTTAGCTCTCTTATGGGAAGTTGTTTTTTTCTTGGTTTTTATAAGAAATTGTGTTTTTTTCTTTTGTTAAAAACATTGTGTAATATTTTACAAAAAAAAAATAATAAATTGAGATCAAATACATATGTAATTATGTTACTTAAAACAATGAGGGCAATAAAATGTTAAATCATTCGATACGATTTCCAGAAATATCACAATAAAATAATGTCTTAACCATTTTTTTTGGGAATATTGGATGAATTTTAATTGAGAGCTTAAATGTTTTCTAAGAAAGTGTTGCTGACTTCAAATTGTATTTTCTCTTAGAGACAAATCGAAATTGGCATTTTAAATGATACCGCAATGATATAGATTTTTTGTGTGGGAAACTTGAAGTGAAATTGCGATAAAAACATTTTCTGGCTGGCAGTAAAATCTTTTTTTCACCGAAATTTCAATTCGAATTTTTATATGTTTATTACTTTACTAATGTTTTCTGATGTTTGAACTTTTTTATATTGAATTTTTGGTTATTGTTCATCTGAGGTCCTTTCAATAATTAAACGTGCACTTTTTTGATTTTAATTAATTATCGAAAGGAACTCAAGACGAACAATAACCAAAAATGCATTTGTATTAATTTTGTCTTTAAAAATTATAGAAGACTTCCTTCTATGCAATGATATGACTTTAAATTTCAATAAAAATTGATTGAGTCAGAAGAAGACTTTGGAATACTAAAATATTTTATGTTTTATTCCGTGTCGTTATATTCCTTATGGCCATTAAGAAAACTTCTTGTTAATATGAAAATTTTATGAATTTCCCGAATAAATGCTCCAAATTCCCAATAATGTTCAGTCCGTCTTTGTTTGTTTTTTTAGAGACCAATATTATAATGTATAATGCATGTCAGTCCGTAGTAATCCCTTCGTCATGTTCAAATCACAGTTTGTATATTTCAGTTTGAGTTTTTGATCTGGAAAAAAATCGCAATTCGCAATGAATTGTTTAACATTCTATTGCCTTATTAAGTATGTGTAATATGTCTATAAGAAAAACAAATTAAAAGAGAAACACAGAGAAGTATAATAGAATTATACAAAAATTTGATAATTGGGAAAAGTTCTTAACAGAGATTTCTTTGTCTTCTTTGCTGTCTGTCCGTCTTCGCTACTCTCTCTTGATTTAAATTTACTTTTCAATTTAAAAAAAAACAGTATCATATACATAAGTATCTTTTACAGATTAGTCTGATTAACCCTTTCTGAATAAATTAAAATTAAAAAGTTATATTTGGATATAACTTTTATTACTTTGACTTTAAGATGAAAACCAAATGTTCAAATTAGAGGGAGGAGGGGGGTGGGCACGTTCCTAATTATTCTTAATTTTTTTATTATACTTTCTGAATGGAGAACCTTTAAGGAATATTGTGTGAAAATTTGAGATGAATCGGAACAAAAGTAATGAAGTTACATCAGTCTAAGCAACCGCGCATCATATGTGACTTAGTGCATTAGAAAAACTTTAGATTTTTTTTCAAATTTGCTAATATTTTTTATTTTTTTCAATAGCAAATCAGTCGATTTTTTTTTTGAAGAAATTGCGTTTTTTACTTCTTACTGTTCACAAAAATTAAAAAATAAATATTTCGAAAAACCTTCCCAGCGTCACCTGGGGAAAACGTTTATCTAACGAAATAATTTGGTTTTTTTTTTTGGATTTCAGATGATCCTCTTTTTCCGAAACTCTTGCGAATAATTGCTGTCATTGTCATGTTGTTTAATATTTCTTCATGAAATTTTTACACAATATACTTCGAAAGTTATACATTAATATAACATTGCTTTTAATCAAAAGATTATAACTGTGCCGTCACAAAAATTGATAAAATAAAAATGTGCCTTTTTTGCACGAATTAGGGTTTCCCCCCCCCTTATCAAGGTTAGGTTCTCGACATACTGTAAAGACGACAAGTCCATTTTCGATCAATTTTTTTATTGAAATTTTAAGCGATGATTTACATGGAAAATCGTGTTATATAACAACGCGTCATCTCTAAATTAACAAATTCGCATTGAAATGTTGATAAAAATTATTTATCAAAATGGACTTGATCGGTTTATGCTGCGGGATACCCTTGGTTGATGCATGTATCTCTTGATAATATATTTTTATCTCGAGATATGCGAAAATATGTTCAACAAACATTTTTAAAATCGCAAATTTGAGAATTTTTTAACTGTTTTATAGAAATAGTAGTATGTTACTTTCTTACCATTACTACTTTTTCAACAGTATTTTTGCAAGATGTTGTTCCTGACTATAGTTGTGATTAGTTTTGAATTCAAATTTTTAAATTAAAAAATAAATTTAAATCAAAGCACAATCCGTCCGACCTATTGTGTCCTGTTGTACTACTATGCAAATATCTGCAAGCGATATTACTCAGTAATATTTCTGCTATTTTTCTTTTTGTGAACTTAATTGATGAGCTTCGCTTTCTCAGAACTATAGATTGGCCCCCGATACCGGCTCTTTTCTTACAAATTTGCCCGATCAAGAAAATATTCCCCGGTATTGAGAATTAATCCCGATTCTTGTAAACGTCACACAATCTATGGTCTATAAATGTGGATTTATCTTGTGTTGAGGTCGTAATGGTGTTCATGTTGTTGTTGTTTTTCGTGAGGTGTGTAATAGGTATATTTTTGTTGTTGTTGTTGTGGGTGTTCTGGTGGCGGTGTATTATTATTATTTAAAGAGGCTTTTCTTTTCTTTCCTTCCGGTTTTAGATGTTGTTGCTGCTGCTGTTGCTGTTGTCAAACACCAACCTCTTCCTTGATTGCTCCAAAAAACGTTGTTGCTGTTGTTGCATCTGTATTCATTTGCAGAATTTTAGGTACACATTCACTTGTTGTTGCTGTTGGTATTGTTGCGTGGGTGGCAGCTGCATTTGGGGCTGCCGTTGCTGCTCCTATTGATGTTGTTGCTGTTGCTGTTGCCGTTGCATTGGTGGTAGTCTTGCAGAAGTAGTAATAGTTGTGATAGTTGTTGTTGTTCCTGGGGATTTTCTTTTTGTAGTTGTTCCGTATTATTGTTGCTAATTTGTTAGTATTATTATTTGTATTTGTATTATTTGTTGTATGAGAAGTTCTTCTTGCTGTTGCCGCTGTTGGGGTTGTTGTTGCTGTCGTCTGTTGTTGTTGCTGTTGCTGCTGCTGTTGTTGGTGGTGTTGGTGTTGGTGTTGATGGTGATGGTGACGTTGGTTGTAGTAATGGGTGTTGTGATTTGATTTGGCGCTACATTACAAACTAACCTGCTGCATTTTATCAAAATCTAAACATGGCCTGTGCGGTCTCTGCAACCGCTGTGAGTTGTGGGGTGTGCGCATGGGTCGGCGTCTGGGCGATATTGCACAATGGAAGAGTTTCGCTGGTGGACTGACCGACCGTACCTCGACATCGAGACCAGTCGTGGAGGCAGGACTACTGCGCGAACTATTAAAATGAAAATTATGCTTGGCTTGAGGTTGATAGATGTGATGACTGCTGGTCGAACCGCTCATTTTCATTTTGATAATGCTGCTGCTGCTGTGGTTGCCGCCCTCGTTATTTTCGGCGTTCTCCTCCTCGGTGCCCATGGCACAGGACGAGGAGGAGTCGCCGTTGTTGCCCACGGCACCTCCACCGTTTTCATCATTAACACTATTATCACATAACTTAATATTCTCAATGCCGCAACGTGCCTCCTGTAAAATGAGTGGCGTTGTCGAGCGATACATGTGGCTACGATTCGGCTTGAAAGCCTCCAAAGGCGGTGATGTGCGAAAGTTGACAGGCGTTAAAATCGGTTCCAAAAAATTTCGTAACTAAATGGAAAAACGGTAAAGATAGCGAATTAAATTAAAATAACACATTTGAGAATTACATCATTCCAGACTTACATCATCATCGGAACTGTGTGCCAGTGATCGTTTACGATTTTCCACTAATGTCGAACTGGACCTTTTTAAAGCCGCTGCTTCTCCATGCAACTCATCGGGATCCAATGACGAGGTCCCGCGTTCTGATATCAGTGATGATGTGCCACGTACTGTTAGTACATTACTGGCCGCATGCGCCGCTTCAGCGGCCGCTACAGATGAGGGTCCATTGATAACTTCAAGTTCTTCTTCGGAACTATGCTGATCGTACTGAAGGTGGGATTTACACATCATCGCAGAAGATTCTGATGAACAAATTGTATCGGTCGGAGAGTTTGCATCTGTGCAGGAACTAAAACCTGAAAAAAGTTCAAATACATACATAGATGTTAAATCTTGATCAACGGAATTTGGAAATATTTTTATATGCTAACTATTTGGCCCTACAGGTTACGTTAAAAAAGTGGAGACGTTTTCACGTCTCATCTCATGCACAAAGTCCAGTTGATCGGCCTGTTGTGCTTGGCTTTGGCTTAGGAGAAGTTCCATCGTTTCGGTCTGCGTTCCTTGTTATCTGCTTGCTATATTGTGTGCAGATGTTCTAGTAAGCTAAGAGTAATCATCCTACTGAGTTTCGCTAAACTTCTTGTTTTCTTTGGTCTCTTCATAACAATTTTTCCTTCAGATTCGCTGTCCCACATACTTTTTTGTGGTACATTGCCGCCTTAGTAGAGTTGGGCACTATAGTTCTTTTAAGTGATCGCTCTTTTTAGTTCAGTTCAATTGAGTGAACTAGTTCGTTCATTTAGTTCAACAGCTCACTTTAGCACCCCAGCTCTTTACCTCCCCGGCTCTTTAGCTCACCAGCATATTTTACTTAAACAGTTCATTTCGTTCAGTAGATCACCAGTTGAAATCAGCCGCTATTAAAGGAATCTGATTGGAATATGAATAGAATGAGTTGAAGAAACATATGCAAAGGCGTTTGTATAGGTAGAATCATACATTCATGATGACATAAAAATGGAAAAAACCCGTAACAGCTGAGAAGAGAGAACGAAATAAGAAGAGAGAACGAAATGATATGGTTGAAGAAAAAAAACATAGTGAACTACTGAGCTGAAATGAACGAGTTGTGTGAACTAGTTCGTTCAGTTCAGTATAGTGACCCGTTCAATTGAACTAGTTCGTTCACGAACTACACAACTCTACGCCTTAGTCTTAGCTCAGAACAATGTCTCTCGTGCTTTCAAAACAACTATGTATAGACAATTTGCGATTTTTTAATGGATATAATATGTTGAAATACCTATACTACATCGCCACCTATCGGACCCAAGGTTTGTTACTTTGTTTTTCGTAACTGTACCTAAAATTATATTGCGAATTATATCGACCATAAACGAAGAAATTGAACAGTAACTTGGCCCACTTGAAACCCAATATCCAGGCAATTGGTTCAGTAATTTCGGATATTATCGACGACTAATAAACGAAATGATTATTAAGTAATATCTTCCTCGAATAAACTATAATTGATATAATTGCTTTCAATTAGGCTGTTTTTACAATTTGTGGGAAACATTTTGATTTGGCGGTGTCTGTAAAATCCTTTGTTGATTATTCAATCACTGATGCCAAATAATAATGTTAAGTTACACAATTTAACAGCAGGTCAACTTTATTATCAAAATTTGTGTTCAACCATTTTAAGTCAGACGACGTCTAAAGGCCATCTTCGAGACGACCGATTCGGTAAAAAATAAGCCCAGACGTACGTCAAAGGAACGACAGAAAGAATGAGAACATCGCCGCTGTAAATGAAAGTGTGCAGGAGAAATCGAGGCACTTGATTCACTAATTCGATTTGTTACACTTTTGGTCCGTAGCAAATATATTGAAAAAGTGGAGACAGATATTTACTATCTCATCACCGTGAAGATAAATCTAAGCCAGAAATGCGCTTGTTGTTGTGCACTTCTTATTCATGACTAGCTGAGCCCAGCAGACGTTGTCCCGTCCGTTCTGTTTGGGGTGTATTGGTCTGTTATTCATTGATATTTATTGGACATAAGTCCGCAACAGCGCCATCTGAGGGGTTAGAAACATATATATAAACTATTATCAAGACAAACCACACATACATTTCTGGTAAATCGCTCTGGAAATGCGGATTTTGCAAATAACTTGAGCACTCCGCTATTTATTGTGGTTAAAATGATTCTAAAACACAGATGAACCCGAACTGAACCTATTGTGCAAATTTTAGTCAATTTGCTCATATGGTTTCGGAGATCATGCGTTACAATCAAACGTACAAAAGATTATATATATAAAGATATGAAAATCCAGGGCTGTCAAGGTGTCGGCACTTGATCAAACTAACCCAGGAGCTCAAAGTGTATGGCCATAGAAAATGCAGGACCTCGAAGCGTTCGAATGAGAATCCAATAAAAGGGTGCATGGCAGTCAAATGAACTTTAATTTAATTAACCTCAAACATCGAGTGGGCCCCAGGGTCCACTAATGAATTTTTTCAAAGCCTAATTGTCGTAGTAGACAACCCATTCTTTGGATATTCTGTATGGTTTTTATTTTGCACATTTTATCCATTGACGTACACCATACAAAAGAAGCCTGACCCTTTGTCAAGCTTCCTATCCAACGTCTGCGTAACATTGTTTGCATAGAAGACCTGTTTAAATCCTTAGCTGTTAAGATACTGTTTACAGTGGTAACCCGCAGGATGTTTGGTAGGATAGCTCATTGCGATGTTCCACCAACGTGGAACTGGACGGATTAGATTAGTCCATCCGAATGTTGTTGAAGGCACCATCAAAGTTCGGTAAACTGAATAGACGCGAATATTTTAAAAATTAGGAGCATTGAACAGAAAGTGAAGAAGCAGATAACCTAATTCTAAGCTCTCAGAAAGAATGTCTTGCGTTATACGATTCCTTGAGAAAAGTATTCCGCAGTTTATTCTCAAGAAATGTACGTAAATGTATTGAAGATTGTAGAGAAATACAAGTTCTGATAAAAAAAACGAATTTACCGATATGCCATAAGAATATCGGAAGTTTTTAAAAGTATTCCAACCAATCCATTATTACCATCACTTTTGAGCTGTAATGAAGGCGGAGAATAACTGCGATGAATTAGTCGGGTAGGTTTGTTCCGCATTTGTTTCTCCTATTCAATATTTAAAACTTTGCTTCAGACACAAAAGCGATATTCCGTACGGTATAGTGAGACTAGCCAACTTGACTAAACGAATGATGCAGTAGTTCTTATTTTTGGGGCTACTTTCACGTCCAATTCTCAGAATTGAGTCCCATAACTGTGTAATGTATAAATATCTATGCTCAAGCTCATATGGGTTTGAATCAATCGCATTCTACGAATCGGGTGGACACAGAGACCATTATAATTTTCGGCTATGAACTGCCATCAGAAATACATATATAGGGTGATCCATTTTGAGGTTCCCTACTTTTTTCGTTTGAAAGGACATTCTTTGACATTTATTTTTTGAAGATTATGTCTATCAAATTTTGGCCGCGGCTACGTCTCAGATGGCCCATCCGTTGAGTCCAATTTTCGATGACTCGTTCGAGCATTTCGACTGGTAACTGGCGAATGACACGCGTGATGTTTTGCTCCAAGGCCTGAATCGAAGCGGGTTTGTCCGCATACACTTTAGACTTTACATATCCCCACAGGAAAAAGTCTAACGGTGTGATATCACACGATCTTGGTGGCCAATCGACCGGCCCAAAACGTGAAATTATCTGCTCACCGAAGTGTTCTCTCAATAAATCCATTGTTTGATGCGATGTGTGGGAAGTGGCGCCGTCTTGTTGAAACCAAATGTCGCCGAGATCACGAGCTTCAATTTCAGGCATCAAATAGTTGGTTATCATGGCACGATAACGGTCGCCATTGACGGTTACGTTCTCACCGGCATCAGTTTTGAAGAAATATGGACCGATGATTCCGGTACGTCGGATCGGGAATCGGTCAATGGCAAAAAGATAGCTCTTAACGAGAGCTAAAATATAGCCCATGGGTGTCAAGGTCGTGGGTGGACTGGAAAGTGCTTTTTTTTGGATTAAAAAAAATGAACTTAGCGCAATTGGCGAACGATTATTTTGATAATAAAACTGAATAATATGTAAACGTTGTTCAGGCGTAAGTCTTTCCATGATAAAATGCCAAACAATACTTTACTCAAAAAAGGCTATTGAAAAAAGTATCTCTACTTAGATCACCCATTATATATATTGTGGCTGATTTTTTGGAAGGTGAGAGAAAAGCTAGCTATTCCAAATATGAAGTTTATTTAAGCGTAGCTAGGCAAACATGTCTTCGGAGGTGCAATTTGATGACGACAGGAACGACATCGTAGCCCTCCCATGTTCTCAACAATTTTGCCTATAGGTATCCTTGACAGGTGAGGGTGAATTAGCTAGCATTGATGCGTTCTACTGAAAGAGATTAATAATTGCAAACCACTAAGTCGGACTCAAGCGAAAGCAAATAATGGCTTCTCAAAAAAAGTATTCCTTGGTCGGATGTCGAGCAGGCTGACATCAACAACAACGACATTACGTCCTCCCAAGTTCCCAAAAAAGTAGCCTATTCTACCAATACCTTCGAATGATACTTATAATTAACATTGATGCAAGCTGGCCGAATAGATGAAGGATTCATAATCACTTCGTAACACTGAATCCAAAGTAAGTTGGAACCTCCTTCCAAATTTATTTCTTATTCGAATTCCAAGTATATTTACGTCGACAGAAACGGCATTCTAGCCCTCTAAGTTCCCAAAAAGGTAGGCTACTTTTTCTACTGGTGTCATCAACAGGTGAGTACACCTAACTTATATGCATTCTGGGCATCGAAATGAAGGATATGGTGTAACTTCGCTACGCTGGAACCAAAATAAATGGAGGCCTCTGCAAACGTATTCCTTGCTAGTGTGTCAAGCAGGATGGCATCGACCAGAGCGACCACTAGTATCCTCGACAGATGATGACAACTAACGTTGATACCTTCTTGGAAACGATGCAAAGACGAATCATGCAAATTTATGTATTGCTCTAGAGAGTATAATTGTTACCAAATTTTTCAATACATCGTCCATCGCCGATCCCTTTCGTGCGAGTTTATCAGCTTTCTCATTTCCACAATGCCACAGTGTCCAGAGACCAGGGACAGTGTCCATAGTCCAACTCTGTCTGACAATTGTTGCTCTTCCAATCAAAAGTAATTTATTACCTTGGACTTAGGTTAGGTTGTCCATGGACATACACATAAACCAGTGGTTCAGCCTGTTGTGCGCTCCTTATTTATGATAGTTACGGAAAATCGGTACTAGACACGTATTTTCTAAGTATCTTCCAGTCATATCCTCTGAGATGAGTCAATTCTGGCAATATGTCGGACCCGAAATATCGGGATCTTGCATGTGTGAAAGCCGGGCAATGACACAGAAAATGTTCCATCGTTTCGATGTTTTTCCTGCATGCCCTGCATTCGTCGTTTTCTGCTAGTCCTGTGCGATGAAGATATGCTTGTAAGCTTGAATGTCCCGTTAGAACACTCATTATCTTACTAATCTCTGATTATTATCTTACTAGTTTCTGAAAAATGTGCTAGTTTTTTTTCATTTGGGTCACCCCACAGTATCTTTGCAGTTGCACCTACTGTTCCGCTATTCCACACAGATTTGTGAGCCATGACTGCCCAGTGCTTCAACTCATCCTTCGTTGCTTCGAAAGGTTTCCAAGTTTATTACTTGAAGTTCTCTGCCAAGCTGTTGGCCCGATCACTTCCAATCACTCCGTTGTGTCCTGGTACCCAGCAAATACGCAATTGGCCATGGGCTGAGTAATCATTTATCGTTCTTTTACAGTCTAACACAGTTCTGGATTTGACCTTTTCCGATGTTATTGTCAGGTAGGCGGAAGAGAAGTTCGGCTTCTGGTTCATTAATACAATGTTCCAGACCCGCCCTTCCTCCTAGCTTGGACCCATACCGTTTTCCCAGGAGCGCCTGTCTGACACAAACGAGTCACAGGCAGCTGTAAGCCGCACTTCAGGAATCCGGTCGGAGATTTATGGTGTTTGAATGTGACCAACTAGAGATTCTAAAATCTTCTGATGGTTCGTCTTGTGAGAAGATTTAAGAATCTCTAGTTGGTCACATTCAAACACCAGAAATCTCCGACCGCATTCCTAAAGTACGGCTTGGACTTTATAACAGTTGATTTCAGAGTTATTGCTCGTTTTGCCCGATATATTGTTTGTGAATTAAGCGTAGGGTTTCCAGTATAGCAAAAATGTCCGCCTAAAACACTGCAAGTATCAGTTAGTCTATAAGAACTACTTATAATGGGTGATTTTTTTGACAACTTTCCTTTTGGCAAAACTGTTTGTGGCAGCTCAGCTGTTTTCGTGTAACATGTTACTGTCAAACATGGTCAGTTTGATCTATAATTAACCACGAATCGACTTTCAAAAGAAAAACGCTTGACGATTATTGAGTTCGGTGAGCAGTTTATTTCCCAACTAGATCGTGCGATTTAACGCCTTTCGATTATTTTTTGTGGGGCTATGTTAAGGCTCATGTCTATAGGGACAAGCCCGTAACGGTTGACGCACTGGAAGTCAATATTAAAGAATTTATTCGTGAGATACCGGCCGATATGTTGGAGAAAGTATGCCAAAATTGGACCCAGCGTATGAACCATCAAAATTTACAAGAAATCATCTTTAAACGTTGAATAATATAGGCCGTTCTATCGGCTCAAATAAACATATCATATATTTCTCTAAATTTTATGTTATTTTTAAATCAAATCCGAGAGCTCTTAAAAAATCACTCGTTACCAAGAGTTTCACTAATGATGTCTGCCTGCTCCCGTGCCTACATTCATTTTTAAACCATCTGTGTATATTGCATGGCCATCTAGAGGAAGGCTGTCCCACGACCAATCTGTACAGGAGGGACAGGACATAATGATATCATTATGTCGACGTTGGGAGGGAAAATTGTAGAACTGGTGACAATAGTCCGTTGTGCAAATTGGGCAAGGCTGATGCCTCATTCAGAATGACTGAGTGACCCCAGTCTGAATAACGCCACATATGTGACTCTCCTAGCACACTGTGTGGCAAATTGAGCTATCGGTTGAAGGTTATAAATACTGATCCGATTCTTTGTACTATATCTAAAGCTTTGAGCTGACTACTATATGTAAATTACCGCCTTTTACCTTCTACGAAACCATAGGTAAGGTGGCATTCGTGGAGCAGTGGTTAGGGCGTTAGACTTAGATTCCTAAGCTGCTGGGTACGATTCCAAGAGTGTTCATGGCCGCTTGTGGTGCACTCTTTCTCGCACCGGTTATAAATACCGATACGATTATTTGTACTTTAACTAAAGTTTTGTGCTGACTACTATAATCTACCGCCTTCTACCAGACCACGGAACCATAGGTAAAGTGGCCTTCGTGGCGCAGTGGTTAGGTTCGAATCCAGCCAGAGCACTGGAAACATTTAACATCAACAGTTCATGTTTTCGTAATGATTCCTAGTTTCTGCAGCTAAAAACAAGTCACCGGGCGCACTACCACTACAACAACATCTAATTGTCCAAGGGAAGTTAAAACAACAACAACCATGGGTAGGGATAAGGCGCACAATAGCTGTGTATGTCCAGTGGTTAGTACTTGACCTGAGTCCCCAAATCTTGACAATAGAGTTTCTGTAGGAGTTTCTTTTCCAATTTAATTTCTGGTTGAGTATAAACCAAGATATTTTATATCAGAGGACAGTTTCAATTCTATCCCGTACACAATAGGTTCGTGGAAAGGTAGGATCTTATTCTTCCTGGTGAATAGTAAAAGCTCTGTCTTCGTGGGATTAATTACTAGCCCATTTACCGTTGCACATTTAGATAGCTTTAGTAATGGTCGAGAGAAGACATCATCATCGGTGTAGGCTACAACGTTCATTATTTCCTTCTCAAAAGATTTGAGTATCCAATTTATGACCAAAAGTTACAAGAGAGGGGACAGTACCCCTCCTTGAGGGGTGCCCCTCGTAACAATCTTCCTAATGGAACCCTCTTCCATTGATGATCCTGTTGTTCAGGTCGACTATGTTAGAGCGTTCTATCTTAGTAGTACGACTGACAAAATAGTGTAACGTGAAGTGTAGAAGGCTAAAATAACCTCCATATCAGGTCCAACTGTATTCGTTTGCTATTCCATCTGAAAGATCACCTCTATAAGCTGTATATTCGCCCAAATAAAAAAGAGGTACAATTAATTCTGTCATGGCGTGGTAACACTAGTCTATGGTTTATGTGAGCTTGTACAAAAAAGTACGGCTGCCACCCTAACATAAACCTAACTTCTGTCATATCGTAATAATACGAATGTTTATATACGGTTTTCCAACAAGAGGTGTTATTTTGAATCACTCGGTATTTAGGTAGCTGTCATTTTTGAAGCTTTTATTCTTTGACATTTGACAAGTAGAAACTACGCCATTACTAAAAATTGAACAATACACGGCGCACATGGGAAATTTCATGAAAAGGATATGGTCCTGTAAGCGTGGTCGTGGTGGCCATTTTGCTGATGTTGTTTTTCATTATTAACGGCATACCTTCCTATTTATTATGAAATAAACATTCGATCATTTATCTCAAAAAATTGCATCTTTCTTTGAATACCAAAATAACACCTCTTGTTGGAAAACACTTTATAAAAAAAATTAAAAAATTTACTTAGATGTACTGTTTGAAGTATGCTCTATTAATGATCTGATCCAGTAACCACCGATTAACCTGTGACTGCTATTGGAATGATAGGTATTATATATATTTCGCAGATTGTCATTTAATGACAAATCAATGTTAAAGCTACCAATAGCTTTCATATAAAATGGCCTTTGGTAGCTCAATACTTAGTGCATTAGAATTGGATCCCGAAGGTGCTGGGTTCAATTCCCAGCCAGGGCACTGGAAAAATTTAACATCAACAGTTCAAGTTTTGTATCATAATTCGAGTATCTGCAGCTTATACGAGTAATAACTCACCGGTCGCACTCGTCACCGGTCGCACTCGTTAAAATAGACATGTGTTATGTCTATGACCACTATTAACAAGCATGCAACGCTTCTAGTGGAGAATAGAAAGGGTAACACTCAAATAACATCCATTGCCTGAAATTAACAGGCGAATCCTAATTTACAACCGGACAACATTGAGTGGATGAAAAACAACATCAGGTTCCCGAGATAATCAGATACGAGTATATACCGGAAGGAAGTCTGAAATAGGAATAGACTTAAGGGTTATCAACTCAGCGTCTCCAAGCTGATACAACAATATAAAATAGGCAATCTGTTGACTGGTTCCAGAACATATCCCGCACTTGTCCAATTTTCTGTAGGATACTACTACTCATTCAGAAATAGGCATACGAGTATGTGTGTACTGGGATATTTCACGGAGTGTCTATTCACAACCTATATTGACAAAGTCATGTTGAAGCTACCATTTTTTCCCGTATAAAAGAGACAATCTGGTCTTAAACATCGACAATATAATATAGTATACTTCTCCTAAAATAGACGCCTGAGATTTTTGACTTTTCTCCCCCTGTATTAGTTTTGTTTTTTAATTTTCTATGAGTGAATTTCTACTTACTAGTTTCCATATCCAACTCTAAGTGATGATGATGTTTAGTATCCACATCTAAGATGTCGCCATCAGATTCAGTACCCGAGTCATTTGATTCGCCCTGGAAAGGGAAAACGGAAGCGTAGATTAGTATATTTCATGTTTTGATAAATAATGCAAGTTATATTCAAAATTTTATTTTTTTTTTTGCTATATATTATTTTGAAATCACAACCTTTTTCTTGAAAAAATTCTTAGCCGACTTGTACGAGGAGGAGTAGGATGAGCTCTCTTGATGTGACGAAATTATTTGTTGTTGTTGCTGATGCTTGTGTTTGTTGGCAAACTTTATCATTATTGACCGCCGTCAGCCGCAATGAATAGCGAAGAAAATTCCGGTTTGTTTGTCACAAAAAGTTTTTCCTTTTTCCGCGATTTCGAGAAGAAATTCTTTATTTTTGCACCTCTTCTATGTCAGAGAAGATTGAATATTTTTTTGCTTATCATATTTTTCGGAATTTTATTTGATCGTGGGGCGGTTTTCTTCTTTTTTTGTCTTTTTTTATTATTACGAGTATTAAATACACACCGTAGAAAAAGCCAGACACTTTTGTCTATGATAATTTCTTGTATCTCTGTTTCGGCTTTTTCGTTGCTGCTGCTTGTTCTTCTTCTTGCTTTTTGGTTGGTTGGATTATGATGATGTTGATGATGACGATGGCGATGATGAGGAAATTGCAGTAGGAGTAGGAATTATACCCCACCACCAAATACCGGGAGTAAATGTTGTACGAGCGATGTGCAATAGCCGATAGTAGTAATACCGAGACACGACGACGGTATACGGCGGCGGTGGCGGCTAACGGTAGTATAGAGTCGTTGTTGCTCGTAGTAGTTGTAGATACGCTCACATACGCTCAGATACGCTCAAACTTCATCATCGGCCTCCCTTTGCTCAATTAGTTGAAAAAGTTGCTGACTGATGATGGCGATGATTATCACTCCGCTCTGGCACGGGAAGTAAAACTAACAAGTGACGGTGTTGTTGATGATGATGGACGATGTTGAACGATGACGAGAAGGTGTCGGATGTGTGTGGCGGGGGTGCAGAGAGAGGTCTGCAGACAGGCAAAAACAGTAAAACAAATAAGCCCCAAAACAGAAAAAATAGTTAGGCAACCCAGTGCAGGAAAGCGCACGATACGACACGATACAACAAGACACACACACACGCACGCACTCTCACAGTAAATTGAGAGGAGGAAAAAATCTTTAAATACCACCAACTATACTAAACCGAGGCGGCTTACGAGAATCCAAAAACCGACCGAATGAGAGATACTACGACGACATCATGTTTGCCATAGTATTGGTGTGCGTACGTGTATGTATGAGTGCTCTCATTGTTGTTGTTGTTGCTGCTGTGTTGTCACTGGTATTATTATTGTTGTTGTTGTTGTTGCTGTTGGTTGTCGTAGACCTCGTCCTCTTCTGGGTTGAATGCAGCCTCAGATCACCTTTACCGTAAGATACAGTACTGAATTATCGATTTTCTTACTTGGCAGTCAAATTCTACAACAACACAACACACTAATTTTTATCAAACTTATTGAAATCCTTTTCAGAACTCAATGGAAAAAATGAAGAACTAAACTTTCACTCACAAAATAGGTAAATTGTTTAACAAAATTTCCGGCAGTATTTTTTGTATGGGGACATTTCTTTTGTCCCTATGTATATTTAATATCGATACGGCGCCGTATTCCGAAAATATCCGTCGTATTCCATGTAGAGTTTCACCGCGGTTCTGATAAATTCACCTAGTAATCATTTATAATTCACTTTTGACTGTGCATAAGCAAATCCTTTCTTTTTTCCTTAATTTATTTTCTTTCCTGTTTTTTTTTCGTTCGCTACATTTGCTCGATTAAAAATACTACAAAACTTCGCCTGTCACCGGCAAACGTTACACACAAACTAACGACGCTCTCAGTGAAATATTCCGTACGACGGAGACGACCAACAACATCTCGACATTTTCACACGACAACAGCAACGACAACTCAATACACACGGTTGGTATGCTCCTGATGATGGTGACGATTATGATGAGAGACATCTACTTTTCCTAGTTGGCATAATAATTTCTAATAAATCCAAAAGGGATTATGGGGATACATCAGCTCATAAACCTTAATAGATTAACGAAAATTCTTGAAATGCAAAAACAACGAAAAAATTAAAATAAATCCTCTTTAACACCAACCGAAATCCTCACCTTCATTATCTTCATCATCGTCATTATGAGCAACATTATTAACATCACCGTTATAATCTCTCTCATCAAACGCTAAAAACACCGTTATTTATTGCTGTGTAGGTTATGCGCGCTCTCATAGTTCTCTCTTATTCTCCTTTACAACTCACGCGCAGACTCTTTAAACCGCCTCCATCACTAATATAGTAAAAAGCTGATAGAGAATAAGCGCCAAAACCGATTGCTCCTTCAACCTTTTCGTATCACATGCACAAACAGCGGGCGGACGGTCAGAGTTGTTGCTGCTGCCAGCTTTGCACAACTCACAAACACAGAATGAAGTCGTAGTCACAGTGGATGGACGATTACGGTTGCTTGGATGGGAGCATCGGTATGGGTACTCTTTCACCAAATTTGTTCGGGATACTCAATGAATGGCTGGTTGACTGGCGGTGGCTGTTTGGTGTTGTGGCTGTGGTTCACGTTGACTACTGCCACTGCTGCTCGGCTGCCTTGAATGAGTTTTCAATCGCAAATGCAAGGTTAAGAACATATCATTATTACTATTCTTAATGATGACGACCTTCATTGAGAAGCCACAAATATATGCTGTACTAAATTTGTTGGGGAAAATATTCACTCTGAATATTTGAAAATTTCCTCTAGGTGATTATATTCATCCTTCAATTTATGTACGTGGCGTTGTATTAGCGTTAGCTCCGAAAATAAATTAATTAAGAATGTGTTTTAGAAAATGTAAGTGTAGCAAATGAATCTATTTTTCCTGGCCTTTATCTCCCAAACCAAGTGGGACATTAACATATTCCCTGCACCAATTTGTAAGATTATGTACAGAACATCATATCGATATCTCCCCTCCGTTCCAAAACATGCTAAGTCGAAACAAGTAGGTTTTCAGCAGAGCCGATTCCTTTATAATGCAAATCAGATGACTTGTACTGTTTTGTGAATAACTGTTGACGTATAACCACCAAATTTTGACAGATTTTAAAATATTTAGTTACTAAAAATACAATGAACCTAAAACATGATATGTCGACTTGGCATACTTTGGAAAGAAGGTAGCGATATGCGAATAGATCTCCAGGAAACATTCAGTTGACTATAATATTACTTTGCCTTTCAGACCGACTGAACAGGTACTTGAACAGAACTCTGAATCAGAACAGCCAAAAAAAAAATAACACCATAGACAACAAGTTGATAAAGTTTTACCAATTTTGTGATTCTGAACATCCATAAATGCTTAATAAATGTTAAATAATGCTAAATATTCCATTCTTGAAAAAAATAAATGCATTTATTGAAATATTTTTTAAAAATATTAGAGCTTTATACCGCTGGAAATTTTAATTTCATAATTTTTTTCGCAAAATATGATTAGCATGAAAAATCTTTCAGTTGTTCACGAAAACTGATCAAAAATACTGTAAAGTTTTCTTCTGAAAGTTGAAAATGTAGAATCCAGTTTTCTTCGGAAATTATGTCTGAAGTGAGGCTTGAAATAGATCCAAATATATGGGGGAACATACATTAATTGCTTCCATCCCAGAAAAATGGTCTCGGTTAAAGATTGTCAGTTGTGTATAATTTAATATAATCTATTACAAATTGACATGACAAAAATGGCACAACTTTTTTTGTTCAGACGAGTCGGATTACATTATTTTGAGGTAGGTAATGTTGGTCCTACAAAAGTAAACCAACTAATGCAGCAATTTAGAGCCAAAGGAAGAAAACTTTACTTTGGTTTGACCAATGTTTTTCCTATTATAGAAAAGGAACTTTACATCATATAAAAAAATATTACTAATTCATCCGTGTATGAAATAATCCTTAATATGATATTGTAGATTAATGCATATGAAGAAATATTGCTCGTCCGCAGTTTCCAACAATATAACGATCCAAAATTCGAAAAAATTAATGATATAATGCTTTCGCAATAACCAAATAAGCTCGTTAGAATGGTACGCATAGCTCCGAACTGTCCATATTTAAAAAAATATGGATTAATAATGATTAAGGGAGATCGTATAAGAATAAAAGAAAACTCGCTTTATGGGGAAATTCATTTAAATACTCGATTTAGCAGACGGTCAGAATCTGGAAACTTATTTTGGAAGACGTTGTAGGGCATTGTTGCTCTCAACGTAATTTAGCTGAATAAATATTTTGTGACTAATATAACGTTAAGACAACTGCAACTAATATTTAATAGCTATAATTAAATTTTCCTCTTGTCCAGTTATATAATATTTAGTACAAATGCTAGAGGTGCTATTATTTTGACTGGAGATTTTTTGCACTTTTTAGAAAAAAATTATGTTTTTCATTTAATAATTCAAAATACCGAAATATCTGCATTACTTATAATTTCTGTATAGTATAGTGTTTATTGTAACCAAAGAAACCAATGTCAGTAATACAATAGTTTTTGAAGTATATCAGTTTTAATATGATTCTATATCGTGGTGCTATTATTTTGACCGCAGCTGTATAGGCAACCCTTTTAAAACAACTGCAATGTCCGAACTCTACAGGAATTGTAGCTATTGTGCCATGGAACAAGAGTGTGGATGGATATTAGTGTCAAGCCGGAGATTGAAACAAATTATGTCCAGAATTATACCTGTGGACTAACAGCTAGACACATTTCGCATTAAATATTTTAATATCAGCCCGATTTGTACCCATGTCCCGATGCGGGAGGATGATTTTTTTCATTCCATTACCAAATAGTAAATGTAAGACATTTTTGCTTCAAACTCTTGCAATATTATGACCCCGCGAGGAGCAATCTATAACGAACAAGGAAATGTGCCACAAGCGCCCAGAGCTAGTACATAACTTCTGTTCCTCAGTGGTATAACTGTTCCAAAATTGCAACGGCACCGATTATGGTAATTAATTCAACTAGGTTCCAACAACACTGCAAAGCTAGGTTTATGTTTTAGCAGATGAAAGGCACTCTCTCCAGTTTGCTGGGCGTGCATTTGATTATGGTACCTTTTCCATTTAAGTCATTGTCTTGTCACAGCAAATGTTTGCGATGAATTATATCGGATGGCCAATAGCAATATTAAAATATTCAGTAAAGTTTGCTATTTCATCAATGACTGTATCACGAACGTGTGGGAGTTATTAAAAACTATTATCGAAATTTCGGCTCAGTTGGCATCAATGCGCAGGAAATTCTTCGCACAATGAACCAGGCTATGAAGCCGACGCAACGAAAATCGGCGGCGCCCCGCATTCAACGAACACAATCTGGGCCAGAACTCGGAAATATTTTGGCCAGCTCTATACTGATAGAAAAAGCTTCGTCATGACGACGAATTTGTACATCATCACGATTATTTTTTCGTCAAAAATCAGCTAACGTACGGAATAATCCCCTTGATGAATTAGTTCGTCACAATGACTAATCTCTGTTTCCAAAAACTTTCGTCCTCAGGATGATCACATTTCATCCCTACGATGAATCGAGTTCATTACCACGATGACTCCCCTTCATTACCACGACGAATCCCCATCATCACTACCATGAACTACATTCATCAGCACGACGAACTCCATTCATCAGCACGAATAGACGAATCCCATTCATCACCATTATTAGATTTTTTAAATTAAACTTTTACAAAAAAATTTTTAACTATGGTAATTAGAAAGCAAATACGGGGTGGCGCAGAATTAGCTATATGGTTTGAATTTTTAGACATACACTATTGCTACTGAATTCTGAAGATGATAGAGTGGTGTCTATCGAAACTGCAGTCAATTCTACCAAGCAATTAAAACTCTACCAATTTTTGTATTTGTTTCTATTACTTTTTTGCAATAGGCAGAAAGTAAATGGAACATATGGTCTCAAACCAAAAATAAATTCTGACTGAATAACTTTTTTAATTATTATTCTTTCTTTGTTTTTTTTCAGCATTTTGTGAAGGAGGCTTGGGGAATTAATTATGAATCGAACAACGTACAAAAATAATTGCATTTTTCCGAAATTTTGCGAAAAGTTATGGAAATTATGCTAAAAAGATCACGTATTTGCGAAGCAGAAAATGGTCATCACTGTACGTTGATGATCATGTACGATCTATTGACGTACAAAAACATCGCAAGTACGAAGCTTTTCGTCACCAGTACGAATATATATTGATTCGGACTCAATTCTGAGAATTGGACGTGAAAGTTGTCCCAAAAATAAGAACTTCTGCATCATTCGTTTAGTCTAGTTCGCTCAATTAATAATTTAATGGCCATACGAATTTTATTGCTCAAAGTAGATTTTTTAACACTTTTTCTATATTTTTTCTCGGTATAACGTACGGAACATCTCTTATGTGTCTGAAAGTTGTAGATATTGAATAGGAGAACAAAAATGTGAAACAAACCCACCCGAACAAAGTGCATCCAGTGCCTTAAAAATAGCAAAAATGTCCTGTTTTATACTATAATGTTATGTTTTATACGAATACGTATTTTTCAATATTTTACTGACAGATATGTTATGGCTTTGTGGTCTTTTTTGCGATTTTTAAGTCACTGGATGTCCTTTTTTCGGGAAGGTTTGTTCCTCATTTTTTTTCTCCTATTCAATATTTACAACTTTGCTTCTGACACAAAAGAGATATTCCGTACGGTATACCACGAAAAAATATAGAAAAAGTTCAAAAATTCTACATTGACCAAAAAAAAAAATCGTATGGCCATTATTTCATTAATTGAGCCAACTTGAATAAACGAATGATGCAAAGTTCTTATTTTTGGGGCTACTTTCATGTCCTATTCTCAGAATTGAGTCCCAAAATCATGTGTTGTACTGTGCTATGATGATACTGACGCTGATATTTTCGAGCAAAAGGAAGTTTTAACTAATGAACATTTTTCGGATGCTTCTTCAAACTGTTAAAAATGTAAAAAACCGAAATTTGAGCTATGTACCCTCTTGCTCAAATTGAAGTATTTTTGGTCGTTCTTTTGGTTATTATATTGCAATGAATTTATTATTTTGATTATTATTTGTGTTTGATCACATATTTTAAATTACAACCATTTTTATTTCCTTTTGTGATGGGATCTCAGAAAAATGTACACAATTAACTGAATTGACAATTGTATTAAATCAACAGTTTTTCTGGATGAACGAAGTTCAAACTAATATTTGTTGTAATCCTTTAGGGATCAAGGAATCCAATGATATTGATTGGGCAACAATTTTTTATTTCACCCACTAGGAAAGTTCAACCCACTAGAAAGACAATCTTTAGTTTTTACGTATATAAAATAGGGTTAGTACACTAAGGTTAAGAATAATAGGTATACACAACTAGCTACAGATAGCCGAAAATAAACCAGAATGGTGAGGAATATCGGATCAAGCTAAAGCTCACCCCAAGCCGTAACACTACACGCTGAAAAAAATCGCTTCTGTAGTATATTGTCCCAAACATTTTCTGCTTGAAATATACAAATGTTTAGGGTACACTCCAAATATATAATATTGACACACATAAACATAATATGTTTGGGAGGATATTGTTCTAAACAAAACTATGTCTATCCTAATTTGTTTATTTGGAACTAATATTTCCGAAACAAATCTTAAATTTATTTAAGTATTTTGGCAGTGTATCAAGTTTTTGTGTTTTTCAGAAGTTCGAAGTGCATTTTTTTTTTGAAATTTTATATGTTTTGTAAAATTTGATTAAAATTTAAATTGTATAATCTTTCTTAACTACAAATTGTATTGATGGATTGGCAAATAGGCATGAATTAGAATATTTGTAAATTAAAATCTAGTGCTGTAAAACTAAGCTAATGCTGCTCATGACATTCTAAGCTATAAAGTATAACATGAAGCTTAGGAAAAACTAACTAAAACCCGAAAATGTCAGCAAAGTTTCAAAAATTCATTTTTAAATAAAATATATTTGGAAAAATTTTTAAACAATAACTTTGTTTGTAAACACATATTTTATTTGTGAAAGTCAGTTCGCAAATATATTTTGTTCTAATATATTAATATATGCGTCCCAAACACAATTTCTTGATTTTCAAATAAAATTTATTTGTTCACAAATATATAATATTCAAAAATATTGTTTCCAAATAAACTTTCTTTCAATTCAAACATATCAAAAATGGCGATTTTTCCCCGTGTATGAGATGATGATGATGGGTATCAAAGACATTTTCGATAAATATACGAGTATTTTATTGCTCTCCTCTATAAATTGAAATTAAATGTTGTAATAATATGTAGCAAAGACAATTAAAGGTATAGACGCCCTATGCTATTTGCCCATGCCTTCCACAAGATGGCAAAAAAACATAAATTGTCGGTAAATTATGACTTTGCGATAACAAAATTTATCTAAACAGATCGGAATACCGTCCTATTCGATAAATATATTTTATTGAAATACAATTTAAATGCTGTATCACGCTTGCCGTACATTATCTATGTTAATTTTATCATTGCTATTTTATTTAATATGTTTTTTCCATTCATTTGAAGGAAATCTATTTTATAATTTATTGTTTAAGTAATGGCTTTCATATTGATAACAAAATTGATAGAAAACGGACTGGTCAGTTTATATAGGGTGATCCAAGTAGAGATACTTTTTTCAATAGCCTTTTTTTGACAGATCACGTATGAGTCGTGTCATGCTGTCATGTTATCTTTGTTTAGTTTTCTTTGGCATTTCATCATGGAAAGACTTACACCTGAACAACGTCTCAGATGGTCCATCCGTTGAGTCCAATTTTCGATGACACGATTATGTTGACCATAAGTTGAGTGAAGTGCACGAAACACATTCCTCACAGAACGTGAATTTTTGTAATAAAGTTGAACGATTAGTAAACGTTGTTCAGGCGTAAGTCATTCCATGATGAAATGCCAAACTATACTTAACAAAAACCAGTAAGGAAAGGCAGAAAGTCGGGCGGGGCCGACTATATAATACCCTATATATATATATATATATATATGGGGGCTATATCTTAATCTGAACCGATTTTAACCAAATTCAATAGGGATCGTCCTTGGGCCAAAAAAATATATGTGTAAAGTTTCGTCGAGATTGGACCATTACTTTGATTACAAGAATACATGCACAGACAGACAGACGGACATAGCTAAATGAACTCAGAAAGTGATTCTAAGTCGATCGGTATAATAAACAATGGGTCTCTCCCACGTGATCTGTCAAAAAAATGCTATTGAAAAAAGTATCTCTACTTGGATCACCCTATACTATATACTTTTCATTACTTTTGATTTTGTTATTGACATTAAAACACAATTTGCCTTATTCATAATAATTTAAAACGTTTCTTTGAGGAACAGTTTGAGGAACATTTTAACACTGCTAAAACTGTCCATTTGTGTTTATTGTGTTTCTTTTATTTATTGCGTTTAAATGTCAATAGCAAACGAATATTGAATTGCGAGTTGTTCAGTTTATCCTGCCCATCAAGGAAATAGTCGCCTAGACACAATAACAGAATAAGAAAAGTTATCGAAATGAAATCGGCCACGATATATTCGGAATATATACAGAGTATGAAACCGATAACAACTCCGAGTAAAACTCAGGAGCATCTTTACCATACTTTAGACAAACGTAAATACTTACAATTCACCCGCGTACACCTTGAAAAATAACCAAAATATTACGGTATGTTTTTGGCTAAAATACGTCATACGCAGATATCTCTAACTCTCTCCCTGCGTCTATATTGGTCTCCACATTTCTCTCACTCTCTCTATTTGTCTGAGACTAAAATTGTTGGTTCTCTCGCCGAGATTTGGTAAATTAAATGAGCAAGAATCATGCGCTTTGAAATTTACGTTAAATATCAAAACAAGGATACAAACATACACGTTTGCACAAAGCGCAAAGCAGGATAGTGCAAGCCAACGAGCGTGGGTGTGCAACTTTGGACAGACAAACAGATTTTCATGTGGGGGCGATTAAAATGAAGAGTGCAAGGCAACGACGACGACAACGACGACGACGACGACTACCACAACTGGAAAACACACACTAACACTAAAGAGACGAAGGATAAATTGGTCGGATAGATTTCCCTTTAGCAACATTTGTTTGTGGTGTTCTGCGAATCTCTGCGTGTGTGTGTGTGTGTGTGTGTGTGTTTGGCGAGTGTGCACTCAGATGTGTTTGTGTATGTGTATCTATCTATCATAGCCGTTGAGTGTGCGTGCGTGTGTGTATGTATGTTCAAGTGGTGTATGTATGCTTATAGTAAATATTTAAAGGTATTATGTCGCGTGTTGTTGTATAGTAAATAAAGTTAAACGATGATACACGGCAAAATTTGAAAAAAAGGAATAATACACGACAACGAACGACATAGGAAACTTTAAGTTGGGGCCTTCATCCGCCATCATCCACAGAAGTGGCATGGCAGACTATTGGGCGAATAAACGTCGTAACGAGCGAGTGAGTGAGTAAGCCAAGTTAAGCTTCGATGTTTATGATTTTTATTACCAACATTTTGCCTTTGCCATTGCTGTGCTGTTGTGTCGTGTTTTTCTGATTTCCCTAAAAAAAGGAAAGCAAAGGAAGACAAAAAAACAACAGCAAAAAAGGGAAAATACGAAATGGATTTTGCTGAAAAGCAGGCGCACGCTATATAAATAGACGACATCTTTATCCTAGCATGTCGTGTGGTGCCTTGTCCCGCTTCTCTTGCCTTGTCTGCATCCACGGCTTGCGATTTGCTTTTGTTTGTTGTCCAGCCATTCATCTTACAGTAGGAGAATCTAAATAAATCTGAATTCTTTAACCAAAAGGTATATTTAAAGAAAACTTCACGTGATCAGGCTTCGATACAGGTATTATGACATAGTGCATTTATTTAAACACCCAAAAGGAGATGAGATATACCCATTATTAGCGATCTATACTTTCTCACAATGTTTATCCGCCTGTCAATGTATTCTTGTAATCAAAGAGCATGTCGCAATATTAGATCTTAAAACAAGTAAAAGTGGCGCTAAGTTCGAGCGTACCGTATCATATCTACCCTCCACCATGGATTGTACGTGAACGGTTCCGGATACAAATAAACGCATACCAACAAAGTTCAGCCCGATTCGTTGAAATTTGTGTTTTTTGTTGCGTTAAGAGGTCTAGAGAGATCGTTGTATATGAGCTATATCAAAACATGAATCTATGATGACCGTTGTTCGTGTGAAGGGTTCTGGGTATAAGTATACTTATGTCGCTAATTTTCAGCCCGTTCAGTTGAAATTTATAGCCTCTATGGAGCTATATATGGGGACTATATAAAAAAATGGGCCGATATTTTCAATCCCAACATTCCTGCAGATATTAGAAGATATGTACCACATTTCAGTCACCTAGCACAAGTAATATAAATTGTAGCGTGATTACGACAGACGGACATGGCTAAATCGTCTTAGAATTTCACGACGAATAATAATATTCATATATACACGGGGCAAAATCGCCTTTTTTGATATGTTTGAATCGAAAGAAAATATATTTGGAACATAAATTTTTAAATATTATATATTTCTTAGCAAATATATTTTATTTGAAAATCAATAAAATATATTTGGAACGCATATATTAATATATTACAACAAAATATATTTGCAAACTAAATTTCTCAAATAAAATATGCGTTTAAATATAAATAAAATTATTATTTAGGAATTTTTCCAAACATATTTTATTTAAAACGATTTCCAAAAGTTTTGCTGACTTTTTCGAATTTCAGTTTTAATTTTTCCTTGGCTTCGAATTGTACCTCCCAGTTCTGATACCATATAATGCTACATATGTTTTAAATCCATCATTTAAAATTTCTGAGTTAGTATTCCAAGTAACATTTCTTGTCAATCCTGCAAATTAATTTATTTTGATACAAGATTATACGATTTTAATTATTATTTTTACGAACATAAAATATTTCTAAAAAATAACTTTGAATTAGTAAAAAATTTAACACAATTAACGTATTTTCTGAATTCATAAGTGCGAATAAATATTTGTTTCGGAAATAATAGTCCCAAATAAAAACATGTTGGGATGTAAACAAAGATTTCTTTAGAATAACATATTCCCAAATATATACTTTTTGTGTGTTCCCAATATTATATGTTTAGAGTGTACCCTAAACATATATATGTTTCAAGCGGAATATGTTTGGGACAATATACTACAGAAGCGATTTTTTTTCAGCGTGTACATATATATATACATATACAGGTTTTTCCAATAAGAGTGATATGATTTCTTTGAAAAAAAAACACTATTTTTAAGGAAATTCAAAAGTTTTTTATTTAATACGAAGTACAATCGATACAATTATGTTCTATGTAAAATGTAAAATTGTAAACGTTGTTCTGGCGTATATCACTCCATGATGAAATTGTAAACACTACTGAATACAATAAAAAACAAATGACAGATCATGACATATTACAAATGGCCGAAACGCCACTCCAAAATCATATCATCCATATTGGAAAACCCGTTATTAAAACATAATTTATTTGCAAACTGACTTTCACAAATAAAATATGTGTTTACACACAAACAAAGTTATTGTTTAAGAAGTTTTCCAAATATATTTTATTTAAAAAAAGGTTTATAAAACTTTTTTGACTTATTCGAATTTCAGTTAGTTTTTCCTAGTTTTCATTTTCAACTTTATAGTTAAAAATGTCTTTTAATTTATAAATATTCCAATTCATCACTTTTTGTCAATCCATCAATGCAATTTACTTATATATTTACGAAAGATTAAACGATTTAATTTTTAATTACATTTTACAAACATATAAAATTTATAATAAAAAAAATTGCTCTTTGAAAATGTAAAAAACAGAAAACTTGTCTTTTAATAAGGCATACCAAAAAAAAAAACAGTTAATTTTTGTTTCGGAAACACTAGTTCCAAATAAAAAAAATGTTAGAATGGGAACAATATACTCCCAAACATATAATATTTGTGTGTGTCAAATATCATATATTTGGAGTGCACCCTAAACATAAGTACATAGATTTCAAGCCGAATATGGTTGGAACAATATATTACAGAAGCAATTTTTTTCAGCGTGTAAAAACAAAAAAAATATTTTATGATATTTTTGTTCAAATTTGTTTTTTTAATTTTTTGTTTAAATTAAGATTTTTTGCAAAATAGATGCCTTTAATATTTGGACCATATTTTTGAAGTATAAGCTCGATATAAGCCGAAATTTAATATAAAGGAAATTATGAGGTCTACAAATGCTAAAAACATTACTTTCACGTAGAAACAAAATAATATTTTTTCAAAAAAGTATATTTTTGCTAGCTTCAAAAAAACACAAAAAAGTAGAAAAAACAAAACCATTTTCTTATACCCCACTATTGTGAACGAGGATATATATCAGTTGCTGTGGGCCAAAAGTGTAACACATCGAAGAAGTGGCCTAAGAGACCTCAAGAATATTTGGCGGAAATCCGCATTGGGTCATTTTAAGTCATTTGAGCGTCCATCTGTCTGTCTGGCTGGCGCGCACAGTAACCGATTGACTTCAAATTTGGTATATGTTTAAATTTTTTTCTATCTCAGGCTAAGATCAAAGATGGACCATGTTGTTCCACTCCTTTGAGTACCCACCCCCCGCAAAGGTTTACAATTCAGCGAAATATAGATTCTTTAAAACTTCTATACTACTTATCAGAATCTCCTCAAATATATATAGGGTGATCCAAGTAGAGATACTTTTTTTGTGCCTTTTTTTGACAGATCACGTGTGAGTGGTGTCATGCTGCCATGTTATTTTTCTTAAGTATTGTTTGGCATTTCATCATGGAAAGACAAATTATCTCTACTTTGATCACCCTATACAATCACATAATATTAGTTTCTTAGTGTACTATGAGAATTGGGCAAAGTTGCCGAGCCCCTTTTGGTACCTCCCATACAAAAGGACCATTTTGCACAAAAAGTTAACGGCTTATAACTTCGATTCCTTAGATTCCAGCGCATACAGTGCCTTGCTTTTATAGCACCCATAGCCTATTGAAAAATGAGCTTTATGAGCGGCCAAATAAAAAAATATGAAAAATTATTTTTTTAGTTTTTCTTACTTTTACAGTATGGTTCACAATTTTTACATTTATACAATTTTTGTTTTAAATTGGTATTGTTTTCTTCTTTTGGATGTTAGCTTGAAAAAAATGGATCAAGCCTTTTTTGCGACTTCTTTTTAATTTTTCTTTTGTGCAAGTAAAAAAAGGTTTTTTTTTTAAAAATAATTTTTTTTCTATTTGTTTTAATGACAGTTACTAAACTTATTTTTCTACTGAAAGTGATATTTATACTTCAAAAAGTATGGTCCAAATACGTAGTCTATAAACAATGAAAATTAGAATTTTAGAAATTTTTTTTAATAATAAACAATTTTTTAAATAAACAAATTTTTTGGTTTGCTTTCATAAAATGGTTTGCCACAACCTACACAAAAAAAGTTTTTAAGTTTCGGACATAAAAAAAGAAAAGAAAGAGCAAGTATTCTCATTATTTATTAAAAAATAATGCATACAGATGTTTGCTCGCAGGTTTAGCAGTAGCTCATCTTGTAAACTCAACTTTCCAAGACCTTGGTGACGTTTCTAGATATGAATTGTAAATTGTTGTTCGCTAACATCAGTCCTTTTTTGATTGCGGTCAGATCTGTGATGCATGGCGCGACGTCCTGCCGTAAACAAAGATCATCCAGGTCCATGTCCATATCATCAATCGTCGGTCACAAAAAAATATTTTTTATATAACCGAAATGGTGTTCCCAATAGCATTTTCAAATAAAACTGGCACAATGATGCCATCGCTCCAAAATCCGCACCAAACTATCCGAGGATATGGCCTCGAACTGAACCTATTGTACAATTTTTAGTCCATTCGGAGATGGATGCGTAAAAAAGACAAAAAAAAACTATCCAGTACTCATAACAGTGTAACGTTTCGTTAAGATTGACTTGTTGTTTTTTTAATTTCCCCCACTGTGCGCCTGTTCTCACCCAATTCTCATGAATGCTGCTTTTTCCTTTTGTTCTTCTTCTCCTCGTTTTTATTTTTCATATTTCAAGTGTCTGCGTATGGGTGAGTGAGTATGTATGGATATGGGAGAGAGTGCGAATGTTTTGAGTTTTTGGTATAACGGCGACGACGACGTCAAACGACGGACGATGGCTTAAGTATGTGTAGTAAAAGGAGTTTGTTTTTATTGTTGCTCTTGTTCTTGTTGTCGCTGTAGTAATTGTTGTTCCTTTACCAAACGGATTGAAGAAAGAGGAAGCATAAGAAACAAACGAAGAAGGGTCTGCAACAACTTGAGCATGTACACAACGAACGGTCTTCATTCGTAGTCGTCGTACTCATCGTTGCTATTGTTCTTGCTAGTGTTGTTGTTGTTGTCGGTGTTGTAAATATTTGCATGTTGTATGTTTGAGTGCGTTTTTGCTGTATGCATGTAGGTATGTGTGTGTGTGTGTGTGCTATGCACACAATACATATATGCATATGTATGTGTTTGTCGACTGCTCGAAATTGCAACAACATAGCGGCAGCAGCAGCGACAATGTTAGGACTTTGAGAACAGAAAATAACAGAATAGAACGTGTATTTGTGTTTGATTTTTCTTAGTCGCCTTTGTTGTTGTTGTTGTTTTTGGTATTCCTTTATTTATGTTGCAACCAACACCGCTTGGATGCACGTTCCTCCACGACAACGTACAAAAATTGCACACACCTACGAACTTACATATATGTTTGCTTACACTCACACACACTTTTGTAAGTGGTGTAATGACGTATGTATCTGTACCTATACCACCTATCAGTTAGGGATGTCAAATAACAAAACAAAACAAATGTCTCCAAATCATTTTTAATTTTTCTTATTATGAGACACTGATGCCCCGATTGCCTTAATGACTACGTATAATTGATATAAATGTAAAAATAACGTATACGTTACGTCTAACGGACGACTAGAAAAATATAATAATAAATGGAAAACAAGAAGATTAAAGTAAGAAGTTTTTTTAAATGTATTCCAATCGTGGCCAAGATCAGTAAAATTAAAAATAGATTATAAAGGGATTTCCAATAAGAGCGGATTGATTTTGAAAATGGATTAAAATGGCTGTGCGATAGGTATTATTGGAATTTGTTATTTATTAAAAATTCCATTACATAAGGAATGCCGTTCAAATAGTCCAATTCACGTCATTCCGCAAGAGATAAGCATAACCTGAAATCGTCCATACAGAAAGTCAGTTGCAGCGTTCGCTGTGTGACAGGTAACGTCCTCCTGCTGGAACCACGCGTCTTTAACATTAATGTCGTTAAATTACACTATGCAACCATTTTTTTGTCTCCGAGACCTATTTTTTGTTTAGATTGAGGCTTATGGTAGTTAATCAAGAAACTTTATTTATATTACAACAACATATATTTGGGAACTAATGTTCTCAAATAAAATATGTGTTTACACACAAATACAAATGTTGTTTATGTATTTCTCCAAACGTATTTTAGTTAGAAGAAATTTTCAAAACTTTGTTGTCGTTTTCGAATTTCAGTTTAATTTCTTCTCGATTTAGAACTACATATCATCATCAGAAGCGAGAAAGGGCCTATCACCATATTTAAAAATTTTACAGAAGAAGCAAAAAATAAAATAAAATGAAAATTGTTGTCGATGGAAAAACGGTGTTTCTGAATTATACCCAAACATAATGATGCTTACATTAATTCACAGAAACATGATTTATTACTTGTTCGTGAAAATTGAGAAAAATAGAATTTTTTTAACTATGAAAAAGAAAAAATTTGCCAGTATGTGTATCGAAATCTATCAAAAACTGTGTTTCTGTTTTTCTTGTTGTTACGCCCTTTTTCGTTTCTGATGACGATGTGTATAATTAACTTTGGATTTGAGGCGCTCATTATTAATTTCTAAATAGGGCACATCATAATTTACTGTCAATGCATATGGCTAGCAATTTATCGTTATGAAAAATTGCACGATTTATATTATAAATTTTAGGAAAATATTTTAGCTCTCGTTAAAAGCTATCTTTTTGCCATTGACCGATTCCCGATCCGTCGTACCGTTAAGGAGCTAGAGCAAAAAAAACTTCCCGTTTACATTTGAAAATGATGCTAAGTCCATTTTTTAAATAAAAAAAAACTTTCCAGTCGACCTACGACCTTGACACCCATGAGGTCGTTAAGAGCTATTTTTTTGCCATTGACCGATTGTGGCTACGTGCCACACAGCAAATGAAACAAATGAATTGTTGCGAGAAAAGTTTGGAGGTTCAATTATTTAAAGAATTGTGATATTCAATGGCTTCCAAGAAGTTGTCATTTAAAACCATTAGACTATTTTTTGTGGGGTTATTTGAAGTCATTGGTTTTTCGAAATAAACCAGACTCTCGACTTGATTTAGTGGAAAAAGTGCTCGAAAATTGGGTTCATCGAATTCGTTCCTGCAGAAGAAGTCGCGGATGCCATTTGAATGACGTTTTATAAGTGTGTTTTTTTCAAAGGAATCATATCACTCTTATTTGAAAACCCATTACTAAAATGCAACTTAAATATTATTAGGATGGAAACAAATATTTCTTTAGAACAACATTTGCCCTAACACATAATTTTAATGTAAATTTTGAACTAATCGGATATCAATTGCCAAATTTATGGCAGACAATTGTTAAAACCCCTAAATTTTTGTAGAACATTTAACAAACTTATATCGGTTTAGCTCCCTTAATGCTGGCAGACCGTTGCAGATGTCAAACTTAACACAAACTGAGCCTTAACGGGGACTTTCTGAAAACGAGGGTTAATGGCTATTTAATTTATAAAACCTTAACGAATTACTGATACATTGGAATAAATGACACCCTTATTCTTTTAAAATATTTATACTTCAACTTTAAAACAGAATTCAAAAGCTATTTATTTAAAGCTAGTAAACCACACTTTAATAAAAAAAAGTTTGCGGACAATATCATAAAAACTCTACGAAATATAGTTAATAAATTAAACAAATTAGAATTAAAAAAAAAAAACAAAAAATTGGCGAGCTTTGGCTAATTTTAAAAATACGTTCCACTCAGCGATTTTAACATTTTTTTAACACGTGGCCCCAAAGGAAGAAGTCGCAAGGTGTTAAGTCACAAGATCTCGGTGGCTAATTGTGATCACCACTTCGAGAGATACCACGGTCCGGAAACTTTTCCCGTAACAGAGCAATGGTTTCGTTGCTTGTGTGGCACGTAGCGCCGTCTTTTTGAAAGTAAACGTTGTCCAGATCAATACCATCCAACTCCGACCATAAAAAATCATTAATCATCTCTCGATAGCGCAATCCATTTACCGTAACTGTTGATCCAACCTCATTTTCGAAAAAGTAAGGTCCAATGACCCCGCCGGACCATAAACCGCACCGAACAGTCCCACGTTGAGGATGGAGAGGCTTCTCAACAATAACACTTGGGTGTTCCGAGCCCCAGATACGACAATTTTGCTTAGTGACGTAGCCACCGAGGTGGAAATGGGCCTCATCAGCCAAGATGATTTTTCGGTGATTTTCGAATTTTAATAATTTCAATGCTTTGTTGAATCGTGTATCGTTCCATTTTTAGTAATGGCGTAGTTTCTACTTGTCAAATGTCAAAGAACAAAAGCTTCAAAAGTGACAGCTACCGAAATACCGGGTGATTCAAAATAACACCTCTTGTAAAATTCTTCCATTCTACTGTATGGTATGCAGGTTGCGTATGATTGATATTAATATATACGTATATCACATCAATTTACCAACAACACATCACATCGCTAATGAGATTTTTCTATTTTTTCCTTTATTTCCTTTATTTCCTTTATTTCCTTTCAGTATTTGGCTTATAACAAAAATCGACAAGGAATTCGGTGACAAACCGTGCAATATAAGCAATTTTCATTAGCATAGTTAATATTCAGGTAAGTCTTAAATACTGAAATCGAAATTGGTTACATGCAATTTGTTGTGGAATTTTACTAATACTTCTAAATTGCTGGATTCGTTCATGCTGGCAATTTTCAGAAATCAGTCCCAATGGAAATCCCTATTTTGCTTGTAACAACAACCTTATGAATTTGTTTGTTACTTTTTAAATAATTACTGTCACCAGCCAGCCGACAAACAAGCATAGCGCTAAGCGCCCGAGCCAAACAACAAGCCAGCTAAACCGACGAACAAGCAGGCAAGCAGCCAGCCAGTCAGTCATTCAGCCAAACATCCAAGCAATCTATAAACAGCCGCGAGCTCTATTATACGTGGGTGTCACAACATAACTTCTTAAGTTTCTTCTGTTTCTTTATGTGACGGCGACGATGACGATGACTACAACGACGTGCGACATACGCGAGGAACCGGAGTCTATTGAGAACAGTGTTTCCCATGTGTGGATGTGTGTGAAAATGTGTCGGCTCTCACAATGCACTAAGGTTTTTGGATGGTGTTGTACCTTTGTGTGAGCTTTAGCAATGGTGCAGCTCTCGACTGCAACTGCAACGATGTCGTTGGATGTGATTTCGGGCATACACACACATGCATGGGTATATATTAAAACATATCGTGACATGCAAACATACTTACATACGACACACGGGGACGACAACGATGTTAAATCAATGGTTGGTGGCGGTGCTATTTTTGTAACCAGTTGTGTACTCGTATTGTGTACAACGCGTCGTCGCACACTCTCAACTCATCGTCATCGTCGTCGTCGTCGTAGCTAACAAGTTTAGTTTTAGTTAGGTTTCAGTTCACTTATTGACGCAGAATTCGATTGTGTTCTGCTGTGCTGTGCTGTGTTGTGCATGTGCATGCATTTCAGTCAATTCAGCAGCCCCACTCAAACATACACACACACACACATGAGTGGATGGATGTGTACAAACGAAAATGCAGGTTTGTGTGTATGTGAGATACATAGTCGCACACTCTCCAAGTAGACAAAATTGGCCACTCTACGCGCTTTTACAATTTACTACTTTGAGCACGACAATCAGACATATAAACATACATACATATATACTCCTACATACATACATGCAACATCCATACACAATTGAGCGACATACTACACACGTACATATGTATGTATGTATGGTAGGATGGACGACATACTCGTATTTCGTAGTATTTTCATAGTAGAGATATGTACATACATATGTGGGACATGCAACTAACGGTTGGATGGATAACTTTTTGCACGGAAATTTTTATTATTTTCTTTAACATATTAACGGTATACGTTTTTAAACTATAATCAATCGATTGTAGAAAAAAGAAATAATTCATTTTATAGGGACTACTATCCATCGAAGGAATCGCCTAAGACTTTTTATCGCGACGTAAGGGTGAAAAGGTGCTAAGTCCACTTTATACCTAAAGATAGTTCTTGAAGCGAAACGCAAGATAAGTTGAAAATATATCGATTTGCAAACAAAAATCCAAAATATGTATTTATGCTTTGTCATCTTTAACAGATGAATCGTAAAAGCTCCAAGTCTATATAACATATACCGTCTATCAATAAAGTGTTTTGACATACTCCATTTTACATACATATTACCTATAGCATTCCATAAATCGCAATATATAATCGACAAGTTGGACAACATAATAGAAATTTTACATAAATGTACTGCAGATCGGAGTGAGGAAATTAATTTTTGTTGTTGTTTTTGGGTAACTTATTGATAGAAAATAATTGAATTTTTTACAAGCTTATAAATAAATGAATAAATGTATAAGTTATGACCCATTTTGTAAAAGTAAGGCAAATTCCAAATAATAATCTTTCGTAAATTTTATTTTAGCCATTTTCTTAGGAAGTCACCAATAACGCCCGTGCCAATAACGCCCATTTTTAAATATACTATGGGTACTATAAAAGCATTACAATGTACCAAATTTCAAGTGTTTGTATGCGCAGGAATCGAATTTAAAACCCGTCACCTTTGGTGCAAAATTGTCCTTGTGTATAGCAGGTACCAAAAGGGCGTGGCAATAACACCCATTTTTCACTGGACTGTAGGTACTATAAGAGCATTACACTTCACAAAATTTAAATTATTTGTATGGACTGGAATCAAAGCTATAACCCGTTAACTTTTTTTTTTGCAAATTGGTCCATTTGTATGGGAGATACCAAAAGGGGCGTGGCAACTTAGCCCACTTTTCTCAAGGTGATATCGACCAAGAAACTAACACTTTGTGTGGAAAAAATCAATATTTCACTAAATGAGCAATGTCCGTCCGTCTGTCGGTCTGTCTGTCTGCTGACTGGCGCGCACGATAAATCTCGAAAGGAGTAACCGATTGACTTCAAATTTGGTAAGTGGTAATATTTTTTTCTATCTCCGGCTAAGTTCGAAGATGGGACATACTCCTTCACACTCCTTCTAGTACCTCCCCCACAAAGGGTTAAAATGTTGTGAAATATTGAATCTTTAATAACTGCTATACTACAGGGTTTTAAAACAATAGGTGTTATTTTGAATCACCCGGTATTTCGGTAGCTGTCACTTTTGAAGCTTTTATTCTTTGACATTTGACAAGTAGAAACTACGCCATTACTAAAAATGGAACGATACACGATTCAACAACGCATTGAAATTATTAAAATTCACTACAAAAATGGTGAAAATCTTGCAGTCACAGTTCGCAAAACTAAAGCATTTTTGGGTCTTCGTGAAGCACCTTGTCGGACAGCAATACAGAACTTGGTGGAAACATTCGAGCTGTTGGGACAAGTTAGTGATGTGAAGAATAAAAGCCGTACACGTCGGTCAAGAACAACTGAGAATATTGCTGCTGTAGCCCAAAGTGTTGAAGAAAACCCAGGTTTGTCCATTCCTCGTCGTTCTTTGGAATTGGGCATTCCACAAACGTCATTATACCCTCACTTTAGTGTGACGAGGGTATATATCATTTGCTACGGAAAAAAGTGTAACACATCGAAGGAGTGATCTAAGACCCTAAGTATGTTCGGAGGAAATCCGTTTTGGGTCATTTTAAGTCGAATGAGCAATGTCCGTCCGTCTGTCTGTCTGTCTGTCTGTCTGTCTGTCTGTCTGTCTGCCTGTCTGTCTGTCTGTCTGTGTGTCTGCTGGCTGGTGCGCACGATAACTCTCGAAAGGAGTAACCGATTGACTTCAAATTTGGTATGTGGTAATATTTTGATCTATCTCCGGATGAGTTCGAAGATGGGCCATATTGGTCTACTCCTTCTGGTACCTCCCACACAAAGGGTTAAAATTTAGTGAAATATTGATTCTTTAATAACTTCTATACTACTTATTCGAATCTTTTGAAATTCTGCACATAATATTAGTATATTAGTCGCTATTAACTCGAGAAAAATGGGTGAAGTTGGCATGTCCGTTTTGGTACCTCCCACACAAATGGACCATTTTGCATCAAAATTTAACTGCTTATAACTTTAATACAAGTGCATAAAAATGCTTGAAATTTTCTACAGTATAATGTTTTTGTAGCGCCTATAGTCCGGTAAAAAAATGGGCATTATTGTACAGCCCCTTTTGGTACCTCCCACACAAATGGACCGTTTCGTACCAAAAGTAAACGGCTTGTAACTTTAATACCAGTGCATACAAATACTTGAAATTTTGTACAGTGTAATGCTGTTATAGTGCATATTGTCCTGTAAAAAGTGGGCGTTATCACCCCGCCCCTTTTTGTACCTCCCACACAAAATGACCAAATCATACCAAAATTACATAGCTCGTAACTTTAATATACCAGTGCACATAAACGCTTATAGTTCAGCACAATGCAATGTATTTAAGAATGTACTGTTTACCGAAAAATATGTGTATTTGGAAAACCCCTTCTGGTATCTCCCACACAAATTGACAGATTTATTGGTGTAATGTTATATATTACATTACTCACAAAGTGAGGGTATACCTTAGTCGGTTTACCCGACTGAAACTTTCTTACTTGTTACACCATATCTTGCATAAAGACTTGGGTCTTAAGGCTTATAAAGTTCAGTTAACACAAGAACTCAAGCCGGCCGATAATCAACAACGTCGTGTCTTTGCTGATTGGGTCCTTGAAATGCATGAAAATGATACGGAATTCCATCGAAAAATCATCTTGACTGATGAGGCCCATTTCCATCTTGGTGGCTACGTCAACAAGCAAAATTGTCGAATATGGGGCTCAGAAAAATCCAAGAGTTATTGCTGAGAAGTCTCTCCATCCTCAACGAGTGACTGTTTGGTGCGGTTTATGGTCCGGCGGGGTCATTGAACCTTACTTTTTCGAAAATGAGGTTGGATCAACAGTTACGGTGAATTGCGCTATCGAGAGATGATTAATGATATGGGAAAAGGACCACGCTTACAGTGGTCGTGGTGGCCATTTGGCTGATGTTTTTTTTTTCATTATTAACGGCATACCTTGATCTTTATTATGAAATAACCATCCGATCATTTATCTCAAAAAATTGAATTTTTCTTCGAATACCAAAATAACACCTCTTGTTGGAATACCCTTTATGTACTGGTATTAATTATTTTTATAAGCTGTTAACGTTTGTTACAGAATGGTCCATTTGTGTGGGAGTTACCAAAAGTGGCGTGCCAAAACGCCCACTTTTCTCTGGACTCTAGGCACTATTAAAGCATTACAACGTACACAATTTGATATTAAAGCTATAACCAGTTAACTTTTAGTGAAAAATGGTCCATTTGTGTGGGAGGTACCAAAAGGGGTGTGGCAACTCAGCCCATGAGGTGTAAGCGACTAATAAACTAATACTATGCGTGGAATTTCAGAAGATTCGAGTAAGCAGTATAGAACAAAAACAATCTAATTTAATAAGACATTCCTTCCTGTAGCGAGTAATTGTCAGTTAACGAAATTCAAAAAGGGCCTAATAACAAATTATTGCTTTTTTCATAGTTAAAAAATACTATTTCACGCAATTTTCACAAACAAGTTATAAATCATGTTTGTGTGATTTTATATATAATCATCATTATGTTTAGATAATATCCTAAAAACTACGTTTTTCTAACGGCAACACTTTTCATTTTATTAAGTTTTTTGCTTCTCCTGTAAAATTTTCAAACATGATGATAGGCCCTTTTTCGTTTCTGATGACGATATAGAACCCTATATTGGGGAATGATTTTTAACAGAAGGCGAACGAATATGGGCCAAAAATTTTTGTATTAATTTGAAGTCATTCGTTATTCAGAGTTGTCGCATACACCAGACGTACACCCAGGAAATTAATTGTTTGGAATTCGTTTGTAACAATAAAAAAATAGTACTAGCAACAGAAAGTATATTGCCTACACCGTGTGTCGGTTGTATTTATATATAAATAGTTGAAACAACAATAATAACATGGATACGATCAAATGAAAATGCTTGCAACTAAATCGATGGTTGTATCAATCGAATTAAGATTGTTTTTTTCATTGACACTCGGTTAGTTGTGTTAACCAATTTTAAACTTTCATTATAGTACCATGTGATCAATTGTTGTGACAACCAATGTTTTATTCTTGACAACAGAAATTGTAACAATAGACCAAATTTTTAACAGTTGGCTGTGGCAAAATACAACAGATAATTATACCCACCATTTTCGTAGTTGGCGCAACCTAATATGATTGTTGTCAACATGGAAGCAGAAGTATACCACAACCAAAATGTTAGTTGTCCTGATGGAATCGCATGATAGTAGACAGAACTAGCAAAATTCGGTTGAGGCAACCAAACTGTATTCTGTGTGTACGGACGTCATAAAACGAATTTACGACAAACATACTTCGTTTCGAATAATCTTTCGTAAATGTAAACTGATGGATGGATCGACAAAAAGTGATGAGTTGGAATATTTATAAATTAAAAATCATTGTTAGCTATTAAGTTTAACACGACAACTAGGAAAAACTAACTAATATTCGAATAAGTCAGCATAGTTTTAAAAATCTGTTTAAATAAAGTATATATGAAAACCTTCTTAAACAATAACTTTGTTTGTGTGTAAACACATGTTTAATTTGTGAAATTCAGTTTGCAAATAAAGTATGTTCTAATATATTAATATATGTGTTTCAAACAAAATGTCTTGATTTTCAAATAAAATTTATTTGTTAACAAATATATAATATTTAAAAAAATCGTTTCCAAGTATATTTTCTTTCAATTCAAACATATCAAAAATGACGATTTTCCTCCGTGCATAAGCAGCATTAAATTTTGTTTTTCTGTTGTCAATCCATCAATGCTATTTATCGTTACCCAAGATTACGAGATTTAAATTTTAATCATAATACCTAAATACAAATTAATTTTTCTTCGGAAATATTAGTTTTAAATAAAATAATAGTTGTAAGGAATCCTATGAGTGTGGGTGGTCGTGGGTTCGATTCCCACCACAGGCTCTGTTCTTTCGCTACAAAAATATATCAAGTAATATGGTCTTTGTCACCCGACTTTTTCCTGGATTAGTCATTCGTTTAGTCAAGTTGGCTTAATTGATAATTTAATCGTCATTCGAATTTGTTTGCTCATAGTGGATTTTTAGCACTTTTTCTATATTTTTTCTCGGTATACCGTACGAAATATCACTTTTGTGTCTGATGCAAAGTTGTAGATTTTGTATAGGCGAAAAAACCTACCCGAAAAATGTGAATCCAGTACCTTAAAAATCGCAAAAATGTTCTGTTCCTTTATTTTACTGACAGGTATTTTATGACTTTGTAGGTATTTTTGCGATTTTTAAGGCAAAAGTGTAACACATCGAAGGAGTGACCTAAGGCCGCAAGTATGTTCGGTGGATATCCTTTTTCGGTCAGGAGTCACCGAATGGAGTGGTATGTGGTAATATTTTTCTTGTTTGGCTAAGTTCGAAGATGAGCCATATTTGTACAATCCTTCTACAACTCCCACAAAGGATAAACATTTGGTGAATTATAGCTTCCTTAATAACATCTCTACTATCTATGGAAATCTTCTGAAATTCAACACAGTATTTTTTTTGTTAGTCACTATCACATTTTGAAAAATGGGCGAAGTTGCCGCTCCCCTTTTGGTATCTCCCACACAAATGGGCCATTTTGCAACAAATATTGACAGCTTATAACTTTAATATAAGTTCATATAAATACTTGACATTTTGCACAGTTTAATGGTTTTATAGTACCTACAGCCCAATGAAAAAAGTGCGTTATTGCATTATTGACCCTTTTGGTACCTTTCACACAAAGGTACCATTTTGTATGAAATGCACCTTATAACATTAACACTAGTACATACATACAAATACGTACAACTGTGTACAGTGCAAGGTTTTTATAATACCTAAAGTCTGTCGTAAGATGGGCGTTATTATCACACTCCTTTTTGTACATTCCACACACAAACGTACCAAAAACTAAAAGCTAACAGCTTATATCGTGAATACCAATGCATATAAAATGAGCTGTTAAAAATGGGAGTTATCAGCACACCCTTTTTAGTACCTTCCATACAAAAAGAGCCAAGACATAACTAAATTAAATAGCTCATCATATTAGTACCTGCGAGTATTACTCACAAATTGAGAGTAGACCTTAGTCGATTTACCCGACTGAAATTTCTTTCTTGTATATTTTCATATTGCTACAATTAGAACTGTTTTGACAGTATTTTTCCATCTGTGGTACACTTCGAAAATATTGAAAATTCACCTATCAGTTCGTGATCCCGTATTTTGTAGTTTAGCATCTTATCCACTAAGCCATTGAGGAATTTGTAAACCCATAAGCCAATAGATATTTTGTGTAAATAAAACATATTTAAAATATTTATGAGTTGATTACTGATCATTATATGTTTATTTTTCCTTTTTTATAAAACTCAATATTTCGTTTTTAATCTAAGAACATCCTTAGGAGATACTGAAATATAAACGCATACATACACCTAAACATTAATTTGAACATTGCATAGTGTAAATGTTTTACGATTGAAAATGTATTCTAGCTCTTCTGGACATTTTTATTTTTGAGATAGGCGGTTATTGTAGAAAACCATGGACATAACCTTCCCCTATGGATTTCGCAGATGAATGGTGTCGTGCACAAATAAACTCATATTACCAAAAGTTGCATTAAGAAATACAATCTGGAGGAACCTTTGTACAAAACATGGACCTATGACCACAACAAAACATGGACCTAGGACCATCGTTGGTTGTGTGAAAGGTTCCGGGTATAAATAAACCCATGTTATCAATTTTCAGCCCTATCAGTTGTAATTTATGGTCTCTATGGCGTTATATAGGGCTATATAAAAAATGTACCGATATTGGGCAATTTCAATCCCAAGATACTTACCTGTACCTACAGAAGAAGTATCTGTACCAAATTTCGCTCATATAGCACAATTAATGTAAATTGTAGCGTGATTACAACAAACGGAAGGACGGACCTTGCTGAATCGTTTTAGAATTTTATGATGATTAAGAATATATATACTTTATGGGGTCTCAGATCAATATTTAGAGGTGTTGCAGAATTAATATACCCCTATTTTACGGAGGAGGATATGATAAAACACAAACTGCAACATGTTAGCTTAATCGTTAGAAAAATTTGGTATTTATGGGTTAAATAAACATACTCGTTTATGAAACCGACTCTTTAGGAGCTATATCAAAACATTGACCGATATGGGCTATTTGCAATCCCAAACGACCTGAAACTGTACTAAGTGTTTCTACCAAATTTGATCAGCCTATCTCTATTATTACGGCCGGTTGCGAGATTTCAACAGACAGACAGATATGGCTAAAGAATTTTTAGAATTTTCCTTCTCAATTGACAAGGAATGTAGTAACAGTAATAATCATTCCTTTGTAATAGGGAATAGGGGAATCGTAAAAAGCATTAGTCTAGATATCCAAATCACAGCTTTTTTCCTTTGGAACGAGGGATCACTTTGGGGACTTTTCGTCTTCTCCTATCAGCAGCAAATATCGCCACTACACAGTTCATTTCTTTTTCAAGCATTTCCTTGTTTGTCCGTCCGCTTATGTCTACTCTCGATTGTTTGTATTCCTGTCTGCAACCATCCACCTTCCCGTCCCCTGAGCCAACACCGGGCTCCCACACACCAAAGTGTACCTGTTTCATTTGGCCGGTCAGAAGAGAGAGCCTAAGACGCGTTCTGTGTTGGTGGATGGTGGGACGGTACGGGACGAGTCGGAATGGCTCAAATCTCTTATTTGTCTATTCATCTTTTATTTTATTTTTTGTTACGTTACTTACGTTCTTCTATTACTTCTGCTGCTTCCACAGCGGCGGCTGCTGTTTTTGCTGCTACTACTTCTTAACGTTGCTTAACTAGCTAACCAACTAACGTTACGTAGTAGTAACTCGTATGTTGTAGTAATTGATGCTGATGCGGTCGCCGTCGTCCGTTGTTGTTATTGTTGCCGCGGCTGCTTCTGCTGACGATAGATGATTTTCTTGCTATTTTAGTTTTGTTTTTGATTATTATTACACTCGTATTCGCTGCTAATGTCGTTGCTGCTGTCGCTACTGCTGCTGCTTTATTGAAAATAAGTATCGCAACATATCGACGACGACGACGACGAAAAGGCTTTACTTTGAGACGACGACTTGAGACTTTGTTGAACTAAACTATTTTTTTTGTTGGTTTTGTCATTCACGTGTAGTTAGAAATTGACAATTTTTTTCTAGTTGGTGCATCACCACCACCACTACGACTTTTCACGTAACGCATACACATTCACTCGTAGACATACATATATACATGTATATATGTATGCGGAACCCTAATATCCACGACACGAGTACGAGTAACACCCCCTTTTTCCAGCACTACAAAATGCATACAAACTCTTTTTCAAATTAGTGTAAAATCAAATACATAATATCATTTCCAAAACACTTTCTTCTTCTTCTCGAAATTAAAAACGCGTCCGTCTTTTCGGAAATTTGGTTCTGAAATGCACTATCTCCACTCAGATGCGATTCACAGGTTCGAGACTTCTTGACAAAAACGATGCCCGAAAGTGTAGTGATGATGACTGCCGACTGACTGGCTGGCTGGTTGGGTTGTTCTATGGTTGTTTGCCCCTGTTTGCACACATTATTCGTTGACGTTCTCGACGAACAACAAAAAAAAACATCAACCAAAAAACCGTCGTCGCACACACACGGCGGCTCACGGCTCAGGGGGCTCTTGAATCAGAATCAGCGTAACTCACTCACTTGCATCTCACATACAGAATACGAATCATAGTCGATATGTACGTGGGTCTTTCTATCTACTCTCCTCGCCGAATACTCTCTCTCTCTCTCACTACACACTAACATCGTCGACGACAATAGTCGTCCATGTGCTGGATGAGGACGAGTGCACGGAGGGAGGCGCATTGTGAATGTACCAAAAAAAAAATAAAAATCTAAAAGAGCCGTGACTCGGTGCTGCGAGCTCGCTCTGTGTGGTGAATGTAAAGATGAATGAGAAGCAGCATGAGGCGCGTTTTCCAATTCTCGGATGCACACACTACGTACGTTTTTGGGAGAGCGGGAGTCTGTTGCAGTAAAAGCAGCGAACAAGATAAAATGACAATTGCACTGAGAGATGTGAGAGAATTGGCAGAAGGAAATTAAAGTTGCCAGATATTCGAGAAATGTTTTCAAAACTTATAATATGTAAACGGCAAAAATGAAATTTGAGAAAAACCTCTGAAAACCATTGTGATACGAAACTTGACGGAGATTTTTATCGATATGACAACAACTTAACAAATTTAGATTTTAGAAATTGAACACAAAATTGGTTGGGACCCCACATTCTGACGAGGAGGTCGCGTACGCCACTTGTTCCACACAGGGGTCTACAATATTTTATTATACCCTCACTTTAGTGAAACATATATAATTTGCTACACGGGCAAAATCGCTTATTTTGATATTTTTGAATAGAAAGAAAATATATTTGGAACGCAAATGTTTAAATATTACATATTTTTGAGGAAATACATATGTACATTTTATTTGACAATCAATAAAATTTATTTGGAACGCATATATTAATATATTACAACAAAGTATATTTGCAAACTATTTTTTTTCATTTTAAGTCAAATGAGCAATGTCCGTCTATCTGCTGGTACGTACGATAACTCCCTAAAGGAGTAATCGGTTACTGCTTTAAATTTGGTATGTGGCAATATTTTTTTCTATCTCAGGCTAAGTTCGAAGATGGGCCATATGTGTTCAACAGTCTCCTCTTCCTCCTCATTGTCGCAACTGCATGAGGTTTTAAACGCTTTGCATTATTTCCCAGTGGCCAGTTAGAACCGCGAGTAGTTTTGATAAGTTCCGTCGATTTTGGCTAATCAGAAACGTTGTTCATTGAATGCTGTATTTTAGCCAGGTGCTTTTGGATATTCGACATGCTTCAGTCCTTTCCCACTTGTTCTTTGCTTGTTTGAAAATATCCTTTTTAACGACTCCCAGAGGCGTTGCCACTGACCTATTTAGAAGAGGATCCTGCTCTAGCTAATTAGTCTGCTTTTTCATTCTGCTCAAGTCCCCAGGGTACCCAGAATCCAGGTTCTTCCTTACAGTCTTTCACAAGTCTTGATGTGGCGATGTGGGATTTGAGTGCTAGGAGAGCCGCTTGACTATCAACAAATATTCCTATACGATCTGTTGTATGATTCTCGTTAGAAGAGGATCCTGCTCTAGCTAATTAGTCTGCTTTTTCATTCTGCTCAAGTCCCCAGTGTACCCAGGATCCAGGTTCTTCCTTACAGTCTTTCACAAGTCTTGATGTGGCGATGTGGGATTTGAGTGCTAGGAGAGCCGCTTTACTATCGACAAATATTCCTATACGATCTGTTGTATGATTCTGCTGTATTATATTACGTGTTTTCTTTATGGTCACTTTCTCCGCCTAAAATACATTGCAATATTCAGGAAGTTTTACTGATACATAAGTGATATGTGCGCTTCCTCGGAGAAGAAATCTAAACCAACTCCAAAGCTAATTTTGGAATCGTCCGTGTAAAACCTTGTGTCGTATCCCGTCAACGGAGTTCCGCTATCCCATACTTTTCTACTAGGGAATTTCACTGCAAATGGCTGTTCGAAGGTCATTGCGGGAGTGCTGTAGTCTACTGTGGTTATTATTTCTTCCGGGAGTTTATAAAGTATACAAGCATGTCCGTATGTTCCATTTTTTCATATTCCGAGAGAGAGTAATCTTGAGGCCGTGCATGACGCCTACATTTTATGTGTATCAATTGGAAATATGTGCATCATCGTGTTGAGGGCTTCGGCAGGACAAGTACGCATTGCCCCTGTTACCCCGATGCATGCCAATCTTTGTATGCTATGAAGCATCTGTACTACATATCAAAATCTTCTGAATTTCACACATAGTATTACTTTGTTAGGCGCTATCACCTCGAGGTGGGAGAAGTTGCGACGCCCCTTTTGGTACCTCTCACACAAATGGACCATTTTTCACCACGAGCTAACAGCTTATAACCATACAAATGCTTGAAATTTTGCACAGTGCAATGCTTTTATAGTACCAACAGTCCAGTGAAAACTGACATGCCCCTTTTGGTACCTCCCACACAAAGGTAACATTTTGTACGAAATGTTAACAGCGTATAACTTTAATACCAGTGTTGGATAATATATGAGATCTGGAATGATAACCTTAAAATGCGCAATGTTCTTTTGTAGAACAAGAATACATAATCTAAAGAGATTTTCATCAACAGCATTTCTGCCAAAGTATATAAGGATCAGACTTAAAATAGGCAGGAACATATGTATGTGGCTATATCTAAATCTGAACCAATTATCCCCAAATTAGGCAGTATTCGTTCCTAAATTAAGAAACTGTTTTCTGCCAAATTTTGTAATGATCGGACGTTAAGTACAACTTCTATAGCCCTATTGATACCAAATCGGCAGTAACATATATATTTGGGGCTATATCTAAATCCGATTTTCTCCGAATTTGCCAGTGTTCATTCAACCTTCTTCTGCCGAATTTCATATTGATCTGATATAAAATACAGTTTCTACAGCACTTACATGTCAAATCAGGAGTAACATATATATGGGGGCTACATCTACCGATTTTCTTCAAATTTAGTATTGTCTCTTTTATACATATTTGTATACAGATCGATTAAAAATGTTGCTTATACATTGCATATACGATAGGTATCTGAATCTGAACCGCCCAAAAGAAAAATATGTACAAAGTGAGGTCGGACCATAACTGCGACCTGTACTTTCATTACAAGAATCATGCACAGACGGACGGGCAGACTGACATAACTAAATCAACTCAGAAAGTGATTATAATCGATCGGTATAAAAAACGATGGGTCTATTTCTCTCTTCTGGATGATCAAACTCACCGAATGCAAATGTCGACTCTACACGCTGCGAAATTCACAAGAAAATATTTCCAAATTTCTTGGTATAGGAATATCACTACAAAAATCCGCGAATTTTTTATTCTTCCAAATGAATTGATGGGAACTATTTTTTTCGATTCTTTATAAAAAAACCATTTGCATAATTTCTGGGAATGTGCTTTAAATAATTGACAGAATGATAACTTGTAGCCATTATTTTATTAATATTACAATAACAATAATAAAAATTACTAATTTAGCAAAATTGTTTGGAAAAACGTGAAAAACAGCGATAACTTGATATTTTAAAAACAAAGCTCGTTGAACAATAGCAAGAGTCGAAAGATAAGAAAGTACTTATTAAACTATACTTTTTTTTAAATCACAGCAACCTGGATAGTTTTTTTGATGTAGAAAAAATGTCAGTAAATTGGTTCGTTTTTCACATTCAATTCGACAATTCAAAGAAAAAACAAAGCAAACGTAATATCTGGAACTCAAAATTACCACGCATACATTCCATTGTCCGATAAAAAAATTAGAGTTCGAATCTTTCGCATACATTTTTATTGTTCTTATTATACCCTCCACCATAGGATGGGGGGTATATTCATTTTGTCACTCCGTTTGTAACACCTCTAAATATTGATCTGAGACCCCATAAAGTATATATATTCTTAATCGTCTTAAAATTCTAAGACGATTTAGCCATGTCCGTCTGTCCGTCCGTCCATCCGTCCGTCCGTCTGTTTAGGGTGTCCAAAACCGGGACCGGTTATCCGGTTAACCGGTTTTGCAACCCAAACCCGTAACCGGTTTCTTAAAAAATTTCATTTTCGGTTAACCGAGAAAGCCGGGTTTTCCATGTCGGTTAACCGGTTTTTTTTATTTATTGTTTAAAACAAAAATTAAAGTATTGATATATTTTTTCTACTTGTTGTAGATACCATTTATACAAGATGCAACAAATAACAACGATGAGGTGGATAATTCTGACAGTTGTTCTGAATATTTTGAATGTGCATACGAATTCACTGATCTTGAAAATGATTTTGGCTTTATTCCAGATATCATGATGTAATAAATAAAGTCAGGAAGTACAGCAAAGCATTTAATAAGTCGTCCATGAAGCACAGAACACTTCAAGCATACGTTCAAGAACGGAAAGACAAATAGCTTCGACTTTTTTGCGATGTTAAATCCTGACAGAACAGTCAGATACCTCTGATTCGGTTTGATATATAAGTTGTTATATTGATGAGTCCAATAATTTAAGTTTGGATTTATGCCACACACAGAATCGGAAAACGAAATGCAAGCAACATTGTATGATGACTTTGCTTTTTTTGAAAAGTTTAAGAAGAAAACGGAGAATCTGTGTTACTTATACAATGCTTTAATGACTATCGGACTAATATTGACTACATCAACGTTTGTGAGCTTTTTCAACGTTACATAAAAAATTAAAAGAAAAATCATTTAAAAATAATCATTTAAATTGTATTCTATTTATGAGATATTTGTTACGGGAATTGCCCGAGCGCAAAGTTTCCACGGAATTTTTAACACCAAATACAAAACTCAAGATTTCGAAGCAAAGTTTCTATATTTAAGTATTAAGATTCCTATTAAAAGGCAAAGAAATTATACGTTTATAAAGGAATACACAATGTCTTATTATACTTATACAACCTTTTTTAATGAAAACAAAGCGCAAATTCTTTAAATATTCGAAATTAAAATTACAAGATATTTATATGATTTTGTTGAAACAAAGTGCCACAAGTAACCACAAATCAACTTTTCTTATTTCTGCAGAAAAGGCGCTTGCATTCGCTTGAGTTTACTTTTATCTTTTGACATTACGTTACTTGACGAAAAACAAAAAAATACAACTAATCGATAAATACGACATAAATATTATTAACAATATTATTATAAAAAACATTCTAAATGATTTACAATTTTTTTAAGGAAATTTCAGAAATATAAAACTTTCTATTTAAAGTAAACAAAAAATTAAACCTGTAATAAACGAAATAATAATCTATTTTGTTTACTAATTTTTACTACAAATGATTGTAAGTTATTTTTTGTGTTACAATAAACATTTAATGAAATTTTAATCAATTTCGCATACTATTTAAAAACCGGCCTTAAAACCGTTTAACCGGTTTCGACAAAAAATTATAACCGAAAACCGGATTTTAAAAAAAGTAGTATTTCGGTTAAACCGGAACCCGCTTTTTCGAAATAACCGGTTTTTTGGACACCCTACGTCTGTTGTAATCACGCTACAATCTATAATACTTGAGCTAGGTGGCTGAAATTTGGTATAGATACTTCTTATAGCTGCAGGTAACTTGGGATTGAAAATGGACGATATCGGTCAATATTTAGATATAGCTCCCATATATAGCATCTAACTTGTTGTGATTCCTTCTGCTCTCATCTACTATATTTTTTTGTGTTTTTCGGTGTTATTTTCTATAGGTTTGGGTTATTTTGTGTGGGTATTCGGCATGGCCGAATTTAACGCTTTTACTTGTTTTTACATTAGTATACTGATTATTATTAATTGTCATTCTTTCCTTAAATGTTTTATTGTTCTTACTGTTTTAATAAACAAATGACTACAAATTATCATTTTTTAATTATCACAGAAATTATGCAAATGGTTCTTTTTTATAAAAATTCATAAAAATAGTTCCCAACAATTCACCACTTCCAAATTCATGCAGTAGCTAAAAAAGACATCTAAGAACACGACATTAAAATTTCAAAAAAATCGAAGGGTGTAATCATTTTGAAAATCGCAACAGAAAGTATAAAACGGCAAAAACAATAAAAAATAGTATATTTTTTTTGCAGTGCTTACCACGTAAAATCGGTCACGTATTTCAGGAGATACAAACTAAAGAATGAACACACCTTTTAGAAAAAACGTAATTTCGTCAACATTAAATTGCTCATAACTCTTAAAAAAATGTTAAAATGTTTAAATTTTTTCTTAAACTACATATAAGATATTTTTAGGTAAATAATACATACACACAATTTCGAAGCAATAAAAAATAGTGATGTCAAAAATCGTCCCGTTTGGCATGGAATGACTCACATATGAAAAATATTACTCAAAAACAAAAAAAAAAAACAATTGACTTTTGAACAAAAATATTCAGAAACCAAACAAATACCCATCAATTGAGCTGAAAATTGACAACTCAGCAAAAGAAATCTAAAATATATTTGATAGTGAAACCGAAATTATTTTCGACAATCGATTGCTTGCTAGATTACCACTACAATTCTTGTGACAAAGAAGTACTTCTGTATTTTTTGCGGTTTTAGCCATTCTCCAGTACGAGCCTTAATTTTATTTAGTTTTTTCAAGCCAATATAAATTAACAGAGTGAATTTTGTATGTCACCTTTTAATCTATCAATTGAATTGCGACTTTCAAGAGCTTCGATTTATACAAAACGATTTGCATGTTTCTATAAATAATCCTCATATTTAATACAACATTGAATTGTATGCAAATTATGTCTTTTTAGTATTATACGGTTCAATTTACAGTTTAAAATGTTTACTTTTACCGAAGCCGCAGCTTTAAATTCTAATAACAAAAATGTTAAAATTAAAATATTTTTAAATTCTTATTTTCCCACAGAGATACCAAAATCGATAGCATCGGGCTATAGTGGCGATTACGGCATGTAAGAATCATTCATGCAAATTATAGTTTTGCATACTTTTATATATTAGGGATTTTTTACATATTACTTTTCAAATATGACTGTATTTTTCCCTGATTGTTAGAATTTTAAAATGTCATGTCCTTAAAAATTAGTGCCCCGTTATATTGTCCTGTTTGTATAATATTCAATTAATTATAAATGGCATTCTTGTCGTTTTATTATCCCACTAAAATGCGAAATTATTGTACAATATTCAAGTACTATAAACAGTACATAGTAGTTATTGCAAATTTTACACAAAAAATCACTTTTTTATTTATTTTTTTATTTATTACAATTTAAATTATAATAAACATAATGTAAAAAGGCACTAGCATCTAAGGCTATCGGTTTTTTTACTTTGCCACATCTGGCATCTCTATGTTTGAATCTACCAGACACCACGGAGAGATTGAGAGCGATATAGAAAGTATATACATTGTAGACTTGTGTCTGTTGGGGCTGACAACCGTGGCGGGTGGGTGATGATGGCGGAGTAGGCGGTTGGGGTGATTGGGGCTGCTGTGGATGAGATGGAAAATGAAAATGAACGAATCGCGAAATACAAACACATCGACATATACATATGTACGTATGTGTAGTGTAGTGCTGGATAAACGAACGGTGGATAGACTGGCCAAGTATAGATTGCAGCGAAAAAGTGTATGGAGCGAAAAAATATGAATGGTTAGTTGCAAAAATGGACAACGAATGATTGCCTGGCTGGATGGTCAGTAAAGCGCACAGACAGACATACCGACCGACTGACTGAAACTGATGATGAATGAGTCAAAGTAAACTCAATGATTGATAAAGACATAAATGTTGTAAAAATAATTCAACAACAGATGGACACAGGGACGGACAAACTAGATTTGCTGTCTGGTCAGTCTCCTCTGTCATGCCATGCACCACTTTTTTATGGTGCGTGTGCTTTTTGCTTCAGCAATACGTGGTGCATACGATTTCTCGCAGTGTTTTAACTGTTCCATGGCATTAAAATCGACATAAACGACAGATATACTCGTACAACCCGTGTATCCAACATAATCCCCCACCAAACCAAACTAGTTGTCGTTAATATAGTGCACTCACGCGCACACAACACCACTGCTGTAGATGGTTTCTCAAAATTTGTCATTTTGTTTAGTGTTGCCAAATTCCCCATAGTTCGCGGCAAATTTCTTGTTATCCCGAAATTATGTGTGCTAATCCCGCAAAAGTTGCAAGAGACTGTTGAAATGTAAAATGAATTAGGAAAATTTCAGGTGTCTAAATATGCACACACAAGAACGACATTTTCGACAACTGTACTCAATACTTACGGTAAATTAAATTTCTTTTCTTGAACCTGAAAAATCTGCAGATTGACGCCTAATATTTTGGCAGAAAACATCTCGGTGATGACATCAAGATGCCACCTGAGATTGGAATTTGTGTAACTTGTGTTTTATTTTGGCCAAATCCATCCACATAACGGTACCTTTATATTTTATTCTCGGTATACCGTACGGTATATCTCTTTTGGAACAAATCTACCCGCAAAAAGTGCATTCAGTGCCTTAAAAATCCTAAAAAAGTTCTGTTCTATAATGTTCTGTTTTACACGTATACGTATTTTTCAATATTTTACTGACAGATATTTTATGACTTTGTGGGCATTTTTGCGATTTTTAAGACACTGGATGCACTTTTTGCGTGTAGGTTTGTTCCGCATTTTCTTTCTCCTATTAAATATGTACAACTTTGCTTCAGACACAAAAGAGATATTCCGTACGGTATACGGAGAAAAAAATATTGAAAAAGTGCAAAAATCGACATTCTTATTTTTGGGGCTACTTTATATTTCTATATTTCGGTTTACTCTAAATAATCCTCGCAAAAAAATGACCGAAATTCGCATATACATAATAGTACCCTCATCCAGCTGCAATTTGTAGGCTGTACTTACTTTTTTATTCAATTTTTAGGTAAGTATAATTCACTAGCAAAATAGACACCTCAATGGTGGTGTAGGGTATTATATTGTCGACACGACCCGAATTTAAGCATTCCTTATTTGTCCAAAAATTGAGAGATTTTGGAAATACATCTTCAGTCTATAATAATAACGGCAGGTTAGTTAATCCAATTTGGCATATACTCGTATATATGGGCATTTCCCTGGGTTACTAAAAAAAATACCTTACAATTTTGCAGCTCTTTCTCGAGTATTTTTTTAACTATGATATCAAAGTTTCTGCGCCACATTTACGCATTATGTAAATAGAAGAATTTAACAATATTGACATTAAATTATTGTTTTAGACCTTGTCGATCTTTCTACGTACAAAATTTGATAAATATTGTATAATATTGACATTAAAATATACATATTTCAGTAGCCTCTTTTCTATATGAATTTCCTGCTGTCCGGAACATGCCGTACGGAATTCAACAAAAATCGAAATATCTCAAAAATTTTACATTTTTAGAGTAAATGGTAAATACATACTTAAGAAGCCCTGCCTCTAGTATATGCAAGCACAAAGATAGATATTATTTAGGTATTATTAAAATCACACAATATACCTCAAGAATCGTATTTTTTAATTATGCCGTCCGCAACGCAGGAAATGTCCATATACATATGTATGTAGCTCCCCCATATAGCTCACTCTACGGAGAATTCGTTTCTGCAAAAAAATGCAACATTTTCCTTGTCCTTTTCCTGAAAACTGAACTTTTATATAGCATTTTAGAATTTTTAAATAGGAGCTAAGTTTAATACGAGGGATTGAGAATTTCGGATCGACGGGGCAACATTTTTTCAGCATCGAAATCACCATTAAATAAATATGTATGTTTAGCCATAAAAACCTAATTTGTATTACTTTGCTACCATAACACATTAAAAATATATTTCTTTTATGTTAATTTTATTGCACAGTGTTATTATACGAGCTTCTGCGATAAAGGTCTTTCAGCTGATTATCATTATGACTAATATAGGGTGAACCAGGTTCCCTTTGTTGCCAATGAACTTTATTTTTGGCATTAATTTCACTTTTAGACAAAACTGAATAACAAGCACACATCCACTTTGGCATAAAAATAATTATAATTTTTGTGTTTTCGTTTGTTTCTAATTTGTATTATAAAGTATTCCAATTTTTCACGTATCTTTTAGATAGTGGTAACCCCCATCAATTAGTTGGTCTTTCTTTTCAACCTGTCTTTGCATCTCTCGCTACCGCTCTCTCACTCGATGTCTCACTGCATATATCTCAATTATTGTGGCTCTCCGCTCTAATGATAAAAGTGCATGCGTTTGTCAGCATTCAAATTGTTTTACTATAAAAAAATACTACTACGGCGAGTTGTTGCAGCAATAGCAGCGGCAGTAGCGACGCCGTTAAACGACGTCAGCAGCGACAGTAGTTTTACTCGTTTGCATAATTCAGCTGATCTCACACTCACGTCGTCGTGTAGTGTATTATACCCAGTAAACATTTATTTCCGACGTGTCGGACGTCGGCAAATTCTCGTAAGTTTCATAAGACATTCAGCCGAATTGTCTAAATTTCCTTTAGACATTTAAACGCTTTTCTGTACAATATCGGTCAGACAATTCTGCACATTCTCTAAAATTCCATACGAGATTTACACGACATTTCTGCACATTCTCGGAAGGGATTCTTTGTTTCGTTTTCTTAATCGAGAATAATGCGACGTTTCTGCACATTCTCGAAAGAGATTTTATATTTTTTTCTTCATCGAGAATTATTCGACGTTTCTGCACGTTATCGAAAGTGTTTGTTGTTTTTTTTTCTTGATCGAGAATTATACGACGTCTCTGCACATTCTCGAATGGCGTTTTTTTCTTTTCGGAAGGGAATTTTTGTCTTGTTTTATTTCAGTAACCATGTGACAATAATTCAATTCCCTTAAATAGCTAACTGTTAATTTTCATGGAATAGCAAGAACTGGTTCTTTTGTTGTTTTTTTGCATACATTATTTTGTTTGTTTTCTTACATCACCTCTCATTTTCAATTGTGCCACAAAACAATCAACACGTCGCGGATAAGCATTTATTTTTATTTATTATTATAATTATTTTATTTACTTATTCAGAAAGTCGAACTATTAGTTAGAAACCGGTCGGACAAATTGGACCAAATTCTGATGTTTGGTTAGACTTCATTCCGAAATTGGTCCGACAAATCGGACAGATAGTCAGAAAAATGTAGGAGAAGTCGGACCAAATTCGGGTGTTTTGTTAGACTTCCTTCCGAAATTGGACAGAAAAATCGGACAGATAGTCAGAAAAATGTCGGAGAAGTCGGACCAAATTTTGATGTTTTGTTAGACATCTTTCCGAAATTGGTACGACAAATCGGACCAATTTACAGAAACCGGACGGATATTCGGACCATTTTCGACTATTTTATTAGACATAAAGCCGACTTAATCGAAACTTTTTGAAAAATCCTTCCGAATTTCCCTCCGATTTTTCTTCAGATTTCAGACAGAGATGAGTCCGACAACTCTGCACAATCACCCGAAATTCCCAAGACAAAAGTTACCGAAGTCGTGTCAACCGCTCACACGGTTTTCTGAACAATTTCGAAACAAAGTCGGCATCAGAATCGACTACATGTGCAGAGTTTCTGACCGACTTCGGACGGAATTCGGAAGAAATTGTTTGCTGGGATACGTACATATGTACGTACGTACTTTTGTGTACTAACGAATACACGACGAAAATATAATGGAAAAAATGAAATGAAATTACTACTATATATCTCTACGTTAGAGGTAAGTTGTGACTACTCTCTTTCTCGTTTGCCGTTTGACGTCTTCGTACGTACGGTTGTTTGTTGGTCGGTTTGGCTGTTTGTTGCTGGTTTTCGGTTGTTTCTTCGGTCTTCTCAATACTATTTAATAACTACACACACTTTTTTTCCTTTTTTCAGCCTTTGTTTTTGTCATTGTAGTAATTTGTGCAAAAAATTCAATTTTTCTCTAATAATTTGTTCAGCTTATATTATTTTTTGTGTTTGTTTTTTTTTTGTTTCTCACTACTTACACTTTGCATTGCAGTTTGCATATATACTGCAAGCACACATATTTACATACATACTTATTTACACTACACTGTATGTTTTTATAGATTGTATGTAGTGTATGCAGATTTGATTTTGCACTTACTTTTTGTTGCTGTTGTTAAAGCTGCTGCTGTTGTTTTTTCTTAATTAAGCGAATGGCGACGAACACTTTTGGAATTTTGTGTAATTTTTCCAATCAATCAATTTGTGTATTTCCTTTGCGAGACCAATCAAAAACTGTCCGTCCGTAGGTCTGTCTGTCCGACTGTCTGCCTATCAGTATGTCGATATTTTGTTGTCTGGTGTGTACGAGTATGATGACGACGGACGACGTTGTCTGTCTGTCGGTCGGTCGGTTGGTCGCTGTGTGTGAGTGCGTTTTATCGTTCGGACCGCATTTACTACACAATACAACAATTCAATACACAATACAACACAATTCACAATTCTATACTATTCTTGTTTTATAGTACATATGCCACCACAAGACCACTACTATTTCTAGTATCGCGCTGTGCTCTTTTTTGTGTAAAGTCTCGGTTCCCTCGACACAAATGCAACCATTTCAGTTGACATCCAACCGCACACTGACTGGAGAATTTCGTTGAGTACTGTAGAGCTTAAAACCTCCCAACGAAAAGAAGAATAAAAATCGCACATGTCTGTATGATTATTTGTGTTTGTTATTCTCGCTGCGCGAGTTCGCTCGTTATTTTGTATACGAGTGTGTTTGGGGGTTCGATTGCAATTTTCTCGGCTTGCATAGGGTACTGAGTGATTGAAAAGGGTTGCCAAGTTTCGATATTGAACACCAGCGCGAGTAGCTGGTGTTTGCTTTTTATTTAAAATTTTGGCGCTGAACTTTAATGTTACACAGTACAGAATTTTTCTGCTCATTTATTTGGGACTCAAGTAAATTTATCAAGAACTCATTTAAAGTAGCCTCAAAAATAATAACTTCTGCATCATTAGTTTAGTCACGTTGGCTCAAATAATAATTTAATGGCCATACGATTTTTTTTGCTCAAGGTGGATTTTTTGAGCTTTTTCTATATTTTTCTTTGTGTACCGTACGGAATCCAGTACCTTAAAAATCACGAAAAAGTTCTGTTCTGTTTTAAAATGTTCTGTTTTATACGTATACGTAGTATGTATTACGTATACGTATTTTTCAATATTTGACTGACAGATATTTTATGACTTTGTGCAAAGAAAATAAAGTTATAAAGAAGGTCCGTCAAGTAGCGAGTAGGCTATCAGTGACGAACGAATAAAAATTTGATTTCAGCGAGTGATTTTTTTTGCGTATTTCAAGGCCGATTTCCGATATTTTTTTTGTTATTATCACATTTAGAAAATTAATATCGATCGTTATGTCCCAAAAAAGTTCAAAAAAGAGACTCCAATAAACTATATTTTTCGCGTTTGAAAATCTTTTATATTCGTTCGTAACTCACGCAAATGTAAACAAAGTCACGACGGAACATCTGTGTAATAGAGAGTCTGTGACTTTGTGGGCTTTTTGCGATTTTTAAGGCACAGGATGCACATTTTCTGGTAGGTTTGTTCTGCATTTTTTTTCTCCAATTCAATATCTTTGTTTCAGACACAAAAGAGATATTCCATACGGTATACCGAGAAAAAAATATAGAACAAGTAAGAAAGTTTCAGTCGAGTAAACAGACTAAAGTATACCCTCACTTTGTGAGTAATGTAACATATATCACTTTCACCCATTAATCTGTCAATTTGTGTGGGAGTTACCAGAAGGGGTTTAACAAATACACCTATTTTTCGGTAAACAGTAGATTTTTTAAATGCATTGCACTGTGCCGAACAGTAAGCGTTTATGTGCACTGGTATAGTAAAGTTAAGAGCTATTCAATTTTGGTATGATTTGGTCATTTTTGTGTGGGAGGTACAAAAAGGGGCGTGATGATAACGCCCTCTTTTCACAGGACTATAACAACATTACACTGCAAACAATTTCAAGTATTTGTATGCACTGGTATTAAAGTTATAAGCTGTTGACTTTTGGTATAAAGCGGTGCATTTGTGTGGGATGTACCAAAAGGGGCCGTACAATAATGTACATTTTTTACCGGACTATAGGCACTAAAAAAACATTATACTGTGCAAAATTTCAAGTATTTTTATGCACCTGTATTAAAGTTATTTGATGCAAAATGGTCCATTTGTGTGGGAGGTACCAAAAGGGACGTGCCACTAATAAAATAATACAATGCGTGGAATGTCAGAAGATTCTAATAAGTAGTCTAGAAGTTATTAAAGAATCAATATTTCACTAAATGTTAACCCTTTGTGTGGGAGGTACCAGAAGGAGTGGACCAATATGGCCCATCTTCGAACATAGCCGGAGATAGGAAATACTAGGATAGGATATTACCGAATACCAAATTTGAAGTCAATCGGTTACTCCTTTCGAGAGTTATCGTGCACACCAACCAAAACGAATCATTCAATGTGTTACACTTTTAACTCGTAGCAAATGATATATACCCTCGTATCACTAAAGTGAGGGTATAAAAAGTGCAAAAATTCGTATGGCCATAAAATTATGAATTGAGCCAACTTGACTAAACGAATGATGCAGAAGTTCTTATTTTTGTGGCTACTTTCATGTCCAATTCTCAGAATTGAGTTCCAAAACCATGTGTGGTACTGCGTTATTAGGGAAAAGAAATGGGGTTTAAGATTAAAAACCCGCCATCAATCGAAAAGTTATCGATGTTATCAAGACTATAACCATTCTATTAAGGCAGCGTCCTGCTATAAATAGTAAATAACGCAATTAACAAAAATACCCATAAGGAAAAATTTACAGTTTTGCCAATATTTATTCTTCTGCTCAAGAGTAATAAAAGATTAGTTTTTTGCCTCAAAATGCATAATGATGGCAACTCTATTTTGAGAGTTGCGCACTTTGGTTTTTCGTACAAGAGAACGACGTTTAGTTAGTTAACCCATTTAGGCCTATCGACAGAGTAAGCAAGATGAACTGTAATCTAGTTATTGTAACGATTTTTTAAATTAAAATTTATTGTTAGTTATTCGAATAATGCCATAATTTTTAAGGGCCTGTTTCTGTAACTTATTTTCGTTCGTCTACGGCGAACGATCAAAATTCTCTCAGCTATTACTTGAATTCTATAAAACGCAGGTTAGAAATATTTTAGGAACAAGCTTTTTACATGATTTCCTACAGACACAACGAATTATAAACTTCTGCGATTTATAGATTTCTCGTAATAATTGAGTGATTTTTGATCGTTCGCAGTAGACGAACGAAAAAAAAGTTACAGAAACAGGCCCTAACTTCATGCGCTTTCTTAAGAGTTTACCTATAAAAAATTTGGAGATATAAAAAATCGCCATATATATAGATTTCGCAATCCGGTTTATTGTTATTACGGTTATCGTTCGAGAGTTATGCCAAATTTCGTTAACCACTTTCTCAGAATCTTTCTTTGAAAATCCCGGGAATTTAGAAGAAAATTGAATTGAAATTGATGGCGATTTTCAAGGCTATTCCAGTTTTCGCTTTTTGTTGTTGTACAAAATGTAAGCAATACTCAAGCGATTCAGAAAACCTCTAAATTGTCAAGAATTCTAAATTTATAGTTAAAAAATACTTTATTAGTATGTGAGCCATTCCATGCCAAACGATACGATTTCTGACATCACTATTTTTGATTGATTCGAAATTTTGTATATGTATTCTTTTCTTTGAAATATCTTATACGTAATTCAAGAAAAAAATTTCCTTTGAGAGTTATGAGCAATTTACAGTTGACGAAATTACGTTCTTTCTAAAAGGTGTGTTCATTCGGTCGCTGGTATCTCCTGAAATACGTGACCGATTTTATTGTGATATAGCTTGTTTTGAAGGTAAGGTGTAATCATTTTGAAGCAAAGTATAGCAAATGGGTTAAACATTTCAGAGTGGATCCAGTTAGGAGTCTGTGTTTTATAATTATTTCAACCGAGATAAATGGCCGAGAATTCATGTTATTTTGCAAAATTCGCATTTCAAGATATTTAAAATGCATTTGTGGTTTGTTTTTTTACATATTGTGTCTGTAGGTATAATTCTACCCATCAGGTGGTGTTTAGTGATGTGTCCAATATAGGCATTTCCATAGAAAGACCCACCACGATCATAAAATAAAAAGTTGTCAAAATTATCTGTCTGCATGGGATCGGCTATATATTATTATCATTTTGCCTTGTTCGGCATAGGCTATCTATAACTTGTCTTTATCTCTGTCTATCCTCGATCACGTCTTTGATTTTACCAATGTTGGAAAATGTGCGTCCTAAGCTGTGTGATATCGTGTTGATTTACTGCAATCTTAAACGCCTCCAGGTATTCTTGGGCCGTCCTTTTTTCTGCTACCTTGGGGATTTAGGCTGTTTCGGAGAGTGTGGCCGATCATCCCAAATTTCCTTCAACGAATTTCAACGTTTTTTTCGCTCATTTCTGCCATGGCTCACAGATATTCGTTGGTAATTGTGCAGAGCCAAAATATTTTGAGTATTCTTCTATGAAAAACCAAAGTTTGTATGCTTTGAAAATGCGGATTTTGGGTTTCTGGCTGTATGTTTTCGAATTACATACTTAAGACAAATGAGTAATGCCCAATAGCTTATTTAATATGACTTTTAACATCACTGATCGTCCCGCTCACAGACTCTCTATTATACAGATGTGACGTCGTGACTTTACATTTTCGTGAGTTACGAACGAATAGAAATGATTTTCAAACGCGAAAAATAGTTATCTATAGTATTTTTTTTAACTTTTTTTTGTATTTAACGATATTAAGTTTCTAAATGTGATAATAACAAAAAATCTGGAAAATCGGTCCTAAAATATGAAAAAATCACTCGCCGAAATCAAATTTCTGTTCGTTCGTCACTGATAGACTACTCGCTACTGGACGGACATTCATTATAACATTATTTTCTTTGGTACCGCCATCCTCTGCAACCATTCTGCCCAAATACTACTCATCCCGTTGAACTTACTTTTGATGAAGTGTTAATGGCTCGTTCGGTCATGCGGATCTCCTTTGTTTTAGCTATATTTATTTTTAATCCGACCTTACTTGATTCGTAGGCCATGTCATTATATCTTGCATATGTACATATGTGAGAGTTCGTCTCGTTATGAAAGTCAAATTGTATACCCATCGGGCTGAAATTTAGTAGTACGTATATTATTTTACGCTAAACCTTAGTGTTTTCGTACTTAACGTCTTTGCATACCATATCTACATTTTAAAAACGATCCAAACTAAAACTATACATCTTATATTTAATTTTTTTCCTCAACGATTGCTGGCTAAATTTCCCCATATCGGTATATACAAGGGTTGCTATATAGTTCTGGCCTAGGCAACACTATGTAAATGTTGCTTGGCGCCATCTGACATTTCCATTGGAAAGTTTGAATTTTTTTAGCATAAACTTACTCAGAACGTTTTGACGTACGACCATCATTTGTGTTGTTTACAGTGACTTGAAAAAATCAATTTGGCAAAAAAATAGAATTAACTCGTGAACATTTTCGTGCGATCATTTTTCACAACTATCGACGTGGATTATCACGACAAGAGTGCATCGATGAACTTAAATCTTTGTATGGCCATGAAGCACCATCCTATAGCACTGTGAAAAACTGGTTTAATGAATTCAATCGTGGCCGACGCTCGCTCAAAGACGAAGGTCGTGAAAGTGGTCCAAAAACGGTCGTTGTGCCAGAGAACATTGATGCCGTGCGTGCAAGATCGTCATGTGACATACCGTGAGATATAGGCATCCTTGGGCATTTCTTCCACCAGCATACATTCGATATTGCATGAACACCTGGCCGTAAAAAAGGTTGGTTCTCGTTGGATCCCGTACAATTTGACAATCGCTCAAAAAAAGGATCGTGTAGATTGGGGCAAAGAAATTTTGAAAAAATACGATTGCGGTGCTTCAAAAGACGTTTATAGGATCGTCACAGGTGACGAATTTTGGGGGTGTGGGTCTTCGAAGACGAGCCAAATCCAACGAAAGTTGTTCGTGGAAGAAGCACTTCGAAGCAAATGGTCGCCTGTTTCTTCGGCAGAACTGATCATGTGGCGACTGTTCCGCTTGAGCAAAGTAGGACGGTCAATTCTAAGTGGTACACCACAATTTGTTTGCCTGAAGTCTTCGGAGAAATTCGAAAAACGAACAAGAGAAGACGAATCATTATGCGAGCTCTCACACATCGGCTCAAACCGGCGCCTTTTTGACCGGCCAAAACGTCGAATTGATGGGCCATCCGCCGTACAGCCCTGATTTGACACCCAATGACTTCTTTTTATTCCCGCACATCAAGAAAAAAATGCGTGGTCAACGATTTTCGTCGCTAGAAGATACTGTTGAACCGTTCAAATACCATGTTTTGGAGGTGTCTCAATCGGAGTGGAAAAAGTTCTACGAAAATTGGTTTGAGCACATGCAAAAGTGTATAAATCATGCTGGAGAATACTTTGAGAAACACTAAAACCATTTTTGATGATGAATATTCGCATTTTCATTATTAGGCCAGAAATATATACAGCAGCCCGTATCTACATCTTCGTGGCAAAGTGGTAATTGTAATAGTGATGTAGGTTATCAAAAAATTATCAAAAATTATAGTAACACGCTGGAATATGGTTGTTTACTAATAAACAAAAATTCTCTGAGATAAATTTATGGACATTAGCAAATTTCGCATTTCTGTATGGCAATCTCAAACATTAAAATTTTGAGTTATGCCACTCTTGAAGTAAGTAAGCGATGAAGTCAGTGCCTTGAAATTGTGGGACAAATGTCGAGATCACACAAAAGCAAACGAGAATGAACGGTTCTTCCATATTTACACTTTCAAAATCTGCGCGAAAGCCTTCTTATTTATCCATGCAAGTCGAATACCGGAGATACGACCTAATTTCCCAGCAAATGCATCGGGACTCGCAGACGAGCGTTAAGAACCCTGCTGATCCTAGAGATCAGGGAACTGAATCTAGACATTAGTAGGAAAGTCAACGAATATGAGCGGATCGTAAGAATATAAGCTGGATCATCTAAAGCAATACAAATAAAGTTTCGGTATTGGAAAATTGTTGGCAACGGTTAAGTCACTCTCGAATCCTCGCAGGTGAGACGACCGGACGGAATGCTACCACTGTGACTGATCCGAAGAGGTTTGCGTGTTATTTTAACCGGAAATTCATAGAAACCCCCCAGAGTTACAGAACAAAAAATATAGTATTTAAGCTCTCCGAGCCGAAGAAGAACCACTATATTTTACAGTTGAAGAAGTTGTGTCATCCGTAGCACAAAGACTAGGCCTCGACGGAATTTCTATGCTCATGCTGAATCAGTTGGACTTACCCGAAGTCAAGTACCTGACTAATGTCCTCAACCTGTCCTTGACAATTCTAATAGTACCCGAAGTCTGAAAAATGGGCAGAGTGGTCCCGCTTCTGAAACCGGACAAAGATACGAATAAGGGAGAATCGTACAGGCCTATTTCCCTTCTCTCGCCAGTAGCAAAGACATTTGAATCTTTTCTCCTACCGAGCTGATTGGACATTATCCATTTGCTGATCATCAGCACGGCATAGTACGACTATTGCTTTACACGCCCAAGGTGGGGTGATATCTGCGGCACCGTTTAATTCGTATCATATGCTGGTGACTGTACGATTCTGGCATCGGGCCCGATAAGGTTCTTGGTGTTACATTTGATAGCCTCTTCAGGTCTAACACGCATGCCACAGGTACCTCCGATAAAATGAAAGGTAGGAACAAGTTCCTCAAGTCGATGGCCGGCAGCACTTGTGGAGCTATTGAACACACTTAATCAGTTCAATTGCTCTTTGGACTCATTGAGTGAAAGCAGCCACCTTCTTTAACCTGAATTAACTTGGATGGAGTTTACATTTTCCTTGCATTGTTCTTTTTTCGGCAACTTGTTTATTACTTGCTATTGGCCGGATAACCAAAAAAACATTGAGTGGAATCATACGGATAAAATAAAAGTAAGAAATTTTTAACACAACTTTAGTAGTAGTAGTAGAGCTTTATTTACAGAACTGAACTCCCAACCAGTACGGAAAGGCTGAAGTCGGGCGGGGCCGACTATATCGAGCCCTAACCGCCAAAAAGACGTAAGCGCCACCATGATTTACTTTTAACTTTTTGAGGAAAATCGTTCACCTTTGACAAATGGCATCATGTTTCCGAAATTTATAGCTGTAAAATGTACCGTTATACTAAACTTCACAGCTATATAAACAGATGTATGCATTACATATGCATTTAAATAAAAAATAATCGCAAAAGAAACCTTCTCCTCTAAATTTTTGTGAGTGGCGCTTACGTCTTTTTGGCGGTTATGGCTCGATATAATACCCTATACCACTCTCGTAATATTGAATAACTCTGAAATAGATTTTTTGTAATTCATGTATAAATTGTTTACATTAATTTACTTTTGGGACATTTTATACTTAAATAATAAAAGTGTCGTATTAAGTTGGAACAATTGGTTTCTGTACCACAGTGTGGTGTAGGGTATAAAAACGACTGGATGTAAACTACAGCATCTATAGGACTAAAGGGTCAAATCGGACGAAAGACATGTATGGGAGCTATATCTAAATATTAACCGATTTTCTTCAAATTTGGTTCATAGATCAAGAAACTCTGCCATTCTAAATTTCAAAACGATTGGATGTAAAATACAGCTTCTACAGGACTAAAGAGCAAAATTGGACGAAACATATATATGGAAGCTATAACTAGATCTTAACCGATGTTCTTCAAATTCGGCAATGTTGGTTCATGGATCAAGAAACTATACCATTCTAAATTTCAAAACGATTGGTTGTAAAATACAGCTTCTATAGGACTAAAGGGCCAAATAGGACGAAAGATATATATGGGAGCTATATCTAAATCTGAACCGATTTCAACCAAATTCAATAGGGATCTTTACAGCTGCGAAATACTCTAAACTGCAAAATTTCAGAACGATCGGAGTGAAATTGCGACCTGTAGTGGACGTACAACTTTACATGGACAGACGGACGGATGGACGGACAGGCGGACAGACATGGTTAAATTGACTCACCCAGTGATTCTGAGTCGATCCGTATACTTTAAGGTGGGTCTAGCTGTGTTATTTTCAGGTGTTACAAACATCTGCCGTGAAACAAACTTATAATACCCTGTACCACAGTGTGGTGTAGGGTATAAAAATCGAAATGTTCATGGGAGCGTAAACAAGTTCTGGGTTCTAGTGCATTCCTTATAGGAGTTGATAATTGAAATGCGGCATAAAATCGTCTAAAACGCTTATTTTCACAAATAGTAGATATCAGTCGGTAAATCATAGACAAATTCATAATTTTATTAAAAAAAACTCTAAAATTACTTAACTTGACTTATGAAAACTGTACAAAAAGAGTATTTCGGCTACATAAGTCAAAATGTATACATAAAAATATATTCACAACACTATGTAAACATCACGTTCTCTTTGGAGTGTGAATATGTATAATAAAAACAAAATAACACATACAAAGTTCTTCATTATTTTAGGCAACAAAATGACACAATGCCTTAAAAGATAACATTTTAAGTACAACGTTTTTGGTCTTAACCATAAATTGCACCCAACTGAACGTGTGTAGTACTTCCTCCCTACTATATATTTTGCTATTGTAATAATTAATTGAGCTCGTAAAATTATAGTTATGCCACAACAAAATTGGCTGGCGAAAATGCCGGTAGACATAACCCAAATTGTTCTCTCTGTGTAGGTTAGACGGTAAAAATTTAGGACTTTTTGAAAAATGGTTTTTACACATTGTATTTTTCTTCTCTGTATATATATATATCCTACAATACAGATAACATTTATTTCTCAATTAAATAAAATCGCCATTGGTATAAAAAATATTTGCAAAATTTATTTTTTCTAAAATATTTACATACGAAGGCATTTTTATACACAAAATAATACAAATAATACTAAAGAAATTGTAAATGGTAGTAAGTAAATACATAGTATATAGGCAGAAATTATTTAAAGTAATTTGTTTAAACATTAATCGTATAAAATTATATATATGTATATATATGTATGTATATATTTGTATATATTGCTTAGAAAATAATGGAGGGAATGTTGAAGTTTTAATTGTTTAGCATAGCTTCTTTAAAACTAAAAAAAAAATCTCTTTATTATAAACTAAATCAAAAAATGATAAGAAATTAACAAATTCAATGCCATACTAAAATGTACATACTCGTATAACAGAATAAAAGTTTCTTGTCTATATATCTATATCTATGTATATATTTTAATTGTGATGCTAAATGGACTTTAAAAAATATTCAATTAATTTAATAAGACAAAGAAGATACATATAACAACAAAAATATAATTATTATTTATTGCAATAATGAAATATCCCGAAATGTAAGAGATCAAAAGTCAAAGTAACGATACGAACTTTCTTTTTTCTTTACGTGTATTTGTTTATTTTGTTGATTCGTCATATAGAGCTCTCTTACATTGAGGTTTCCAATGGTTGGCTAAGCGATCGGCCATTAGCATCCATTGTCGGGGCATTGTCTAGATCTAAATCAGTCTCTAGCAAAGCTTCAGAACGCGAGCGATGGTACGAAGGCTTTCCTCCATCCGGTGGGTAGTTATGGTGCAGCGTCGATGAGGCCGCATCCCCATTTTCATAGACCGTTTTTGGTCTTCGACTGGCCAATTGGGCTGCCGCCGATACCGTCGGCGTGTCATATTTGGGCGTATTTCCTATGGAGGAGGCCGGCCTCGAGAACCTATTGGCGCCCACCGCTGTCATGTAGGAGTCGGGTCTTTTAATATCGGCTGGACTTATTTGGCTACTACTGTTATTGCTACGTAATTCGGCTAAAGAACTGAAGTTCATATTGTCGATTTTTTGTTCGTATGTCAAACTGTCCGCATGCGAAGAGTTGCTGCTGGGAACAGTTCGATTCGTTGGTGGCGATGGGGTTTTGCGTGGATTGTGATGGTGAATGGCAGCCACAGTGGGTGGCAGAAATGTTGAGGGCGGCTTGTCAGACAAATTGCTGGCCCTTTGTTCGGGTATGTTTCTCTTGAGTTCCGAAAGAAAGGCTAAATTTTCATTGGGATCATATCTCAGCGGGAGAGTACTGGCATTGCCATAATAATCGGATCCGGTTTCTTCCACATCGGTTTGATGAATAATGGGTGTATCTTCGGCTATACTGGTACTAACGGAATTCTGTCGTGTTCCCGAATAGGTGGAATTATCACGGAAGCCTTCATTGCGATAGGAAAGTTCAAAATCATTAGGTGGTTTTTGGCCGGCCAAAGCGGCGGCGGTGGCTCTACCCCGGGCTCGAGAGGCAGATCCTATGGTGGCCACCCGTTGAGGTCCTTGCGATGCTCCTGACCTTATGGTACTGGTCACATATTCATTTTGCGATTTTTGTGGTGTATTATATTCAGACTTTTCACCGCCATTGCGATGATTCTCATAAGGTTCAAAACTGGCCTCAGAACTTAAGACACTTTTGTCGATGGACTCGAAGGATCCATTGCCCATCATTTTGTAATCTTGGGCCATACTCTTCGTCAGGGTACCCGTGGAAGTCGACATGTTCTATAGAACAGCAATAAATTTGAAATGAAAATAAAAAAAAAATAACCAAAAAATATAATTAACGAAAATAAAAACGAAAAGAGGAAAATAAATGGAGGTAAAATAAAATGATCATACAAAATTGCGTCTTCTCAGGGAACCCTGAGGATCGATGCTATTCAAGCTGCGTAAGCTTTGGCGTATACTATTGCGCCTCTGCAAGCGTTGGGCATGGCGATGTTTGGACTTGGCATACCAGCAAATGCCAACTAAAATCAATAAAATAATGGCCAAAATAAAGGCCGTGATAATGCTGATGGCGAAAATATCGGCCCTCCAGGATAAGGGATCGATGACCACCTGAAAAAGGGGGGAAATATGTAATAAATTGTTAATCAGAGATGCTGAATTAAAACTACACGCAGAGAAAAATTATATTCACCGCAAATATATTCGCAGAGCATATAGGGTAATGGTTATTCAATCAATAATTGTATTATTACGCCTATGTTAATCATAAGCATGATTGGCGTGACCATAACATAGCCACAGCAATCATGAGCTTGATTATCGTAATAATATAATTATTTGTTTTTTTTAACCATTACATTACATGATCTGCGAGTATGATTACGCTAACTAAAATCTTTCTTTGGGTGTCTGCACTTACCTTGGGGTCTATTTCACAAATAAAGCCCAATTCCTTATTGCACTCCTCCACTGTAATTTCCATATAGGCAAAACTCGTGCAGCGATCAATATAATTGAAATCCTGAACCCAGACTTTCTCAGGATACCTGAAACAGATCGAGGAATAGATGAAATTAATCTTATTTGAACAAAAAGAAAATTACTTTGCCACTTACTTCAGATGTCGCATTTGTGTTTGTAAATATGACCACAAAGTGGTGCTGTCGGTTTTTATAAAAGGCATGGTGGAGTTTTCGGAACGACAGAAATCTTTGGCTTCACGGAAAGTCATGGGCACTCCGACATACATGAAACAAGTATCGGAGACTTGCGACCAGCCAGGAGGACATTTGCCATCCAAAACCGATTGGTTGTTCATAAGAAACGGTACGGCCAAAACCTCCAGTAACAATGGATCATCTGCGAAAATAGGATTATAGAAGATGTGCGAAATATTGTAGTTTCCTTTTCTACCCTTACCAGATTTGTCTTTAATTCTCGACTGTACCGATATGCTATTGTTGTAACTCCAGTAATTGTGACGGGCATCAATTTTCGATTTCCACAATTCAATGGTGCTATAAAATGAGTTTCAAAAACAACATAAAATGTGAATATATTTCTAATTGAAAAAATTGAACAAATCCATAGTTTTCTTTGCATATATTTTACCTGTTTCGGTAGTCAATACTCAAACTACAGAAATAGATCATGCGGGGTTTGGTAGTGGTGTGAGTAGGTGTTAGAAAAATAAAAGATACAAAAAAATAGAATATCGAAATTAGATTTCAAAAAACGAAACATGCGATAATTTCACGCAAAGTTGTGTTATGAAATGCAATAATGGAAATTAGTGAAATGAAATGAAAAACAAACAAAAAAAATCAAAATGAAGAAATGAAAGTGATCGGTGCTCTAAACAAAAATAGCATAAATTATAAGAAAATCTGGTAACTTAGAACTTAAGTGTTGTTTGTATCATGTCGTAGAGTTTTATATTCTTAAAGCCTCATTCTATACCATTTTCAACTGTAATGTAAAATAACTGCAATAACCTTAGGCGGTTTGGGCAATTTTTGCATAGATGAAAGCATCTTTACTCATTTCCTATGTACACGTATATGTACAAATATTACACTAACTTTTTGTAATCTCACCCACCGGCAGTACATGGGGAAAGAACAGAGAATATACAGTACAAAACGAAAAACATAACAGGATTCTGGCAATGGATTCTGGTAGAGGAGACCAAAATAAATGTACGTGTATCGGAGTTTTGAAAGATCACATCGAATTTTATTTTTCTTTACATTTACTCCCCCATAACCTTATTTTTTGCTGTATTTTAACAAATCGTAAAAAACACTCCTAAAATTCTGATGTTCTACAAAACTGTTGGCTATAAAATGTTACTATACAGCGCGTAAACATTGGATAGCCTCACCTACTTGCATCAAGGAAAAACTGCAATATTTATATTTCTCGAAGCGATCGCAAAAATATTTATAACTTTGGAAAGAACACACTTTTTTCTTTAAAACGGAACCAAATAAATAATATATGAAAAAGTTTAGCTATTGTTTAATAGAGTGGCTTCTTTTGTGAGGAAGAAGAAAAAGATCGCGTTGATCAAAGCTTATATGCAAATTTGGTTTGTTTTAAATACATTAGCAAAACAATTCGTTTCTGCGATCGCGAAATTAGAGGTTGAAATAACCTCAAAAAATCAGGTGTTCCCAGTGTTCCAGTGGTCAATTCCTAAAATTAATAAAAATTAACAATTTTATTAAGGGAAAACCTGATTTTTTGTGGTTATTTCAACCGCAAATAGCCCCTAATTTCGCGATCGCAGAAACGAAATATTTTGCTAATATACTTAAAACAAACCAAATTTTCATACAAGCTCTGATCAACGCGAATTTTTTTTTGACGCCACTCTATTGTTTAATTCTCGATATATTTTTTGTGTAACAATGTTTTGTTTGTTAATTTTAATAGAAAATTGCTTTGATTGCACTGTGCAACAGTGAAAAAAATACACGGACTTGACATTATAGGTTCGATTCTACTTCCAAAGGGTAGTATAGATACCCGGTTTGGCGAAATTGGTGACCAATTTTTTTATGGGCCTTCAAAGTTTCTGAATATCAATGGGACCCTTGAAAAAGGTGTCAGCAAACTAATTCAGACATGGCGATACCTATTAACTATATTTATCAATAATGTAACTAAGCATATGCCGAACAAGAGTCTTAACATTTTTCCCGCACTTTTTTTTTTGAAAAAGTGAAGTAAAAATATATTTTTTTCACTGTTTTCAGCATAACTTTCAGGGACTCGTGTCTTGACACCCTAAACAGCTCAAAAGACCACATTGTACCTCAAAACTGTTACTACAGGGGGGGCCTAAAGAAACCAAGTTTAATAACTTTTTCGTTTATTAATTTTTTTTATTTTTTCTTTCAGATTATATAGACAACACTTGGAGAATTTATAATGGAGAGGTTCACAATTGAACAGAGAACCAGAACAATAGAATTTTATTATTTAAACAAGAGATCAATTATTCAACAACATCAACATCAATAGATGAAGCTCATTTTCATTTGAATGGCTTTGTTAATAAGCAGAACTGTAGGTTCTGGGGTTCTCAAAATCCAAGAGCCATTCATCAACGCCAATTGCACCCCTTCAGGTGTACAATATGGTGTGGGATCACATCTAAAAATGTCATTGGGCCTTACTTACTTCGAGAATGAAGATGGAAGTGCTGTAACCGTAAATGGAGAGCGGTATCGGTTTATGATAGAAAATTTTGTACGTCCTGCTCTTGAAAACAGACCTGGTATGTGGTTTCAGCAGGACGGAGCCACTGCCCATACTGCCCGAGACACAATGGCACTTTTAAGTCAAATTTTTGGAGAGCGAATAATTTCCAGAAATTCGGAAATTATTTGGCCAGCGCGATCGCCAGATTTGACATCACCCGACTATTTTCTTTGGGGTTATTTGAAGGAGCAAGTGTATGTGAACAAGCCAGAGACAATCCTTGAACTCAAGGCAAACATTGTTGCAGAAATTCGAACGCTACAGCCACAAGTTTTGAAAGGTGTAATGGAAAATGCTCTAAAAAGAGCCCATCAGTGCGAAGCTGAAAACGGTGGTCATTTAAGAGACATTATTTTTCATACTTAGTCTGGAAGAAAAAATAAAAAAAAATTAATAAACGAAAAAGTTATTGAACTTTTACACCTCTTGGTTTCTTTAGGCCCACCCTGTATTTCAATATTCTGTAACAAAAATATGTTTTTTGGGTAGGGAATGGGTAGCAACTTTATAGAAAATATTAAGGCCAATATTTTTGTGGAACATATTAACCCTCTAGCTCCCCTATATAACTGCGATATTTGGCCTTATTTTAACAATTCGTAAAAAACACCCCTTAAATTGGGGAGGGCGAGTATGAAATGTTCTACAAAAATGTTGGCCATAAAATTTTAATATATATGTCAGAACACACCAAAGCCCAAAACATAACACAAACACCAAAAAATGGTCAAATTCCAGTCAAAAACGCTCTTTACTGGTATAGTTATTTCTTCGAACACCAGGTCGTATGACTACCATTGCTGCACAAACAGCTGCGCAAACCAAAGTTTTTACGATTTGTTTAAATAGGCGGAATGAAATTGGGCCCCAGGAAAATACATTCCAATACTTGTATGAATATGGGCCCCAAACAATAACTTGTCAAACAACAACAATTTGTTTGGGGCTTAATTTCATTTTTTGTCTGCTTTTTGGGGTTTTATTTCATTTTTTTCATCTATAAATTTAGAAACAGGAGAGGCTACGCATAAATGATTTGCTCCACTTTGCCAACTTTGGATCCTGTCCATAGGAGAAAGTCTTAAACAGAGGCCGACCGCGCAGGAGAAGATTTGTAATTTAAAAATAGGTTCGTATAGGTGTATTATTACATACTACACAGATTTACGAAGATAACATTTCTTAGTTTTTTTGGGGTTTATTTTCATTTCATACTGTTTTCGTAATTGGGGTGTAATTTCCTAAATCAGTTTTTGTAACGAAAATAGGCCCCAAATATGGGGCCCACATTCATTTAGAATTTGGGGTGCATTTTCTTGGGGCCCAACTTCCGGCCGCCACCCTATACCAGAAAAAATATTTTTGTTACAGAATAGCGAAATACTAACATTTTTGACGTATAATGTGGTCTTTTTGAACTATTTAGGGTGCCTAGAAACGGTCAGATTGTATTGATATGTTCACAAAAGTTGTTTAGATTTACCTTGGATACAATTTGCCAAATATTGGTAGTTAAAAATTACGAGACCCTGTAAGTTATGCTGAAAAAAAGTGGAAAAAATATTTTTTCTTCACTCTTTCAAAAAAAGGGCGGGAAAAAATTTTTTTCCCATAAAATTTTTATAATCTTTTTGCAGCATATTTATAGCTACATTATTGCCAAATATAGTTAAGCGGTATCACCAAGTCTGAATTAGTTGTTGGACAAAAGCTGATGACGCCTTGCCTTGCCAAACCGAGAATAGGGTAATTCTACTCTTTGCTAGTAGAATCGAACCTATGCTGTCAAGTCCAAATATTTTTGAAGCAATTTTCGATTAAAATTAGCAAACAAAACATTGAAGCAATAAAAAATATATCGAGTATTAAAAAATCGCTTAAATATTTCACATTTAGTTCACAAAAAATATAAATATTTCAGTTTTTCCCTCATAGGAGTAGATAAGGCTATCCAATATTTAAGCACTCTATGTGTATCACATTTAAGTCCAAAACTTAACACAAACACCTAAAAAACAGAAAAAATGCAGTCAAATCCTTCGACCACTAGGTCGTATGCGTTAATGTTATTCATGCGACCACTGGGTTATTGCACGGGCACTGGTTTTGACTGGTTTTTGGTGTTTGTGTTAAGTTTGGATCTTTGCTGTTCCAACATTTGATAAGGTATTTCGGGATTAACTATGCAACACCAGTGTGTTCGTCTAATTTGAGAGAGGCACAGTGGATAAATAAACGTGCCTGACAAAATGCAGCCCTGATAATTGATGTCCTCAGCGGACCCTTATATGGAGAAACGAAAATCCTTAGGTGCGACGACACAACTTCATTCCGTCATAGCATAAATGAATAAACAAGAGGAAGCAGTATCTGCTGAGTTGCTACCGCTGTCATATAATGATTAGGCGTGATGTCAGAAGGTACAATTGAGAACCGCTAGACTACTTAACATACAATGCAGCTCTGAGTAGCATTCGTTCTGAATGAATATTATAATCAGAAACCACCTTCATACATCAGTGGCGACGGAGGAGGAAAGATTGCTACGGCAAAGCCCAGTTGTCTTGGCCCAACAGGACCGTATGGCCGCATCAATTCATATTCATCGAACATGTAAATAGGTACGCCACAACAAATACACTTCTCCAAATGTTGTGCCAAAATCAACTCAGATAATTCCAAGCTTTCTATCGAGGTTACCACACACTTAGAGCTTGACACAAACTTTCCAGATCAACGACGGGCAATAATATTGATGCAGCTACAACAACAAGTAATTTTTTGTATCTTTTTCCAACAATTGCTATACAAGTCTAATATCAAAAGTACTCCTCTGGATATATGTAAAAATGAGACAAATTATTAAATGTTCTCCTGCCCATCTTCTGAAAAAGAGCTTTCCAATTCTCATTAAAGTTCCAAAAAGTGTACTACAAAACTATGTACTCGTCTATGTAAGGCATTTGCTATAATCTTTTGGAACTTTTAATCGAAAATAAGGCTTGAAGTGTGTACGTCACACTTTTCTCTACATGGCGTGCAGAAGTGCGACTGTATGTGAATGTATGCAAACGTCATATCGATCTGTGGTAAAATAGGATACGGTAGTTATCGATGGGGAATCTTCTCATGTCTTCGCAGAACCAATTAAATATATTTTCGAAGCAGTATCTACTACTTTGCTGCTATATTTAACATTTAGACGGGTTGTAAAGTTTGGAATGTATAATGCCATTCACGGAAGTGTCCCCACCTGAACGACAATTCGGTATCTACAATTGATTTCTATCTTCCTATTTCGAAGGTGGTTTTCCGGTCTTTGTTCCATTGACATTTCCCAACGGGGCAGCAGAGTTTATTCTCGCTTCCCTCTATATATTTAAACCAAATCCAGATTGAGGTGCTAAAATCTGGAATCTGGATAACATTCATCACAAAATGCATGTTATCTTGACAATCATGCGACTATACTCATTCCCAAATTAACAAAATCACTAAATCATCCAACATAAAGCGTGAGGTTTTACGGAAAGGCTATGATATCATTAGTCGATTTCTACGAAAACCTCAAAGAGCGAAGTTGGCTGCAGTAGTGACTAGATGATTTGGGGATGTGCTTCCAGATAAACTATACGACGTCAATAAATCCCGACATTACCTTACAATTCCGAAATGTAGTTTAGCACCAAAACTGATTATAAATATTTCCGTTTGTTACATGCAAAACCTAATACGAAAGACACCGCAAACAGGTCGTAACGTTTCCGAAATAAGAAAGCTGTAACAGCGAAATTAATTTTTAATAAGGAGTCCATTGGCTATAAGGAAACAAATAGAGGTCATATACAAATCAAGAGATCTTTGAAGAAGATAACGTCATAAATATTGACGATATACCTAATGCATTTTCTCTAAAAGATATTCATTAGATGATATGGTATTTGTGCACATAGAATGACCATGGTGACCACAATCAGACTCGCAAAGTAATATTATAATATTATGGATCAAGTCAACCATGAATGCTCTGCAAATATGATTGCGATGATCATAGTCCTTTTCAACATTTAGGAGATGAACTTTGAATAATGTCTATATCTGTTCAAGTCTATGTACCAACACTCTCTAATAGTAGATTACTGTTTCTAAACTAATGCATATAACCTATGGTTGTTAATGTTGCAGGATCCATGATGCAGATGCCGAAAGTGTAACGACCATTGGAAGACAACAAAAATAAACATTCTTTGTTTAGAATACAATTTCTAATTGTATGGAATGCAAACAATATCAATTTACAAAAACATTCCCTGCTTGTCATACAATTTCTAATTGAATGCAATGCGAACTCCTTCAAATGAATGATGTGTGTTTAGTGAATGATTAAATGTCATTTTAGATAAGAAGCAACAAATTACATGGAACTGTTGACTGTGATAATCTCATAATCATTGTCTGGATTCTCGAAAATATTATCCACATATTGTTGACCTGCCGTCCCTGCTACTATGGTAGCACGACCCATCCAGTTGGTGGCAATATTCCTAAAATATACGCAAAATAAATGAAATTTTTATATATTTTAATACTCTTGCTTTATATGTTGTTCATCACTCACCTATAAAATCCATTATGCGACGTGCTCTGATAAATCGGCAGTCTCACCTTTTCAAATCCAGAAACTTCGACAATGCGCCCTCCCATATTACTGTGGACATAATTGTAGCTGAAATTTGAGACAACTTGTCGCAATCGTATGACATCGTCGAAACCAGCCTGATTTTGGGCGAAGTAATTTCTATACAATTCCACCTCCTGATAGGGTGACGATTGTCGACCCTCCACAAAGAGAGCAGGTCTATTGCGATTCTTCAGGAACAGATTGTGATGTATGAAACCTCTTAGAGAGGTGGCCGAACCACGGGAATCCGCTCTTAACTTGAGACCACCTTGATTTTCGAGCAGCAAATTATTCTAGGAAGCAGGAGAAGAGATGGATGTTAATGTTGAAATCAAGTTTAATAATTGTGTAGATAAGATAATATGAGCAGCGTTGCTGTCTATGGCGACACCCAGTGATGCCAGCTATTGAAAAACAAAATGCGCGGGCGGTGCCTCAAATTGCGACAAAATGCGCCCAAACTCACAGACACAAAATGCGACAAAAAACCAAAGCTCACTTCATTTAAAGTCTCCAAATTTTTTATGAGTGTACATAACATACAATTAATTTGTACTTTTTGGTAGCATTTTAATAACACTGGGAAGTGTTTTTAATGACACTGGGCATAATTTGTCTTCGGCATAACATTGCATAGTGGATGTCGATATACATATACAATAATACAGTTCGCAGGATATAAATTGAATTCTTTGAATTGACTCTGTTTCTCTGGCTGGAATATATGAATTCATACTTAATATTATACCTAATCGTCCCTAGTAAAAATGGGGAACATCGGTTAATGTTTTGATATAGCCCACATATAAAGGTCCCCTGCACTTCGATGTCACTTCTCTAGAAAACACATTTTTCAACCAGGCTTAAATCTAGGAATTTAACTTAATAGTTTCTATTGGAAATGAGAAACAAAGGTCCATATTTTGACGTTGCTTCCATTCCAATGACCCTTTAGATTATACCTCTAAGCGTTCTGGGGACGCATTTTTAACCCATCATGCGGAAATTTAAGCTTTTGTATTTATAATTTGCTACGGGCCAAAAGTGTAACACATCGAAGGAGTGATCTAAGACTCTAAGTATATTCGGCGGATATTCGTTTTGGGCAGGGTTGCCAGAACTGGGGTTTTGACCCCAATACTGGGATTTTTTTTTGTCAATGCAAATTGGGATAAAAAAAAATAATTTGGGGATGGGGTTTTTCTTAGGGGATTTTGTAAATTTTATTGGGGTTTCTTGGGGGTTTTTTAAGCAATAAATGATTTTCGTTAACGTTAAGTTTGCAATAAAAAAGACTGAATAGGAATAAGTTGCTAAGAATTTATACGAGAAAAGGAATTTGTAATTGATGGATTTGATTCTGTTGAAGTCTTTTGGCTATATAAAGTCCTTAGTACCCGAAACACTTTCTTAAAAATATAATTTCTTGAAGCATTTTAACGACTTTTAAAAAATAGTACGAGCCTTTTAAGGCTCTTACTAAGTTTAAATTGTAATCATATTAAAATATAGTCCGAGCATTTGCACCATTAAGTATTAATAGTCATCAAATGAATAGCTGAAAAAATATATATTTCAAAACGATTTACAATATATATGAGACTTGAGGTGATGCTGAAGTATATAAACTTTTAAGTAACTGTAATTATTACTACGAAAAATTCAATTATATTGCTATATTTTTATGGTCAATCAAGGCTCTATTTGGAGTTTTTCATGATCAATTCTTAATAGTTTGACCCTTTAGTCCAAAATTAAGGATCTGAATTGATAATCTTCAAGGATAAATAATGTTTTCTATATTCTGACCTCCTCAAACACAAAAAATAGTACGTGAAACTGTTCGGAAGATGACAATTTTAACTAATGGTATTTTAAAAAAATTCCTGAAATAGGTAGCTTTGGAGATCTGTACCAACAAAACTACAACGAATTTTGAAAAATTAAAAACGCCAAAAAATTTGTTTCAAAACTTTATTAAATCAAAAGGGATAGTTTTCTAAATGGTGTTTTTCGATTCATTTGGTGATATTTGTAGTTTAGACTTGTTTATTTGGGGTTAGGTTAGGGATTTTCTTGGGAAAATTTGGGGACATCAGCAATTTTTTTCTGGCAACCCTGGTTTTGGGTCATTTTAAGTCGAATGAGAAATGTCCATCCGTCTGTCTGTGTGTCTGTCTGCCGGCTGGTGCGCACGATAACTCTCAAAAGGAGTAACCGATTGACTTAAAATTTCGTATGTGGTAATATTTTCGTTCAAAGATGGCCCATATTGGTCCACTCCTTCTAGTACCTCTCCCACAAAGGGTTAACATTTAGTGTAATATTGATTATTTAATAAATTCTATACTACTTATTTGAATCCTCTGAAATTACCTCGAGAAAAATGGGCGAAGTTGCCACGCCCCTTTTGGTACCTCCCACACAAATAGACAATTTTGAACCAAAAGTTAATAGCTTGTAACATTATTACCAGTGCATACAAAGACTTGACATTTTGTACAGTTCAATGATTTAATAGTACCTAAAATACAGTGAAAAATGGGCATTATTGCCACGCTCCTTTTGGTATCTCCCACACAAATGGACCATTCTGTACCAAAAGTTACCAGCTTATAACTTTAATACCAGTGCATACAAATACTTGAAATTTTGTACAGTGTAATGCTTTTGTAGTACCTAGAGTCCAGAGAAAAATGTGCGTTATTGGCCCGCCCCTTTTAGTACCTCCCACACAAATGGACCTTTTTGTACCAAAAGTTAACAGCTTTTAACTTTAATACCAGTGCATGCAAATACTTGAAAATCGTACACTGCAATGCCTTTATAGTACATAGAGTCTAGAGAAAAGTTGCCGAAATTGGCACGCCCCTATTGGTACCTCTCACACAAATGGATCATTTCGTACCAAAAGTAAACAGCGTTTAACTTTAATACCCGTAAATACTTTAAAGTTATTTTAATTGATAATAATTTAAATAAAACAAAAAATAAATATATTTTCTAATATTTTTTTGAGAATCAAGGTGAGGGGATTCATTAGTCGGTTTACCCGACTGAACTTTCTTACTTGTTTTTAAACCAGTTAGTTTTACATATTTTTTCTCCTGCTACATGCCTACAATTATACTAACGGCCTGTAAAACAAAATTCCCTTGGGGCAACTATATATATCCGTTAGAAAAATTACATTTTATCAGAAAAAATGCTCAAAATCAAGCTTGAGTCAACAAATTCACTATACGATAAAATCCGAACTGGAAACCAAATCCAAACGGAGTCAACCTTTTTTTGTGCTGCACTGTATAATCCCGAGTTCCCTCAGAAGCTACCACAAGTATCCCTCTTCTACAAACCAAGGAAGATTGTTCCACATTAGTCTTGACGAAACCCTTGGTAATTAAATAATTTAGTTACACATTACATCAAACTTACCATAAAGAAGAATGAATTCATATTTTGCACATCCACATTCAATGCTGAATTACACGTAGAGAAATTACCATACAATTGTAGACAATTGTTCTCGATACGATTGGAGGTCAAAGTCAAAGTGGGTGTGATTTCACCAGCAGAGGCATAGACCACAGCACCTTTCACGGCACCCGATATATGGGAATAAGTAATATTATGTAAAGCATCGCGATCTGGAAGAAAAAAAAAGAAACACAAATTATTCGACACAACTTTATCTAGTGAAACCAGAAGACTCACTTATTCCTATGGTGGAAATTGGCACCGTCACTACTTCAGCTATAAAACCATGATATTCCGGAGCACCACTTGCCATTAGATGAACACTTAAGGTGGGACCTTCAGTTTTGAAGAAGGATTTTTGATTGGCAGTATCTGATTCAATTTGTCCCATAAACAACGATGTGATGTTGTAGACATCTCCGTCATAGAGTCGGATGGAATCCATTCTTCCATATAATTTGGAGTGATTGAAGAGATTTGATTGCAGCAAACGGAATCCCAAAGGTTTTGCTCTATAGGCGGAGGTAAAACTTTTGACACAATTCACTGGATTATTATCGTATTTATAGTAGAGTAATACCCGTTCCTCTACGGTAATGCTCTTCTGAGGATCGCAGATATCAATCATGGAGAACAGCTTATAAGGCATATCTAATTTCTTGAGTGGCGTAAAGCTCGATTCATCACTTTCTCGACCTTCTCCCGTCAGCGACAGAATGTTTATTGCCGTGCCCAAAGCATTGGAGATATTCAGGAGATTGAGAGTAATGGGACCATTCGGTACTACGAAATTAATACCATGATTGGCAGCATTTTTTATTGTGACCGCAGAGATGGAGGGCGTTTTGTACACCGCTTGTATAGCTGCTGATTTCTGATTGTGCAAAATCCCGGCATTTTCAATTCTTACAAATTCCAGTTTACTCTTTTGGTTCTTTTGTATTCCATGCGTGTGTATATCATGGTAACGATGTTCATATTGATTTTCCTCAAATTCGGAATTACTGAAGCGTATACCTCCCCAGTAGATTTCATCTTCAGGGGTACCTTTACAGCTGACAAAGACGAAGACATCATCCCAATGACATTCATGACGATGTCCATAGACCTGTCCATTCAGACGTTCCTCACACTCAGACATGCGAGCTTCATCTCCTCGACACTCCAGTGGCTGTACCCAAGTCCAAATGCGGGTCAGGGAGTTTGTGTGAAACTCTATGCGTCGATCATGGGCATAGTAAACATTGAGAGGATCATAGCCCAATTCCCGGCACACGACTTGAGCATTGCGTTCGGTAAAACGGCTATCGCAAATAGGAACCCATTGGAGGGTGGTGTGATTGAAATACTCCAGAAAGCCTTGGTTGATGTCAAACATTTTATCCATGTCCGAGCTGCAGTTTTGGGAACTTGTACACAAACGTATGGAATCATAGGTTTGTAATTGTTCCATTTCTCCCACAGAACGCTTGCTTATCAGCGAGTATGACTCGTGGGTGGCATTTTTGAAGGGTCTCATCACAATCTGCGATTCCTCATAGCCTATGGCTTGAAGAGTACCCAAAACCAACATCCCCACATTGGTTTCGAATTCCATTTGTACTCCATGTTGTATGGTCAGGGTTGCCTCCGGCATTACAGTTATATCCTTTTTGATTATATAGGGATCTTCACGTTTGCGTAGCGTGAGATCTGAGTATATACGCCCTCCTTGCCAACTATTAAGATCGATAACGTCCCTATTTTCCTTGACCAAAGAAACACTGGCATCGAATGTGTCTTCTATGAGGAAGGGCTGATAGATGACATCTGCATGATCATTCCAATTATCAAAATCAAAGATTTTCGACTCTATAAAACTTATGTCGCTGGAGCCCCACCAGTTTTCGGTGGCATAGAAGTAATTATCCACTCGAGCCGACCTCAGACCTGCCACCAAATTATATCTCAACGTATTGTCGGCTATTAAGTTGCGATAAAGTCGTACATTTTGTATGCCATCGATCCGAATGACGGCAGTATTCATCGCATTTAAGGTAGCCAACTTGCGGGCATGTTGCAAGGCCGGCAGATGTCTTATTGTTTCGAAATTGTTGTTATTCTTAATGGTGTTGTACTCGACCAGAGCTTGTACTTCGCCGAACTTTTCACTTAAACTATCGGCCTTGAATTCCATTATGAACTTGGCTTGATTCTGCTCTATGCGATTGTAGTTGAATTTTATGCGCTTCTCCATACCCATAACTGAGATTAAACTGCGCGGACATTGATTGTTCAAGAAAGCATTGGAGGTAATATTAAAATCCGCATAATGTCCGGAGACATCGATGTAGAAATTTCGATTTCTTTGCCAAGTGGTATTACCAAAATGTATGGTATGCGTGAAGTTCTCATTATATTGCCAGACATAAGGCAATGAGACCTGAAAGCCTCCGTTTTTATTATCCTCCACCGTGGTGTCTTGTATGACATAATGGAATAGATTGTTGGACGATCTCAAATCCTTTGACAGCTGACGTACTCCATAACCATTCTGGGATATAGTCGAACTGTTGACGTGTAGTGTAATTTCCGAAAGATTACTGCTGATCACATCCCAATAGGGTGAATTGATGAGTACCGCCTCCAGGTCATTGTTACTCAATTCGCTATTGACGATTTTTATGGACTCATTTGATTTCCTCATATAATATTCTCCTTCACTACCCACATAACGATTGTAATAGAGAGCGGAAATACCTCTTAAGTTCTTTTGGATTTTCGTGGATCTGATGTGCAAAGAAGGAACTGGTCCACCCACAATTTTGTTGCGTATATTTTGTACAGGAGCTTGGACAGTGGTCAACATGAGGACAGCACCACCCAGAGCATATTCTCCACTTTCGTAGTAGATAATTATGCCATAACCGCTGCTAGTCGTTGGGAAGATATTTAAGTCGCGTTTCACATCCCACACTTGAGATCTTTGATTTTCCGATTGTGAGTTAAGAATCAACAAACTCTCCGAAGATAGATTATTAATCGGATTCAAAAGCTGTATACCCAAGACATAACCGGCCGGGCATCTTACAAAGAGTTTCTTCGTTATCGAATCGCCCAAAACCTCTTCGGTGCGTATATATTTACTCTCCCAAGTGCCCAACTCGATATTCCCCTCATCTCGTGGCAGAATATATGGTTCATAGTTAGTCTCAAAAGAATTAAAGTCCACAGCCATTTTAAACCACCCTCCCAACTCAAATTGATCTTTGGCAGCTATCACGGGATCATGAGATATGCCGCTACCCAAATTATTTTTAATTATCGAACCCTGTATACGGAAATCCAGTTGCTTCAAACTAATGCCGCTGCCTCGATTGCCCACAAATTCCGAATTGCGTATATTGTTAATGGCCTTTCCGCCATAGAGATCGGCGTAAATGACACCCAATCCATCATCTAAGTTATCCACAATCCTTACATTATCCAAATTATGTCGAGCGAAGTCCATTTGTACAGCCGGTTTGAAGGAACTCGTGGTGTAGTCGAATAAACCTGCCTTTTCCACGGTGACATACTGCAGATCAGCTCTTTCCGCCAACATACTGAACCTTACACCCGCCCAAGCGCCTTCATAACATCTGATGCCCACATCATTTTCATGCGAACAAGAATTTTCAAAGTCTCCTCGAGACAAATGCTCAGCTTTACATTTTGTAATATCACGATCATGATGAGTACATTTTACATTTGATACAATGACATCCTCCGTAGTTCCTACAGAAGGCATTTGGGATCTTAGCAAACGCCAGTCTTTGGGATTTAAGGTATAACCCAAATGATTGCAAACTAAAGCAGCATTCAATTCGGTCCAGCCATAGTCACACACAGTACCCCAACGACCATTCAGATAGAGTTGCAAACGTCCCTCATAAGGACCTGCACCACCTAAGAGCCTCACGGGCACCTTAGGAGTTTCATCGGCGGTATTCATTATAGACTCCGTTTCAATATCAATTATATCAATTAATTCATGATTCGTCGAACTATCCACATCCATGGGTATAATGGCATTACGTTTGAGGGTTAAAAATATATCATCTGGTCTGCGACCGCGGGCTTCCAACTTCCCCGCCACCATCATGCCCACACTGGGTTCAAATTGCAAGGTAACACCAGGTTGCAGTATCAGTTTACCTCCCGGCCGAATATTAATATCTTTGTTAACCGTATACGTTCCGGGAGGAATCATTTCCTGGCCATCCACTTCCCCGCCAATATACTCAGAGCCATCCACATAGAATCTCGGCACAAACGTGGATATGGAAATCACGGTAGTAGAACCAGGATTTGAGCTATGTAAGAGGTACGGAATATATTCAATTTTTGCCAAATTATAACGATCATTGCGATGGAAAAGTCTGGCATAGATCTTCACTTCATCGGTATGACCCAGCCAATTGTAGGTGGCATTAATGATTTGACTCTGATCACTCAACTGGGAACCAATCTCATAGGCTGAGTCTAGATTATGCAAAATATTGCGATATATATCCACATTACTTGAACTCACTACGACGGGGGCTGCCACACGAGAACGGGGATTTAATCGCCCAGCACCATCCGAACCCTCACTGCCATCTACCAGAGGACCAAAGAACTCAGTCATTTTATTCTCTCTCACAAAATTTCGGGTAAACAGCAAATGTTGTAGATCCTTGCGACTATAGGGCGACAGACCCAGGGAGACCACGTGTACGCCTTTATTTCGTGTGAAATAATTACTCATTATCACAATACGCACCGGCATAAAATTGAACTCTTGGAAAATAAAATCGTTTTTGATGTAAATACAGCCATATAATCCATAACGGAATTGATTGAACTCTATGCGTCCCTGTAGATTGAGAGCTGGACTTAAATAAATGGAATTCTGTTGGCTATTCTCGAAAGAGTTATGACCGATCTGCAAATGCATATTAGGTTCCTTGGAAGGCAAAGATCTCCAACAGCTCTCTACTCGTACGTCATTGTCATAGCTTCCATTGAAGTAGTTACCCGTAAAGTTCACCCATATCGGTTGACAGAAGTTTCCATGTAATATACCGATATCCAAATTCGAGTTGATGTGGGAATACTCAACAGCTGTGGTCTGATTAAATGCTATATACTCCACCCGGTTAGGATCCGTAGTCTCATTGAGCCATACAGCTATGCCGTATCCCTTGTTAAAATCCACATAACTGCGAGAGACATTGCGATTGCCGCCCACATAGGTGATGTTGACTCCTGCGCCTTGATTGTAGCTTATATTGGTTTCGGTAATATTCACATCTCCAGCACCACTCGTGACATGAACCCCAGCCACATGACCATTACCCGATACCGATGAAGCATGAACGTGAACACGAGATCTTAAACTATCCACGGCAATACCTCGACCACCATTATCCTGCACCATGGAATCGACGACTCGTAAATCAAAGGCACTTGAATCTCCCGTAGTAATTCTTAGAAATCCCAGAATCTCCTCACGCATATCAGCCTTAATGCGTATATAAAGTTTTTCCCTTGTACTGGTAACGCTCTGCGGACGGGTGTAGTTGCGAGCATTCCACAAGAACAGCAAACGATCGTTGGCCGAAGCACCATCGAAAATTTCCACCGAAGCAGTTTCATTATTCTTCAAAGTGAACTGTTCAAATTGTACGGTCAGGACATAACCCGGTTTCGAAAAAAAATATTTGGAACACTCCTTAGCCGATCCAGCATAAAATTTCTGGGTAAATGACAAAGTCAAAGGATATGTCTGACCCGAAGTGGTTGGCAAAGTACAAAAATCATATATTGAAGATCTGTCAGGTCTTTCATCCACACGCAGATCATGGCCTACATATTTAACGCCATCGGCCGCATTATCCTGGACATTGCAACCATTCAACTGGACATAGCCCTGACTCGAATTGACAAAAACACCAATGCCATTACTCTTGCGGATCGTAACATTCTGCATATGGAAACCGCCATAAGGGCGCGTGGCATTAAACCCCGTGTACGCTGAATGGGTAATCACGACATGTTGTGTCACTGGGGGCACACCTACCGACTCTATGGCGGATTTGGCTGCTTGTTTAAGACCATTTCCGGCTCGTATGATATCCACATATTTCAAGGTCGACTGCGATTTGGTGTAGTACACCGTATTGTCTTTGGCCAAAGTCTTTGTCGTGGGAGCATTTTCAAAATATAATCCCTGCCAATGACTGAGTTGGATGCTATGAATTGGTTTGCATTGTATGCCAATATCACTGTGGTAATCGCAGACTCCAGAACCTAATTGGCGTGTGGACCATTCACAGTCTAGAAGAGAGTTTTCTGAACCTTTGCAATTGGGCAACTCGTAGAGCAGACGAGGGCCATTACCAGGTGTACGATCGACCCAATTCCAAAAGCGACCACCTTGAAAGCCCAGTTGACGACAGGCCACAGCATAATCGGTCATAGTCCAGCTGGAAGGAGTAAAATGTTTAAAATATATTAGTTTCGATAATAGTCAAGTAAGGATGCAATTATTGTTTGTGTTTTTTGAAAACTATTTTTTTATTGAAGTATACGAAGTAAATTTGCAGTGAGAACAGCTAACACCCGCAAACATAAGATTTAAATTAGCGGCAATATAAACCATTTGTCTAATGGTGATTTGGATTCTGGAAAAGTTTTTCCGAAAACTTCACTTTTCTTACATATTTTGGAAATTTGAAAATTAGGTTCGAGGGACTACATCATTTCAGCTTAAAAGGTGCAAATATTTTGTAGTATTTCATGTAGACGGGGCTACATTTTTTCCAGAAACGAAAATGCCATAGACTTACTCCGTGACCTCGCCGATACATCTGACATTAATCTACTTACTTATCACAGGATCTTTCTTTGATTCTTATGCATTGTCGTATACTGAAGGCGGATGGCAAGTCCAGCACTCCAGGTTCTTGCTTTTTATACTTACAGCTAGGTTTGCCATCTAACATTAGGTACCATTGAAGGGGTGTCCGAAATTATATTACCAGGTAGCACGTGGACTAAAGCCGGACGTGGTGACCTGCTATGTATTTTGCCTATCGCATATAAGGTTTCATCATGCGTTTTTCACTTTGCGGCAAATACTTGAAAAGACTTGTCAGCGCCAAATCGACACTTACCATATATTTGTTGATTATAATCATGCCTTTGATAGCCCAATTAGGGGAAAATTATATGAAGCCATGCTTAGAGTCGGCAAGAACTTAACCGCACCTTTAGCCACGAAAAGAGGGCTCTGACTGGGTGACACATTATCTTTGAGACTATTTAACACCCTAATGGAGATGATTATGAGAAGGGCAAATGTGAACAGATGGTTCCATCAACAGGAGTATAAACTACATGCTACTTGTATACGCCTATGACATAGACATTATTGGACGTAGGATGCGATCGGTAACTTTCGCTTTCTCAGATATTGAAAGGGAATCTGCAAAGGTTCCCTTGATTTCCCATGATTTTGAGTAATAAACAATCCTCTCGCTGGGATAGATACATCAATGTCAAAAACATTCACAATTTCGAGAAGGTAAAACACTTTGTCTATCTAGGATCCTCGATGAACATGAAGAATGACGTCAGCTAAGATATAAGGCGTAGACAAATAGGTGATTTTTTTACTACAAGCAAAGCGCTGCTATTTTGGAATCCGTAAGCACTTCAGAGATAAAACAATCACTCGAAGAATGAAAATCCAACTATACCAGACACTTATATTACCTTCACTTCTGTATGGTGCTGAGATGTGGGCCATTACGTAGGTAGATGACCCATATCTGGATTTCTTCGAAAAAAAATGCTACGCAAAATCTATGGACCGATAAACAGCAACGTCGAGTATAGAATCAGAATGAATCATGAGCTGTACGATCTTTACTGCGACATCGCACTACTAAAACGCCTTAAAATACAACTTTTACATTGGATGACCTAACCAATGTGAGAGTGAATACCACATCTCCGGCTCTTATAATCTTCGACAATGAGATACCCGACGGACAACGCACAAAAGGGCCACCAAAGTACAGAAATCCGTACGATTGCTTGGTGTGTTAAATTAGAGACTGCGCATGGAAAAAGTTATACACGGCCTCTAACCTTCATGGAAGGTTGTAAATAGCCAATAAAGAAGAATCTGAATAGATTTAACTGCTCAAAGAATTGTTAGCACGCAGATATTACCGATATTCCAAAAGCGAATTTCGTCGATGTAGTTCATATTTTATCAGTGGAAAATAATGAAAACAGAAGCACCATTTCCTTAAGAGAAAATTAGCGCCTAACAGCCGACATCTGGGGAATAACAAACCCGATCCACAAAAAAACGTTATAATTCAATATTGAGTGCCATTTTCAAACAAAATTTAAAAAATCGATTAAGAGTAAAACTGAATAAAACCTAATCAACATTTTTATTGCGATCAATATTCATTAACTATTTCAGATAATTTGACTGAGTTCACTGCTTTTCGTATGTAATAATGTATTTGAAAATGTGCATGAATAATTTGTTTATTAACTTACTTTCTGGAATTGGTACAGACAGACCGCCATGCTCCCTTATGGTAGATCTCTAACCTGCCCTCCAGGGGCGTAGGTCCATCCACCAAACGAATGCCGCGTTCCTCAACATCGGGTAACTCCACATTGTGACCTTGAGCTGTCAATGTAATGCGTGCCGTTGGTGTGCCCTGTCGGGGTGAAAAAAACGTAATAAAATTAAATTTGAAATTCATTTAAATGTGCAAACATTCAAACACTTATGCTTAAATGAATGAATGGTAATAGCAATAATAATTATAATTAAATTAGCATAGAAATGGTCATACATATACAACATATTCATCTTGTTTATTTTACTGAACATTAAAGTCTCCAGTTGTACCATGGAACAGTGGCTGAAGTTCAGAACAATATTCAGTCATTTTAATACAATTAACTCTTCATGACCTCCTAACCCAAAGATGTGTCACATTTACATAGAGAGAGAGGCAGAGTCAGTCATAAATACGGACAGACAGGCAGGCCTGCCGGACAATCTTCCATTTAACCACGAAATGATGAGTAAGCGCCGTCTGTATATTTGAGCGTGACCACTACAATAGGAAGTTCATCTCATGTTTAACACGAATTAACGACAATTCCTCAATTATCGCTTTCTTATATTGTTGCTGTCAGTTTTTTATTGCATACCAAGCAACATACAAATCATAATTACATTGTGTGGATTAGGGTGGAGCGGTTATTGAATTACGCATAGAGGAAAATTTATTTTATACTAGAATTAGTCGTATAAATTACGAATAAAAAGTTTAATGTAGTTTCTTCACCACTGAACCAAATTAATTAAGCAAGTCCGTGATCAAGTTTCACTACACGATGCGAATTGCAGTTTTCGGTAGTGGTATGTGGTATGTTTGCTTTCCAACCTTTAAATTTAAAGCTCGAGGGTGGTCGATAGCACATATTCAACTTACTGGATATGATTAGTGCCTGGACGGCCTATCCATCATTGAGAACAAAATACGAGCAAGAAAAGTCGAGTACAGAATTTCCAAACCCAGCGTCACCTCGCTGCTACATTTGTGTACAAAATGGTATAGTTGTGTGGGAGGTACCAAAAGGGGCGTGATAGTAACGCCCGACAGAATGTAGGTACTATAAAAATATTACACTGTACCAAATTTTATGTATTTGTAAGCACTAATAGTTAAAAGCTGTAAACTTTTTGTACAAAGGAGCATGGCTATAACTCCCACTTTTCTCTTGATTGTAGGTCCTATTAAACTATTACACTGTACAAAATTTCAATTCTTTGTATGCACTGGTATTCAAGTTATAAGCAGTTAACTTTTGGTGCAAAATAGTACATTTGTGTGGGACGTATCAAATGGGGCGTGCCAATTAGGCGCACTTTTGGACAGAATCATAAGTACTATAAAAGTACTACACTGTACAAAATCTCAAGTATTTGCATGAAGTGATAATGAAGCTATAAGCAGTTAACTTTTGGTACAAAATGGTCCATTATGTGAGAGATACCAAAACAGGTGTGGCAACTTCGCCCATTTTCCCGAGGTGATAGTGACTAACAAACAAATACTATGTGTAGAATTTCAGAATATTCAAATAAGTAGTATAGAAGTTATTAAATAATCAATAATTCAATAAATATTAACCCTTTGTGGGGGAGGTACTAGAAGGAGTGAACCAATATGGCCCATCTTCGAACTTAGCCGGATATTATCACATACCAAATTTGAAGTCAATCGGTTACTCCTTTCGAGAGTTATCGTGCGCACCAGCCAGCAGACAGACAGACGGACGGACCCAAAACGTATATCCGCAGAACATACGTAGGGTCTTAGGTCACTCCTTCGATGTGTCACACTTTTAGCACGTAGCAAGTAATATATACCCTCGTATCACTAAAGTGAGGGTATAAAAATACGGGGTGACCAGATAAGAACGATATGAAAGCAAACGGTGAGAGATATAAATTTAAGTCTAGCTTTATTTTGAAGCTATATTTATGTCAATATGTACGAAATATCACAACATTCTAATGGCCATTGGCTGCACTGGTAGTGCTTCAAGCGGCCGGAAGCATTTTTTGTGACTCGGTACAATATGTGCGGTTTTATTGCAAAAACAGTATTTCGAGCTCGAACTTGTCAAATCCCCAGCGAAAATAATCGAGGGACATGATCGCTACCAGGGACAGTGCGCAGCCCGTTTTTTAGGTTACGACTGTCAGAAAGGTGTAAAAAGACTAAAGGCTTGATTGATTTTATGCCTTTATTCTTTTTGTTTAAAAGTTATTACTTTTATTAAAATTATATTATTTCACAATAAATTGTCGCATTTCTTAGAAACTGTTAAAGGGATGAATTATGCTATTATAAGAAGTTAAAGGAAATTTCAGTTTTACATTTTTAACTCATATTTTAACAAATCAGACAAAAGTTTCTAGAGTTATGGTTGAATATATGGAGCAACCATTCTATTTTTCAGAAAATGTTTAAATGGGTTAAAGTTTTCCCCCTTCTGACTGTTCATGCAGCATATCAGTATATGAAACTATGTGTTCTTCGCATCTGTGGTGTGGAGTATGTTTGGCAAATTTGTAGATAACATTACGGCCAATATTTTTGTGCAACATATTAACCCTCTAGCTGCCCCACATAACAATAATTTTTGGCTCTATTTTAATAAATCGTAAAAAGCACCTCAAAAAATGGGGAGGGCGCCTATGAAATGTTCCACAAAAATGTTGGCCATAAAATGTTACTTTCGTTGTTATTGTTGTTTTTTAATATTCTACCTTTCTGTTCATTAAATTGTTGGATGATTAATTAATTGAGCTCGACATCAGTGGATGTTGTTTGTTAAATTTTATTTATTTTTTAATATTTTGATCCTCATTGTGGATCATCTTCTTCAGGAAAAACTAAAAAACGTAATATCACTTACATCAATTATATTAGAAAGCCACATACATAATCACGTTGTTTAGCTTTTCCTGAAGATGATCCACAACGAGGATCGAAATTTTGAAAAAATAAATACAATTTAATGAGCGCCCCAGTAGGTGCGTAGGTACCGTGCTCGCCTATGAGTTTTGGGGTCGCCTATGAGCTCTGGTGTGTCGCTGCAAAATCTAGCTACATGGTCTTTGTAACCCGGCTTTTTTCTGGACCGTCAAGTTAGGATCTAAATTTACTTTGTATTGTAATGCATATAAAAAAATGTATCAAACAAAACCTACTGATCTCGAGCTCAATTAATTAAACATATTTACAACTGAGCCTGAATTTCGATAATAGTTTTTAATAATTTTCACACGTTCGGTAGATGTGAAATGATGTATACTATGAAATAGAAAACCTTACTGAATATTTTGACAGGTAACAGGTAATATTTTGATTGGTAACATTGACAGTTTCTGCAATATAACGATAGGTTTCTTTGTGAGGAAGTTTCCAGTAGGTAATTAAGATTCAGTATTTCACTTAACTGCCAAAAGTTTACTTACGACAAATGGCATCATGCATCAGAATTTTATAGCTGTAAAGTATATAATGTTATACTAAATTTCACAGTAATAAATATATGATTGCATTTTATATGAATTTAAACAAAAAATAATCGCTAACGAAGACTTCTAATCTAAATTCAAAACAAACTTAAAACATGAAAGAAATCTATTTATTTTTATACCCTACACCACACTGTGGTACAGGGTATTATAAGTTTGTTTCACGGCAGATGTAACACCTGAAAATAACACAGCTAGACCCACCTTAAAGTATACCGATCGACTCAGAATCACTAGCTGAGTCGATTTAACGATGTCCGTCCGTCCGTCCGTCTGTCCATGTAAAGTTGTTCGTCGACTACAGGTCGCAATTTCACTCCAATCGTTCTGAAATTTTGCAGTTTAGAGTATTTCGCGTCTGTTAAGATCGCTATTGAATTTGGTTGATTTAGATATAGCTCCCATATATATCTTTCGTCCGATTTTGCTCTTTAGTCCTGTAGAAGCTGTATTTTACATCCAATCATTTTGAAATTTAGAATGGTAGAGTTTCTTGATCCATGAACCACAACACTACCGAATTTTAAGAAAATCGGTTAAGATTTAGCTATAGCTCCCATATATATGTTTCGTCCGATTTGGCCATTTAGTCCTATAAAAGCTGTATTTTACATCCAATCGTTTTGAAATTTAGAATGGTAGAGTTTCTTGATCCATGAACCAACATTGCCGAATTTGAAGAAAATCGGTTAAGATTTACCTATAGCTTCCATATATATGTTTCGTCCGATTTTGCTCTTTAGTCCTGTAGAAGCTGTATTTTACATCCAATCGTTTTGAAATTTAGAATGGTAGAGTTTCTTGATCCATGAACCAACACTACCGAAGTTGAAGAAAATCGGTTAAGATTTAGCTATAGCTCCCATATATATGTTTCGTCCGATTTGGCCCTTTAGTTCTATAGAAGCTATATTTTACATCCAATCGTTTTGAAATTTAGAATGGTAGAGTTTCTTGATTCATGAACCAACATTGCCGAATTTGAAGAAAATCGGTAAAGATTTAGCTATAGCTCCCATATATATGTTACATCCGATTTGGCTTCTTAGATCCAATCGTTTTTATACCCTACACCACACTGTGGTACAGGGTATTATTTAAGTATAAAATGTCCCAAAAGTAAATTTATGTAAACAATTTATACATGAATTACAAAATTTATATATCAGAGTTATTCAATATTACGAGAGTGGTGTAGGGTATTATATAGTCGGCACCGCCCGACTTTAGCCTTTCCTTACTGGTTTTATTTAAATTTTAATAGCACTCTCGCCAAAAAATTGTGCAAGATATCTCAATTCAAAAATTTGACTTATATGGGCGGGGCCACGCCCATTGGTCCGATCCCGCCTATTTTGATACATATGCACAGATACATATGCACAGAATTACGACACTATCTCTAACATATTTTGAAAAATATCTAAATTTAAAAATTTGTCTTATATGGGCGATGCAACGCGCACTGGTCCGTTTCCGCCCATTTTTGGACCAATCACGTAGACTACCGCCAGATACATATGCACAAAATTACAGCACTCTCGCTAACAAATTGTGCAAGATAAGTCAATTTCAAAATTTGGCTTATATGGGCGGGGTCATGCCCACATGGTACATCGAAAATATCAAGTATCCTATTTTCACCACCCCCACACATGGTTTATCGCGATAACTACAAAACGACGAAAATAATATTTTTTATATAAATAGAGCAACAATTTTTCAGGTATGATCCGTCATACATATAACTATTTTCAAACTAATACATTTTATTACATATGAGGTATTTCATGTCAAGTGAGTCAATTCTTAAAAGCGATGTCTTCTGCACAAAATTACACAAAATTTCAACAAGATCGGTACGGGTACTTTGGCGACTATTTTTTTTATTTTCTTAAAAAGACTGAAGAAAAACTATCGAAAACACTTTGGGCACAATTTTCTAAATACAATAGATAATGAATTATATTGACTGTTTGACCAAAATGCCATTATTCAACACCTTCCATCTCCGACAGTCCTTAACCGATCTCGTTGAAAATTTGTGTCATAACTACAGGGTTTTCCAACAAGAGGTATTATTTTGAATCACCCGGTATTTCGGTAGCTGTCACTTTTGAAGCTGTCATTCTTTGACATTTGACAAGTAGAAACTACGCCATTACTAAAAATGGAACGATATTCGATTCAACAACGCATTGAAATTATTAAAATTCGAAAAATCGAAAATCATGGCTACGTCAGCAAGCAAAATTGTCGCATCTGGGGCTCGGGAAAACCAAAGAGTTATTGCTGAGAAGCCTCTCCATCCTCAACGTGTGACTGTTAGGTGCGGTTTATGGTCCGGCGGGATCATTGGACCTTACTTTTTCGAAAATGAGGTTGGATCAACAGTTACGGTGAATGGATTGCGCCTATCGAGAGATGATTAACGATTTTTTATGGTCGGAGTTGGATGGTATTGATCTGGACAACGTTTGCTTTCAACAATACGACGCTACGTGCCACACAAGCAACGAAACCTTTACTCTGTTACGAGAAAAGTTTCCGGACCGTGTTATCTCTCAAAGAGGTGATCACAATTGGACACCGAGATCTGGTGATTTAACACCTTGCGACTTCTTCCTTTGGGGCCACGTGAAAGATAAGGTCTACGCCAACAGCCCAGCGTCGATTCAAGAACTCAAAGATAGAATTCGTGAGGCTATCGAGGACATAGGGCAGCCACTTTGCGATTTAGTTATGGAAAATTTCATGAAAAGGATATGGTCCTGTATGCGTGCTGGTTGTTCGTTGTGGCCATTTGGCTGATGATGTTTTTCATTATTAACGGCATACCTTCCTCTTTGTTATAAAATAAACATCCGATCATTTATCTCAAAAAATTTAATTTTTCTTTGAATACCAAAATAACACCTCTTGTTGGAAAACCCTTTACTATCCATTAGGACTAAACATGGTGCAGGTATCATCTCGATCAGAAGACATAAAACATTTTAAATTTAAGTCAAAACTCTGAAAATAATGTAAACTCTGAAGAATTTTAAAACAGTGAACCTATTGCGCAATTTTTAGTCCATTCACCATTTTATTAACAGAGATAATGTGTTACAGACAAACGAACAAATTATTTTATATATTAAGAATCAATGCTATTTTCGAACCACCCCAATATACCGCTTAACATAATTATGATGTATTAACTCGAACACTTCAACTTTTCACATTTCGTTGATCTATGATTTGAATGTGAATTGCTCGTAAAGAAATTGGAATTGTGCGTTATGGTGATCTTAGACAGAAGCAACATCGTCATCAACATTGCGATCAAGTAGATCCACACGGAGATGTGTCATCTACAAAGTGATAAGGGGAAGACCAGAGACAAGTTGTTTGGAAGTGTGTCCATCCATTGACCTCTGTTTCCGCACAATCTTTTCTTTTTCCACTTATTGACGCTGAGAGTGATGTCGTTTTTGTTGTTGCTGCATGTTTTTTACACAAATTCCGTCATATGTTGTTTTGTAATCATAACAGTTGGAATTAGTCATGGAGATTCATAAGAATGAACCCTGCAATGCATATTGGAATATGTATCTACAGATATGAATGTAAAACGCATACGAGTCCATAAACGGATATGCATTTGTGATGTAAGTATGTATTAATACGTCCATATCGTGTGTTCTAAGGACAAGGACAGGAAGGAAGAAAGGAGGAAGATCGACTGGAATTTCTACGGTTTTCTGTTATGTTCCCTTGATAAGTGAAGTCACTGTTCAACGGGGAATTTGTATGGCTACCTTCTGTTGTATTTCATTTGTAATTTCCCACTGTTTTGTTGGTTGCCACAGAAGTCAGAACGGATATTGTCGCTCATTATAGTATTTCTTGGTCTGCAATGGAAGTGTAAACTTCCGCAATTTATGTGTAAGAACGTATTGCGAGCTAATTAATAAGAAATCTTATTCCGGTTAATATTAATTATTTCCCACTTTGCACAGGGGTCTACATATAATAATTGAGAAACGTATGTATTAACGTATTTCCACATTAAAGCTCAACACATCCGGTAATGGTAGTTCTACGGTAAGAACAAAAAAACTATCAAATGACCTAATTGACATGCAATCTCTGACAATGTAAATATTTCCTAATCATTATTTAATTTCAACATATTTCCCAATTTTTCCACTGTGCTTTGTTGTTTGATTTTATGTCTATCTGGAGTTTTCCTCTCAGATTGGAATAAAATTAGTCGGAATGTTATTTTTATACAATCGATACAATTAAGTTCTAAATAATACGTCATTCAAATGGCCTCCACGACTTCTTCTGCAGAAACGAATTTGATGAACCCAATTTTCGAGCACTTTTTCCATTAAATCAAGTCGTATGTAATGAATGGCACGTTCAATATAGAGAGAGAGAGTCTGGTTTATTTCGAATTTTAACATTAGCTTTCGCATTCTCAAAAACAATCATTGGATTATTCGCTTTCGCATTAGCCTTCGCAAAAAATATATTTCAGTATTCGCTTCCATTTGTTAAAAGTGTTAAAACTCCTTATACCCTTCACACAATTTGAAGATATTAATAACAAGGAAAACCTCTGCCACTTCTCTTCAAAACAGTTGAAAAAACATGTTTGTCCTTGTGGTAACAGGACGTAAAAATATGGAAAACATTCTTAATACTTGAATATCCTGGAAAATTGTCAATTCAGTTCCTTAAATTTGTTTGTACTAAAGGGTCGAACTATTATTCGCATTCGCTTTCGCAAAAATGCATATTGTACTATTCGCTTTCGCATTCGCAAGAAATATATTTCAATATTCGCTTTCGCTAAAGTCACTTTCGTTACATCCCTATTGTAAACACTACTGAATACAATGAAAAACAAATGACAGATCATAACATATTACAAATGGCCGAAACGTCACTTCAAAATCGTATCATTATATTGGAAAACCCGTTATAAGCTCGATAAAGCAGGGATATAATTTAAATTAAAGGAAATTATGAGGACTACAAATGTTACAAATGACACTTTTATGTGAAAACAGAAGATTAGAAACTGTCGCTATTACAATTAAAAACGAATTGATTTTTTTACACAAAAATGTTTTTTGATGGCACGAAAGAAACATAAAAAAAGAAAAAAATCTCAATACATTTTTTGTATGTTAAAATTTTTGATGCTAGCATCTTAACAAAGAAAACAATGTCTATTTGAAGACAATCTATGAATACATATAGAAATTATTCTCCTGTTTTGTATACCTCCACTATTGTCAATGATGGTATACGAGTATATAATTTTCTTCGGGCCAAATGTACAAACATCGAAGGATTGACCTAAGAGACCCCAAGAATATTTGGCGGAAATCCGTTTTGGGCCATTTTAAGTCATTTGAACAATGTCCATCAGCCTGTCCGTCTGTCTGTCTGGCTGGTGCACACGATAACTTTCGACAGGAGTAACCGATTGCCTCCAAATTTGCCTCTATGATCAAAGATGTACTATGTCGGTCCACTCCTTCGAGTACCTCCCCCACGAAGGTTAAAAATTTAGTGAAATATTGATTATCTCTTAATTGCTATACTACTACCCAGAATCTTTGATAATTCCACACATAGTATTAATTGGCCGCTATCATCTTCAGAAAAATTGACGAAGTTACCATGCCCCTTTTGGTACATCCCGTACAAATGAACCATTTTGCACAAAAAGTTAACGGCTTGTAACTTTGATTCCAGTCCATACAAATACTTGACATTTTGTGAAGTGTAATGATTCTAGAGTACCTACCCCCACTTTTTTGGTACCTCCCAACAATTTTTAAATTTTTTGTATATTATAGAAAACTAGAAAAAAATATTTTTTTCTAATTGCTATAACGACAGTTACTAAACCACTATTTCTGTGTGAAAGTGATATTCCCAGCATTTGTTGCTCTTATAATGTTCTTTTATATAAAGAGGCATCTGCACTTTTATATACCTCAAATATAGGCTTATACTTCAAATATGGTCTAAATACTAAAGGTATCTTCCATCGGAATTTATACGATCTTATTTTTTTTTCCTTGGAGACCAAACCTATTGAAATTTACTTTTGACTTCTTAGAGCTGTATAAGCCACAACATTTTAAGCAATCCATACGAATTCCTAGATGGTCGGATTTTGCAGAAAATCGGTTAATTTTTACATATAACCTCATACATAGCCTTGTTTTATATTTAAGTCTTACAGTATGTATATCCTTTTTCAACCGATTTTTATTAAATTGTGAATAAACACTAGAGAATTTGAAGAAAATAGGTCAAAATTTTGATTTAGTTCATATATATAGACATTTTAAATCAATTGAAAAGATAGATACATGGACGGAAATAGCTGATGACTTAAATGTACTGACACGGATTTCTTTCATACATATCGATAGCTCTATTCCAAGGTATTCGAAAGTAATAATAGCAAAAACTTGTCCAAAAATGCTAAGTTGAAACACGTAGTTTTTCAGCGATGCAAGCAGGGCTGCGGAGTCGGAGTCTGGGAAATTTAACCGGAGTCGGAGTCAACAAAATTATGGTCGACTCCGACTCCGAGATGTATTGTGCAAAATGTACCATATGTGTGATAGAACTTTTGCACTCACAAAATTTTGGAAAAACAATTTTGGTAAAAAGAAGTATAAAATATTCGAAGCTTTTAACCAAATATGCCAAAAATATCTACCTTGTTAACCAAACTATCGAGTTTTTATGTAAAACAATTTTAGTAAAGCTCTGATTATATTTAGCTAACAAAATAAGTATTCTTGCAAGACTATACACTCTTTCTAAGCGAGGACGAAACAAGTAAGGATATGATACCGTACAGGGTGTTTCCACAGAAAATGAAATTATTATTTTTAATGAAATTATTATTTTTAATTTATTTTTTCGCTAATATTACACAACATAAATGTATCTGTCATTTTCCGTAAGATTAACTTTAATTGTCTTTATACTAACTAAAATATGCTACTTTGAATTTAATACACCGTGCGCGTTTTTTCCCGTGAATTGCACGTCACTTTTTAAACCCTTTGGAAACACTGTTCTAACGGTGATTTACGAACAAAGCAAAAGGAAGCTGAAACTTTTCTTCATTCTTAGCAACAATTTTAAAGCGACAAGTTAAAACTTAATGTTTTTTTAATAGTTCAAAAGCAACCTAACCGATTGTAACGACCGTTACCTCAAAAGCTTGTTTTTTCGTAATTCATTCAAACGATTTAATTTTATAGTAGCGGAAAATAAGAAGGTAAGTAAGATGAAGAATTTTGTAAGGCCAAATAAACATCAAAAGCCTATTTTGATTTTTTAAACATTTTTTTAAAGATGTAACGACCGTTACCTTTTTCTTTTGGCGTTTTGCATTTGAACTGTTTTCGTCTTAGTTAACTGGATTCTTAGTGATTTTAGCTGAAAAATCATGAAGCAACTTACTAAGATGCAAAAATACAGAAAAAAACGAAAAGAAGACGAAGGAAAGCATAAGGCTTCTTGGCAAAAGAGAGAGAGCGCTCAAAAAAACGAAGAATGTATCAAAAAAAGGTGATGACGGACGAACGCCAAAGTCAGGAACGAAAAAACAAACGCGTAAGAAAATTTCGTGAAAAAAAAAACAAAAAACGTTTATCTTTTAATGATGTAACGACCGTTACTTTTTTTTTTTAAAAAAATTTATAAATAATTTTCTTTGGTGTGAAAATAAACCCATTCCTTAAACAAAACATTTCAAAGAATTTAATCGGATTTTTTACTTGACACATCCTGTGCCAAATTTTACAATACATGATGTTTGTTTCCGTAATTTGAAATCAGAAAATTTATAAAGTAACGACCTTTTTACTTTTTTAATTGTCAAAAAAATTATTGAAATTACATTTTTTATGAATTCTTTCGGTTGCTACCGATGCTTGAACTTTCGTAAGTCTAAAAGTAAGCAATCCTCGTTGCATATTTGCTTAGGTTGGAATTTTATTTAAAACATCTCCGAAAATCGGTAACGACCGTAACTTTGGAAACACCCTACAACACCTTGTTAGAGCAGAGTAAACTCAGATATAATAAATATGAGATTTTTAAATATAAATATGAGATAATTGCCTTATAAATCTAAATATAAACAGAATTTGTTATTGGATAAATAAATTCTACCCTACTAACTTAAAAAAATAATTGAATGTGAAATACAGCTTCTATAGCGTTACAAGGCCAAATCTAAAGAAACATTTATATCTGGGGGCAATATCGACATGAATCGATTTTCACCAAATCCAATAAGTTTCCTCCCTTGTGTGAAAGAGGTCTTATTGTAAAATTTTACCAGGATCGTAGTGAAATGTCGACCTGTACTTAAGATGGACAGACGGACAGTTAGTGATTTTGAGTAGAACAATATATTTTAAGGAGTGTCTAACTGTAGTATTTTTTACAAATTTATAACCTGCTGTATCATAGTGTGGTGTAGGGTAAACTAACTAACGAATAAACTGGTTGTCCGAAGCGAACATAATTTCCAAAAATTGCGGTATATTAAAACAGAGGCAGTGATTGGTGAAAATTTTATCATGATTCCATGTTGAAAGAATTGTCATATTAGTTGCAACATGCAGGTCAAGCGTCGATAAATAAATAATACAATTTTATTTACTTTTGTGTTTTTAACAAACGTATATCTTATCTTCAATAACAGGAACTCACGTCTTAGTAAAAATATAATGTCAGAAATTTATGTTATTTAACTGCCGGAGTCTGAGCTGAAGTTGTAGTCGGAGTCGGAGTCGAGTCGAGTAGTTTCGGCTCGTCTCCACAGCCCTGGATGCAAGTTTTATGAAATTTTTCCAGAAACAAAATCGCCATTAGATTACGGCCTCGAGCACTCTTGCTCCGTGGCAAATGCTATATACCCTCATCACAGTAAAGTTAGAATATTCTAAAACATCCTTTGCATAGATTTAATGGTATTTCTTAATTTTTTCAAATACCTATGGAAATGTTATTGTAGGGATATTTTCTCAAATATAGGGTATCGTCCCAATTGTAGTCATATTGTCCCACAAGTAGTATAAAATTTGGATTATTTCGAATAATCGGTTCGGTCAAGTTCAACCAAATATTCTCAAGAGTTGTGCAGATGCATTTGACGTGAACAAAATCGCTTGGAACCACTGTGCTTCGGTCAGGCCTGCATCAACTTGTTAAGTGAAGAAATACCGCTGAAACACACCGTCACACACACATACACAAATGTGCAGACCCGGTGTTATCTCCATTTAAGGTTGACACTATCACCATCGATACAGAAAAAGATTGCCAAAGCGGATCGCGTAATTGATAAGCGACTGAGGTTACTCTACTCTGCTCTGATAACGATGTATTCCCAAAGTGATATCTAAAACGTACAAAGCACAACAGGTCAATTTTCTTTCCATTCAAACGGAACTACAACCGAAAACAGTGATTAGTGTTTATCATGACGAGTACAAACGAACGAAAAAAAAACAAAAACAAACGAACATTGTTATTGTTTTCCCAGTTGGCGGTTTTTGCTGTGACAATAAAGCTTATGAAAAAGCAAAAATTGAATCGAAAAGAAAATGAATCACTCGGTGCTTAAATGGAACACCGAATGCCCCAATGGGTGACTAACTGTGTCAATCTCTTCTTATTACAATCACTACACGAGTCAAGTGTCGGATGTAATGCGGCGACAGAGTACAAAACAGCTGCTGCAACTGCGGGAAATGAGAACAGAAACGATCAAACTGAAATTTCAATTACAAGTGTGTTCATATCGATACCTCCATTCTAAACCATGCTAAGTCGACTTAGCATAGTTTTAGAGAGATTGCATTTCTAAATATTTCAAATTATATTCACTTAGAATTTGGTGTTTATCCATCAACCCAATTAAAAGTTATTCACAAAACAGTACAGGTCACTCGATTAGCTTTATAAAGGAATTCCACACAAATTTAAAAAATTCATCAAACTTTGATCGCCTCTGCTGAAAAACTACCTTTTTGCACTTAGCATAGTTTAGAATGGAGGTATCGATATGTAAGTATGTACCATATGCCAGTACATGAATATATCTCATTCTATTATCGTTTCTGATTACACCCGTCGACAAAGACAAAGACGTCTGGGGTTTCTGTTTTGATGCATATATTCTGATGATCAAAAAACGCCAACATATCCAATTTTTGCTTCATTCTTTGCTTTTAAAGTTTGTTTTTGTAAATTTTACATCGATAGGAAAGTTTTGAGGTTAAAACCTTACTAAATTAGCTACAACTTTTTTTTTTAAATTATGCATCGATTTCCTTCGGAATGGGTTCATTTAATTCACGGCCGATCAGACTTTACGATAAAATTATAAAAATATAACAATTGTGCATTTCTAGATTGTTTGGGGCTTTTATTCGAAAATTATTAAAATTTTCTCAAAAAATAAAAAAAAATCGCAATATTTTGTAAGAAATTGCCGAAACCGCTGAACGGATAGAAAATGGTGTTGTAAGAAGTTTAATGGCTACTAAATTTTGAATTGTTTGAAACTTTCCTGAACGAATTCGGATAAATGGTTCTCGATTTATTTTTCAATATCACGGTTTATCGCGAGAATTCAAAGAAACAGCTTTAGGCTAAGAAGAACAAGTAAAAGCGTTCAGTTCGGCCATGCCTAATCTTATGTACCCTCCACCATGGATTGCATTCAATTATATTACTGTTTAAGCAAGTTATTAAAAAACGATCGTTTCAATTTTTAGCCAGTTTTGAGACCACAATTTCCTCTCCTTCTGGAAAATTTGGTATTAATGGCTTAAAATGGCATATTTGAGATATACTACAACTAAATTTTATTGAGATGAATTTTTGCCACAATAGAATGTTTTTGCTGTTATGAATCTTGTCTAAATAAAATACAAACTGCAACGTTTCAGCTAAATTGCTTTAAAAATGTGTTATCTATGGCTCAAAATCCGTATTTTGGAGCGACCTCTATAGGGAAGCTATATCAAAAAAATCGAACGATTTGTAATCCCAAATCTACCTGCTACTATAAGAAGTATTTCTACAAAATATGATCAACCTAGCTCTATTATTACGGATTGTAGCGTAATTTCAACATATGTACATACAGACGGACATGACTAAATCGTCTTAGAATTTCACGACGATCAAGAATATATATACTTTATGGAGTCGCAGATCAATATTTCAAGGTATTGCAAACGGAATGACAAAGTTAGTATACCCCCCATCCTATGGTAGAGGGTATAAAAAGAAGTTGAAACACATATGATGGCATAACTAGAGAACCATTTCCACGAATTGGTTCAGGAAAGTATTGAAAAATTAAAAATTTTCTATTCGTTCAGCGTTTTCTCACAAAATATTGCGAAAAAATTAAATCTTTGTAAGAAAATGTTTATAATTTTTATATAAAAGCCTCATAAAAGCATCATTTTTATTACTTGATCGTAAAGTCTGATCGGTCATGAATAAAATGAGACCATTCCCAAGAAAATCGATGCGTTATTTAAAAAGTTGTAGCGAGGAATCCAGTCACTTCTCTTGAAATTCAAAAATTTGCTCTAAAATTCTATAAATGCAAATTTCGACAAACAAAATTATTTCTCTTTCTAGTATAAAAAAAATAAAATTGGCAGTTAGAAGTGAGACCCAAAAATTGTGTCGACCAGTGTCATCAATCAATCCGCTTCAATTTGAATGAGTTTTCTTCAAAAGTAGACGGGTCATTTAAGTTGCTTATCAAAAAAGAGCGACTCAGAAATTAGTTTCGTCCTTGTCAGTAAATAATGAATATTAGTTTTCTATTTCCAAAATGACTCCTTTTATTTTTCATTTGACTATTAATAAAAAAACGTTCCTCCAATTATTAGAAGGAAGACTTTGATCTGTCAACTCGTCAGCAAGAACACCAGAGAAAGCTCAGTGAAGAAAGTGTAAATAAGCACACGTAAATATCGATGCCTCCATTCCAGAGTATGCTAAGTTCAAACATGTAGGTGTTCAGAAGAGGCGATGAAAGCTTTATGAAATTTTGAAAGTTGTATGGAATCCCATTATGATGCAAATCGAATGAATTTTATTCGTTTGCGCATATTTTTTTATTTTTTTTGTTTGTATTGACGGATAAACACCAAATGTTGACTGGATATTTTGCAACATTAGAATTTAAAAATATAATATGGACTTAGTATCCTTTGGAGCAGAGCTTCTATAATGGTGCGCCGAGCACCTTGAAGAATATAATGCACGTTCAATTTGTAGATTGAAAAAATCGACATGTGGATTTTTTAAACTCGAATCAAATTCTGGAAACAAATTAGTTGAATTCGGAAAATATTGTTCGAATCAAATGTACAAATTCGAACTTTTTCTCTCGTATCGGAATTGCAATAAACTCACCGATATAATTCATCGTTCAATCTTATTTTGGGTAGTAATCAAAAAATTTAGAAAAATAATAAAAAAAATAGAAAAGGTAAACCTTTAGAAACGAACATTATTATACGAAGTTTTGCAAAACTTAATTCGAATTTTTATGGAAAAATACTTATTTCTACTACATGAGTATACATATTGTCACCATGTCACTGACCCACTTAATAGGGAGTTCTCTTTAGTGTAGTAAGTATAGTTCCAAAGATATCTGCAATGGAAAGTTGAATTTTTAATTTTGTCCGACCCTGTTCTAGTATTTTGTTAATATAAGTGCACAATATACATATATAACGATTTCAGAAAACTAAATTTCAAAATATAACGATTTCCTTCATATAAACTTTTATCTATTAAAAACAATCCCAGAGTTCCAAAAATAAATTCGAAAATCTCAAAAATGAATTTTCAAATGAAGAAAGAAATGTAGTAACGTCATAAAATGATTCATGTTTTGGTAATTTGTAGATTTTGATATCAGAAATCGAAAGTAATTCGCATATCATTATACATGTTTGCAAAAGTCAATCTCACAATCCCCAAAATAAATAGAAAAATCCCGAATAATAAGATTATTTGTTTTTCCCCTATATCTGCTATGTATATTAAAGCCGGGCTCCAAATTTCTTTTGTAGTTTAACAACACTTTACCACTTATAATAATTGTAAATGTTTTAATATTCTAGATTTGCGACTGCAGAACATGTGGACTGCAGAAAGTGTGGAAAACGGAGAAGTGTGGCACAACACCAGTTAAGATTTTTGACTCGTTTTTCTTTGAAAAAATTCTCCAGGATTTTTTAAGATGAAATATGTTATAAGTTTATTAAATAACTTTTGCTATATAGTTCCAATATATGATATATATGATATAGTTTTTCCGCAAAAAATACAAAAAACCTCATTTATTTAATTTAACTTTAAATTACCATAATTTTTGTCTTAAGAGCTGTATCGTATTGAATTTTTTAATTATATAGCAAATTTTTGCTGTTAAATAAATTAACAAAATACTAATATTAACAAAATACTAGGACAGGATTGGGAAAAGCACTACACGAGATAACTCTTAGGTGTAAAAAAAGTACAGGCGCGTATACGATAGGGGGTCCATATTAGAAACATAAATTCTCTATATCTAATTCTTATAGAAAATAAGCGTGCCATGTTTTGTCACAATCGGTTGTGTTGTTTTTTTTAATTCTAAGTGGACACGGAATTGACCATTTTGTTTATAAGTGAAAATTGAAGACAACTATTAAGTTATTGAAATGTGCAAAACCGGCTACGCGGACCAAAGTGTTATCGCGTGATTGGCCTTCGGGCGGGATTTAAGTTTTTCTCCTCTGGGTATGTCCATAGTTGCCCACACATACCAAAGTGACATCACAAAGTCCATGGACATTGTGACACTTTTGAAAGTATCACAATGACTTGTTTATAGTGTCATAGCTTCCATGGACATTATGACCTTGGACGGTATGACATAAGAATTAAACCAATTTTAGATTTTTTTTAGATATTGTTACATATGTCATACAATTTGTCCACACTTGAATATACGTAGTTTTTATTTGCCTGAATATTTTCGTTACATACGAGTATATGTATATCTACTTTAACATGAAACGACCCATATTCATGTATCTATCTACATACATATCTATCTAGTATGTGTAATCTACTTAACGATTTTCGTAATGTATTTTTTATGGAAAGAACTTTGATTGAATTATGACATAAAATGTATGGCATGCATTGTCTTGCCTTTTCTTGTCTAGTAGCGTATTGTATTGTACTTACCACAGCATGAATTATGCCGCGCACCGTAATACCCACAGTGGGGGCAAATTCGACACGAACTCCCGGCTCTATTATGAGTTTGGCACCCTTTTCTATTGTGATGTGATCACGAGCCGCATAAGGACTTTCACTGGCGCGTAATACCCGGTCACTTGTTATGCTGCCGCCACTCAATTCCGTATAGGTTGTGGAAGCGCCTGTCGCCGAACCGGAGTCGGATGACATCAGCGATGGTGTATTGTTGTCATAGGCGGAGGAGGGCACATTCTGTTGCTGAGGGGGTGTTGCGGTCGTTGGCAAAGGCGGTGGAGCAAAATGCATTTGAGTGTCGTCTGCCCGGAAATCTGGGTCGGCGTCATATTGACTATTGGCGCCGTACTCAGAGGACTCATACAATTCGCTATTTTGTGCACAAGAACTCTGAGGCAGGAGGAGGCAACATAAAGCTATGACAGCAACAAAGGTTATAGTAGAGCGATTTGTTAAGTGACGCCGCGACGTCATATTGATTTAAAGGCACAAAGGAATTTTCTTATTTGGTTTTTTCGTTTTCACTTTTTGGAGATTTTTCGTAGAATTATAAAACTTTTTGTTTAATTTATAGAAAAAAAAATTATTTAGTTTTTTTAAGATTCGGGTTTCTGGTTAAAGGCCACATTATGATTTTCCAGATAAATGAAACTGAAAGCAAAAAACAACACAAAACACATTTATTTACTTTTCCTTTATTTTTTGGGGCGTTTAGTTGTAATTTTCATGTTTTCCATTTTAACGGTTTCGTTTTTAAGGTATGTCGTCACTTATCAGTTAACCTATCAACACAACACAGGCACACATACGAAAGATGATTGTCGAAAAACCTGTCCATTCAAGCTTTTATTTTTGTTTTTACTTTGTTGTTTGGGGGTTTTTCTTATATTTTCCCTTTTCCCCATTCATTAGAAAATAAAAAATATGTTAACACGCACTCACACACAACACTCTTCGTTCGAACCAGAGACCGCAAACAAAACCGAAATTAAAATAAAAGAGAAATTTTATAACTTTTTTTCCCTTTTTTCTATTGTGTTTTCTATTAACTTTGGCTCGCCGTGCCTCAGAAAACTAAAAACATCTACGTAATCGAATAAAACACGTCTATACGCAAACAACCGTTAGAAACTACTAACTTGGCGTTCGCACAGTTGCATTAAGAATTAACTTATGCCTCTTCATTTTCACTTCTTAGTTCGGCTCCAATATTCTACGCTCTCTCCACATTTGGACCCACGAACAACAAACAACAGCAACGGCAACGGCACACACACGACAATAAATAAAACCGATGACTGTAAGTAACAACGATGACGACAGTTGAGCGAGCAAACTTTAAACATAAGTTTTCTCCAAGAACAACTTATTGATTCTTATTCTCCACCGCTCTCTGTTTATCATCGTCACAATATGTGCATTTATCACATTCATATGTAAAGGGGAAAAGAGCGCCGCTTTTTTTTGTTTCGAAAAAAATAACTGTATATTTTTGAATATTAATGAGCTTCGTGTTTTGGGTGTTGTTGCTGTCACTCTAACCGCCAACTGCCAAGCGCCCGTATGCATTGCATCTCTGCACCAAAACAAAGAACTGCAGTAACTGTTTTTTGTGTTTATGTTTTGTCAGCGTTTCTGTTATTGTTGTCGATGGGAAGTTTTGGGATGTTTTCAAAAGTCGTGTCATAAATATTGATACGCGCTTTTGTTAGAGACGGCGCATATTTGTGGTGCCTTCTTTTGACCTCTTTTATGTGATTTTTGTAGGCTTTATTTATCTTTTCAATGAAGGTTTAATGCTATTGTACAGTGAAGGACAAAACTGATTTAGTATTGGCTTTTCGTTCTAAATCAAAGGGGCTACAAAATATCCCCAATAAAGGTCCCCACCTATATCACTTCTTGACGCTCTAGAAAACACTTTTTCAGTGGATCTGGCTCAAATTTAAGAATTTACACTTTATATTGGACCAAAAAGTCCCTAGTAAAAATAGGACACATCTGTCCATGTTTTGATATAGGCCCCAAATAAAGGTTTTCACCTATGTCACTTCTTGACACTCCAGAGAACACATTTTTCAATGGATCTGGCTGAAATTTAAGAGTTTACACTTTATATTGGACCTAATTGTCGCTAGTAGGAACAGAGCACATCGGTCCATGTTTTGGTATATCCTCCATATAAAGGTCCCAACCTATGTCACTTCTTGACGCTCTACAGAACGGATTCTTCAATTGATCTGGCTGAAATTTGAGAATTCATACTTAATGTTTGACCTATTCGTCCCTAGTAAAAATGGGGAACATATTTCCATGTTTTGATATAGAAAATAATTCAAAAACACATATGAGCCCAAACTGTGGCTATCGTGTAATTTTTAGCCCATTCGCTCTTATGATTCGGAGATCATGCGTTACTAACAAACGTACAAAGGATTTTATATTTCACTAGCGGACCCGGCGAACTTCGCCTCGCCCCAATTTAACGCCTTCAGATAAACTCCAGAGTGATAATAAAACACAGATAGTTAAAATTTTAATGCGATTTGCTTAAAAGGAATCGAAATCAGTAGAGATAAATCGAATCAGATGATAAACAACAAACAACGAAGACAGAAGACAGGCAACGTACAGATGACCGTGCGAAAAACAGGGAAATTCGAGATTAATTCCACAGACTTCCTACGATTGGTTTTGAGATTTATTGATTGTCATCGCAAAAGCCAATCGTACAGGGAACTGAATCCGCTTGAATTGGAATGAAAGATCAGTTGGAATAATCGGAATTCGTGGGATAAGGACTTCCTCTCCTTTGAATTTTCCCTTGATGATCGTCGCCTGAATCACATTGTCCATCAGTTTCATAATAGACAACCGCGAACTATGCACAATTTCGGATGATTCAGATTCCGCAACATGATTATGATCGATTCCACCTTCAGCTGTAAATTATGCGGCGGAGCTCCTGGCACATCAAGCGAGTTCGATTTTACTTTGAATAATAAAATTCATGCTATCGACGTCCTTATTCTTCGCTGCTAATATTGCCCATTCACTAATCTAATCGAGATTTGGAAACACTTTGGTGATGAGTTCCTCGTTCGACGATGTGAACTCGCAAAAATTTGCCGGGAACAATATCAATGCAGTGGAAACATCAATAGTAATTTGGCCATTGCCAAGCGCCAACAGTTGTTTCGAGAATTCAAGAGCCGATGAGTCGTTCTGCAACGCGACTCTCATGTTCGTGGTCAATTTCAACTTCTCGACATAAATTCTTGACATGCAGCCACAAAGACCACTATTTCAGGCATGCATTAATTTCATCGGCAGTAGATTTCGGGATGACGGGAAGCGTTTGACGAAAATCTCCGGAGAGCAATATCAGACTCACCAAATTGTCTCAAATCACGTCGTAAATCCTTCATCGTTCGGTCAATTGCCTCCAGAGCTCGTTTATGCGCCATCGTGCATTCATCCGAAATTATGATTTTGCAGTGCCCGCAATCCAATAAGATAACCTTACCTCTTATACTCAAACTTATTATCTGAAAAAATTTTCGAACTGATAAATATCGCGTTGAATTTTAATTGATCGTAATGCTTGTACCGTTTGTCGATGTGATACGCGAAATCAGTGTAACAATACGCAAAACTCGAATGAATTGCAGCAAGAAAAATAGCACATACTCGTAGATATGTTTAATAGAAAACTTTTTTGTTTAATAGAAAATTAATAAAAAAATTGGATTCAAAAAGAGAGCAGTAGATAGGAACAGTAGGAATCTCGCAGTAGATAGGAACAGTAGGAATCTCGCAAGAAATAGCAATTTTCGATTTTCCTAATTTTCCGACTTTTCCGGAGGGTTTTCCCAAAATTTTCTTTCGTACAAACCTTCTCCAGGCAAATACGAAGAACTGAAGAAAAAAATCATCCAAATCGCTCCAGCCGTTCTGACGTGATGCCATTACACAGATGGACCGTTTCATTTTTATATATATAGATATATTTTATATTGCACTTAATCGTTCCTAGTGCAAATGGTAAACGGCGGTCCATATTTTAATATTGTTCCCATATAAATGTCCTCTCCGATTAGACGTCTTAGCGTTCTAGAGAACGAATTTTTTAACTCATCGTGCGGAAATGTAAGCTTTTATGTTTTATATTGAATTAAATCGTCTCTAGTGAAAAGGGGGTATATCGGTCCGTGTTTTGATAAGTATAAGACCCTCATGAAGGTCAAGTTTTTTAACATGTGTATCTGGAACTTAGAAATGTACTTTATTTAGCCTGCAACTGTTAATAGTAATAATGGTTATCCGTGCATTTGTTGGCAAACAATGGTGGAGGGTATTATACAGTCGGCCCCGCCCGACTTTAGTCTTTCCTTACTGGTTTTATTTCTATTTATTCCAAGTCATCATTTCTTGTCATCCGGAATTTTACGAACATTTAAAATTTCATAAAAAGAATTATCGTTGAATTACAGCAAAATATAAAACTTGTCTTAAAATTAAGTTAATTTATATTCTAATTTTACGCCCAGGGAAAAAACCGTGTGGCTAGATTTTTGCTGCGACAGACCAAAGCCTCCGATGGGAATCGAACCCATGACCCCCAAAATCATAGGCGAGCACGCTACGTCACCTATTGGGACGCTCGCCATAAATATATACTAGGGATGTAACGAAAGTGGCTTTAGCGAAAGCGAATGCGAAAGCGAATATTGAAATGTATTTCTTGCGAATGCGAAAGCGAATAGTAAAATATGTATTTTTGCGAAAGCGAATGCGAATAATAGTTTGACCCGTTAGTACCAACAAAATTAAGGAACTAAATTGATAATTTTCCAGGATATTCAAGTATTATGAACGTTTTCCATATTTTTACCTCCTGTTACCACAAGGACAAGCATATTTTTCAACTGTTTTGAAGAAAAGTGGAAGAGGTTTTCATTGGTATTAATATCTTCAAAATGTGTGAAGCCAATAAGAAGATATAACACTTCTAACAAATATAAGCAAATACTGAAATATATTTTTGCGAAAGCGAATGCGAAAGCGAATAATCCAAAGATGGTTTTTGCGAAAGCGAATGTTTTCGTTACATCCCTAATATATACGTATGGGGTTTATGGCACCCTATGCCCCAGTAGCAGTTAAATGAATAAATGTATATCGCTCATTTAGAAAAAGAACGTCACATTTAGAGTTATGAAATTTCACTTAAGTGTGATTTAAATGATCTAGTCAAAAATAACTTTAACAGAATCGGATGACATAACTTCTGAAGTGCGCCAAATATTATTGTCTTCCTCAGGAATCAGCCCAATCATGGATCAGCTTGTGCGTATTGAAATGTAGGACAATTTAGTATTAATGGAACTATATGCTTTGCATAATCGGCTTAAAGTAACGTCAGTTTTCATTGTTGGAATGTAATTTTTCATTAATAATGTATACGTTTTTCTTTCAGTGTATTAACAAAAATGGACCTCTTACAAATACGTGAACGCAGAAGCACGTAATATTGTTTTCAGCTCTGAGAAAATGAATACTTAGAGTTTAATTGAATTTAATGTATTATCACTAACACAATAGGGTATATGCTAATTACGTATGTAAAGATCAAATATTAAACGAGGGATGACTATAATTTCCAGTGTCATTGAACTTGTTGTCGAATTCCTAAAGATCGTAGGTGATGGAGAAGTGCGCTAAATCGGGATACCCCCAAAAACAAGTGCTGTGAGTCATCAGGTTTGTAAACAAATCATAATACATCTTCCCTTACTAAATTGCTGAAAAAGTGGCAGTGTTTTTCGCTGGGAAGTATATGACAATCAGCAGGGCGTGTAGGGAAGGCAAAGAATGTTTCGAATATGCAAGATGCAGATGTAGATTTTGAAACATTACCGGATATGACTCATCTCAAAGGGTCTGGCTTGAAAACATTGCTAAAACTCGTGTCAAGTAGCGTGTTATACATAAGATGCGCACAGCAGGCCGATCCACAGACTTTGGGGTGGACCTTTTGTGGCTTCTTTTAGAATCATTTTATCATTTGGCTGCGATTTAACGCCGCTTGCCTTTTTTGGATAGACCAATGTTATGTTAAGAATTATTTAACGATTCAGGCCCTTAAAGCAAATGTCAAGCAAGCCAATCTTGAGATAGAGCCAAAAACTGTCACCAAGGTCTTGAAAAATTCGGTTGCAGGTAGGCGCTACTACAAAGCCAGCCGAGACGGTCACATGTATGACATGATTATCGTTTTCCACAAATAATGAGAATATTCGCTCTTTTGCTTAAATCTATAATATGCCGAAAAAAGTATTTTTTTTTTTTTGGAAATTTTAAAATTAAAATTTGATTTGAACTGCAATATATTTTTAAACCTAACATAGTCCAAGTACATTTTTAATAAAATTAAACACATTTCTGTTAATAATTTTTGCGAGAAGTCTCAAGTACACTTAACTCCATACAACACCCACACCACGGTTCGACAGCATAATCTTCCACACACTCACCCGTCTTTGCCATATCAACATTAATGTCAAGGTTAATTGATAAATTGCACTTTGTGGCGGGTAAAGCCATTTAAAGTCATTCATTTAAGAATTTGCAAAAAAAACAATATCAACAACACGGCCACGATTGTCGTCAATACTAAAATTTGAACAACAACAAAAAAAAAACGGAAAATGACGACTGGACGTAAGCGTATTAGTCATTCACTAAAAACTAAAGTGTCAATGGCTAAAGACCGACAGTGAATACGCCGAGAAATGTTCTAAACACACCTAACAAAGGCTGTCAAACAGCAACTGCGTCGTCTCCATGTGTGTGTGTGTGTGACGTTTCTCAATGCAAGAGTCTACGCTCGAAAAGCTCAATGGACTTAGTTAACTTGAATCGATAGTTGTTGGTTGCTTGGTGGGGGCAGGGGGGAAAGTCGTCAAACTCATTAACACATGTCTCTTACAGATCTCATCATCGTTCCTCACCAATTGAACTCATCATAGTATCAGATTTTAAATGAAAAGAAATCAAAAATCACAACCGAACATTCGAATCTTCGTCCGTCCATTTGACTTTCATATGTGACGACTGGTTCGTTCCCCCTTGTTTTTGATATGTGACGGTATGCGATGGCAGACCGATAGAGTCAGTTGAGTGAGTGTATGGTGACTGACTCTGACTGTGACTCTTGCGTGCAAGTCTCTTCTAGCCCGGGTGATTGGCCATCGATGTAATGTACGAACACCGAATGCAAAGAGTTGGGCTTAATGGCTTCTACTAACGCAATTCGAAAGCAAACTGGCAAAAGTAAGCTTCTATGCACAGTGGTTGCAAAAGGGAAATTGTTTTAACAATTACATAGAATAAGTGTTTACTACAATTAAAATCATTGATTGGTATTGATTTCGAGCCAAAGACGAAGCTACGGTAATTTACTTGATTAGAACTCATAATCATTAGTTTTTCTCAAGGGAGGAGTAGAACTAACTGATTCGTAATTAAGGGCTCTTTGCGGTTTAGATAACCTCTAAAAATCAGGTTTCCCTTAATAAAATTGTCAATTTTTATTTTATTTTTTATTTTTGTTTCATTAATTTCTTAATTATGTTGAAATTTACATTGAAAACTATTCAATTAATAAGAACATTTGTAAATCTCTATGACAACACTATCAGCTGATTTCCTCTTTAAAAGGTTGTAAAATTTTGTGCGTCCACAACGCTTTTAAAAAAATCGGTCAAATTTAATTTAGTGGATGAGACAACTCTGAGACAAAACAAACTGAAGAAAAGAAAAGGCGGGTGTTGTCCATTAATCTACCTAATCGATCTTGAAGTAAAATAGTTGTTTTGTGTTTTTATATATCTTTAGCTTAGAATTGAAGATAACGTAGACTCACGCAAGTATTAATAAAAAGAGGGGCAAGACAGCAGTCTTAGTAGTACATCTTCAGCGACATCCCCTGTATTAAAAAAAAACCATTTTCTATGTTATTTAGAATTTTCCAGAACTGTGATCGTGATGAACGCATATACATAATTGTTGAAGAAACCAAATATCAGAACATCCACACGGAGAAAAATCGCCATTTTTGATATGTTTGAATTGAAGGAAAATATATTTGGAAACGAATTTTTTGAATATTATATACTTGTTAGCAAATAAATTTTATTTAAAAATCATGAATTTTTGTTTGGAACGCATTTATTAATATATTAGAACAGAATATATTTGCGCACTGTCTTTCACAAATAAATTATGTGTTTACCCACAAACAAAGTTATTGTTTAAGATGTTTTCCAAATATATTTTACTTAATATATTTTTTTAAACTTTGCTGAATTTTTTAGTTTTTTTAGATTTCGTGTTAAACTTTGTAGTTAAAAATGTCTTTAGCAGCAATAGGCTTTGTTTTACACCAATAAATTTTAATTTATAAGTATTCCAATTCATCACTTTTTGTCAATCCATCAGTGCAATTAATAGTTACGAATGATTATGCGATTTAAGTGTTAACTGAATTTTACAAACATAAAATTTATAAAAAAAATTTGCTTTGAACTTCTGAAAAATAGAAAACTCGTCTTTAAATTAAGGAGCTGGTACATTGCCAAAATACTTAAATACAAAATAATCTTTATTTCAAAATAAAAAAATATTAGCATGGGAACATATTTTTGTTTAGAACAATATCCTCCCAAACATATACAATTTGTGTGTGTCAAATATTATGTACCCTGTATATTTCAAGCAGAATATGTTTGAGTCAATATACTACAGAAGCGATTTTTTTCAGTGTGCACCATAGGCCTCATGACTTCACAGCTCTTGTCACGGAGATTTCTAAATTATTTATTTTTATTAAATTATATTTTTTAAACTGGTTTCAATAGTGTGCATTTCAAATTCCATAATGCTTCAATATTAGATCAATGCTGAATACCTATGCTTTTAAATTGTTTCATTTTTAATTCAATATTATTTAAATTTTATTTCTAAAATAAAAATACTATTTCAATAATATTTCCACATTGTTTTATTTTTCAATATTAATTCAATACCGAAAATTATTATTTCTATATTGTTTCCATATTAAAATTATCACAATAGGGTAACTTTAATTTAATATTGTACCATATTGAAATAAAAATGTTCAAAATTACTAGACTTTCGTTAATTTTTCTTATTGATACATATTTTGTTATTGATTATGGTTTTTATTTTTAATAAACAATAGTGATAGATTCTTTATTAATTCATTCATATTTAACATATACATGTATGCAATACATAATTGTTTTGAGATATACATACATTGAATTATAAAGATTTATACTTTGACAATGTATTTATTTTAAACGTCTGTCAATTATAGTTTACTATTATATTTAAAGTAGTTTAAAAACTTTCATTTATCAAAAATGTTCTATATTTGATTGAGTTCTGCAAATAAATTAGCAGATTTCCCCATACTGTTTCATGCTGACCGTTGAGAATGGATACCACTTCCAGCTCGCTTAAAACAATTTTTCCGAATGAGCTTATACGGAATTCTTTGAAGACTGGACAAACACCTATAAAGTGATATGTTGATTCTGCTACATGTAAATTACATAGAGAGCATAGCTTCTCTTCATCTCTAATTCCATACTTCGAACCGTTAAGATTCAGCATGTCGCTCCTTGACTTCAGCAGCAATGTAATGTCTACGAGCTGAGTATAATTGTTAATGTATAGACTTACGGTATAATCCAGGAATCTATATAATCTGTTACTTTCTCTCTTTTTTTGCAGACACTTTTGCAGGTTATTTAATTTTACTGCTACCAAAATGTTGTTGCTAAACGTACTCCACTGGTGGTGTGATAAATTACCTTCTGGCCACTCAATAGTCAGACTTCTTGATACATCCATCAGCCGTTTAACCCAAAAGATTTCACGCTCCATAAGTATAAATGTTAGTTGTTTCGGAAGTCTATTCGTGTGATATTTGTTCAGAATTTTGTCTATGTATTTTAGATGCATACTTAGAGTATACAGATGGCTTTCCTCTATTTCGGTCTCTAGTCTAAGCACATAATTAGGTGTATTTTTCGGTAGCTTAAGAATCTTCTTAAGGAAGTATCGTTGAAGTTTATCCACATCTTCGAAGTGTGTGTAACCCCATATCTGTGAACCATACGCCTGTATTGATCTACAGACGGCTAAGTATACCTTCCACTTCATGCTTAAATTTATAGACTCTTTGCTAAGTAGTTCTTTCCATGTGCTATTGATTGCGTTTTTGGCTTGAATATTCCTCTTCTCGGTATGTTTGAAGAAGCTCAGCTTTGGGGTGAAAGTTACGCCTAAGTAAGTATATTCAGTTACAATCTTAATTTCTTCGCCATTGTAAGTCCACTTTTCATTTTGGTTTAGCTTTCCTCCTTTACGAAATACAAGCATCTGTGACTTATCTAAGTTAACAACCAAATTCCAGTTTCTGCAGTATAATTCTAAATTATTTATCATCTGTTGCATTGTTTCCACATCATCAGCAAGCATGACAATATCATCTGCGTACATCAGTACGCGTATGTTAAGATCTTGTACACGTAACCCGCCTTGGATGCAATCGTGTATGTCATTAATGTATAAGGCGAATAAAAGGGGGGATAAGAGACAGCCTTGTTTAACTCCAGAGGAAGTTTGGAAGAATTCTGACAGTTCTTCGCCAGTCCATACAGAATATTTAGTATCTCTATACATACTTTCTATGAGTCGAACAAATTTGTATGACACTCCCATTTCATAAAGCTTATAAACAAGAGCTTGTCTGCAAACTTTATCAAAAGCAGCTCGAAAATCTATAAAGAACGCGTAAACCTTCTTCTTTTCGGCTAGTTTGATACTACACTCAAAAAAAAGTGAACCCTAGAGCAAGTTAAAATGAACTTAACTGTAGGAATATTGAACTTCGTATTTCGCTAAAGCTATTTTTCCTTATATCAAGTTCATACATTTCCTCACAATTATGAAATATTTTTAACTTATTTCTAGTTAACTCGTACTTCCTTTAACTAACTATTGAAATTAAACTAGGGAAAATTAACTCAATACTAGCAAATTCTGACTTGAAATTATGCAAATTCAGCATACTTTTGTCCTTATTGCAAGTAAATTTTTACTCAAATTTAGGAAAATTTAATTAAATTTATGCAAAAAGAAAAGAAAAATTAAAATTTTTCTTGGACTTTTTGTCCATGATTTTTTGCGATTTTCGATCCTACTTCATCACTTTCCTCCTCCATTTTTTTATATGTTGGAATATCTCTATTACCACTTCCTCTTTGGATTTCTCTATTCTGCTTTTATTTTAGGAATTGAAATTTATTTTATTAAACATTATGTATATAAAATTTTACCTCCGAATGCGATTCGATCCCATTCTGAGCCACATGTTTACCAATTGAGCTACATAGACACTTAAATTTTTATGAAAAATTTGTTTTTATATACAATTATATATCCCAAAATTTTGGAAACAATGTACTGTTATGTACACTTGAATTTGATAAAAGGATTGCCATCCTTGAATGATAAATAGAGTTGCCATATACTATATTTATAGGCGAAGAATAAATTTGATTATGAATGACATTTTCATATCAATTCCAAAGGAGTTTCGTAGCTCGATATATAGTGTGTCTGGCTCACAATCATAAGGTTGCCGGTTCGACTCTCGTTCCGGGCGTAACATTTTTAATGTTTCTCCATAAATTTAAGTTTCTGCAAGAAGCGATTTGCGAAAAAATAAAAATTGCGGAACGAAAAAGGACAGATTTTTTTGTGTTTTTGGCTCTACAACATAGTCCGAAAATAGTCAATTTTTCCTTGATTTTAGTATGTTTTCCTAATTTTGAGTTCAAATTCATGGACTCGAAATAAGGATTCATGATTATTTTTAGTTAAAATTTCCTAAAAACCATGCTTTCCATTATTAGTTCATAATTTCCTTATGTCTATGTTGGGTGTCCACCGCATATGTTTAAATTTCATAAATATATGAATATTCGAACTTTTTTCAAGAAATATTATTTTAGTAAAAATATGTCCTCATTTGTAGTTAACGAACTATTCTGCATATCCCCCCAAAAAATAAAATTTGGTAGTACTAAATAAAATTTCCCAGTTTTAAGAAAAATTTAACTCAATATGAATAAAAACATTGAACTAAGTTGGAGTATGGATTTTACTAAAATTTAGGAAATACATTTTTTTGAGTGTAACAATTGCCGAAAGGTTATATATATTATCACTCGTCGAGTAATGTCTCCTAAATCCAGCTTGATATTCGTTGAGGCTGTTACTAGTCTCGGTCCAATTTAAAAGCCGTTCATTTAGCATACCCATCATCAGTTTCACCACGCAGTTCATAAATGATATGCCCCTATAGTTTTCGGGCAGTTCCAAACTCCCCTTTTTATGCATAGGAAAAATAATAGTTTTGCTAAACGATGCATCTATGTTACCGCTATCAAATATTTGATTATATGTGTGGACTAGAAGTCGTAAAAAATTTTCTGTTGCATATTGGTAGAATTCGTACGGGATTCTGTCCTCCCCTGGAGCCTTGTTGGACTTAACTTTATTCAACTGTGTGTTTAACTCTTCAATAGTGAACGGCCTATCCAGATATTCATCTTCCGAGTAAATTGGGGCATAGTATATGTTTACTACAGATTGTTCCGGACAGAGAAGTTTTTCAAAATATACTTTGAAGCGTTCTGCTGATAGAGTTGAACTAATTACAAATTTTCTGTCTCGTACTTCGTTGACACATCTCCACCACTCTTTACATTCGTTTACGTTATTGATTCGTACTATAAGTTGCTGATAATATTTATCTTTACTGCATTTACATACATGTTTGTATCGTTTTTGTTCTTCAACGTATGCTTGTTTATCATTTATATTTCCAGTTTTCCTGTATTTATTTAGAAACTTAAATGTTTCTTTCGGGCTTCATTGCACATTTTGTTATACCACTTTTGTTTCGCCTCAAACTCTTTTCTTTTGAAGGGTGATTTATCTGTAGATTGTATAATTGTTTTAGTTAAGTCAGCTAAAGTGGGATTCTGATTAAGGCTTTTAAGAATTTCGGTGTTGACTCTTAGTTTTGATTGGTATTGTTCAATTTTTCGATCTTGCCATAATATCTTTGGTAGCAAATTGAGATAATTTGTCCGGCAGTTTGATCCTCTTATTTGCAGACTGAGTACAATGGGCATATGATCTGACCATACTTCCTCACCTACTTTGAAACTTGAGACATTACATAACAATTCCTGGCATACCGCACAAAAGTCGATCACAGAATCTCCATTGTTGCTTAAATATGTAAAATTGCCATGCTCATCTCCAACAGTTCGTCCATTTAGGATCATAACATTGTTATCAGAAATCAATTCTAGCATCTGTAATCCTTTTTGGTTGATTGTAGAGTCCTTTGATATTCTTGTTTCGAGGCCTGTGTAGAATGTTTCCTCATATATCCCGTCGGTATGTTGTATAATTTGTCCTATCCTGGCATTCAAATCTCCCATCACAATTGGGTTGGTAATTTCTCCGTTCTGCAGGATATTTACAAGATTTCCAAATTCGGTTTCCCAAGTATTCGGTCTTAAATATGTTGGAATTAAAGTGAAGTTATCTCTATTACAAGTGAGTTTGAAAATATTTACTTCATACATTTGTTGGACCTCATAACGAAAGCCTATGTTGCGCAAATTTGTACTTATTCCAACTAGAATTCCTCCAATTGCTCTTCCATATCTATGTAGCTTCTTGGCTGCTTCAAAATGTAGGTGGAAACCTTTGAAATATTTTCTAATCATTTCATATTTTTCATTCATTAAGTGGGTTTCTAACAGAATAAAGATATGAAAACTTTGTATGTATTTAAAAAAAGACGGAAATAAGGTTTTATTTGCTAGACCATTAACGTTATATGACATTATTTTAATTTCTTGTGGTTTATTATCTTTTTCTTCATCTTCGGTGAAAGTATTTCGATATATTTTTTCAGTATTCTGGTTTTGAGATTCATGATTCAAGTGTGGGGTTGGTTTTTTTTAGTTTTTTTAATATATATTATTTAGAATATCATTTATATCAGTAGATATTGCTTCAGCTTTGTTTCCGTATAGTTTAGTTAATTCATCTTTCCCGTCGTTGTTTCCGGCCATCAATTTGTTATCGTTATTCCACATGAACCATGTTTTATTTATACGCATCTTATCCTCTCTGACTACTATTTTGTGGCTTTTGCTTACAGATAATAATTGGTTTTTATTAATTTTAAGTTTTTTTCTCTGGGTGCATTTCATTATGCTGTCGATTAAGCTGATATTTTCCAACTTGTGTTTTATATCTACTTAAATTGATCATATCGGTAAATGTTTTTATAAATTTGCCTTATTTGTCAAAGAATATGACTGAAACTATGTCTGTCTACGTTTTGATGTAGTACCCCCCATATAGCTCGCTTTTAAATATCTTTGGTTAAGCCATAGATGCCAAATTTTCTAAACAATTTAGCTGAAAATTAGCAGCTTTCTCATACATTCTGCATGAACGGTTTCAGAATATTTGAATCTTCCGCGGCTGAGACGTGAAGTGGATGATCATGCGATTTATCTTGTGGGGTCTTCTGATGTCGAAGGTATATTCCTATAAGTTACAACCGACCTATAGCCTCAGAGTAAACATAAACTACTCAATTTCCGCCAAACCTATGGGGTAGATTCATTGAATATTGGATCGGTGCCACGATTTGATATCTCATTCATAATAACATTAAGGAGGTTTTAAAATCGAAACCGTTATGACTCTCTGTGTTTTCAGATCAACATTTTCAGATTCAACTAAAGAGTTACATTTTGAATTGTTTCTTCAATGAGATTTTCTCGCAATGACATATTCCTTTTTGTAATACTTATATATCATTGATTAAAACCAATGGTACATTAAAGTATATCTTTCAAAGTTTATTATGTAAAATTTTCATAAAAAATATGGCAACGAAAGCATTTATGCGGAAGCTTCTCGAAAAAAATTTGAATTGCGTTGCCTCTCATAACTCGATATCGGATCATCAGAAATCAAAAAAAAAATATTTATTTAGTTAGATAATCGTTATTTTCTGAAATTTTTAACAATATTTCTTTACATAATTTACGAGGGAAGGCTGTCGAATTTTTTCGAAATTTAAATTTTTAATTTTTGGGAACACTTTGAAGTGGATTAGTCGATTTTTGCCAGAAAAAATCGACTAATTGGTTATTGTTAAATAAAAATAATTTACTAGTTTAAAAAAAACTCGACAAAAATTTTCAAAAATTTTGAAAAAGCGGGATCGGCTTAAATTTAAGCGGGACCCGAATGCAAAAATCGGGATGGATGGTCAATTTAGGTATAATTATAGTGGTATTGAGAGCATTTGTTTTTAGACCCTACACTGCACTGTGGTACAGGGTATTATAAATTTGTTTTGTGGCAGACACACACCTTGAAAACTACAGCTAGACCCAAAAGTAAGTATACCGATGGTCTCAGAATTACTTGCTGAGTCGATTTAACCATTCTTATTATGAATCGACATGGAAACCTTTGTGATCCTTACATTTTGGGTAAAGGATGTGCTCAGCAATATTACTTAAAATACTATGACCAACATTTTTGTGGAACATTTATCATAGCTGCCCCACATAACGGTAATTTTTTGCATTATTTTAACATTTCGTAAAATATTGATGGCCATAAAATTTTAGTATATGTGTCAGACCACACTAAAGCCCAAAACTTAACAAAAACACCAAAAATAGCCAAATTCCAGTCAAAACTCTCTTTGGCCTGTTCGGGCCACTAGGTTGTGTGAATAAAATTACTCATACGGCATAGTGGTCGAAGCAATAACGATATATGGGCAATTCCACGGTGTCGAACGTGACCGTCGTACACATTCAAAGTGATAAAAAAGTCAGAATAAAACATATTTAGGGCCTGTTTCTGTAACTTTTTTTCGTTCGTGTACTGCGAACGATCAAAAATCACTCAATTATTCCGAGAAATCTATAAATCGTAGAAGTTTATAATTCCTTGTGTCTGTAGGAAATCGTGTAAAAATCTTGTTCCTAAAATATTTCTAACCTGCGTTTTATAGAATTCAAGTAATAGCTGAGAGAATTTTGATCGTTCGCCGTAGACGAACGAAAATAAGTTACAGAAACAGGCCCTTAGATTGATCTTTTACATACGAATAATCGTATAGGTCGTTAATACTACTATCACTGTTGTTTTAGTCTTTTTCAGGCGAAGTATTGATTAGAAAATAAGGACAGAAAACGGAGCGGTTCGAACGCGACCAAAATAGAAATAGTTTTCTTGAACATCTTTAAAAACATGAGATGATGAAAGAGAAAAATTTTAAAATGTTAAAAAATAATAAAGTTTTTGAATACTCTTTTTTTTGATCAAAATATCTTGGGTAGTTTTTTTAATTAAATTTGTATGTTGGTTCTAAAGTGACATGTCGAACGTGGCATTTTTTCCAGGTTTTTTTTAAATAAAACAAGTAAAGACGGATTAAGTTCGGTAATGCCGAATATTATATACCCTCCACCATGGATGACATATGAATGGTTTCGGGTACAAATAAATTCATTATGCCAAATTTCAGACCAATTCGTTGAAATTTGATGTCTTTATGGCGTTACCAAGCAAATCTAGAGGGACCCTTGTATAAGGGCTATATAAAAACATGGAACTATGGCTGTTATTGTTCGTGTGAAGGATTCCGGGTATAAATAAACAACAGTTACCAAATTCTATATAATTTTTTAAACTGATTTTTTTAATGTTGGTATTTTATGCAAATTCTATTTGTACCAATAGTTTGATCCAATTGATTTAGATATTTCTGGTCTACTGATAACTAACGCTTCTTTTCGATGTCGAACGTGAAAATAGAATTTGTATAAGAGATAAGCCAAAAATTACCGTTATTTCCCATTCCTTTTCTTCGACACTTTTATTTAAGATTAGTTTTGCTCTTAGAAACATTATTTATAATAAACCTCTTTCTACATAAGCCGCTATTTACGAGGTTAATTTTAAAGAAATGTGCAATAAAAATGCGTAAATGAAACAAAACTACAATCTACCAATTGTTTTTTTTTTATAAAATGTTGAGTAAATATATGTGAAATTTTTTAATTTTGTGTTGTTGTTATTTATTGTTGGTCTGTGCTTTTGTTATTCAGTCAGAATTTATTTTTGGTTTGAGACCATATGTTCCAGTTACTTTCTGTCTATTGCAAATTTTTTAATTTTTTTAAAATTTGAATATTTTTGCGTAATAATAAATTACATTAATGTGATTTTAATAACTTTATTTTTTTTGATCACGATAGACCTTTTGGTGGAATTACCCATATGGAATTTTTGCTTTTTTGCGTTTCTGATAAGTTTTGGGCTTTGGGCATACGAGTATACAAAATTTTATGGCCAACATTTTTATAGAACATTTCATCCACGCTATCCCTATTTTTATGGGAATTTTTTACGATTTTTGAAATAATGCCAAAAATGACCGTTATATGGGAAGCCAGAGGTTTTAACCCTCACTCATATATTCCTCGTAGTATTTTAAGTAATATTGCTAAACACATCCTATACCTAAAATATAAGGATCACAAGGTTTTCTATGCCGATTCATCATAACAATGAGCAAAATGGGGAAATATTGACCCCCCTCTAAAATGACGTCCACACATAAACATTCAAAACTCCTACTACATACATATTTTATTTTGAAATTTGTTAGGCTTAAGATCGTTTTTGTTGTTTTCAGTATTTGAAAACAACTTTGTTAAAAATTAAAGAAAAATTATAGTGACATGTATTGGGGGTGGTTGTAATGGTTGGATAGACATATCTGTTTCGGGAGCCACCAAACTTCCATTGTCAATATTCTTATTACAACGATTACTTCAGTCGATAATTAGAATATATACGCACAGTCAAGTAACATTTAACGAGAACTGTTTGATAGTAGCGCATATCTCAAAAAAAAGACAATCAGTAATCATCATCCCTCGTACGTGCACCAACTTCCACTCTCGTGAGTCTTTGCCTACTACATGAATATTCTTTTTTTTACCCTTCTATCAGAATCCGTTGTCAGAACCTTGTTATTTTCAAAAAAGTTTCAATTTGTTCCGCACTGTGATTAGTGTTTATTTAATTCACTATTTTCTTATTCTGTGAAAAAATCATTTCTTAAATCTCAAATTTTATACACATTTAAATAAAACTTATCCATAGATGTTATTAATTGCAGAAAATAAAATATGTATAACATTATATAAAAACTTCCGGAGAATATTGTCGTTTTAACGTGTTGCAACTGTCTAGTTTTGGATGAGCCACCAAGAGTTATATTGAAATGAGAGCTTAATGTATTTCGATTTTTCTGATAACTATGCAAACTTAGCTAAATATCATGAAAATTCACATTAACATGAAACCCTACTTCCACTTTTTTTAACGTCCGCAACAAAACTTCACCGCGAATATCGCTCAGAACGCCAACGGGATGAACATTAGTAAAACAAAAGGCGTACGATTGTAACGTCCAAATTAGAATTTGTTCCCTTCTCTGTTCAAATATTAATTTGAAATGTCATGTACATATTTTGGCTTTGCACCACTGTGCATTGACTAACGACTAACAAAATGCAGTTTACAAGCGTTTGCAAAGCGTGCGAGCGCAGGCTCTGTTCTAAATATTCAACTAAGCGTTCCACTGCACTGCAGAGCTGCTTTCGGTTATTCCTACCAAATATTAATTTGAAATGTCATGTAAATGTTTTGGCTTGGCACCACTGTGCATTGACTAACGACTAACAAAATGCAGTTTACAAGCGTTTGCAAAGCGTGCGAGCGCAGGCTCTGTTCTAAATATTCAACTAAGCGTTCCACTGCACTGCAGAGCTGCTTTCGGTTATTCCTACTTTTGTATTTTTAACATTAACACAAGTACCAAACAACGGCAGCAAATGCAGCAAAACAAAATCAACAAGCGAGCATAAAAGCGTTTTTAATTATAGATATATGTCGTTGTTGTAGTTGTGCTTGTTGTTGCTTCTCTTGTGGCTGAGTTGGTGGTAGTGCTGTTATTTTCGTCGCTTTTTTGGTATGATTAAACGTCACATTTCACAAGTTGTAGGCGGTTTTTCGGTTTTTGTTTGTCTGTCTGTCTGTCGGTCGTTTGGTTGGTTAGATCGATAGCTTATGGTGGTTGAGTGCTGTGTCTGTGCCAGTATCTCCATTCTTAAAGTATGCTTGTTTTTTTTTTGTTGGTTTTCAAGTGTAAAATAACGGGTTACCAACAGGTTTTGTGCAGTTGTAATTTTTTTTGGTAACAGTGCGGCCTAATTTTTTCCCATTGCTTGGTATTTGTATTTATACTTCTTTTTTTGCGTGTGACTAAAATTCACTTGTAGTCATTAATCAATTATTAAAAGTGATCTCTGGTTTTTGCTGGGAATTTTGAAAACAAAGCAAATTGTTTAGCAGTGGTTGTTAGCCATTTCCTTTGAGTCACTATTTTTATTGCTGACATTTTTCATTTGTGGCAAAAACTGCTTCCATTAACTATATTTATTACACCTTTTTGTACACAAAGTCGTAATTCTTTGTTTTTATGTACCCCTACTTATTCTTGCATATTTGTTTCTTAAGTTATTAACAAGTTGGTATTAACCAACATTCACACACACACAAACACAATCACAAATTACCACTACTACACTCACAATGAATTCGCTGATATTCTTTTATAAAACCATTTTAAAGTGGCTTTGTTTCTTTTAAAACTGACAAATTTCTTTATTTCTATAAACTTTTTGCAATAAATGGCAATATTTTCTTGAATATTTAGGGGAATTTTCGACTTTTCTATAATTTATTTAAATTTTTCTCTAAACTTAGGCGCGGTCAGCTTTATTACTTGTCACCGTCACATTATTATTCACACGCACACATTCACGCGAAAAAAACAACAACCAACGATCGTTTACCGTAGCACCACTGGCAATCGAATAACACAGCGAAGAAGAAGCAGACGTATAAAGTAACGTCTGTGTATTTGTATGTGTATTCAACAAGTTAAGAGCCCCACTGCCGTCGAGTGTGCCGTGCCGTGTTAACAACAATTCGTACGAAAGCGAAAAAAATAGTCAACCGCTCAAGCTTACAGTCGTTTTACTTCTGAGAATAGCTACAGCAAAGTTAACGTAATAACCACACAACCATTTGCTACTCTCGAATTCACTCTCCCTCTCTCTGTGTTGGATAGTATACAAAGAGCAGCAAGTGAAAGCTTTCATGGAGACACTTACTGTGTTGTCCATGTGTGCGTATGAGTGTGGCTGTTAACTTGAGAATGCATGTGGTTTGTGTTTTGTTTAGCTTTTCGCTTGTATTCAATTTTTAACGTTTATTTTGTTTTGTTTACTAAGTTTTGGTGCAGTGGTCTTTGTGTTGTTAACTTGGCTTTTTGACATTTGCCTTTGTTCAGTTAGTTTGACGGTTGTGCTATTTTTTAGGTTAACTTGAAAGCTGTGTTTCATTACCACTTTAGACAGTTCGTTCGTTACTTTTTCGTGTTACCAACTAAATGACAAATTGCCAACTCTCTGAGAATTTAGTTTAAAAACATGTAAAATAAAACAGTTTAGCTTGACATTAGAATCTCAATCTTCCAAAACATTGTACTTCTTGTTATAGGGTTTATATATTTATTGGTTATTTAATATTGGTCATCTTGAGAAAAATTGCCCTGTCCGTACAAATGGACAATTTTGTACAAAAAGTTAACGACTTATAACTAGTATGTACCAATCCATACAAATACTTTAAATTTTATGGAGTGTAAGGCTTTCACAGTACCTATAGTCCCGTGAAAAATGAGCGTTATTGCCACGTCCCATTTGGTACGTCATATACAAATGGACCATATTGCACAAAAATGTAACGGCTTATAACTTTGATTCCAGTCAATACAAACACTTCAAATTGAGCGGAGTCTAATGCCTGTACAGTACATTAGTATGTATATTAAAAAATAGGCGTTATTACCACTCCCATTTTGGTATCTCCCAATGGGAGGAGGTACAATATGGGTCATAATTCATACATTTATCCATAGATATTTTTGTAGCTTTCTTTCTTCGTTAGGATGCTAGCTTTCAAAAAATGGAACAAACAACTGCAGTTTTTTCTATTTTTTATGTTTTTTCGTGTCAGAAAACAGGTAATTTATGGAAAAAATCGATTTTTATATATCATTTGCCAAAAGTGTAACACATCGAAGGAGTGACCTAAGACCCTAAGTATGTTTGGCGGATATCCGTTTTGGTCATTTTAAGTCGAATGAGCAATGTCCGTCCGTTCGTCTGTCTGTCTGCTGGCTGGTGCGCATACTAACTCTCGAAAGCAGTAACCAACTGACTTCAAATTTGGTATGTGGTAAAAATTTCTGCTACCTCCGGCTAAGTTCGAAGATGGGCCATATTGGTCCACTCCTTCTAGTACCTACCACACAAAGGGTTAACATTTAGTGAAATATTGGTTATTTAATAACTTCTATACTACTCATTTGAATCCTCTGAAATTCTACACATAGTATTAGTTTATTAGTCACTATTACCTCGAGAAAATTGGGCGAAGTTGCCGCGCCCCTTTTGGTATCTCCCACACAAATGGACAATTTTCAAACAAAAGTTAAAAGCTTATAACTTTATTACCAACAAAGGCTTGCAATTTTGTACAGTGTAATGGTTTAGTAGTACCAAAAATACAGTAAAAAATTGGCATTATTGCCACGCTCCTTTTGGTACCTCCCACACAAAAGGACCATTTTGTACCAACAGTTACCAGCTTATAACTTTAATACCAGTGCATACAAATGCTTGAAAATGTGTACAGTGTAATGCTTTTATAGTACCTAGAGTCTAGAGAAAAATGGGCGTTTTTGGCACGCCTCTTTTGGTACCTCCCACACAAATGGGCCTTGTTGAATGAAATGTAAGCAGCTTTTAACTTTCTTACCAGTGCATACAAATAATTGAAATTTCGTACAGTACAATGCTTTTATAGTACCTAGAGTCTGGAGAAAAGTGTCCGTAATTGGCACGCCCCTTTTGGTACCTTCCCACACAAATGGACCATTTTACACCAAAAGTTAACAGCGTATAACTTTAATACTAGTACATACATAAATTTTGTACAGTGTAATGCTTTTATAGTACCTGAAGTCCTGAGAAAAGTGACCCTTATTGGGAAGCCCCTTCTGGATCCTCCCTTACAAATGGACCATTTTGTACCAAAAGTAAAAAGCTTTTAACTTTAATACCAGTACATGCTTTAAAGGTATTAAAGGTAATTTAAATAATAAATAATGATAATAATTTAATTAAAACAAAAAATAAATAACTATACTAATATTTTTTTTGTAACTCAAGGTGAGGGGATTCATAAGTCGGTTTACCCGACTGAACTTTCTTACTTGTTTTCTAATTGTTTCTCCAAACTCCATTTTCTACATTAAAGAGATGTTTTCAGCATTTGTAGCCCTCCCAATTCCCGTTAATTTAATTGGTATTATGGTATATTTCAAAAAATATGGTTCACTTACTAAAGGAACCTTGTATGAAAATTGGAATTCTAGAAAATATTTTTCTTAAAAAAAACATTACCATAAAAAAATGTGGTCTTTGTTTCATAAAATAGTATGCCTTAATCTATACAAAAAAGTTTCAAGGTCTTCGATACAAAAAAAATTTGATGCATAGTGTAATTGATACAAATTAAAAAGACGACTGTCTTTTTATTTAAATGACCATTTAGCCAAACGATAACAAATACATTTTTTTAATTTTTTATTTAAAAACTAAATTTAATTGTTTTCATACAAACTGTTCTCCGAAAAAATATTATAAAATTACATTATGTATGTAAATTCGCATTCTACTAGCCGAGGACTAAAAAAGTAGTTTTACGCCTAAGAGTTAGCTCATATATTTGCAATTGAAAATTGAATTTTAAATTGTTTCCCGACCCTATAGAAGAAGAAGTTATTTAAAAAGTGTAACATATTTATATTCATCTTAAAGAAAACTTCCTGGAAAATGTTCTCGAAGAATGAACGGGTCAAAAATACTCACTGGTATCGTTGCCAATCTTCTCCAACTTACACAAATTTGAAAAAGTAAGCCACATTTTCTCCAATCGCAAAGTATATTATTGTAACCTATACTATTTTTATATGTGGTAAGGTGTTGCACGTTGAACTGCGAAGGTAGTTTGGAGCCCCGTTTTTAGTATAGTCGTTTGCGGGAAAATGAAATAAATCACATTTTTGGTGACTTTCTTAATTATTTTGGGAATTGTCGGATTGATTTTCACAAATTATTTTTGATTTGTGATGTTAAGACCTAAAAACTAAAAAATATTTTTTATTTTGATGATTCCCAATGAGGGGTTTGATCTGTTATTGATGTTATTTTCTGTTTTTCTCACTGTGGAGTTGAACAGGAGAGCAATAGGATACCTTCTAAGTTAAGGAAGGTATTTGAAAACTCCACACCGATCACTGCATTACATTTCACTGGTGGACAATAGGACATGTCGATTTGACGATTTTTGCCCCGAAATGACGATTTTGTATGACATGAAAAAGGTAAGGAAAACTTTACAAATTGTTCTTATGATATTAATAATTTTTTATAATTCTTTCGGAATATATTTTCTCTCCCATTTATCTTTTTAAAATAGAAATCAGAAATGTTAGAAAATGTCTCAAATATTATGTGCTGCACTCAATAACATAACATAACAAGAAAAAAAAACTCTAAAGTTTTGTAAAGTTGTAAAATGGCAGAGGAAATTACAGTGAAACTTTTTAAGTAAAGTAAGGGCTACGTCAAAACGTGAACCTAGGTCATTATTCCAACGAATCGTTCCAGCTAAAATATATAATTTTTAAGCCAAATTGGAAGAAATTTTTTCTTTGGGGCTATGAAGTCAAATCGGTTTTGACAGTTGTATGCTCCTTGAAATGGTTCTGGGAAAAGACAAATAGAATATAAGAAGACATTCCTTCAGGCCGAAACGTCAAAATCTATCAGTTATGAACGAATAGGAATGAAATGTCACACACGAAAAAACAGGTTTCCGCGAACATAGTTTGGACTTTTTTTGCACTAATCGATTGATATTAATTTTTTAATTGTGACAATTACAAAAAATTCGGGAAAATCGGTCCGAAATCCGCGGAAAAACTCACTCTTTGAAGTCCTACTCGTTGAAATTTCTATTCGTTCGTAACTGACAACTTACTCGCTCCGGGATGACATATCTTATTATTTATTATTTTTGGTTCTGTGTATAATAAAATACAAATTGTCGAATTTTAGCCCAATCGATTGGTATTTGTGGTTTCTAACGCACTAAAAAATCAAATCGCCAAAATGTTGACAAATGAGTAAAAATGTTGATAAAAGTAAACACAAATAACTAAATTTCAGTCCCCCTTTGAATTGTTCCATATAACATTAAATTGTCAAAATTCAGTCTAACGGTTGGTAATAGTGGTTTCTAATGCGTCAATAAGTTGAATCTAATGGAAACTTCGTATGGAACAATGGATCTACACTGGACCCTGTTGACGTGAATGGTTATACGCATTTTGTGAAACTTCGTCCCAATAAGTTAAAACTGGTGGCTTTCACGACGTAAATAAATAAATAATATATGAGCAAGACTATTGTCAAACGTAAGAAATTAATATGTATGAGATATGTTTCCGCCAAATTTAATTATAAATTTTGTTCAAGAGTGTGAGATCCGCCACCAAAATTCATCTTAAGTTCAAAGTTCAGTTTATTGGTACTCCCAAAAATCAATACGAAACCAATAAATATATATCTATCTCCGAAACATGTCCTTCGTCATAAAAAAACTCATAGGCTGTACGTTGCTGGTAGATTTTTGTGTTGACGATTTTTTTACGATTTCGAAAATTAAACCCATCTCAATTCAATCGCCTGCCCCGTACACCTAAATAAGACATCAACTTTTCCCTCAAAAAATAACAAAAATCAAATTTTTTGAAAACAAAACTTGGTCGTAAATTTTGTCTTTTTTTATACCCTCCACCATAGGATGGGGGTATACTTACTTTGTCATTCCATTTGCAACACCTTGAAATATTTATCTGCGACCCCACAAAGTATATACTCGTATATTCATGATCGTCTTTCTGTTGAAATCACGCTACAATCCGTAATAATAGAAGTAGGGGTGATCAAATTTGGTAGAAATACTTCTTATAGTTGCAGGTCGTTTGGGATTTCAAATGGGCCATATCGGTCAATGTTTTGATATAGCTCCAAAATACGGTTTTGAGCCATAAATACCAGGTTTTTTTAAGCAATTTTGCTGAAACTTGGTAGTTTGTATTCTATTTTGACTAGAATTCATCAATTATTTAATTCATAAATACCATATTTTGTTATAGTCCACCTATATACTCGTATGTCGCTACCAAAAAGCTTGTTAAGCCATAAACACCACATTTTCTAAGCAATTTAGCTAAAACTTTGCAGTTTGTATTCTAGTTTGGCAAGAAAAGTCAGTTTATATTTTGTTGTAGTCCCCGTGCAGATGTAGCACTCAAAAATGCTTATTTAAGCCATAAATACCACATTTTCCAGATGAAGAGTTTGGCTTTTCTTTTGTTCTTTTTTTTCAATGTTTGCTTCAACCAAAAGGATGGTTCGAAGATTTGCTCCATATCCAAAGATTTGTCCAGTAATTGAATTGAATGCAATCCATGGTGGAGGGTATATAAGATTCGGCATGGCCGAACTTGAACCTTTTTTTACTTGATTGTATATCGGATCGATTTTTTTGTGTGGTTAAGAAGCGTCCGAATTATTTCCCTTTTTTGAATTTCTCCCATTGTTAGCCGCTACAATAACATGACCGCTTGGGGACTATCAGCATCGAACCTAACCTATACATACATCGAACGATGCAAAACTAGGCTTTGTCGGTTCCGATTTTGATAATGTATTTATGTACCGTAAAACTATGAAGTGGATGTATTAAGTATTGCAAACTCTCAGGTTTTTAGGCCTTTTTGCATATATGTTAACATATATTTAATATCGAAAATTTATGTCTAAACCAACTTATGCAAATCTTAGAATGTGTCATGTCGCATCAGTTTTATGAATCGACGACAACTCAATCACAATTTGTCTGTCACATTTAAACGATGTCGTGCATACAAAGTGTCTCCTTAATTATTTCCTTATAAAGACAGTTTTATAAAATTCTCCCACTGCAGATATTAATCATATTTTATAGTTTTATTTAAAAGTTGTTTTTGTTTGTTTCTTGAAATTTTGGATTACGTAGACTTCAGGCCAGCCAAATTCAAATTGAAATCCGTTGAAATTGGGTGAAGGAGGGGGAGGTATGGCAATGGGAAGATAGGAGCGACCGACGATCTCATTTCGTATGCATTGCACGCATTCGACTAACAATGTGAACGCAGTGAAGTGCTCATAAACTTTGGAGGAACGTCGTCGTCGGGATGATAGGCATCTTGTGGTTGCTTGGTCGACTGGTCGTAACATTCCGTCAACACTTATATTTGGAGGTTAGCGGTTTGAAGAAAAAAACATAACACACTATATTTCCCTGCTAAAGATTTGCTCGGACAGAGTGAGTTGGGAATAAATGACAATTATTTCGTTGAAACGAAAAATTTACGTGCAATTGCCGAGAGAAAACTGAGTGTGCGGACGTGATGTGGTAAACTTTACCCCTGATCGCTACCAAGGAGTTGTCCGCGAAAAATCCCCAAAATAATCGATTTCTTTTCATGACTAATATCTATTTGATTGAGGCATTTGGACGAGTGCAGAGTATGAAGTATTTTTCGCCATTTTTGATTACACTGAGTACAACAATTATATTAAAAAAATAAATAACGGGTGCGGACAAATTGTAACCTTTTTGGTTGTCTAATTACATTGTCGAAATGGTTTAAAATCTACTACAATAATGTTAAAAAAGAAATTATTTTTGGTTCGACCTAATTTTTCGTAGCAAATTTATATGTTTTGGACAATATTATACATTTAAAAACATTTTTGAATTTTTTTTGGGGAAAAAAATAAAGGGTCCGCTATCTAATGTTTTTTTCAACTAGTGCTTATTTCGTGAATGGTAACACTTAGCTCATGTCTGATTTGACAGATAATTAGTTTTATCCTTCCGCTGAACGAATATGGTTGTGTATACGCCAAAACAACGCTGGGAAATATGCCGAAGAAGAAGATGCCGATTTTGCCAAAAAAAAAAATCATCTTTTCAGATGAAGCTCATTTTGATCTTGGCGGGTATGTAAACAAGCAAAATTGTCGCATTTGGGGCACAGAAAACCCGCACGCATACATTGAAAACCCGATACACTCAAAACGAGTCACTGTTTGGTGCGGATTTTGGTCCAGAGGCATAATTGAGCCATTTTTCTTCGAAAATGAGCAAGGAGATGCCGTTACAGTCAATGGCGATCGTTATCGGGCCATGTTGATTTTTTGTTCACAAAAATTGAAGAGGAGGATATTGGCAACATATGGTTCCAACAGGACGGCGCTACGTGCCACACAGCCGAAGCTACGCTCGACGTTTTGCGCCATGTTTTCAAAAAAAAAAAAAAAAACAAGTTATTTGGCGGACCCTTTATATGTGGCATTTTTGAGGTACAGAGGAAGTTATTTAAAAAAAGTATATATTTCTACTCATCTAAAGGAAACTTCCTAGATAATTGTTAACAAGCTTCTCCAATGTAGAGAATTTTTACACAAATTTCAAAAGTAAGCCACATTGTCTCCAATCGCAAAGCTAGAATATTAAAATCTTTATCATTTTTATATGTGGTAAGGTGTTGCACGTTGAACTGCAAAGGGAATTTGGAAAACGGCTTTTAGTATGGTAGATATAGGCTAAAATGCCAAAAAATCCATTTATTGGGATTTTCGAAATTATTTTGGGAATTGTGGGATTGACTTTTGCAATTATCATAATCCGAGGTTTACATTCGATTTGTGATGTATTTGAAAATTGATTTTTTTTTCATTTTTTTTCTGCCCTGTTCTAGAATTTTGTTAATATCAGTGCGGAATATAAACCGATTTCTCTTACATCAACTTTTCTGAGTTGATAACAAAATTTGTTACACATTGTAAATTTCAATTTCGATCAGATTTTCCCACTGAGACAAAAGTTATGGCCATATCAATTTAAAATAAATATGTAACTTTTGTATTTTATTGCGAAAAGGTATATGTATGTCGTTTTTTGAAGATATAGAGTAAATTATAAAAAAAGTACAACATTTTTATATCAGTCTTAAAGGAAACTACCTGGCGAATATTTTTGAGAAATGAATGGTTCAAACATGTTTGTTAATATTTTTCCAAATTTCACAATTTTTTGTGAAAATTATTCTGCTTTTATTTTATTTCCCTTTTTTAATTCATCCCACTGTGATGTGTGCCTTCACTCGATATTGCCTATCCTTACCTGTTTAAGCTATGAAAATCTGATATTGATCGTTCAGCTCTGTTAAAAGTTAAAGGTTCGCCTATATATATACATATTACAATACCCATATAAATATTACAATACCCATTATTTTCTTTAAAATCGTAAAATTCAGTCAAATGGATAAACCAAAGTTCTGCGGAGTTATGCAACCTATGTTCTGGCAGGGACACATACAATTAATTAGTAACATTGACGTAAGCCTTATATACTTTTAGAGTAAATTATTTATGGATGTGAGCGTACCAGTAAGTGAGTTGGTAGCGTACTATGAGTTTGGGGGTCGTGGGTTCGATTCCCATCAGAGGCTCTGGTCTGTCGCTGCAAAATGTACACACATGACCTTGTAACCCGGCTTCCCTGGACCGTAAAGAATATAGAATGTAAATTTATTATTTATACCCGAACAAGTTCTTCTTTGCATTATCTCACGATCTTGGATGTGGTGATGTTGGATTTTAGTGCTAGGAAAGTAGTATTGATATCCACGAATATTTCACTGTGCTCTGTTGTACTCGTATGTCCTTGCAATAGCTTATTACATGCTTCCTTTATGACCGGTACCTCCGCTTGAAATGCACTGCAATACTGAGGAAGATTGTTGGGGAGTGTTACGTTCCCTTCTTCGGAGAAGACACCTGAACCAACTCCACAATTCATTTTGGACCTGTCCTTGTTCACTTTGGTGTCGTATCCCGTCAAGAGATTCCCGCTATCCCATTCTTCTAGGGAATTACACTTCAAATAGCTATTTGAAGGTCTTTGCGGGAGTGTAGTATTCTGATGTATTTTGCATTTCCTTGGGGAGTTTGCGAAGGATCCGAGCACATCCATATGTTCTATCTTTCCAAGTTTCAAGGGCCATTAATCGTGAAGCATTACAGGCCCGCACTTGCTGTTATATGTAGATCTATAGGCAGTATGTGCGTCATCGCGTTGAGAGCTTCTGCAGGGCAAGTCCGTATTGCCCCTGTCACCGCAATGCACACACTGTATTGCTGCTGTTGTGTAGTCTTCTTTTCAGCGACTGGTCACCATACCAATAGGGGACCATGGGTCTAGGTATGCTAGCGCGCATATTACCCCGTTATCAAATTGGGTTTGAGAATCCAAAGGCTATAAAAAATTCTGCGACAGGCATAGTATGCAACTGTTGATTTCTGAGCTTAATGTTTTGTATAAAGCTTTCATGATAATTTTGAATCTAATATCACATCTTAGTACTTGGCATGATTCGACTATTTCACCCATCACGGACGGACATGAACCCGAGACGAGTATTACCACATCATTCGCACATGCTTTTACCTTAAGAGTATGTAGACAAGAATTCATTGTTTATTTAAATTTAATTTTGTTTCAGAATAGGTGAGTCTACAAAAATTTCCTGTTCTTTGTTGATTATGCCGAAGGGCCATTTTGAAGAGTTGTGGAAGAAAATAGATAAATTTTCTTAAATCAACAATCCTTTGCTACCACTATATCGTACGTGAGTTATGTATTAATTGCCTCGAAGGACCATTTGAAAGAGTAACAGATGGTTGTTCTATAGGCCTAACTATTTTCTAAAACATTTTGATAAAGCAAACGACAACTTGTTATTTGTAAAATACATATATTTATGTGTATACTTTATTTAAGAGATATATAAGTTTATTTTAAAATTTGTTGAAACAGAGGAAGACTTTATAGGATCAATCAAGTCGTAATTATTACGCACAACTACTAAGACTATTACTATGCAAAAAAATACATATATATAACTATTCTCTAGATATAGATAGTACGCTAAGTCTACAAATTGTTTTTATTTTGTATTTAATATAATAGTTAAAGTAATACTTTAATTATAAACTAAATTACTTTTTCTTTAAATTAAATTATTTTAATTTGTATTTCAAAATCAAAAATATATGTCTGTAATTCTTCTCTTGAATGGAAAAGAATTTCCAAGGAAATATTTCAAAGGTATGAATGAACACTAAGTGTTCAGGCAAGTACTCGTACTTCACTTAAATACACTATACATATTTACTTCATAAAACAAAATAAAGTATAGCAAAGGTACGTAGAGACGTACAAAAAAATATGATCAACATTTTTATTTAAAAAAGAAATAATAATAATAATAATATACAACGATTAACTAAGTTTAAAAATGGAAGAGTAGAAAGGCAGTAAAATTTGAAGGTAGAGAAAAAAAAACTTATAAATTATGGATGGAAAAAATTCCATGAGGGAATGTTTCAAAAATTCTCAACGCTCAAATTGGACTTGACAGAGAATTGAAATCAGCTATAAAAAGGGCTGAAGTGACATGTAGCGGTCGGGCGCTTTGCTCCTTTTAATTATAATTAAAGCCTAGATTTAACGTCGGAACGAGCAAGTCCTTACGTAGTAGACTATAACTTAGTTGCAATTTCAGGTTTGTAGTTTAAAACTGTGATCGTAACCTAATCGTTTAAACTTAACACAAGACTCTGTTCTAATAGGCTAACACTTAGACTACTAAATGCTCTTAACATAACTTATCACTTCTAATCCATATTTTTCTTTCTATAGTTTTGTATAGATTTTTACTTAAATTTGCATTATTATGAATAATTAAACAAAAAAGGAATTTAAATAAGTATTTAGCGTCTCATTATATCTTCAATGCTGAAACCGGTGGAACGTTTGACCGGTGCTGGCGCCGGTGGTGGTTGTGGATTGGGGTTATGGCATTGTAGCGATGTTGAAGGATGTGGTTGTGTTCGATTTGTTGCTGTGGATGACGACGATGACGCCGACGACGACGACGTCGTTGATGCCGAGTTTGATGTGTTCGGTGGTGTAGAATTACCTTCCAGTTGGTTACTGCGACTGGGATGATGTAAATAGGTATCCGCTAAACTCGGAGGACCTACTGATTTATCAGGTGGTCCTGGATTTAAATGGAAGTTTGTGGGTAAATACGGTCCCGGTTTCGTAGACATACCGGGCGGCGGTGGTCCCAAATGAGAGGGAGGAACTGTGGAGCTTACCGCTGCTCCCAGCTTAAGGGCGGAGGCGGCAGCCGCCGACTGCAGAGCATGTAGGTGGGGTCGGGACATATTCAAAGCGTACATATTGGCATTGGTGGCAAAAGTCGGTTGTCTTTGACTCATAGCATGGGCATGCATATGCTCAAATTCCACCCCCAAAGCCCTTTTGCGTATGGGTATTGAACCCAAAAAGCTGGGAACCGCCTCATGTGGCGAGTGCAAGGGAGCTGGCGGTGGTTGAGTTTGCGGAGGAGGCTGTGTTTTCGACGCTGTATCAATGATGACCGGCATGGCTCCCGGTGGCATTCCTCCGGGTTGTATTTGAACTTTCAGATCGGTAGGTCCTTGCATCAAGGGTTTGGAATGGAGATCTCGGCGAACATGCAGCAAAGGCATGTAATGGTCGTTGGTTTCATTGGCTACCATATGACCTGACATAGGTCCCATATAATTTGAAATGCCCGCACTGGAGCTGGAGAGTATATAATCCGGAGGACCTATCAAACCCGTTGAGTTAACTAAGATCAGTTCTTCGCCGTGTCGTTGAAGTTGTTCATGAGTGGGTCGCATAGTATATTGTGTACCACCTTCATGATGGCAGTGAGTCACACCTTGATACTGGCTAGGTCCATCGATAACGTTCGTGTCGGGTTTGCGTTGCGTTTTCTCAGCCACTTCCTGTTTAATCACCGGTTTTATATCTTTCTCGGGAATTTCCTCTTCTTCGTCTTCATTTTCCTCAGCCAATTCGTCATCGGAATCATCTTCCAAAGCCTCACGATCAAATTGGGCTTTACGTTTCAGCGTTAAACGTTCCGCCATTGAGATGCGTTGATCTCCTTCCAGCTCATCGTCATCATCGTGATCCCCGTCCAACTCGTGAGTGGGCGAGCCATTCAGGTGACGTTGCACCGGCGAGTTGCGTGGAGAGTCCACCTCTAGCAGCGAATCCTCTTCATCACCACTCAAATTGCGACCTTCTTCCTCCTCTTCCACCACATCGACATATTCGCCGGGTACATCGCCAACGGCATGAGTGAGGGTATGACGACGCAAGTCACAATTGCGTCGGAATACTTTGCCACAGGAATTGCATTCGTACGGCTTATGATCGGTGTGGGTGAGTAAGTGGGTCTTCAAATTGGAACGCTGATTAAAGCTGCGACTACACACCGGACACTTATGGGGAGATTCTTCCATGTGCAAAATCTTGTGGACAGCCAAAGTGCGGGATTGGCAGAATCCCTTTCCGCACTCGGTGCATTTGAAAGGTTTCTCCTTAGAATGGATATACCTGTAAATTAAATTAAAAAAAACAGATAATTAAGCTATGTTACACTCCACGGAGAATCATCGAACATACCTATGGTCTCTTAAATGATCCTGCCTGCGGAAGGCTTTACCGCAAATATCACACGAATAAGGCCGTTCATCGGTGTGGGTCCTCTCATGGATCAGCAAATTATAAGACTTGGTAAATTGACGATTACAAAATTTACAGATGAACTGTTTCTTGGGCCTTGAAGCTCTACCAGGAGCCCTTAACAAACGCCGATCAAGACCCGCATGCATGGAGGGTGGAAGACCTGGAGGAAACAAACCTGCCGCGCCGGAGGGGAAGGTAAAGCTGCCAGGCCCTGTTGGCGATGGTCCAGGACCGCCTAAATATGGTGGGGCATACATTACTGAACCCGGAACACCCGGCGGAGGTCCCTGACCAGGACGAGGCATTAACATGGCAGCGGCCACGGCCGCTTCTCTTAAAGCTAATTCCTTACGTTTATCGGCCATCATAGCCATAATTTCGAAATTTGAACCACGTTTGGGATCTTTGCCGCCGTCAGCGTCCATCATGCTGCCGTAGAGGGAGCCAGGTCCTCGCAATGGATTGCGATGTGAGGGCAGAACGGGCACAAAGGCGGAATTGGAAGGATTGTTATTCGACATGATGCCGGAGGAACTTGTTATCGATTAATGTGTGTTAATAGTTTCTGCTAATCCAGATCTCGAATCTTTTCACAGACCTTCTTCAATTGCTGATGATGATTTAGCTATTCTGTTAGTAGTTCACACTCAGTTGGCCTGATTGTAGATTTAACCACACATCTCAATGTCACATGCCGGCTGACTGACTGGCTATCTGACTGCTTGATGGGGATCTGGAAGAAAAAACCATAAAAGAATTTCATATTAGTTAGAGAGAGATAAGTTTTACACAAAGAACAGGAGCTATGAATTGTTTCATTTGGGTATTAAGATAAGTGCACTGGCAATGGAATTTCTCCTCTTCTCATAATATTTAGGATTTATGATCGTATAAATTGTTGAGGACTTAACCTAATCTAAATGATTTCAGTCAAATTCTTCCCCTCCCCAACCAACTTGTAAAAGCAAATTTGTTTCTATTTGTGCCGTGTTGTGAGTTTGCGGTAATGTGTTGTTGATTCGTAAAAGTCATTGTGAACGTTTGACTTTAATTTTTTTTATCTTAACAATGTTTCTGTTCTAACTATTTTCGTGTCATAAAATGTCTGTGTTGTCGTTGCCGCCGATATTGCTCTGTTGTGTTTTAGATTTACTCTGGGAATAGGGTGGAAAGAAAATTAATGTACATTTCAAAGACTAAATGAATTCGACGACGTATAAATATTGGTTTCCGAATCTGGTATTGATTGATAACACTATGCAAAAAAAAAGTTTAGTGTCTGAGACCTAAAAACTTTGTTTTTAAAGATTGAGGCATATAGTATGTATTTATGAAACGAAAACAAAAATTGTTTTATGGTAAAGTTTTTTTTTATTATATTTATTGAATGAATTGAATTTATTATTCGAATTGTTCAACTTTTTCGATCAACTCTTCCTTTCGAAAGAGAGGTTTTTGTGGTGTATTGGAAAAAGATAAAACACTGCACTTTGAAAGCCATGTAAACATATACCCTTATAAGTTTTTTTTTTAAATTTTTTTTCCAGAATTCCAATTTTAATGGAATTTGCCTTTAGTATTTGGGCCATATTGAAGTATAAGGTCGTTAAAGCCGGGATATCATTGAAATTAAAGGAAGTTATAAAGACTAGAAATGCTGAAAACATCAGTTTCACGTAGAAACGGTAGTTTACCAACAGACATTTTTTTCATTTAGAAAAAAGCTGCTGATAGCTTGTTTCTTTAAAAAAATTCTTAATACTTTTGTCCCTTATAAATCCGAGAATGACAAAAGTATCATTTTGTGTACTTTCGACATACACTCCACAAAGGTGTACTCGTATGTGTGTGATAGGCATCCAACGCACACTGCTCCGTTTCATGGACAATCCAACGCAAGAGATTGGATCATGGACAATCTAACTTGCTTCGAATTAAATTTTTTTGGTATCATTTTAAATGTAATTGTCTAACTAAAAAATCGCTTAGATCAGATCTAAAGTATAAATTCTTAAATTATAGCCATATAAATTGAAAAGTGTGTTCTCCAGAGGGTCAGGAAGTGACATCTGTGGGGATCTTTATATGGGGGCTATATCAAAACATTTTCAGTAAGGATCGTCCCCAGTCTAAGAACTGTCTTTGTACCCATTTTCGTAAAGATTGCTTTATATCTACGACCTACGCTTTGATAACAAGAATACATGGATAGACAGACAGACGGACATGTCTAAATCGACTCAGAAACGGAATGTAGTGCATTGTTTCGTCGAAATGTCTTAACTATGTATTAATTCTAGTTGGAATAATATAATTATAACACTACGTGCGGAATTTCAGAAAATTCGAATAAATAGTATAGAAGTTACTAGAGAATCAATATTTCATTAAATGTTAACCCTTGTGGGGGAGGTACTAAAGGGTCCGGCAAATAACTTTTTTTTTTAAACATCGCGCAAAACATCGAGTTTAGCTTCGGCTGTGTGGCACGTAGCGCCGTCCTGTTGAAACCAAATGTTGCCAATATCCTCCTCTTCAAATTTTGTGAACAAAAATTCGTTCAACATGGCCCGATAACGATCGCCATTGACTGTAACGGCCACTCCTTGCTCACAGCCCAATTATGCCTCTGGACCAAAATTCGCACCAAACAGTGACTCGTTTTGGGTGTATCGGCTTTTCAATGTATGCGTGCGGGTTTTCTGTGCCCCAAATGCGACAATTTTGCTTGTTTACATACCCGACAAGATCAAAATGAGCTTCATCTGAAAAGATGATTTTTTTGGTAAAATCGGCATCTTCTGTAAGTTGATCGCAGGCCCACTTAACGAAGTGAATTCAAGCGTATACACAACCATATTCGTTCAGCGGAAGGATAAAACTAATTATCTGTCAAATCAGACATGAGCTAAGTGTTACCATTCACGAAAAAGCACTAGTTGAAAAAAAACGTTAGATGGCGGACCCTTTAGAAGGAGTAGAACGATATGGCCCACCTTCGAACTTAGCCTGAGATCGGCAAAAATATTACAGCATGCCTAATTTGAAGTCAATCGTGTTCTCGTGCGCACCAACCAGCAGACTGACATACAGATTTACGGACGGACATTGCTTAAATTACTTTAAATGACTGATTCCGCCGAACATGCTTGGGGTTTTAGGTCACTCCTTCGATGTGTTTGTGATTTATGAATTATTTTATACTCTGAAAGAAAAATTTTACATCAAAATAATGTAGAAGTGTCATTAATTGTTATTCATTAAATTTATGTAATAATTCCATCGATTTAATGCATTTTTCTTCTTCAATTTGATGGGCTTCAATTTCACTAAAATTGTCCAATCATTTGTAATATTTTGGAGAAATCTTCACTCCACTTATGTTCAAAAATCATATATTGTCGCTGTACAAAGTAAAAATTAAATTTGTCTGAGTAGGAGTTTGAACTCACGACCTTCTGACTTGGAAGTCTAACGCACTTGCATCACACCCCGAATGCTTCTTGCATTCGAAGCTAGTTTTTCTTGTTATAAGCTTCGTAGAAGTTTGTTAACCAAACAAGCACATAAGTTTGGACCACCAAATACACCCTCTTCCGCTCATCACACAGAAAAAAATGTTTACAAACTTTAAAGACAGTGGCGAATAATCTTTAAAGTAAGAGCATTACACATTTAATATTAAGCCAATTTATTAAAAATTAAGCCCAGTTTATTAATATTAAGTAAATTATCTTTAATTTAAGTAGGAAATGTTCTAACATTAAAGCCAACTTATCATTGGCTTTGCTATGTTTGAATCGAAAAAAATATATTTGGAACACAACTTTTTAAATATTATACATTTCTGAGCAAATAAATGTTATTTGAAAATCAATGGAATGTATTTGGATCGCATATGTTAATATATTAGAACAAAATATATTTGCGAACTTATTTCCTCAAATCAAATATTTGTTGAAATACAAATAAAATTATTGTTTAAAATATCTCCAAATATATTTTATTTAAAAAATTATTTTCAAAATTTTTCGAACTTTGGATTTAATTTTTTTCCTTGTTTTGGAATTATACATTTCAGTTAACAATGGCATACATACATAGCATTCGGTTTTAAATCACTTATATTTAATTTCTAACTATTCCTAGTCACCATTTGTTGTCAATCCTTCAAGCAATTCAAGCAGAATATGTTTGAGACAAAATACTACAGAAGCGATTTTTTCAGCGTGTAGACAGTCAAACATACTACCATATATCCATTCACATCCACACATCCATCCAACATAACAAAACGGTTTAGTTGTTTAGTGTATATACCTTAGAGCGTATATGGAAATAATTCTCAACAATTTTATGTTGGCATACTGATAAGTTGTCATGGTTTTGTTGCCACAATGCATAAGTGTAGAGCATATATGTAAATCAAAAAATGTGCAGAAAGAAGGAGTGGTCTGTATATAAATTGCATGCATTAAAAAACACAATTAGTGGAAAGTTAAATGTAATAATTACATTAATTAAAGAATATTGTGATAAATACATCGTATATTTTTCTTCAGTTGAATCTTATCTTGGCATTAATTCAATGTTAAAAATACATCAAATAAATGAAGTTTTGTCTTTTTTTCGCATTGCATTGAATTAAAGTAAATTTTTCGTGAAAAGAAATAATTATTTTCTTCAATTCACAGAAAATTTGACATTAAATGAATGTCAAATGTACTTTGAATCAATGTTATATATAAAAGAAATATTGATGTAACATTCTACATCACAGCAATGAAAAGTATTTGAAAAACGATGAAAAGGTGCATAAGGCCAAGGTAGGTGTTCATAACTTTGATGAAGCTGTTTTTTCAGTGTATTTAAAAGGCTCGTTTGGACAGTCGTACTTTATTGCCTATTTCATTAAGAGAGAGGTTTTCGTTCAGAAAATATTTCTGACAACTTTTGTCGTTTAGAAAGCTGCTGACAATTTGTCTTGTCTTGTGCTTAGACTACAGAAAAAGTTAGACAAATTTGTTCCTCTAGAAATAAATTATTTACTTCATACTTCGGTTGCAATGAGTGCCAGAACGACTTTTATGTACGACTGCAGATATTTCTTTCGATCGCTGACATGTAATTTTAAATGTGGTGACTTTTGGATCACTCTATACATACACGCGAATTCCATCCCTAGATGTACAGAGAATCCCAGAGTAATTCATTTTTGTTGTTGTTGTCACCCTTGTCGTCGCTATTAGAGAAGAAAATGTTCCACAGAACACATACGAACGAACACTCACAGTTTTTGTTGCGCACCGCAGATAAGGTTCACTTTTATATGGCATCATAAGCGACTCAATGTCTGATAACAGAACAGGTCCCTCCAAACAATACCCAAGCCACGCACACGAGTACCCCTCGTCACACCACCAGAACGACGTTGTTGGTGGCCCCCGTTCCCCGTACCCAGTTCGTGGTATGGTCGCTTGGTCGGTAAACAGTAGTTCGAGGCAACCAACAGTCAACAGCAGCTACGCCAACATTGCCGTCGTACCGTGCATGGCATGATCATATTATAGAGACTTGAAGGTATAACCACTTTCGGTATACTACCCCACCTAAAAATATTATTGGTAGTACACGATTCGGTTATCAGAACAATGGTAAATATTAGCTGTGTGCTGGAAAGAAGTAATAACTTTAAAGTATAGATAAAGTCTATATAACATCGATATGAAATGGGTAGATGGAGAATTGATCGTTGCTGGATGGCATGACGACTACACTTAACCAAACAACAATCAATCAACAGTTATTGAAAGTAATTAATTTACTTAGTTTTATTAAATGTAATATAAATAAATATGTATATAAAAGTTCCTTTCGAGTGTCATCTTTTTAGACGTCGCAAGAAAGTCCTCCTAATAGAATTCCTCGATGCCAAGAAGGCGACGGTATAGAAGCTACGATAGTCGTGTTTATAGAGACTTGACAGATGGATTCTTAAACGGCAGAAAACATATATTTTTAGACGATTCGAAAGTTGTATTCACAGACGACAGACAAGTTGTACTGAATGTTGTCTACAGATTACAAAGATGCCTTCATTGATGACAAGAAAGTCATCTTAACAGACGATAGGAGAACATTTTAATAGACTTTGTAGAAATCATCTTTATAGGTGAAAGAGTCAGATAGTTGACTTAAAAGTCATTGTAGTCACTCTGTCGCTCTGTCGCTTTTATTCACCAAAAGGCAGTAGCTTTTGCTGGCGACTAGAAATTATATTTTTCTCGCATATACCAATCGAAAGCCGTCATTGTAGACCATTGGATTATCCTATTGAAAGCCCTATTTATATACCATTGGAAAAGTAATTTTTCTCTACGACATAGAATGTATTTACGTGAGACAGGAAAGTCGTCCATAGAAAACACCGGGAAGTCTTTTTCATGAGCAACAAAGGTGTCGTATTTAAGTACTATAGAAGAGTCGTATTCATAGTCGACAGAAGAGTCGTGTTCATGGATGACTAAAGACGTATTCGGTATGTTCTGGCACTCACTTGGAGCATCTCATGTGAAATGTCTCAAGATAGAGGTGTTCTACAATGTTTGGCATTATTTAAGCATAAGTTCGCCAGACAATTCTCTATGCAGTAGGCGACACCTCGTAAGGTATATAAATGTAAGATGAGTACCAGAATAGGGCGATTATGCCGTATCTATGAACAACTGGAAAATTGCGTCAATAGAAAATAGGAAAGACCACAGAAAATACATATTTATAGACTTTAGGAAAGTCGTCTTAATGGATCAAATAAAGTCATTCAATGAACTACAGGACAGCAATAAAGTATACCAGGGATGTCGGAAGGAAAATATTCCTTTTCTACCTCTTCAACATCGGCCACTCGATAAAATGGTAAAAGCTAAACAATTTTTAAGTATTCTCCCTGACACTGAATGTAAGAAAATTTGTGTCAAGTGTTCATTTCTGTGTCCATTCTTCAGTAAAACCAACCAGCGTACATACTCACATAATGACAACAAATTTCAAACTTCATCAGGTTTTTTTCTCAAGAAATTTTGTCACATCATTACCACTTGGACTCCCCAACCAGAACCTACAACGAGGGGAATAGGTTAAAATGCAACGATGCCATTAACAATATCATCGAATAAGTGGCACCAAAAACAACAACACCCGTCATCATCATCATCATCTTCTTCTTCATATACGGGATTAAGGTCGATAATGTAAGTTCCCAAGACTTACCACAATGATAATTTTCCCTAAGGGGCCAAACAATTGCGGTCTACGCGTATTTTCTTATTGTTGACGTATTTTTCTCTTGAAGGGGTCTTTAATGTTTTACATCATTAGAGACAAAATACAATGGTGGGCAAAAACACTCGGAGGGGAAAGCAGCAGCAACAACATCAATAAGAAAAAAAAAACAATAGCAACAATTGACAGAAGTAAAGGGCTTCTTTCCAGGTCTTGCAATCGAACAACCAACCAACCGACCGATCGACCTACCAAGAGCCACCATTACTGCCTCTGTTACAACGACACAGTCACTGATGATGATTCCTGCTTTGTCAGGCAAAGACAAAGTCAATGTCTAAATTCACTAGCCATCCAACCAAAGAAAAAAAGTAAAAATGTGTGCTCATTATTCACAAAAAAAAAGTGTGGAATCGGCACTTTTTATGAACGAAATCGAAAAAAATAAGGCACAAAACCAACAACAGCCAGGAACGATGACGTTTCACAAAAATTGTGAGTGAGCATCAACCACAGCAGCAGCAGTTGGGGCGGGCGCAGCATCAGGGCCACAACACAGTGTCCACATCCACAGCCATCTCCATCACGGGCAACAGCAGCTAAGCGGCGCACCATGAACACCCTGAACGTCTTAAATAAATAATGATCATCATTACGGTACCAATGATGATGGTCGTCGTTCAGGTCCATTGTTGCTTCAATTGGTGGTTTGCCTGGCTAATGCACAGTGTTTCCCAAAAAGAAAGTAATGGATAATAGTCATAAAAGACATATTTACAATCTACAAAAAAAAAATTAACGTTATAGAGGACGAGGAAATTTTCCTTATTATCGGCAAGAAAGTAGATGACAGGAAAGTCGTTTTTATAGACCACAAGAAAGTCTTCCTTATAGACCACAGTTAAGTCGTCTTTATAGATGACAGGAAAGTCGTTTTTATAGATGACAGTTAAGTCGTCTTTAGAGACCACAGTTAAGTTGTCTTTATAGACGACAGTTAAGTTGTCTTTATAGACGACACTTAGTGTTGCCTAGGCCAGAAATATATATAGCAACCCTCGTATTTATTGATCCCTTTACTGATGTCTTGATTCCCATTTTGGAGACAACATGCAAATACCAGATCTGGTTCAGGTTTCTGATTCTCCATAGATTTATAGATATCCCATCTTTTTGTTATTTGGAACCACAGTCCAACATAGCACGGCTACTCGAAAGGACAGACATTAGGTCCGTCGTTCGGTCACTCCGGCGGCGATCTTATGCTGGGGCCTAACTGACAAACCCATAGGTACGTACGACGTACGACGTACTCAGTACGTACGTACGTTCATTTATTTATTTTTCTTTGGGCATTTGTTTTTTGTTGTTTCTTCATAATTTTTGTTGTTGTTGCTGTTGGCCGGGTTCATTAGTGGCCGCTGCGGAGTTGATGTGCAAGTGCGTGTTTGTATGAGTAAAATGTATCTGTGAGACTATAAATGTGTATGGCTATGCGTTTGTATGTATATGTATCTTAAGCCTTTAAGATCAGTTTAAACATACAAACATTGAAATCCAGCAAAGAAGAAGCAAAAACAACAAATATCAGTCTTGCATGGAACGGATGGACGGACGGGTGCGAAGAAAAGAAAACGTTCGAACACTTGCACACACACACAAAACATTCATACGTAAGAAGAAGAAACATAAAGCGGTATGGGTGCGAGTGTATCTGAACCCAAAGATCTAAAGATATGCACACACAGCCATATACATTCATAAACATTTAGTTAAGAAGATTTCAATCAATATTTTATGTTTTAAGACAACAGTGGCGGCTTTCATTTTTTGTGAGTTTTTGTTGTTGTTTTTCTGAACAGCGACTATGAGTATACGAGGGTCTCTTCAAGAGTATTTTGGTCTTTTTTAAGGGTACTTTAATCTGGGTTTTTTTTTAATTTTGTGTGCACAAGTGAACACATAAACCTAAACAGGATTCCACTTAGGCAAAGGAATTCCTCATTTTCTCATATCAGAAAAACGCTTATGGCTTTGTTTAGCTGAAGAGTTCAAAAATTACTCAACCATCCAATCATGCAACAATCTCTTCGAACATGTCCAAACACTATTCATATGAAAAGGAATTCTTTTCATAAAAGAAACTAAAAGGAATTACATATAAAATTGAAACAACAACAGCGTAGAATCGAACAAGTGAGGCTTGAAGAAATAAAAAGTATTAGCGATGTCTAATACGGCACAGGCAGCCGTCGTACAATGCGAATGTATCTTTAGGAAAATAGTTTTTTTATGCGATTTTTCTTTTAACTTATTTTGCATCTTGAACTTCAGTTGTATTCGCTGAACTTCAGCTGTATTCGTGAGTGCAGCAATTTAGAAATAAAAATAATAAGACAAAATTATAGAGTGTAAAATAAGGCAATCTTGAGAGTGAATAAGTATTGTATACAATTTGGTATGTGTTATCTCAAAAACGGGCCATGTTAATCAACTGCTTCGAGTACCTCCCCCACAAAGGGCCAACATTTTGTGAAATATTTATTTTTTAATAACTTCTATACTAGAGTGGCTTCTTTTGTGAGGACGAAAAAAAGTTCGCGTTGATTAAAGCTTATATGCAAATTCTGTTTGTTTAAACTATATTGGCAAAATAGTTCGTTTCTGCGATCGCGAATTTGGGGCTATTTGCGGTTGAAATTACCTCTAAAAATCAGGATTTTCCTTAATAAAATGTCAATTTTTATTACTTTTAAGGATTGACCACTGTACATTAAAATCTGGACCATTATCTATAGGGCTACGTGACTTCTACTAAAAAAAATTGCAATGTAAAGTCACTTTTTTTTATCGATTTTATTGAAATTTTTAGTGCATTTTTTAAAAAATCGGAAACAATTTCATCGATTTTAGTCCGATTTTCACTTTTGATGGCTTGTTATAGAACTGCTGATCTCTGGATTTCATTTACATTAAAAAATTAACCCTTTCAAGGCCGTAAACTTAGTTAGTTGATTGGGGGCTCCAAATGGGTTAAAGCGAATTAATTGCCATAGAAATGATCCTACACTCATTATTTTAACCTCAAAAGCTAAAATTTTTAGGATGTTGGACATTTTGTGAATTTTTGCTATAAAATTGCTCATATTCAAGTGAAAAAAAAATTCTAAGTCGATAAATATAACAATTGTTTTAGATTAGGGCACATATTTCGAATAAAATTTACAAAATGCCCATTTTCGTGATAATTCCAGGTTTTGAGGTTGAAAAAATGCGTGTAGAATCATGTTTATTGCAATCAATTCGCTTTAACACATTTGGGACCAACAATCAACTAAAAAATGTACGGCCTTGAAAGTGTTAATTATAAATAATGGTCCAGAATTTAATGTCCAGTGGTCAATTTTGAAAAGTAATAGAAAGTTTTATAGGGTTTATACTTCAAAAACTATGGTTCAAATACTAAATGTAGCTTCAATGACAATTGGAATTAAAAAACGGTACCATAATTCTTTGTTTTGGTTTCATAAAATAGTAAGACTCAACCTACACAAACAAGAGTTTTTATGCCTCGGACACAAATTTTGTGTTGTTGCATTTTTAAATCGATGATTCTTTTTTTATTTTACAATTTCTGTTATATATTTTACAATTTCTGCTATTTTTGTTCTAGAATGTGTACCTATTATTGTTTTAATTTGACACCCCTTGATACCTTTTTTATTTCGCCAGAACTTCTGTAGCTACCATTACAGTGCCGGTAAGTTCTGTTTTTTTTTGATACCCTTTCCATCGGGGTCTATCTGTAATCTCAACCATATATATGCACCTCTATAAAATTAACTCTGTATGTGTGTGGTGTGTGTGTGTTTGTGGCGACTAAGAAAATCTGGATTAAAATAAAACGCTTGGCTACAAAAATTAATGCAGGTCTTAGACTAAATGTAGATGGTTCCAAAGATAAGGCGGCACATCTATTTCCTTTGGCCAAGAGTTTTCTATGGTCGAACAACAAAAAAAGGAACACTAAGGAGAGAAAAACGAAAACGTTTAAAGCTAAATCTGACAAAAAAACAAAAAGCAACGAACCTAACCAACAGAAAATACTACTTCAGTTTTGAGCAAGGGAGGGAGGGAGATAAGCGCTAATGGAAAAAATCAAATTAACGATTTTGGTTTCAGTTCAGGTAACATGTTGTAATATTACGATAGCTCACACACATCTACCCTGACACAGTCTTAAAATCTACTGCGCAGACGTGAACGGCTTGCCGGTCCTCTTACCACAAAAACACGTAAAGGGCTGATGTTGTTGTCCAGAGGCCATTGGTGCCGTGTGGTTGTTGTGTGGCTTTTGGTGTTGTGATATTGCCTTGTAATTATCAAGTAATTAAGGAAATCTAATGATAGTTATAGACCAGGTTAAGAGCAACATCATCTGCGTCGTAGTCGTCGTCGTTGTCTTCGTCTGAGGCGGTCGAGTGGTGGCCACCAAGTTAATGTAGGGTTACGACTAAAGTTGTTAAAAATCAAGAACATAACATTAACTACAACCACAGCTATAAATATGTATAAATACAACTGATACGGATATGGATATGGAAACACACGTAAGGCTGGTTGGATCGCCAGCCTCTCTTTCATGTTCAACGCAATGATGAACATGAAATAAAATAAAATGTGTTTTCTCTTTTTCATTTTGGCATCTGTTCTGTTTAGGGTTAACATCCCATTGTAGGCTTGTTGGTTCGTTGTCCAACAATTCAATGTAAAGACAACAAATTGAATATTTTCTCAAAAAAAAAAAATCAACAAATTGTTTAAAGACCAGCGTTTGCTTTTTTAAGCCGATTTAAAAATTTATTTTATGCTTTTCAATTTCAAATTCACACACAAAGTCACCGAATTTTAAGACGGCATCTCTTATTACCGAAATTGAAATTGATTGTCGTCAATGATAATCCTCTTAAACACTTTTTATTGTTTCTAGGGTAGGACCGCCGCAATTCGGATTACAATTCCCAATGGCCGCCAGTCAATCAGACAGTCGGCAGAGCAGATGAAATAAAGGTGACTTTCATATCTGGCTTTTACGTGGTTGACTCGGCTGTTGACACTCATTTTCAGAAGCTGTTTGAAAATAAATGATAGGTCTGAGGAGAAATTTTATTCTCCTCAGCAATATCACTCATATTTCATTTATCGCTAGATTTTTTTATTACACAAACGTATTAGGAGAATTTACTAATTTGCGTCGGAAATTTAACTACTGAAAATTAATATATATGAGGTCGTAAATTGTTAACTTCAAGTAGGGAAAAGAACTCATCAGAAGTGTTTTGTTTCACAAGGAGTGAAAACAAATCGAGTAAACTGACTGAAGAAATACAGAAGTTCACAAAAGAAAGTTCTTATTTAAGGATTGATAAAAAACTAAACAGTCTAAGAAAAAATCCACAATTGTACTGGTATGCGAGTTTTAGTGTGTCGAGTTAGTTCAGTGAAATACGTTTTTGGCTAGTAGTTATTTTAATACATATTTTTCTACCTTTATAAGTATTTCAAGCTGATTTCAATGAAAGACATACATTGCTATTGAACTCTGAAGATGATAGAGTGGTGTCTATCGAAACCGCAGTCAGTTCTACCTAGCAATTGAAACTCGTTATCATTTTTTTTATTTGTCTGTATTACATTTTGCAATAGACAGAGTGTAAATAAAACATACATATCGCTCACTCACTTCAAGAGTGACATAACTCAAAATTTAAAATTTTTGAGGTTGCCTTACAGAAACGCGAATTTGGCAAATATCCATAAATTAATCTCATCGAAATTTAGTTTATAAGTAAACAACCATATTTCGGATTATCCCAGCGTTTTTAAATATCTTATTTCAGGTTACTTATCTTTTTATATGGACTTAAAGTTACACATCTTGACAATTTTCAATTTTGAGATATGTCACTCTTGAAGTAACTGAGCGATATGTTCTCATCCCAAAATAAATTACGCCTTTTTTTTTAATAATTTTGGAATTTATTTTTTAGAAACATTATCGCCCAAAACTAAGACGAGTTCTAGTTAGCGGTACTTCTTCAATTGAACAATAGAATCTTATGTGGTCTCCGCGTTGAGTGATTAACACACAGATCTTTGATAACCTTGGCCGCCCGGAGTTTGATTTCGGAAGATAGGGATGTTTGGCATATCATTCAAATGGTGAATACCATGTATTGCAGAATAATCTGCGGGTTAAATTCGGTGAATTCTCATGCGGTGAATAACAAGCACATAGACAGTCTGTAAAATCATTCTAAAAATCTGAAATTTAAGACTTTTAAATCTTTGGTAGTGAAGGTATCTATAACGTAATGCGTTATAGGACATTTTCACGTTTTTCTTTAGTGGTATAATCGTTGTGAGATATTCACTACCATATGCAACCAAATGAATGGGCGATTTTAAAAAAAATCACTCTAGAAGAATTTCTTCAATTTTGTCCACAAAAATATTAAATAATTTTAATTGAATTAAGTAAAATATTTTCTTACTTTTAAATCCATGTTCTTTTCGGGGAAAATTTTTATAACTTTAAAATAAAAAATAGGCCTAAAAAATGGCCTACATCTGAAGAAACTGTTGCCCTAAGCTAAAGTTTTATTCTGTCATTGGTTGAACCACAAAACTCATTCAATTTAAAATAATTTACTTGGTTTTAATAAAATGTTCCTTAGTTAAAAAGGAAGTGCCCTTATTTTTATGATGAATTGTCCTTAATTTTACGTATATTTTGAATTTGGTGTTACTTTCTAAAATGTCTTTAAGTCAATGAAAAATTCATTGATTCAATTAACTTTTGTCAGCAATTTCAGGATAAATGTCAATAGTTTTAATGATTTTGGACATACACATTTAAATGATATATTTTTAAAGAAAACATGTCCTTAATTTTGTGGCCTAATTATTCGTCATATTTGCTGGCTTCGAATTAAAAATCAATTGTCTTTAGAATAACGCTATTCATGTACATAATATTATATATGTGGTTTTATTTTATAGGATGAGTTTGTTTTTATTTGCGAGAGGTCAATTGAGAGTATCGTTAATCGTAAAAAGTGAGAGTACACTAAAAAAATTTTAAAGGCGGCGGCAATGATAATTTGGCTTTAAAGTTGGTAGATTTCCTACTTAAATTAAAGATAATTTAATTAATATTAAGAAACTCGGCTTAATTTTTTATAAATTGTCTTAATATTAAGCGTGGGATGTTCTTACTTTAAAGATTATTTGTCATTGGAGCGAAATCATTGCCACTGTCTTTAAAGTTGGTAAACATTTTTTCTCTGTGTACCAGATATGTTTAAGTCAGTTCTTGTGAATCGGTAGTAGAGGACGGTTGTGTTCGGTCGCATTTAAATAAAAAATTAAGAGAGTGAAAAGCCTAAAAAATCGGTTCAAAGAATGTGTGGAGTGTGTGAGGGTTTAAAACTTATATTACTGAAATAAATGCAGTCTTTGGCATTGGGAGATTCCAAGAAAAGGGGTGTCATACAATTTATTTTGGGTAATGGGAAAATACGGGTATGCACAATGAATATGTTGTTTATGTGTTTATTTTTTTTTTTTGATTTATTGATTTGAAGTCGTTCCTTGTCTTCAATTGAAGTACAATGTGTATTTATTTTAATGGTCATTGTCTTTGACGCCAAATCAAAACCAAAATCATACACGCTGAAAAAAAATCGCTTCTGTAGTATAGTGTCCCAAACAGATTCGACTTGAAACGTATATACATATGTTTAGGGTACACTCTAAATATGTAATATGAATTTGGTACATGCAAAAAATATATATTTGGGAAGATGTTGTTCTAAACAAATCATTGCTTATATCCCAATACATTTTTATTGAGGACTATTATTTCCGAAACAAATATTTATTTACATTTAAGTATTCACAAAATTTCTAAATTGTGTACAATTTTCAGTAATTCAAAATTAATTTTTTTACAAATTGTTAATGTTTGTAAAATAATTAATTATAATAATTGAAATCGTATAATCTTGAATCAAAATAAATCACTTGTAGTATTAACAACTAATGATTGCTTGGAATAATCAGAAATTTGAAATAATTGATTTAGAATAGAAGTTAATGATGCACATAGTATCATAACTGGGAGTTACAATTGGTAACCATGAAAAAATGAAAAATGAAATTCCAAAAGGTCACCAAAAGTTTTGAAAATTTTTTTTTTAATAAAATAAATTTGGCGAAATTCCTAGACAATAATTTAATTTGTATTTAAACACATATTTATTGAGAAATATAGTTTGCAAATATATTTTGTTGTAATATATTCGCCAAATATATTTTGTTGATTTTCAAATAAAATGTATTTGCTAGGAAAAAATAATATTTAAAAATTTGTGTTCCAAATATATTTTCTTTCGGTTCAAACATATGAAAAAATGAAATTTTGCCACGTGTAAAAGTTAGGATATATTTCATTGATTCTCAGTACGCTTTCAGTGTAGAGAATACCATAGAAACTTTGATTTAGTATTTTTATCATAAAGTTTGATATTTTAGAAATTAAATATGCCATATTCAAAGAAAAACACTTTTTTCAAGAATTCAAAAACGAACGAAGTTTGAAATTCAAAGGCCAGGTATGAATTCATTTGTTCAAAACTTATGTAAATTTGACATAAAGTTGTTAAACTGGACTCTTTTTATGCCTTTTTCTGCATTTTTCCTTTAACCGTGAGCATTTCATGAAGGGTTCCTCTTTTGTTGGACCCAGAAAATTCTCTTTCAATATCTGCAGCGTGTTAGCTTATAGTATGCTAAGCCTGAATTTAGATTGTATTTACTTGTTTAAAATCAATTTATTTCAAGTGGTTTTTAACTATTCAGAAATTCATTTCCAAACATGCGGTCATTTAAAAAACGCGGAAAGAATCTATTTTAATTTTATTTTGAAATGATCTTTTCTAATATAATACTATAAATTTTCTAAATAGTCAAACTACTTTCACAAACTGAGATACAACAGAATAGAATAGACTAGCGTCACCTGAAATCCGAAATGATGAAACATCACATTAACCAAAATCAAGTTTTTGAAGTTGTTACCGAATTTTACATCTCAATCAACAAAATTTACTATTTTATGAACGAAATTCAAAAGGACTTAACATGAAATTCACTCCTTTTAAAGGACTTAACATGAAATTCACTTACGGCCTGCGGCCTCTGTTTAAGACTTTCTCCTATGGACAGGATCCAAAGTTAACAACGTGGAGCAAATCTTTTATGCGTAGCCTCTTCTGTTTCTAAATTAATAGATGAAAATAAACCCCAAAATGCAGACATGAAATGAAAGTAAACCCTAAAAAGCAGACAAAAAATTAAATTAAGCCCCAAATAAAATTGTTGTTGTTTGATATGTTATTTTTTGGGGCCAATATTCATAAAAATATTGGGGTGTATTTTCCTGGGGCCCAACTTCATTCCGCCCATTTTGAAAATGTACACCTCATAATATCGACCCCCTTAATCGAATGGCATTAACCGTTTTTTCCTATGACATCGCGTTTTCGATATATTTAGCCAAAAAGTTTGCTGGATAAACAAACAGGTTAGCCATTTCGGACATAATTATAGAATGCAAGGCTTTGGGATAGATGTTGCATGTCCAAGAACGAAATACTTCCAGAAGTATTTCTCTCAAAACACTAGGCAGCCCCACTCACCCCCTTACCACTAACACTCTCCCTCCCAAAACAATAATATACGTATCAAAAGTCATAGAAATCGATGGATTTTTTGGGTGATGTTTTCGACGTAAAGATTCCTTGTAAAAAAGGCATAAGTTCATTTTAATTTATTCTACAAGTGTGTTCTAAGTGGAAATTTTAAAGTTTTAATAACTTTTGTATGTCTTCGCTTTGAGTAACATTCGGCACCATTTATCAACCTGTCCAAGTTTGTTCCTTAGAAACATCCAAGAACTCCATAAATTCCATATACGAAATCATAAAACAAACTTTTAGTGTAAATTATAAAAAAACCCAATAAAGTTTTAGCCGCAACAACAGCAGCAGCACTAAACGGGCAACATAATTTCACTAATTACAAATTGTGTCTCATGTTTTTTCGTTACTTTTTTATGGCCAATAATTATTGCCAATCATAATGACAATACACAAACACGCTCACACGCATACAAATGCGAATGTGACTCTCTGTATCTCGAGAATAATTATAAAAATTACCAACAGCAGATGAAACGTGAAAAAAACGAGCAGAAGCAAAAAACAAACTGGAAAGTCAAGAAAAGAATCCCCTGAAGGTGGATTTTGGAGGAAGACGGAGCAAAAAAGAGTAATGATGATCATACATCGCCGTACACTACATACCGTCATATATGTGCCCATGTATGAATGCTGAGCTACACACACACACGACGACTGATATGTAAACTTTTTCTTTGCACAACCAACCATCATGACTTGCAACACATGTGGACGACGACGGCCGCGACGACGCAATGGCAAAGTTGAGGAAAGGCTTTGCCAAGAACCTCCGCTAACATTAACTAACAGCACAGGGTTACCAGATGACAAATGCCATCTTAGGTTTTCATCTAAACTAAATCAGACTTCTCGGGCTATTCTCTATTCCATTATTATATTATTGTAATATATAGTCGAACTCTAAGACTATCATTCGATATACAAGAATCTACCTTTGGGAACTTGCTATAAACCAGTGTATAGTCACCCTCTATACCACATTCGAGCTACCGGGTCTTACTCTATACCAGATCCGACCTCTGCGATATTCATCTATACAACAGTCTAGCACAAAGGTCATTGTTTATACAAGAGTCAATCTCTGATGGCTTCCTTGTATACTAGATATGAATTGTAAGGCCTTCGACTACACTAGAGTCGGCCTCTCGGGTATATTATAACTACCAGAGATCTTATTGTGTATTGTTGTATATCAGAGTCCACTTTGTAAATCTTCCTCTAAGTAAAGTATTTATATACGAGTTACGCTATGATATCGTCGTTTATAACTACCAAGGACGATTTTTTATGTCTTCCTTCTATACTAGATACGAACTGTGAGGTCTTCCTTTAGGATATAAGGCTTTTTCTATACTATATCCGACCTCGAAGATCTTCCTCTATATTATAGACATCCGCAGATATCTTCCTCTAAACTAGAGTCGAGACTACTGACAAACCTATAACTATGTTTCCCCACAAAGGTCTTCCTCTAAACTACAGTCGACCACTGAGGTCTTCCTCTACATTTACTTAAATCGAGCACTGAGGACTTCCTAAAACTATAGTTAACCACTGAGTACTTCTTCTAAAATACAGTCGACCTCTGATGTCTTCCTCTAAACTATAGTTATCTACTGAGTACTTCTTCTAAACTACAGTCGACCTCTGAGGACTTCCTCTAATCTACAGTCGGCCACTGAAATCTTTCCCTAAGCTACTGTCGACCACTGAGGTCTTCTACTAGTCTTCATCTAAACTACATTCGACCTCTGACATATAACTATATTTCCTTACAGAGGTCTTCCTCTAAACTACAGTCAACCATTGATGTCTTCCTCTAAACTACAGGCTTCATTTATCGTTGTATAGACCACTGAGGTCTTCCTCTATACTTAATACACTGAGGCCTTCCTCTATACTAGAGTCGACCACCGACTTCCTATAACTATAGTTATCCACTGAGTACTTCCTCTAAAATACAGTCGACCTCTGAGGTCTTCCTCTAAACTTTAGTCGACCACTGACTTATTTTAATATATTTGACCACTGAGGTCTTCCTCTAAACTACAGTCGACCATTGAGGTCTTACTCTATACTAGAGTCGACCACTGAAGTTTTCCTCTAAACTACAGTCAACCACTGAGGTCTTCCTCTAGTCTATCAGTCTTCCTCAACACAAGAGTCGACCACTAACTTTCTATAACTATAGTTGACCACTGAGGTCTTCCTCTAAACTACGGTCGATAACTGAGATCTTCCTCTAGTATCGACCACTGAGGTCTTCCTAAACTACAGTCGACCTCTGAAGTTGTCGACTGAGATCTTCCTCTAAACTAGTGTCGACCACTGAGGTCTTCCTAAACTGCAGTCGACCTCTGACTTCCTATACATAGTTATCCACTGAGCTCTTCCTCTAAGCTACAGTCGACCACTAAGATCCTTCTCTATACTAGTATCGACAACTGAGGCATTTCTCTTTACTAAAGTCGACCACTGAGGTCTTCCTCTATAACTACTAAGGTTTTCCTCTAAACTACCGTCGACCACTGAGGTCTTCTTCTACACCAAAGTCGACCTCTGAGGTCCACCTACAATCCAGCTTCAGCTTCTGATGTTCTCCCACAATCTAATCTCGACATCTGCGTCCTTCTCTTCTAAACTTAACCTCTGAAGTTCTCCTCTTGACATGACCTCCTCTGAGGATTTCCGCTATGCTGGGTTCGATTTGTCAGCTCTTCTGCTCACTTGGTTTTATGTCTTTCGGGAATTCAAGACTAAAGTCGGGAAAATCCCAACGAATCCTGAGCAGCTGGCAACCCTACATGATCAACGACCAAGCCAAAAGATAGAGATCCAAAGCCCAAAACTCCAAAAACAAAAAGCGAAAGAAACATTTAAGGAAAGCAAAAACTGGACACTGAGATAAAATATTTTTACTCAATTCGAAAAGAGATTGCGGGCAACACCGCAGCTTCAAGATGATATTGGAATGGGGATGGATGCTTTAGGGAAACAACAAAACTTTATGCTTAGCTTGGCTTTTTGTTATCGGTGGAGGAGTGTGTTGGGGGAGTTGGGGAGAGAAGCTTAAATGGTGACGTAGAGTCGTCGTAGTCGCAGTCGTGGTGGAGGTTCGAGTCGAGGTTGGGTTTGAGGTTTGTTATTGTTGCTTTACGTTTTTGTTTCGTATTTATTTAAGCCAAAAACCGGATTTAATTAGGCTCGGACAACAGAGACACCACAGACTAAAGCGATGGCAACAACGATGCGATGGCTCTGACGGACACTCTAAGATAAAATATTGTGGTAGTGTTCTGGTGAGTGTGAGGAAAAAAAGAGTTGAAATGGGAGATGCTGTGTATGTGTGAGAGGCGGTCGGTCGGTCTCCTCAGTTTTTTCGAAAGGTATTTTTTGTTCGTCATTTGTCGTCGAGAGTCTCTTTCTGAACTCGTTAGATCTTCGGTTGGCCATTGTGGTTATGGGCTGCTGATGTTGTGCTGTGCTGAGTTGAGCTGAACTGAACTGTGTGGTTGTTGCTGTTCTCCTTTCATTGAGCTTGGCTTAGATAGGCTGTAGATGCGTTGTTGTTGTTGCACTTACTGGTTACGGCACCACACTGTGTTCGGTGGCAATGACAGTGGCAGCTACAGTTGTATGGTAAAACGTGTGTGCGCTCTGTCCGTCTGTCTGCATGTCTGTCCGCACTCTGCTGTGTGCACGGTTGCTCTATAAGCCGCCAACGTAGAGAATAGTTTAGACACGCACACATTTACACACACTCTGACCGACCGACTGACTGACAGACGGACATAACCAAGCATTTATGCTGCTGAAAAGAAGCAGCTTAGTGCACACATACACTCGCACACTGCGACACTGTGATGGCTTAAGATATGTTCATACATACATACAATATAGACAGTGAGTTTTTTAAAGATTTATTTCAAGATTTCTTCCCTCAATACAGTTTTTAGAGTTTTTTAAAGACAGTGAAACCTCTCTACAAACATTGGATAAATGTTTCTCTTTTCGCAAAAAAAATAATATACTTTCTTGATTTAAATTAATAATTACAATAAAGGTCGGCACTTATATAGATGAAGATCTCAATAGTCGACTATAATATAAAGGAAGAACGAAGAGGGAAGAGGTCGACTCTAGTATAGTGGAAGACCTCAGTGGTCGACAATAGCATAAATGAAGACCTCAGTGGTCTACTCTAGTAATGATGAAAGCCTATGTTTTCTACTCTAGAATTGATGAAGACCTTAGTTGTACACTCTAGTAGAAAGGAAGACCTCAGTGGTCGACTCTTGTATAGAGGAAGACCTCGGGGGGTCAACTCTAGTATAAAGGAAGAACTCAGTGGTCGAATCTTGTATAAAGGGAGACCTCAATAGTGAACTAGTATAGTAAAATACGTCAGTGGTCGAATCTAGTATATAAGAAGACCTGAGAAGAATGAAGACTTCAGAGGTCGACTGCAGAATAGAGAAACAAATCAAAAGTCGACTATAGTATAGAGGAAGGCCTTAGAGGTCGGCTCTAGCATAAATGCAGGATGCAGTGGTCGACGCCAGTGTAGATGAATACCTCTATTGTTGACTCTTGTATATAGGAAGGCCTCACTGGTGAACTCTAATGTAGAGGTCGGAAAATATGTAGACGAAAACATCAATGGTCGAATATAGAATAACGGGTTTTCCAATAGGGATGATATGATTTTGAAGTGACGTTTCGGCCATTTGTAATATGTCATGATGTGTCATTTGTTTTTCATTGTATTCAGTAGTGTTTACCATTTCATCATGGAGCTATCTTTTTGCCATTGACCGATTCCCGATCCGACGTACCGTTAAGGAGCTAGAGCAAAAATAAACTTTCCGTTCACATTTGAAAATGATGCTAAGTCCATTTTTTTAAATCAAAAAAAAAAAAAAAAAACACTTTTCAGTCGACCTACAACCTTGACACTCATGATCAGCTCTCGTTGAGAGCTATATTTTTGCCATTGACCGATTGTGGCTACGTGCCACACAGCAAATGAAACAATTGAATTGTTGCGAGAAAAGTTTGGAGATTCGATTACTAGTATTTCAAGAAATTGTGATATTGAATGGCCTCCAAGAAGTTGTGACTATTTCTTGTGGGGATATTTGAAGTCATTGGTCTTTCGAAATAAAAGTGCCTGAAAATTGGATTAATTTAATTCGTTCCTGCAGAAGAAGTCGTTGAGGCCATTTGATTGACCTTTTATTTAGAACTTAATTGTATCGATTGTGCTTCACATTTAATAAAAAACTTTTGAATTTCCTTAACAATGTGTGTTTTTTGGAAAACCCTTTAGATAAATACCCGAGTGATCGGCTCTGTTATATAGGAAGATCTCAGTGGTTGATTGTAGTATAGAGGATTAACTCATGGGCGTCCCTAGCATAAAAGAAAACTTCAGTGTTGGACTCAAGTTTTCGGAAGACTTCAAAGGTCGAGGCTGATATAAACAGCGCGACTCTTGCATAGAGGAATATCTCATTAGTTGACTCTGTGCACAGAGATAACGTCTACAGAAATATATAAAATATGGGGTAATGCCCTACAAATAATTGTATGTAGAAATGTATGTACGGATCTAAAGAATTTTGCTCTGGGACATAACCAAATTGTGGTGTATAGGGAAGGATTTTCATATGTACAATGTATCGACGATCTGCTGGACTTGAAGTTTTGATCCTTTGAAATAGTCTGTCTGCGTTGTAAGCATCCAGTAGCGCATACAGATTATCTGCTATACTACATCTCCAAACTCAATTATTTAAATAAATTAGCTTGCATTGCGATTTCATCGGACATGGCACGAATTTTAAATGAAAATTTGTCTTTCGGCCTTTCGTAAAAATCTTACATAACCGAGCAATGAAATGGTTTCACCGATGTTCATCCTAGGATATTATCCTTGATCAGGGCTAATTTGTGTATTTTCAATGCCACATATTTACAGCTAAACTTGTGACCATCTTCGTCGACCATATCATTTTGACAAAAACTTTGAATTCTGTAGAGATGTCTGCAGACGTGGTTCTGCCCATTTTACGTAGACGTACGTATAATGTCTTACGTGCATTAAGAACAACGTTAGATTATTTTTGCATTACAAATATTACATTTCTCAAGAGAACAGACCAAACCTTCAGCTTTAATATTATTTTTATATATGTTTAGTTTCTGTACAACTGTGTGTGGAAGTCGACTGCTATCTCGAAATGCACTAAGATCAGCATATTCAACTCATGCGTAAAATCAGTCCTCCTCTATGGTTGTGAGTCCGGGAATATAACATCACACAATGTCAACGCTATCTAGATATATATCAATCGCTGTCTTCGAAGGATATTAAAAATATTTTGGCCAAACACCATTTCGAATACCAACCTAAGGCGACTATCAAACCAACGGGTAATAAACATAGATATTCTCGAATACAAATAGCGCTAGATTGATCACACGCTTCGAAGACCACAGATAACAAAAACTGCCATAGACTGGAACCCACATGGTAAAACGCGGAAAGTAGATAGTTTTCTGTATACTAGGAGGGTACAAATTGAACTCGAAGGCAACCAAACCGGTTGAAGCTGGAGGGAAATCAAACACATTGCACCACACAGGACCGAATGGAAGGAGTTTGTTGCGGCCCTTTGTTCCTCCTAGGAACTACCTGACATAATATGCATAATATATCTGTACAACTCTACTGCAGCGTCATCTGTCGGGACCAATTGTTATTTTCTATACTATCAGTATAGGGTAATTCCAAAGAAAATCGACCCAAAAATGACGATTTGAAAATTTTACATTTTTGATTTTGCTGAAATTTTGCATGGGCATACTGCAAGATGATACGAATTTATGACAGTTTACCGTGTGTCAAAATTTGTAGCGGTTTAGATTTTATAGGGTGACAAAGTAGGACATCTACATTGTTTTGTAAAAAATTAAGCTATGTTCAAGTCGCCATAACTTTTGAACGGAATGTCAGATTTAATTGAAATAAGTTCCATCTTAAAGATATTAACGATATTTCTAAGTATTACACACATAAGGATAACTATATGTGTATTAAGGATATCAAAAGGACGAAAATGTCCTTAATCCTTAATTATCCTGAAAAATGTATTTTCAATTTTTTTAATTTTATTTCTGAATATTACCCCCATATTGCTCCATAAAATATAAAATTTTCAGAATGGGTGCTCAATTGGTTCAAAAGATATGACTTATTTAATGTCCGTCTGTCTGTCCGTTTGACTGGTTTATGCCAGTGATATCTCTGAAAAGGAGTGACCGAATGACTTACAAATTAGTATGTGGTATTTCACAAAATTGTTTGAATTTGTGTGGGAGGTACTAGAAGGGGAAGGACAATAACGCCCACTTTGTACTGGCCTGTAGGTACTATAAAAATATTACACTGCACAAAATTTCAAGAATTTTTATGCACTGGTATTAATGTTATAAGCTGGGAACTTATTGTAAAAATTGGTCCCTTTGTGTGGGAGGTACCAAAAGGGGCGTGACATTTTCGCCCATTTTTGTTCAGCTTATAAATACGGTGAAATAATTACTATGTATGAAATTGCATTGGATTCCCATGAGTAGTACAGAAGTTATAACAGTTTTAACATGTCACAAAATTTTAACCGTTTGTGAGGGAGGTACCACAAGGAGGGGTCCGAAATGGGCCACTTCAAAACATTAAGTAGGTTTGAGGAAAATATTACCACATACTAATTTGTAAGTCATTCGGTCACTCCTTTTCAGAGATATCACTGGCATAAACCAGTCAAACGGACAGACAGACGGACATTAAATAAGTCATATCTTTTGAACCCATTGAGCACCCATTCTGAAAATTTTATATTTTATGGAGCAATATGGGTGTAATATTCAGAAATAAAATTAAAAAAATTGAAAATACATTTTTCAGGATAATTAAGGATTAAGGACATTTTCGTCCTTTTGATATCCTTAATACACATATAGTTATCCTTATGTGTGTAATACTTAGAAATATCGTTAATATCTTTAAGATGGAACTTATTTCAATTAAATCTGACATTCCGTTCAAAAGTTATGGCGACTTGAACATAGCTTAATTTTTTACAAAACAATGTAGATGTCCTATTTTGTCACCCTATAAAATCTAAACCGCTACAAATTTTGACACACGGTAAACTGTCATTATTTCGTATCATCTTGCAGTATGCGCATGCAAAATTTCAGCAATATCGAAATTCATACATTTTCAGAGTGGGTCGATTTCCTTTGGAATTACCCTATACTAAATCGAAAAGCAATTAATGGACGAGAACATGGGTTAGCATTTAGTGAAATATTGATTTTTCTAATAACATCAAATACTATTTTCTCAAAATCTTCTATAATTCCACACATAGTAATAGTGTAATCGTCACCACCTCCTCGGTAAAAGTGTGTGTGGGAGTTACAAGTTCGTAGTTCTCTCATCTTAAGTATATTACCATGTCAAGCTGTGGAAAATAGTCAAATATGGGGGATTTCAATTAATAATATTTTAAATTTTCTAGAAATATAAAATGTTTGCATTACAGTTACGGTAATTGTCATCATAGAAAATGTATTTCGATTTACTTAAAATCAAATATTGGTCCATTTTTGTGATATCGCCCCCATATATAGCTTCTCCCCGATTTGACTGCAAATTTCAACTGATCGGGCTGAAAATTTGGTATTTTGGGTGTATTTACACACAGAACCCTTCACACGAACAACAGTTCATGTTTTAATACAGACCCATATGATTTTATTCTACCCGAAACCATTAACTTGCGATCCATGCACTGAACGAAAAGTCTTAAAACTAAACACAACACCATCTCTAAAGCAATGACATTTGATTTCTTTACTTCAAATACAATTTTCAGTGAAATAATGAAAATTTACTTGGTTTTAACGAAATATTTTTGATTCAAGAGAATAATACATAATATTATGTACATGTTGACTTTGAAGGTATGTCTTTGAATTATTTAAAATACCATTAATCTATGGACAATGTCATTAATTTAATTATTTCAATAGTTTTAATGACATTTTACTAGAAATTATATACATTTTTATGTCATTATTTCATACATTTAAAGTTCAAATGTATTTAATTTTCGGTATGATATTGTCATATCATTGAATTTAAAACTATATTGTCTAGCAATTTATATCATTTTTGTTCATAAACTTATAAACAAATTACTTTGTTTTAAATATTATTTGTTTAATTCCCGTGTCGGAAAATCGAAAATCAAAGTAGCATATGACACTTTCCAAGTATTGGTTTATCTGTCCGCAAAGTTTCAAAAAAATCGGTAAACGCTGTATATGCACCAACACTTTCCAGTAAATCCCGGTACTGACTTCACGTAAGTTTGTTCCCCTTTTTTCTCCTATTCTATATCTACAACTTTGCTTCAGCCACAAAAGAGATATTCCATACGGTATACCGAGAAAAAAATTTAGAAAAAGCGCTTCAAATCAACCATGAGGAAAAAAGTTCGTATGGCCATTAAATTATTAATTGAGCCAACTTGACTAAACGAATGATGCAGAAGTTCTTATTTTTGGGGCTACTTTCACGTCCAATTCTCAGAATTGAGTCCCAAATCAATGAGCTGCAAAAATGCTGTACTGTTGTAACGTAAGCGATGCACTATGTTGGGCCCTACTTTTCGACTTCGACTATCTTTATCTTATTATATATAAAATTTGTCCGTGAAATATTTCAAGCTCGGGGTCTTGTTTTTATATGTTGGCAAATCCTGGTTTCCGGACGTTACATTCGTACTTTGTTTTGCTAATATTCATCCGGTTGGCGTTTTGAATGCAATATTTTTATATTATCTTCAGGAACAACAATTATTTCAGAGTTCTTTGAAATGACATTTAAATATTTACCTAAATGTTTTTGATAAATGCGAAAGTTCCGTTGCGAACGTTATAAAAAATGGAAGTAGGTTTTCAGGTTAACCTGGATTTTTGTATATTTTTTAACTAAGTTTGCATATTAATCAGAAAAATCGAAATACATTAAAGAAAGAGGAATATTTCAGTGTATTAAAATTGCTCTCATTAGACTAAAACACTTCATGGCTCAAACAAAAACTAGAAATTCGTCTTTTGTGGACGTTACACAACATTTTCAATACGTTAAAACGACAATATCCTGCGGCAAATTTTATATAATATTATAACATATATTTTATTAAACCTGCTGAGATCATTAGAGTGCACCGCAAAATAATGATTCATTACACTCCAGACATATTCTTTAAATTATTCGGATTTTCCCATATTTAATATTTATTTATTTTCCAATATTTCAGAATTATCATTGAATCCCTTCATCGTGTAAGTGTAAAATACAACAATAAACAATACTTAAAAACTGCCGTAGTATTACTATTTTCGTCAATTGTACATAAATAGTGCTATATTTACTTATTGGAAAATAAATAACTATTAAATTGTATATAAAAACCAAACCTCGTACTTGAAATGTTTTACAGAAAAATTGACAATGGAAAAGTTTGTATAAAACGAAAAAAAAACATAAATTATTTGTTGAAATTTTAACAAATATGACATTTTATGTTTTTTTTTTTACAAAAATAGTTTTTGCTTTCCTTTTCCAATTATACTAAAGTTTATTAAATTAAAATATGGGTTAATTTTTTTTGACCCTATAACTCGCCTTTCATTTTTTCACAATGATCGGAGTTTAATGCAACATCTGCTTTATATAAGTATATCACGCTGTTGGTTTAAGGACAATATGTACATGATTTTATTACAACACGTAATTGATTTGAAGAAGTTTCATGCCCTTAATTAAAGTACAAGACACGCTTATTTTATTGCAAGTTGTCTTTGGGGTCAAATCAAAGCCAAATTTATAAAATTTAGGATAACTTCATTAATTTTCAGTACGCTTTTTTCAGTGTAGTGGAGGGTATATAAGATTCGGCTTGGCCGAACTTAACACCGTCTTTATTTGTTTTTATTTTATCAGATGAAAGACATTTATGCGTCAATACAAAGTACATTTTACATTAAATTGACGACAAATATTTATTGAATCAATATTTGAATCAGTTATTGATGAATGTTTGATGTACAATATTTCTTCAAGCCAATGGAAATTACAGCATCTTGGAAATTGACAATTTACATTAATGTACACACACTGGAAAAAAAATTGTGTCTTAAAATTAAAGATTTACTCCAAAGAATCATTAAAATAAGTACATTTTGTACTTAAAATATAGATAATTTCACTAATATTAAGTACATTTTCTTAGTTTTAAATATACAACGTTTTTGTTTCAAAGATTAAGGGCGTCTTTCGTACAAATCTGTAATTTTAAGGTAAAATTTTTTTTCTGTGCATGTGTATAGTTTAAATAATGTTTTTCTTTCAGTGTATCAAAGTCGTCTACGTATACGAAGTATTCTCGAAATATATTCTTGAGATTATATCAGATTTTTTAGCATAATACATACACTATTTGGTTGGTTAGTTATCCAAGACTTTCTGTTTTCTTTATAGATGAGTTTAGGTAATCCATTTGTATTTTTAAGTTAAAACAAATACATATATACGTTATTTGATAACATTTTTTTTTTAAAAGTTGGTTTGTGTTTTTTCTCTGTTTTTAAATTTGATTTAATTATTTTTTTATTTTTCACATTTTTTAGTTTGTCCTGTGTAACTTCGTTCATGGATAATTTTTTAAATTGTTTATTCTTTAACTCATTTTTGTTGGTTTTACTTCATGTTTTTATTATTTCAAAATATACAAATATTTTTATTTATTTTTTTTTATATTTATAATATCCCGTTGTGTTCATCTCCCTTTTTTTACGATTTGTTTTTGTTTCACTTTTTTATTTTTATTTTCGTTTAGAATGAAATCTTCTGCATTTCTTTTACAAATTTTTATCTTTTTTTCATGCGCAACAGTCAATTCTTTTTTTCTCATTTGAAGGCAATAAAAAACGACAACGAATTTAAAAAAACCTGTTCATTTATTTACACGTTTGGAATTTTTTAGATGCATCGCGCATAGTCGTTCGTGGTAGGTTCGTTCGTTCTAGGTTTAAAAGAAAATAGGAAAAAAAAGCATATCAGTCACTCTACACTTTAGAATAACAGCAGCAAACGGCAACAACAACAACAATAACGCCAACATAAAACATAAGATCTTAACGATCTAAGCATAAAACAACGACGACGAGGACAGCAAACGATAGGTATTAGATGAACGTGGAGGGGGTCGGTAGGTTGGTTGGTCGGTCGGTCGGTCGGGGGTCTTTCAAAGCACACATAAATGTTTGATCAACATTGTCGCATTTCCAGTTAGAGGCATTGTGACGAAGCCGAAGACAACGTTGACAAACCAACCAATTGATCCGACCGACCAACCGATCGACCAACTAACCAACTCAACGACAAACCAAACGATCGCCAAACCAACATTTTTGTTGATCAATCTTCTGCCAAATTGAACAAACGTGTTATTAACATTTTCAGCCGCCGAAGCGCATTGTTGTAGAGAACAACGAACCTTCGCTCAAACCTCTCTTCTTTCTGATCGCCACCAAACAACCTACAACCAAACAAGCAACCTTAGCCAACAAACAAACCCAACAACCAGCCAAAGCAAAGCAAAGCAACCAACCTTCCTTAGCTCTGACAACTACCAAAACTCCATCCAGCCAGCAAGCCAGCCATTCATCCATCCCGTCGCAACCCATAACCCCTGAACAGTTTTTTGTGTCTGATTTGGTTCCAAAGGTACCACAGACAGACGGACGGACAGACAGACATTCATTCGTTCGGTTGTTAGTATTTACGGCAGTTAAAATGTGTTTTTCTAAATTTTGTTTTGAAATAGGAGCTGAAGCCAGTGCAGCTACCAAAACGCTCCTCAAGTAGTCCCAATGTCTTCCCACACGCCACAATATAAAAATTGTAGACAACCAGCCAACGAACGAACGTTGGCTAAGGCTGGGGCTGGCTCGGGCTCCATCTTTCGGCTTTCCAACTATTATTACTACTCGCACACTCTCGCGCAAACGCAAACTCTCTATTTTACAATCTCACAATCACACTCACATCACTCATACTCTCTTTTTTTATGAATTCGGGGACTACAATTGTAACTTTTCATAGATTTACACCACTACGTACGTACGTTTTGTATTTCTTTTTTGAAATTGCTCTCTTTTTTGTCTTGGCTATCAGACGTTGTATTTGTTGAACATGAAATTTTCCGAGATCATTTGATGGCTTTTGGAGGAATTTGTTTTTTTTTTCTTCGTTAGATGTCTTAGTAGACCTCGTTTTTTATCCACTCATTTGATGATTTTAGATTGGTTGTTTGTTTTACACTTTACACACTTCTCTCTTTTACTTTAGAAAATTTGTATTATTATATTTTTGTATTGTTATATTTTTTGCCATTTTTTTTTTAAAAATATATTTTTTTTTAATAATCTTTTGGTTTCATTAATCACTTTGAAAAAAACACTCTCATGTATGTGTGTGTATGTACACATACATATATTTTTTTCAACCACTACCACCCATCACTTGCTGCCATGTGTAGTGGTGATAATCTCAAACATAACACAACGCAACAACAAGAGTAAAAATGACAACAACAACAACGAATATAAATGTTTAGTGCAACCGCTCCGTTGCTGATATTCCGTTTAAATTTACAGGTGCGTTACCTACGATCAACTCTTTAAGACTAATCCGAATGTATCTCGGTTGGGGGGCAATGAGCCTCAACGAGCGAACGGAACGAACATACCTTCTTACACTCAGTGTAACCGCTCTTTTATCTTTCGGATAAATTTCGACCAAATCGCTCTCAATCAGGTTTGGAAAAATTCTTACACTCGCTCGTGTTTTTGTCATTTGGTATGTCATGTTGGTACATTTTGGGATCAGATATCGCCAAAATTTAAAAAATCATGATTAATTAAAAACTCGAAATTGTTACTAACATTCAAGATTAGAGGAAATTCTCTAAATAAAGGGAGCAAATAAACTAGTTTCAAAATATTAACGTTGTATATATTAAAGACGTATAATAAGACAGACAGACAGACGGACGGACATTGCTCATTCGACTTAAAATGACCCAAAAAGGATTGCCGCCGAACATACTTAGGGTCTTAGGTCACTCCTTCGATGTGTTACACTTTTTTCCGTAGCAAATGATATATACCCTCGTCACACTAAAGTGTGGGTATAATTAGTCAAAAAAATTAGTATGCGGTAATATTTTTCTCCATTTCAGACTAAGTTCGATGATGGGCCATATTGGTCCACTCCATCTAGTACCTCCCCCAAAAAGGTTTAATATTTAATGAAATGTTGATTATTTAATAACTATTCGAATCTCTGAAATTGCACACATAGTATTAGTTTGTTAGTCGATATCACCCCCAGAAAAATGGGCGAAATGGACGATTTTGCACCAAAATTTAACAACTTTAATGCCAATGCATACAAATACTTGAAATGTGGTGGAGTGTAATGCTTTTGTAGTACCTACAGTACATTGGAAAATAGGCGTCATTGGAACGCCCCTTTTGGTACCTCCCACACAAATTGACTATTTTGCACCAAAAGTTGCTCAATTGAACCATGGAAAGATACACAATCGAGCATCGCGTTAAAGTTATTCAGACTTATTATGAAAATGGGCGTTCAAATCAAAATGCATATCGTGCACTTCGTGATTTTTTCGGGCAATTTAATCGTCCAAATATGCGTTCAATCGGAAAAATCGTGCACAAATTTGAGCAAACCGGGTCTGTAGGAGATGTTAAAACACCAGTGCATGCTCGTACAGATCGTACTTCAGAAAATATTGCTGCTGTTCGCGATAGTGTGGCTGAAGAGCATTCCACCTCATCTCGTCGTCGTGCCCAACAATTGCACCTCTCACGCTCGTCGTTGATGAACATTATGCATAAATACTTGCATTTACACGCTTACTAGGTGCAATTGACTCAAGAACTAAAGCCTCCAAAAACCAATACACCCACAAAGGGTGACCTTACCAATATTATCATAATAAAAAGAAATGACAATAATTTCCTAACTAATTTGTATTTTATTCAAAACAAATATCGGCCCTTAAAATTTAAACACCCTTTATTTTCCAATATCCCAGAAATCCCGATTTCGCAAGTGATCGAAATCGCAAATATTCAAACAAAAAATCTAATAGAGTAAAATTAAATCGATAATTAACAAAAAAACTTTTAAAAACAATAAATTAGTTATTACTCGTATTGATCTATATCCCTGATTAAGCATCACCAATTATTGATGAAGACGAAATTGGTCTGACCAATTTATCTTATTAAGACGAATTATTCTGCCGGCTTAAACCCCGCAATAACCAGTAACATTACATTATTACAAAGCCATAAAGTGAACGTCCAATATATGGCAATTGTCTACTTAATTCATCGAAATAATCGCTTCGTCTTTGAATACCAAATTTTGGATCCTTTTTCAATCAAACTAGCTAGCTTCAAAAAAATGGAACAAACAAATTTTGTTGTTATTTTTTATGGTTTCTTTCGTGACAAAAAATCGTTTTTATTTTCTAAAATCAATTTTTCCTTCCGTTTCTTCGTGATAGGGATTTTTTCAGCATTTCTAGCCCTCATAATTTCCTTTAATTTGAATGGTATACCGGCATTATCGAGCTTATACTTACCAAAATATGGCCCAAATTTTTCCACGAAAATTGGAATTATTGAAAAAAATTAAAACAAGTAAAAAAATTCAGTCGGGTAAACCGACTTATGATTTCCATCACATTGAATCCCAAAAAATTACTCGTATTCGTAAATTTATTTATCTTTTTGTTATAATTAAACTATTATCAATTTAAATTGCATTTAATGTCTTTAATGTACTGGTATTAAAGATATAAGTTGCTAACTGTTGGTGAGAGGTACCAAAAGGGGCGTGCCAATAACGCCCACTTTTCTCTAGATTCTAGGTACTATAAAAACATTACACAGTACAAAAAATAAAAGTATTTGTATGCATTGATATTAAATTAAAAGCTGTTAACTGTTGGTACAAAATGGTCCATTTGTGTTGGAGGTACCAAAAGGGGTGTGCCATTAACGGCAACTTTTCTCCGAACTCTAGGTACTATAAAAAGATTACACTGTATAAAATTTCAAATATTTTTATGAACTGATATTAAAGCTATAAGCAGTTAACTTTTTGTGCAAAATGGTCCATTTGTGTGGGAGTCGTATATAAGTTATTAAATAATCAATATTGCACTAAATGTTAACCCTTTGTGGAGGAGGTACTAGAAGGAGTGGACCAATATGGCCCATCTTTGAGCTTAGCCGGAGATAGAGAAAAATATTACAGCACACTAAATTTAAAGTCAATCGGTTAATCCTTTCGAGAGTTATCGTGCGCACCTATCAGCAGACAGACAGACAGACGGACGGACGGAGGACGGACATTGCTCAAATGACTTAATATGACCCAAAACGGATTTCCGCCGAACATACTTAGGGTCTTAGGTCACTCCTTCGATGTGTTACACTTTTGGCTCGTAGCAAATGATATATACCCTCCTCTCTAAGTTGAGGGGATAAAAAACAATACCATAAAAAGATTTTTGTCTTGTTTTCACAAAATAGTATGCCTCAAACTATACAAATATTTTAAGGTCTCGGATACAAACAATTTTTTTGTTGCATAGTGTTTGTTTCATTAACTTTGAGTTCCTGGATCAGTTCGGTCTATTAAGGGAGCTGGCTCAAATGATTTTCCGGCTAATTATTTGGGCCTACTACTCAATCATGTAGTACCTGTATAATCAAAACTATTTACCAGTCTTAATTGAAAATACATGTACTTAATACAAAAATAAAGCGAAGTATTTACAAAGAGTAGTCATAGGACCGTTAAAGTGCTTTTTAGAATATTTTTCGTACCATTTCCTCAATGAATCTCATTTATCTTCTCTGACAAATTTATCTGACTCTCTCTGTCAGTCTAAAGATCTTGCCTATCTCAGCATTTGTGCTCGAATTGGTCTGCGTGTATATTGCCTCCAATAAGGTTTCTCTGGTCGGTGAGCTCGTCTAACTATTCTCGTATACAGGTGAGCATGTGTGTGTGTGTATTTGTGTAATTATACCTGTTTTGTTGCCCGTAAGCTATTGCTCGCCACGAACTGGTTTCTGGTCTTTCAAGAGTCTGAGGTTTGAGTCTGGACTGTATAGAAATGTTAGTGTGTGTTTGCGTGTTACTGGCCGTTCGTCCGTCCGCCAGTTGGTTGAAGAGCGTAGCGTGTTTGCTCTGTTGGATTTCTCTGCATTTCAATCATTACCTTTGCACGAAAGAATACTCGTCTATAGCCGTAGATTTTTTCATTCTGTTCAACGACGACGAAGACTACTACTACTGCTGTCAACTAATGTTTAGCTCGAGCCTTTGCTCTGGACAGACAGACGGACGGACAGATTCTCTATAGATTATTTTATGTTCACTGCGAGTGCTCGGTGTGTGTCCGTCCGTCCTCTAAAAATATGAGGAGAAGTAGAAGAACAAAAAAACGAGGAAAAAAACAAATAAACAAAAAACCAGTAGGTAATAGATGGCTATTTGAAACTGCTACTTCTGTTTGAGCTGTGTTATCAGTTACGGACGTCAGCACGCATGCGCGTTAGCGCACTGCCATCCGCCATGGTGGAAATGCTAATGTTTATTCCTTGGAAAAGTCCTAGGCCTTAGTAAATGTTTGAATGGGTTACTTTAGATTCATTAGCGTATCATCAGCTGAAAAAGGAACTGACGACGAGCACTTTTTAGTCGCTGAACACGTACAAAATCCGTTTCAAAAAGAGATTTCCTCACAATAAAATTTCTTATATTTTGTTTTCCTTTTTTAGGATAAACAATAAATATTTATATGACGAATAGTTTTACTTGGAAAAGTGTGAAACAAAGTGTCGATGGTCAATGTGGATGGGTCATACTGCGCCAGGGAAATTTACAACGATAAACCCATATTTTTTAGGGGATCCCAACTATACAGCGATCGGTGCACATTCATAAAAAAAAACAATTATTCAGTATTAGTTAAAAAAAGTAAATAACTTTTTTTGGTGAATAATATTCGCTTTTTCTCTACATATATGGAGGAAGGAATACATACGTATATGTATCATTTTTTATATATACTAATATGTTTGAGAAAACGGATTCACAACATTTTAAGTAATATGCCTTCCGTCTGGCTGACTATAAAGGTACATATGGTACATACCATAAAGACACCAAAGTGAGACAGGATAACTTCAAATTATGTATATGATATATTTCCCACACCTGGCCCACACTTTCTGATACCTCCCTAATGAAAGGTACTAGAAGGAGTGTACCAATCATCAAACTTATCCTGAGATAGAGAAAAATATTACCACATACCAAATTTGAAGTCAATCAGTTACTCCTTTCGAGAGTTATCGAGAGTTGCAGCCAGCAGACAGACATACGGACGGTTAATCCTATCAAAAGTTATCGTGCGCACCAGCCAGCAGACACAGACAACGTCAGACAGACGGATGGACGGACATTGCTCAAATGACTTAAAGTGACCCAAAACGACTTTCCGTCGAAGATACTTGAGGTCTTAGGTCACTCCTTTGATGTGTTGGCTCGTAGCAAATGATATATACCCTCCTCTCTAAGGCGAGGGGATAAAAATATATAGCATCAGAGATGGTATTCAGGATGAGATCACGGAATACAGAGAGACTGCTAAGTATAGACAAATCGCATCTACAGCCTTGGTAAGCACATGCATTGAAATGACGACTTGCGTCGATGGTGTCATGATCCTGACGTGGTGGAAGATACCTTTCATTTCCTTTGGCAGCTCATACTTTATAATATAGAAGAAACAAGATACTGGGATAATTTTTCTTTCAGGAGTTGGCTGAACTTAAAGGGTTGGACTCTCTCAGACTTTTACATTCCATTAAGGCATCTGATCAGAACTCTAGACTTAAGTGAGTATGAAGAAGAAGTAATTATGAGAAATCACAATTGATCAAATAAGGCCTCTGTGGACGCTTGGATTTTATTGAGCCGGGCGCCATCCTCAGCTAACCTAACCTAACTGCGCACCATTGACACCTTTAATGCCAAAGCTTATGTTCAGGTCTTATTTGAACATTTGGCTTGTTTTATGTATATTCAATAAATATTTCGTTACTGCGATTATATATAAATATGCGAGCAATTACAACAGATGTATACTACTTTATTATTAAATTTCTAAACACTATTGTATGTATTGTCTAATAGTTAGTATTTAGTATTATAGTTAGTATTTAGTATTACGGCACCATGCTTTTCATGAGTATGTAATGCAGTATAACTTTTAAGGAATTTTATAAAGTTTAAAGGGTTATACCCTTCCATCATTTGAAGTTGGAGCACAAGATCTCAAAAAAATAAACTTACCCAGCAAAATTCCTCATTACCAAATAATCCGACGAGTAAGCAATGTTCGATAAAGGTAAGTACTTAACATATAGCCACTTTTCTCATTATTTTAACATGGGGATGTCATTGGAGGAAAGTACTTCCCAAAATCGTACAATAAAGTGGCATAGTAAATACTTATTTGTAGCATAGGCATACCACATGATAATGCATTACCAATAATTTATAAAATAAGTAGTAGATATGGGAGATATGTAGAAATGGCCACTTAAAGTGATTTTTTGCATCTTGTCGCACATATTTCTCGAAACAAACAACTTCCTCATGCCAGATTCGAATTTCTGACCCCAAACCCCCATGTGAAAAATTCTTCAATGGTCTATCATCATACCATATACGTAAATATTTATGGTATTTTCATTCAAATCTGCACGTATTATATGAAGACATGTAGAAAAATAAATTAATCAATAACCCACATATAGCCAAAATTGCATTCTATAGCGTGATCCATTTCGAGTTCGATCTATTCGAGGTTCCCTACTTTTTTAAAGAGAAAAACACAGAAAATTCAAATTGAATGGGGAATGTTTATTATCATTTGAAAGAACATTCTTTGGCATTTATTTTTGAAGATTATATCTATCAAATGTTGGCCGCGGCTACGTCTCAGATGGTCCATCCGTTGAGTCAAATTTTCGATGACTCGTTCGAACATTTCGACTGGTAACTGGCGAATGACAAGCGTGATGTTTTACTCCAAGGCCTGAATCGAAGCGGGTTTGTCCGCATAAACTTTAGACTTTACATATCCCCACAGGAAAAAGTCTAACGGTGTGATATCACACGATCTTGATGGCCAATCGACCGGCCCAAAACGTGAAATTATCTGCTCACCGAAGTGTTCTCTCAATAAATCCGCCGTCTTGTTGAAACCAAATGTCGCCGAGATTACGAGCTTCAATTTCAGGCATCAAATAGTCGGTTATCATGGCACGATAACGGTCGCATTAACGGTTACGTTCTCACCGGCATCATTTTTGAAGAAATATGGACCGATGATTCCGGTACGTCGGATCGGGAAACGGTCAATGGCAAAAATATAGCTCTTAACGAGAGCTAAAATATTGCTCATGGGTGTCAAGTTCGTGGGTCGACTAAAAAGTGTTTTTCTTGGATTGAAAAAAATGGACTTAGCGCAATTCCCGAACGATTATTTTGATAATAAAACTGAATAATTTGTAAACGCTGTTCAGGCGTAAGTCTTTCCATGATGAAATGCCAAACAATACTAATAAATACTAATAAAAAAATATCTCTAATTAGATCACCCTATATTAAAATTACCAAAATTACTTTGATAACAAAATATCATTTATTTCTGTTATTATTGGTAAGTAATGCAGCGAATAATGAGATGTCATTATTTCGTAATGCAGTGAATAATGACATGTACTTACCAATAATTTCCTGGGCAAATTTATCAGACTTTACAAAAATGTATAAAAAAATTTAACAACAAAAATTCAATTTATGTTTTTAACGTCATTTGCAATTTGTAGAAAAAGCAGATAACGACGAATGCAGGGCATGTACTGAAAACATCGAAGCGTTGGAACATTTTATGTGCCAAATTACAAAGCTAACTAACAAAACTTATGAAATTATGAAACCTGTTGATTTTCCATAAATATTTGGAAAGGGGATAATAATTTATCGCGAGAAATATTTTTCTCGAAGACACCATCTAAAAATGTTGACGATTTGTATGACGTTTGACATATGGTAAGATTTGATTGCAATTTTTCAGGGGTAAGGGGGTGAGAAACTTGGACGACTGTTATGAGAAAAATAATTCCGCAAAGGTTCCCTTTATTTCATTCTTTGGACTGAAGCATGTATTCCGAAGTATTCCATTTTAACATCAGCACTAAAGCAACTAACCTCTCTTATTTCCCAGTAAACTTAGTGGTCTAATATCGCGAAAACAAGAACTAACCTAGAGAAACAGCTAATACCACTGGATTGAGCATGGTCGAAATCGGTATATCCATGCACATGAAATATCCCGATACTTCGGGTGCGGCATATGACCAGATCTGACACATTTCAGAGGATATGCTTGAAAGATGCTGGGGAAACTAGTGTTAGGTAAAACTCTCGAGGGTTAAAAAGATCATAAATAACGAGCGCACTGGCTTAAGTGCATGTGAATGGACATGAGACGTTAAAACGTCTCCTGCCTTCAATCTCAATCTAATCCAATCTCGTGTAGTAGAAAGAATATAACAATTGTTTTGAAAATGAGCATATAAATGTAAAAAAAATCAAAATTGCTATTTTCATGATAATTTGAACTTAGGATCGCGATCAAAATATCCTTTACAAATATGGCTTTTTTTTCAATAAAATTGAAAGTCTTTTAAATAGGGCCAGAATATTTAATGTCGACCTGTGTAGTAAAATTTGGCTAAAATGTTTATAAGCAGTTCCAAAAAAAAATTTTACAAAAAATTAGAAAGTAAACTTTGCACAAATCGGTTCAGCCGTTCGAGAGCTATTACAAATTTCGTAATACACAAAAACTCATTTTTTTAATATTTTTTTTTTTAAATTAGAATTAGAAATTCTTTCAAACTATTTTTTTTAAAAAAAATTAAAGCGAGGTCTTATTTTACCTATTTGTAGGTGCTTATAAACATTTTAGTCAAAAATAAACTACATAGGTCGATATTAAATATTCTGACCCAATAAATGGAACAAATCTTGTTTTAAAATCTCTAAAATTGAATGATTTATAAAACTGCTGCTTGATTGCCAGATTTAGTTTTAGATTTATTTGGTTGTTGATCCCAGATGGGTTAAAGCCGAATGATTGCCATAAAATTATCCCACACGCATTATTTCAACCTCTAAAGATGACAATTTCAAGAAGTTGGACATTTTGTACAGTTCTCTATATAATTGTTTAAATTCATGGGAAAATAAAAATTCTAAGTCGATAAATAAAACAATTGTTTTAAATTCAAGCATATAAATATATAGTTATTCCCGCCATTCCAGTGTAGAGCGTAGGGCCATATTATTGCGCATGTTTAATAATTTCAGCTTCATCCATTCGCTTTAACCCATTTGGGACCAACGGACAACCAATTGTAAAGGATGTTTGCCTAAGGATCCTTAAGAATTACTACTCAAGCAAGAAATCATCAAAACAAAGTTGTCCATCTCTCAGAAACATTTTGGCCGCTTATCTCGAAAACTTAATGTGACATAGAAAAATTGTCATATTGAAATTATGCGGAGATGAATTTTGCATCGTTCGTTTGAAAATAATTCGTTCTTCGTATGTTGTTTAATTGTTAAGTTGCTAAAGTTTTATGACGAGTAACTAGTATTTGTAGCTGTAGGAGATATTATCTGAAATTTCCTTATCTTTTTCAATCGTTTTTGTATATTTGAATGGTTTTAAACATTTCATTTGATTCAATGATATTTGAAGTGATCAAATGGATATCTCGCATTTCAGTTAAAAATTTTTAAGTACAATAATCATAGAAGTCAAACAAAAAATTATCCAAACTTTACTGCAGTTTTAATGACTCCACTCGCTATCGCTTTAGTCATAAAACAAGCCAAAGTTCAATGTAAGGTGGCGACAGCAACAACCTTTTTTGACACTTTTACGATTGACACACTCTAATGTTACGACTGGTTCGTTTTTATTATACCCTCCACGCTATGCAAGAGAGTAGTATACTGTGTTTGTTGTTGAGTTTGTAACGCCTTGAGACAGAATTGATCACAAATGATCACTTAGTGATCACCGGCTACCACATTCAATAAAGACATTGACATATCAAACTAAAAACATATTGAATCTTTCTACATAAAGTCAAAAATGAAGTGTTTTTTCTTTTCACCTAAGATGCTGTTTTTGATTCTGAACATCGCAATTTTTATGCCAAAGTGAGGTTCATTATTTAAGCCCCTGTCAAAATGTATGCCCAACATATTTGTCATAAAACTATACTATGTATATGACCATCAGTAAGTCGACTTACAATCTTACTTTTAAGAATTCGAATCGTTTATTCTAAGCTAAACGACTAATAACTTTCAACATTTAAAGCCGAGTGTAAGGCACTCGTGGAGACCACCTTACTTGTAATTATCTCTTAACAAAAAAAGACTGGCAGCATTTTTATTTCTCGGCGTTTTTAGATTTGTATGTATTTATGTTATTCCCTCTAGAGATTTTGTATTCGTGTATTCCCAATGAACGACAACAAAGTACAAAAATATTGTTTTTTTTTTGTTTTGGCCATATCTTACAGTATCGAGCAAAATTATATCAACAAAATCCAAATAATTAGTTTATATTGCATTTAAATTTCTAAGAAAACTCAATTGATTAATGTAATATTTCAAAAATTTCTGCGAATACGATAAAAGCTATCAATATGTGCGAATGATAATAAATACTCCATGAGTCATCATTGCATCCCGAAAAAATTACGATTTGGTGCGGTTTATGGGCCGGCGGCGTCATTGGGCCGTACTTCTTCCGTGATGATCAAGATCGGCACGTTGCTGTGAATGGGAATCGCTAAAGTTCAATGATAACCGAACACTTTTGGCCCCAATTGGATGATATGGACTTGGAGGACATATGGTTCCAACAGGACGGCGCCACAAGCCACACAGCGAATGCCATAATCAATTTATTGGAATCTAAGTCTATTCTAAATCTAAGACTATTTCCAGTGGGGCTACGTCAAGTCTATGGTCTATGCCAACAAGCCAGCGACGATTGATGAACTTCGTACGAATATCGAACGTGAAATTGCAGCAGTATCGGCCGATTTATGCTTGAAAACCGTCGAAAATTGGGTTCAGCGTCTGGACTTCTGCAAGCGTGCCCGTGGTGGCCATGCAAAAGAAATCGAGTTCCATACATAATGGCATCGAACGTACTTTCACAGGAATAAAGAATTTCATTGATATTCAAAACCGTTTTTGTTTTATTTAAAAAAACTTTTGTAGCGCTCTTATTGAAAAACCCGGTATTTGCACTCTTTGAGCATTTTAAGTGATCACAGTATTTTTGGCTCATTTCACGGATTTTAGTGAAACTGTGATAACGATTATTTATTTATATGAATTACAATACAAAGCAAATTTATATTCTAATTTTAAGGACCAGGAAAAAGCCGGAATTTTTATTAATTTATTTTTTAAAAAATATAATAACACTTTTTTTAAAAAAAAATCTTTTTATTTTTGCATTTTTCGTTTTTGTATTTTAGACCAATTTGTCCTCTGCAATATAGATGAAGTTCCAAGATGGCCTTTTCGTCCATCTCGAGATATCAATATATCTTTGTGACAGGTTTGGCTCAGTATTTTCTAAAATGCTCAATAGGCCGGATTGAAACACCAAAAATTTACTTTAATCAATTTGAATAGGAAACAAAAGTTGTATCATGACATCAACAGTTACAGAAGGAATATCATAACTTCTATGATTTTGGCTTTGATTAGGCGCCAAAGACAATGATCTGTAAAAAAGGTACAGCTTGTACTTGAATTAAAAACATGAAACAAATTTAACTCAGTTACATCTTGTATTTCAAATAAAGACATGAAACGTCCTTAAATCAATTACATAAGTCAAGTACGTGTTGTATTTATCATAAAGTGTATCAATACAGCATTAAGTGATCAAATCCATTTCGTTAAATATTTATACCCTACACCACACTGTGGTACAGAGTATTATAAGTTTGTTTCACGGCAGATGTTTGTAACACCTGAACCGATCGACTCAGAATCACTAACTGAGTCGATTTAATGTCTGTCCGTCCGTCCGTCCGTCCGTCTGTCCGGCTGTCCATGTAAAGTTGTTCGTTGACTACAGGTCGCAATTTCACTCCGATCGTTCTGAAATTTTGCAGTTTAGAGTATTTCGCAACTGTAAAGATCCCTTTTGAATTTGGTTGAAATCGGTTCAGATTTAGATATAGCTCCCGTATATATCTTTCGTCCGATTTGGCCCTCTAGTCCTATAGAAGCTGTATTTTACATCCAATCGTTTTGAAATTTAGAATGGTAGAGTTTCTTGATCCATGAACCAACATTGTCGAATTTGAAGAAAATCGGTTAATATTTAGCTATAGCTCCCATATATATGTTTCATCCGATTTGGCTCTTTAGTCCTGTATAAGCTGTATTTTACATCCAATCATTTTGAAATTTAGAATGGTAGAGTTTCTTGATCCATGAAGTTTCTTGATCCAACGCTACCGAATTTAAAGAAAATCGGTTAAGATTTAGCTATAGCTCCCATATATATGTTTCGTCCGATTTGGTCCTTTAGTTCTATAGAAGCTGTATTTTACATCCAATCGTTTTGAAATTTAGAATGGTAGAGTTTCTTGATCCATGAGCCAACATTGCCGAATTTGAAGAAAATCGGTTAATATTTAGATATAGCTCCCATACATATCTTTCGTCCGATTTGACCCTTTAGTCCTATAAATGCTGTAGTTTACATCCAATCGTTTTGATATTTATAATGGTAGAGTTTCTTGATCCATGGACTAATATTGACGAATTTGAAGAAAATCGGTTAAGATTTAGCTGTAGCTCGCATATATATGTTTCATCCGATTTGGCTCTATAGTGCTGTAGAAGCTGTATTTTACATCCAATCGTTTTTATACCCTACACCACACTGTGGTACAGGGTATTATTTAAGTATAAAATGTCCCAAAAGTAAATTTATGTGAACAATTAATACATGAATTACAAAATTTATATTTCAGAGTTATTCAATATTACGAGAGTGGTGTAGGGTTTTACATAGTCGGCCCCGCCCGCCTTTAGCCTGTGCTTACTGGGTTTTATTTAAATTCGAATTTTCACATGTCCATAGACCTGAGCGTAAGATACATAGCTTAAATACATGAAGCCTTTGCGAATTTAGTCTGGTGTACTTTATATTAGAAGCCAAAAGCAATAGACACAGAAACAGCACATTCATCGTTCATAACCGTATTTTACCAATACCCCGAATAGATTTTATGACACCATTTATCTTGCAATTTCCCAATGCCAAAGACTGCATTTATTTTAGAAATACAAGTGTTAAACCCACGCACACTCCACACATTCTTTGAACCGACCTTATAAGGTTTTTCTCGTTCTTAATTTGTTATCCTTATGCGACCGAACACAACCGTTCTCTTCTACCGATTCACAAGAACTGATTCATAAAAACTCTAACAAACTTTTCAAGACTAATTTTTTCGATTAACGATACTCTCGATTTTCCTACCGCAAATTTAAACGAGCTCATCCTATAAAATAAAACCACATATATAATTATGTACAAAATATATGTACAAAAATAGAATTTATTTCAAAGACACCTGATCTTTATTCAAAGCCAGCGAAGGCCATAATCTATGGAATGATATCTTTTGTCCCACTGTACAATATATTTCTTTTTTTGCTTCACCGTACCATGTTTAGCCTTTTTGCTCCACTAAACCATATTTAACACCTTTTCGCCCCTCTGTAACATATTGAAAACTTTTTTCTTGCCCCAAATTCACCATAATTGAAACTTATTGCACCACGATGCTAGTGAAAGCATTAATTTTGAAAAAAAAACGCTTTTTATTTCATATTTAAGTTACCCTCTCTCTTTGCATCCATAGTTTTGCCCACTGTACTAAATGTACGCTTTTTGGCCCACTGTAATATATTTAACCCATTTTGTCCCACTTTACCATATATAACTGTTTCTGCCCACTGTACCATAGTTAACCCTTTTTGAACCATTGTGCCACATTTAATCCTTTGTCTCACTGCACCGTATTTCAAAATGTTTGCCCCACTGTACCGTATATATAATTTTTTTTGTCTCACTGTACCACATTTATAATTTGTATCCCCGATACCATACTTAACCCTTTTTCGCCCACTGTACCATATTTGCTCCACTGTGCCATTTGTGTCCACTTACATTATTTAACCGTTTTTGACCCACTGTGCTCCGCATAAAAACTTTTCATATCTCATGTTTAAGTTCCAATTTTACCAGTTTGTTCCGGTTTTGTCACACTGTGTCTCTAAAAGTTAGAATTTCTAAAAATCACTTCCGTTTATGTTCCAAAAGCAACTCTAGCACAATGGAACCATGTTTAGCATTTCTAACCCAATGTACCATATTTTACACTTTTTGCCCCACTGTGCCCCAAAAAGTACGAATATTAAAAAAGTGACTACCCCGATCCGTTGCCCTTAAGACAAAACGTCCCTCTCTTCAATTTTCGCGATTCTAATTCTATACGTTAAATTTGGCGGTGGTACCATATTTATACCTTCCTATCCCACTGTGCCCCTAAAACTTTTTTAATTTTGGTCAAATCGGAACCAAAGTTGGTGGGGTTGTAGGGGTACCACGTACATGACCTGTACCAAAAATACAGCTTCATAAGATAACAGATTACAAAGATACAGGGTGTCAAATTTTGACCCTTGTATCTCCTTAACGCGTTGGCCGATTTTGATAGACAGTGTCGAATATTAAAGATTTTTGGAAATGAAGGAAATGTACTTTGTATTTTGTTTGCAAACATTAAAATTTTGTACTTTTTTCTCGCGTTATAGGTTTATCTCGCGATTTTAAGTGAGATCCTCTGATGGGATCCTGCATCTTTGAGCTAAGAAAATGAAGCCTGCTTTGTTTACTATAATAATGTGAAATTTTGTAGTGGGATAATGACCACAACCAAAGTTATAAATGTTTTAAATGCCTAACCTACAATTTTTTTCTAAATTTTTCAGGATTTTAAAGAATGTTTAATGTATGATCTTGATCAGAAACGCGTTTAATAAAATTTAAGTGTGATATTTCATAGCCGTATATGTTAGAGCTATAAAAAAAAATATTTTGAACAAAATCACCATGTGATTTTTTACACTGACTTACAAAAACTCAATGGTCAAAATAATGGATAGCCAGATGATTGTAGACTCTATTTCGAAGTTTTTATTATGACTTAAACCCAAATATGAAATCAAAAATTTTATATATACTCACGATTGGTAGATATGTCCATATAAATATGACAAAAATATATATTGGAGACATCATGACACAATTGTGGACATATTTCACTTTTAAATTTAAAAATCTGCAAACTTACATTAAAACGCGTTATATTTTATGTAATTTATGTTAAGTTTTATTCTTTTGACCACAAAAGCTTATGTTTTCTAATGAGCAAGAATGATGTTTACAAATGAAAGTTGAACCTTTTATGGGAATGAAAATTCCCAAAAATTCACCGTCTTTCAAACTACTTTTAAGGTGTTTAAGAAATTTTGACTGTTCTTTTGCAATAAAGTGGTGGGTTTTAAGTTTATTAATGGCGAATTCGTTTCTGCAAAAAGGTGCAACATTTTCATTGCCCTTTTTCCGAAAACTGAACTTTTGTGTTACTTTTTTGACATTTGGTAATTAAGTTACTCGAATTTAGCACAACTAAAATTTCCAAATTTCAAAAAAGTGATACAATAGTGCAGTTTACGGGCAGAAACGAATTCGCCATAAGACGCTCGCAAAGTCTTTCGGTAAATTCTTCAAATTCTGCTGTTCCCGTGTGCAATGCGCTCCTGTCGGTTTGTTTCCATAATTGGTATTCGATTTTGTCAATGGATTTTTCGTATAACATTGCATTTAAACGTGTTCTTAAATTAACTATTCCTGGACATTGAGCACATTTGTTTAGATAACATTTGGGTGAAGCTTGTCACAAATTACCATTCTTAACGCATCTTGATAACTCGCGGTCTCAATTGTGAAAATTTAGACAAGCCCATTTCAATGTTTGGATTCTGAGATTCAAATTCCGAATATAGTTCAGATAAATTACACAAAATTAGCCTTTTCTGAAGATGAAGATCACTTTGTTTTACAGAAACGCAGTCCTTCATGCTAGGTAGTACGCAGCTGTATTCGTCATCATTATAAAATTGTACAACTAATGATTCTGTTTCAGAAGAAATAGTTTTACCTTTGTTTCTACCGTTGTTAAAATTCCGTTTGTTAAAATTAAAATTCCTTAAAGCTAATCTTGCGAACTTTTCAGTTGTTCCAAATGCCACTTTTCGACGTGTCCAAGACTTTGGAGCAAGTGTTAAAAGTAACAGTTTTTTAGAATTACTTGAAGAATGTTGAAACTTGTCCTTAATTTTTTCCGAATTTTCAATTGCTGCCATAGGATAATCATCATCACAAACAGATGCTCGTTTATTTTGCTCCGACTTTATTGATAACTTTTTCCTGCAGGAACCACATACCTTAGCATTAAGCGGAATCGCATATTGTTCTTTAAAATGTTCTGGGACGCTTCTTAGGTCAAAATATCGAACTTTGACACCTGTAATTCGTATGACCTGTATCTTCGTAATCTGTTATCTTGTGAAGGTGTATTTTTGGCACAGGTCTTGTACGTGGTACCCCTACAACCCCACCAACTTTGGTTCCGATTGGACCAAAATTAAAAAAGTGGGCCTTTTGACGTGTTTTTCCCCATATATAGATTTAAATCTGCTATTCCCATAAAGAATGCATTCGAATTAAAACTTTTATACGCTCCCCTGAACATTTCGATTTTTTGACATTAGTGGTTATTTGTGAAAACCACAGAATTGCCTTTAACCAAATGAAAATTTTCTTTAAAATCGAGTAAATTATGCATTTATTCTTCAAACAATGGCAGAATATATCTTTAGTTTAAGTGCAACAGTGTCTTTAGTTTCAAGCCAATTTTTTCAGTGTAGGTATCTCGAGAACTATAAAAGAAAAACCAAGGTTGCAGAACAGTTTTGATTTATATCCCGATTAGTACAATCCACTTAAAGTAATCAATTTCATATATACCCGAGTTGGTCCACTTAGACATTGATTTCTGGGTAATCGGTACACGTATGTAGAATGGTGTAACGTAAGGCGTTGCATTTTGGCGGTCTGCTGTTACACTGACCCATTTGAGCCTTAAAACGCATCTACATTACGTATCATTTTCGAACGAATAATAGAAATGATATATTCCTATTGAAAACGAATGTCTTTTGGGTTAAAACACGTTACACGTTTGTTAGCAACCATATATTTGCACACAAATACTTGCCATATAATTTAGATGTTTCTGCGCTGAAAACAAGCTTAACGCTTCACCTACCTATGTTATAAAAATCTCTTATTCAGGGCATATTTGCACTTTTGCAGCAGTTGTACAATGGCCAACCAACATCGACTCGCTCCAAATTTAAAACCCTTTATAAAATATTTGTTTTATATTACATTCAAGCTACAAAATGATAATATCCTAGTCGATTAGAACCATTAACAATATAACGTTCAGCATTTGAATGAGAACATGTAATCTACTTCTCCTGTTTTCTAAAAAGGAGTCCCATAAATATTGGTGATTTCAAATGTGTGCATTCGCTTTTGTTTGATACTGTTCCCTGTTGTGGCGTGTGTGTATGAGTGTAAGTATGATTTACCAGTCAGTAGGCACATAAAACAGTAATCTGCTACCATTTTACTGCAACTGTTGAAAGCGTATCTGTTGTTTCCTCTTCTTCTTCGTCTTCTTTTATTATGATAATGTGAACGCCGTTGTCGTCGTAGTCGACGGGTACATGTAGATATGACCAAACCCAGGAAAAACAACCAGATCTACCGCTCCCAGCTTCACACTCCTCATACCATTCGTTCGACCGTAGTTATTCCAATTGTATGTCCGTCCCCAACAAATTGTATATGCATACGAATGCCGATGACGACAACAAAAACGACAACGTCGACGACCATCTCACAACAACAGCGACAGCATCAGCATGCACATTCTCGTATGCACTCGCCTCCTGTATCTCTTCGTCATCTGCTGCACTCTTGCACACATCGATGAACTCACACGTGCATTGCGCGCGCGCCTTGCCATGCATTGCACTGAAGTGCAGTGCAGTGCAACACGATCATCATCATTGCCATCACCTCACGCTCTTTCACTGGCGGATGGATAGCAGTGCTCACTACAGCACTCACTGTTTTGTGAGAGTAGTTAATAAAAAACTCTCACACTTAGGCAAAACCCCTAGTGCGCACACACATACACACATACATACATGCCAACATCAAATTTATTATTGCTTTTGATGATAATTTTTGCTACTCGTCATACTACTACTGCGGCTGCGCGCGATCGGCCAAGCGTTCGAGCGACCGACTACTGCCACTAACTACTGACTGGTAACTGCCGTATTGCTGCCGTTTGTTACTGCGCCTGACTGACTGCCAACTGGCACTTGCTACTGCTTGTGCTACTCGTCGTCGTTTCGTACTACCACTGTGACTATGATGACTATGGCTTTGACTATGACTACTACTACCGGCGATCGGCGCTGCACGACTACTTGAGTTACGTATGACGGCTTAGCGGAATACGGTATAGTCCAGCTGACATATTGCTACCATTGCGCGCATAGATACGAGATGTGTACCTGGTTTGTTGGCGATTTGTTTCGTATGACCAATGCGACTGCTGGCCAACTCGCCAACAGACCAAGTGACGTTTTCATACGTTCACCGATAGTGGGGTATGTGGGGTCTAACAATTTCACAATTGTCACTCAATGATGTCCAGAGATAATGCAAACAAGAAACATTATTAGACGTTTTTTAATTTTTTTCTTTTCTTCTTCCATCATTTCCGATGTTGAGTGTGCTTGACAATTTTGTCGTCGTTTACTTCGCACATTCGATGGTGTGTACATTCGTTCGTCCGTCCGTCTGTATTGGGTTAACTGCCTGAAATGCTATAAACTTAACAAACATTTTACTTAGTCGCCGTTTTGAACCAACAAAGTATGCTAAAACAACCTGTATCATTTGCCGATTATCATTAGCTTCATCAACCGGAGCGGCTGGACATGCGGCTGTTGTCCAGAGATGGCAAGCAATCCCAAACGTATGAGGGAAACCGGTCAACCGGGTTTCTTTCGGTAGTTGCGCACAGAAGAAGAAGTTGTGTACTAATGATGATTATCTACATACATACAGACATAATATACATACATATATTCTAAACTACCGAATGTACACGGCGAGCAAATTTAATTTATGATCACTCTGTTTCAACTTTGGATGGTCCACACACGGAGCGCTAAATATAGCATGGAAACAAAAAACAAATGAACACTTAGTATCAGGTCAGGCGACAAGTTATACACCCTACATTTCGGCTACTATCCTAATGGACAATATGCCGCAACTAAAATTGGTTTCGATAATCATTACTTTTTTAAAAAAATTAAAGACATTTTAAAGTATGTAGATATTTGAAAAAATCTATTCATTTTCCGCATTTATTCGCAGTAGCAAACAATGTATATTAATAGCAGCAAACTTATGTTAGCCTCACTACAGTAAATGGAACAATTTACTATTTTTTGGAAACTAAATATGGAAAATTTTACTTATTTTTTTATATTCGACTAGCTTTCACCCGGTGCGCTTCGCGGCCCCATCCTTTGTTTACTTTCTGTATAGTGTACTTTAAAATAGTAATGGCTCTTCCTTCCAAAATTACATGATTATAAATATGGTACATTTGATTACTTTCGTATGATAAAATACGAGCCCCGTTTTGATCCTTGTTTATGTTCGTAGAGTTGCCCTGACACCATGGTACAATATTTATCCCTTTACCCACTGTATCTATGAATGTTGAAAAATTATTTTTTTGGATCATATGCTTTGGTTTATGCTGTAAGAGCTACCTGCGTAATCTGGAACAACATCCAATCCTTTTTGCACTACTGTACCATATTTAATACTTTTTATTCCGCTATGCTTTTAAAGTACAACATTTTATACATATCTGGGACTATATATAACCCTTTACCACATTTAACCAGCCATATTTAACATCTGTTCGCCCCTCTGTAATAAATGGTTTTCCAACAAGAGGTGTTATTTTGGTATTCAAAGAAAAATGTAATTTTTTGAGATTAATGATCGGATGTTTATTTCATAATAAAGAGGAAGGTATGCCCTTAATAATGCAAAACAACATCAGCCTAATGGCCACCACGACAACGCTTACAGGACCATATCCTTTTCATGAAATTTTCCAAAACCAAATCGCAAAGTGGCTGCCCTAGGTTTAGGTTAGGGTGGCAGCCGTATTTTTTATACAAGCTCACATAGACCAGTTTAGGTCCCTAGTGTTACCACGGGCTGAAATGCCCATCATCGAAACCAACCTGTTTGATATATAAATTTATCGATAGTACGAATATCAGTACTGGAAAGATCTGTTAGGCTGTCTAAAAAGGCCGACCCCAGTATGTCCAATCGTCGTTTACTCAAAGCGGGACAGTCGCAAAGCAAGTGCTCAATGCTCTCCACTTCTTCCTCATCTCCACAGCTTCGGCAGAAGTCATTGGAGTCAATACCCAATCTTTTGGCGTGTTCGCCGATCAAGCAGTGTCCCGTCAGAACCTGTACTAACGTAGACAATCGTTTTCTCTCTAGTGCGAGGAGATATATTGACCTTCTCAGGTCATACCTTGGCCAGATTTTTCTAGCTACCCTGCAGGTGCCGATTTCTGTCCATCTTTCGTTGGACTGCCTGATTGCCTCTTGCCTAAGCCAAAGCTTGCACGTGGATAGTGGCGCACCAATATATGCAAATTCTTCGGGAATTTGTAATGTCGTCCCTTTCCTAGCAAGGTCATCGGCTTTGCAGTTCCCCGGGATATCCCTATGCCCAGGCACCCATATGAGGTGTATATTAAACTGCTCAGCCATCTCGTTAAGAGATCTGCGGCAGTCGAGGGCTGTTTGTGAATTTAGGGATGTTGCCTCCAGAGAATTGATGGCAGCCTGGCTGTCCGAGTAAATTACAACGCCAGTGTTGGTTACTATGTTGCGACTCAGCCACTTGGCGACTTCCCATATTGCCATTATTTCGGCTTGATAGACACTGCAGGTATCTGGTAGTCTGTGAGCTATATCCAATCTAAGCTCTGCACAGTGTACTCCGAAGCCAACCTTTTCATCAAGCTTCGAACCATCCGTGTAAAAGTGGATATGGTTTCTATTACCTTTTATTCTCCCAACCCATTCATCTCTGGCGGGAATCATAGTGATGTTATTTCTCTCGAAGGTATACACCGTTGGTATATAGTCCACTCGGTCGGTTACCATAGCACTACACTTTGATATTCTCATGTGACCGTAGTTTTTGTACCTCCACATTGATAGGCAGTTTAATCTTATTGCCGCTTTGGTTGCAACTTCTCTCGCCACAATATTAATCGGCAGTATATGGAGTAGGGCTTGTAGAGACTCGGTCGCTGTAGTCCTTAAGGCTCCGCTTATGCTCAGGCAGGCAGTTCTCTGAACCTTTGTTAGTAGGTTGGTAATGGTTAGTTTGTCAGTTGCCGTCCACCATACCACAATACCGTATAACAGTATTGGACGAACTACTGCTATATATATCCAGTGGACGATTTTAGGAGAGAGTCCCCACCGCGACCCTACAGCCTTTTTGCAGGAATATAAGGCGACGTTGGCCTTCCTTACACGTTCCAATTCGTTAAGTCTAAATAACAGTTTTCTATCTATAATTATTCCTAAAAATTTTGCACTTTCAGAAAAGACTAGATCTGTTCCATTTATCCGAGGTGGAGGGTTCACATGTGTGACTTTATTCATCCTAGTAAAGAGAACCAGTTCTGTCTTGTTTGGGTTTATGTCCAAACACCTGCTTCTGGCCCATCTAGCCAATTTGTTGAGAGCCACCTGTAGAATTTGCCACTCACTGCGATTGCAACGTCGTCCGCATATGCCAGGGCCTAGCAGCCACAACGTTCTAGATCTAGCAGGATTTCATTCACCGCTAGGTTCCAAATTAGTGGAGACAGTACTCCTCCTTGTGGGGTCCCTCTGTTTACAAACCTTGTTAGAGTTGTGGACCCAAGACATGCTGTTACGCGTCTTCTGTTGAGCAGACTTTGAATTAGTCTAATCAAACTAGAGTTAACTTTTAGATGTGACAGTGCCGCAATTACTGCATCTGAGTGAATGTTGTTAAAAACGACTTCTATGTCAAGAAATGCCACCATGGTGAATTCCTTGAAATACAGGGATGATTCGATGCTCACAAGTTCGTGCAGGGCTGATTCTGTAGAGTTCCCCTTTTTGTAAGCATGTTGGTTCACCGACAGGAGTTTTGTATCCAGGTTTTCCCCTAATGAAATAATCTAAAAGTCTTTCCAGACCTTTCAATAGGAAGGAGGATATGCTAATTGGTCTGAAGTCTTTGGGCCTAGTGTGTGATATCTTCCCCGCTTTTGGTATGAATACCACTTTGGTATCCCTCCATCGATTCGGGATGTATGAAAGCCTGATACAGCCTACATAAATTTTCTCCAGCCAGGGGATAATGTATTTCAACATTTTCTGCATTTCTGCTGGAGTGATGCCGTCGGGCCCAGGTGACTTGAAGGGCTCAAAGCTATTAATAGCCCAACTTATTCTGGATCTCTCAGTCACTCGCACTCTTGTTGGTCCTGCTGATACTCTGGTTCTGTTAGAGAGTTCCCCGGGAAATGTGTGTCGAGCAGTACATTGAGCGACTGCTCGCTGTTTTTGGTCCAATTATTTGCCTCATCCTGCAAGTAACCCACTGTACAGGTTGAAGCTGATAATATTTTCCTCAGCCTTGCGGCGTCGGAGACCTTTTCCACTTTGCCACAGAAGGTATACCAAGAGCGTCTTTGCGCCTTTCTAAGCTCCTTCTTATAGATCTTGAGTTACTCGTTATAGGCATCCCAAACATTAGCGACCCCTGTAGATTTAGCCTTGTTGAATAGCTTGTTGCAGGTCTTTTTCATAGCCGTTAGCTCAGAAGTCCACCATTGGGGTTTAGTTTTACCCTTGTACCTTGTTTTTGGACAGGCTTCTTCAAGGGAACTATTGAATGATGTGGTGATATGCTCGACCAGATTATCCAGACCGGCTTTGTCATTCGGCCCTATGTCGTCGATAGCTCCACCTTTGAGGTCTTTGAGGTATTAAATCGACGCTGGGCTGTTGGCGTAGACCTTATCCTTCACGTGGCTCCAAAGGAAGAAGCCGCAAGGTGTTAAATCACAAGATCTCGGTGGCCAATTGTGATCACCTCTTCGAGAGATAACACAGTCCGAAAACTTTTCCCGTAACAGAGCAATGGTTTCGTTGCTTGTGTGGCACGTAGCGCCGTCTTGTTGAAAGTAAACGTTGTCCAGCTCAATACAATCCAAAACGGATCATAAAAAATCATTAATCATAATAAGTAAGGTCCAATGACCCCGCCGGACCATACACCGCACCAAACGGTCACACGTTGAGGATGGAGAGGCTTCTCAACAATAACTTTTGGGTTTACCGAGCCCCAGATGCGACAATTTTGCTTGTTGACGTAGCCACCGAGGTGGAAATGGGCCTCATTAGTCAAGATGATTTTGCGATGGAATTCCGGATCATTTTCATGCATTTCAAGGACCCAATCAGCAAAGACACGACGTTGTTGATGATCGGCCGGCTTGAGTTCTTGTGTTAACTGAACTTTATAAGCCTTAAGACCCAAGTCTTTATGCAAGATACGGTGTAATGACGTTTGTGGAATGCCCAATTTCAAAGAACGACGAGGAATGGACAAACCTGGGTTTTGTTCAACACTTTGCGCTACAGCAGCAATATTCTCAGTTGTTCTTGAGCGACGCGCCCGTTATTCTTGACATCACTAACTTGTCCCAACAGCTCGAATTTTTCCACCGATTTCTGTATTGCGGTCCGACAAGGTGCTTCACGACGACGCAAAAATGTTTTAGTTTTGCGAACTGTGACTGCAAGATTTTCAACATTTTTGTAGTGAATTTTAATAATTTCCATGCGTTGTTGAATCGTGTATGGTTCCATTTTTAGTAATGGCGTAGTTTCTACTTGTCAAATGTCAAAGAATAAAAGCTTCAAAAGTGACAGCTACCGAAATACCGGGTGATTCAGAATAACACCTCTTGTTGGAAACCCCTGTATTTGTATTTCTGAGCATTTGTATCGCTGCGACAATTTGGAGAAAACGCAAATCTTAAATCCCGTTGTAGGGTATCAAATATGTCACCCAAATCACTATATAACTTTGCGTAAGTTGTTCGTGTTTGCAGATACTTTGCAATGGCCGACGGGCATCACTTTCGAAGCTTTTTGAAAACATGCAAAATGTTTTGTTTTTTTTTGTTATCATTCAGTAGTTTTTTCTCTTCTTCATTTTGGTTTATTTAAGTTGCAAGCTTTGTGTCTGGTTTTTGTTTATGTCGCCTTTTGTTTTTGCAACAATAATCATCATCAAAGTTTTTAAATGCTGTTCGCTGCTCCTTCTTCTCGGCCCTCTCATCGATCGAAAGCGAAAGAAAAGTCACATCATAAAAAACAAATAATAAAATGTTTATTATGTCAACAGAATAATTAACAAACATTCATACAAAAGAAATAAATACAACAAAACAAGACTACATTAAATATTTTGGTTTGTGTGTGTGTGTGTGTAATTTTAAACTATACTACGTTCTTCCCTTCAGCTTTGTCAATTTTGTCACTGACGTTTAATCTCATTTCCGTTTCCGTAACCGCGCCATCACCGACGGCTTTGTCGTTGTGCAGCTTTTTACTTCCTTCCTTCCTCTTTTGTGTTTTTTTAACTTCTCTTTTGCAACCACAGATCAGATCATCATATCCTTAATTTGTTCTTCTAAATATGTATGTATATGTTGTTGTTATTTTTTTTTTTGTATATGTATAACAAAAAGAAAATGTTTGTCTTATTTTCCACTTTCAAATTGTCTTCATTTCGTCTTTTTTCCATCATAAGTTTTTCATTTTGTGATTTGTATACGAATAAATAAATAAATAAATAATTATAATAATAATATGCATTTTTGTTTCTTTAGATCTCTATACAATTTGTTTGTTGGAATCTATTTTTGTTGCTGTTGTTGTTTCTAATTATAGTTTAATAATCTTTATCATTATTATTATGTTTTTGTTGTTGTGGTAGTTGTTGTCGTATATGCTGTTGGTTTTTTTATCTAATTAAATTTTTCGCACATTCAGTAAAATTTTGTTATATTTGTTTGTTTTGTTTTTTATGGTTTTATATGCATCAATTTGGTTTTGTTTCTTTTTTTGCAGGTTTATTTTTGGTGCTGCTAAGATATCGAACTTGTTTCTTCACATATGACGCTGAACTGACTTCTCTATGGGTAAGTGCAATAAACATACATACTCGTATATACATACATGTAGGTATATTAGACTGGGTTGGTTATTCACAACTTGAATGAAGACAATAGTTGAGTTTGTTTGTGAGAGACATGACAGGTAGAAGTGTTTTGCTCTCACAAACAAACTCAACTAAGAACATATGTTCGAGACAAGTAAGCCAACATAAAAATAAAAAAAAATGCTAATCGAATGCACGTAGCCCGAGGAATTTCAAAATTCTCCTTTTCTATTGAACATACCTCGTATATAATAGGGTCATACATGACAGAATTGGACGTGAAAGTAGCCCCAAAAATAAAAATTTCTGCATCATTCGTTTAGTCAAGTTGGCTCAATTAATAATTTAATGGCCATACGAACTTTTTTGTTGAAGGTGGATTTTTAGCACTTTTTCTTAATTTTTTCTCGGTATGCTGTAAGAAAAGTTGTAGATATTGAATAGGAGAAAACATGCGGAACAAACCTACCCGAAAAGTGCATCCAGTGCACTTTCTGTTCTGATTTAATGTTCTGTCTTATACGTATACGTATTTCAATATTTTACTGGCAGATATTTTATGACGTTGTGCATTTTTTCCGGTAGGTTTGTTCCGCCTTTTTTTCTCCAATATCTACATCTTTGCCTCAGACACAAAAGTGATATTCGTTCGGTATAGCGAGAAAAAAATATAGAAAAAGTGAAAAAAATCCACCTTGAGCAAAAAAAACGTATGGCCATTAAATTATTAATTGAGCCAACTTGACTAAACGAATGATGCAGAAGTTCTTAATTTTGGGGCTACTTTCACGTCCAATTCTCAGAATTGAGTCCAAAAATCATGTGTTGTACTGTGTAATTTGTAATACTAACCTATGAATTCTGTTTTAGACAAAAAAGTTGGTTAATTAATTAATTAATTTTTTAAAAATAAGTATTTCAAAATTTTATGGCGATTTTAAATTAAAAAAATATTTAAAACCTTTTTTTTGGTTTTACGAAATTTTTAATTGCTATTGAATGGTTGAACCGACTTTTTTAATTGCTATTGAATGGTTGAACCGACTTTTGAGTAAATGTAAGGGGTAGACTATTTTAAATTATATTTTTACGACGTGAACTTTGTAAAAATCGTTTCAGCCGTTCAAGAGTAATTTAAAAATTTGCAAAAAAAAATTATTTTTTTAATTTAAAATCGCCATAAAATTTTAAAAATTCAAAGTATTACATTTGAAATGAAAAAAAAGTTCAACAATTTGTTTAATTACAATAGATTTGTACGAACTTCCAAGGAATTTTTTCGAAATCCACTTGGAATATATTGTATTTCAAATGGAGTAATTTCATTTGACAAATTTTAAAATTCAATTAACATATTTTGAATTTCAAATATAATATTCGAATTTATATAAAATATAATTACAGTTTTGGATTTGTAAACGATGGAAGAATATTTTTTTAAATGAAATATAAAATTTAATTTTTCGACTTTTCAATCCCACATGAAAATTTTCAAAATATGTTTTCTCCCCTAGTCCATTTTTTTTAATTTCCTCTCATACGACTATCTATGTCATAACTCGAAAAGTATCAATTGCAATTTGAAGATTTCATTTAAATTAAAAAAAGACATCAAATAAAAATATTAATAAAATAACAGATCATTGGAAATTCGGAAAACGTAAATTGAAACTCAACACAGACCAATTGTAATTCAAAACCGTTAAATTGATATTCAAAGTATTAAATTAAAATTAAAAAAACATTTTAAAATGTTCATAAATTTATTTTATTACAAATAGATTTGTATGAATTTCCAAGGATTTTTTTTTTTGAAATTCATTAGGAAAATTTTTTATTTCTAATGGAATTTTCCGAATTTCAATTGACAAATTGTACAATTCAATTGATATATTTTGAATTTCAATTGTGGTCTTTTGCCCTTTTAAATTTGTTTGATCGTTTTGGAATTTCTAATATATTATTTGAATTTTAATCTTAGTTGAAACTGATTTAATTGTTTTTTCGATAATCAGTTATAAATGGTTCTACATCAAAAAAAAAAATTCAACCCAGTCTAATATACACCATTCATCTATATATGTATGTATGTAACAATCGTTTTGAACTGCATAATAATTTCTTTAACAAATTTACTATCTCAATTTGTTGACTGTCGAAATGTTTTTAAAGAGGGATTTCGTTTTTTTACATTTGTGGATTTTTTGGGGGTTATTAGTTGTTGTCCCTTTAAGGTGTTCGGAGGGGCTTCTACTCCGCTGCTGGAGGTGTGGTCGGTGATGTTGATAATGACGTGGAAGTGTGGAGAGCACCTTGTCTTTTTGTTTTGACGAGTTTCCTTAAGTGCTGCTGCGGTGCAATGAGGGAATTACTCTGATATTCTTCTTTATATATATATATACACTCATATGAGATGTGTGAAGTGATGTGAGGACTGACTGACTGACTGACGGGCTGATTATTCCATGAAATAACTAAAACTACGTCGTTTTCTTTTTGTGCTGTGCATGGATTTGTTGAGGGTTTTCAACCTTAGTTACCCAGATTTTATCCAACGATCTATGGAATATTCAAGAGCTGATATCCATCTGTGAATTAAATAAAAAGAATTATAAAGACATTAAGAAGGCACAGAACGATAGAAGGTAATAAATTAAAATTAAATTCCATTCGAGTAAACCAATGTGAATTTGTGATTAATGTGAAAATGTTCATTCTTTGTCAGAATATGAAATCATTCAGATGATTGCTATAAAAGTAATGGAGAAATTATTTTCGTATTATTTCGGTGATACCACGAGGAACTCGGCAAATATAAAGTAAATTTTGAGCTGAGTTCATAAAAACATTACACTTTCCGAATTTCAAGTATATGTATATGGGTAAAATTTTTTAAAAAAAGCCTAAAAAAAACTTTTGTCGAATTTTGTGATGAAAGTTGGTATGCGTGGTCGGGATGGCAAATAAAAAATAGAATTTGAGTAGTTTTGCAAAATTTTCATTTTCGCGGAGATTTCCGTGTTTTTCTAATGTCACTTCTACCACATTTTACTTTATCGGCAGCATTATACGTCGTAAACGTCTATTATGATTGAATGTATTTTTTAGATTTGATGTAAAAATGCACCCAATTTAAAAGGACCAGCTTTAAAAAAAAAAACGCCATTTTAAATTTCTAACGAATGTACTTTAAATGACTGGCTGGCTAATATTTATATTACGCAATATATATTAGACTCAATTTCAACTGAATTCGGTGCGCTGAAGTCGAATCTCACCCCTATCTTGTTAAAAAATTTCGCGTTCGGAAGTTATATAGATCCAGATTGAAACTAAGAACATAGTTCACTAAAAAGGAAATAATTGGGAAACTTTTATTTCGGTAGGTTTAGTTTTATTTGAAAATATTATTTTTAGTAACAGTTACTAATGTTTAGCTATTAGATTCGAAAAATATCTTGCAGTTAAGGGTATTTTTGGAGGCTGGATAAAAAGCGTGATATTAACGAGTGTTTTTAATTGTTTTCACATCTTTATAGTGCAATTCCAAACTTATTTTACATTTAATGTGAACATCCGTCGTCGAAAAATCAAAATAAATTTTTACTGCGCCGCTGCAACTGCAAGATATTTTCTGAATCTAATAGCCAAACATTAGTAACTGTTACTAAAATAATATTTCCAAATAAAACTATACCAACCGAACTAAAAGTTCCCCAATTATTTCTTTGTTAGTGAACTATGTTCTTAGTTACAATCAGGATTAATATAACTTCCGAACGCAAAATTTTTTAACAATATAGAGGTGAGATTCGACTTCAGCGTACCGAATTCAGTTGAAATTGAGTCTAATTGCGTAATATAAATATTAGCCAGCGGTCATTTAAAGTCCATTCTTTAGAAATTTAAAATGGCGTTTTTTTAAAGCTGGTCCTTATAATTTGGGTGCATTTTTACATCAAATCTAAAAAATACATTCAATCGTAATATACGTTTATGACGTATAATGCTGCCGATAAAGTAAAATGTGGTAGAAGTGACATTAGAAAAACACGGAAATCTCAATGTCCGTATTAAGAGTACAAACTTTTTATTCTTGAATATATGTAACAACAAAATGTGCAATATTTAAGATACAAAATATTTCAAAACGCAGATAGAGAAAGTTGCAAAAAATTCAAATCTCTGGGCAAATTTCAAATTTTTGCAGCATCCTAAATCGTTTTGCAAAATATAAATTACTAGTTATATGTAGCATTTACGCTTTATGTACATGGAAAAATTCAGCGTAATCCGTTCAGCAGATCTCCAGAAAATTAAAAAACAAAAATGTGACATGAGCGGACTTATCAGGTCATATCTTCCGCGAAAATGAAAATTTTGCAAAACTACTCAAATTGTATTTTTTATTTGCCCTCCCGACCACGCATACCAACTTTCATCACAAAATTCGACAAAAGTTTTTTTTAGGCTTTTTTCAAAAAATTTTACCCATATGGGTATTGCTGTTTATGTTTTCCCTAGTTTACACAATTTTTGTCGAAGGGCTGTGCATAACGTTTTCTGGTGTAATAATCCTAAACCCGAAAGAAATATTTAAAAAAAAGTATGGTCATTTTTTAAATTCCTGTTTTCTTCCTTGGTGTCTTTTGTATGTGGACCTTACTTTAAATTGAAGGAAATTATGAGGGTTACAAATGTTGAAAATATCACTTTCACGTAGAAACGGAAATGTAGAACCTGTAGCTAAAACAATTAATTTTTTTTTGTCAAAAAAATTGGTTTATGGTTTAACGAAAAAGATCTTAAAGAAAAAAACAGTAAGGAAAGATTAAAGTCGGACGGGGCCGCCATTGTTTGCAAACAAATGTACGGAGAACCAACGCGAATTATTCGCACCATTTTAACATTCGCATTCGCAAAAACCATCTTTGCATTATTCGCTTTCGCAAAAATATATTTCAGTATTCGCTTCCATTTGTTAAAAGTGTTAAATCTCCTTATTCCCTTCACACAACTTGAAAATATTAATACCAGTGAAAACCTCTACTACTTCTCTTGAAAACAGTTGAAGAAATAGGCTTGTCCTTGCGGTAACAGGAGGTAAAACTATGGAAAAAATTCTTAATACTTGAATATCCGTGAAAAGTATCAATTCAGTTCCATCAATTTGTTGGTACTAAAGGGTGAAACTATTATTCGCGTTCGCTTTCGCAAAAATGCATATTACACTATTCGCTTGCGCATTCGCATGAAAGATATTTCAATATTCGCTTTCGCATTCGCTTTCGCTAAAGTCGCTTTCGTTACATCCCTAATTATAACTATAAACAATTGCAGGTTAAATGGAGTAGATTTCTAAATTCCAAGCACATATTGGTTGTTCTTTCTCTAGTGTCACATGTACAAAATGAGATCTTTTTTCAAATTCTCAGAAAACGTTACCCTAGTATTAAAAAAATAATTAAAAAATAAAGGCAGAGGTCAAAGTTAAAACAATAGTTTTTTTCCCTCAGTAATGGTTTTTGCAGGTAAATTTGAATGCTGCAATGCATAAGACAATGAAAATAGAAAATTTAATTTCTTACTCGTACTTTTCATAAAAATATCAATTTTATCTTAAACAGTTTATTTCGGTCACTTTTCTCGAAAATAAAAATAAAAATTGCGATATCTCAGAATCGATCTAATTTGTTTCCCTCAATTTTTTAATAAAGAATGGTCCATTTTGTACTCTACCGATGGTTCAAATTTTGGAGTGGGGATGACTTTGGTTCAGACAATAGGGATCCCTAGTCTGAGAATTGCCTCAGCAGCAATTTTCGTAAAGACCGCTTCATTTTTGCGATCTGCACTTCGGTAACAAGAATACATGGACGGACAGACAGACAGACGGACTGACGGACATGGCTAAATCGGCAAATGCCATAATACCCTGTACCAAAATGTGGTGTCGTGTATAAAAATAGCAAAAAAAAATTGAAATCTAGCATCCTAACGAAGACAACAAAGCCTACTTGAAAAAATCTATGTATAAATGTATAAATTATAGCCCTTTTGGTAGAAGTAAGAGAATTCCACTATTGTGGACGAGGGTATATACGAGTTGCTGCGGGTCAAAAGTGTAGTACATCGAAGGAGTTTCCTAAGAAACCCCAAGTCATTTGAGCAATTTCCGTCCGTCCGTTCGTATGTCTGGGTGGTGTGCACGATAACTTTCGATACGAGTAACCGATTTACTTCAAATTTGGTACGTTTTTTTTTCTATCTCAGACTATGATCAAAGATGGAACACGTTGCTCCACTTCTTCGAGTACCTCCCCACAAAGGTTCAAAATTTAGTGAAATGTTGATTCTTTACAAAAAGCTAACGGCTTATAACTCCGATTCCTGCGCATAGAAAAAAATTAAATTTTGTACAGTGTAATGCTTTTATAAAACCCGTTGTCTAATCAAAAATTGGCGCCCCTTTTGGCCAAAATAAAAAATATGAAAAATGATTTTTTGAATTCCCCTTTATCCATAGATTTTTGTTTAGGCATTGTTTCCTTCATTAGGATGCTAGCTTTCAAAAAATGGAACAAACACTTGTAGCCATTTATAATACTTTTTATTTTTTTTTTGTACCAGCAAAAACCGATTCTTTTTAGAAAAAATCAATTTTTTCTAATTCTTTTAAAGACAGTTGCAAAATCACTGCCTCTACGAAAGGGATATTCCTAACATAATTTTCTGTCCGGACATATTACCGGGCTTATTTGTGGTGAAAATGTCCAAGTACTAAAGATAATTGTGTAATAAAATACACTACTGAATCTAAAAAACAATGTTTGGGTCTCAAACAAAAAAAAAATTTTGCATTGTGTTTTTTAATTTTACACGATTTGTGGGATGTACTTAAGGGGGTGTGGAAATTACTCTCATTTTTCTTTGAACAGTAGGCACTATAAAATCGTATCGGGTGTTTTTGTTGACTGGTATTAAAGTTCTGCACTATTAATTTTTGGAATAAAAGGGGCGTGGCTGAAGATCATATTACTATGCGTGAAGTTAGAGAAAATCTGGGTATGTATTTATTAGAAATTCAATATTTCATGAACTTTACTAAAATGTCGACCCTGGTATTCATCTTATGAACTCTTCATTCCACCCTCATCTTACAGTGGTTAGGTTACATACACATAGAGAATTTCTTATTTTTTAAATACTAAAATACTTTTAATGCGCAATGTTTGAAGCTTTGAGAATATCGCAAGATCGGATTTATTCCTACAAAATTGTGTAAGTGTGTTGTAATAGTGAGTTAACATGAGACATGACATGTTTCTGTTGCATATGGTAATCGAATGTATCCACCCTGACTCACCTCTTTTTCTCCATTTCGGATTCAGTATAAAAATAGTAGTGTCGCAATTTCGGTTCAGGTGGTATTATTTCAAAGGAATTCTTTTTGCCCGAAGCTGCAGCGGACATTGATGACACTTTATAGCCATGGAGACAAACCATACCTTAATAATGAAAACCAAATAAAAAAGAGTCAATTCATTATTGAACAATTTGAGAAATTGTTGAAATACATACCCAAAGCCGATTTAGAAATACCGTCCTGAAAGAAGTACAAACAGGCATCCTTCAAGACACAATAACGCTTCGACCAACCACACCATTTGGAACCCAATTTCATGAGATAACCAAAGCAATCGGGTCGCAAAATGTTGCTGGGTTGTTTGTACAGATTGCGGGCGCTGGAGAAGGCAAAACAATATTTTTAATATATATGGGCTTTTATATTTTAGCCCTGCACTTACCTTTTGTCCAACCATGAGTTCTCTTGGGCGACTGCTTTCTTGAGGATGTTGATCCATCGATTGGCCACCTCCTCATTGTCTCCAGCTACATACATGGGTATACCTTCGCCCGAATCAACCTTAAATGCATGAGGCCTACCAACTTTTGCTGGACATGGTTCAACGGTATGTTTGGCCATGATCATAGCACCCACAGGTTGAGTATCCTAGATCGGTGTAAAAGGCCATTAAGGAAAATAATTACTAAATTTCAAATAATAGGTTGAGAAAAAACAATTATGGCGATGCCATCATATAGCATTATCTATTTAAGTCCATTTCGCCCACTATTTTTTTTTTTTTCAAAATTTCAATGAAACAAGTAAGAAAGATCAGTCGGGTAAACCGACTAACGAATCTCTAACCTTCAGTCCCAAAGCATATTCGTAAATTTAATTATTTTTTTGTTTTAATTAAATTATTAACAATTTAAATTGCATTTAATAACTTTAAAGTATGCACTAGTACCATTATTAGCGTTATAAGTGTTTATCTTTTGGTGCAAAATAGTCAATTTGTGTGGGAGCGACCAAAGGTGTGTGCCAATGATGCCCATTTTTCACTGGACTGTAGGTAATATTAAAGTATTACACTGTACAGCATTTTAAGTATTTGTATGTACTGGCAATAAAGTTATAAGCAGTTAACTTTAGGTGCAAAATGGACCATTTGTGTTGGAGTTATCAACAGGGGCGTGGCAACTTCACCCATTTTTCTCGAGGCGATAGCGACATAAAACTAATATTTCAATTGTTTTTTTTTACCGCGGTTATCGCGGCCCGCGATTTTATAAAACAAAGAAGCGATTATATCGGGTTGGAGAGCCAACAAATCCATATATGTCGTTGATGTGCTCCTAATGAAACCAACGCTATAACTTCCCAAACTTGTTAAAATTGCATGCATTTGTTTGATAGCGTATTTCGCGGGGCACATCGATAGTCGTATATAGATTCAGCTACATTTTTTGTCCCAGATGGCTATTTGCATGTTGAGTCCCAAAATCAGAGGGCCGTAACAAAATAATGGAGCGTTGAAATGTTATTAACTTTTTTTTCGAATTTTACACAAATTGCAAATTTTGCCCTTGGCAATTTTAATAGTATAATCATCTTAAATTATTTGCTATGTTCTTCGGATGTACTGCTGTGGTGCACTCAATAACCATTGATACATATTTGAAGATTAATGTTTTGTAAGCTAAGAACGAGACACTTTGTGCGCGGTACAGATATGGGGGAAGTTAATATGAATTAAAAGGGTTTTTAACGTTATATTCCGAAATCGGACGGCCTTCTTTTCTTTTGATTATTGTGAAATTTACATAACCTTAAAACATAAGAAAATATTTTGCAATTTCTTAGTGTAAAAATATCAATAAAAAAATCGCGGATTCAAATTTTTTTACCTGAAGTGTGTTTATTTATTACACTATGCGACAAAATTGTTGTCGAAGGGCGTATAATGTGTATAACATTTTATGGTCTAATATGGTGTCCTAAACACGAAAAAAATATTAAAAAAGGTTTTGCTAAATTTTTTTAGAAATTTTTGTTTAAAATTCCCATTATCTTGAAAGATGAATTTAGAATCTTGACCATCTTTTTATAGTACACGCTCGACATAAGCCGGGATATAATTTAAGTTAACGGAAATTATGAGGACTACAAATGTTAGCAACGACGCTTTCATCTGGAAACAGAAGTTTAGTAAGTTCGTTAAAACAATTTAAAAAAAAAGTTTTTTCACAAAAAAATATTTTTTTCTTGGTACGAAAAATATCATAAAAATAGAAAAAAAGGCAAAAAAAACAATGCCTATTTGATGAGCATCTATAGATAAATGTAAAAATGATAACACTTTAGGTACACACAGAATACAGTTTGGTTGCCTCAACCGAATTATTTGCCAACCGAATTTTGGTAGTTCTGTCTACATTCATGCGATTCCATCAGGACAACCAAAATTTTGTCTGTGATATACTTCTGCTTCCATGTTGACAACCAACTACGAAAATGGTGGCTTAACCAACTGTCTTAAAAAATTGGTTGTTCTGACAATTTGACATTCTTTTTTTTTTCATTAATTTTTATTTTATTTACTGAAAAAAACCAAACAATTCATAACAAAATTAAAAATCACATTACAAATTCATCACTATTATGAGATGTGGAAATATTTGACACAAATTTTAGTACACGAAAAAAAAACAACTTGTATGCAAATATCGCTTAAACCTGTGCTTTCAATTTCATGATTGTTGCTTTTATTTTTTATTTATGTAAAACATTTTGCACAACATATTCTGCATTCCACACATTATTATCCACACAAGATTATTTTTGACTACATATACCGCTCTTGAACAAAATGTGAAGATTTATGTATTTATGTCCAGTAATTTTATTTTTTGTTTGTCATGTATCCGCAAAAGAACAGCAACCATTCTTTCGGTTGTATTTCCCAAAATACATTTAATTATTCTAAATTTGGGAAATTATTGGGATAACCAAAAAACGATTACTTATTAATATTTTTTCTGTTGTTGTAACCAATCATTCGTTGCAATAATAACATTTGGTCTATTGATTCAATTTCTGTTGTCAAGAATAAAACATTGGTTGTCAGAACCAAAAATCGATCATATGGTACTATAATGAAAGTTTAAAATTGGTTACCGCAACTAACTGAGTGTCAATGAAAAAAACAATCTTAAATCGATTGATACAACCATCGATTTAGTTGCAAGCATTTTCATTTGATCGTATCCATGTTATTATTGTTGTTTCAACTATGTATATATAAATACAACCGACACGCGGTGTAGGCAATATACTTTTTGTTGCTAGTACTATTTTTTTATTGTTACAATCGAATTCCAACCAATTATTTTCCTGGGTGTAGAATAAGAGAATTTCAACATATTCCGGTTTTTATACCCCCACTATTGTGAACGAGGGTACATATCAGTTCCTGCGGGGCAAAAGTGTAACACATCGAAGGAATGACCTAAGAGAACCCACGAGTATAAAGGCCCAAATTCGTTTTGGGCCATTATAAGTCATTCGAGCAATGTCCGTCAGCCTGTTCGTCTGTCTGTCCGATGAAAACTTTCGACAGGAGTAACCGATTGACTCCAAATTAATTATGTGTTATATTTTTTCTATCTCAGGCTTAGATCAAAGATGAACTACGTTGGTCCACTCCTTCGAGTACTGCCCCCACAAAGGGTAATGAAATATTGATTATCACACAACATTTATACTACTATCCAGAATCTTTCGCAATTCCACACATAGAATTAATTTCTGTGTCGCTATCATTTGGAGAAAAATGGTCGAAGTAGCCAAGCCCCACTTGGCACCTCCCATACAAATGGACCATGTTGCACAAAAAGTTAACGGCTTCTAAGCACACTCCTTTGGTACCTCCCAAACAAAATAACCAACATAAAAAATATGAAAAAAATTTGGAATTTCCCTTAGTTTTATAATATGGGTCATAATTTATTAATTTATCCATAGATTTAAATAGGCAGTGTTTTCTTCGCTATGAAGGTATCTTCCAAAAACCGGAACAAACTAAATTTTTGCAAATGTTTTTTCTATTTTAATGATTTTTTTTCGTGCCAACAAAAAACTATTTGTGTTAACGACATTTACAAAACCACCATTGCTACATGAAAGTGATGTTCCCAACATTTGTTGCCATCATAATTTTCTTTAATTTAAAGAGAAAAAACAAGTAAAAGCGTTAAGTTCGGCCTTGCCGAATCTTATATGCCCTCAATTATGGATTGCATTCAATCTTATTACTAGAAAAATCTTCGGATATGAGCAAATCATGTTTTTGTTTAGGTAAATTATTAAAAAAAAGGAACGCTGCAATTTTTTGCCACATTTTATTCCGCGAATTCTTTAGCCAAACTCTTCACCTGAAAAATGTGGTATTTATGGCGTAAACTAGCATTTTTTATAGCTACAACTACACGGGGACTACAACAAAATAAAATTTGATTTGTATAAATTTTACTGAAATGAATTCTGGCCAAAATAGAAAACAAACTGCAAAGTTTCAGTTAAATTTCTTAGAAAATGTGGTGTTTATGACATAAATAAGCCTTTTTGGGAGCGACATCTAGAGGTGGACTATAACAAAATATGAAGTAATTTAATTAAAATATGAACTAATGTACTGCGATGAATTCTTGTCTTAATTAAATACAAACTGCAACGATTCAGTTAAAATGCTTAGAAAATGTCGTATTTATGCCATAAATTCGATATTTTGGGCGACTATAACAAAATATGAAGCGATTTGTAAAATTTTTACTATGATGATTTCTTGTCAAAATAGAATACAGACTGCAAATTGGTTTAAAAATATGGTATCTATGGCTCAAAAACCGTATCCCAAACAACCTGCAACTATAAGAAATATTTCTACCAAATTTGATCAACCTAGCTCTATTATTACGGACTGTAGCGTGATTATAACAGAAGGACGGACGGACCGACAGACGGACATGGCTAAATCGTCTTAGAATTTTACGACAATTAAGAATATATATACTTTATGGGGGTCTCAGATCAATATTTAGAGGTGTTACAAACGGAGTGACAAAATTAATATACCCCCCATTCTTTGGTGGAGGGTATAAAAACACATATGATATGGACTTGGTATTTTGAAACAGATATAACTTTTGAACTATAATCGATATTACTATTCAGACTTTTTGTGACCGTTGTTTCCCAATTTCACTATGAACGATTAAGTGCAATACTCGTATAAAGTATAAATTCTTAAATATCTATATCAAAACATAGACCGATGTTCCCCATTTTTACTATGGACGATTAGGTCCAAATTAAGTATGAATTCTCAAAGTTCAGCCAAATTTCGGACATAGTTGGGGACCTTTACTTATATATATATGGGGCTATATCAAAACATGGACCGATGTTCCCGATTTTTTACTATGGACGATTAAGTCCAATATGAAGTGTAAATTCTTAAATTTTAGCCAGATCCATTCAAAAATATGTTTTCTAGAGCGCCACGAAGTGACGTCGGGTGGGACCATTATTTGTGGGCTATATCAAAACATGGACCGATATGCCCCATTTTCAGTAGGGATCGTCCCAAGTCCAAGGAATGCCTCCATACCAAATTTCGTAAAGATAGCTCCATATTTGCGACCTAGCTAAATCGACTCAATAAGTGATTCTACGATATGCCAATTGGTATAATGAACGACGGGTCTATCTCTTTGTTTTTTAGGTGTTACAAACAAATGCACAAAGTCATAATACCATGTACCACAGTGTGGTGTCGAGTATAAATATTACTTTCTATATAAATTACTATTTTTAAAATAAAACATAGTTATGCAGCTTCCGAACAGCATTCATATTGATATTACTAAAGCTGAAGTATTTACAAATCTAGGTCAAAACTAAATAGTTTAAATATCTCTCGTGGAACAAAAGTTATGAGCATCCGAATGCATGAACTTTCCAATATTTTTTGCCCATTTTGTAGTGCTTAAATGTACATATCTCCCATAGTTATACCCTCACTTTAGTGTGACGAGGGTATATATCATTTGCTACGGAAAAAAGTATAACACATCGAAGGAGTGACCTAAGACCCCAAGTATGTTCGGCGGAAATCCGTTTTGGGTCATTTTACGTCGAATGAGCAATGTCCGTCCGTCTGTCTGTCTGTCTGTCTGTCTGTCTGTCTGCCTGTCTGTCTGTCTGTCTGCTGGCTGGTGCGCACGATAACTCTCGAAAGGAGTAACCGATTGACTTCAAATTTCGTATGTGGTAATATTTTTTTCCATCTCCGGCTAAGTTCGAAGATGGGCCATATTGGTCCACTCCTTCTGGTACCTCCCCCACAAAGGGTTAAAATGTTGTGAAATATTGATTCTTTAATAACTGCTATTATACGTATTCGAATCATCTGAAATTCCACACATAGTTTTAGTTTATTAGTCGCTATCAACTCGAGGAAAATGGGCGAGATTGCCACGCCCTTTTTGGTACCTACCACACAAATGCACCATTTTGCACTAAAAGTTAAAAGCTTATAACATTAATGCCAGTGTTTAGAATTACTTGAAATTTCGTACAGTGTAATGCTTTTATAGTGTCTACAGTCCAGTGAAAAATTGGCGTTATTGCCGCACCCCTTTTGGTACCTCCCACACAAATGCACCATTTTGCACCAAAAGTTAACAGTTTATAACATTAATATCAGTGTATACAATTACTTGAAATTTTGTACAGTGTAATGCTTTTATAATGCCTATAGTCCAGTGAAAAATGGGCGTTATCACCACGCCCCTTTTTGTACCTCCCACACAAAATGGCCAAATTATACCACAATTTAATATCTCAACGTTAATATACCAGTCCATATAAACGGTTACAATTCGGCACAGTGCAATGTATTTAAAGTATCTACATACTGTTCAGCGAAATATAGGTGTATTTCTTAAACCCCTTCTGGTACCTCCCACAAAAATTGACAGAATAATTTGTGTAATATTCAATATTACATTACTCACAAAGTGAGGGTATACCTTAGTCGGTTTACCCGACTGAAACTTTCTTACTTGTTTTTGAGATATTTAACAAAATGTTATCCCAGTTATTAGAACACCATTCCCACCAAGTTTCATCAAAATCGGAGACCATAAGCAATTTTCTTTGATCACTTAACGTGAATCTAGTCTATAACACAGCCCCCATAACTTGTGCTATAGTAATCTAACTGTTTTCATATTTTGTATTTTAGAACATTTTTGGAATGACTATGGACTGATGAGAATGTAATTCTATATATATTACGTTACTCAAATAGTGAGGGTATATGTATGTACCTTAGTCGGTTTACTCGACTTAAACTTTCTTACTTGTTTTTTTCTTTCGGTGTAAGTTATTTTGTCTTTCAAACGAGTGTTAATTCTTCCATAAATTTGAGAGAGATGTTTTGAGTATGAACGAATAAATCTATAACTTTTTTTCGAAATGTTCATGATCAGCTTATCCCATAAAATATAACAATATTCCTCAATTACCTCTTCAGTCTTGTAGTAGTATAAACAATTATCAGAACGTAAAACAAACCAACGTTGGACCCATTTTTTGGCATTCGGTGATCCCTTGGCCTGGCCACTCTGGCGCCACAGATAACCACTGTAGATGACTTGTATCGGTGGTTCTTGCTGCTCATTCATCAAAACGCCCAAAGTGCGGGCCACCTCCAGTTCCAGTTTTTCACAACCGTCATGAGCAATCTTCACCACTTCCGTGTGATGTTTGTCCAAAACTTTCACACCATTCACCGAAATGATAATATCGCCCACTTCTAGGCCGGAACTTTCGGCCGGTGTATCGGGTTCAATGGCCGCCACTACCACCGGTTTCGAACCGTGTATGCGAAAACCAAATTCACCGGAATCACTTTTCACCACCACTGTTTTATCGACACCTAGAGAAAATGTGAATGAATGGAGATTAGATACATATGAATTATGACCCTTCTGCGTGAGGAGAGGAGGAATGAGGGGGAGATTGGGGGAGATAAGGGAGAAATAGTTTAGATACCATATTCGCCATTTGTTAGTTTGGACAAGACATGACCTTCTCGGGCCCACACCAAAAGCATCAATTTGAGAATTTCCTCGAGACGCCGCCTGAGCGAATCTTGTGCCGAATTCGATGTTATCAACTCTAGAAGAACGTAGGTCAAGATTTTTTCTTATTTAGATTTGTGTATTTATTTTTGTTGTACATTGTGTGTGTGTGTTTTTATTTCATTCTTTTCGAATCGAAATAGAACACACAAAAACGGATTTTGCCGCTTTGAATAGAGGCATTATTACGCACCTAACATGTTTCTATGTTTTTTTATTTGTACTGAACTTAAAATACAATGTCCGCACGGTTTGCACCTCAAACGACGGAGGTAGTCATGTAATTTTAACTCAATTCAATCCTTTTTTGCTAGTTTCTAAATTGATGTGATTTGATCTAAATATGTATATTTGGATTTATACACACACGTTTTAGTTTTTTTGTTTCTTTAGCGAATCACTTCACGCGTTTCAATTATTCCGAATGCGAAATCGTCACAGAAACAGAAAGAGAAAAGTGTCTCCTGCCCTGTGTGTCCCATGTGTAAGTTTGGCGATGACTAAATTTCGAATGAACTAAAAAGCGTTTCGAATACTTTATTCGCCCAGAGCACAATAAAGTTCTCAACTTTTATAACGAACGCATTATCGGCGAAAAAACCCACAAAAATAAACAACACCGCCAAAAAATATAAATTACGAATACATTCGGAACATTTATTCGACAACTGCTCGCCTAGAGTACTCTTTCTCTTTGGCGGTCAATGGTACATTGTCGTTTGGAGGCACAGTGGGGCAAGGTTGCACAAAAACTTCAGATTTAAAGCTTATTTGTTATCAAAACCCAACACGGAGTGAAACTCCCTCGTAATCTTGAAGCAATACCAACACCGAGGCCCTATGCTCGTTATACGATCGAAGAGAAAAATATATATATAACTAGCTGACCCCAGCAGACGTTGTCCTGCCCGTCCTGTTTGGGATGTATTGTTTCGTTATTCATTGATATTTCATTAAAAAATCATACATCCCGATTTTCAGGAAAAAATCATCATATATTGACCATATGTACACTACAGCGCCATCTACCGGAGACATACATTCAACTATTATCAAGACAAACCACACATACAGATTAAATTTCTGTCAAATCGCTCTGGAAATGCGAATTTTGCAAATAACTTGACCACTCTGCAATTTATAGCGTTTAAAATAATTCTAAAACACAAATGACCCCAAACCGAATATATTGGTACATTTTCAGCCCATTCGCTTTTTTGGTTTCGGAGATCATGCGTTACTAACAAACGTACAAAGGATTTTATATATAAAGATTTGTTTCTGTCAGCTATACTATTTAGCTATACTTTAATTATAAGACTTGATAATGAACAGAGCTTGAAAACAAATAATGTCTTCAAACATAATAATATTCTGCAATTACCTCTATTGCGCAATTCTTATTTCGTATTAAATCCCTTTTTCTACAAATTATTGTTTTTTAATTTTAAAGCGTTTCGACCCAGTGTGCTTTGCTCACTGTTTGTGTACACATATGTTTTTATGTACGCGGTCAGTGCTTCTTTTAGCTAATATTCCAAAATTAGACACACGCGCCCAAATACCGGGTATCTAAACTATTTCTCGTTGCTACGGAACACATCCGCCGATCCCAGGACGTCATAACACACACGCTCGAGACTGTTCGGTGGCAATTCTCATTGGCATGTCTGGCATGACTGACTGGGTGGCAGCTACAGAATACCAATGAGGCACGACGACGAGTAAAGAGAATATCTTACCGAACATGTCATTCTTCTGTCGGTGGTACATCTCCAAAGTACAACGTCTCTGTACTAAACGGTGCAATATTACTTGGTATTTGGTATAGAAACTTTTTTCGGAATCCGTAGAAGATCGGCGTCCACGACTGCGTTCTAAAGGGGAAAAGATAAATCGAATTGAATTGGGTTACACTTGAGTGTATGCTACCCAGGCTTACCTAAGCTTTGATGATCTAATTGTGCCCATATATCGGAGTCGGTTAACCGAGTATAACGCGCACAGTCATAGTGTCCAATGTAAATGGTTTGTTGTTTTGTTTCGTTTATGATTTCTGGCAGTATGCAGGGACTGGAACCAGCTGGGCGCAGAATGGGTGTGGTCTTCTTGTTGCATTCTTGATTTCTTTCTTCGCTCTGCAAAAAGAGGGATAATTATGTAGTAATTATTCACTTATACTGCCTTTGTTGTAAATCACCAAATTCCAGTTGGTTTATCTTCTTCTTAGTAGATGACCCTTGGGTTATCTACTACCTAATAATTATGTAGTAATTATTCACTTTTACTGTCTTTGTTGTAAATCACCAAATTCCAGTTGGTTTATCTTCTTCTTAGTAGATGACCCTTGGGTTATCTACTACCTAATAAAATACCAGTTGGTATATCTTCTTCTTGGTACAATACCAGCTGAGTTATCTACTACTTAATAAAATACATTTGGGTTACCTACTCCCTAATAGATGACCAATTATGTTATCTACTCTTAAGTAGTGGACCATTTAAATTATCTACTGCTAAATAAAATACTAGTAGGTTTATCTTCTCCTTAGTGGAGGACCATTTCGGTTATCTACTACTTAATAAAATGCTATTTGGGTTATCTACTCCCTAGTAGATGACTAGTTATCTTAGCTACCACTTAGTAGAGGTATATTTGGGTTATCTTCTAGTTAATTAAATACTATTTGGTTTATTTGTTCCTTAGTTAGGTTATCTATTCCTTAGTATGCGGCCAATGATGATTTACCCCAATCATTGAACCTATCCCTGTTCTCAGTGGACCTATCACGCGTTTGGTTCCGTACAAGTTTCCTGTAGAGTTACTTAAAAGTTCAAATATTTCAGTTTTTTGACTAACAATTTCCAGAGGTACCCTAGCTCCCTAAAGAATAATAATTGTTCCTAAAAAAATCATCATACTACTACGCAATTGAAATTTACTGCTTAGTAGACGACTAGTTGGTTTATCCACTTCTTAATATAAGACAAGTTGGGTTTTCTAATCTCTTGTAGTGGATCAGCTGTGTTATCTACTTCTTAGTGTATGGCCAGTTGCTTTATCTACTACTTGATAAAATACTAGTTGGGATCTCTTCTCCTTGGTACATGACCAGTTGGGTTATCTACTTCTTAATAAAACAATTTTGGGTCATCTACTCCCTAGTAGTTGACTAGATATATTATCTACTCCTTACAAGAGGACGATTTAGGTAATCTCCTGCTTAATTAAATACAGTTGCTTTATTTTCTTCTTAGTAGAGGGGTTATACGAGTACATTCCTTAGTTGACGACTATGGGTTATCTACTCGTACTGCCAATTCGATTATTTACCCCAATATTTGAGTTTATCCCTGTTCTCAGTGGACCTATTACGCGTTTGGTTTCGTACCTGTCCACTCCCCCGTAGCGTTACTTGAAAGTTCAAATATTTCAGTTTTTTTTTCTTCAAAATATGTATGCAAAATAAATCAATTGGTTACATACATAAATGATTAAAAGATGACGCAAAATAGGTGCACGAAAATCGATGCGCAAAATAAAAATTGCATTTTTGTCATTTTGATCTATAACTTACAAATGATGAAGGTACCCGAAGCTCGCTAAAGAGTAATATTGGTTCTTAAAAAACGAGCGAAGAATAGTTGTATGTCATCATATGACTTCGCCATAGAAATCTACTAGTTAGTATAGGACCAGTTTGTTTATCTTCTACTTAATAAATTACCAGTTGATTTATCTTCTCCTTAATAGAGGACCACTTGGGTTATCTGTACATAATATAATACCATTTCGGTTATCTAATCCCTAGTAGATGACTAGTTATGTTATCTACTCCTTAGTAGAGGACCATTTGGGCTGCCTACTACTTAAAAAAACCAGTTAGTTTATTTTCTTCTTAGTGGAGGACAAGTCGGGTTATATACTTCTCTGTTGACGACCAAGGGTTATCTACTACTGTTGACGACCAAGGGTTATCTACAGCTTAGTAGAGGACCAGTTGGTTCATTTACTTCTCAGTAGTGGACCTATTAGGTTATACATTACTTAGTATGCGGCCAATTGGATTATTTTCCCGAATCTGTAAACTTATCCCTGTTCTCAGCGGACCTATTACGCGTTTGGGTTCGTACCCTATCCAATCGGCCGTAGAGTTACTTTGAGGGTCAATTTTTTTTCCGAAATATGTATGAAAAGATCCATTAGATGCAGATATACAGATGTAAAAGATGACGCAGACAATCACAATGTTGGTGCACGAAAATCACTTCGCAAAATAAAAATTTAATTTGGTAATTTTGATCTATGGCTAACAAATGATGAATGTACCCTAAGCGCCCTAAAGTGCAATACTAGATCTTAAGAACTACTTCATCATACAAGCACGCCATAGAATTCTACTACTTACTAGACGACATGTTGGTTTATCTAATCCGTAGTAGAGAACCAGCTGCGTTAACTACTTCTTAGTATAAGACCAGTTGGTTTATCAACTGCTTAATAAAGTACTTGTTGCTTTATCTTCTTCTTGGTACAGGACCCGTTTGGTTATCTACTACTTGATATAACACATTTGAGTTGTCTACTCCCCAGTAGAGGACCAGTTATGTTATCTACTCCTAATTAAAGGACCAGTTGGGTTATCTACTAATAAAATACATCTTGGTTTATCTTCTCCCTAGTAGAGGATCACTTGGGTTATATCCCTAGTATGCAATATATTCCTCAACAGAGGACCATTTTGGTTATCTATTACTTAATAAAATACCATTTGATTTATGTTCTCCTTAGTAGATGATCAGTCTGTAATATACTTAGTTAACGACCATTGGTTATCTACTGCTTAGTAGAGGACCAGTTGGTTCGTCTACTTCTCAGTAGAGGATCTGTTAGGTTATACATTCCTTAGTTTGCGACCAATTGAATTATTTTCCCGAATCTGCCATCTTAGCCCTGTTCTCAGTGGACCTATTACGCGTTTGGTTTCGTACCGGTCCAATTTATCGTAGAATTACTTCAAATGTCAAATATTTCAGATTTTTTCGAAATATGTATGAAAAAATCAACTAGATGCAGGTGTAAAAGATGACCAGACAATCGCAAAATTAGTGCAAGAAAGTCGCTTTGCAAAATAAAAATTGTATTTGGTCATTTTGATCTATAACTAACAAATGATGAGAGTACCCTAAGCTTCCTAAAGAGTAATACTAGATCTAAAATTTGAGAGAAATTTTAAACTACATTTAATATTCACAACTGAAAGCGTAACCAGGCCTAGGAATGTAACCCAGAAGGAAGTAGACAACGAGGAAGGCCCAAAAACACATGACGCAGAACCGTGATAAAAGAGCTATCAGCAATTGATAAATCATGGGAAGAAGCGAAAGTTATTGCATCAAATAGATTAAGTTGGAAATATCTTGTTCCCCTGAGGAATAAATAATAGGAAAAAAATCTTCCCGATTTAAAACAATAGTAAGGGTTAAAATAAAGATCGCGAGCGAAACAGAAGTATTCATATAAACAGCATATTTATACATAAGTGTTTCTACGCTCGCAAATGAGTCGTATACATTTTCCTCACTTGTGAACGAGCAAAAAAAAAGCGGTTTAGTTAAGTGAACCTTAAAAAATGCAAATAAGTATGGACATCCCTTACAAAAATCCTGCCCTGTTCGAGCATTATGTTGAGAATATGACTTACCTTTGCTCTGATATTATCCTTACGACTTTTGTAGTGACGACCACGTTCCATGTGGTAGCGTTCCTCGGATCTGAAACGTTTGTCCATTTTCTTGTACAAACGTTGCGGCGTTTTATTCGTTACGGGCGAATCGGCAAAATCGGACGGCGGCTTAACAATATCCGGTTCGTTGTCTATGTAGGGTAATGATTCTACCGAATCGCCACAAACCACACTGGGTTCCTCCACCTCTTTGCCGCAGTGCGAACAATGACCGCTATGATGATCAGCGTGATTGCCATCAGCCTCGCTATAAAACACGGAATCGGATCCTGGCGAAACCGAACGATTAAGGGATTCAATAGATTTGGCTTTTAATTGACATGTTTCCGAAGCTGACTTTACATAAGCGGGCGATAGAGACGATGGCGGTTTTGCTGGAGCTGCAGATAGCGCTGATACTGCCGATACTGCTCCTGCGGTCACTGCGAGATCTTTTGTTATGCGGGGTGCAGGAATGGGAATTTCCTGCTCACTGGCTGCCATTGCTGCTGGTGCTGCAGCTACGATATGACTTGGCGTTAAAGGTTTGGGAGACATTATACTAGCATCTAAAAGTTTTTCTGAAATTATCCCCTGTTGGGGTGATAAAGCCGTAGCATTCGTTTTACGCGGCCGCGTTGCACTTTCATCGCGTGAAGAACGTCGCAACTGTCGACGTATTTTCGGACGGAAACGTTTAAGTTTGATGGGGCTAGTGGACTCGGCTAAAGCCGAGGCTTTTTGCCTCTCGGGGGATTTCTTTAGCGTATCCCTTTTGATGGGACTGGTTAATGCTCTCATGTTCTCTTTTTCGATATCGATTTTCATTGAAGTTTTTCTTCTTTTTCGTTCTTCTTCTTGACGATAGCGTCGTGACTTTAGCTTTTGATAGTCATCATCGTGGGGACTCTCATAGTAACCGGATGAGGAATAACGCACGTCGCTGCGTTCATCGTCTGATATGGATTCCATTTTAATGCGCACCTGTTCACCGGCCACACCTCTTTGTGAGAGCGGAGAAGTGATTTCCTTTTTGGATGATGGTGAAACTTTTTCCTTTTCAGGAGTTTTGCCTTCGACTCCTTCATCTCCTACATTGTAGCTACCTGATGAGGTGCTACTCACAGAGTGTGAGGGTGATTTTTTAGGAACATCTCCTTGAGTGGCAGAGAGATTTAAATTCAATTCCAAGTGCGTTTTCGACTCCCGACGATAGTCATCAGTTTGAATGATTTCCTCGGAAAGCATTTCTCCTTTCGAAGAGTACAGCGAAGAAGCACTTTCAAAGGACGATTCGCCATGAGTTTTATCCATTTGTGAACTTTGGGTAGAAGCTGAAAGAAGACAATCGCAAAGAAGATGTTGAATACGTTTAATAGCTAAAGGGATTGCGGATGGGGTTGCGACATCAATCTAAGGATAAAGGACATACGAAAAGGACATTCCAAGCAGGTGTTTGCATACGCAAAGCATCATCATACATCAAGCAACAACATCGAACACCATCTAATATGGTCTAAACTAACATAAATTTGATAACACGATGTGCCCAGTTTCTCAGATCCGATTTAAGTGATTCTATATTGTGTAGTACATCACAAATTTGGTTGGAAACTTTTGAGCTGTGAATAGATTCTTCAGCAATCTCAACTTAGTTTTGCTGAAAGATCCATTTTAGCTAACACATATACACATGTATTATTATATATCGTATACGAGTATTTATATTTATTGAAATCGAAATAATCGTGCTTTAATCTGTGTACTTGACTAGACATTTACATAAGGATAGTTTGTATCCAAACCTGGTACTTGTGTAGTTGATGATGAGCTTGTCGTAGTAGTGGTTGTGGTTAAGGTAGTCCTCATACCTGGCGTGCGCCTTGAAGTATCGGTGCAGGTGGCGTATTCCTCGGTGTTGGTATTGGTGCTACACTCGGAGTTGTCGGCGTTGCCTCCGAGACCTTTAGGATTATCGGTCATCGAAGATAAGCCCAAGGAGATGTCGGATAACCTAAATTCGAAATGATTAATGGAAGAATTGGAAAACATCACTTGAATGAATCACCCTACCTTCTTTGTTCCTTTTGTGGTGTGGCGACTATACTTTTCCTTGGCGAGGCTAGCAAAGCTTTCGTTGGCGGTCTCGTTTGTGTCGTTGCGGGCAGGCCTAGTATAGGCGTTATCTCTATCGAGGGAGAAATCAGTTTAGGCTGTGTTCCATTATACAACTTAGCTTCCCTTTCATTTTGTGGTGTAATCGGCGAACGAGACTTCATACTCAACGATCCCGTTTGACTGTAAGTGGGACTTTGATCTGTGAATTGTTCCTCAAAGTCTAGAGCATCGGTATCTACTGAACTTCTTTGTTGATGTTGCAGCAGCAGATGTTTGCGTTTCGTTGAAGGCGTCAACAGGAGATTCAAATTGTACGAGGCCTCGGATCTTTGCTCTGCCATAAGTACCGTAACCTCAGATTCATTCCAATGACCATCCGAATGATCTCTGGTTATATCATTAGCCAATGAATCCGATGACGGATAGGTAGAAGCATGACCTATGGCCTCCTCTCGTAGCGGACTTGGAGGAGCCGAAATCCCCGAACCCTTTTCATCTCTTTCCTCTTGTTCACTGCACTCTGCTTCCTGTACATTGGCTATTTTGCAGCCGCATGCATGTATATTCTCATAAACCGGATCCTGACGCTGATCTTCACTGTGATCACTTTCGGCTGATATGGAGTCATAGGGTTCGGGAAGTTCCGGCTTAATATCCTCCGGTACTTCGTGTTTCTTCAGGAATTTTCTTTTCAACGTTTTCGTTTGCAAATCGTTAGTGACAAAAGGCTTGAAGTCGATAATGATTTCCTTTTCGTCGGACATATCGTCGCGGAATGCTTTACGATTAAATCTTCTCGAACCTTTGACTGTGTAATCCAGGTCCACCAACTTCTCTGTTTTGACATACACCGGCATTGATTGGCGTCGTATGTCATCTCTACGGAAAGGACTATCATCTGGAGGTTCCATGCTCACTAGCATTGATTTGCGCCGGTTGGTATCCTTATATTCCTTCGGATAGGTTTGTGTTATGTCCAACGAATCATCATCATCCAGACAGTATTCCTGAGGTGGTGGCAGCAGATCGGAAGTGAAGTCTGACGAACCATCAGCCATCAGTTCGGAACATTCGGTAATGTGCTTACAAACATCTTGAACGTTGTGCATATCTCTACGGGGCAAACTATGGAAGTCTGTGTCCAAGCGGTATCCACAAGTTCTGCGCGGTAAACTGTTACTTTCGTAGGAAAAGGAATCGTCCTTGGGTAAATAGCTTATGTCCTTCTTCTGATAGTAGTATTTCTCATGATTGGTGTCATATTCCAAAGGAGGAGGTGGCTGATAGTAGGGAAAACTACTCTCCAGTGGAGACTTGGGCGGCTCCTCGGATTGGGTGCGATGCAAGAACTCATGTTCTGCTTGCGTGGCCACCGAAACTTCATCTTTCCGACGATTGTCATAGGGTATCTGCGACAAACTCTTGGCGAGGGCCTTGCCATTTTGCAAGCCATTGGTTTGCGCTCCTTGCGAAACCACTTTGACGCGATGTATGGTACGAGGACTTAACGCCAAACTCTGCTCGAACTCATTCTTACGTACGTCGGTTTGGGTGGCCTGTGTCTTCATGGCATTGCGGAATTTTTTCTCCACCACAATCACCTCGGGACTGGGAGGAGGCAAGTTTTGCATAGGGCAAGTTGAGCCTATATTCAAAGCTGTTAACTCCTCCAAGATCGGTCGATTCGTGATGACAGCAGTTGGTTGTTGGGTCTGGACATGTTGTTCGGTAACATAGGCGGGCACATAGGTTGTCGGTTGCATATGGCTCAAATGATGCTGATGAGAGTGGCCAATTTGATGGACAGGAACTGTGGACGCTGGCAGCATATGTATGGTGGATGAAGAGCCCATTATGGCAGTGATTGGCGGCGCACATATAGGTATGGTATCATAATAGGAACCACTCGGCCCCATAGGTTTCTTGCCACCAATTAGACGTTCTTGTGACTGGGCCGATTTCATGCGACCCGAAGAACGAAAGCCTACATTAAAGTCATCGAATGAGGTCAAGGTATGCGAACGGGCAAAGCTAACATGTTTGGTCCTGTACAAATGTAATAGACACTTTAGTGAAATGACGATGACGACATACAACTCGGCGACATACTAACCTGGGTGTATTAAGGGCACCAGCATGTTGCAAACCAGCACCAACTCCCATATGGGAAGGGCAGTGATAGGAGCTGAATTCAGAGCAGAACATAAATATAATCTCCTGAGTAATTCATATAACTAGAGGGATTTGAGATTTAGTATACCTTTTATCGTTGATATAACTGATGTTGTCGTAATTCCCATACGTCGATTGTGGATGTTGGTATTGCTGTTGTTGTTGTTGTTGCTGGTGCTGTTGTTGCAGGTGTTGTTGCTGCTGATGTTCCATCCAGTTGGTGGTGGTTTGGCGATTATCGGTGGCAGCATCCACCATTTTGGAAGTACTTAATATCGATGCTGGTTGTCTACGAAAATAGGAACTCTCCATATCCATGTTGTTATCTGCCGGATTAGTCGTATTAGGATATTGCTGCTGATTATACCGTGGATATTTATAGAACGGTGTATATGGTGCCAAATTTTCGTCGGAGGGAATACGTCTTCCCACACAACCGCCCAATAAGGACTGGGGAGCACTACGTCTACTTAGACAACCAAAGAAACGTTCTCGACGCGAACGATCGATTGTATTCACTTGACGATCGGTTAAGCAATACTGAGTGCAGGGGGAGGGGATGAGAAGTACATATAAGAAGGGCAATTAACAATTAACGTTTCTTTGGATTAGTAAGTTGTTGCGAATATTACCTGTTCTCTTATGTCTCCCTTGGAATATTGTGACGGTCTTGGATATAATTCAGTGGATGAGGTGTGTCTCAGGCGTCGGCGATGCGTATTTTCATCTTCGGAATCGTAATTTCTATCGGCTTGACTGGAGCAGGTTGGTTTGGAAGTTGTATCTATAGTACCCATTGAAACTGCATGGTGAAGACCTGGGAAGAGAGGAGAGAGAGCAAATAAATAAAAGGAAAATACAAAAAGCTACTTTTCTAAATGATTTAATAAATAAGAAATGATCACAAATGGGATCAAGAATGAATTAGACTGTTCAACATTATTACGGCGCATTCAATTTGGATATATGGCATAATACAGTTCTCAGCCTAAAAGGGGTTTCTTTAACGGGCAATATGCAAAAATAGAGAGCTTGAGCCACTTACATGTTTTGTACAATAACTTGAGAACCATTTAACAAAATTGGTTCGCGAAAAATATAACTTTTTATCGGTTTAGCGATTTCGACAAAATCTTTCAAATTATTACAAAAATCAAATTTTCAGAAAGTTTCAATAATGTTTTTTTAATACATATTTATATACCGCCATGTATGAAATACTTGTTTCTATAATAATATAGAAACAAAATGGTCTTGAAGCCGGGAGAGAATCCTAGTTAGAATCACAAAGATTTACAGACCGAATAAAAGCAACAAAATAAATGTATGGCGCCATGCAAAACATGGTGAGTCTTCTGACTGACTACAACTACACTTAGTGCAGTCAAATACCATAAAAGCTTTTCAGTATAGTGATGGAGCAAAATTTGCTTCTCATTGGACATGGCTGGTGTTTTGTATTAACTTTGGTTAACAGTTGTTTTTGGAAGATTTTGGAGAAGTTTGATCTCTCATTCGCTGAGTTTGTGTCAACCTTATAGAGCTCCGTATCTCCCATACAACTGCAGCAGAACTGTTCATAACGAGTAACGCTGCCAATTTTTAATACATATTTTTACACCGTCATGTATAAAATACTTGTTTCGATAATAGGAGAGTATCCTAGTTAGAATCACAAAGTTTTTTTTTAAAAAAAGAAAAATTAGTTTTAATAATGTTTAAATAATAACGTCATAATAACATCGGAAAAAGCGTAATTACATTATTATCCTCTCCCTTTACGGGGAGGAGGGAATATATCATTTGATACAATCCAAAAGAGTAACACATCGAAGGAGTGACCTAAACCACAAGTATGTTTGGTGGAAATTCTATTCGGGTCATTTTGAGTCATTTGGGTAATGTCCGTCCGTCCGCCCGTTCGTCTGTCTGCTGGCTGGTGCGCACGATAACTCTAGAAAGAATTAAACGATTGACTTCAAATTCGAGAAAAAATAGGTGAAGTTGCCATGCGTCTTTTGATACCTCCCACACAAATGAACCATTTTGCACAAAAAGTTAACAGCTTATAACCATAATACCAGTACATAGAAATACGAGGGTTGCTATATAGAAAGTTGACATTTTTTAGCATAAACGTAATCAGAACGTTTTGACGTACGACCATCATTTGTGTTGTTTACAGTGACTTTAAAAAATCAATTTGGCAAAAAAATGGAATTAACTCGTGAACATATTCGTGCGATCATTTTTCACAACTTTCGACGTGGATTATCACGACAAGAGTGCATCGATAAACTTAAATCTTTGTATGGCGATGAAGGACAATCATATAGCACTGTGAAAAACTGGTTTAATGAATTTAATCGTAGCCGACGCTCGCTCAAAGACGAAGGTCGTCCAAAAACGGCCGTTGTGCCAGAAAACATTGATGCCGTGCGTGAACTGATAATGCAAGATCGTCATGTGACATACCGTGAGATAGAGGCATTCTTGGGCATTTCTTCCACCCTCATACATTCGATATTGCATGAACATCTGGCAGTAAAAAAGGTTTGTTCTCGTTGGATCCCGCACAATTTGACAATCGCTCAAAAAAAGGCTCGTGTATATTGGTGCAAAGAAATTTTGAAAAAATACGAGTGCAAAAAAATACGATCGCTGTGCTTCAAAATACGTTTATAAGATCGTCACAGGTGACGAATACGAGCCAAATCCAACGAAAGTTGTTCGTGGAAGAAGCACCTCGAAGCAAATGGTCGCCTGTTTCTTCGGCAAAACTGGTCATGTGTCGACTGTTCCGCATGAGCAACGTAGGACGGTCAATTCTGAGTGGTACACCACAATTTGTTTACCTGAAGTCTTCGGAGAAATTCGAAAAACGAACAAGTGAAGACGAATCACTGTGCACCATGACAATGCGAGCTCTCACAAATCGGCTCAAACCGGCGCCTTTTTGACCGGCCAAAACGTCGAATTGATGGGTCATCCGCCGTACAACCCTGACTTGGCACCCAATGACTTCTTTTTATTCCCGCACATCAAGAAAAAAAATGCGTGGTCAACGATTTTCGTCGCCAGAAGATGCTGTTGAAGCGTTCAAAACCCATGTTTTGGAGGTGAATTTTCAACACACTGCAACCAAAACAATTCGCGCTCAAATGACAAAACGGTCTGAGTGAAGTTATGCTAAAAATGTCAAACTTTCCAATGGAAATGTCAGATGGCGCCAGGCAACACTTATGGTAATTTCGTTTGTGCAAAAAAATATAACAATTTTTCTACATTTTACACTAAAACCGCATTTTTAGGTTCGTTTTTAAAAATGGTGCAGCCGTATGAACGGGTTTTGATTGCGTTTGTAAAATTATTACACTCCGCAAATGCGAAAATATCGTATTTTCCACCCTCAGCCCAGTGGAGTGTTGCACCGTCAAAAAGCAGACTTCAGAACCAAACCCAAAAGGAAAGCGTACATTCTAAACGCACTACCAAATGGTTGCGCCATAATGTAGGTATGGGTTTTATTCAACGCACGATTTTTGTTCGATTGTTCGCATGCAAAATGCGAAATTAGCAGAGCGTGCAGGGGGAATTTATAAAATGTCGCAACATGATGTGGTGACATTATTCTTCAGAAACGATATCACCATTAGTGTTGCCTAGGCCAGAAATATATATAGCAACCCTCTACTACAAAACATTATTAGTCCAATTTCTAAAGAATACAATAATGTTGTATAGAAATGGAATAAGCGAATAAGCCAAAACCTTAGTGTAATCCACACTCTGATGGAGCACAAAATATGGCCTCTTATTTCCTGCCGCCTTTATCCCATTCATCTTCGTGCCATTAAACCAAATTACTATTCTTATTTAAGGCAAATTGTGTACGTGTGGTGAAGGGGCCGAAGAAACATTCCAAAACGCTTGCATTTTCATGGCCTTTTTAAACACAAAGAATCGTAAATTGTTGAGCAATTTTCATCCTTAAATGCCAAACCATTCTCCCATTACATTTTTGACATCCTTCTCCGATTGCTTTATAATTGGTCTCCTCGTATTTTCAACATTTTCTCCATTTGACAAAAAAATATATGTTTATACATACATATATAAAAACGTATGTCTGTGTGCGAAAGCCTTTCTAAAATATTGTCAGCGCCGAAAATTTTAAACACTGAACGTCACATAAGAAGGCAAACCAGTCCAATAACCAGCAACAGCACCGACACCAGCCTTAGCACCAGCGAATGCCTGTCTGTCAGTCTGTCTTTCATTCGATCCAACAGCGCCAACTATCTAAGGCTGTCGCCTTCAACAGAGCTTAATATTATTTAATATTGAAATTAAAATGCCTTTATGAAGCCAAGCGAGCAGAACACCCAGGCAATGAATGAGGTACGAGCACTTCCGCCATTCGCCGTTCGCCGTCTCCACCCAACTGTGGCAGATGTTAGAACTCAATAAATTCTCCATTTCCATGTTCATATCCTTTTCAGACGGATAATAAAACTGAAAATACCTTTTTTTCTCCACTTTCATCGCAGAGGTTTAACATTACACGACGGCGGCGATGACAACAAACAACATTGAAAATCAGGTTATATTCGACGTTGTTTCCTTGGGATTGGGCGTATGGAATGCATGTTTGGAGGACAAGGACTCTTCCACTGCTATCGCAGCGTACACAGTGGCTCCAGATGAGAAAAAATTTTAGATACTTTTAGATTGTATAATTAGCAACACTGAAACCCGATCAGTAATATATGTATCTGAATATATCGAATATAGCTCAGAAAGTAAGTCGAAAGTATACTATAATTTGGTTGCTGTAACCAGAAAGTGTTTCTAGTAAGATTGGATTACTCTAATAAGATTGGATACAATGAAATATCCAATGTATACTTTAACCAAAATCTATTTACAAAATTTGCATATGGTACGTATCTGGATCTGTACCCAAATAGAATGAAACGATATAAGTATATATGGGAGATATAACTAAATCTGAACCGACTTTTTTCAAATTCGGCAATGTTGGTCTATGGATCAAGAAACTCTACCTAAAATACAGCTTCCATGGGGCTAGGGGACGAAACTCTACCATGCTATATTTCAAAACGATTGGATGTAAAATACAGCTTCTGTAGGCCTAAAGGGCCAAATTGGACGAAATATATATACGGGAGCTATAACTAGATCTGAACCGATTTTCTTCAAATTGGGCAATTTTGGTCCATGGATCAAGAAACTCTATCATGCTAAATTTCAAAACGAATGGATTTCATAGGGCTAAAGGTTCAAATCGCACGAAACAGACCTATGTAGGCTATAGCTAAATCTGAACCTATTTTCTTCAAATTGAGACATGTTGGTCCATGGATCAAGTAACTCTACCAGGCTAAAGTTCAAAACAATTGGATGTAAAATACAGCTGCTGTAGGCCTAAAGGGCCAAATCGGACGAAACATATATATAGGAGCTATATCAAAATGTGAAGCGATTTCAACCAAAGGTGCAAAAGACTCCTAACTGCGAAATTCCATCACGATCGTAGTGAAATGGAGCCCTGTGCTCAACGAACATAAGATGGACAGACGCACGGACGGACAGCCTTGGATAAATCGACTCAGCTAGTGATTCTGAATCGATCGGTTGCTTTACAGAAATGCAAATTTTGCAATTGTCCATAAATTTATCTCAACTATAAAAAGAAGTAAGTGAGCGATATAAGTAACGACATAAGATATGTATGTACTATCATAGTTGTGAACCAACTACATTATGGTAATTGGGACAGTATTGTGGTCAATACTAACTAAAATATTGTTTCGAGCTGACCATATTATCGACATGGGTACCATATTGTAGTTAAGACGCAACCATATAATATGCATGGGTACCATATCGATACCTCCATTCTAAAACATGCTAAGTCGACTTAGCATAGTTTTAGGGAGATTGGATTTTTTTGGATTTTTCGTCAACCCAATCAAAAGTTGTTCACAAAACACTACAGGTCATTCGATTTGCATTATAAAGGAATTCCACACAAATTTAAAAAAATCATCAAGCTTTGATCGCCTCTTCTGAAAAACTACATTTTTGCACTTAGCATAGTTTAGAATGGAGGTATCAATAAACCCAGAATATTGACCAAATATGTAGATGACATATTCTGTATTCTTAAGAGAACTCAGGGTCCTAAACATTAGTGACGAAGCATATCACAAAGATAATGAAGACAAGATACGACACATATTAAGAATTAACGATTTTCCTAAAAACACTATTGACGATTTAATAAGACACTTGAAGGAGAAATCAACAAAAATAATGGAAACAAAAGAAGACATGGCGAAGATACACGGGGCAAAATCGCCTTTTTTGATATGTTTGAATCGAAGGAAAATATATTTGGAACACAAATTTTAAAATGTTTTATATTTCTGAGTAAATTAATTTTATTTGAAAATCAATAAAATTTACTTGGAACGCATATATTATAATATATTACAACAAAATATATTTACAAACAAATTTTCTCAAATATTTATATACCAATAAAATCATTGATTAGGAATATCTTCAAATATATAATTTAGGAAAGATTTTCAAAACTTTGGTGAATTTTTCTAATTTAATTTTTAATTTTTTCTTCGTTTCGAATTATTTCTCCCAGTCAAAAATACCATTAGCAGCATTGCATTCTGTTTTAAGGGACTCATTTTAAATTTATGGGTATTTCATGTCAGCATTTTTTTCAATCCTTCGAGTAAATTAATGTCATCAAAAATTATACGATTTCAATTAAAAATTTCTAAAAAATTATCATTAAATTACTGAAAAACTTAACACAATTGAGGTTCGATATTTTCGGAATACTTAAATTTAAATACATTTTTGTTTCGGAATTAAAATCCCAAATAAAAGGTATTAGGGTGAAAACAAGGATTTGTTTAGAACAACATCTTCCCAAATATATAATTTTTGTGTGTACCAAATATTATATATTTAGAGTGTACCATAAACATATATATGCTTCAAGCCGAATGTGTTTGGGACAATATACTACAGAAGCGATTTTTTTTCAGCGTGTATACAAGACCTCAACATACATCGCAGGTTTTTCAGAGAGATTCTGCAAATCCAACATTTACAATAAGGACAAATATCAACTAGCGCTTAAAACAAACAATACAGTTAATAACTTTTTCAGTAGGACAAAATCAAAAATTAAAAAGGAGGACAAATCGAACTTAGTATATAAGATAAAATGTAATGGGGACAAGACCAACATATGCCAAAAGGTAAAGACTAGAATTTCAGGACATAAATCTGACCATAAAGCATGTTATAAACCTTTGGAGTAAAAAACAGCTGTAGCAGCACATTGTATTCTGACCGGACATGAGCCAAATTTCAAGGACGTTGACATATTGACACAGGAGAACACATTACAAGAAAAGATATACTCTGGAAATGCTGCACATAACTAATGTACCTACTGACGTAAAAATGAACTATAAGACTGACTCTGACCACTGTGCACAAATTTATCGTAACTTAGTGGAAAAATACAAACCGAAAAAATAAAATAGTTAGTTGAAACAATGCTGTGTTAGCAACAAGTCGTTTGTTTTGTTTAAATGTAAATATCGTGATATATTATTGTAATTTTTTCTTTAAATAATATATGTTCTTTGTTATTTTTTAAGTGAAAATCCCTGAAGATGATCGTAAAGGACTATCGAAATATCGGAAATAAATAAAAATAAAACATAATAGAAACAACACCATCAGTTTTGAGTTTTTAATTTTATATATGACCTCGAGCCAGACAAAAATTTAAAAATTAGGAAACAATACAAAAACCAAAAAAAAAATATTAAAAATTTCTTTAACTTTTAGCATATTTATGTTTATGTTTATCGCTTTTAAATTTCCATTTTGGGGAATATTTATATTTTTGTAATGTTCTCTTAATTGTTTCTGCTCAAATATATTCCTCAGCCTAAAAACTAATTTTTGGACACGAATTTTGAAAGCCCATCTATTAAGTTTTTATCCCAATATAGTCACGCCTCATTCTCATTTCTAATAGCCTCAAGTTCTGCACAGTGTTATCAGATTCTCCACCAATCGGAACCCTCTATACCGTTAAAACTGTTGCTATTTGTCAGCTACATCCCAGTGAACAATTTTGCTCGACAATTTTCCAATATACTATGGGTACTATAAAAGCCATACAGTGTAAATATTTTCAATTGTTTGTATGCGCAGAAATAGAAGTTATATGTCGTTAACTTTTTGTGCGAAATGGTCTATTTGTATGGATGGTACCAAAAGGGGCATGACAACTTCGCCCATTTTTCTCATGGTGATAGTGACAAAGAAAGATTCTGATAAGTAGTATAGAATTTATTAAGAATCAATATTGAATTGGACACTGAATTTGGACCCTCAGTAGGAGGGGGTTCCATCTTTGATCTATGCCAGAGTTAGAAAAAATATTAACACATACCAAATTTAAGTAAATCGGTAACTCCTATCGAAAGTTATAACGGATTTCCGCCTCATATACGATGAGTTACACTTTTGGGCCGCATCAACTGATATATAAGTATACCCTCGTTCACAATAAAAAATAAACATAATAAACATGGGTATAAAAACATGATTTTGATGAAATTCTCTTACTTTTACCAAAAGCGCTATATGTAATTTCAACATTTATCCATAGATTTTCCTTAATAGGCACTGTTTTCTTCTTTAGGATGGTAGCTTTCAAAAAATGGAACAAACATTTTTTGCGATTTTCTTCTATTTCTTATGGTATTTTTGGTGCTAGCAAAAAACGATTTTTTTTAGAAAAATAATATATGTTAGAGAGCATATTGGAAATAAAATTTTCGTGTATGCAAATATATTACATTCATATACAGCCCATAAATGTTTGAGAATCTCTTTTATCATTTTCCCACCTGTTCTGAAATATGTTCTGTGTACATTTTACATTTCTCTGAAGGTGAGGGTATTACGCTATACTCGATTGAGGTTTTCTTTCTGATCTCTACTTTAGAGTTCGAGCTTGGTCTTTTATACATCTCACAGTTCACAAAAAATTGTTCGCTGGGATATTCTTGAATTTAATGCTTTCACCTACACATGTTGGATTCACATAAACACTCACTCACACACACGCACAGACCCATGTTGTTCACAAACCTGATTGCTTGCGTATGGTTGTTTATGTGGCAGTATGTTGTGTGGTAAAGTGTGTCAGTGCTGTGCAATTATTTACAATTACTTAAAATTCCGTGGCATATGTGTCGGTGTCGATGTCTGCGCGTATGTTTGTGTGTGTGTGTGTGTATGGGTAAGCGTGTGTATGGGGGACAATAAAAAAATACAAAAAAGCCAAGAAAAGAAATTATGTATGAATGGGGAAAAGCGGAAAAAAGAAAATGAACGAGATGATTATGAAAAAGTATAAGAAGAAGAAAAAGACAACCACAACAAAAACAACAGCAACAGCAACAAGAACGACGACGACGTCGTGGTAGTTGTGAATCACAAGGAAGTGGAGGAACAGGAAACATAACACTACAAATGGGTTTCCTTTTCATCGCTGCCGCTGTGTTGAGCTGTATAAGTAACGTTATTCTGTGCACTGTGTGTGAGTTTGTTTAAAGTGGTGTTTGTGTGTGTGTGTATGTGTTTTCGCCTGTGTTGCCCTCTCCTCAGTACTTTACACAAAGCATTAATATAAACATACTTATCGTACGCTCGCATTCGTACTCACTCACACTCTCACATCCACGAACGCGATTAGAGTTTGTATTCCGGGATATTCCGAGAAATATCATCGGGAAGTCTTGCGGTTTTTGGGGTATCCGTTTCCCGGAAATTCAGCGTGCTACATTCGTATATTATTTATTAGATGTACTCGTATACAGGAGTTTAATTTTTAATCTCTACCCTAAATATTAGTACAAGTCACAAACTTAATTTTAATCTTATAAAAAGAAAAATTACGAATTATAAACCTTAGTGAATGTAGTGTTTCTCAAGACATAAAATAAAGATAATTTTAAATATGAATTGTTTGCATTAAGTTCTGAAGTAACTATGCACTAGACACTAGGCACCGAATACCTAAACTCGTCTATATGAGCTGGATACTCTGGCTGCCACCCTAACCTAACTATTATAAAACGCTGTAGGGACAAAGAAAGGACCTACAAAGTATTGACAACCTTAAGTGGGTGACAGAAGGAAAAATCAAGATAGATTTGTTACTTTTATAATTGACTATTTGGGGAAGTTTTAAATTTCATGATAACCCCAACACTTGAGGCAGGCAATCGTAAGAAGAGCATATGTAGGATATCTTTAGGATAAATAAGGCATATTATATTTTGAGAATTATATAGCGTTAATAATATCTTAATAATATATATAGGTCATCAACATAATAAAGATTTCCACTACGAATTTGGTATAACTGATGATTTATGAAGTTAGTTTACAAAATGTTTGTCGGAGAGCTGTACGTACATAACATTTTTATACCATACACCTCACTGTTGTACAGGATATCGTGACTTTGTGCATTTATTTTTAACCCTTAAAAAAACAAAGATATAGACCTATAGTTTATTAAACCGATCGGCATAGAATCAATCTCTGAGTCGATTTGGCCATGTCCGTCTGCCTGTCCATGTAAATCTTTACGAAAATTGGTACATTTCTTAGGCTAGACACGATCCCTATATCGGTTATATCGGGCATATCGGTCCATGTTTTGGTATAGCCTATGTCACTTCCTAACACTGTAGCAAACACACTTTTCAACGGATCTGGCTGAAATTTAAACATTTACACTTTATATTGGACCTAATCGTGGCTAGTAAAAATAGGGCACATCGGTACATGTTTTGGTATATCCCCCATATAAAGGGCCCCACCTAGGTCACTTCTTGACGCCATACAGAACGAGTTTTTCAATTGATGTGGCTGAAATTTAAGATTTCATACTCCATATTATACTTAATGGTCCCTAGTAAGAATGGGGAACATCGGTCCATGTTTAGGTATAGCCCCCATACAAAGGTCCCCACCGATGCCACTTCCTGACGATCTAGAGAACGGATTCTTCAATTTATCTGGCTGAAATTTGAGAATTCATATTTAATGTTTGACCTAATCGGACCTAGTAAAAATGGGGAACATAGGTCCATGTTTTGATATAGCCCCTATATAAAGGTCCCCACTATGTCATTTCTTGACACTCTAGAGAACACATTTTTCAATGGATCTGGCTGAAATTTAAAAATGCATACTTTATACTTAATCGTTCCTAGTGCAAATGGGAAACAACGGTCCATATTTTAATATTGCTTTCATATAACGGTCCCTTTCGATTAGACTTCATAGCGTTCTAGAGGACGAATTTCTTAAGACAACATGCGAATCGTCTCTATTGAAAATGGGGTATATCGGTCCGTGTTTTGATATGTATAAAACCTTCATGAAGGTCAAGTTATTTAACATGTGTGTCTGGAATTTAAAATGTACTATATTTAACCTGCAACTGTTAATAGTAATAATGGTTGTCCCTGCATTAGTTGGCAAACAATGGTGAAGGGTATTATGCAGTCGGCCCCGCCCAACTTTAGTCTTTTCTTACTGGTTTTCTTTAATTTATCTCGGTTCTTACTTCATTAAACAAAAAGAAGTCCCAAAAAAATTTTTAAATTAATTTATTTTTTTGTTTTAATTAAATTATTATCAATTTAAATTGTATTAATATAATCCATGTGTGTGGGAGGTACCAAAAGGGACGTTCCAATGACGCCCACTATAAAAGTACTATAAAAGCAATACACTGTACGAAATTTCAAGTATTTCTATGTACTGGTATAATGGTTATAAGCTGCAATTGTGTGATAGGTACCAACTAGCGATTAATACAGTAATACAATGTGTAAAATTTCAGAAGATTCGAATATAGTAGTAAAGAAGTTATTAAAGAATCAATATTTCACTATGTTATATTTTTAATTTTTTTTAATAAAAAAGCAAGCTCGATGTCATAGGTAATTTTTTTTCTTTCGATATTTCGGACGAAGAAAAACTACAAACTCTGAATTTAATAAAGCTATTTATATTTGCTCATATCTACTGAACAACATATGTAATTCAAAAACTTTTTTTAATTCCTCTGTATTTCAATAAAAGCGTCATTTAAATTTTAGCCGCGAAAATATTTTACATGCATAATTTCATTCGTTTTCGTTATAAAACATTTAGGTGACTTCACTAGATTTTATTTAGGACAAAATATTACTTTTTGCTAAAACAATTTATGAATTATTCTTAGTGAAACCCAGTTCTGTTTTTAAAAGTAATTGCAGAAAAATTGGGTCGTTTGGGTCGTGGTGTGATCTTAGTTCTTAGGACATAAGCATCAGTTAGTTGCTTACACGCCGAAAAAAATCTTATTTTATTGACCCAAACATTCTGCTTGAAATATACAAATGTTTAGGGTACACTGGCGCATACAAATATTTTATATTTGGGAAGATGTGGTTTTAAACAAATCTTTGTTTCCGTACTAATATTTTATATTTGGGACTATGATTTACGAAACAAATATTTATTTGCATTATTTTTTATTTTGAGAAAAGTTTTATATTTTTCAGTAATTCAGCGTAATTTTTTTAGAAATTTTAAATATTCCTAAACTTCTATTATAATTGAAATGATACATTGCTTGACGGAAATGATAAATTAAAAATTAGTGATTTAAAACAAAAGTTTTTGCTACGTTTGTCTTTTGAAATTGTTAGGTATAAGAGATCAGAAATTAGAAATTAGACTGCAAATATATATCGCTTTAATATATTAATAAATTCGGTCCAAAATATTTTAATTAATTTTCAAATAAAATTTATTTGCTCAGAAATATACACAAAACATTTAAAAATTTGTGTTCCAAATATATTTTCTTTTGATTCGAATTTTTCTAAAAAGGTGATTTTGCCCCATGTATTAGTGAGCATAAATCATAGCATTGGTGTAAATTAGTTAAAAAATTAAGTGTTTTTTTTAATGGTTTAATTTGTTATATTTCCAATATTTGGGGAATTTCATGTAAAGTGAGTACACGGAGGAAAATCACAGTTTTTGAATTGAAAGAAAATATATTTGGAAAGAAATTTTTTAAATAATATATATTTGTTAACAAATAAATTTTATTTGAAAATCAAGATATTTGGGATGCATATTTTAATATTTTAGAATAAACCATATTTACGAACTAACTTTCACAAATAAAATATGTGTTTACACACAAACAAAGTTATTGTTTAAGAAGTTTTTCAAATATATATTATTTAAAAAATATGTTTACAGCTTTGCTGACTTTTTCGAATTTTAGTTTAAAATTTTCATAAATTTCGTGTTATACTTTATAGTTAAAAATGGCATAAGCGGCATTAGCTTTTGGTTTACAGCACTAATTTTTAATGTATAAATATTCATCACTGTTTGTCAATCCATCGATGTAAATAATAGTTAAGAAAGATTATACGATTTAAATTTTAATCGAATTTTACAAACATATAAAATTGCACTTGGAACATCCGAAAAACAGAAACATTTAAATTACTCATTGATATACATTTCGAAAAAAATACTTCGTTTTTTCGGAAATATAATAAATATTAAATAAAAAATATTTGGTTGAAAACATACTTATGATTAACATCCTCCGAAACATATAATATTTGTATGTGTCAGATATTATATATTTGGAGTGTTACCCTACATATCGCTCACTCACTTCAAGAGTGACATAACTCAAAATTGAAAATGGCCAAGATGTGTAACTTTAAGTCCGTATAGAAAGATAAGTAACATGAAATAAGATTTTAAAAAACGCTTGAATAATCCGAAATATGGCTGTTTATTTTTATAGACCAAATTTCGCTGAGATTAATTTATGGACATTTTCAAAATTCACACTTTTGTAAGGCTACCTCAAAAATTTTAAATTTTGAGTTATGTCACTCTTGAAGTGAGTGAGCGATATGTACATTTCAACAATATACTATAAAAGCGATTTTTCAGCGTGTACTGAACTACATAGAGATAAAATTGCTATAGCTTTTTGGTCCATCAAGGTATCATTTCGAGTTTTTCATAGTCATTTCATAATATGTTGACCCTTTAGTACCAAAAAGATCAAGGATATTAATTGATACTTTTTCAGTATATTCAAGTACATATTAAGGATATTTTCCATATTTCCACCTCCTTCCGCCCAAAGGAGATACATATTTCATTCCGCAACATTGAAGAGGAGTAGCAAAGCATTGGTATTAATATCTTCAAAATGCGTAAAGCAGTTAGAAAGATATGGCTAATTTAACAAATAGTAATTTTGAGAAAAATCCTTGAGATAGGTAACATAGGAGCGCTGTACCACAAAAACTACAATGAATTTTGAAAAACTAAAAACGACAAAAAATTCAAGTATAATTATTATTATTATTAATACAGAAATTCACTCTAAAATAGTGAGTGAATCAGATAGACTTGTTAATCTATACTGTACTTTTTTACCATCAAATTCAGTATAAAGAATTTTCAGAAACTTCAATCAAATTTTAGTTTATAAAACGGCTCTACCTATCGTAATAATTCAATGTTCCGATTTAAATCAAGTCCACAGTAACTAACTATCAAAATGTCGTTCTTCTATGGTCAATAGTTTCCGAGATATTAAATTTCCAAACATTGCCACGCCCACTTTTGCCACACCCACTTTTGTTCTTCTACGATAAATACTTTCTGAAATATTCTTATTTTAAATAATGCTAGGCCGCCTTTGACCCTGCCCCCTATTTTTATGAACCATCTGTGAACAAGAAACGTTCATATAAACTAAACATTTTTAAAATCGGTCAAAAAGTTTTTGCGTGATGGCGTTACAAAGAATTTGTCTACGTTTTTATATATGGGTCAGAATATTTAATATCGACCTATGTAGTTTATTTTTGGCTAAAATGTTACACATATGTAAAATAAGACCTCGCTATCATTTATTTTTTTAAAATAACTTTATAGTCATTTTAATTTTTGAAAAAATTAAAAAATGAGTTTTTGTGTTTTACGAAATTTGTAATTGCTCTCGAACGGCTGAAGCGATTTTTGCAAAGTTTACTTTGTTTTAATGAGGACACAATGCGCCATTTTTTGTAAATTTTTTTGGAAATTTTTTAAAAAATGTTTACGAAAGTTTTTTTTGAAAAAACCTTTGTAGACACAATTTTTTTGTAGACCTCAGGAGAACACACACAAAAAGAAATTTTATAAATCGGAAGAGAAACACGAGTTACACGCGCTTGAACATGTTCTTCAGGCCCTCTTTTTTTACTGTTCTGGATTTGTGAGGGCACGACGAATATTCAGTGAAAATTTGAAGAAAATCGAGGGGGGAGCAATTTTCCGTACAAAGGAAAAAAATTTCCAAAAAATGTAACCGCTACCTATTTGTAACCGCTTATAAACATTTTAGCCAAAAATAAACTACATAGGTCAATATTAAATATTCTGACCCATACATAAAGAGATAGACATATATTATTTGAGAAATTAGTCTGAAAATATATTTTGCTGTAATATATACATAAATACAGAGCAGTAGGTGAGTACGTAGCGTGCTCTCCTATGAGTTTGGGGGTCGAGGGTTCGATTCTAACCAGAGGCTCTGGTTTTGTCTCTGCAAAACATAGCCACGTGGCCTTTGCTTTTCCCTGACCATACAATTTTAATATAAATTTACTTGTAATTCATATAAATAAATAATTTCGTTGTTATTCTTGTTTTTTAATATTCGACCTTTTTGTTAATTAAATTGCTGGATGTTTAATTAACTGAGCTCAAGGTCAACCTTAAATAAATAATTTGAAAACAACACTTTTAATAAGTAATATTAATATATGCATTCCAAATTATTTTTATTGATTTTCAAATAAAATTTATTTGCTCAGAAATATACACCTAATATTTAAAAATTTGTGTTCCAAATATATTTTTTTCGATTTAAAAAGCCGATTTTGCCCCGTGTATTATTTCGCATAAAGCATAGCATTGGTGTTAATTAGTTAAAAAAGTATGTGTTTTTTTAAATATTTAATTTGTTATATTTCCAATATATGGGGGATTTCATGTTCGTCTCTGATCGGAATGAAACATGAACCAATTTTAGTCCTGTTGGGTTGTAGTTATAACACATAATTTTAGCGAGATCGGTTATGGACTGTCCGAATTGGATGGTGTTAAATTTTGACATTTTGATCCCATCCATATATATAGTAACCTATTATACGAGGTATGTTCAAAAAATATCGCGAATTTTTAATTTTGATATTTTTGTAGCGTTAGTTAATTTTTGACAGCTGTTGTGCTTGGATGTGTTTTAACTTGTCTTCGATTTTTATCTATTTCAGAAAATGTATCAAAGAAATAAAGTGCGCTGACGCATTCCGAATGTTGACTGTGGCATATGGTGAAGCTACCTTGGACCAAAGCAACGTTTATCGGTGGTACAAAATGTTCTTAGAGGGCCGAGAAGATGCGAAAGACGAACAGCGTGCCGGACGCCCGAGCACGTCAACAACAGACGACAACATTGATAAAGTGAATAAAGTGAATAAATATTGGCCAATCGACGAATTACCATTAGAGAATTTGCGAAGGATCTAAACATATCGATTGGCTCGTGACATTCGATTTTAACCAATGATTTGGGCATGAGTCTGGTCGCCGTTAAATTCGTGCCAAATTTCTTAATTTGGACCAAAAACAGCATCGCGTTAACATTGCTCAGGAGATGTTGAACTCGGTCCGTGACGACCCAAATTTGCTCCAGAGGGTCATTTTGTTCCCAAAACTGAAAAGGCCCATGAAAGGATGACGCTACACCACGATTGAGGTGATAAAGACGGCATCGAAGGAGGAGTTGAACAAGATCACAAAAAATTATTATTTCAAGTGCTTCGAGGATTGGAAAAAACTTTTGGCAGAAGTGACAAAATAGATATTCATGAATAAATTTTTGATTTTTGAACATACTTCGTATTTAGAAAATATTGTCCAAAGTGATTTCGACAGCTTCTTCCTCAAAATTTGAAAAACAACAAATGGTAAATTTGCTTATAATGTTTTTTTTTTTTAATTTTTGTCAAAAACTATATTCAGATGGCTTATATTCAAAAGTGGCTATGACCCACTTTTGTCATCGAAATATGGAAATATTTTTTTTTTTCTAAAACCTTTCTTTTTAATATTTCTGATTTGGCTCGTAAGTTTGTGAATGTAAAAGTGGCTATGAACATAAAAAATAAAATAAAATGAGAAATATGTCAAAAAAGGAGCAGCATAAAGCCGAGGTTTTTAATTTCCTAGACCGTATTGCAATTTATTATATTTCATTTTCTTTCTCTAAAGACTATCACGATGGGAAGCTTATTCGTTATAAAACCATTAGAATTGGTCGAGGAAAAAATGATCCGACCTATCCAGGCAAGCAAATGGAAACATTTACAAAAATTAAGGTATTTTATTCCTCCAGAATGTCAATATTTTTATGATAACTTAAAGCAGGAGACGATAAACTAATAGTATCGTAATTTCTGATAGAATGATTTGGTCACTGCTACACTGACCACAATCTTAGAACTCTAAATTGATTTTACCGTGTGTATTTTTATTGTGCAGTACAACATATCATGAAATTCATACACATTTGTATAATAATCATTGTGCCAATTAAAAATCAAAAGGGGCCAGTTTTAAAATGGTTGCTTTTCGATGCAATTGCTTTGGAATTACCCTTTACTCAATTTGATTTTTCTTATTTGTGGCAACTTTCAATACAAAACGTTGTTTAAAGTAGTACGAAAGTTCAGTCAGGTAAACCGACTTATGAATCCCCTCACCTTGAGTCACAAAAAATATTCGTAAATTTATTTATTTTTTTGTTTTAATTAAATTATTATTAATTTAAATTGCATCTAATAACTTTAAAATATCCACTGGTATTACAGATATAAGATGTTAACTTTTGGTGCAAAATGGTCCTGAGGTGAGAGGTTAGAAAACGGGCATGCCAATAAAGCCCACTGTTCTCCGGACTCTGGGTACTATAAAAGCATTAAACTGTACAAAATTGCAAGAATTAGTATGCACTGGTACTAAAGCTTTAAGCAGTTAAATATTGGTTCAAAATGGTTCATTCGTGTGGGAGGTTCCAAAAGGGGCGTTACAACTTCCCCCATATTTCTTGACGCGTTAGCGACTAATAAACAAATAATATGTGTTGAATTTCAGAAGATTCGAGTAGGTACAATAGAAGTTATTAAAGAATCAATATATCGGTAAAAGTTAACCCTTTGTGGAGGAGAAAAATATTACCGCATACAAAATTTGAAGTCAATCAATTAATCCTTTCGACAGTTATCTTGCGCTCCAGCCAGCAGACAGACAAACAGAAATGCAGGCGGACGGACGAACGGGCATTGCTCAAATGACGAAAATCGAATATCCGCCAAACATACTTGGGCTCTTTGATCACTCATTCGATGTGTTACACTTTTGGTTCGTAGCAAATGATATATACCCTCCTCTCTAAGGTGAGGGGATGCAAATTGTTATAACCACACACATTATTTGACTTTGACTCAAGTTGCTGTCACATAATGAGACTATCGTAAGTATTATTCAAACTCACACTGTTTTTGTTGCTGGTTAAATAAAACACCACGAGCAGAGCAATCGACCAACCTCATTCGCAAACGCAGTAGCTGCACTAGAGCAACGATATACTCGCACACAAAATTTAATTAAGAAACATAAATGTTTCTCAGGCATTTGCTTCCATTGGAACTTCTAGTCATTACATTTTAAACAAACATTAATTTTACCTATAAAATGATTAAAATTTGGAAAAAATTCCCTTGAAATGTTTGCAAACCCTATGCTATATTCTGAATATGTGCACTCAGTTGTGTTGTACACCGAGAAGTATACGTACTTTTACTACTCACCGTTATTCATACGCATCGCCACACTCATCTTAGTGTTGGTGGCTTTGGGTTGTAAATGAATCCAAAGGATGTTCTGCTACTACGCGTTGCTTCGTCGTCTTCGTCTCCTGCTGCCTTAACCTCGGTATAGGTGAATGTGTTTGAGTGTGTGTGTGTGTAGGAATGTATGTTTGTGCCTGAGAGCGTGTCCGTGTGTGTGTGTGTGTGTGAGTCGTAGAAAAGAATTGAAGAAAAACGCTTCGATGCTTTTTGCCTTTGCCTTTGTTGCTGAAAATTTATTTTAATACTATTAGAGCTGTTGTTGATGTTGATACGGTTTGTAGATTGTTGCTGGTATTGGTTGGAGGAGCTGCTGCTGGTCCTGGTAGTGAGTGGTCTTGTTCTTGGTGCCCTTAGGAGGAGGGTCTTGCACTATTAATAACTTTGGCGTTTGTTGTCTCTGTCCGTTTATTTGGTTTGTTGTTGCTTTGATTCACTTGCATTCCGCTGGCACAAGGAGCTGCTTCGTTGCGCTCACAAAGACAAGACAATCATTGGAACGACAACACCGACGACGACGTTGATTCTGATTCTGATGCTGATGCAGATGATGATAATAAGATGGAAGGTAGTGTGTCCACACTAACAACACAAACGTTGGCACATCAAACAAAACTACACTTGAGCCATTATTATTGAGGTTGATTTGTAGTGTTGGTCGGGGTTGAAGACGAAGCAGAGCAAGAACAAGAAGAACAAAAGGATAAAAGCCCCTTTATCCGCAATGATACATCCTGATTGTTCTTGTTTTCGCAACAGCCACACAAACAACAACTGTAGTAGTAGCAGCAGCAGCAGTAGTAGTGACAATCTTTTTTGACATCATACAGATGCATTATCATTTATTTGTACATTTCTTAAAGCTTTCTTTACGTGTTTCGTTTGGTTTTTCTTTGATTTTTCTGTTATTTATTTATTTTTTTTTTTGGTAAAATTCTTGACTTAAATTCTATGAATATCCTTGGTTTCCGTTTTTTTGTATTTTCAATATTCACTTAGACTTTATGTGATTCTATGTTATTTTTTTGGTTTGTTTGTTTGTTCACTAAAATACCCGTATTGCGAAGGATGTGCATAATAAATTTCATGGTATGCTGTATGTATGTGTCGCCAGTGGATTCTGCTGAGTGTCCTGTTTTTGTCGAAAGTGGAAAATTTTCATCCTCGACTAGCGAAAACGACAACAGCGACGACGACGACGACCAGAACTTATGCAAGTACACCCGTGAAAATGCCAAAACACTCTTAAGCAAATTTTCTTTTTTTTTGTTTCGAAAAACTGAATAACACCAAAAAAACTTTAAAGTAACTATTACTTTTTTGGTTTCTGTTTTATATACTTAAAAAATTCACACTATTGTATGTATATCGCCCGTATCGCTCTCTATATATGTATGTATGATTGGATGTGTATATATATATATGTAGGTTTTCTAGGTATTTTTTTTCTTTTTTAAATTATTGTATAACAAAAATAAAGTAAATCGTTATGTTCGTTATGTTGTTGTGGCTGCCGTTTCTTTCAACTTTTTCGTTTTGTTAAACTTGTTCAATCCAAAATTTGTTGAAAATTCGTTTATGGTTTAGTAAGAAATCAATATTATTATTTTATTTTTTTGTCCTTTCGTTTGTCTATAAAGGAGCAGCACAGAACACAGACAGAGTATGTCAAGTTTTGTGTGGCACTTCCTTTTGGTCGTACAAAAAATTTTCGCTGTGTGTCTGAAGTGTGTAGAGGAAATGAAACACTTCGTCGAAGATGTGAACGAGATAACAATGACGCTGAAACTGAAACACTGAAACACAGAGTAGACGAAAAGTCCTTTGCCGTTTCGCATACGCACGCACCACAACATCCGAATTTAACATCCTTACGCTCACACAAACACACACACAGGCAAATACACACAAACTCAAACAGAGACAGAACGCCAACGACGCACCAACAGCATCCGAGTCATTCACAAAAAAGAGGAAACATAACACGCACACACGAACTAATCAACAGACGTCAGCAATAATAACAAATTACTTGCTCTCACAAAACATTTTTCGTTCTCTCCGTCGCCCTCTCTTTCTCACTTTTCTCGAAAACAATGACGCACAAACAGTAATAAAAAAACATGTATTTTGCAAATAAGAAAATTTGTTATTTAATCTTCAGTCCTTTCAAAAGAAATCAATAACAAATACATTTGTAAATTGTTAACAACATTCAAATTTCTATCGCTATTTTATATCTTAAAGAGCAACACCATCTGGAGAGATTTAAGAGAGAATTTATTATTTACATTTATTTGTATACAGAGAAATCTCAGTAAATGCGCATGTCCTTCAGAGAGTTTTGCAGCAAACTAATTAGAGAAATTGTCAAAATTGCTTTGTATTGTTTTCATTTTGTTTATGGCAAAAATTTTTTCTTTTTTTTGCTGAGACGACTTTTGTAAAAATGTAAACAAGTTTTTTTCTCCCTCTCTCCCTCTCTCTCTCTATATTGCAAAATAAACAGTTTGTAAAGTTTTGACAGATTTGACAGTTCCGCCAGCTTTGAAAGAACTTTTGGAATGTACACACAGAGAAATAATTTTCTAGAGATTTAATAAATAAAAAACTAGTAAGAAATATAATTTGGGTAAAACGACAGGGTATACCCTCACTTTGTGGGTAATGTAATATGGTAAGTCGGATGGGAGCTTCTAGCAGGTTGAAAACAATTTTTTATTCGTTAGCCATTGTAAATCTTGTTTAAAGTACAATATATGAAAACATTTAGATGATTGCTGCCGAAGTTATGGGACGGTTGTATTGTATTAAATGAATCTGTCAATTGGGTAGGGGTACCAAAAGAGGCTTGACAAATACGCCTATTTTGCGCTGAACAGTAGATACTTCATAGACTCTAGTATTGCGCAATTTATTTTTAATACCAAAAGGGGAGTGGCAATAATACCCATTTTTACCGGCCTGTAGGTACTAGTTGCAAGTGTTTGCACTTTCTGGTATTAAAGTTATAAGTAGTTAACTTTTTGTACAAAATGGTCCGTCTGTGTGAGAGTAATATGTAATAGCGACACATAAAATATTACTGTGTGTGGAAATACAGGGCAAATGGTTGTATAAAAGTTATTGTTAGAATCAACATTGCGTGGCAGGTAAAAAAAGGAGTGAACAAATATGGCCAGTCTTCCAATTTAGCCTGAGATAGAAAAAAAAAACAAGTAACAAAAACAAGGCCCAAAAAATATTGGTAAATTTATTTCTGTATCTTCTTTGTTCTAATTAAATTATTGTCAATGGCATTAAAGTTATAAGCCGTTAACTGTTGCTTCAAAATAGTACATTTGTGTGGGAGGTATCAAAAGGGGCGTGACAATGACGTCCACTTTTCACTGGACTGTTGGTACTATATAAACATTACACTTTACAAAATTTCAAGTATTTGTATAGACTGATATTGAAGTTATAAGCCGTGAAATTTTGGTGCAAAATGCTCAATTTGTGTGGGGGGTACCAAAAGGGGCGTGGCAACTTCGCCCATTTTTTAGTAGACTGTAGGTACTATAAAAACATTACACTGAACAAAATTGCAAGTATTTGTATGCGCTATCAGCGCATAAAGCTATAAGCAGTTACATTTTGGAGCAAAATTGCCCATTTGTGTGGGAGGTACCAAAAGGGCCGTTCCAATAACGTCCACCTTTCAGTGAACTATAGGTTCTGTAAAAACATTACACTTTACAAATGTTCAAGTTTTTGTTTGTACTGGTATTAACGTTGGCGACAGATAAACTATTAATATGTGTGGAATTACAGAATATTCGGATATATGGTATAGGAGTTATTAGATAATCAATTGTTCACTACATTTTAACCCATTGTGAGGGAGGTAGTAGAAGGAGTGGACCAATATGACCTATCTTCGAACTTAGCCTGAGATAGAAAAAAATATTATTACATACAAAATTTGAAGTCATTCCGTTACTCCTTTCGCGAGTTATCGTGCGCTCCAGCCAGACAGACAGACGGACAGATAGACAGACGGACGGACATTGCTCAAACGATCTTGGCTCGTAGCAACTGATATATACCCTCCTCTCTAAGGCGAGGGGATAAACTAAAGTTAGGGTATTCATAAACAAAGATTTTATTATATTTGACGTCTGTAATTCATTTCTTTTGTAGACCAAAATCGAAGATGTGGCAATAAAACATTGTGGACAATTTTACAAAAAATATGCACATGTTTTCAGAAAATTTTATGAAAAATCTTGGATATACGGGCAAAAGTAAAAATTTTTTGATTTTCGAGTAAATATTTTTTGGAAATTTTTGTAGTATATAGAGTTTAATGTAAGCCTGCAAAAACCGTTGTTGTGAATTAATTTCATTAAGGTGCGGGTAAACCGATTGATGAATCCCCCCACTTTGAGTCTCAAAAAAATATTAGCAAATTTATTTATTTTTTTGTTTTATTTAAATTATTATCAATTTAAATTGCATTTAATAACTTCAAAGTATGTACTGGTATTATAGTTAAAAGCTGTTAACTTTGGTACAAAATGGTCCATTTATGTGGGAGGTACCAAAAGGGGCGTGGCAAGTTCGCCCATTATTCTCGAGGTAATATTGACTAATAATCTAATACTATGTGTATAATTTCAGAGGATTCAAATAAGTAGTATAGAATATATTAAATAATCAATATTTCACCAAATGTTAACCTTTTGTGGAGGAGGTACTAAAAGGAGTGGACCAATATGGCCTATCTTCGAATTTAGCCGGTGATAGAAGAAAATATTACCACATACCAATTATGAAGTCAGTCGGTTACTCCTTCCGAGAGTTATCGTACGCACCAGCTAGCAGACAGACAGACGGACGGACGGACATTGCTCGTTCGACTTAAAATGACCCAAAACGAATATTCGCAGAACATACTTAGGGTCTTAGGTCACTCCTTAGATGTGTTACTCTTTTGGTTCTTAGCAAATGATATATACCCCCCTCTCTAAAGTGATGGTATAAAAAAATTTTAAAGAGCAATTTTTACATTTATTTAACAAACTTTATATAAAAAAAGGAATCAGAATACGCAAATTTTTATAGTGTTATTCGAACACTAAGAAATCTTGAAATATTTTCTTATGAATTTCGCGGATTGTGAAGTCGGCATTAACATACTGTAATTATTTGCTCATCCGGGCCATCTTATATTGTATGAATTCGCTTAAAACCATAATATATCTTAAGATGGAAACTATTAATGAATGGTTTTATTTTGTGGTTATGAAAATTTTGCAAGTGCATAATTTGCACAATCATCAAAATCAAATGACGCGCTTCTGATTTCGAGATAGATCTTTAAAAATCCTTTTAATTCATATGAACTTCCGCCATATCTGTAGCGAGCACTGGGTATGCCTTGACGATTATCGCTGAGACAAAAGTGTTTCGTTCTTCGCGTACAAGACTTCAATCTTCAAATACGTATCCATGGTTGTTAAGTGCACCATAGAACATAAAAATTAATTTAAGAACTTTATACTATAAAAATTGTCAAGGAACACTTGAAATCGCATTTCCAAAAGTTATGAGCTATATACACATTAGGCCGGGTCGATTTGTGGGGAGGCAAAAAAGAAAGTCGCCATTGCTCAGTGAAAATCGTATTCTAGGGATCAAAATAAGAAACTTTGCCGAAGGAACCATACCTCTAAAACGAATTCTGATGTCCCGGAATTCGGGTCGAACTTTTCGGTAGGGGCAAATTTTCAAAAATCCCACTTTGACCCATTTAGAGTGCTCCAATCGAGTCCAAATGTATGACCGACCCCCACTAACTTTGAAGGCCCGACCCACCCATGCCAGTGGCACACCCCCTGGAACCCCCTGGGGGTTCCATACATGTGGACTCGATTGGAGCACTCTAAATGGGTCAAAGTGGGATTTTTTCCGGGACATCAGAATTCGTTTTAGAGGTATGGTTCCTTCGGCAAAGTTTCTTATTTTGATCCCTAGAATACGATTTTCACTGAGCAATGGGCGATTTTTAAATCGACCCGCCCTAATACACATAAACAATGCCTACGTAAAATTCTTCCTCCATGTGTCCCTCGTATTTAAGGTATGTGAGATAACAACAACAATTTTTGGGAAAATACTTTTATATTTGTGGTTTATCTAATTCTATCAACTTTTGCGACAAAATCTGTACACAACGCGAGAAAAGTGCCAACTAACATAGATTACCGCTATGTAAAAAATTTTGACTTTTGCGCATAAGAATTGTAAACCTTTTTGTTATTATGACCGAACGAAGTTGGCCGATATATTGGGCAAATAAAGAAATATAAATACTAAATAAAAGTATTGTCTTTTATTTACCATGGACCTCAAGCCAAACTAAAAATTAAACCATAAATCTTTTGAATTTTTTATAAACAGAAGTTGAAAAAATTTAAATTTATTTATCGAATTATTTTTTAAGTTTAGGGAATTTGACTTTTTTTAATATTTTCACCGATTTTTTTGTAGAAACCATTTTCTTTGAAAGATTCACAAGAAATGTTCTTGAATAATTTTCACAAAATGTTCTGTGATAGATTTGTTCCTTGTTCGTTTTATCGTACAACAAATTTGTGTACAACCTTTGGCTTTAATATGCACCTATTCTACTTACATTTCATTATTTAGGGCAATTTTTGGCTGGTGAATATGGATATGAAGTCTATTACTCCATATTAGAAATCTTTGAATAGGTCAAGTTATTGGTACTGTCAAAGGTCATTGAACCCTTTCAATGGTAAGGGAGGAATTAAAAAAGAGAAAATAATTCGGCCGTTTCTTAATCGGACAACCGATTGCGACAAAACCTGGCACGATTGTAGAAGAGATTTAAGAAGTTTAAGCTTCAAGTTTGGGCCCCATACCGGGGCAGAGCTACAGGACCTTAAAATCTCGGGTGAACAAAATGTTCGAGCGCGTGTTACTTTCTTCCTTTTCGTCTGATTCCAAAAATCAGTATATATTAGAGCCGCGTATATACCGGTTTTTTCCCATCATTTTTTTGGGATATACCACAAAATTTGCTATTAAAAAAGTTGCCATTCGATATACCCACTGAGACAAAAGTTATGCTTTTCAAAAAATATTCTTTATAAAAAATACAAACAAGTTACAAAAACTAAAAAACAATTTTATGGTCATTTGCAAAAGTTATGGTCATTTGCAGTTATACTTTTCAAAAAAGATTCTTTGCCAAAAATACAAAAAAAATTACAAGAAAAAACATTTTTTTGGAGACCTGACTTCATGGCCATAACTTTTGCCTCAAAGGTTTTCACATTCTAGCTTTGCGATTGTCGAAAATGTAGCCAAGAATTTTCGTAAAAAATCGTGTAATTTGGAGAAACGTGGCAACATTATTAATACAAACCATTGACCCATTCTTTTCTCGCAAACATTCTCCAGAAAGTTCCCTTTAAGACGAATATAAATAGGTTATAATTTATTTTTTATTTTCATTTATCTCCAAAATATTCCGTATACTCGTATGTACCTTTTCGCAATAAAATACAATAATTAACTATTTTTTTGAAAATATTAATTAATACGGCCATAACTTTTGTCGCGATGAGTACATCTGACCGATTTTTTTACTTTTACTTCGTATAGAAAATTGGACTGTCAATTCCAAAAAGTTAATGTGAGAGAAATCGGTTCATATTCTGCGCTGATATTAACAAAATGCTAGGACAGGGTCAGTACAAAAATTAAAAAATTAATTGTCGCATGCAGAAAAAAATTAATAACGCCATGAAATATTTGGAATTGAATATATTTCAATGAAAATAATTTGTAGTTTGTAGGTCTTGACATCACAAATCAAAAGTAAGTAGTAAAAGTCAATCCCACAAATCCCAAAATAATTTATAAATGCCCAAAATTGGGATTTTTGCATATTCCCTTATATCTACTATACTAAAAGCCGGGCTCCAAATTCCCTTTGCAGTTCAACGTGAAACACCTTGCCAAATATAAAATGGTAAAGGTTTCAATATTCTCGCTTTGTGATTGGAGAAAATGTGGCTTATTTTTGAAATTTGTGTCAAAAATGGCGTAAAATGGAGAAGCTTCGAAAAGATAGCAGTTAATACTTTTGTTCCGTTCTTTCTTGGAAAACATTCTCTACTCGTATCTATGTTATACTTTTTAAATAACTTATTCTATAACTCCAAAATAAGACATTTACTTTTTCGCCAAAAAATTACACAAATTAAACGTTTTTAAAATACGAGTATAATTTCACATGGCCATAACATTTGTCTTATTGGGTAGATATCTGATCGATTTTTTCATTCAAAACCAGACCAAGGTTACACGCGTTTGAACATTTTGATCAGACGAGGTGGCCAACTTTGACGCCCTGTAGCTCCGATGGTGTGCACCAAACTTAAAATTTAAGCTATCTAGTTCCTCTTCTGCATGTTTTGTCGCAATCGGTTGTCTGGTTAATAAACGGCTGAATTATTTCCCTTTATTAATCCCTCCCACTGTATATTGTTATAGGGTGTCTTTCTTTCCTTACTAACCAGTAAGAAAAAATTATTTTACTTGTGATTTTTTCTACACTTTTAAAAATTAAAAATGCTATGGAAAACATTTTGGCCAAATTTTTCTAAATAAAATAGGTAATAAATTATATTGATTGAAAGAAAGGGCCGTTTGACCAACATCTCTAAATTTAACAGCCTCTAACTGGGAAATTTCTTAACCGATTCCGTTGAAAGTTTTTTTAATAACTACTATCTAATAGGACTATGTTTGGTGCAAGTTTCATCCTAATCAGAAGACATCACATTTAAAAATTCGCTCACTTGACATGAAATCCCCCTCATATTTATATACATATATCGCTCACTCACTTCAAGAGTGACATAACTCAAAATTGAAAATTGCCAAGATGTGTAACTTTAAGTCCGTATAAAAAGATAAGTAACATGAAATAAGATGTTTAAATACGCTTGAATAATCCGAAATATGGTTGTTTACTTATAGACCAAATTTCGCGGAGAATAATTTATGAACATTTGCAAAAATTCGCATTTTTGTAAAGCAACCTCAAAAATTTGAAATTTTGAGTTATGTCACTCTTGAGGTGAGTGAGCGTTATGGTACCACCGCCAAGTTCAAACGGCAAATATTAAAATAGCGAAATTTGATGGGAGTGGCATCCATACGACATGGAATCGTGACAGGAACATTTTTTCCTAAATATGAGGGGCGCAGTGGAACAAAAGGGATAAATATAGTACCAGTGTGAGATGGTATCTCTTGGAACTTAAACTAGAGAAGAAAAGCTTTTTTCAAAATGTGTACGTTTAGGAGCACAGCGGGCAAAAAAGGTCTTAAATATGGTCCAAAGGGGTACGAAGGAGTTAAATATGATACTGTATAGCAAAAAGCCTTAAATATTGTACAGTGGAGCAAAAATATTTAAGTGTAGTACGTTGGGTCTTAATTGGTGTTAAATACGGTAAATAAATAAACCGTCTCTTTTTCTTTTCTCATACGTACCCACTGTACGTATGAGAAAAGAAAAAGAGACGGTTTAACATGGTACAGTGAGGTCAACGTGGATAAAGGATGCGAATAATAATAATAATTCATATAATAAGAGTTTTTCGCAATTCATATCTTCAGGAAGACAGTTGAACAAAAACGCTTAAATAGTCGACAGTGATTCACAATATTTGTTAAATATGGTACAGTGAAGGAGTTAAATAAGGTCCCATGGTGCGAGGAAAACTCTAGAAATATATACTTCATATAAAACAAGTAACAAAGTTTCAGTCGGGAAAACCCTAACTTTGTGAGTAATGTAATATGGAATAGTGGACGAATTAATGTGTCAATTTGTGTGGGACGCACCAGAAGTGGTTTATCAAATGCACTTATTTTTCGCTGAACAGTAGATACTTTAAATACATTGCACTGTGCCGAACTATAAGCGTTTATGTGCACTAATATATTAACACTATAAGCTATTGAATTTTGGTATAATTTGACCATTTTGTGTGGGAGTTACAAAAAGGGTCGTGGTGGTAACGCCTATTTTTCACAGAACTATAAGTACTTCAAAAGCGTTACACAGTGCAAAATTTTGTATTATTTTCGTGCATTGGTACTCACGCTATAAGCTTTTAAATTTGTCTACAAAATGGTAAGTTTGCGTGGAAGGTACCTAAAGGGGCATGGCAATAACACCCATTTTTCAGTGAACTGTAGGCACTATAAAAGCATTACACTGTGCAAAATTTCAAGCATTATTATGCACTGGTATTAATATTATAAGCTGTTAACTTGTTGTAACTTGTTTGGTACCTCCCCTTTGTGTGGGAGGTACCAAAAGGGGCCGGACAACTTCACCCATTTTTCTCAAGTTGATAGCGAAAAATAAACTATTACTATGTCTGGAATTAAAGAAGATTCGGATAAGTAGTATAGAAGTTATTAGAGAATCAATATTTCACTAAATTTTAATCCTTTGTGAGGGAGGTACTAGAAGGAGTCGACCAATATGGCCCATCTTCGAACTTAGCCTGAGATAGATAAAAATATTATTCCATACCAAATTTGAAGTAAATCCTTTACTCCTTTCGAGAGTTATCGTGCGCTCCAGTCAGACAGACGGACAGATAGACAGACGGACGGACGGACGGACATTGCTCAAATGACTTAAAATTGCTCAAAACGGATTTCCGCCGAACATACTTGTGGCCTTAGGTCACTCATTTGATGTGTTACACTTTTGTCCGTAGCAAATGATATACATATACCCTCGTCACACTAAAGAGAGGGTATAAAGAGTTTTTCGAAATTCATAGTTTTAGGAGCACAGTGGGACAAAAACGCTTAAATATTACACAGTTGTTCAGAATAAAAATAAAATAAACCCAGGGTGCAAGGAGAGCTCTTACCAATTAAATTAGAAATGACAAATGCTTTTTTGGATTTCGTATATTTAGGGAAAAATAAACATAAGAAGTGTTTTTCTATGTCGTACTTTTGGGCGCAGTTCAACATTTTTGCAGGAGATGCAATCACAGTTTTATGATATTTTCAAATTGGTATGGAGTTCCTTTTGTAAAGCAAATCGAACGACCTTCACTGTTTTGTGCATAACGCTTGATTGGGTTGACGGATAAACACTAAATTTTGATTGAATATAACATGAAATATTTGCAGTGAAAAACGCAACGCAAAACGTTAAGCGTCAAGCTAAGTTGACTTGGCATACATTGGAATGAAGGTATCGATATACATACAGTACTTACTCGCCATTAAAATAAAACACTAGTTGAGACGATTGTTGTGATTTGTTTGTGAAAGTTTTGTAATATTGGTTTACAGTTTTTATTTATTTATTAAAGTTTAACATTAAAATCTATTAATTACTATAAAAGTTTAAAGCGTTTTATTTAAATTTATTTACCATTGTTTGTTGTTGTTGTTATTAATTTATTTCGTGAATTTCATTATCCATTCTTATTCGTCTATTATTTATTTGAGTTTTTCTTTCAATTTGCTTTCTTCCTTTGTCGCATCTGTCCCTCCCGCTTGTCTATTATCAATTCAATTTAACTATCTTTAGGAATTTCTTATACATTTTTTCAATATTTTCTCAAGAAGAAAAAAAATGGCGCACTCGTCTGTCTATCGATAGACACGACATGAGTGTGTATATTTGCTTTTGTGTGTGTGTGATTGCGTATGTCTTTTCTTTATGTATTATAAAATGTTCAATATGAATTTCATCGTTTAGTATTCTTTAGGTGATATCAAAAAGGGGGCAGGGGGCGTGGCTAGGTTTTAGATCGATTAGAGTGAGTGGTTTGTGGGTGGGTGGGGCTTTTGGTTTTGTAGAGTGGTGGTGAGGATATGGTGATATGCCGACTAATAAAGGCGGTAGTTAGTCCTTTGTTATTTTATTTTATTTTGTTGTCTTTCTTTTGTATGTTTAATGAACACATAAATATTATTTGTTTCTATTCAAAAGATTTTTTTATGTATTTGAGAATTTCCATAATCATTTTCTGTGTTTGTATTTGTATTTGTAGTTTAGTTTAGTTTTTTTTTTTGTTTAACATTTTTTGTTTAATTTGTTTGTCTTCGTAAGGCTCATTTACCACAACAATTAATTTTGAATAACTAACTTTTTTCTTTTTTCATACTCGCATTTAGTAGTACTCGTAAGTATAATAAATGTTTTTTTTTATTTTGATTAAAATTCATAAAATAATTTCACTAAAATAATGTTGTTGTTGTCTAGTATATGCTTTTTTATTTTGTTTTCTTTTTAAAGATGATTTTCTTGGATTCCATAAACATTGAGAAAAATTCAATTTTGTCTAAATCTTCTAAATCGAAGATCGCCTAAGATAAATATAAATACATATGTATGTATATATGTGTACATATATACTCGTTCGTATCTAAGTATAAAGTAGAAAATAAAAACAAAAAACAATAAAGTATATTTCAAGATTTTTTTAAACTTTCTCTTCAGTTTTGCAATTAATTGTTTAGATTTTAATTGTTCTAATGTTTATTTTTAGTTTTTCCTTTTTTTGTTTTTTTTTGTTATAATCGGTGGATTTAAAAACCTGGACAAATGTCTTTAATATAAATCTTTTTAAACATTCCTTTGCCTAAGGCCTGGAAAATATGTATGTATGTCTGTAAGTATTTAAGAGAGAGTATTGGAAATTGTTTTGGATGAGGAGCTTTTTAGGAGTGGGGAGCGTGGCAGCTTTTGGTGGGTGGGCAGGTGTTTTTTCTTTGTTGTGAATTTGAGTGATTATTTTAAGTTTTAGATGATAGTTGTAGACTTTTAGATTTTCAATTGGTTTTTGTTTATTATTCTATTTTCTTAAAAAGGTAAAAATTCTTCTGAGGTTTTAGTTGAAATGTATAGTTGTGATTTGTGGGTAAAGTGAGTGGGCACAGTGGTTGCAATTTTTTTCAGGAAATTATTTTGCCATATCTTTCTCAATATAGTTTTCCAAAAAGTTGATTCTGATTTAACCGAACAAAATCGTCGAAGCAATATTACAGCTTATGATTGGTAACGTTTACAACATGCTCTCCAGCTTCTTCTAGCTTTAGAATTTCTGTAAATTTTCCCATATAAACACTCGCATACAAAATTTAATTTAATTCCTTCGGTTGAATTTAAAAACTGATTGAAGAAAAAAGCTAAAAAATCGAAAAGTGTCAACTTCAGCCTCGAGATCGAAATATCACTTCTATTAAGAATAACATTAACTTTATATTAAAAAAATCGATGAACAAATGTTCACATAAATACTGTGAATTTTTATTTTGCACAACGATGACACGAGTACACGGAGTACATATATCAAAGCGTATCTAGTATAATCAAGACACACAGTGGTTCAAAATCAACTTCCATCCTCCAAACTTCAATAAATTTTGATATATTAAAAAGTGTATATTTTTGAATTCAATAAAAATCCGTTTGTAGTCAGAATTAAAATTAGCGTAAAGTTGACCGCATTTAGATTCTAACTAATATAAAAATTAGTGAATTCGATGAATTTAAGTCTCGCTCGGAGCTTCGTCTTGTAAGCTTTCTTCGTAGCTATATAATTTTCACATGGAAATTTCTTTGTAGATCCGTAGCAGCACTATTACAAGCTCAATATGCCATGTTGTAAAAGCCGATGTTGAATGTGAACCACACCTAAACGTCATTTCGTGATGTTTTTTTGATCAGCGTAATCGACCAAATGTGTCCACAATCGGGATAATTGTGCGAAAATTTCAGCAAACCGGGTCTGTAGGAGATGTGAAAACACCTGTGCATGCTCGCCCAGTTCGTTTGGTGCGGCTTATGGGCTGGCGACGTCATCGGGCCATACTTCTTCGAAATGAGGCCGGTCAGCAGTTACTGTGAATGGTGTTGCTAATAACGAACTTTTTATGGCCCGAATTGGAAGATATGTATGTGGACAATATGTGGTTTCAACAGGACGGTGCCACTTGCCGCACAGCTAACGATACAATGGCTCTTTTGCGCAACAAATTCAATGGCCGTGTTATCTCACGTCGTGGCGATGTCAATTGGCCGCCAAGGTCATGTGATTTGACACCGTTGGACATCTTTCTTTGGGGTTATTTTAAAGAAAATGTGTACGTCGATAAGCCAGCAACAATTCAAGAGCTAAAGGATGAGTTAATTCGGCACATTAACGGCCGTCGTCTTGGAAGACCAGTTCTCTTCACCAGGGGAGTTAAAGTAACAACAATTACACCTGTCCCCAAATGCAATCCCCAAAGAAGGGTGTGATAACGCTATATACCTGTAAAAGGGCAATAGGGAAACGCTGGGGTCTGAACCCGCGTATAGTTTATTGGTGGCATACGTCCGAAGGTTCTGTATAGTGCTGTGCGGTATTGTCGTCGGGTGCCGAGCTCTGTAGAAATCAAACTTCTTTGCAAAACTAAAAAAGATTCAGAGAATAGCTGCTAAGAGAACTCAACACCCATGTGGGCTTTGGTGTCTTTTCTGAGGAACTTGAGCTATCAACTGCAAAAAGACAGCCTGATCACTGTAGTATTTACCAGACAGAAATCTTAGCTATTAAAGAGGTAGCGGAATGGCTGAAAATTAATGTTCTGACCAAAGTCGGTATCGATATTTGCTCTGGAAGTCAGGCTGCTATCAAGTCCCAGAAAACAATATTCCTGAGTTCAATAACTGCCCTCTACTGTCGCAGAACTCGTAACGAGATGGCTGCACATTTCAATATACATACCAGGGAACTGCAAGGCAGATAATCAAGACTAGGGACTACCTTACAAGCTCCAGGGGAACTGTAATATGTGGGCGTGCCACTAGCTACCTGCAAGCTGTTCTTGGGAGATAGTGTCCTTACGGCAGCATATGACAGGTGGTCACTTGTCAGGAACTGCATACCTTCCAGGCTGATATGGCCCGGCCTAAACTCAAAACGCACTGCTGTCGTTGTCGAGACCGGACGTCGCACTTATCGTGTTTGTCATGACGGATCACGGTATTATTGGATGGCAGGCGGAGAGAAAGTTGTAAAGAAATGAGAAGATGTGGAGACGATGGAATCAATAGAACACCCTCTGTGGCTGGGCCCCGATTCTTTTTGGGAGTTAGCTAACCTGGCTAATGTTGGTATCCGTCAAGTTTTGTGCTTTTTAAAGCAAATAAAATTGGTTCAACGGGAGGGGCTAGGGATACCTTAGTTTACCCTTACGTCACTGTGGTAACACAATGGACTGTATAGTCTAAATGAGTCTGTTATACAGGCTGCCACTCTTAACCTAAGGGACAGAATACGAGTATTTAATATTGATGTAAGTAGTTTATTTTTGGCTAAAATGTTTATAAGGAGTTACAAATATGTAAACTAAATTGTTTGTTATTTTAAATTTTTTTTTTTGAAAAATTTTGTGGGCAATTTAATTTTTGGAAAAAATTAAAAAAAAAATAGTTTTTGTGTTTTACGAAATTTGTAATTGCTCTCAAACGGCAGAACCGATTTTTACAAAGTTTACTTTGTTTTACAGAGAGCACAGTGCGCCATTTTTTGTAAAAAGTTTTTTTTTTTTGAAAAACCCTTTGTAGAAATAATTGCTCCCCCTAGATTTTCTTCAAGTAGTCATAACTTTTGCACTATTGGGTAAATCGAACCAATTTTATTTTCGTCACATACACGCTGAAAAAAACCCGCTTCTGTAGTATATTGTTCTAAACACATTCTGCTGGAAACGTACATATGTTTAGGGTACACTCCAAATATATAATATTTGACACTCACAAATATAATATGTTTGTGAGGATGTTGTTCTAAACAAAATTATGTTTTCATCCAAATATTTTTTTTTTTAAATAATAATATTTTTTTTTTAAATTAATTTGTATTTAAGTATTTTGGCAATGTATTGATGCCATAATTTAAAGGAAAGTTTTCAAGGAAAGCTTTTTTTAGAAATATAAGGTTTAGTTTTTTAGAAATTGTATATGTTTGAAAAATTATATTAAAATTTAAATCGTATAATCTTGGGTAACGACAAATAGCATTGATGGATTGACAATTGGACGATTTATAAATTAAAAATTATAAATTATAAATTAAAACAAAAGAAAATGCTGCTCACGACTTTTTTACCTGTAAAGTATAACACAAAATCTACGAAAAAATAAAATTAAAAATTGCCAAAGTCAACAAAGTCTTAAAATTGTTTTAAATATAATGTATTTGGATAAATTCTTAAACAATATCTATGTTTGATTGTAAACACATATTTTACTTGTGACAGTAAGTTCGCAAATATATTTTGTTGTAATATATTAATATATACGTTCCAAACAAAATTTCTTGATTTTCAAATAAAATATATTTGTTCAAAAATATATAATATTTAAAAATGTTGGTTCCAAGTATATTTTCCTTGAATTCAAACATATCAAAAATGGCGATTTTCCTCCGTGTAGGAAACTTTATTTTATATAAATTTTTTTTTAAAAAATTTTCAAAAAACGATTTAAAGACCGAAATAAAAACAAACGAAAATACAAAGAATGGTATTTTAAAAATTTAAAAAAATGTAACTTTTTTTAAATTTATCCCAACATTCTGAAGATATTAGACACATTTTGACCTAAATATATTTTGTTTATACCAAACAGTGGGACAATTTTTAAATGCTTCTTAACTTATATCACGGATCTGTTAAAGCAAGAAACTACAAATAATTTGTTTTGCCTTATTTATATGTTATTTTTTCGAAATACGGAACTGTGTCTCCTAAAATTCAATAACGAATTGTGTCTCCCAAATTGTAAAAAACTAACCATTGGATGTATATTTTAGATGTGAAATATATTTTAGAAATTAGTCCAAAGTGACTTTTTTAGTATTTTTATATTTTGTATACATTTCAGTTAATATATATCAGATATAATTTTCCTACAAAAAAAAATAAAATTAATATAAGGTTTTTTAAACAGACTTCGTATTGGATAAGTTTTTTGTACTTTCGTACGATTACAATTGCCAATGTTAAGAGCACATCACTGATGGAACATTCAATAACAGATTGATAACTTCCGCCGAAATACCTATTGCAACCACTGTCGTTGAGGTGGGTGAGAGATACGAGTATTAAAATGTGTAAATAACATGTGTAGTGTGTAGAGTAGAGTGAAGTTGTCTGAAAAAGACAAGTGATAGAGTAAAGATGAGTGGTGAGTAGTTGTTGTGAATGAATTGGTGAATAGCTGACAAGTGTTTTGCAATAAGTGTGGATGAATATGGTGTGTGTATATGTCTGGTATGCATGAAGTGTATGGTGACATTACACAGTATGTATATATAGTAAGTAGTTAAGTAGATAGCTATAAAATGATGCTTCAATAGCTCTGAAAAAGTTCTCAATACAAAATACATGCGGACTAGAAAAAGTTCGATAAAAATTCATTAACTTCAAAGTCATCGTCATCGTCGTCGCCGTCTTCATCGTCATTATCATCGGATTGTAAGAATTACAAAAGGTTAGTCTAAAAAATAAAAATAACAATAGCACAAAACGATCTAAACAGATGTGGTCATTTGTTCAACATAGGTCATAGGTCTCGAGAGGGATTGTGAGCGTTTTAGTTTACATTTAGGTATTGTAGCTGAAGAATGTGGTCCAGTGGTGTCCTTAAATGGTTTATTCAGGGTATTGGTGTTGGTATGGGCCACCGTGGAGTTCGTTGGGCCCGCCAGCTGCTTGAGGTTGTGACAGGAACAGTTGTGGTTTTGGGTTTGCAGCAGTTGCTGCTGCAGATGTGTGGTATGTGGCGTCTGGGGTTGCTGCGACAGATGACGTGGCACATAGATATACTCACGTGATGGCTGGGTTTTACATTTGCACTGCTGCGACATGGTCGACAGACCTTCGGGTACACTTTGGCTTTTGCAGTTTTGGAAATAACTCGAAGGACTGCAAGTGCAGAGCAGCGGTTGCGCTGAATCCACTCTGGGAATTGAATTAAATTATGTTTTAAATATCATGGGATCGGATCAAGTAATGCTTTGGCTTACCTCAAATCTCTATTCGACCATTGCACATTGGCCTGGCATTGTAATTGGAACTGTTGGGCTCCACAGCAATTGGCATTTTGTATGAAGGACAGACTGCGTCTCAAGTAACTACCCGTACCATTATCATATACATAGGGATAACGATGATCATCGATATCGCCCATATGATGATGTGGTTGCTGCCGTTGCTGCAGCTGTTGCTGTGGTGTGTGTTGCAGAGCCAAACCGCCACCAGCACCGCCACAGTGTCTCCGTTGCTGGGCCGGCGTATGATAATTGCACATGTTTCTCACAGGTCCACACAAACACGAGGCACTTTCGCCCAATTGATTAAGACTAATACAGCTACGATTGATTAAATCGGGGGCCGGATAATCACAGCCATTGCTTTTCGGATAATCCACCGTAAAGGCCGGTTGATATTTGTGTCTCACATACTGTGTCGACATGGAGCGCATGCGTGGCACCGGCACAGCACTGCCATTCTCCTGTGAACGTTGTGAGGGATTTTGAGAGTACGAAGAGTAACCAATGAAGAAAATGATAATCGCTGCTATGGCCGCTGCTGCCGAACAGATATAGTAACCCGCTCGACCATACTTTGGTGAGTAGTCGTTGAGGAAAATGGTCAATGGCACACTTATCAGTACGGGCACAGCTTCGATGCCTCGTATGAAGGACCAAGTTTTGGAGAATTTTAATTTCACCTTCTCCAAGACCAACATTTTCAAGGAAAAGCGAAAACCACCAAAGCCGACTCCATAAATACCCGATAAAATGCACAGACTTTTGTAGCCCATTAGGAAGGACATGAAGAGAATGGAAATAGCAACAGTGGCTAGAAAAACCTGCAAAGACAAAAACACAAAGTTGCCCCCAACTCCAAATAAACTCAGTCATTTAAACCCACCTGTGATATTATGGGAGTGGATATAACAAAATTATGCACCACAAACGGGCGGCGTATCAGAACTCCAGCTAAGACTACTCCCAGTGTAGTGGACATGCCCAGCATAGTTTGCAGTAAGACCAACTCTTGCACATCAGAGCCTTCCTTGGCAGCATTTAGAGACTAGAGAAGTAAAAGTTGTAGTTGCTGTTGCAATTAATGTGCATCAAACTTACCATGGTAAACATGGGCGTGTAAATCCCCAAAGCCGCCACTGCCGATGTCAAGAGCAAGATTTTCACTGTACCCGATTTTAAATTTGATATGTCTTGTATAAGTTTCTTCAAGATATTGGGTTCCGCGGGAATATTATTGGTTTTATGATCACGTAGCTACAGAGAAAAGCATCATCGGTTATTAATCATAGCGGGAACAATGACATCCGTAAGCAATTTAAACAACAAATTGAATTCATTGATATTACTTACCTTTTTCCTTTGATTCTTCAAATGTTGTATGGCTCTGCGCTGGGGATGATACAGAGAGGCCGGTCTATATAAGAGACCCACAAAAAAGCTTATGGAAGTTAAGGCCGCCACAATTTGTAAACCACTGCGCCATCCCATTTTGCTAAAAATCAAAAAAAAATCAATCGAATTGTTGGCTAACATATTGCTGAGTTCAGCCATTGACTCACCCCACTCCTTCCTTCAGGAGAACCGAAAATAAAGCTATACCCACACCTTCACCCGACATGGCCACCATTTCCACAAATAGTCTTCGCTTTTTGAAATAATTACCCAACATTATGGTTGACGTTTCACGCACCATGGAAACACCGATGCCGAAAACAAACCCTTCAAGTGTGTGAAGATTTTACCATTAATACAAGATTATGAAGTTAATCGCTGGTCATTAACTTACCATAGCTGAAGATGACTTGATCAACATCTGTGGCAAAGGATGTGAAGAGTATGCCGAGGGAGAGTACTAAGCCGCCAACAACTGCCAGAAGTCGTGTAGACTTGCGACGACAGAGGGTTTCAACAAAAGGCGATACCAGCATTGAGATTGACCAACTGAGGGCTCCGATCCATTCTGAAATTAAGAAAGTGAGCAAACAAAATGTTAGCAAAAAAAATAATAAAAATGTTCGTGTTTTCTTGACTGGAATCGGGACTCTGACTCCGATAACTTTATATTCCTATACAAAGGGAATACTGAATTTTCAAACTGAAATCTATGCGGCCGAATAAAATATATCTTAATGGAAAGTTTAGTTATCTCGAAGATCTGCATAACATTATTATATATGTATGGGATGATGAGAAAGCTAAAAAGTACGCAAAGTCCCTGATTTATTTCAAGGATGCATTTAATATTAAATATCAGATTAAAGATATCTAGGCGTTGCCTAAGGCTGGAGAAAGGAACATCTGGCGTCATCATCATCTAATGTAATTCAAACGATATACTTGTGTAGATAATCAAATTATTTGTTTGTAGGTAATTTCAAAGAACTCAGTTCCTGGGTCGCATTGAGAATTGAGCCTAGGTTATCGTTACTAAAATATCTAACATGGTAAGCAAACCACAATATGAACTATTGATAACAACAATCGACTTAAATATTATTGAATATCGACAGACCAATATCAGCCGAAAGGCTACTCTATAAATTAAAAACAGTGGCGCACATAAATAGCACGACAAAATCAACATTTTTTCTTGCGTTTCTATTTTAATGCATAGATTCTGATGCTAGATATCAAAAAACGACAAAATATCGTGTCTTACATTTTAAAGTTATATTTAGTCTGTTTTACATCGATAAGAAAGTGTTGAAGTTAAAACCTTGCTGAATTAACTACAACATTTTTAATAATGCATCGTTTTCGTCGGAATGGACTCATTTGGATAAAATGTGGACAAATTTGAAATAATTTGTACCAATTTTATCTTGAATTTAGATTTATATTATATTAAACTGAATTTTATATTTATGAAACAATGCATTGTAATAGATTAAGTTAGCTGAATTGTATCAATGTATTTGTAACTTAGCTTAAGTTTCGTTAAGATAGGTTTCTTGCCGAGCAAAATTCCTTTTGCTCGTTCACTTACTTCTGGCAGCCAACCGGAACGGGTGAGCATCTCATTCTCTCTTCTCAACATCCTAACATTTACTCTCAATAAAATTTATAACGTTTCTGAAATCCTACTGATTTCTTTTTATTTCGTTTTTATTTTCTCTTCTCATACTTATGCGATTCATTCCTCATCACGTGAGGAATAATTCGCCAACAACACCTGCTAATACAGTCCACTCCTCCAATCTCAGCTTTCGTGGGAATCTACAACAATTCCTCTCTATACTGGTTTCGAGCGGAAAATCGTCGCAAAACCCCCCTCGAACTTGTTCAAAATGGATAACTCGGACACGGAAACAATAATTTGGATTGTCCGCCACTATCACGCACTGGGGTCTGTAGTTTCGTTTCATAGGCGCACGTTTGGCGGCAATCCGCAGATGGACCATAATGAGACTTGTTAACAATTTTGCCGAGCATGGGACAGTCAACAGAAGACCTTACCATCGAAACCCTTCAGTTCGGACAGATGAAACAATCACTGCTGTAGCTACTGCCATACAATACAATCCAAGAGTTTCATTAAGTCAATTATGACAGAATTGCGACGGAAATTTCCCAATAAACTGATATCCAGAAACTCCACATTCCGATGGTGGTCTATCTTTTGTTAGTTTACCAAGGCTTAAATTAATGCCCGGGTCTTTAAAATCCGAAGTGTGATGAGTTCTGTATGTCCGCCAATAGTGGTATCGGTGGTGGTGTTGCTGCTGCTGGATGTGGTGGCTGTAGTTTCAATTTATCAAATTGACTTCCAAATTAACTGACATGTTTCAATTGACCTCCGTTACCGGAAAATGGCAAATGTGGTCATGGAAATTTGCTATTGACAAACACCCTAAATGGTCCAATGTCAAAAGGGACATGTCTGCCGTTTGTCCGCACTTAATGAGGGGAGTGCGACGGCGTCCATGTGTATAATATTAAAATCTAATTAAAATTAAAAGGATAGCTGCTTGAGCAGCCGAGCTGCTTGAGCAGCTGTGCTGCTTGAGCAGCCGTGCTGCTGCTGTTGCTCTAGTTTCAATGGACGATCGTCTTTTTTTCTTGTAAATCTGAAATTTTTAAGTGACTGCAGAACCAGTCAATTAGATTAACTGAATATTATTTGATAATCCTTAAATATATGTACATTAAACCTATATATAATGTCCTGAGTTCCTACACGCTGAAAAAAAAATCGCTTCTGTAGTATATTGTCCCAATCATATTCGGCTTGAGGTATACATATGTTTAGGGTACACTCCAAATATATAATATTTGACACCCACAAATATTATATGTTTTGGGAGGATATTGTTTTAAACCAAAATATGTTCACATTCTAATATTTATTTATTTGGAACTAGTTTTTCTGAAACAAAGATTAATTTATCTTTAAATATTTTGGCAATGTATCAATGCCTTAATATAGAGACAAGTTTTCTGTTTTTCAGATGTTCAAAGAGCAATTTTTGTTATAAATTTTATATTTTTGTAAAACTTAATTGAAACTTAAATCGTATAATATTTCGTAAATATAAATTGCATTAATGGATTGGCAAAAAGTGATGAAATGGAATATTTATAAATTAAAAGACATTTTTAACTATAGAGTTTAACACGAAAACTAGGAAAAACTAACTAAAATACGAATAAGTCACCAAAGTTTTAAAAATCTTTTTTAAATAAAATATATTTGGAAAACTTCTTAAACAATAACATTGTTTGTGTGTAAACACATATTTTATTTGTGAAAGTCAGTTTGCAAATAAATTATGTTCTAATATATTAACATATGCGTTCCAAACAAAATTTCTTGATTTTCAAATATAATTTATTTGTTAACAAATATATAATATTTAAAAAAATCGTTTCCAAGTATATTTTCTTTCAATTCAAACATATCAAAAATGACGATTTTCCCCGTGTATTAGGAACAAAGGGCCACGACGAAATGATTCCATTCGGTTCTGTTCGAGGACAAGTTTTTTATTTCCCTCCAGCTTAGTTCGCTCCGCGTTATTTCGTGCTCAAGTTGGCGGCTCCATGTATGCCTCTTCTTCGAGTCCTGCTCTGCTGGGTCCCGTCGATGACGATTTTATGTACGTCGCCGGGGGTCTACACAACGTGTGACTGATCCACCTCCATTCACGGTTCAATATTTCTACCTCAATAAGCCTTTGGTTGGTTCTGCTCCACAGCTGTTCATATAATATAGTTGTAGGCCAGAATATCCAAAGTATTCGTCGCAGACAGCGTTTAACAAACACCTGCACTGCGTGTATATCTGATGATTTGACGCAGGAATCGAAAATATTTATCTTGGTGTTGATGGAAATAGCATTTAAATTCCATTATTTTTAAAACAAATTAAGCTATCTTCTTCTATATATATAAAAATGGAAAAATGTTTATATGTATGTATGTGTTTTATATACCCTATACACCCTGTACCACAGTGTGTTGTAGGGTATAAAAACGATTGGATCTAAAGAGCCAAATCGGATGAAACATATATATGGGAGATATAGCTAAATCTTTACCGATTTTCTTCAAATTCGGCAATGTTGGTTCATGAACAAAGAAACTCTACCATTCTAAATTTCAAAACGATTGGATGTAAAATATAGCTTCTATAGAACTAAAGGGCCAAATCGGACGTAACATATATATGGGAGCTATAGCTAAATCTTAACCGATTTTCTTAAAATTCGGTAGTGTTGGTTCATGCATCAAGAAACTCTACCATTCTAAATTTCAAAATGATTGGATGTAAAATACAGCTTCTTCAGGACTAAAGAGCAAAATCGGACGAAAGATATATATGGGAGCTATATCTAAATCTGAACCGATTTCAACCAAATTCAATAGCGATCTTAACAACCGCGAAATACTCTAAACTGCAAAATTTCAGAACGATCGGGGTGAAATTGCGACCTGTAGTCGACGAACAACTTTACATGGACAGACGGACGGACGGACATCGTTAAATCGACTCAGCTAGTGATTCGATCGGTATACTTTAAGGTAGGTCTAGTTGTGTTATTTTCAGGTGTTACAAACATCTGCCGTGAAACAAACTTATAATACCCTGTACCACAGTGTGGTGTAGGGTATAATGAGTTATTTGAGTTTCTTAATGAGCGATATTTATCAGCCACCCTGTATAAGTAGTTTCATAAGCAGATTTCTAATGCAACAATTTTAGGATGAAACTAGATGACCAATATGAGTTTGTGATAGGTTATAGATGACAGGATTTCAGTTTCGAGGACAAGCAGCAGTACTTATTCCAGTATCTATGAAAACCACCATCATTAATAGTCATATTCGTATTCGCTTTGTTCCGGTTGGACTTCGAAGTAAATGCTCCGATTTTCTGAACACGTTACAATTTGCATCGATCAGTCGATAGGAACTTGGCCGATTTCAATAACCAAAGCTTCCCAGCGTTATAAAAAATTATATATAAATAAGTTGGCAGAGAACCAGTTATAGAATTGAACTCAGTCTTTGCGATCGAGAGATTGATTTTTAATCCCCTATTGTCTTTTTCTGTACTGGGGATGTCGATCGCAGATCCCTGGGTTCGGCATAGAGAAAATTTTATTTATTTATATGAATTACAATACAAAGTAAACTTATTTTAATTGTACGGTCCAGGAAGGTCGGGTTACAAAGACCATGAGGCTAGATATTGCAGCGACAGACCAGAGCCTGTGGTGGGAATCGGACCCGCGACCACCAAACTCACAGGCGAGCACGCTGTTAACTCAACTATTAGGACCCTCTTGAGAAAATTATGATGAGGGATTATTTGGGTTCCCGGGGTTTTTCGGGATTTTTTAGACTCTAATTATTTCTACGAAAAAAACTTGAAACAAAATGTATTTGTTATTATCGACTTTTTCATTATCTTGATCGGACTTTTGCACTTATCTGCAGCATCGTTTTGATTTTTTGCTATGGATATATTTCCTCAACGACATAGCGCTATCACAGTTATTGTTATAAGATTTAAAACACCTATTGTTTCTGTTAGCAAGCAAAAATACTTTAGCAATATGAATCGGGGTTTAAAAAACCCCCGTATTCGGAATTTTTCGGGATCCGGAAATCCAAGTATTTATAATTTTCTATTAACCTAATGTGTAACACAACTAAGTGTAAAGTGGAAATCCGTTTTCGGAAATTTTGAGTCATTTGAGCAATGTACATCCGTCTGTCTGCCTGGCAATTTTTTTATGTGGTAATATTTATACCTTACACTAAACTATGGTACGGTGTATAAAAACCTTATGTATTTGTTTGTAACACCCAAAAGGATATACTTAGAATCACTTTCTAAGTTTATTTAGCTATGTACGTCCATCTGTTTGTACATGCATTCTTGCAATCAAAGTACAGTTCGCAATTATGGTCCGATCTCAACGAAACTTTAAACATATATTTCTTTTGGTCAAATAATTCAAAGCCTATATCGCTCACTTACTTCAAGACTGTCATAACTCAAAATTGAAAATTTTTGATGTTGGCTTACAGAAATGGGAATTTTGCAAATATCCACAAATTAATCTCAACGAAATTTAGTTTATAAGTAAACAACAATACACCTGAATTTTCCATCGTTTTTAAAAATCGTATTTTATGTTACTTATCTTTTTATACGGATTCATAGTTACACATCTTGAAAATTTCCAATTTTGAGTTATGACAGTCTTGAAGTAAATGAGCGATATATATACTTATATATATTATCTCAACGCTATTCATTTTAATTGCAAAACATAACAGGGAGCAAAAATCCCTAAACGAGAAAAAACAATCGATGTGCCTAGCTTACCATTCCCACTTGCATTACGAATATGATGCACAGCATAGAATAATGTCAGACCATAGGATAACTGCAGACCCGTCGTTAGGATATGAATCAAAAAGGACATGCCACAGATGATCCAACCCCAACCGCCATCAGGATAGAAATGCTGTCGTATACCCGTGGTATCGACTCCGGTACGTCTCAATGCTGGAATATTGCGATGTAGAAGATAAAACTCTTGATCTCGGAGACCAGGAAATCCAGAATCTTGATCCTCAAATTGATGGACACAACTATCGGGACCTGAAAATGAAAAACAATGTGGAATACATCATCTCCGGCAGATTTCCTTTTTTATACTCACCATAATACAAACTGTGATTGCATCCCCGATTGGCACTGGCGTTAGCATGCATGGCCTGATGATGCGAAGGAGGAGGTGGCGCCAGTGTTTCTCGGTTTGCTCTAGTAACCTGTTGATGATACAATTTGCCGCACATGCAGGAGGGCGTCTGCATTTTATGGTCTATATTATAGGAACTACAACATGTGGTATATTGCTGCTGCTGCTGATGTTGTTGCTGTTGCTGAAGGTGCGAATGGGGATGCATATGCTGCGACTGGGGCTGATGCAGATGATGGCTATGGGCATGCTGTTGTGAGTGCTGCTGCTGTTGTGGGTGTTGCTGCAACTGTTGTTGCTTCGTATGACGTCGGCATGTCGAGCCATAGTTGGAGGGAACATGGGTGGATGCACCACCATAGCTGTCATAAAGATCTAATCCTGACAGTGCTGTGATGGAACGATGGTGATGAGCTCTCATCAGTGGTGGTGGAGGGGGCGAGGGTGTAGCTGTGCTGGCAATCGCGGCGGAGGCAGCATTAACGTTAGTATTGGTGGCAGTGGAGATGGTGACTTTAGCATAGGATTGATTTGTGATTGCTGATTGTTGGGGTGTTTGGGTAGTGGTCGTAGCGGAGGCAGTGGCTGTGGCAGAGGAGGTGGCGGCGGTGGCCTTAATTGCTGGTTTTGGCAACATTGTTGTTGCACTCGCTTTGGGGGCTTCAGATCTGAGCGTATTCAAGTTGTTATGAGCCCTCATTTCGTTGTTGTTGTTGCTGTTATTTGCATTGACGTTCTGTCGCTGCATCGCTAGGAATTGAGCCGCAGTGTTGGTGTACTCCTTGAGACTTTGTGTGGAACCTTGTTGATGCGCTAAGCGAGGACACGATACCCACCACACCACCGGTTGATCATTAAATCGACAGTTCTCACATAGAACTCTTTGCGTTTGTACGGCCGCTGCCGACGCAATGGAGAGAGAGTGGGCGGCTGAGACCGGCGCCGCTTGAGCGTGTGATGACGATGCGACGATGTTGGTGGTGGTGGTGGAGGTGGTCGTCGGAGGCTTCTTCGAATCTCCGGCCGAGCTCTTTGGGGGCAATAGTGGTGGAGGATGTTCGCAACTTAGATTATACCTTCGTCACACTGCACATTTGTTGCACAGAATTAGATTCTTTGTTAGTTGTCGGTGATGGCTTTTATCAAAAGCTGATCTTCTTAGTTCCTGTTCCGAATTGGTGCGCAACGTCGTCTGGTCTTCACCAATGCCGCAGTAGTTCTGCTGCTCCTGATGATGCTGCTGGTTTTGCTGTTGCTGCTGCTGATGGTGATGATGATGGAGGTCGTGCGGCGGCAATGGTTTCCTAATTGCACTATAGAGGTTTCTGGGCAAACTTCGATACTGCGTCAATTGGGGGCAACTACTACTGTACAGGGAGGAGGGCGAATTCGTTGTATTGTCCGCTGGGTGGTCACCACTACCAGTGGCCATTATATCATGGCCCAAACGACAATTGTAATGGCAGTTGTTGTTGGGTTGTTGTATGTTGTTGTCAGCACCGCATTTATATTGACATGTGGCATAAAATTTCATTGTTTATTGTACGTTAGCGGTGACCCAGAAATCCTAGATGTGGTCTTCGGTCCCCCCGGTGCAGATAGTGATTGTGATGGTGGCAATGGAAATGGTGTTGGTGCTGGTGCTGGCTCTGATGATGATGCTGCTGCTGCTGCTGGTCGTCGGGGTGCTCCTTGTGCTGGTAGTTGCAGCAGTAGTAGTTGCAATAGTGGTAGTAATAGGGAAATATGTTTGCTTGTATTTCTCCAGCGACAAAAACGACATTCATCATTTAGCAGAGCATTCGGCCATAATGTAATTGTTTCTAGAACGAAAAATTTAAAATCTTTTATAAATAAGTTAAATTGTGAAAAATGTGTGTCATCCCCGAAGAAGACGACAGCGGAAACCATTTGTCTCAACTACTCAAACTCGTGTGACAGTAAAAGGAAATAAACTGTTCTATGTGTCACCACATTGACACTTAACTGAAGGTCATAGGAAAATAAACTTTTTTGTTCAAACAACTTTTTTTTAATAACGACACAATTTGCCAACAGCAGCAGTGCGAGTATATAATTAGTGAATCTCGTCGGAAATCTTTAATGACATCAGACCCGACTGGGTATAGAGTGCTATGGTCGAGTGAACCGACTAAGATGTACCCTCACTTCGAGAGTAATGTATTATGGTACTTTGGGTGGGCGATGTCAGAATGTTGAAACAAAATTTGTCATTCTTTGTCAGTCTTTGGGAATGTTGTTTTTGAATAATTCTTCAACAAACAGTCTATTGCATACACCGTGAGCCAGTTGTATTTACATATAAATAAATAGTGAAAACAACAATGATAACATGGGTACGATCAAGTGAAAATGCTTGCAATTAATATCGATGGTTGTATCAATCGATTTAAAGTTGTTTTTTTCATTAACACTCGGTTAGTTGTGGTAACTACTTTTAAATTTTCACTATAGTACCATATGATCGATATTTGGTAGTGAATGTTTTATTCTTGACAAAAGAAATTGTATCAATAGACCAAAGATTATTATTTCAACGAATAATTGGTTACTATAACAGAAAAAAATATTAACAGATAATCGTTTTTTGGTTATCCCAATAATTTCCCAAATTTAGAATAAATATATTTTGGGAAATACAACCGAAAGCTTGGTTGCTGTTCTTTTGATGCTACATGAAAAATAAGAAATAAAATTATTCGACATAAGTAAATCTTCAAAAATTTTGTTCATGAACGGTATATGTGTAGTCAAATATAATTTCGTGTGTACGAGTGTAATAGTGTACCTATTTGGTAGTTGGTGCAACCAAATATGATTGTTGTCAACATGGAAGCAGAAGTATGTCACAACCAAATGTGGTTGTCCTGATGTAATCGCATGATAGTAGACAGAACTATCAAAATTCGGTTGGCAAATAATTCGATTGAGGCAATTAAACTTTTTTCTGTGTGCATGTGATCAACTTAAGAAAAATTTGTGAAATTGCTACGCTCACTCTGGTATTTCCCACTTAGAAGGATTATTTTGTTTCAAACATTAAATACCGTTTACAATACCCACAATCTCTTGAAGTTTTTTATACTGCTTTGATTTTCCATGTCCAATATTTTTTAAATATAAGCCCGAACTATATTGAAATTCCCTTATTTCTACCAAAGTGCTATAATTTCTACATATATCCATAGATTTTCTTCAAATATTCATTATTTTCTTCGCTAAGATGCTAGCGTATAAAAATGGAACAACCATTTTTATCCCCTCACCTCAGAGAGGAGGGTATATATCATTTGCTACGGACCAAAAGCGTAACACATCGAAGGAGTGACCTAAGACCCCAAGTATATTCGGCGGAAATCCGTTTTGGGTCATTTCAAGTCATTTGAGCAATGTCCGTCTGTCTGTGTGTCATTCTGCTGGCTGGTGCGCACGATAACTCTCGAAAAGAATGACTTAAAATTTGGTATGCGATAATATTTTGCTCTATCTCCGGTTAAGTTCGAAGATGGGCCATATTGGTCCACTTCTTCTAGTACCTCCCCCCCAAAGGGTTAACATTGAGTGAAATATTGATTAATTAATAACTTCTATACTGCTTATTCGAATCTGCTGAAATTTCAATCATAGTATTCGTTTATCAGTTGCTATCACATCAAGAAAAACGGGCGAAGTGTCGCCACCCCTTTAGGTACCTTCCACACAAATGAACCATTTTGCACCAAAAGTTAACAGCTTATAACATTAATACCAGTACATAGAAATACTTTAAATTTCGTACAGTGTAATGCTTTTATAGTACCTACATTCCAGTGAAATATGGGCGTCATCGGCACGCCCCTTTTGGTACCTCCCACACAAATGGACCATTTTGTACCAAAAGTTACCAGCTTATAACTTTAATACCAGTGCATATAAATATTTGAAATTTCGTACAGTGAAATGCTTTTATAGTACCTAGAGTCCAGAGAAAAATGGGCATTATTGCCACGCCCCTTTTTGTACCTCCCACACAAATGAACCATTTTGTACCAAAAGTTACCAGCTTATAACTTTAATACCAGTGCAAAAAAATAGTTGAAATTTCGTACAGTGCAATGCTTTTATAGTACCTAGAGTCTAGAGAAAAGTGGGTGTTATTGGCACACCCCTTTTGGTACCTCTCACACAAATGAATCATTTTGTACTAAAAGTAAACAGCTTTTAACTTTAATACCAGTACATACTTTAATGTTATCAATTGCAATTTAAATTGATAATAATTTAATTAAAACATCAAACTAAATAAATTTACGAATATATTTTGGGACTCAAGGTGAGGGGATTCATAGGTCGGTTTACCCGACTGAACTTTCCTACTTGTTTTTAAGATTTGTCCTATTTCTATGTTTGGTGAAAAAAATTAAATTTTTTCCAATTGTTTTAACGACAAGTGCCATGATTAGCATTTGTAGTCTTCATAATTTTCTTTAATTTAAAGTATTTTCAGGCTTTATTGAACCAGAAAATGTTATGCACAGCCCTTCGACAAAAATTTAATTTTGAATTTTACAAACATGTAAAATGTCTAAAAAATAGAATGTTGTTATCACTATGCAACAAACATTTTGTAGAAGGTCTGTGCATATGGGGTGGCAGGTGTTTTGAAAGAAATACTTCCTAAAGTGTCTCCTTTATTTTATTCTTTGGCCTGGAACATCTAGTCCAAAGCCTTCAAGTCACAACCACAGTTTTTTTTTTAAATTTTGAAAAATAAAAAAAAATAATTTTAGGCCCACTTCCATCCAAAGCTAATATGTTAGAGAATTAACAAAAGTTTAAAATATAAAAAAATCGCAAACATCGGAGAGTACAAACAATTAAAAAAATTACATTTCAATTGTAAAACTTAAAAATCGCACACAACAAATTTTTTCCAATTTTTTTTTTTGAAAAATACCGAAAAATACCTGCATTAAAAAAAAAGATTTTTCAAATCGGTCCACAACATAAGAAGTTATGACCAAACACCAGATACACATAGTGATATCTTTACGTTTTTTAAATATCGATAACTTCTGAACGAGTTATCGGAAAAATCACAAAAATTCCACAAAACGTTTCTTCAGGTGTACTAAAAATATAAAAAAATGGGAAAAATCAAAACCGACATTTTTTTGAAACCGTCGATTTGTCGTGGAATTCCACATACACATTTATCCATAGACTTTTTGCAACTAAGCAATGTTTTCTTCGTTAGGATGCTAGCTATCAAAAAAATGGAACAAACAATTTTGTTTTGCGAATTTTTTTGTACCAGCAAAAACGATTAAATAAATCAAACTTTTCCTAGTTGTTTTAACGACAGTTACTAATCTTCCATTTCTAAGTAAAAGTGATGTTTTCAGCATTTCTAGACCTCATAATTTAATTTAAATAGTATCCGGCCGTTATCGAGGCTATACTTAAAAAATATGGTCTAAATAGTAAAGGTAGCATCCATGAATATTGGAATATTAGAAAAAAATTTTAAAAAATCTTTACCATAAAAAATTTCATTTGAATTCAATCTATACAAAACAAAAAGCTTTTAGGTCTCGGCCACAAAAAAAAATGTTTTTGTTGCACAGTGTATACTGAAAAACTGATAACATGATGTTTGTTCCTTTACCTACTACCATGGTATAATCATAAGGTAGTCTACAGCAATCAGCTGTTTACAATTTTTTCTCGAGGGTGTTTTTGGTTGTCAAGTGAGAGTCAAATTCATCGTCGACATTTGCTATGTTTACGTTTGGTTTGTTTAAAATTAAAAATATCGTTATCAAAAAGAATTTTGTCATTTCACAACTTTCGACGTGGATTATCACGACAAGAGTGCATCGATGAACTTGAATCTTTGTATGGCGATGAAGCACCTATAGCACTGTGAAAAACTGGTTTAATGAATTCAATCGTGGCCGACGCTGATAATGCAAGATCGTCATGTGACATACCGTGAGATAGAGGGCATTTCTTCCACCAGCATACATTCGATATTGCATGAACACCTGGCCGTAAAAATGGTTTGTTCTCGTTGGATCCCGCACAATTTGACAATCGCTCAAAAAGACTCGTGTCTATTGGTGCAAAGAAATTTTGAAAAATACGATCGCGGTGCTTCAAAAGACGATTATAAGATCGTCACAGGTGACGAATCTTGGATGTATGCGTATGAGCCCGAAACAAAACAGCAATCGACCGTGTGGGTCTTCGAAGACGAGCCAAATCCAACGAAAGTTGTTCGTGGAAGAAGCACTTCGAAGCAAATGGTCGCCTATATATAATGGTCTATACTATAGTCGACAACTGTGGTGTTCCTCTATACTATAGTCGACCACTATGGTCTTCCTCTATACTATAGTCGACCACTGTGGTCTTCCTCTATACTATAGTCGACCACTGTGGTCTTCCTCTATACTATAGTCGGCCTTGTGGTCTTCCTCTGTACTATAGTCGACCACTGTGGTCTTCCTCTATACTATAGTCGACCACTGTGGACTTCCTCTGTACTATAGTCGACCACTGTGGTCTTCCTCTATACTATAGTCGACCACTGTGGACTTCCTCTATACTATAGTCGGCTTTGTAGTCTTCCTCTATATTATAGTCGACCACTGAGGTCTTCCTCTATACTAGAGTCGTCCTCTGAGGTATTTCTCTATACTAGAGTCGACCTCTGTGGTCTTCCTCTATAATAGAGTACACCACTGAGGTCTTCCTCTATACTAGAGTACTACTGTGGTCTTCTTCATTACTGGCCGACCTAAGAGGTTTTCCCCTATACTAGAGTCGACCAAACTGGTGTGCAATGTAATAGAAACCCCTATCAAACATTTTCAAAGTAAGAAAACTCCTCAAAAAAATTCTTTTTTTACTTTTAGTTGATTTTATTCATTTTCAATAATAAACTATCAAACTCAAGTATCAGTGTGATAATTAAAAACTTAAAATAAATAACACAATGAATTACACTGTTCCTTAGCGTATTTCAGCCTTATTTTTTCGTGTCGTTTAGAAAGATACGGTACTTTTCGGGTACCTTTTGATATGAAATCGTTTTTAATTAACATTTGTATTGTTGCAGAGGTGGCAAAGTCCATTTCGAACTTCTTGTTAGGACATAAGATGTAACGAAAGGACCCTTTCTTACATTTCTGCAATTTTTTGGTTTGGAAATTTTTATTTTTTAAAATTGATTTTTCTTGTTTTTTAGATATTTTGTTATACGCTACAACATTTCCCACCATTTCCTCTCAACATCCTTTGACACCTCTGCAATAATAAAAATGTTAATTAAAAATGATCTAAACGACAAGAAAAAGAAGGTTGAAATTTGCCAAGTAACATCAGGATTCGCTGTGGACAATAATTGAATTGCCTAAGAACATTCCAATCAAGACTTTTTGTTCACAGCCAAAACTAGGGAATTTTTTATATTTGTAGTTCTTTCTGTCATTTTATGTTTTAAATGACAATTTTTTTTGGCTGTTTTTCTTAATTTAAAAATCCATCTCTATTTCATTGCACACCACTGTATGTTGCACGTGCATATGTTACGTTCTTAGCACAATTTTCACAAAAAAGAAAAAGATTTCAATAATTATTTACCAAAGACAATATAAAATTAAGAAGACATTCCTTCCTGTAGCGTGTAATTGTCAGTTACGAACGAATAGGAATTTGATTCCAACGAGTGAGGTTTTTCGCGGATTTTCAGACCGTTTTTCCCGAATTTTTTGCAATTGTCACAATTAAAAAATTAATATTAATCGATGTGCAAAAAAAATGCAATCAATGTTCGCGGAATACTGTTTTTCACGTGTTACAATTCATTCCTATTCGTTCGTAACTGATAGATTTTGACGTTTCTGCCTGAAGGAATGTCTTCTTATATTCTATTTATCTTTGTTATTTACAGCATTCTCGAATTCTTCCAATTTTATTTTTTATTATTGTCAAAAATAAGTGATGTAGTTTTGACACTTCTATTCAATTTGTCATCTACGTTTTGACAACCAAAAACACCCGAGGTATGAACAGAGTTGATAGTTTGTTGTTGTTGGGCAACTGCGACTACCTTCTAATTGTATCATGCCTACTACATTTTACTATTTCAACATTTGTTATCATTTTTTCTATGTTGTTGTTGTAAAAATGGTATAAAGTAGTAACTTGTAGTAGGTAAAGGAACAAAGCTATGCCTTTAAATTAGGGTATCGATACATTGTCAAAATACCTAATTATAAACTAATGTCTATTTCGAAAATTAATTTAAAATAAAAATAAATTTGGCTAGGAACATAGTTTTGTTTCGAACAACATCCTCCCAAATATATACAATTTGTGTGCGTCAAATAGTACATATTTGGAGTGTACGCTAAATATATGTATGTTTCAAGCAGAATGTGTTTAGGACAATATTTACTTCAGCAGCGGGTTTTTTCAGCGTGTACAGTTCAGTAATTGCCACAGCACTTTTGGCACCTCCAACACAAAAGGACAAAAAATTACACATAAAAATTTTAAATTCTGTACAATGCAATGTGTTTGAAGTTGTTTTTTCAGTGAAAAGGGCCCCTTACTGCTGTCCTCTACCACCCACAAATTGACTAATTCAAACGAGAATCAATTGCCCATAACTTCTGTACCAATCATATTAGTGACTTCGAATTTGGTATTTTGGACAACATTTGTAATGAATGAATAATAATTCCCAACCACTTTATTATCTATACCAAATTACATATTGTATTTCTCTGAAAGTGATGGAATATTAACCCCAGTCGGTTTACTCAACTGAAACTTGCCTCACTTGTTTTAATATATTTTTCACAAAAATTAATCTCAAGTGTTTTTCACTTAACTCAACTTAATTTGAAATCCATCCAAAATCACGTTAAACTTTTAATTCAATTCTTCACTCACCAACGTCTTTCGCACGGTTCAACAAAATTTGGGAAGTAGAGAAAATTTCAATAATTAGTTTTGTCTAAGATTACGAGAATAATAAGATTGCACAACGAGAAATGAAAGAAGGGGAATTTAATCCACCATAATTTCAATTAGTCAGGAGAATGTTTTTCAATTTAACGAAACACGCAAATGACGAAACCATATTAATTAAAGCCTTGGAAAGTTTGCCCCACCTCCATTGTATTTGAAACTCAAACAAATCAATATTTAATATGAAAAATTATTATTTGTTATCACAAAAAGTCAGATAAATGGAATTGGTCATTGAATGTGTAAATCTCTAATAATAAACAAAATTTAAAGAGATTCCATTAAAAGCCTCCCCAAATATATATTGGTTTTTTAAATTTAGGATTATCATTGTTTACAATTTTTGTTACATTTTTTCTGGTCATAACTATAATAATTGAATTTGTCCATTCAATTTACTTCACTTCATTTGTCCCCATTAAAAATTTAGGTTTTGGGAATACGAATAAACTCATCTAAACAATGCACATTGGTGTTGTTGGTGCTCCTACATGTTTGAATGTATGTATGCAGGTGTTAGATGCCTTCACATGAGATATGTGTTGGATGTTATGAAAGTACGAGAGTATCACCAGTGTTTGATTCCATCGAGATCGACCGGAACGTTAACTTGTTGTCACGTGATGTGAGTTTTGTTTGCTCCATTCAGTTTCTCAAGAGATTCACCTATGGATTGATGGCAAATTCTCTTTAAACAAACACAACATACAGTACTTTTGCAATATTCATAGATTTATGTTGGAAAAATATGTGTGAGTGTGTGTTTTTATATAGATTTACTTTGGTACGGATTATATGCGGATCAATATAAAATAGTGATGAGGGAATTTTGGCAAAAGGTAAATCCTGGTTGCCCACATTTGCAATGTTCGATTGAATTTAGATGCATCTTTTCTATAACATTTGTATTTGAAGCAGCAGCATAGTTATATATTTTTCTTCAATTTATGGGGCAGTTTATCTTTTAAAAGTTAGTAAAAGAAAACTGCAATTAAAAGTGAAAAAATGCTCTCGAATAAACCGATCGATTTAGAGAAATATTATATCGAATTTTGTGCTAAAAGGGTGTGCCAAAATTCCATCATTATGTGAACCCTTGACAATGACTTTAAGGGCGGTAAATCATAGTCAGACTATAGTCCTTGCAAAAAGGGATTTAAGTTGCAGAATGTGAAGACATGCACATGACTGCTTCAGAAGTTAAGGGGATATGATGTGCCAATGTTTATGTGGGGATTTACAAATATATGTCAAATCCTGCGTGATGAACGCTACATTCGTACGCGTTTTCGGATTAAAAAATATATATAAAATATAATTTGGTCTTTCAAAGAAGATACCTTCAACTTTTAAGTGGGATTTTAGAATGTCATAAACCGAAATAATTGATCGCAAAGTTTTGTGATGCACGCTAAAAGAAACGGAAGTAATTTTCAAAGTTAAAGTGTATTTTCGTAACTTTTAGCGAATTTAGCATAATAAAGCAAACAAATTCTAATACCTAAAAGAAAGACGAGTATAAGAGTATATAATAAATAACTTATTTGCAGCCAAACAATTTTGTAGTTTTTTATACAATACCGGGAACCCTTTGTGACGCACGTTTGTATAATACCATATAAATAAACACAATTATATGAATAACATTTCATAATACAAATTGCATGTTTATACATAAATTTATAAATAAAAATATATTCAAAATTAATTGAATTTCTGCCCTTAGTTCTCCTTCTAGCGCTTTTTCATTAAATGATTAAAAATACTTGCTTTTACCTTCGGGAATGCTCTTTATGTTAGCCCATCTCTCCGAAAGAAGTCCAGTTTTAAATAAATACTGCTTGCATATAAATATTAATTCCATTCATATATCAAAGCATATAGGGAGGCTGATATGTAATGCAACAAAGTAAAGCGCTATATTTTTTTAATTTTTTTTTAAATTTTATTGTTCAAAAGCAAAAAATGTCGGAAATAACATAAAATTTTAGAAACAGTTTAGATTTGTTCGATTTGGCCACCTTTGGCACGAATTATGGCCTTCAAACGGCCGACAAAGCCATCACACGCTGCACGAAAGTGGCTCTGTGGTATTTTGGCCCATTCCCGGCGAAGCGCCGTCTTGAGATGATCTATACTTTGGTATTTTTTAGTGTGAACTTGACTCTCTAAAATGTCCCAGGCGCAAAAGTCCAACGGATTGAGATCCGGAGATCTTGGTGGCCATTGTGCGGTAGAAATGAAGCGAGGAACCTCCTTTTTAAGCCATTCTTGGTTGACGCGTGCTGAGTCCTGTTGGAATGTCCATGGTCTGCGGCCGAAATGTTTGTCTGCCCAGAGCTTCAATACTGTCTTTAGGACATTTTACCGATAACATTCGGCATTTATTTTGACCCCATGAATACGAGCGGGGAGCGACCATCGGCCGTTACTTATTATTATTCGCATCATTCTAACATTCGCTTTCGCAAAAAGCATCTTTGAATTATTCGCTTTCGCAAAAATATATTTCAGTATTCGCTTCCATCTGTTAAGTGTTATATCTTCTTATTCGCTTCACACATTTTGAAGATATTAACACCAATGAAAACCTCTTTCACTTTTCTTCAAAACAGTTGAAAAATAGGCTTGTCCTTATGGTAACAGGAGGTAAAAATATAGAAAACATTCTTAATACTTGAATATCCTGGAAAAGTATCAATTTAGTTCCTTAATTTTGTTGGTACTAAAGGGACAAACTATTATTCGCATCCGCTTTCGCAAAAATGCATACTTCACTATTCGCTTTCTCATTTGCATTCGCAAGAAATACATTTCAATATTCGCTTTCGCATTCGCTAAAGTCACTTTCGTTACATTAATATGCTATTTTTTTTAAAACAAATCGAATTTTAAATTTTTATTTACACAGAAGCAGGATTTGAAATTGATTTAAAATTATAGACGACTTGCAAAAAAATGTCATTATAATCACAATATAAAAAACCTTATTTTCTGTGACGCTATCAAATTGCAATCTTTACAAAATTGTACACAAAAATACTATATTATATTTGGTTATCGAAATATTTTTTATTTCCGTGCACTTTTCATACCAAATATTAATTTTATATATATTGCGATATTTCAGAGTCGATCTAATTTTTTTCCTTAAATTTTTTTATAAAAATTAGTCCATATGTACCGATGGTGTAAATTTTGGAGTGGAGACGACTTTGGTTCAGTAGTTACATGATTCCTACCCAGGTAAACTAAATTGCAATATATTATGTATATACATAACTACCGACGTTCCGTTAAGGAGCTAGAGCAAAAATAAACTTTCCGTTCACATTTGAAAATGAGGCTAAGTCCTTTTTTTTAAATCCAAAAAAAAACACTTTCCAGTCGACCCACGACCTTGACACCCATGAGCAATATTTTAGCTCTCGTTAAGAGCTATCTGTGGCTGATTGTCTGATTGTGGCTAATTGCCACACAGCAAATGAAACAATTGAATTGTTGCTAGAAAAGTTTGGAGATTCGATTATTTCAAGAAATTGTGTAATGGAATGGCCTCCAAGAAGTTGTGATTTAACACCATTAGGCTATTCGTGTGGGGTTATTTGAAATCATTGGTCTTTCGAAATAAACCAGACTCTCTTCAAGCATTACTAGTCAATATTAAACGTGCCATTGACATACGACTTGATTTTGTGGAAAAAATGCTCGAAAATTGGGTTCATAATTCGTTCCTGCAGAAGAAGTCGTGGACGTTTTATTTAGAACTTAATTGTATCGATTGTACTTCACCTTAAATAAGTTTGTTTTTTTTTTCAAGGAAATAATGCCACTCTTATTGTAAAACCCTGTATAAAAAAATAGTTGGAGGGTCTGAAGTGGGCGTGGCATTGTTTAAAAATCTAATATCTCTGAAAGTATTGTACGAAGACAATCACAATTTTATATGTAGATTACGGACGCTAATAGCAACATCTTCACTAAACAAACAAAAGTGGGCGTAACATTATTTAATAGGTGAATATCCAAATTTTGTATAGAAGTTGGCAAAAAAACAACTTCAGTCGGGCTAGATGAATATCGAACTATAAAATGCAGAGATATACATAGAAATATACACCACAAGTGAGTGGGCGCCAGACTAGGAGGGAATATCGACGCACATTGGGAGGAATTCAAAAAAGGAAAATAATACGTTTCTTAATCAGACATCCGATTCCGACAAAACATGGCATGTTTGTAGAAGAGGTATTAGAGAATTTAATCTTTATATTTGGGTAAACAGGGGCCTCAAAGTTGACCAAAGTCGCGAATAAGGAACGTGTCAAGCGTATCCAATTTACGAGGTTGCCGACTTTAAGGCCCATTCCATAAGGGGCTCAAATTTAAAACTTAAATTCTCTCGACGAGTATGCCAAGTTTTGTAGAAATCGAATGCCTGGTTAAGAAACGGACGAATTTTTACAGGACTACTTTGCTCAGTATAGAGCGACATTATGGTACAAAGTATACTACTATACAAAACAATTTTTTTTGTTTCTGAAACCTTAAAACCCCTTTTTTGCGTAAATTTTGGCATACTATTTTATGAAACCAAAACAAAAAATTTTTTAATGGTTAAGTTTTTTTTTATTTTTTTTTCAAAATTTCCAGCTTTCATGATGGTACCTTGAGTATTGGACCAAATTTTTTTTCAAGTATAAACCCGATAAATTAAAGAAAATGTATAAGGTCTACAAAAGTTAGGTTTATCACATTCAAGTAGAGACAGTGGTTTAGAAACTGTCTAACAATTAGAAAAATTAGTTTTTTCAATAAAAATGGCTCAAATCGAATTTCCACCAAACATACTTGGGGCCTTAGGTCGCTCCTTCGATGTGTTACACTTTTGATTCGTAGCAAATGATATATACCCTCCCCCACTGTAAGGTAAGGGGATAAAAGTATGGTCCAAATATCAAAGGCAAAGAAATTCGGAATTTAAAAAAAATTAAACAAATTACCATAATTTTTTAAATATATTTCTGTGTTTAAGACGCCCTATTATACGAAAAAAACGTTATGCACAGCCCCCCGACAAAAAATTGTAAACTAGTGTAATAAGTAATTATATTTTGGTCGAAAGCAATTTTAGGGTTGTGTTGACTTTACCGGTAGATCGCAACTTTTTTACTTAGACCTGTGACTTCAGATATCAACACTAGGCAAAATTGAGCGAGTCAAATCTCGCTAAAGCGAGAGATAACCATAGCCTAAAATCGTATCTGCTGAATATTCAACCGTTTGCAATTGGGCACATTAAAGCCGCACTCTAACGTGTAACTTGACAACAGATTTGTCAGACTTCGCCAAAATTACATGGCAGCTACAAACTCTCTACATCGACCCGTCACAATTGAAAACTCCTTTATATAAAATTTTTGAATCTGCAATTACAAAATGCTCCCATAAGCAACATATCCGTAACTTCAGAGGCTTAGGATGTTTAACAGAGATTGACTTTCCTTTTCCTAAATAAAGCTGCAAAGATATCTGTGTCTCACAAATGTCATTTTTTTGCTTTACAAGTTACTTTATGTTGACTACGACAATATTGCATTTAGGCACTTCACTTCGAAGGAATGCACAAAAGAATATCACAGAATCAATCCTTAAATATACTTTCGTATATCATTGGATTAGAGAGTCTGATTTTTCATTTTCTTGCATTTATCCAAGACGCATTTGATTGAAAATAAAGCTGCCTTTTATTGGGGAGAGGGGGTTTCTATGTGAAGATTCCTCTGGACTACTACTCCTCCTCCCCCCATCTCCCCATCCTCCAGGCTACCATAGTTGCAATTGCAATTGTAAGTGGCAGTAGCTGTTACCACCGTCCCCATTTCCCGACCACTTCGTCGTATTTGCCATTGTGTAAAAGCACGACGATATCAAATGAAATTTATTTCTTGAGTTTTAAAATATTTGTCATACGGATTAAGTTCTGTAGGGCATGTGGAGGAGCACACGAACACAAACACTCGGACGGACGATAGACGACATCATGCCCCCCGTACTAGCACCATTATTTGTTAACTCTGACAATAATTGTTTTCTGTATTTTTTCAATTTTTGTTTTTTGCAATTCGTTCCGAGCGTTCATTCGTTCGCTCTTTTGTTGTTGTGCGTGATTTCTTTCTTGTGGAGCACAGCTCGTTCCAGCTTTGCTCGTCTTCTAGCTTGTTCTACATCAGCTATTATTAGTTGGGCGGAGGGACAAACGGACGGACGGACTCCACAAATGTCCGTAACAACACGTCCGTAGTAGTGAGCATGGCCAGGAGCAGGAGCTGGAGTACCATACCGTTAGCACAGGCACAGGCACACGGAGGAGAGCTCTTGCTTGAATGGCTGGTTGTTGTTCGATATTTTTTTGTAGAAAATTCTTGTTGTACCCACTAACCAAAAAAACGTTCGTCCTCCAAACAACCATCCATTCCTGCACATACACACAGAGAGGTACATGGAAACATTTGCACATAGTACATATCCTTTTTAGTGAACAACATTTCTTTCATTCAGATGCTGATGTTGATGCTAATGCCGAAGCCGATGCTGATGCTACTGCTCCAGTGTTCCAGTGGGCTTCTCTGCTCCACTGCTCCATTGCTCTACAAACGAACGTTTCCATGTCCCATTGTTTGTTGTGTTCTTCCTTTTGGTTAAATGTGGTGTTTGCATCGAGGATACGTATGGATGTGAACGTTGATGCAGATTGGCATGAGGATGAGGATGCTCTGGTTTCGTTTGCTCGGCACAACGACAATAAGGGCACTAACAACAGCAGCAGCTAAATATGCTGTCTTAGCACATTTCTATTTCTACCCCTTTCAAATCGGAGTATTTCGTTGTTCACTGAAGGAGATGACAAATTAAACAAATTGTTCACATCTAAACAATAGATTTAAATATGGCAAATATTCACTCTAGGGATGACAATTGCTAATAGAAATCATTGAGAAGGAATTAATAGGATTTGATTAACAGGTATTTTGCTTTGCTTTCCACCTCCTCCCAAATGAAATGGAATAAGATTAAAAATATATTTTTATACCCTACACCACACTGTGGTACAGGGTATTATGACTTTGTGCATTTGTTTGTAACACCCAAAAGGAGAAGAGATAGATTCATTGTTTATTATACCGATCGACTTGTAATCACTTTCTGAGTCGATTTAGCTATGTCCGTCTGTCTGTCCATCTGTCCGTCTGTCTGTAGATGTATTCTTGTAATCAAAGTACAGGTCGCAATTATGGCCCGATCTTGACGAAACTTTACACATATCATTTTTTTGGCCCAAGGACGATCCCTATTTAATTTGGTTAAAATCGGTTCAGATTTGGATATAGGCCCCATATATATGTTAGCCCCAATTTGACCTGTAAGCGCTATAAAAACTTTATTTTATATCCGATCAGTATGAAATTCAGCAGAAAGAGGTCTCCTATTATATTAATGAACACTGTTAAATTTGGAAGAAATCGGTTTAGATTTAGATATAGCCCCCATATATACGTTACCCCCGATTTCACATGTAAGCGCCGTAAAATATTTATTTTATAACCGATCAGTGTGAAATTCGGCAGATTGAGGTTTCTTATTACATGAAGGAATACTGCTAAATTCGGAGAAAATCGGTTCAGATTTAGATATAGCCCCCATATATATGTTACCACCGATTTGACGCTGTAGAGACTGAAATTTATATCCGATCAGTACGAAATTCTACAGAAAGAGGTCTTTTTACATGAATGAGATTAAAGCTCCATATATATGTTCGTCCTGATTTTGTATCAAACCGCTATAGAAGTTGTATTTTACTTCCGCTCATTAAAATTTTTCAAAAACATGTTTCTCAATTTAGGAACGAATATTGCTTAACTTAGCGATTATCGTTTCAGAATTAGATAATATGTTCCAACCCATTTACCAATTATTCCAAATTATTATGGCAATGACACTTATCGCATTGTTAGGGAGGTGTAGGGTATTTTATAGTCGGCCCCGCCCGACTTTCTGCCTTTCCTTACAGGTTTTGTTTGGAAAAAAGCTATGTAACTGTTGAGTTTCCAAATATTTTCCGAACGAAATAGATTTTTCTTAAATATAAGTAAACGAGACTTACGTTTTCCATTACGCAACAAAAGCTCATAGAGTCCATCAACAACGTAGGGTGGCTATTTGCCGCAAGGATGCGTGAGGAATAAGTCGGGTTTCGGAGATAATTTTTGTTCAATGGTGAATCACATTTTACCTCGTCAGATTTGTAAACAAGCACCATTTCCACATTTGCGAATTACAAAAGCCAAAAAATGGGTTCACAAGGGTTATTTGATATGTTTAAATCGAAAAAATATATTTGGAACACATGTTTGTAAATATTATGTATTTCTGAGCAATTTTGAAACATTTTATTCGAAAATCAATAAAATTTATTTGGAATGTTTATTATGCCTTCATCATAGAGAGGAGGGTATATATCATTTGCTATGAGCCAAAAGTGTAACGCATCGAAGGAGTGAACTATGACCCTAAGTATGTTCGGCGAATATCCGTTTTGGGTCATTTTAATTCGAATGAGCAATGTCCGTCCGTCCGTCTGTCTGCTGGCTGGTGGGCACGATAACTCTCCGAATGAGTAACCGATTGACTTCAAATGTGGTATGTGCTAATATTTTCTTCTACCTCCGGCTAAGTTCGAAGATGGGCCATATTGGTCCACTCCTTCTAGCACCTCCCCCACATAGGTGAAATATTGATTATTTATGAATCCTCTGAAATTCTACACATAGTATTAGTTAATTAGTATTTATTAAATCGAGCGAAATGATCGAAGTTGCCACACCCCTTTTGGTACCTCCCGCACAAATGGACAAATTTTAACCACAAGTTAATAGCTTATAACTGTATCACCAGTGCAAACAAAGACTTCAAATGTTGTACAGTGTAACGGTTTAATAGTACCTACAATACAATAAACAAGTAAGAAAGTTTCAGTCGGGTAAACCGACTAAGGTATACCCTCACTTTGTGAGTAATTATTAATCGAATTATTCTGTCAATTTGTGTGGGAGGTACCAGAAGGGGTTTATCAAATACACCTTTTTTTCGCTGAACATTAGATACTTTAAATTCATTGCACTGTGCCGACTTATAAGCATTTATGTGCACTGGTATAAACTGGCATTTTGTGTGGGAGGCACAAAAAGTGGCGTGGCAATAACGCCCATATGTCAGGGCTATAGACACTACAAATACATTACACTGTACAAAATTTAAAGTATTTTTATACACTGGTTTTAATGTTATAAGCTGTTAACTTTTGGCGCAAAAAGGTACCTTTGTGTGGGAGGTACCAAAAGGAGAGTGGCAACAACACCCATTTTTCCATGGACTGTAGGCAATATAAAAGCATAATACTGTACAAAATTTCAAGTATTTGTATACACTGTTATTACCCAGCAAAATTTGTCATTACCAAATAATCCGACGAGTAAGCAAAGTTCGATAATGGTAAGTACTTATTATTTAGCCACTTTTCTCATTATTTTAACATGGGATGTCATTGGAGGAAAGTACTTCCCAAAAGCATACAATAAAGTAGCATAATAAGTACTTATTTGTAGCTCGATTTTATGAACTTGAATAATGCATTACCAATAAGTTATAAAATAAGATATGTAGAAATGGCCATTTGAAATAATTTTTTGCATATTGTCGCGCATATTTCTCGAAACAAACAATTTCCTCATGCCAGATTAGAATTTCTGGTATTTTCTTTCAAATCTGCACGTATTGTTTGAATACATGTTGAAATATAAATAAATCTTGTACAATAACCCACATATAGCCATAATTACATTATATTTAAATTTGCCAAAATGATTTTGAACAAAAAATCACTTATTTCTGTTATTATTGGTAAGTCATTATTAATAAGCCGAAAGTAATGCAGTGAATAATGAGATGTCATTATTTGGTAATGCAGGGAATAATGACAGGTACTTACCAAGATTTTGCTGGGTAATGTTATAAGCAGTTAACTTTTGGTTTTATCGTGCGCACCAGCCAGCAGACAGACAGACGGACGGACGGACATTGCTCATTCGACTTAAAATGACCCAAAACGGATTTCCTCCGAAAATACTTGAGGTCTTAGGTCACTCCTTCGACGTGTTACACTTTTTTCCGTAGCAAATGATATATACCCTCGTCACACTAAAGTGAGGGGAATAAAAATGGGTACTATTGCCCCGCTCCTTTTGGTACCTCCCACACAAATGAACCTTTTGTATAATAATATTATAAGTACCTACAGTCCAGAGAAAAATGGGTGTTATTGGCACCCCTTTTTGTATAATATATTTCGAGAGTACCTTAAACATGTATATATTTCAAGCAGAATATGTTTGGTGCAATATACCACAGAAGCGATTATTTTCGATTCAGATTTACATATAGCTCCTATATACATATATGTACCTCCGATTTGGCATATGCACTGTATAAGCAACATTTTTGAACCGATTTGTACAAAAATTGACAGAGAGTAGTATCGTGATACACTTAGATACAATACAAAATTTGGGGGAATCGGTTCAGATTTAGATATAGCCCCCATATATATGTTACCCCCGATTTGAAATTCAAGCGCTGTAGAAACTGTATTTTATATCCGATCACAGCGAAATTCGCCAGAAAGAGGTTTCTTATTACATGAAGGAATACTGCCAAATTCGGAAAAAATCGGTTCAGTTCAAATCGCTACAAATTTGTCAAAATAAAGTTCTGAAAATGATGTTTAAACTGCCCTGGGACTACTCCACAAGTAGGCTTCATAAATTGGCCGATATTAAAATTATCTCGGATAAAATAAATTCTTACAATAGCAACTTCAACGAACGCTGTATCCAATCAGAAAATCCACTAATTTTCAACCTTCTCGAATAAAAAAAATAAAAAAATAAATATATTTATATACTATAAAGTAAATTATTTTTAAATTAAAATGTATGTAATAAATACATATATTTAATTATTAAAATATAAAATCTCTTCATTAAGTTTAATACTTGTTCCTTTATTTTTCATTTGCAAATAAGTAAAGCCATCCACACTTAAATTCAAAGGTTTTTTGATTTGTAGTATTTTCCTTTGAAACTCCCATTAATTTATAATTATTCATATTTTCCCTCCAAAGTGCATTTATAATATTTTAGAATTAAGGTTTACACCGTTTCTATATTGTAGTATTTATAATATAAATGTAATTCTGATGTTTTAATACTGGAATAAAGATAAGAGTCGGTTCAGATTTAGATATAGCCCCCATATATATGTTAGCCCCGATTTGACATCCAAACGCTGTATACACTGTATTTTATATCCGATCAGTACGAAATTCGACAGAAAGAGGTTTCTACTTAACATGAATGAGTATTTAGGGAAAATCGATTCAGATTTATATATAACCTCCATATATATGTTCCTCTGATTTGGTTACAAAGCGCTATAGAAGTTGTACTTTACTTCCGATCATTACAAAATTCTCCAGAAAGATGTTTCTCAATTTAGGAACGAATATTGCTTAATTTAGCGATTATCGGTTCAGTATTAGATTTATTCACATATATATGTTTTTACCCATTTACCAATTATTCCAAATTATTATCGCAATGACCTTTATCGCATTGTTAGGGAGGTGTAGCGTATTATATAGTCGGCCCCGCCCGACTTTCTGCCTTTCCTTACTGGTTAAAAATTAAAACGTTTTTAGCCTATCCAGAAAACTGGAAAGGAAACAAATCGTTTTGAAAACGGACACACACACTCAAGCGTTTTCCATTTCATGGAAACGTACAAGAGCTGAAGCAGCAAAAGTAAAACGATAGGATTTGGAAATACGAAATCAAATTCGTACAAAATTTCAATTTGGAACAAAACCGACAGACCCAATGGGCGTATGATTAACATTATAATTTTTGTTGCTTATACGCAACAAATCCATTGTCCATTCATTTTTTAATCCATTCATTAATCAATCCATTAATATAATTTTTAATATGTGCCCGGACCATCAAAGGGCCATTGTAAATTTAGGAATACCCAATCGTAGGATCAAAAATGAAATGTGCGATGTGGTCGTTTTGAATGACACTAAATTTATTAAAGAAATTTTTTACTACTCCTATCTCTATTCCAAGACAATCTCCACCAGAAGATTGTGTGTTATCTGTAAACTGTAACCACATGTTTTGCACATGTGTTCATGTGACGGTGTGCTTTCTTAACCACACACACCACATTGATTTATGGTAGTGCCATAAAAAAAAACAATAAAATATTTATTAATTTCGGCACTATAGCAATATAAATATAAATATAAATATTGATCAATCAACTGTATTCATTTCTGAACAACCCTTTTTTTGCTTTATGATCGCCCCCACCTCTAGGCGACCATGAAGCCCGTTGGATGTTGTGTCCTTTTTTCCTTTACATTAATATTTCGAAAATATGAAAAAAAATTTATTTTATGCTCTTTGCACTGTGGAGTTGAGTTGAAGATCAAAGGGTTCCTTCTAAGTGAAGAATGCCGTTCGGCCGGAATAAAAATACGATCTGGTGACTATGTATATTAAAACTTTTTTGCCTTGAAATCTATAAAGAACATTTTTAAATACATAAATTTGGTCTTTAAGACCGATTTTGGGCAAAATTATTTTTGGGCGTTTTGGTCGTGGGCGTTCTTTTAGATATGATTTTGCAGTCTGATATAAATTGTTTTGTGGAATCATCATTTTAAGATACAATGTCTTTTAAAACAAGCTAAGCCGACTTTGCATACTTTAGAACGATTTATTCAGGAAAATTTCGAACATGTATCTCCTAAATTTAGTAAGCATTTGCCTTATTTTATAGGCAAAAATTACAACATTTAAAAGTTAAGGAAAATTTGCTAGATTTAACATTAAAATACAAAAATATTCCCCACTCATGTTACCATGAGTCGTCGAAGACACGATGTTTATGTTTGAAAGTCAAACTGTCATACTTAATATAATAGTTTGCCATTGTATTTGTTTATGGTACTTTTCTTCCAGCTAGTATCTATGTACTCCCTTTGTTCCAACACAGAAAGAGTACCTTTTTAGATATCAGCGAGTAAGTGTTTTGAAATTTCTCCGCGAATGCCCCCACTTCGATCTCTTAAGTCGACAGCATCTCTGCATAGTGTTGCCTTACAATCCATATTGTTGCGCTCTTAGCACATATTGTTGTACATTAAAATGGTACGGCTCCCTTTTCATATTTTAAATTAAAATATCGTGTTTTTATTTATTTCTTTTTCGGCACCAACACGATAAAAAGAATTTTTGAATTTATTTTCGAAGTTCAAAAACTAAAAAAAATCATTTAGATCAGAATATGAATAAACTACCACAAATGTGGTTTGTACCGGTCCAATTATGGAAATTATGCGTTAGACAATTTAACAGAAGGCATAAATATCCCTGGTTAACACAGATATTTGTTTGATGTTTTGACCTACGACAAACTTGTACTGGAGATGATTTCGCTCATTTACTGCTAACGTCAAAACTCACAATTGGAAGGGTCGCCTATGGACGATTTGTATAGCCTATAGAAAATGAACCTGAAAGGAATAAAATCAATTTCTAAGTTTGTGAAATATACACGTGGAAAATCGTCTTCTTTGATATGTTTGAATTCAAAGAAAATATATTTGGAACTTAAAGTTGTAAATGTTGTATATTTATGACCAAATAAATTTTATTTGAAAATCAAAAAACTTTTTTACAACAATATATATTTGGGATCTAAATTTCTTAAATAAAATAAGTTTTTAAATACAAATAACGGTATTATATAAGAATTACCGTAAAAAAATTTTTTTAAGAACGATTTTCACAACTTTCGTCTTTTTGATTTCTACACGAGCCAAATCGCCTTTTTTGATATTTTTGAATCGAAAAGAAATATATTTGTAACACAATTTTTTAAATATTATATATTTCTGAGCAAATAAATTTGATTTGAAAATCAATAAAATATATTTCGAACGCATAAATTAATATATTACAACAAAATACATTTGCAAACTAAATTTCTCAAATAAAATATGTGTTTAAATACAAATAAAATGTTACAATACCATATGCAGCATTAACTTCTGTTTAAATCAATAGTTTCAAATTTCTGAGTTAGTATTCCAAGTCATCATTTCTTGTCAATCTTCCAAGTAATTTATTTTGATCCAAGATTATAAAATTTCGATTATTATTATTTATTATTTTTACGAACAATAAAAATTTAAAAAATAAAAACTTTGAATTAGTAAAAAATTTAACACAATTAACGTATTTTCTGAATTCTTTGTTTACTATTGGGATATAAACAAACATTTGTTAAGAAAAACATTTTATATACTTTTTTGTACCCAATATTATATGTTTAGTGTGTAACCTTAAGATATATATGTTTTAAGCCGAATATGTTTGGGACAATATACTACAGGAGCGATTTTTTTAAGCGTGAATGTCATATGTCTCATTAACTTTTATTCAAAGGACCCATTTTTAATTCTAAATATTCCAAGTCGTCATTGGTTTTCAATTCATCAAGCACTTTATAGTTATTCAAGATTGTACAATTTAAATTATAAAGAAAGTTTGGGAACATTAACAATTTCTTAAAACTTAATTTTAAATTGCTGAAAACATTATTAATATGTAAATAAAGATCTGTTTAGAAACACATCTTCCCAAAAATAAAATATTTGTATGTGCCAAAATATTACACATTTATAGCAAAACCTAAACATATACTCGTATATGTTTCAAGCTGAATATGTTTGGGGCAATATACTACAGAAACGATCGGTGTGTGGTTGCCAACCCCATATATCCAAAATATCCATCAATAATCTTAACATTTTTAATTGAGCACCTAGAAATTTTAAAATTGTATTGTTGTACTCATCGTAGGCTATCATACGGTAAATGTCCTCGTGCTTACCCCTCATAAAGAGTGTTGCTTAGACTTTATTTGTGGAAAATTACTTGTTTTTATTATTAAACCAATATTTGGCAAAAATGCCAGTAATTAATACTGCAATCCCTAGAACATTTCATTCACACGACCACCGAATCGGGCCTCAATTGGCAACAACTAAATGAGGAAATGCAAAAAATGACACAAAAACCAGAACTATCAACAATAACATTTCAACGAAATATTTTTGGGTCTTTTTTTGTTTCTTTGGCGTCCATTATACAAAACAAAACAAATAACAACAAAACAAAAAATAACAACACTGATGTTGTTACAAATGAAAATCGTCAGGTGGAGGAGGAGGTAGAGGCGGATAGAGGAGCATACCATGTAACAAACCAACCAACGGATGCAGGGGAAACAGAAAACGGAAGTAAAATGATGTCTAGGAAATGGAGATAACTGTTAACTGCTGTTCAGGCACGAGTGCCGTCTGCATTCGGTATATGTACGAGCATGTGGTATGTGGCATATGTGTATGTGTCAGTGCCGGTGCCGGTGTCGGCGTTCGGTGGCTGTGTATGAGCAGAGTGTTGTAAGTGTCGATAGGTACTCTGTGCCTCTGTGGATGAGTGTGCGAGAGTTAGAGAGTGTTTGGATGTATGAGTGTGTGATGATGATGTGATATTGTTCTAAAACATGTACGATTCATACTTGATGCACTTTGTGAATTGAGTACTTGGCTCGACTCGGTGATGAGTTGTAATTTTCTAGGACAGCAGATAAAAATCGACCAGCAGCAGCAACAATAGTAGTAACACTTGTGTTTGTCCGTCGGTCCGTTTGGCGGTCTCTGTGTCTATTTATTTGTTTGTCTCGCTGGTTGACAGGCTGGCACAATGCCGCCTGAATTCTGCTGCCACTGCTACCGCTGCTACTACTGTTGGATGCCTCGATGCCATCCCTGCCTCCTCCAACTCGTGTCATGTCATTGATGGCAGAAAACCAATTTAATATTCAAACTGAATTTTTAATTGAGTATCAGTTTATAAAAGTAACAATACCGACAAACACACAAAACCACATACACAATACAAGTACATCCAAAGGTACATATGTTTGTATGTAGATATTACTTCCCACCACTGATATGTATGTATGTAGATGAATGAATCTCTGCCTCACTGAGTGTGGCAGACACAGGCAGATAAAAAAAGAGCGCCGGAGAACGAAAAAGAGAATCATGATTTGGTTATAAAACCTAGTGAATATTTCATAAGATGGTAAGTTGGTTGGATCGTACATATGTACATACCCGTACATATCTCGTCGTGCGAGTACACAAGTACAAGTACGTACTCGTATCTGCACATTGAACAAAGAAATTCACTTTAAAATATTAAAAAACGGATTAAAAGTTCTTGTCACAATTTCACTCAGCTACTCATCAGACACTCACACACGCACACAGTGGTTAGAAAACCACATCAATTGCGGTTAAGTAATATTGACATGTGCTGAAGACGCTCAGACATGTGCTGAAGACGCTCAGACGCTCAATGAGAACATTATTCTCTGATAAATTGAACAAATTATGTTCATTAAGTCGAAGAACATTTGTCTTTATATTTATGAAACTTTCTAAGAAAACTGTGAAGAATATTCCATAAAATTATGAAAAAGTCGTTTTTATCCCCTCATCATTTGCAATGAGCCAAAAATTTAAATATCGAAGGAGTGACCTAATACCCTAGGTATGTTCGGCGGAAATCCGTTTTGGGTCATTTTAAGTCATTTGAGCAATGTCCGCCCGTCTGTCTGTCTGGAGTAACCGATTGACTCCAAATTTGGTACGCCGTAATGTTATTCTCTATCTTCGGCTAAGTTCGAAGATGGGCCATATTGGTCCACTTCTTCTAGTACCTCCAACACAAAAGGGTTAACTTTTAGTGAAATATTGATTCTTTAATAGCTTCTATACTGCTTTCTCGAATCTTCTGAAATTTCACACATATTATTAGTTTGCTAGTCGCAAACACGCCAAGGACAAAGGGCGAAGTGGTCACTCTCTTTTTTGTACCTCCCACACGAATGGAACATTTTGCACCAAAAGTTACCAGCTTATAACTTTAATATCAGTGCATACAAATACTTGAAATTTTGTACAGTGTAATGTTTTTATAGTACCTAGAGTTCATAGAAAAATAGGCGATATTGGCACGCCCCTTTTGGTAACTCCCACATAAATGGACCTTTTTGTACCAAAAGTTTAACTTTAATACCAGTGCATACAAATACTTGAAATTTCGTACAGTGCAATGCTTTTATAGTACCTAGAGTCCACAGAACATTGGGCGTTATTGGCACGCCCCTTTTGGTACCTCCCACACAAATGAACAACTCTACACCAAAAGTAACTGGATTATAACTTTAATACCAGTACATACTTTAAAGTTATTAAATGCAATTTAGATTGATAATAATTTAATTAAAACAAAAAAATAAATAAATTTACGAATATTTTTTTGGGACTCAAGGTGGGGGAGGGTCTCATAAGTCGGTTTACCCGACTGAACTGTCTTACTTGTTTATTTTAAAAACAAAGAAATGAGAGTTGACAAGTTTGGTCGTACGAGCAGTTGTTACTCTGACAATGTAGCTGCATTTGTTGCCGCTTTCTCTAATCGACCCTCACTTGGTGGTCGCGTAGAACAGCAACAAAAACACCTTCGAATAAATGATAAGCGGGGACTTACGAAGAGTGAAAACTGCAAGTTTATGCATGTGATGAACGACGCTTACTGGAAGACTTTCCGCGGAGAGCTTGATATTTTAAATATAACATTCTCATTTACAACAACTTGAGGCGCAGTGAAATATTTAACATAATAATTGTTCTACACTGAAAAAAACTTCATCAAACTGATACATACCTTGGCCTGATAAAACTTTTCATCGTCTTTCAACCTACAACACATTTCAGTGGTTTGATGTAGAATGCTAACATAATATTTGGCATCCATTCAATCAAAGCAGTCTAGCCCGAAATTCTGACAAAAAAAAATATTGCGATTGTTCAAAATAATGAACTAAATAAACAAACAAGACATATCGAAAATTAAAAGAATAGCTCGTATTTTTCATATTTAGTTTCCGATTAATGTAGTGAGGTTATCCCAAGTTTACAACTAATAATACAATTTGTTACTATTAAGGAAAACCATTCCGAAAGTACCATTAACTCAAACGACCAACACGAAATTGATTCCGTTTTAAAGAAAAACAAGTAAAAGCGTTAAGTTCGAATCTTATATACCCTCCAGCATGAATTGCATTCAATTCTATTACAGAAAGATATTTGGATATGGAGCAAGTCATGGAACGATCTTTTTGTTTAAGCAATTTGTAGAAAAAACGAACGCTACAGTTTTTAGCCAAATTTTAGGGCTCTTTAGCCAAACTCTTAATCTATAAAAATGGTATTTATGGCTTAAAATAGTATATTTGAGGGCTACCTCCACACGGGGACTACAACAAAATATAAACTGATTTGTATAAATTTCATTGACATGAATTCTTGTCAAAATATAAATACAATACAAACTGAAAAGTTTCAGCAAAATTGCTTTAAATATCTGGTATTTATAGCTTAAGCAAGCCTTTTTGGGAGCGACATCTATAGGTGGATTATAACAAAATATGAACCGATTTAAAAAAATTTACTGTGATGAATTCTTGCCTAAGTAAAATAAAAACTGCAAGGATTCAGCTAAATGTGGTATTTATGGATTAAATACGTATATTTCTGAGCGGCCTCTATAGGGTGACTATAACAAAATATGAAATATGAATGTAACATTTTTGTTGAGATGAATTTTTGTCAAAATAGAATACAAACTGCAAAGTTTCAGCTAAATTGCTTTAAAAATGTGGTATATATGGCTCAAAAACATAATTTGGAGCGACCTCTATAGGGAAGCTATATCAGAACAGTGACCAATATGGCCCATTTGCAATCCCAAGCGACCTGCAACTATAAGAAGAATTTATACCTAATTTGATTAACCTAGCTCTATTATTAAGGTATGTATGTAGCGTCAGACAGACAGACGGACATAGTTAAATCGTCTTAGAATTTCTCGACGATCAAGAATATATATACTTTATAGAGTCGCAGATCATATTTCAAGGTGTTGCAAACAGAATGACAAAGCTAGTATACCCCCTGCCATGGTGGCGGGTATAAAAATCATCGATTTCCATACAATGATAAGTCATAAAATTGACGCTAGGCGGCTCTATGATATACTCGATTTTCAAAGTATGCTAAGTCGAAACTGGTTGTTTTCAGGAGAGGCGAATCGTCGTTTTAGTGAAATTTTAAATTTGTGTAGAATTACCTTGTAATTTGTTTTGAGCTTAACTTCATTGAATTGATGGATTTGACTGAAGACAATTTAGAATATTAAGAATTTAGAAATGCAATCTCCAGTATAACCTACCAAGTCGACTTAGCATTATTTACAATGGAGGTATTAATTTATGTGCAGCATTACAATTCTGTAATACTCCATTGTTTTTTTTCCGAAAATATTTGTTTCTCTATGTACGTAATCTAATAATAAATAAAAAATCTTATTATTTCCTTTAAAAAGTAATTTTTATAATTATTTTTCTATTACTATTTTTCTATACAATAAACGAATTAAAACGAAAATCACTTTCCATATCGCCCCCCCCAATAAATGAATCGTATTTGAAGTTTTTGTGATATTGAAACTCGATATCGGATCGTAGGCTTTTATTAATGAACAATCAATTTCAAACACCCAATTTGTGGAAGTCGAATTTCCCAAACTTTTACTAAATAATGAAAAACAACGTCAGCCAAATGGCCACCACGACCACGCTTACAGGATCATATCCTTTTCATGCCCTATGTCCTCGATAGCCTCACGAATTATATCTTTGAGGTCTTGAATCGACGCTGGGCTGTTGGCGTAGACCTTATCTTTCAAAGGAAGAAGTCGCAAGGTGCTAAATCACAAGATCTCGGTGGCCAATTGTGATCACCTCTTCGAGAGATAACACGGTCCGGAAACTTTTCCCGTAACAGAGAAATGGTTTCGTTGCTTGTGTGGAAAGTAAACGTTGTCCAGATCAATACCATCCAACTCCGAACATAAAAAATCATTAATTCACGGTAACTGTTGATCCAACCTCATTTTCGAAAAAGTAAGGTCCAATGACCCCGCCGGACCATAAACCGCACCAAACAGTCACACGTTGAAGATGGAGAGGTTTCCCAACAATAACTCTTGGGTTTTCCGAGCCCCGAGGTGGAATTGGGCCTAATCAGTCAAGATGATTTTTCGATGGAATTTCGGATAATTTTCTTGCATTTCAAGGACCCAATCAGCAAAGACACGACGTTGTTGATGATCGGCCGGCTTGTTCTTGTGTTAACTGAACTTTATAAGCCTTAAGACCCAAGTCTTTATGCAAGATACGGTGTAATGACGTTTGTGGAATGCCCAATTCCAAAGATCGACGAGGAATGGACAAACCTGAGTTTTCGCAATTTTAATAATTTCAGTGCGTTCTTCAATGGTGTATCGTTCCATTTTTATACCCTCCACCAGAGGATGGGGGGTATATTCATTTTGTCACTCCGTTTGTAACACCTCTAAATATTGATCTGAGACCCCATAAAGTATATATGTATATTCTTAATCGTCGTAAAATTCTAAGACGATTAAGCCATGTCCGTCCGTCCGTCCGTCTGTGGTAATCACGCTACAGTCCGCAATAATAGAGCTAGGTTGATCAGATTTGGTATAAATATTTCTTATAGTTGCAGGTTGTTTGGGATTGCAAATGGGCCATATCGGTCAATGTTTTGATATAGCCCCCATATATAGCATCTAACTTGCTGTGATTCCTACTGTTCTCATCTACTATATTTTTTTGTTTCTCGGTGTTATTTTCTTTAGGTTTGAGTTATTTTGTGAGTTCACATGCTATCCATGGTGGAGAGTATATAAGATTCGGCATGGCCGAACTTAACGCTTTTACTTGTTAGTAATGGCTTAGTTTTTACTTGTCAAATGTCAAAGAATAAAAGCTTCAAATGTGACAGCTACCGAAATACCGGGTGATTCAAAATAACACCTCTTGTTGGAAAACCCTGCATTAAAATTTAAAGTATTTATATGCATTGGTAAGCAGTTAAATTTTTGTACAAAAATGTTTTACCAAAAGGGGCGGACCCACTTCGACCATTTTTCTCAAGGTGATAGCGACAGATAAACTTAAATAAATTCCCATAAGTACTATAGAAGTTATTAGAGAGTCAATATTATAACCCTTTGTGAGGGAGGTAATAGAAGGAGTGGACCAATATCGCCATCTTCGAAATTAGCCTGAGATAGAAAAAAATATTACCATATAGCAAATTAGAAGTCAATCCGTTACTCCTTTCGAGATTTATCGTGCGCTCCAACCAGACAGACAGACGGTCGGACATTTCTCAAATGACTCAACATATGCTAAAACGGAACATACTTAGGGTCTTAGGTCACTCCTTTGATGTGTTACATTTTTGGCAAATTATATATACCCTCCTCCCTGTAAGGTGAGGGGATAAAATGGTTACAGGTGTCAATAATAAATCAAACAAAAAGCTTTGTATCAGGTCAACAAAAATGTATTATAATTTCCTGTTTTAACGAAACTTTTCTTGTTTTAACCAAAGCGTTAGCCTTTCAAACATTATTTTTATTTTTTTAGGAAAATGTCTAAGTATTTGTGTGTATTGAGTTGAGTTTATTTAGCTTTCTATACACATCTGTCCCAAAAATTTCATGTTTACCTACACAGGAATATTCAATTATTTATGTTTGCCTGAGTGGAGAACTTCTTAGATTTCGCAGAAATGGTATGTTATATTAACGTCAAACTATTATAATTATCTATAATTATGCAAAATGTATTCGTTTCAAACCACTGTGTTTGCATCTTAAACAATCTTTCGAACAAATTGTGCATAACAGTAAACATTTCGATGTGAGTCCTGGCAAATGCTTTTGTATTAAAAGCCATTTGTATGCAACAATGCAATTTTCGAGGAATCTATCAACAACAGCAACTTCAGGCCGAAACATGGAACATCGCATCACATCTCATCGCAGGCAACATCACATCGTTCGTACGTATCTCATGTCAATATTAGCCTTTAGTACCTGTTGTTTCCCTGAATGACAGGATTTACTCCCCTCAAAGTCTTTGTTTAAGTTCTTAATAGATTTGAAAAGAAATCTTTGCTCTTGTGAATGTCAATGTGAGTGAGTGTGTTAGTGAGTGAGTGAGTGTTATCATTCCAAAGTTTATGCAGTTGCATACTAAGTACGAATAAATCCCTGATTTACTATCATTATCTTTTAAATGTTGCAGATCCGTCCAAAAAGCTACACATACACTTGAATACGTAAGCATGGATGTGTGTGCATTGTTGTTTGCTTATACATACATATGTAAATGTCATACATACTATTGAAGAGCAGATTATACACCGGTATTGAGTGTCGTCCTTTTAATGGGACTAAAATGATTATTCACCTTTGATCTGAAAATTTGTACTCGAATGTTTTTCGCCTTGTAATATTTTGCAAGGCAAATGAGATTCTGCACCATTCAATTACGAGTAGCAGCAGATATTGTTCTTGTCGGATTAAAAACGTAATATCCAGAAAAGACTTTGCATAAAAACACTAATAGAATTCTGCTGAAGGCGAATAATTATTTGTTAAAAATTTGCCAATAAACCAACATAGATTAGGCGACACATTGGATGTATTTCACATCTGCAAATCAATATTTGTAACTTTTTATATACATAAATATTAGATATTTACTTTATAAGTACCATCGAATATAATGGATTAATAACACAGTGCAACACAAGATTTTGGGACTCAATTCTGAGAATTGGACGTGAAAGTAGCCCCAAAAAAAAGAACTTCTACATCTTTCGTTTAGTCAAGTTGGCCATACGATTTTTATTGCTCAAGCTGGATTTTTAGCACTTTTTCTATATTTTAACAGGGTTATATCTCGGTATACCGTACAGAATACCTCTTTTGTATCTGAAGCAAAGTTGTAGATATTGAATAGGAAAAAAAATCGGAACAAACCTACCCCAAAAAAGTACATCCAGTGCCTTAAAAATCTCAAAAATCGTAATCTCAAAAATCGCAAATCGTACTTTGACTTTGCACTTTCAAAAAACAGAATATTTGTGGATTTGTAATCCAGTTATTAAGCAATAAAGGTGAGAAATGGTAATAGTCTCAAAATGGTAAAAATTTAGGTGTTTGCGATTTCTAAAGCACTTCATGCACTTTTTTCGGATAGTTTTTTACCGCTTCTCCAATTCAATATCTACAACTTTGCTTCAGACACAAAAGAGATATTCCGTACGGTATACCGTGATATAACCGTATTAATATATAGAAAAAGTGCTAAAAATCCACTTTGAGCAAAAAAAATCGTATGACCATTAAATTATTAATTGAGCCAACTTGACTAAACGAATGATGCAGAAGTTTTTTTATTTTTCGGGCTACTTTCACGTCCAATTCTCAAAACTGATTCCCAAATCAATGGTAACATTTTTTTATTCCAGTTTTCATGGAAGTTGGGAATATACTTAAAGACAGTGGTTTAGCATCTATCGTTAAAACAATTACAAATTATAAGTTTTTTTTTCAAAATAATCGTTTTTTGTGTGCACAAAAAAAACATAAAAAATATAAAAAAAATCGCAAAAAAATATTGTTCCATTTCTTGAAAGCTAACATCCTAGCGAATAAAATAATGTCATTTGAAAACTATCTATGGATGCATGTATAAATTGTGACCCATATTGGAAAAGTTAGGGAAATTAACAAAATCATGTTCCATATTTCTTATTTTGGCCAGTTCGATTGGAAGGTACCAAGAGGGGCGCGGCAATAACGCCCATTTTAATAGACTATACACAGAAAGAAAAATGCCATACTAAATTCAAGTAAAAAATTCTTAATTTAAGACGAAATCCCCCCTAAAAATTTAAGTACGTTCGTACTAAGTTTTTCTTGAAAAAAGTATAAATCGGCTTAAATTGACAAAATCAAGCGCTAAAAGACCCTCTCAACCACTCTCATTTAAGTGGTTGATTTTGGCTGACGCAACATCAAACACACACGAATATAAATCGACGAGATGTATATGTATAAACATTTGTGCGCAACCATATCCAAGTCGTTTCTCGTTCAAGCAGTGTTTGCAAATACATTACTTGGCGTTATATTTTTTGATTTAAGTTTTTTGAAGTTGTTAATAATTCTTGTTCGTTTCGTTGATGCTATTCCTTTTATGTTTCATATTTTAATCGAATAAATACAGCAAAACTTTTTCTTTTGCTGTCAAGCAATAGTGTTTTGACATACCATTTTTTAAAAATTGGATTCTTTGCAATACAGTGGCAAAAATAGTATAATCAATATAAATGGTATGTAGGTACAAAACGAAGGAAAGCACAATAAATCAAGTATGATCAGGCTTAAATCAAGTATTGGTTAGGCTTAAATCAAGAACTGATCAGGCTTGAATCAAGTATTTGTTAGGCTTAAATCAAAAACTGATCAGGCTTAAATCAAGTATTATCAGGTTTAAATCAAGTACTATCAGGCTTAAATCAAGTATTGGGCAGGCTTAATTCAATCAAAATTTTCTTCATTGAAGCCCGTTTCGCATAACGGGGGTGTGCATAACGTTAATTCGTGCAAAAAGGCACATTTTTATGATTTTGTTGTGACGAAACGGTTAAATTTTTGATTGAAACCAATGGTACAGTAAAGTATAACTTTCAAATTTTTTTTCATAAAATATGCCGAAGCGTCTCGAAAAAATTGAATTGCGGTGCCTCTCATAACTCGATACCAGACCATCAGAAATTAAAAGAATAAAATTACGCTCTCGAGTTTTTTTTCGAAATTTAAATATTTGAATTTTTGGGAAGACTTTGAAGAGAAAAATGCGTTTTTTTGCGAGAAAAAATCGACTAATTGGTTATTGTTAAATAAAAAAATTTGCAAATTAAAAAAAAACTCGACAGAAATAGTGTTAAAAATGTCAAAAGGATATGTTCAGTAGTTTTTGAGTTATGAGGGGGCACCGTCTTTGAAAACATGGGTTGTGGGAAAAACGATTTAACGTTTTTCTGATGTACTGAGTCACTAATGAGGGGCGGTTGCTTAGACTGCTGTATCTTCGTTAGTTTTGCTCCGATTCACCTCAAATTTTAACACAATATTACTGAAAGGTTCTCTATTCAGAAAAAAAAAATTAAAAAAAAGTTTATAAACATTAAATAAAATTGTTTGCGTTTCTTCTATTTTTTAATGTTTGGAAAAAACAAGTAAGCAAGTTGAGTCGGGTAAACCGACTTATGAATCCAGTCACCTTTAATTAAATTAATTAAACTGTTATCAATTTAATAACTTTAATAACTTTAAAGTATGTACTTAAAAGCTTATTTGTTTACTTTTTTTACAAAATATTCCATTTGTGTGGGAGGTACCAAAAGGAGCATACCAATAACGGTCACTTTTCTCTAGACTCTAGGTACTATAAAAGCATTACACTGTACGAAATTTCAAGAATTGTATGCTCTGGTATTAAAGTTAAAAGCTGTTAACTTTTGGCACCAAAACGTTAACTGTGGGAGGTACCAAAAGCGCCGTACCAATAACGCCCATTTTTCTCTAGACTCTAGGTACTATAAACGCATTACACTGTACACAATTTCAAGAATTTGTAAGCACTGGTATTCAAGTTTAAAGCTGGTAACTTTTGGTACAAAGTGGTCCATTTGTGTGGGAGGTACCAAAAAGGGAGTTGCCACTTCGCCCATTTTTCTTGACGTGTTAGCGACTAGAAAACTTATACTATTTGTGGTATTCAAGAATCAATATTGCACTAAAAGTTAACCCTTTGTGGGGGAGGTACTAGAAGGAATGAACCAATATGGCCCATCTTCGAACTTAGCCGGAGATAGAGACAAATATTACCGCATTCTAAATTTGAAGTCAATCGGTTACCAGCCAGCAGACATACAGACAGACGGACCCAAACAGATTTCCGCCGAACATACTTAGGGTCTTAGGTCACTCCTTCGATGTGTTACACTTTTGGCTTGTAGCAAATGATATATATCCTCCTTTCTAAGGTGAGGGGATAATCAAATCTTTACTAATTGTTTTAACGACTGTTACTAAACTTATGTTTCTAAATGCACTAAAAGCTTCATATTTCTTTCTGTTGTTTAAAAATTTATTTTCAAGATTTGTAATGATATTTTAATGAGTTTAGTCCTAATCAACATAGCTTCGAAGGAACAGAAGTTGTTTTAAATCACAATGAAGAGTTTACTAATTGAGTTGAACATAAATTGCAATTATTATTTTAAAGTATTGCAACTGGTGAAAATTAAACAACTGGTGAAAATTAAACAATTTTGCAGTATTGCCTAAACGAATTTCGTATTTTGTTTTATATTTCGGTATTTTGGTTTTTTAGAAAACAACCACATTACGGTTATTAGTTATGTGTCTATCTGTATCATGACTTAAAGTTACCCATGTTTAAAATTTCCAATTTTTAGATGAAGTTAATGTGCGGAATCTTTAAAGCATTAAATAATACAACAAATAACGATTCCTTTTAAATTTTCAATTTTAAGATGAAGTAAATGTGCCAAATCCTTAAAGAATTAATTAATTCAACTAATAACAATTTCATCTACGTTGTTGCGAATAAATAGCTAATATAGTTTTATGTTGCCAATAAAAGCCAAGTCATAGAGAATACACACGTACTAACAACAAACGGCAATGACTCCGGACAAGGAGCAAGGACTTTGAATGGTCCTCTGGTTGCTTGACTCTCTACTTGTGTGTTTTTTTGGTCTGCCACCGATGGAATCCCACTTAACAGGTGTCAGTGAAATCAAAACACTAATTCTCTGCTTGGTAATGTAGCATTTGAATTTGAATTGTTTTAAATGAAAAAAATGTGCAACATCATCAAGATCCGATTATGGTAAAAAGCACAGCGCTACACTGAAGAAATTCCCCTTGTCTCGTTTAGAGACTTATCTTCATTTCATTTCCCTTTAGTTAAATGCAATTCCAGCAAATGACATTGCAGTTCGTTATTGCTAAATGGTGGAAAGAGGAATGGGATAGAGGCGTGGGGTGGTACAACTTAAATTTCAAATATTTAAATTCGTGTATCCGGGCAACGGCACAAAACCATACACTCGCAAGCCCCACATCTCCCCCTCATACACTGGGAGAATTATGCAACTAATATTAGTGAATTCTATGGTTTAGAAAACTTTTGCAATAACTATAGTCTATCAATGAATGGATACGGGTTTAGTAGCAATTTTGTTACACTCCGAACAAAGTCGTAATTTTACAGTGTACTCCATAAAAAATATGTATTCTCATATTTTTTATGGAGTTAATCGATGTGGCATTTGAGCCATTCATATATTCTAAATTCTTCATCAATTCGAACAAAACTGTTAAAAGAGAAAATGGACTGTGTTCCTCGGTTTACAATGCAGGCTGGTTACTGTTTTTTGCCGAAGGCCGAAGCAGTTTAATCGGTCGAAATCTAGTACCAATGCTAAGACATTTTTCATTGTTCATTTAGTTTAAGAACAACATTACTTCATAAATGATGTGATGAAGAACAATTCTCTCAGTGTATTTGTATGAGTCCCCCGAAATGCAAACTAAAACTAATAAAAGTCAAGCAAAGGAGTAGATGGAATAGAGCCGTACTTTTTCTCGGTCTCATGCAAAGCGAATGGGGATGCTTAAAAACACACGTAACAAGCAAGCATGCAAGCGAGTGAGCGAACGAGCACAACGAGGACGACGACGACTAAAGTACGATTACAAAGGAATAAAGGAATGCACAATAAATGAGTTAATTAGAAATCCACTGTGTTCGCACTCGTACAACTACATATGATTGTAGGTATTTATGCATATGACTGAGTGTATGTGTGTGTGTGTTCGGGAGCTCTTTCTTTTGCTCGCTTTCGCTTTTGTCATTGACGGCAGTGTCGTTAAGCTTGTTTTCGCATTTCAGCAGCCTTGGTTCTTGGCCTGTGTATCCTTGTACGATGCATCGGCACATTATTATCGCGAGTGCCAACGCTGATGATGATGGCTCGGCCCTGTCCCCCAGCCCCTGCCCCTTTTTCAGCGTCTTCCAGGTTGGGAAATTTTTTTTTGTCACACAACAAACGCAAATAACAAATAACACCATAAACCATTGCACACACAAACACACACATAAACAGCAGTACTGAATAACAGCAACAACAATAACAAATACAACAATAATATAGCCAGCAACAATAACAACCAAAACTATAGCAAAAACAACGGCAATGGAGACACTCCTTCCCCCCACTTATTCTTTCAAAATCGCATTCTCATTCACTACTTGCACTTGCTCACGCACACATTCGATGCTACTCGTATCTACACTCATTCTCTCAGTGATTCGTTGTTGTGTTTGTCCTCGTCATCGTCGTTCAAGAGCAGGTACCGCAAGGCAAAGCGCTTACGAGTAGGTTCTGGATGGCGGCTGCATGCTTTGGTTGTACTCTTGGATGCAGTACTATTACGACGGCAGCACAGTGGACGATTTTGTTAAAAAAGCATACAAATATGTAAGTCTTCTTACCCCGAGAGGTTGTGCAGTTCATCATTGATGGTCATGCAATAATTCAATAACCCTTGATCTACTCTAGATATCAGACACATATGTGGGTTTTAATGGCAAATTGGGCAAATTTATACGAATCAAAAAATTCTCTTATATGACTCGACCCTCTAGCTCCTTGGATTTGACAAAATCATTGTGTTGAAACGAAGGAAACGACGAATTTCCATAATCATTGGAATTAAGTACAAGGTGGCGCAAAAGTAATCCTCCTATCAGAAAATGCTATAAATTTTGCGATTGGCCCCTAATGTCAGTTCTGTTTTGACATTTGTGTAGTAAACACATGCGAAATACACGTTAATAAACAATGTTACGCTACACTGCTCCAGAACGCGGAATATTGCTGACTATTTATTTGACCAATAATCGGTCGGTGACTTTGGCACAACGTGAATTTCGTCGCAGATTTCCTGGCCGTCCAACGCCTACTGGTGAAACACTGCGACGTTTAGCCGCTCGCCTCGAAGAGACTGGCACAACACGAGATGCTGCCAGGCGTGGCAGACCCCGGAGTAGCCGTTCTGCAGAGAATATTGCTGCTGTAGCCGAGGATGTCATGGAAGCGCCGTCGACATCGACCAGACGACGTGCCACGCAAATGGGTATCAGTCAACGGTCTCTACAGCGAATTTTGGTACCAGATTTGAAGATGTTTCCGTACAAAGTCCAGACGGTGCATCAGCTGACCGTCAATCGCGTCTAACATATGCTCAAGCCATCCTTAATCACCACCAAGAGGAAGATGATTTTTCATCAAAAATAATCATGAGTGATGAGGCCCATTTCCATCTTAGCGGGTACGTAAATAAGCAAAATTTACGCTTCTGGGGCACAGAAAATCCGCGTGTAACCCACGAAGAGCCATTACACCCGCTTAAAGTCACTGTATGGTGTGCTTTTTTTGCTGGAGGAGTCATCGGACCTTTTTTCTTCGAAGACGTCGCGGGCCAAACGGTCACTGTGAATGGTGAGCGCTACAGAGCAATGATCAACGAGTTCTTTTTGCCGCAACTTGATGAATTGGGATTGGAAAACATGTGGATCCAACAGCACACACTGCACGTGCCACAACCGATATGCTGAAGGATGCATTTCCCGGGCGCCTAATCTCCCGTTTTGGCGATTTGCACTGGCCAGCAAGATCGCCTGATTTGACCGCTCCAGACTTCTTTTTGTGGGGCTTTTTGAAGTCGCGGGTTTATGTCAACAAGCCTCAGACTCTTGCAGCTCTTAAAGACAATATCCGTCAAGAATGTGAGGACCTATCGCCGGAAGTTTTGGCCAAAGTGATGGAAAATGCCATAAAAAGGGCTCAAATGACAATCAACTGTGGCGGCGGCCATTTACATGACATCATATTCTCGACTTGATGTAAAAAATTAAAAGACCAAATAAAAATAATCCACAATGTAATTTTTTAAATTACAGCCAAAAAACATCGAAAGGTTACTTTTGCGCCACCTTGTATAATAAGAACGAAACAGCGTCAATATGTCAAGTCGGGTGGGTCCTTCCTATACGACTGTATCATAACAATGATGAAGATTTTCATGGAAAGTTATCTAAACAAAATTTATCTCAAACATCATATATTCGGCATATCGGTAGTTCTCTCTCAACACACAGGTCAAAAATTTGATCTCTCTCAAATTCTCAAAAAATGGGTGTAATGACCAACAATATTAAACAAAATTTATGAAAATTGAAGGGAGAAAAGATTTTATGTATAAAGATATATAAATATATATTTTTTCCATAGTTCCTAGGAGGAGTATAGGGCCGTAACAAATTCATTCCATTTAATTTTATCTATTGCTAGGTTTTGTAATTGTCGCGAGTTTAAGCCTGGTTCTAAGGCTTCAGCATCCACCAATCGCCACCACGTGTTGCCGGTCTTCGTCTTCTACGACTTCCCTGTGGGTTCCAGTCGAGAGCTGTGCGTGCGATATCAGCATGGGGCTTTCTCTGAGATTTCAGAAGCTATTAGTTCTTGATTTGCGGCTGACCATGAAGCAGAATTGGTGATGATATTGGCCAGAATATGCGCATAATTTTTCATAATCAGCAGTTTACTAAGGCTTGCAAAGCCTGCTGTTCTTTTTTGGCTGCGTTCCACACCTCGTATACGTAGAGATTACGGATTTTATGTGCTTTGTGTTGCTTGGGATATTTCGACCCCTGTGCGCGGAATTATCGTATATGCCATTTTATTCAATATTGAGTTTTAATGCAATTTTGTTCTACATTCATAGTCCCGTCACCTGGCAAAATATTGAAGGCGAAATCCTCTTAGTTGCTCCAAAAATTAACTATATACTCCATCGTATGTTACACTGCGAAATCCGCTTAGTTGCTCCAAAAATTAACTATATACTCCATCGTATGTTACACTGCATTTTTGCGAAAGCAGAAAAAAGTAGAACAAACGCTCTCCTGTAAAATTTAGATTTTGGCACATACGATAATTTCGCGCACAGGTGTCGATTTGTGGATCTCCACATGTTATCAAGAGAAATAAATTCGGCTCTTCCTTTGTTTATTCGACATCTGATGTCTTCAGCAGAAGGATTCCACGTTGTCGATCGGATTGGCGCCTTATGTAACTGTTTGGGTGTTGTTCGTGATTATGCGCATGGCTTTGATTTTTGGTAAGTTTTTAGACAGCCCGGCTACCGCAGCATACCACTAATGTACATGTATTTATGAGCAAGGAGACAGATGTCATCGACATTCACCATATCTCCAAGATTACCTTGTAATCCCCACGATATTCCTCTGTTATTTTGAGATCATCACGGCATCAAGTACGATGTTGAAAATAGTGAAGATAGGACACATTCCCCTTTCTTAACAGGTTTTTGCCCCCCTAATTGTTGTACGTGCCGTATTCGACATGTGGCTCATTCATATAAGCTGTTGATTAGGCAGATGATTTTGCTCGGCACTCCTTTGTGATTTCATGATAGCATTGTGGTTTATAGTATCGAACGCTTTCTCGAAATCTATGAGGCATAGGTAGAGAGGTGTGCGCCATTCAACGGACTACTCCACTATTATGCGCAATGTGTTTACGGGGTCGACGCAGGATCGGCATGCATAATCGCTGGACATTTGCAGCATCTACAGCGTTAATTCGGATGGTCCACTTGTGCATATTGCATAAAAAACACTTTCTTTAAGTACACTAGCTTACACAAAATATTTGTCGAAGGGCTGTGCGTAACATTTTCTGGTGTAATGTGGTTTCCTTAACACAAAAAATATTAAAAAATTTCTGTGATTTTTTAATTTTTAAAAATGTATTTTTTTCATTTTCTTGGAAGGTGCCTTTAGTATTTGGACCCTATTTTAAGTATAAGCTCGTGTGGCTACCCTTTAAATTAAAGGAAATTAAGAGGGCAAAAATTTTTTAAAATAGAAACAGAATTTTATTGTCGTTAAAACAATTATTTTTTTTTTAATGGTTTTCTGCTGGCACGAAGAAAGCCATAAAAAAGGCAAATAAAATAATTTTTTAAATTTTTGATAGCTAACATCCTAACTAAAAAAAAATTCATATTTGCACAAATCTATGGATAAGTGTAGATATTGGGTTTTTCAAAAGAGCACTACAAAAGTTTTTTTAAATAAAACAAAAACGGTTTTGAATATCGATGAAATTCTCTATTTCTGTGAAAGTACGTTCGATGCCATTATGTATGGAACTCGATTTCTTTTGCATGGCCACCACGGGCACGCTTGCAGAAGTCCAGACACTGAGCCCAATTTTCGACGGTTTTCAAGCATAAATCGGCCGATACTGCTGCAATTTCACGTTTGATATTCGTACGAAGTTCATCAATCGTCACTGGCTTGTTGGCATAGACCATAGACTTGACGAAGCCCCACAGGAAATAGTCTAACGGCATCAAAACGCACGACCGAGGCGGCCAATCGACTGGACCATTTCGTGAAATAACACGTGGCTTCTGGCGCCGTACTTTTGGAACCACATGTCCTCCAAGTCCATATCATCCAATTGGGCCAAAAATATTCGGTTATCATTGAACGGTAGCGATTCCTATTCACAGTAACGTGCCGGTCTTGATCATCACGGAAGAAGTACGGCCCAATGACGCCGCCGGCCCATAAACCGCACCAAACCGTAATTTTTTCGGGATGCAATGATGACTCATGGAGTGCGTGTGAATTGCTGTCTGACCAATAACGCATATTTTGTTTATTGACGAAGCCATTCAGCCAGAAATGAGCCTCACCATAAATTGGACGTAGCGCTCTTAATGTTGAGGCCACTGACTACAAATTTCGTTAGTAAATTGTATAAATTTCGACTCGTTGTTGACTCGTATATCTTTCCATCATGAAATGGCAAATCTTACTGAAGAGAAATGTCTAAAGAGCGGCAAAAAATATGGCGTCGTTTGCTGTCCCTGTCGGTATACTTTTGTAGCGCCCCTGTTTAAAAACCCTTTATTATAACCATTTTGGCAGAAGTAAGTGAATTTCAACAAAATCACGTTTTTAAACCCCACTATTGTGAACGAGGATATATATCAGTTGCTGCGTGCCAAAAGTGTAACTCATATGTTGGGAAATGTGGGATTTTACTTGTGCAAAAAAAATGATGTTAGAACCAGTCTCGATTTTTGATGACAACATCTATAAACTACAAAAAGTGTCAACGAAATATATTAATTTAAATAAAAGTCTGTCCGCATTTGTTTTTTTTTTGTCATTATTCTTTAATAATTAAACCCATTAAAGCAGTGTGGTAAGAGTATAAAAATAGTGTTTGTTGTTGCAAAGTAAGTTATTATTATATTTTTATTTTTATTTTATTTTTAATTTTTTCTTTTTTTAAAATACCCCACTGTGTGACGCTTGTGCACGACCATCTCTTGCCAGCCACTCCATTCTATCCCGCCATCCTTTTGAGTTCTGTATTCACAACAAACGTACCATATTTGGACTGTTCCTAGGCGAACACCGCACATATGTACATACATACGTACATACCTCTACAGAACACACATGCATACGTTACGATTTATATATTTGTATACAAATATATATACTAACAGTATATATAAATATATAATTTTGTAGTTTTGCACAAATACCATTTCGCCGCAAGGCATAACATCCTATGAATATCCATATAAATGTTCACATCTATATTTCTATGTGTGAATGTCTGTCCATCCGCCTGTCCGTCCGTAGGGGTGTTCATACGTGTCTGTGTGTGTGTGTGTATTTTTGGATAAATGTATAGTTAGTGTGAATGGCAACTACTATTGTAAGTATATTTAGTGTGTAGCACAGTTATATGTTATAGTATTAATATACATAAACATTCTCGTAAACATCAAAATATGTACGGGTTTTGTGTTATAAAAAAAACAAGTAAAAACTTCATTAATGTTGGCCACAACGAATTTGTGAATGACCCTTCCAACCCAACGGGTGGTCATAGTTACCAAATTTAGTAACACGGAAAGCAAAAAAAATCTCATTTTCCTTTTTCAATGGATGTAAACTCGTAATAGCAATCATTAAAATGGAAGAGATACTATTTTGAAATGTTTTAAAAGAAAAAATGGTTTTAACTTTTTTTTTTGTTCTAACGAATTCAAATTGCTACACTGAAAGCTAAAACTTTGTAAACCGAAAGGATATTACAACCAACGTTGCGGTACCAAAAGGCAGTTGGGAATTACACCCATTGTTCTGGTTTTAATAGCTACGATAAAACTATTAATACATGTGAGGAGAAGAAGTTTCGCTTAAGTAGTATAGAAGTTACAATAAATTAAATATCTCAATAAATGACAGGGTTTTTTATGGGGATAAACCAAGAAGGGAAAGTAAACGTCATTCGATAACGTATTTTGACACTTATAGTGCGCATCAGATATAAGGACAGACTAAGCTCAGGTGTCTTAAAAAATCGTAAAACTAATCTTCCCATATCTTTATTATGTCCGTTCGAATTAAAAAATTCCGATAACATAGACATATAAGGTCAATATTCAGACCGGTTCATATTGTTTATATTTTGATGATACTGCTTGAAAAATATTACTGGAAAAGTTTCAGGCCCACAGCTTTAAAACCAGTAACGAAGGGCTAACGTCGGGCGGAGTCGACCGTATGATACCCTACACCACCCTATCGGAGCAGAAAAGGTACACATTTTGTCAATATTTATCAATATTGTTTTCCTAACGACAATGATTCGTCAAAAAAATTTATAGCGCTTAGATTCAAAATCAGGCTATATAAGTAAGTACATATATACCGGGGCTATCTTAAGCGATGTTCATAAAATGTGGCAAAGTTTATTTTTAGTTCAAAAAACTGTTATCTTCAAAAAAGATATGTTAAAAAAAACTGATTATGTAGCTCCAGATGCAAAATAGGGATATAACGGGTTTTCCAATAGGGATGATATGATTTTGAAGTGACGTTTCGGCCATTTGTAATATGTCATGATCTGTCATTTGTTTTTCATTGTATTCAGTAGTGTTTACAATTTAATCATGGAGAGATTTATTATTAATTATCAAAATAATAGTTCTCCAATTGCAACGTTAAGAGCTATCTTTTTGCCATTTACGGATTTCCGATCCGGCGTACCGTTAAGGAGCTAGAGTACAAATAAACTTTCCGTTCACATTTAAAAATGATGCTAAGTCCAATTTTTTAAGAGCTATATTTTTTCCATTGACCGATAGTGGCTACTTGACACGCAGCAAATGAAATGGAGATGAAGAAGTTGTGATTTAACACCATTAGACTATTTCCTGTGCGGATATTTGATGTCATTGGTCCTTCGAAATAAACCAGACTCTCTTCAAGCTTTACAAGTCAACATTGATCGTGCCATTCATGAAATACGACTTGATTTAGTGGAAAAAGTGCTCGAAAATTGGGTACACCGAATTCTGCAGAAGAACCAGCAAAATCTTGGTAAGTACCTGTCATTATTCCCTGCATTACCAAATAATGACATCTCATTATTCGCTGAATTACTTTCGGCTTATTAATAATAAGAGAAATAAGTAATTTTTTATCAAAATAATTTTTGGCAAATTTTAGTATAATGCAATTTTGGCTATATGTGGGTTATTGTAGAAGATTTATTTATTTTCAACAAGTTTTTCAAAAATACGTGCAAATTGAATGAAAATACCAAAAATATTTACGTATATCGTATGATGTTAGACCATTGAAGAATTTTTCACATGTAGGTTTGGGTTCTGAAATTCGAAATATGCGCGACAATATGCACAAAATTACTTTAAATGGCCATCTCTACATATCTACCATATCTACTACGTATTTGGTAACTTATTGGTAATGCATTATTCAAGTACTTAAAATCGTGAAAACATAAGCACATATTTATGTGGTATGCCTATGCTACAAATAAGTACTTATTATGCTACTTTATTGTATGTTTTTGGGAAGTACTTCCCTCCAATGACATCCCCATGTTAAAATAATGAGAAAATTGGCTAAATAATAAGTAGATACCATTATCGAACTTTGCTTACTCGTCGGATTATTTGGTAATGAGAAATTTTGCTGGGAAGTCGTGGAGGCCATTTGAATGACGTTTTATTTAGAACTTAATTGTTTGTATCCATTGTACTTCACATTAAAAAAACACGTTTGAATTTCCTTAACAATAAGTGTTTTTTTTTTGTTCAAAGAAATCATATCACTCTTATTGGAAAACCCTGTAGTTATATATAGGGGGTATATCAAATTCTGAACTAATATTCTTTAATTTTGCCAAGTAACGTTCTTGGTTTGGCCATTGAGGATAAATGTTATGCAAAGCATTCAAAGACAATTGAAGCGTTGAAACATGAAATCGAAGTTGCCATTGAAGAGAATGTACAGAAAATGTACAGAAAAATTTGGTTGATTGGATGAGGTACTGCCGATCCAGACGTGGCAGTCATATGAATGATGTTGTGTTCCATTATCAAATGGACCTTTCCAAGAAACCTATGAGCTTTGGGGTCGTGGGTTCGATTCCCACCAGAGGCTCTGGTCTGTCGCTGCAAAAGTAACCACATGGTTTTAGTAACCCGGCTTTTCCCTGGAACGTAAAATTAGAATATAAATTTACTTTGTACTGCAATTCGTATAAATAACAAATAAAATAAAAAAGTATTACTATGTGCGGAATTTCAGAATATAAGTGTACGTGGCATAGAATACACATATTAGAGAAACAACATTTCACTAAATTGTTAACATTTGTGGTAAAGTTACCGGAAAGACTGGACCAATATTGCCCATCTTTGAATATACGAAATATTGACTCATTCCAAATTTGAAGTCAATCGGTTCGAGAGTTATAGTGCGCACCTGTCAGACACACGGACGGACATTGCTCAAATGATTTACGGGGCTGTCCCAATACTAACCTATATAACCCATATAGATGGTAGTAGTAGTTTGAAAAACAAGTAAGAAAGTTTAGTCGGGTAAACCGACTAATAGATCCCCTCACCTTGAGTCTCAAAAATATATTAGTAAATTTATTTATTTTTTTGTTTTATTTAAATTATTATCAATTTCAATTGCATTTAATAACTTTAAAGTATTTACTAGTATTAAAGTTAAAAGCTGTTTACTTTTGGTACAAAATGGTCCATTTGTGTGAGAGGTACCAAAAGGGGCGTCCCAATAACGGTCACTTTTCTCTGGACTCTTGGTGCAATAAAAACATTACACTGTACAAAATTTCAAGTATTTATATGCACTGGTATTAAAGTTATAAGCTGGTAACTTTTGGTACAAAATGATCCTTTTGTGTGGGAGGTACCAAAAGGAGTGTGGCAATAATGCCCATTTTTCAGTGTCTTGTAGGTACTATTAAACCATTATACTGTACAAAATTTCAAGTCTTTGTATGCATTGGTAATAAAGTTACAAGCTATTACCTTTTGGTTCAAAGTTGTCCATTTGTGTGGAAGGTACCAAAAGGGTCGTGGCAACTTCGCCCATTTTTCTCGAGGTAATAGAGACTAATAAACTAATAATATGTGTAGAATTTCAGAGGATTCAAATAAGTAGTATAAAAGTTATTAAATAATCAATATTTCACTAAATACTAACCCTTTGTGGGAGAGGTACTAGAAGGAGTGGAGCCATATGGCCCATCGTTGAACTTAGACGGAGATAGAAGAAAATATTACAACATACCAAATTTGAAGTCAGCCAGTGACAGACGGACGGACATTGCTCATTCGACTTAAAATGACCCAAAACGGATATCCGCCGAACATACTTAGGGTCCTAGGTCACTCCTTCGATGTGTTGCACTTTTGGTTCGTAGCAAATGATATATAACCTCCTCTATAAGGTAAGTGGATAAAAATACTCTCGTGAAAAGTGACAGAATGTTGCCATATATGTTTTCAGTTTCAAGGCGCCACGTTGTTTAGTTTTTTGATGAAGACTCAAAAGTAAACGACCTCAGCGAATTTGTAAACGTGAAAAAAAGTTTTAATGTAATGCAATACCTTCATTTGATAGTTCTTAGTCCAACCAATATTAAAACCGAGCTAGATTCTACTTTGAAGGAGTCTGCTATATAATATTGGGTAGCAGAGTTTAAACGGGGCTGTACGAGCTGCCAGGACGAACGCCGTAGTGGTCGACCAATTGAGATGTCCACGCAGAAATTATTAAAAAATCCTCAAAATGGTGTTGGATGACTGTCGGTTGAGGTTCGCGAGCTAGATGAAGTCATAGGCATTTCAAAAAATTCACCAGTTCACACACCTACTATTGCGATGGGCAAAATCAATGAAATAAAGTGCAAATTGTGTTCAGCACGCACCTTATTCGCCAGATTGAGCCCCATCAGATTATTATACACTCTATTTGGTGTGACGAGGGTACACTTATATACGGTTGAAATTTTTTTACCAGCAATGGTGGCTATTTTCAGGAACGATCTAGTTCTTTCTACAAACAGGGCATCGAAGCTTTGAAAATCGCTGGAAAAGATGTTTAGGGAGATTAAAGGAGATTAAAAGGAGATTATGTTGAGAAATAAAGAAAAAACCCAAATTTATTGTGTTTTCTTTGTTAGGTCGGCTAGTTTTGGGATCGCCCTCGTAACATGTCTTAAAACGGATATCCGTCGCTCCTTCGATATACATATGCCCTCTTCCACCAAGGTAGGTGTATAATCAAAGGTGAAAGATATGTGCCCAAATCCGGGGACATCTCCGTCAAAATCAGCGCACATTCAGCAGGTTGGTAAGCAAATCATAGTGTATCTCTTCTTTCTATCCTACTGTTAAGAGTTATAGAATTCTAGCTTACGCGGTCCACTTCGTTGTCCCAAATTTCCGGTCGATTTTTGGACCAATCACGTGGACTGACACCAAATACATTTACACAAAATTACAGCACTCTCAATAACAAATTGTTCAAAATATCTGAATGTCAAAACATGGCTCACATGGTCGGGGCCACACCCATAGGTCCGATCCCGCCCATTTTTAGAACTTTCACGTAGACTGCCACCAGATACATATACACAGAATTACAGCACTCTCGCTCACAAATTGTCCAATCAAGAAGTCTATGTCACTCGCTAGGCCAATCTGAAGATTCCCTGAAAATTTCATCAAAACCGATCCAGCTATTTTGGAGTTCATACGTAACACATATATCCATTCTTATATATCGTTCATTCCATGTCAAACCGTACACCGTTTTTAGTACGCCATTCCCGATTTAAAAACTTATTTGAATATCGTTTCTCTGCCAAAAATAAAACATTTTATGCGAAAAAATACATCAGTTTTTTCCAGATGTTATTAGCATCTGAAATCTTAGAAAATATGGGTATGAAAATATTCTCAAAAGGCTTACGTTTCGAGTTCTGTATTTTCGGAACGCGTGCACGGATTTTTACAAAATTAAGACTCATTTTAAATGTCGTAAGTTGTTCTTTCATGGCAGGGATTCATGTTTGTAAATTGAATTTGCTTTTTTCACATCAATGACACCAACTTAAAATTCTGTGAAAAATACATTTATGTAGCCAATATATGAGCTGTTTATTTTGAAAGTGGAACAAACACCATTCTGCTTTACTCTATGGACCATTGAAAAAAGGGGGTAAATATAGAAACATTGAAGTCTTGAGATGAACTGAATGTAAATAGTATATTTCTATTATTCACCTAGCCTTTTAGCGATAATACTCTTTGTTTAAAACCAGGTGGCGTTTGTTTCACTTTCAAAATAAACAGTATTATAAAGGAACACTAAAAATTTTAAGATGGTGTTCAGATGAGACGTGAATATTGCAATTTCTAATATACAAATTAGAGCTCTTCTTGAAGGTCTTGACTAGGATATTCTTTCGTGTTCGGAAACTTGGTATATTCAAGTCGATTTAATTCGACTGGCCTTTTCTTTTGCTGAGATTAGTCCCAAGAAAATCCCTATAAATTCCTCCCAATGAGTTGCCGATTTAGCTTCTATTCAATCTTAGTATCCCACAATTTTATGACACCCGCTTTAGATAGCGAGGAAACCAAATACGCCTTAAACTAAACTTTTTCTTCTCACTTTTTTTTGCATCCCATCTATCATGGTTTCTTTGAACCTTATCACTCATAAAACAGAGCAAACCAAAATGCCCAAAAGGACAGAGCTAGCTGAACTCCGCATTTCGCCAGAGGACCACCACAAACATCATCAGTCCGAGGATGAATATGTCCAGGTGTTACAAATGTTACGACAAAATTAATGTACCTTCCATCCATCCATCCAACCTTCCAGCCAGCCAGCCGTCCAATCCATTGCCGGGAGGAGGATATAAAAAGAACAAAAACAAAAACATCGAAAAAAACTACTTATGAAGGCATCGTATCGCATCGCTTCGTATGAGAATAAAACATCAGCTATAGCTGAAAGCAAACCAACCAAAAACAGTCAACTGAAACTTAGCTTAACTTAAGTTATTGTTAGTTTAATGTTGTTGCTGCTGTTGTTATTACTGTTGTTTTTTGCTATTACTTTTGTTGTTGGCTGTGACTGTTGCCGTGAATGTTGCGCTGTAACTGCTGCTTTTTGCTTTTTTTTTTGTTCCTTTCAGACATCAGCCAAAGCAAAAGGGACGAAGGTTGCAGAGAGATGAATGAATGAACGAATGGATGGATGGTTGGTTGGTAATGTGTTCGCAAATAATGTTTTTAGTAAATGTGATAATGCATGAATATACGAGTATATGTAAGTATATGTTATGTGGAGCACACCAAATTACAAACGTTCACAATTCACATAATAAACATACACAAATATATAGAAACACTATGGCCCCCTTTTAATGGGGCTTGTCTTGAAAATTGGGCTACAAAAACAGAAAACAGCTGGCAGGCCTGGAAGGATAAACACTGGGCCGGAAATGCACTTAAACTAAAGCATATGGAGCTGAGGAGCGTTTTCTATTTTTTCCCTTACGTTTTAAAAAGTTATTAACAAAACTTGACAAAGCGATTAAGAGAGAGCAAGCTGTACTTTGAGGGTATTTTTTAAAATATTGCGGGGGAATTATTACAATATTTCTATAGATTATATTTATATACTTCACTACATCCAAAACGTCGGACTAACAGATTAAATATGTACTTTAATACAAATTTATCTTTGTTTCCGAAATATTAGTTCCAAATAAAAACCAGTAAGGAAAGACGGGCGGGGCCGACTATATAATACGCTACATCTACACCTAACAATGCGAAAATGGGCATTGCGATAACGATGGGTCTATCTCTTCTCCTTCTTGGTGTTACAAACAAATGCACAAACTCATAATACCCTGGACCACAGGGTGGTGTGGGGTATAACTATTAGGATATAAACATAGTTTTGTTTAGAACAACAACCTCCCAAACATTTAATATTTGTGTACGTCAAATATTAAATATTTTAACTGTACCCTAAACATATTTATTTTAACTACAGAATCGATTTTATCAGAGTGTACCTATTTAAATGAATGCTCAATCCACCCACACTGAGAAAAATGTGTCATAAAATTAAAGAATGGCTCCAAAGACGTCATTAATCTTTGAAATAAGTACGTTTTTTACTTTAAATTAAGAAGTTATATTTGATATTAATTAAATTATCTATATTTTAAGTACAAAATGTACTTATTTTAAAGACTAAGGACGTTCTTTAATTTAATGACAAACATTTTTTCACTGCATTATAATTAATTAGTTGTTTTATTTTATTTATTGTGGTCATTCAAAAACATCCTCTTTGGTAAATAACGTGATATGTGCAATCTATCTGAATCATTTTTACACTTTATGTCTCGCGCTGTAAAAGCTTTAAATGTTTTAATTAAATAATTTCAATGTTCATTTCATAAAGATTAAGCGAAACGTAACATTATTCATATCATATCGTGCAAAATTATTTTTGCTTTTGTTACGATTATTTATTTGTGTTGTCAGTCAGACATTCATTCATACAATTGCATAGCGGAATTAAATCATAAAGTGATGGCATAAAGTTAAAATGACTATTTGATTATGATGAAACATGGAATTGCATACATACATACATATGTATATTAAATAGTTTTTTTAAATATGTAGTAATAAATAGTTTTATTCGGATTTAAAATATAAACATTATATTTCAAAATAATTGCAACCATTAATAAAATTTAAATAAAAAAAATCCCAACCAAAACAAAACTAGTGGATTTGCCAAATAATGCATTTTTTTGTCGACGTCTCCAGAATCTGCAGTTTGTTATTCGGCCACGCCTTTTAAACCAGATGTGACCTATTATTAACCAAAAAGTGACACACAAAAATAATTAAATTGAATTCAATAAATTAAATGTAAATATCCGATCACACAATTCTTCAAAAAAAAAGTGATGAAGAAACTTAAACCGCACTTGGAGTAATGTAATATGGTACACGGGCAAAATCACCTTTTTTGATATGTTTGAATAGAAAGAAAATATATTTGGAACACAAATTTTTAAATATTATATATTTTTGAGCAAACAAATTTTATTTGAAAATCAATAAAATTTATTTGGAACGCATATATTAATATATTACAACAAAATATATTTGCATACTAATTTCTTCAAATAAAATATGTGTTCAAATACAAATAAAATTATTATTAAGGAATTTCGCAAAAAATATTTTATTCAAAAAGGTTTTCAAAACTTTGTTGACTTTTTCGATTTTCAGTTTTATTTTTTATGGATTTCGAATTATATCATACAGTTAAAAATTGCATATGTCGCATTAACTTTTGTTCAAAGAACTAATTTTTAATTTTAAATATTCTAAGTTATCATTTGTTGTCAATTTATTGTTATTCAAGATTATACGATTTAAATTATAAAGAATCTTTGTGAACATTACAAATTCTTAAAAGTGAACTTTGAATTATTGAAAAACTTAAAACAACCAAAGAAATTTAACTAAAATTTAAAATTTATAATTAAATTACTGAAAAACTTTAAACTTGGCATACAAGCGATATACGAATATTTTCTGAATTTTTAAATGCAAATAAATCTTTGTTTCGGAAATAATAGTCCCAAATAAAAAAATATTAGGACGGAAACAAGGATTTGCTTAGAACATCAACTTCCCAAATATATAACATTTCTGTGTTCCAAATCTATATATATAAAAGAGAGTGTCTGTTTGTGGGTTTGTTTGTGGGTTTGTTTGTTTGTTTGTTCCGTATAGACGTCTAAACGGCTAGACCGTTCATCTTGAAATTTTCACAGAATGTACATGTGTAGGGGGTGCTGAAAATAGGGTACTTTAATTTTCGATATATCAAGTGGGCGTGGACCCGCCCATATGGGTCCAATTTTGATATTGAGAAAAATTTTTAGCTAGAGTGCTAGAGTGTGTATGCATTTAGTGTCAGATTATGTAAATTTTCAAAAAATGGGCGGAATCGGACCAATGGGCGTGGCCCCGCCCATATAAGCCAAATTTTGAAATTGATATTTTTTCCACAATTTATTAGCGAGAGTTCTGTAGTTTTGTGTATATGTATCAGGTGACAGTCTACGTGATTGGTCCAAAAATGGGCGGGTCGACCCAATGGGAGTGGCCCCGCCCACATAGACCAAATTTTGAAATTTTGAAATTTTGATATCTTGCACAATTTGCCAGCGGGAGTGCTGCAATGTTGCGAATATGTATCTGGTGGCATTCTACGTAATTGGTCAAAAAATGGGCGGGATCGGACCAATGGGCGTGGCCCCGCCCACATAAGCCAAATTTTGAAATTGATATATCTTGCATAATTTGTTAGCTAAAGTGCTGTAATGTTGTACATATGTATCTGGTGGCAGTCCACGTGATTGGTCCAAAAATGAGCCGGATCGGACAAATGGGCGTGGCACCGCCAATATAAGCCAAATTTTAAAAATGTGATATCTTGCACAATTTGTTATCGAGAGAGCTGGAATTTTGTGTATATGTGTCTGGTGGAAGCCTACGTGATTGGTCTAAAAATGAGCGGGATCTGACCAAAGCGCGTGGCCCCGCCCATATAACCCAAAATTGAGCTATCTTGCACAATTTAGTAGCGAGAATGCTGTAATTTTGTGTATATGTATCTGGTGGCAGTCAACGTGATTAGTTAAAAAATGGGCGGGATTAGATTTATGGGCGTGGCCCCGTCCATGTAAGCCACATTTTGGAATGGAGATATCTTGCACAATTTGTTAGCGAGAGTGTTGTTATTTTATGTATACGAATTTGGTGGCAGGATTTGTGATTGGTTCAAAAATGGACGGGATCGGAAATCTCAATCTGGGACAACGAAGTGGACCGAGTCCAGCTAGTAATATATAATTGCGAATTAACTTTCACAAATAAAATATGTGTTTACATACAAACAAAAAAAATGTTTTTAAAACTTTGACTACTTTTTCGAATTTTAGTTTAAAATTTTCTTAGATTTCGTGTTATACTTTATAGTTAAAAATGACATAAACAGCATTAGCTTTTGTTTTACAGCAATGTCAATTATAGTTGAAAGATTATACGATTTAAAATTTAATCGAATTTTACAAACATATACAATTTCTATAAAATTGCACATTGATCTTCTGAAAACAAGAAAACTTTAAATCGATCATTAACACATTTCTAAAAAATACTTAAATACTAATTAACAATTGTTTCGGAATTTTAATAAATATCAAATAAACAAGTAAAAGCGTCAAGTTCGCCCATGCCGAATCTTATATACCCTCCACCATGGATAGCATGTGACCTCACAAAATAACTCAAACCTAAAGAAAATAACACCGAAAACACACAAAAAATATAGTAGATGAGGACAGGAATCACAACAAGTTAGATGCTATATATGGGAGCTATATCTAAATATGACCGATATGGCCCATTTGCAATCCCAAACAACCTGCAACTACACTAAAAAAAAAGCGTACTGAAAATCAATGAATTTTTCGTAAAGTTTAAGATTTCGGCAATGATTTCGAGCCAAAGACAATCGCTATAAAAATAAGGAGGTTTTATTGTTAATTTAAAGACGTGAATAGTACTTGTTTTGAGGATGCATTTCATAGAATTAAGAATTTTGGGTAATAAAACTAATTATGTTTGGTCTTAAAATAAGCACATTTTTGCGTAAATTTAAGTATGGCGCGTGCTTATTTTTAGTAAAATATCATATAATTTAAAACATTATCGTAATAAAATTTAAAATGTTTGTCCTTGATATAAGAATATACTGGTAATTAATTTGAGGCATACATGAATTTAAATACAGTTTTTTTTAAATTTGTATGGAAAATTCGTTACATTATATTGATTATAATGTTACTCTTTTAAATGAATCATTTTCTTTGAAATCATTTAATATTCATAGAAAATTCAATAACACAACACTTTATCTTTCTAAATATATATTTTATTTGTTATATTTTATATTGGAAAATACAAAAAAATATAATACATATTACGGATAACCTTGAACATTTTATAATTTAAAACAAAATGTAATTGTATAAAGACAAATCGGCCAACACACTATGAAGTTTGACTTTTGTTCGAATATTGTATTGTTATGTATCGATTCTATAGCGGGATTCGTTTCTCTATTTGTTGTCCATGAACAATTTTTATCGGAACCGACCTTAATGATTTTTAACCTAGAATTTGGCTGGAATTTAAATAGAAATTATATAAAACAAATATTATATTATTATATCATATACATAGTTTGTATGCTCACTCATTTCCTGCAATTTGTAAATTTTTAATTCCCCACTGCATTTTTCATATATCCAAATAAAGTTCAATTGCGCGAACTGAAATAAAAATAATTTGAATATAAATCAAACAGAATGATTTATATACGATAAAGTATTAAAATAAATTTTATCATATAACTGTCACAAAATGTTGAAAAATAAGAGATATATTAAAATCTTTGGAATATACTTACTTACACTGAAATATTTAGTCACTCTTCTACGACACAAATTCTCATAATAGATCCATACAAAATTTGCTGTACTAAAAGTTAAAAAAAATATTTATGTAAGATATTATTAATAATAGAAGCTGATTGTTTTGAAAGTGGCGAAAGTGACATTTTTCATATAAATTGAGTTATCAAGTAAAACAAAAATATCCCTTGGGCCAAATTATAAGGCAATATTTATACATACATATATTACCGTTTATAAAGGAAACGATACAAAAATTAGACCAAACGGGCCTAATCTAACAGCAGGTTTAATTATGAAGTACTTATGAAGCAATTATGAACACGAAATCAAGGAAAAATTTAAACTAAGATTAAAAAAAGGAAAACATCTTTTTAAATAAATTATATTTGGAAAACTTTTTAACAATAACTTTGTTTGTGTGAAAACACGTATTTTATATGTGAACGTCAGTTCGCAAATATATTTTGTTCTAATACATTAATATGTATATGCGTTCCAAATTAAATTTCTTGATTTTCAAATAAAATATATTTGTTCAGAAATACATAATATGTACTTACAAATATTGTTTCCAAATCTATTGTTTCCAAACATCACTTATTTGTTGTAATTTATAAATGGCATTCAGCACTGCATTTTTCATATATCCATCACATTTGTCTTCAAATATTGCGTGATCTAAAATTAAAATAATTAAATTTTTTCTGAAAATAAATCAAATAAAATTATCTATAAACAAAAAAAAATGCAAATAAATTGTATCATATCACAATTGGAAAACGCTGAAAACTAAGAGAAATATATATACTTACGTTGAAATATTTTGTAAAATTTGCCACTCTTCTCACAAAAGACCCATTCTAAAATTATTTTACTAAAAAAATTAAAAAAGATAGTTATATGTATAAAATATTATTAATAATAAATTTCTATATTGCCACAAATAATTTTACATTTCTGAATTACGCGCTGGAATTTTTAATAAAATATGTTTTGTTAATTTTGTAATTGCCAATAAGATGTTTATTTCTGGATAATAATATTATTTTTCACGTACCTAAACATTTTCTCATTGTCTCTTTCAGTATTACAAAATCTATTACTCACATTTTTATCATCCATTTGGCACAAATCTCTTCACAGGACTTACAAACAAGATCTCCTTCAAAAACGCATGTACATCGCCATAAATAACATACAGCAAAAATAACTATGACACACGCACTCCGTTATCACAGAGATCGATGGTGACGCCGACGCCATAACCACATGCGTACACACATGTACACGACGGTTTCATTTGTTGTTGTTGCTATGCTTTAGCAAAAATAACTGTTAACAGCCCATATTAAAATTATTTTCGGTGCAATATGCACGTATGTATGCACGTATACTTACATATTAACAGCAACCAAATTTTTTCACAATCCGCGTCCCGAAAACAGACAACCGTTTCCTTCCATCGCTTGTAAATAACTGACGATTTAAAAGAAAACGAACAAAATAACTCTTCTCTATTTTCTCTTCTAGCATTCCATAACAATTATTGATTAACACATTACCAAACAAAACTGATTCTCCGAGCGAGAGAGGGAGGGAGAGATTGTATAATTCTCTCGTATGTATTCTTAAAAATAATGACAATAGTCATAAAATTTATTACCAAGACAGCCTTTCCTTTAAGGGGAGCATAGCCTTAAATTTATTACTCAAATATCTCATACTGTTAATTAAGTCCGATTCGGCATTAAAACTATGACATGTCTACGTCATAGTGTTAATGTAAAAAATCCTTAAAAGTATTGAAATATTACTTAAAATAATGCGGATTGGCACAAAAATAATGATTTTTTTCTTTAATTTAAATGCGTACATTTAAAGAAGCGCGTACACAAAACTAATGATTAGATAGTCATTAATTCAAATTCAAAAAACTTTATATTAAGGAAAATTTCGTAAAAAACGTGTAAATTTTCATTATTTTAATGAAAATTGTCATTGAATTGATGCCGAGGTAGCATACTTAATATAAGAATGTGTCATCATTAGTTTTATTACTATTTTTTTTTTCAGTGTATAAGAAGTATTTGTACCAAATTTGATCAACCTAGCTCTATTATTGCGGACTGTAGCGTGATTACCACAGACGGACGGACGGACAGACGGACATGGCTAAATCTTCTTAGAATTTTACGACGATTAAGAATATATATACTTTATGGGGTCTCAGATCAATATTTAGAGGTGTTACAAACGAAGTGACTAAATGAATATACCCCCATCATATGGTGGAGGGTATAAAAATATTTGGTTGAAACATACTTTTGTTTAGATCAACATCCTGCCAAACATATCATATTTGTGTGTTTCAAATATTATATATTTGGAGTGCACCCTAAACATATGTATGTTTCAAGCAGAATATGTTTGGGACAATATACTACAGAAGCGATTTTTTTTTTCAGCGTGTAGTTCCAAATAACAAAATATTAGGATAGGAACATAGTTTTGTTTAGAACAATGTCCTCCTAAACATATAACATTTGATTGTGTCAAATATTATATATTTGAAGTGTACACTAACTATATTTATATCAAGCAGAATATGTTTATGACAATGTACTATAGAAACAATTTTTTCAAGCCGTACCCTCCACACAAATTGACATATTTATTAGAACACATCATTCCATAATTTCTGAAGCATCCATCTAAGTGTTGTTTATTTTGTATTTTGAACAAATTTTCAATGACTGTAGACTGTCAAAGAATAGACAATTTCGTTGTTCAATGTTCTGGCAGTTTCCAACACATGTACACGCTGAAAAAAAATCGCATCTGTAGTATATTGTCCCAAATATATTCTGCTTAAAACATATATATGTTTAGGATACATTCGAAATATATAATACTAGCTGGACCCGGTCCACTTCGTTGCCCCAGATTGAGATTTCCGATCCCGTCCATTTTTGAACCAATCACAAATCCTGCCACCAAATACGTATACATAAAATAACAACACTCTCACTAACAAATTGTGCAAGATATCTCCATTCCAAAATGTGGCTTACATGGACGGGGCCACGTCCATAAGTCTAATCCCGCCCATTTTTTAACTAATCACGTAGACTGCCACCAGATACATATACACAAAATTACAGCATTCTCGCTACCAAAATGTGCAAGATAGCTCAATTTTGGGTTATATGGGCGGGGCCACGCCCTTTGGTCAGATCCCGCTCATTTTTAGACCAATCACGTAGACTTCCACCAGATACATATGTACAACATTACAGCGCTTTAGCTAACAAATTGTGCAACATATCAATTTCAAAATTTGGCTTATGTGGGCGGGGCCACGCCCATTGGTCCGATCCCGCCCATTTTTTGACCAATTACGTAGAATGCCACCAGATACATATTCGCAACATTGCAGCACTCCCGCTGGCAAATTGTGCAAGATATCAAAATTTTAAAATTTGGTCTATGTGGGCGGGGCCACGCCCATTGGGTCGATCCCGCCCATTTTTGGACCAATCACGTAGACTGCCACCATATACATATACACAAAATTCCAGCACTCTCGCTAACAAATTGTGCAAAATATCTCAATTTCAAAATTTGGCTTATATGGGCGGGGCCACGCCCATTGGTCCGATTCCGCCCATTTTTGGAAAATTCACATAATTTTTTATAGTACTCTAGCTAACATTTTTTCTCAATATCAAAATTGAACCATATGGGCGGGTCCACGCCCACTTGATATATCGAAAATTCAAGTACCCTATTTTCAGCACCCCCTACACATGTACATTCTGTGAAAATTTCAGGATGATCGGTCTAGCCGTTTAGACGTCTATACGGAACAAACAAACAAACCCACAAACAGGCACTCTCTTTTATATATATAGATTCTAATATATTAATACTTATATATGCGTCCCAAACAAAATTTCTTGATTTTCAAATAAATGTTATTTGTTAACAAATATATAATAATTAAAAAAATTGTTTCTAAATTTATTTTCTTTCAATTCAAACATATCAAAAATGGCGATTTTCTTCGGTGTAATATTTCCGAAACAAAGATTAAATTGTATTTAGGTATTTTGGCAATATATCAAGATTTCAGTTTTTTAGAAGTTCAGTGTTTTAGAAATTAATATGTTTGAAAAAATTCGATTAAATTTTAAATCGTATAATCTTTCGTAACTTATTACTTTTTGTGATATTAATACAATAATATCACTAAGATGGAATATTTATAAATTAAAAATTAGTGCTGGAAAACAAAAGCTAATGCTCCTTATGCTATTTTTTACTATAAAGTATAAGTACAACCTAGGAAAAACTAACTAAAATTCGAAAAAGTCAGACAAGTTTTAAGAATCATTTTTAAATAAAATATATTGGGAAATATTCTTAAACAATAACTTGGTTTGTGTGTAAACACATATTTTATTTGTGAAAGTCACTTCCCAATTATATTTTGTTCTAATATATTACACAGTGCAACACATGATTTTTGGACTCAATAATAAGAGCTTGTGCATCATTCGTCTAGTCAAGTTGGTTCAATTAATAATTTAATGGCCATACGAATTTTTTTGCTCAAGGTGGATTTTTAGCCATTTTCTATATTTTTTTCTCGGTATACCGTACGGAATATCTCTTTTATGTCTTTTATGTCAAGCAAAGTTTTAGATATTGAATAGGAGAAAAAAATGTGGAACAAACCTACCCGAAAAAATGCATCCAGTGCCTTCAAAATTGCACAAATGACCACATAAAATATAAATAAAAAGATCATAAAATACCTGTCAGGAAAATATTGAAAAATACGTGTACGTATAAAACAGAACAGAATATTTATGCGATTTTCATTCCACTTTTTCAACAAAAGGAGCGGGGAAAAAATGTTTGCGGATAAAAAAAATTATTGCCAAATATAGTTAAGCAATCTGAATTAGTTGGTGGATACAAGCTGATGACACCTTTTTCTAGGGGCCCATTGATTTTCAGAAAGTTTTGAGGCTTATAAAAAAATTGGTCCCCAATTTAGCCAAGCCGAGTATAGTGTTATACTACTCTTTGGTAGTAGAATCGAACCTACATAGTCAAGTCCGTGTATTTTTCAACAAGTGTTCATTTGTTGCATAGCGTTTCCAACTGACCGTGAGAAAATAACCGAATTGATTTTTGTACTTGCAAATAATTTCACTTGATTTGCAATTATTCATATATGGAATATGTTCGATTTCACCTCTATCATAATTAGAAAAAACTTTTTGGTAGATCGGGTTTTAAGAAGTTACTGAAAATTTACTGTCATATCCCATTTTGTACAAATTATCCTTTAATTGTGAGTCTAAACATTCTTGAGTTTTTTCGGACGGATCAAGTTCTTAATTTCGCGTGCCTTCAATCTTTAGATATATAATTTCCTATATCTCCGTCAGTTCTTAAACAATCTGAATAAAATCAAGGGCAAAGGAAATTTGAGAAGAATCGCTCCGACATCACATTTAAAAATATACGTTCTGGTAGAACTCTTTTAATATTTTTTAAGTGTAATTTTTTTTGGAAAGAAGCGATCTACCATAATGTTTTCTCTGTTTATGGTGGAGATAAAAATCAAATGTATTCCATATTTTTAAACGCTTTTACTATTCTTTTAAGTGTAATGTTTTTGGAAAGAAGCGATCTACCATAATGGTTTCTCTGATTATGATGGAGATAAAAATCAAATGTATTCCATATAGTAATCATTGGAAATCAGTGCTCCAGAAAGTGAAATTATTCGCAAGTGCAATCATAATTTGCATGCAAATAACTTTTTCTCATGGTCAGTTGGTAGTTAAAGTTGATGGTTTATTTAGATTTTAGTTCATGTTTGGGCCTAACTGCGAGAAAATAGCAATTTCCTAAACAAACGCCAAAAAATTGAGTCGGTCATATCTCCCGAAAAAAATAAATTTTGCAAATTGTTCTTATTTTTTCTGAATTCTCAACTAGATTATAAAAAAATTTAAAAAATACTTACTTTTTGAATTAAATTTTAAATACATTTGCAGAGCTCTTTACTTACAAAATATTGTAATTGTTATATTCAACAGGTTATTTTGTTTGCAGTTATGAAATAAAATACTAAATTCGAAATAATATATAATAATGTTTTTTTAATTATACGATAGAAAGTGATGCAACATGTTCAAAACATTTTCTTTAGATTTTCAACAGGGTGAGATATACTCCTAATTTATGTCGATTGGCGCGGGATAAGATTTGATTTTAGACCCATGGTTTCTTGGCAAATATTTCTTAGAATTTTTCGTAGATTAGATTTTTGCTATACGATTTCTGACGACAAAAGTTGACCTGTCCATTACATTATCCTAGAAATCATTTAAACATTTCATAACAAAGAAAATTAAGTTCAATTTTACTTAAACTAAGGGGAAAACGCTTACATCAATATCTGAGGGGGAAACAATCAATAGGCAAATCTATCTTTAATCTCTTAATCATTCTCATTTGATTTTAAAGTAAGTATAGATTTCTTGATTTAAGTCAAAAAATGTCTTCAAGACCTGCCACATTGGTGCACTCCTTCTAGTATATCCCCCAGAAACGGTTAAAATTGTTATCCGAAGCTGCATTAGGTCATAATTAAGAAAATTTAAAATATTTGTACTAAAAATTCACCAGACTGTAACACAGAATTGAAGCATTGTACGAGTATATTTATGAAATTTTACATGTCATAATACTCCATACATATCAGTTGAGGAGCAAAATTTCGACAGGTTAAAGCTAGTCCTTTTGGTACCTCCCACACAAAGGGTCAAGAGTGGCGCTAGATTTCGACCAAAGTCTCTAAAGCGTAATAGCCTAGCTGTGAGAAAATGTGTGCACAAATTCAAAAACCATCGCGACAGGCCCCTAGAAGATCTGAAAAAATGGGTTTTTGGTCCAAATATGGTCCATCAAATTAAATGGAATTTTGTGTAGATTACAAATATGGTGGGAAAAATTTGTCGACTCACTAGGAAAATTTTCGTTTGTCAATCGCCGGGTAGCTGGATTAAATTGTTTTTGTTTAGTATTCTACTGTATTGTTTCGTTTTATAAGTTTAATGCATGAAAAGTTGCCTTCGATGACTTCTAAAATAATATTATCATCTTCGACAAAAACATCATCAAAAATACCTCATAGATCTTCGTTTAAAAGATACTTGATATATTACTCTTTAAAATATTGTCAATTTTAAGACCTATACGAGTAACAAAATTACTTTTTTGAAAGCTTGTGAGCGAATAAATTATATTTTATGTTTTAAGAGGACATACCATTAATAATATATGCTGGAAAAGAAAATTAGGGATTTTTACGATTTTTTTTCCGATGCCATGTATATCTTTCCAAAAATATTTTATAGGTATTTTAAGGAATTCTGTCAGCTATAAAGTGCAAAAAATTTATGGGTTTGGTCTACAAGGCGTTGGCAAAAACCCCTACAAATTATGTTGTATATATTTATACCCTCACTTTAGTGTGACGAGGGTATATATCATTTGCTACGGAAAAAAGTGTAACACGTCGAAGGAGTGACCTAAGACCCCAAGTATGTTCGGAGGAAATCCGTTTTGGGTCATTTTAAGTCGAATGAGCAATGTCCGTCCGTCTGTCTGTCTGTCTGTCTGTCTGTCTGTCTGTCTGTCTGTCTGTCTGTCTGCTGGCTGGTGCGCACGATAACTCTCGAAAGGAGTAACCGATTGACCTCAAATTTGGTATGTGGTAATATTTTTTTCTATCTCCGGCTAAGTTCGAAGATGGGCCATATTGGTCCACTCCTTCTAGTACCTCCCCCACAAAGGGTTAAAATGTTGTGAAATATTGATTCTTTAATAACTGCTATACTACTTATTCGAATCTTTTGAAATTCCACACATAGAGAAAAATGGGCGAAGTCGCCACGTCCCTTTTGGTACCTCCCACACAAATGCACCATTTTGCACCAAAAGTTAACAGCTTATAACATTAATAACAGTGTATAAAAATACTTGAAATTTTGTACAGTATTATGATTTTATATTGCCTACAGTCCAGGGAAAAATGGGTGTTGTTGTCACGCCCCTTTTGGTACCTCCCACACAAAGGTACCTTTTTGCACCAAAAGTTAACAGCTTATAACATTAAAACCAGTGTATACAAATACTTGAAATTTTGTACAGTGTAATGTTTTTATAGTGTCTATAGCCCTGTGAAAAATGGGCGTTATTGCCACGCCCCTCTTTGTACCTCCCACACAAAATGCCCAAATCATACCACAATTTAATGTCTCATAACGTTTATACCAGTGCACATAAATGCTTATAAGTCGGCACAGTGCAATGAAGTATCTAATGTTCAGCGAAAAAGGTGTATTTGATAAACCCCTTCTGGTACCTCCCACACAAATTGACAGAATAATTCGAGTAATATTCATTACATTACTCACAAAGTGAGGGTATACCTTAGTCGGTTTACCCGACTGAAACTTTCTTACTTGTTTGTTTATGTTTGTGCGCAAATATATTATGTTTTTACATTATTTTATGTATATTAAATAAATAAGAATAACACATACAAACACATGAGGTACGGTGACGTCGGCAGTAGTCGTTGACAAAACTACATTTGTTTTCGTGGCTCGCGAAGCGAACTCAAACAAAAATTGATATGATATGAGAGTTTTAGTATGTTGATTTAGTTCGGCAAAATACGGTTTGGTTAGTAGTTCTTGTCAAATTTAATTTACTGCTTCCATAAGTATTTCACCTGATTTAAGTTAAACCCATACAAATATTGCTATTGAATTCTGAAGATGATAAAGTAGTGTCTATCGAAACTGCAGTCAATTTTACCAAGCAATTAAATCTCTCTACCAATTTTTGTATTTGTTTCTATTACATTTTTGCAATAGACAAAAAGTAGCTGGAACATATAGTATTGAACCGAATGAATTCTGACTGAGGTTTTTGAAAAATATAATTTTAGGGATCTTCTACCGACAATTTTCTCATTCCAATTAAACTTGCTAACTTTTTTCACTTTAACAAAAATTACGAATTCTCCAAAGCAGTTTTGAATACAATGAAGGCAATTTCCTGCTGACTTTACATTATTGTATTAATATGAATGCGACTAAATGTTATATACAAAAAGTTTGGATAAACTTCCTTAATAAACGAATTTATACAGCTATCTTACAACGTACATTTAAGGTAGTTTATTTTTAGGTCGATTTTCACTTACAACCATTGACTTTGTCGCCCTCTCGTGGTGTAAAAAAAGCTAACTCAAAAAATATTGCTATTATTTACTTTTTTATTTATTTGAATATTTATTACAAATAAAATTATAATAAACTTAAAAATAAGTACTAGCAACTAAGGCTATCGAATGTTATTATTATTTTTCTTAATCGATTTGTTAAGGTATTATGAGCACCAATTTTTCCTTTATTTGAGGAAACACATTATTATCGATTTTTTTTGTCAATGGGACAGAGCACTTTGCAACGCCCCTTTGGATTTTAAAAAAAGGTAACAGCTTATACCATTAATACCAGTATATCCAAACACATGAAATGTTGTGCAGCGTGACGCTTGTACAGTATTTTCAAACGGGTGTTATTTTCCTGCCCTTTTGCCGCATCCCACAAAAAATGGTCAAATTATACAAAAAGCAAGTAAAGTTCAGTCGGATAAACCGACATATGAATTCCCTCACCTTGAGTCCCCAAAAAATATTAGTAAATTTATTTATTTTTTGTTTTAATTAAATTATTATTAATTTCAATTGCCGTTAATATCTTTAAAGTATGTACTGGTATTAAAGTAAAATTTGGGCGTGCCAATTACGGCCACTTTTCTCCAGGCTCTAGGTACTATAAAAGCATTGTACTGTACGAAATTTCAAGTATTTTGTATGCACTGGTATTAAAGTTAAAAGCTGTTTACTTTTGGTACAAAAAGGTCCATTTGTGTGGGAGGTACCAAAAGGGACGTGGCATCTTCGCCCATTTTTCTCGAGGTAATATTGACTAATAAACTAATACTATATGTATATGGGGGAGGTACTAGAAGGAGTGGACCAATATGGTCCATCTTTGAACTTAGCCGGAGATAGAAGAAAATATTACCACATACAAAATTTGAAGTCAATCGGTTACTACTTTCGAGAGTTATCGTGCGCACCAGCCAGCAGACAGACAGACAGACAGACGGGCGGACATTGCTCATTCGACTTAAAATGACCCAAAACTGATATCCGCCGATATACATAGGGCCTTAGGCCACTCCTTCGATATGTTACACTTTTGGCTCGTAGCAAATGATATATACCCTTCTCTCTAAGGTGAGGGGATAATTAATAGATCATAACTTTAATGCCAGTGCGCATAAACAATCACAATTCGCTACAGTACAATGACTTTGAAGTATATATATACTCTTTAGCGCAAAATAGGCCCGTCTGGTAACCCCACACAGATTCATTCGAACACTCTATTTCACACAAAGAACCATATTCCACATTATGTACATTACTCACAAGGTGAGGGTATAACCTATACGGTTTACACGACTGAAACTATCTTACTTGTTTTTGATAAGCGTTTGTAAACTGTCAATTCGAGTTTTACTTTACTTTGCGTTTTTGATAATCCTGATATATTTTGTGTAAAAGACGCAATAAATCTAAACTTCAACCTGTTTTGGCAACTATTGCAGATCTGTACGTAATTAGTCCAATCTATGGGTTTTTGCGTTTGTTTTATTTTATTTGCAGCCCTGTGTTAGGCGCAAAACAATTGTGTTTAATTTATCAGAAATGTAGAACATTTTTAGCTTGTCAAATAAAACTCGTCTATCATTCAAACGCTATTAATAGATCAACTTACTTTACTTCTCTGCTATCTCCTTTCCCTCTTTCCATGATTTTCGAATAGCTCTTTTCATTGTCGTTGACCACTTTCCCTTAGCAATGGCATACATTTAGGCGTTCCTGCACGTTGTTTACTTTATTTTCATTCGCCTTCACACACTCTAAGAGGCATTGGTGTTTGTTTGGTTGTTTACCTGTGTGGAAAAGTGAAGCCTACATCTTGGCAGATGAAATTGTGTTTGAGATTGTTTAGCCGATTACGGCATATAATTCCAAAAGTGTCATAATCGGCTATTAACAGCTACGAAAAAAAGTATCCTGTCAAAATTAAAACAATTTTAGTATTAATTTATCTTATCTTGTCATCCGCCTTCAAACTTTGTCGATTTCAGATTGAGCGTTGAAATTGAGTGGATGACACCTGTGTTATCCCCATTCGCTCTCCCCTCTCCTACCCCTGCCAAAAGAGAAAAATAAACGTTAGCTACTAAAAATAATGACTTTATGAAGACACCATTTGTTTACACTTTATTGAATGAGTTCCCAGAATTGCCGCTGTGTTTTTTCTGATGATTTACACTTCTTAAGGCTGTCATTTGTCTTTTGGCATATTATTTATTAACGACAAGGGAAGCATAACGAGGAAAATCGTTATAACACCTAGCTTTGCATAATGCAAGTATGTACTCGTATATAGATGGCGCTCTTTGTAGGTATGAGTATCTCAGGCAAAGCGGTATTCCTAAATCTAATACAAATTCCAACTATCGTCTTGAAGGATTTTGGAAATATCAAGGATGTCTGTGGTCACCACGTCACTGTAACACCTAGGTAATACATCACACCTTCCACGACTTAGGTTGGGGACCATATCAAATTACACGTAGCTTTGACGGATATGTATGGCCCAACATCCACCACTATCTTTCTCCCTCCCTCCCACATGACAGATTTGACGTGAAATGTTTGATAAGCCACGAATGAGCAATACGTTGAGTGTGCTTGATTATGAGTGCGTGTGTGTGTGTGTGTGTGCGCGCGATTAGTTACATGTAGTTTTCGTGTGGTTTGCTATTAATTTATAATTTTAAAATGACTCGGAAGTCTCACTAGTCGTGCCGCCAAAAGATTGCTGCTTAGCGTTAACTAATTTAAATTTGCTTAAATCCTTATTGCTTCGCGCTCATTCGATTTGCCTCATAGCTTTTGGAATGGGGAGAGGGAGATGGAGAGAAGGGCGTTTAAACCACTGACAGATTCATGGCGTGAAACCCCCAATCTCTGACTGTCAAATTTGCTGCCACCGCAAATATGCGGTATCAGTTACTTAACCCGAACCCACCAATATATTCAAAAGTTTTTTATTTGTTTTTTTGCTACTTAAACGAATTTCTTCCTTCCCTGACATACTGATGTGTTTGTGTTATCCTTGATGACTTTTCTCAAACAGTGTGAACTGGCGAGTGGATGGAACGACATCGAGTGAAAAAGAGAGAAGCGAGTGTCAAAGTTGGAAGAATTTGTTGTTTTTAATACAATCTTGATTACCCAAATAACCCAATTATTTCGATAAATGATTTGGCTGTGCAAAGACCCTCAGTAATTACGCCCCCCATCAATTATATGCCTTACTCGATTTCACAAACTCAATAAGTTTTGAGTAAGTGTCGAGTGGTCTGAAGTGTCCAAACTTTGCCGCGTCCTTAGGCAGAAAGGCAGAATATAAAAACATTTGATAATAGCTGCAGATGTTGTGAGAATGTAGTCTGTCGAATGAATCTGTCAATTTGTGTGGGGGCACCACAAGGGGTTGACAAATGCGCCTATTTTGCGCCGAACAGTAGATACATCATAGACATTGGGCTTTGCCGAATTATAATTGTATAATAACACTGCCCAACAAATTAAGACTTTTTGATTGAAACAGAATAGCGACTCTATAATTCTGAAAGAGCATATTGAGTAGATAATTTTTTTACAACAAACTTATGCTCCAGCTGGTCTGAGTTTTTTTACATTGAGTTTTAAATTTTTGGTCGAAGGGAGCATTATACTAAATAAAAAAATGCTGTAAGTTTATGTTTAAGAGATTTCTTATTGTGAGAGTTATATAGTGGAATTATTGTGGAAGATTTTATCCCTATAGCTCCCCTCTTAATGGGTCAATTTGGCCCTTTTTTCGAAAAAATCAAAAAAGTTCTTTCCAGAAGGACATTTAAGTATTAAAATATTCTACGACAATTTTTGCCGGAAAATTTCGGTGGGGGTCGCCAAAGACACCACAGTTGTAACGTATACAAAAATACTATAATGTAAATTTAAAGTCGTGATATCTATTCAATAATTGGAACAGAAGAGCGACTCTATTATTCTGATAAAGCATGTTGAGCAGATTAGTTTTGTAGAATAAACTTATGGTCCAGCTGGTCTGAGTTTTTTTTTACAGTGGGTCAAATTTTCCATTTTTTGACCAGACCAGATGGACCATAAGTTTATTCTACAAAAATAATCTGCTCAACATGCCTATTCAGAATAATAGAGTGGCTCTTCTGTTCCAATTATACCATCGATAAATGATCTACTCAACATGCCCTTTCAAAATTATAAGGTCGCTACTCTGTTCCAAAAATGTTTTTGGGCAGTGCAATTTTAATATAACTAATTGTACACAGTTAAATCAGTCTGTCTAGCAGTAGCCACGATAACTCTCGAAAGGAAAGTCCGGCCTGAGACGAGTCTTAACCTTGATGGATTTGTTTTTCTCATTGAGAGATACTCGTATTCTTTGGTGACTAAATAGTTTATCCCAGGCCACCTATCTTCTTTTAAATTAAAGAAAAGTTTGTTGTTCGTAATTGAAAAACATAACGGGTGAAAGTAAACTCTAAAGCGTGGGTATATTATTACTGCGTTTTCGACGACCCCTAGCAAAATGTGCGGTGGAATATTTTTTAGAATATTTGAAAGTTCAGCTTCTTGAGAACTTTTTTATGCAGAACACTTATGGTGTTTTCTGCCGAGTAGTCGTTAAATGTACTTCCTTCCACACATTTCCTGGTGAACTCAACAACGGAACCCGATGATCAGCAAGACCAACAAGAAGAGCGAGTTGACTGAGAAGACCAGAATATGGTGGGCGATTAATAGCCTTGAAACCTTCATATCACCTGGACGAGACGGCATTACTCCAGCAGACATACAGAAAATGTTGAAGTGCATTATACCCTGGCTCTAGAAAATTTATCAAGGTTGTATCAGGCTCCCATACAACCCCAATCAATGGAGACATACCAAAATGACATTCATAATCAAAGCGGGAAAGAGATCGCACGCTAGGCCAAAAGTCTTCAGACCAATTAGCCTATGAACATGGTTACAACAAGGGAAAGTCTACAGAATCTGGCCTGCACGAGCTTGTAGGCACTACCGAATCGTCCCCACATTTCGAAGGGTCTTTTAACAGCGTTCACTCAGATGCGATAATTGCGGCGCTGTCACAAGTAAAGGTGAACTCAGCTTAAATCATGCTCTGCAAAAGATGCATATCAGCAAGTCTTGCGTCCACAACACTAAAAAGTTTTGTAAACTGAGGGACCCCACAAGGAGGAGTACTGTCTCCACTAATTTGGAACATAGCGGTGAATGAAATCCTGCTAGATCTAGAACGTTATGGCTGCAAGGTCCTGGCATATGTGGAGGACGTGGCAATCGCAGTAACTGTAAAATTCGAAAACGTCCTCAGATTGGCTAGAAGGGCCAGAAGCAGAAGTTTGAGCGTTAACCCAAACAAGACAGAATAGGTTCCTTTTACTAGGATGAATAATGTTCCACATCTAGTATTTTTCTGAAGGAGCAAAATTTCTAATATGCGCTCTAAGATTAACAATTCGGGGCTTAAAACCCCGTACTTGATTCGGGTATTTGGTACTTGGCTTAAGAAAACCTGTACTTACCGTACTCTTGACACCGCTACGGATTACTCATTTGTTTAATTATGTGTACATACCATACTCCATCTACTGTACCAACGGTGTACATCTTCGAGATGAACTAAATCACAATGATACCAGCCAGAGATGGATGGGTTGACAGAAGCTTGAGAATAAGCTTAACTTCGGAGTACACTGCAAAATACTCAGTCTTGATATATCTCACAGATTACCAGATATCTGGAGTGTCTATCAAGCCGAAATAATGGCAATATGGGAAGTCGCCAAGTGGCTGAGTCGCAACATAGCGACAAACACTGACGTTGTCATTTCGGACAATCAGGCTGCCATCAATTATCTGGAGGCCACATCCCTAAATTCACAAACAGCCCTCGACTGCCACAGATATCTCAACGAGATGGCTGATGGTGATATCACGGGGAACTGCAAAGCCGATTAACTTGCTAGGATAGGGACGAAATTACAAATTCTCAAAGAATTTGCATATGTATATTGGTGCGCCACTGTCCACATGTAAGCTTTGGCTTAGGCAGGACACAGTCAGGTAGTCCAATGAGACACCTGCTACGTAGCTAGACAAAATATTTCCTCGCACTAGAGAGGAAATGTCTATCTACATTAGTATCAATTCTGACCGGACACTGCCTGATCGGCAAACACGCCAGGAAGTTGGGAATTTCAGCCCGCGGTAAAACTATGTACATAGGAACCTAAACTGGTCTATGTAAGCTGGTATATAACGGCTGCCACCCTAACCCAAACCTAAACCTATGGTAGGAAAAAATGATAAATATTTTCGGAACTTCCGCCCTAAAAACGCCTTTTTCTTTTGTAAAAAAAAATGCTGCGCTGCGTGTTCTTATGTAAAAATGTAGCAAAGTGAACAAATGCGAGATCGTCAACCCTATATTAAATCAAAGTGGATAACGCTGCCTACAAAACAGAACTTTTTAACAAGTGAATAGCCACAATACCCGCTTGGTGTCAAAGTATTTTTTTAATGTTGTTTTGACAGATGCTTCATTTAGGCGGTGTAATGAAGTATTAGGTGTATTATGAAGTTTATAGTGAGAGAAAAGGCCACCCTTTTTTAATTTTTGTTTTCGATTCTGACTATTCAACAATCCATGTTATATTGTATTTTACTGCTTCTAACAGATTTTCCTTCAATTTTCGCCCGTATTATGGATAGTAGAAATTTATTTTTTTTTGGTTCCTCCTAATGTGTCCCATGTATGAAGGCTTACCTTTCTTTACAACAGTAAATGTTGTTGTAGTTATTTTGTGATATATGGTCGGTCCAGGGTATTTTGAGAATTCGTCTGTAAATCCACATTTCAAAGGCCTCTAATCTTTTTACGTCTGCTGATTTTATGATCCATGTCTTCGCCGAATATAGCAAGACTAGTAAGGAAATACACTCGTATACATTATAACAAATCGAGAATTCCTTTCAAGATGAATATCGTCAGAATATTTTTGTATTAAAAAATGCATCTCGTGCCATTTCTGACTATAAAAAATTTAAAAATTAAGAAAACACCATTAGAAGTTTACATATCACGCTTTCTAGTACAATTTGAGCAATTCCTGAAAAAGGAGCAAAAGCCTTGATTCAAGACCAATATGTGGTGCAAAAATATTCCTCATTCGATTTCCACTGAAGATATCCGTGAATAGAATGTCTATAAAATGAACATATACGAGGTTTATTAAGAAAAGGAACTTTTAACAAACTTCGTAAAATAATGTTTACATTTTTATTGAACCACATTTCCAATGTATGCAAAGTGAAAAAATGTTGTTTTTTCAGGAGAAGCGATCAAAGGTTTATATTATTTTAATTTATATGGAATTCCTTTATAAAGCAAATCGAATAACCTGTACTGTGTTGTGAATATATTTGTATTGGGTTGACGGATAAACACCAAATTTTGACTGAATAAAATTTGAAAAATTTAAAATTTACAAATCACTTGCAATGTCCTTTAAAACATGTTTTGGAATGGAGGTATCGTTTTATGGAAAATTCACAGATACAGATACGGATTCTATTACACTCACCTAATATTACCGTTTAGAAAATAAATCGTTTCCCCCAGACATTTTGCATACTTTTCTTGCACTGTGTAATGTGATAATTTGTTAACTTTTCGAATATTTTGTTTAAACTAAGTGTGACATTCATTATTCCGTTCAAAATGTTCCCCCGAGACGAAGACACTGTGCCTAATCGTGGCGTGCCACATGTTGGACTTGTTTAAATTTTATTTTCATTTAAAGTAAACAAAATACTTTACAACAACAGAAACAACAAGAAGAAGAAAGACATAGAAGAACAACACGAAGATGATGAAGCAGAAGTAGTAGACGCAGAAGAGAAAAACGCGTTCTAAGCACTTTTTTATTTGTTTTTCTCGTTGTTGTTGTAGATATTTTGTTTTGTTTTTTTTTTTTTTGTGTAAATATGTGCAATGTGTTTATGTTTAACCTTCTGCTAATGTTGTATTTGAAAATTTTATTAAAGTCGTTTTTTCTGTTGCCTTTGCCGTTTGTCGTGTTTTTCTATTTTCGTTCGTTCTTTCGGATTTGTGTCTCACTTTCAGATGGATGAACGGACTCTGCCCGAAGGAGCAGAAGCAAGAGCGAAGCGGAGAGGAGAGGAGTACTGCGGAGCAGAAGGATGAAAAATTGTAGGTTTATTTAAAATATTATGCTTGAATGCCTCTTGGGAAAGTTTTAGGGAAATTAAGAACTTTCGGTTGTTGTTGTTGTGTGTACTGCGTTGAGCAGTGCGAAACAAGTTGAGGAGTGTAAGAGGAGTACGACGGCGGGTGTATTCGCTTCGACGAGTTGATGGCAGTTGTGGTGTTGTTGTTGTCGTTGTTGCTGTCGTTGTCGTGTCCTCATAAAGAAAAACAAAGCCCTGAGTAGATGGGAAAAATAAAAAAAAAATATGAAGAAAACGTCACACAACAAGTACCACCGGAGAGTAGTAGAGGTACATCGAGAGCAGACATACACTTGGAAAAAATCTGCTCTATCACCAGCTGTTCCATTTTTTTTACTTTTCCACCCACAATTTTTCTGTTTGATATAATTTTGGTACATTTGTCATAATTAATAATACTATATTTTTAACTCGTTCTTTTTAATATAGAATTTAAAATTTGATTATTTACATGAATACTTTACACGATATGGAGAAAACGTTTTTGGATGTAAATATGTATGTATTTTTCAACTTGCGTGGGTACAAGTATATGTGACAATTATGATTATTTTGCGCTGAACTACACTGGACCCCATTTTTCGACAATACTTATCTTTACTTATAAATAATTATACAATAATTATACAATATATAAATAATCTACAATTGTTGTTGTTTACGTTGCTATATTCGGTACCCCGCAGCGTACAGTCGGTCCTTACTGCCAAAGGAGGCTTTACCAAATATTATACATGAATATATTTTAATCAATCATAAAAGAGAGTGTTAAACTTAAACTAACATTAGCAAATATTTCGTTTTTAATAACGCCGAGCAACAGAAAAAAAACACGGACTTTCAATCATAGGTTCGATTCTACTTACTACCAAAGGGTAGTATAAGGTTTTGCGAAATTGGTGACCAATTTTGTTTCATCGGCCTCAAAAGTTTCGGAAAATCAGCGGGCTCCTCGAAAGAGGTGTCATCAGCTTTATTCCAACAACTAATTCAGAAAATTGTAGCCACGGTAAATCTGAATATCTTATGTAAACATTTCAATACAATCTGAACGTGTCTTGGTACCCTAAATAGCTCAAAAAGACCACAATGTACCTTTAAAAATTTTAGTATTTCACTACTTTCTGTAGGGTATGTTGTGTAGGGTTTGTTCAGCAACTTTGTAGAAAATATTAAGGCCAATATTTTTGTGGAACATATTAACCCTCTAGCTCCGTCACATAATGGTAATTGTTGGATCTATTTTAACAAATCGTAAAAGAACCCTCTAAACATGGGGAGGGCGGGGATGAAATGTTCTACAAAAATGTTGGCCATAGAATTTTATTGTAAATGGTGATCCATTTCGAGGTTCCCTACTTTTTTAAAGAAAAAAAACACAGAAAATTCAAATTGAATGGGGAATGTTTATTATTATGTATTATCAATGTTGGCCGCGGCTACGTCTCAGATAGTCCATCCGTTGATTCCAATTGTCGATGACTCGTTCGATTATTTCGACTGGTAACTGGCGAATGTCACGCGTGAAGTTTTGCTCCAAGGCCTGAATCGAAGCGGGTTTGTCCGCATAAACTTTAGTCTTTACATATCCCCACAGGATATGTTATCATGGCACGATAACGGTTCCCATTGACGGTTACGTTCTCACCGGCCACATTTTTGAAGAAATATGGACCGATGATTCCAGTTCGTCCGAATCGGTCAATGGCAAAAAGATAGCTCTTAACGAGAGCTAAAATATTGCTCATGGGTATCAAGTTCATGGGTCGACTGGAAAGTGTTTTTTTGGATTTAAAAAAAATGGACTTAGCGCAATTGGCGAACGATTATTTTGATAATAAAACTGAATAATTTTTAAACGTTGTTCAGGCGTAAGTCTTTCCATGATGAAATGCCAAACAATACTTAACAAAAATAACATGACAGCATGACACGACTCACACGTGATCTATCAAAAAAAGGCTATTGATAAAAGTATCTCTACTTAGATCACCCTATATATGTCAGAACACACCGAAGCCCAAAACTTAACTCAAACACCAAAAACAGCCTAATTCCAGTAAAAACAACGTTTTGGACTATTCGTGCAGAAATGTTATTCACACGGCCCAGTGTAAATTGAATATTTTTGGTGTTTGTGTTAATTTTTGAGCTCTGGCCGACATTTTTGTAAAACATTTCTTCCCCGCCCTCCCCATTTTCAGGGGTCTTTTTTACGCTTTGTTAAAATAGGGCCAAAAATTTCTGTTTGGGTGTTAATATGTCAAACCAAAATATTGGCCTTTTCTGGAAAGTTGCTGAACATATCCTACACCAAAAAAAAATATTTTTATTTAAGAGTTACAAAATAGTGAAATACTAACATTTTTGAGGTACAACGTGATCTTTGGGAGGGTGCGTAGACACATTCAGAATGCAGTGATATGTTCACAATTTTGCCAAACATTGTTAGTGAATAATTAGGAGACTCTGTAAGTTATGCTGAAAAAATTAAAAAAAAATCAAAAAAAGAGCAGGAAAAAATATTTTCTTTCGCATACAATTTTAACAAACTTTGTGCAGCATATTTTTGGCTATATATTATTGTCTGAATTACCTGTTTGATAAAAACTGATGACACCTTTTTGCGAGGGACCCACTGATTTGCAGAAACTTTTGAGTCTCATAAAAAAATGGTCAGCAATTTCGCCAAACCGAGTATAGGGTTATACTATCCATTGGTAGTAGAATCGAACCTATACTGTCAAGTCCGTGTATTTTTAAAAAAAAGTTTTAATTTCTTGAATAGTGTAATTATGCTGTGTGTGCACCAAAATGTATCCTCGATGAAAATAGCTTAATATAAAAATATATTAAAAAAAACACTGGGTTTCCATTAAAGGACATTCTCGGGACCTATAGCGATGTTTTACAAGGACTATTTTTGTCGAATACATCACCCAAGAAATCCATTAATTTCTACGACTATTGTTATAACAATATTTTTGGAGGTGGATTTTCATGGGTAAGGTGGTGAGCGTAGTTGTCGAGTGTTTTGGGAGAAACACTTCTTGAAGTGTCTCCTTTATTTTGTTCTTTGACATGGAAAATCTTTTTCGAATCCTTCTATACTTAAATTGTGTCTGAATTTACGAACAACTTTGTTACCCAGCTAACTTTGTGGCTAAATATTTCGAAATGGTGATGTTACAGGAAACACAGCATTCGACTTAACGGGTCGAAATTATACGGAGTAAGTTGTTGTAATTGAGGATATATTTATCCCCTCACCTTAAGGAGGAGGGCATATGTATATCATTTTCTACGAGCCAAAAGTGTAACACATCGAAGGAGTGACCTAAGACCCTAAGTATGTTTGGCGGAAATACGTTTTGGGTCATTGTTAGTCATTTTAGCAATGTCCGTCCGTTCGTCTGTGTGTCTGTCTGTCTGCTGGCTGCTGCGCAAGGTATCTTCTGAAATTCCACACATAGTATTATTTTATTAGTCGCTAACAGCTCAAGAAAATGGGCGAAGTTGTCACGCCCCTTTTGGTACCATATGAGTAATGCTTTTATAAAACCTAGAGTCCAGTGAAAAGTGGGCGTTACTGGCACGCCCCCTTTGGCACCTCCCACACACATGGACAAGTATGCACCAAAATTAAACTGCTTATAACTTTAATACCAGTGTGTACTTTAAAGATATTTAATTCAAATTAAATTGATAATAATCTAACTAAAACAAAAAAATAAATAAATTTACGAATATTTTTTGGGACTGAAGGTGTGTGGATTCTTGATTCGGTTTACCCGATTGAACTTTCTAACTTGTTTTTTTTTTTGTAATATGTCTCCATTATTCTATCAATACATTATACATAATATATAAACTACTCTCCTTCATACCGATCCTCTTTTTGGTCCATTTAGTACAAATTCGTTAAAATATTTTCAAAAAATTGGATATGGACCAAAATGTCATGTACAAACATTTTTATAACTTGCTTATTTTTAAACCTAATGGCATAGAAATATATGAGAATCCTATAAACACTGTGGGGAACCCTTTGGAATAAAAAGTGTATAACATTTCAGGCCCGTTTTTAGTCAAACCTTAAAATACGTTTTTCTGCGATCATACAAAATGGCGTATGGATCATACAAATGGCGTTCCTTCTCTCAGAAGGAACTCTTTGATCTTCTGTTCAACTCCACAGAGAGAAAAACTATAAAATAGCATTGAGCCGACTATACAAGGTGGCTGATATGTAATGCAACAAAGTAAAGCGCTATATTTTTTTATTTTTTTTTTTTTAATTTTATTGTTCAAAAGCAAAAAATGTCGGAAATAACATACAATTTTAGAAACAGTTTAGATTTATTCGAATTGGCCACCTTTGGCTCGAATTATGGCCCTCAAACGGCCGACAAAGCCATCACACGCTGCACGAAAGTGACTCTGCGGTATTTTGGCCCATTCCCGGCGAAGCGCCGTCTTGAGATGATCGATACTTTGGTATTTTTTAGTGCGAACCTAACTCTCTAAAATGCCCCAGGCGCAAAAGTCCAACGGATTGAGATCCGGAGATCTTGGTGTCCATTGTGCGGTAGAAATGAAGCGAGGAAACTCCTTTTTAAGCCATTCTTGGTTGACGCGTGCTGAGTGCGATGGTGCTGAGTCCTGTTGGAATGTCCATGGTCTGCGGCCGAAATGTTTGTCTGCCCAGGGCATCAATACTGTCTTTAGGACATTTTCCCGATAATATTCGGCATTTATTTTGACCCCATGGTCGATGAATACGAACGGGGAGCGACCATCGGCCGTTACGGCGGCCCACACCATTACCATCGGCGGCGCTTGAGTTCTGGTGGCTAATCGAAGGTGTAAATTTTCAGCTGACCTCTTTGGCAAGTAAACCCAATCATTTGGTTTGTTCACAAACTACTCAATTTGGAATGGCTTCTCATCGGAGAAAACCAAATTCGGTAACTGGCCACTTTCGTGCAAGCGAAGCAACTCCTTGGCTCTTTTCAGTCTAATTTTTTTTGTGCATCGGTGAGCTCTTGCACTTTTTGGAACTTCAATGGCTTTAGTCCAAGCTCATTTTTTAATATGTCTTGTATTCGTTCTCGCGATATGTTCAGATCGCGAGCAATTTTTCTACCACTGTGGCGTGGATTTCGATCAAATCTGGCCTTCACTTTTCGGATCATTTCTGGTGTTGTTACCGTTTTTTTTCGTCCACTTTTTGGACGCGATGCAACACTGCCAGGATCACGGTAACGAGCAATGGTACGAGAAACAAAAGATTTATTAACATTTAAATGCTGGAGGGCTCTAACGATAGCCAAATAAAGCAATCACACTATCACGCTTGAATTCCATCACGAATAACTTTTTTTCTGAATGCAATAGATCAAAATGCTTTTGTAAGGTTGTAAACAATAAAATGAACTGTCACTGAAATAAATCTGTCAGCTATCAGACTAGCGGTTTAGAAATGATAGCAACCTGAAGTTGGTTGCAATACATATCAGCCACCCTGTATATCTCTGGACAGTGGTTATTTCAACTCGTTCATGGTCGTGCGCATTAACATGCGATGTTATGCTGCTGCAGCGCTAGGACACTCAGGTTCAACTCACGACATGACCAAACATTTCACTTTGAAAAATTTTATAATACATTTTTCAAAAAAAAAAAATTAAAAAGAAGCTTAAAGAACAATTTTGTTTATTTTTTTAGCAAATTGTTAACGTCCTAAAAGCATCCAAAAAAATTGCGCTTGCATTACTTTATGAGCACAGGTGCGAGTGTACTGCCAAATAATGAATGAAATGGCGCGACAAGTCCATGTTAAATTCATCAGTGAAAATCCGATATAGAAGTACTTCTGAAACGCAATAATAGCATCTTCACCACTTTTTTGGAATTTTTTTTTTTGGTGAATTAATAAATTTGTGATTTTTTAATTTCTGGAATATTTAGTTTCAATAAAATTTGTTTTTTCTTTATTTTCAGGTGAGTATATAAAACCTAGATATTTCCATGGGAAATTGTGTACAATACTAAAAATAAAGTTTAAAAATTTCGATTTAACATACTTTTTTAAATTAATTAGCAGTATTTATATATGTATGTTATCCTTGTGTACCATATTTCAGTTGAAGAGGAGATTACTTCAACTGCAATTCACTGAGAATGAGTTAGAATGGTTTGCCTCCTTTGGGAAATTTATTAAAGTAATATTTTCAAAGATAATTTTTCTAAGTGTAGTTAGAGTAGGTACGACAAAAAACACATTGAATGAAGATGACGATAAAGTAATCAACGGCAATCTGCTTATGTTGAACTTTTTCTTGGATTCTGCTGAATACATAGAGGAGCAGGAGTATTAAGAGTAGGTGTAGTCATTGGGAGGTCGAAGACTGGCTGGATGGCAGTGGGGCAACATGTACACCTCCTGTTTAGATATGCGCTGTGTTATGTTGTGTTGTGCTGTGCTGTGCTCTGTGTAGTGAAGCTCCTCTCCCTCTCCGCGCATTGCATGGAGCAGTACATTCTTGGCGAGAGTTGGTTGTGGTATACTATGTGTGTCATCGGTTGGCAGCAAGCTTCTAAACAGTCAAACTGCCAAGCCGAGGCAAGACAAGCGAACAAACCCGCCAGTCAACCTCAAACTCAGCCCTAAAAGCCTATCAGCCATGCCTAACTTTTTAACTTTATGAGCTGTTAAGTCTTTTACTTTGCGAAAATTAATAATATTCCTTTCTTAGCGTCGTTGCACGAGTAGTAAGTACAATTTGTGTGTGCCGTGCCCATTTCCCCCACTCACCTCCGTCAGTGTTCCGAGTCCAATTTCTACACTCGTTACTCTGTCACTTACTGGCACACTAAATAACACACCAGCAAAGCTCATTGTTGGCTTCTGCCAGTTTTCCTCCTGCTATTCCTCCTAGCAAAGTGGGACCACATACAAAATAGTTGGGTGATATACCCTTAGCCGACCCGCACCGACACCCGTACCCGTTTGGGAAAGTTGGTTGCCATCATTTGGGGCCAAATCATAGAGTGGTTGCTTGGCTGGTTAGTTGGCTTAGGCTGAGACCAAATAGAATGTCTTGCGTTTTTCTTCTTCTTCTTCTCCTCGGTTTACATCATCAGAGGTCGAGACGAGATGCGAATCAACGAATATGCCCTCTCTCTCTCTGCATATTGTCTTTATAAAACTTTATTAAAAAGTCGTAAGAGTTTTCCTAATGAGCTGGGACGAACACAAAAATACCCTACAATAGCACACCACATTACATAGTGGCCCAGGAAGGGCGGGTGTTGGTTGCAAGAAAGGGAAACATCAGCCCAAAACTGCTAGGAAGCTGTCATTTGCCGTTGCCGGCGTAATAATAATAAAAATAATCATTGTTCCGTTTGTACTTCGTACTTCCGGGAAGGAAAGCCTCGTAGAACTTTATGCGGCGTTGTGAAATAAGTGCCGCTGAATTTGTCGCTTACGTTTGATTTTTTTATTGAGAATCTAGACACATCCATTATACTGGAGCAAAACAAAAGGAGTTGTGTCTCCATTCCATTTTCAATTTATTTCAATATTTTCCTTTTGCATAAAACACAAATGCGGTATTATAGCCAACAAATCCCGGATTTAAAATAATATACTTACACACATATGTGTGTGTGTGTATGTGTGTGCATGCCTGCTAAAGAGATTTCATCTCAGGCGTGGCGGGGTAGGTAAAAGCTCAACAAAAGAAATTTCAGATAAATCTTGTTATAGGGAATATAGCAATATTTGCTGTCTCATGCTATCAACATGAATTCAAGTGAATCAATAGAGCTAAAGACATTAAACTAAATTGTCAGGAAATAATAAAGTTACCAGAAAAACATATATATTCTGAAGTATCTTCACATTAATGGCTATGCAGATTTGTCTAGTACAAAATGACAATTATTATCGTGTATATGACATCCTCCTAAAGAAAATTTAATGACACTATGCTACAACAAAAATTAGTTGCACTAACCCCACAATTTTTAAATTTTTTAGTGGGTGAAGTAAATGTTGTTTTTTGCCATTACACAGATGTATGAAAATGCAGTAGTATAGAAATTACACTATGTAACAAAAAACATTTTTTTTGTGTCCGAGACCTAAAAACTTTATTTTGTGTAGATTGTTGCTATTATTTTATGAAAGTATTTGGACCATATTTTTTGAAATATATTCCCGATAGAGCCGTGATATCGTTTAAATTAAAGAAAATTATCACAACTACAAATATTTGGAAAATCACTTTCACGTAAAGACTGTAGTTTAGTAACAATTAGATTTTTTTTTAATTTTTAGCATAATTTTAGGTCTCAATTTCTTTAGCCAAACTCTTCATCTGAAAAATGTGGTATTTATGGCTTAAATTAGCATATTTGAGGACTACCTTTACACGGATGAAAATATAAACTGACTTCTAAAAATTTTATTTAGATGAATTCTTGCCAAAATAGAATACAAACTGCAAAGGTTCAGCTAAATTGCTTGGAAAATATGGTGTTTATGGCTTAAATAAGCCTTTTGTGAGCGACATCTATAGGTGGACTATAAGAAAATATGTGATGGATTCTTGTCTAAATAAACAAAAACTGCAAAGATTCGCTTAAAATGCTTAGAAAATGTGGTATTTATGTCTTAAATAAGCCTATTTTGGAGCGACCTCTATATGTAGGGTGACTATAACAAAATATAGGGTGACTATAACGATTTGTAAAATTTTTCTGTGATAAATTCTTGTCAAAACTGAAAAGTTTCAGCAAAATTCCATTAAAAAGGTGGCATCTACGGCTCAAAACCCGTATTTTGGAGCGATCTATATACGGGAGCTATATCAAATAATTGACCGTTATGGCCCATTTGCAAACCCAAACTATAAGAAGTATTTCTACACAATTGGATCAACCTAACTCAATTATTACGGACTGTAGCGTGATTACAACAGACGGAAGGACATGGCCAAATCGACTTAGAATTCTACGACCATTAAAAATATACATATATACTTTTTGGGGGTCTCAGATCAGTTTAGAAGTGTTACAAACGGAGTGACTAAATGAATATACCCCCATCCTATGGTGGAGCTTATAAAAAAAGCGGTTCGAACTTAACAAGAATAGAAGTAGTTTTCGTGAACATCTTCAAAAAAATGAAATTCGGCGAAATGTCAAAAAATATGTTAAAGATGAAAATTTTAAAATCTTAAAAATTAATAAAGTTTTTGAATCCTCTTTGTTTGATAAAAATATTGTGGGTATTTTTTTAATTCAATTTTTAAGTTAGTTAGAACGTAACATGCCGAACGTCATCATGGATCGCAAATGAATGGTTTCGGCTACAAATAAACTCATTACACAAAATTTCAGGCCAAATTCGTGGAAATTTCAGGTTTTTATGGCGTTACGAAGATTAATCTAAAGGGACCTTTGTATAAAACCATGGACCTATGACTGCCGTTGTTCGTGTGAAGGATTCCGGGTACATATAAACACCAGTTACCAATTTTCAGTTGGCGTTCGTGGTCTCTATGAGGCTAAGAAATCAAATCGAGGAGATGCTATATATGGGTACGGTGACCATTATTTCCATGAAGAAATAGTGTACAGATTTTTATGATTTGCTTTAATTTTATGTAAAAAAAAAAACCATTTATTGTAGTAATTACATAGGAAGGAACTAAAAAAATGCATATAAATAATTAAAAAACATCGATATTTTACTTCCGATGTTTCAGTACTGATTTTTTTTTTGTAAAACATCAGTTCTATTTGTTAAACATGTTTTAAATTCAGTACAGTTTCGATTTACAAATTCATATTTAAGATTTTTCTGAAGTCAAAATATTGTTAGATATTGAAAAAACCCTTTCTTTGCTGCGTTTGACGTTTTTTAACGAACATTTTCATTTTCGAAGAATCTAAACATTTTAACGCACTTTGTGTCAGGACTTGTTTCGGGTTTCTTCCATGTATCTATTTTTAGTGCATTTGTATAATAATACAACTTTTTCTATATAAGAAAATACATTAAATATGTCGTTATTATTTATATTAAATGTCGATTTCGTTTCGGGAAAAAATGTTGCCTGTCGACTTAAAATATTAGTCCCCCGAATTTAACTTCCAATTTGCAAACTTCAACAAAGTGTTAAAAAAGTACCATTTCAGGGAAAAGGTAAAGAAAATGCTGCACTTTTTCTAGAAACGAAATCACCAAAGGTCATTCCTAATTTTTGTTACTTTAGCCAACGATATTTCGATCGAGTGCCACGTTTAAAAGTTCCCAAGCATCCTTTAGTTTTTCTTTAAAAATATTGACATTAATTCCTTCCGACTCTAGATCTGAAATAGCGTTTTGGAAAGTGGTAAAAATACTTTTCTCTTTCGTAATATTTGCTCATGCCAGACGTGACTCATCTCAGAGGATATGACTGGAAGATCCTGAGAATATTCGTTTAAAACGATCGTAAATCCGATTTTAATATGTTCATAGTTGAGTACACTGAAAGAAAAGTGTACTGAAAATCATTGAAAATTTCTTAACTTTTAAGATTTTTTCTTTGATTTGGCTCCAAAGACAAAGACTTTTAAAATAAGTACATCTTGTACGACAATTAAAGTCATTAATCATCTTTAAATCTGGACATCAAACATCTTTGAAAGAATTACGCCGTATACTTCGATGAAAGACTTCACATTTTTAAATCTATTACGGCTAGTGCTTACATTAAATACATAAAATGACTTTAGATTGAGTACATTATTTAATTATACCAAACACATTCTGTACTATCCACAAGTGTAAAATAAGTTTCGTAAAATTTTTTATTTAACTTTTTGTTTAAACATTCATGCAAATGATACCCTCACTTTAGTGTGACGAGGCTATATATCATTTTTATTATGTTCTTTATTAAATTATTATTTTTTAAAACATTTGATTTCGATAAACACTTTATTCAGTAGCCATTGTGTTTAGTCTAGTTTTCTTCATATTAGAGGGAATATGAGAATTTATTCTAATGGATAATTAAATATTTTGCAAAATTTTTCCTTAAACGAATAGTTCTCTTTGTATGAGCTGCGGTAGCTGTCAACAAACAGCCGCCGAAACTGTTGCTATTAATGTAGAATTAAAAATGTGAACACGCGCAAGCGCACAAAACCTTTATCTACCACAGCTCAACATGAACTGATTCCAAAGAATTTCAAACAAACTCTATTGTAACTCTCACTATTATTCTCAATTTGCGACAAAAGAGGGTCTAAATTGTCCTCCTGCAGATAAAAACGATCTCTTAATTTGAAAGATAACTAATCGTTAATTCAAAAATACCAAAAAATGGTCTGAAAATTAAGGGTATATTGTCTTTAAAAGCATGACAGGAGAATTTCTACAATTTTAAGGAAAAAATCTTACAAACTATTAAAATTTATACTTGAGTTAATGGCAGTTGTACTACAATCAATTATTATTTCCTTAATTTTATGACGTACCGTTAAAGTCAACATGACATAGTGTTATGGACATCTTATCATAGTAGTAAGGAATTTTACTTTAAACGAATAAAAATTTCTTTGAAATCAAGTAAATTTTCTCAAATTTAAAGAAAATTGTTATTCAAACAAATACAGATTAAATCTATGATTTAAGGGCAAACTTGTTTTTAATTTCATATCAAATTTTTTTTCAGTGTAGAGGGGATGATTCAAAAAAAATTCCCATTAGACGTTTTTGGCGTCAATCTGACCAACTTTCGATCGCTGGAGGCACGCTGTGCATACTACACATAGTTGCCAGATTATATTTTATAATAAAATCATATATGCAGTTTTGCCAAATATAGATTTAATCTTTTTTGTAGTGATTTTTAAATTATTTATTTATTTATTTATTTATTTATTTATTTATTTATATGAATTGCAATACAAAGTAAATTTATATTCTAATTATAAGGTCCAGGGAAAGCCGGATTACAAAGACCATATGGCTAAATGTTTGCAGCGACAGACCAGAGCCTCTGGTGGGATTCGAACCCACAACCCCCAAACTCATAGGCGAGTACGCTACCAACTCGCCTACTGGGCGCTCATGATTTTTAAATTATTTGATAAATAATAAAATGTGAACAAAACTGAACATATACGAGAAAAAATAATGTACAAAAGGGGGAATTGTGGAAAAAAGAGTACAAATAGTGTACATTAAAAAAATAATGTACAAGAGTCTAAAATAGTGTACTGTTCACTATAATAGTATAGTGTACGGATGGTCACCGTATATATGGGGAATATATCAAAAAATTTACCGATATTTTCCATTTTCAATCCCAAGTTACCTGTAGCAATAAGAAGTATCTATACCAAATTTCAGTCATCTAGCTCTATTATTGTAGACTGTAGCGGGATTACGACTGACGGACGGACAGATGGACATGGCTACATCGTCTTAGCTGATTGTATTTAGTGACTATCGCAAGGAAAGGTTTGCAGTCAATGGAAACCTGGAATGCTGTTTATATATTTCAAAATTTCATCTCATCAATTTGCTCTGATGAGATGTAATATAATTGTATGTCGTGAAGTTTATTTTTTGCACCTTCACAAAACGATTGAATTTTACAATTACGGTTTCGAACGTGACAAACTTCAAATGTATACAGAAAAAAATCTATATAATTTTTTAAACTGTTTTTATATGAATGTTGTTATTTTATACAAATTCTATTTGTCGCAATAGTTAGATATACGTTCTTTGAATATTTCTGGTCCACTGATAACTGCTAACTAAGCATCTTTTCAGTGTCGAACTTGACAATAGAATTTGTAGTAGAGATAAGCAAAAATTACCGTTATTCTTCATTCCTACTTTTATTTAAAATATCTAGGTTATTTATAATAAGCCTATTTTTACGTAAGCCTCAATTTGCAATTTGCCACTACGCAATTATTTTTATCTTACAATTTTGAGTAAATACATTTTTTTGATTTTATTAAAATTTGAATATTTTTGTATAATAATAAATTACATTAATGTGATTTTAATAACTTTAATTTTTTTGATTAACAATAGGCCGGGTCGATTTGTGGGGAGGCAGAAAAAGTTGCCATTGCTCAGTGAAAATCGTATTCTAGGGATCAAAATAAAAAACTTTGCCGAAGGAACCATACCTCTAAAACGAATTCTAATGTCCCGGAATTTGGGTCGAACTTTTGGGTAGGGGCAAATTTTGAAAAATCCCACTTTGACCCATTTAGAGTGCTCCAATCGAGACCAAATGTATGACCGACCCCCACTAACTTTGGAGGCCCGACCCACCCATGCCAGTGGCACACCCCCACCCCCAGGGGGTTCCATAGATTTGGACTCGATTGGAGCACTATAAATGGGTCAAAGTGGGATTTTTTCCGGGACATCAGAATTCGTTTTAGAGGTATGGTTCCTTCGGCAAAGTTTCTTATTTTGATCCCTAGAATACGATTTTCACTGAGCAATGGGCGATTTTTAAACCGACCCGCCCTACTGTACAAGCAACATTTTTTTTTACCGATCTGTATAAAAATTGACAGAAAGAAGTCTCTTGATACACTTAGAGACAATACAAAAATCGGTTCAGATTTAGATATAGCCCCCATATGTATGTTACCCCCGATTTGGTATCAAAGCACTATTGAAGTTGTGCTATACTTTTGATCATTACAAAATTTGGCAGAAATAAGTTTCTCTTTATTTGTTCATTCCGATTCTTTTTTCTTTAATTCATTACATTTTATTCATGAATCTTTCAATATTAAACAATGAAAATGACTATAAGTGAACTAAGCATATACTATTCTAGTATACTATTCTCTGGGTTACACAGTTTTTTTTTACTTTTCCAAAAGGTTAACATTTCAAATTTAAGAATTCATAATTTAGTTTTTGTTTTTGACCTTTTTGTATGACCTTCAAAATTTGGTAGTTCTCGAGCCAGGATATATGGATAATTCCATAGTTCGCCCACTTAACACCGACAATATTTCTCGATTTCCTCTTTCACTGTTGGCATGTTGTCCAAATGGGCGTTAATACCATATGTCCAAATGGGCGTTAATACCGTTTTGTATAAAATTCACTGAAGTTGATTAGTTTTGAGTTTTATTTGAGTTACTTTAGAGTATATGCGGTGTGACCATGTCAATCGATTGAAAATTGAAGTTGGAGGACTTGTATCCCTTCGTAGGGTAAAAATAACATGAGTACATTTTGAGGCATTTACCATTATTCTCCATTTTTTAACCGTTCTTCTAGGATTCGGACATGAGACTGCAGTGGATCGGACGCAACTGAATGGCATGTGTGAGTACTGACACAAGCAGTATCGTCCGCAATGGTAGACGTTTGCGTAAAGTTGGTTATGGGCATATCTGCCGTAAAAATAACGCATAGAATAGGGCCAAGAATGCTACCCTGTGGGACTCCAGCTTTATTTTCTTAAGGCTAGAAAAAATGTAATTTGATTTAACATTGTAAGACCTGTTTGTTAAATAACTTCTAAACAGTTTGTGAGTGTTTATTGGCAGAAGGTCACATATTTTGTACAAAAGTCTCTTTGTTCCAGATTTTTTCAAATGATGTGTGATTTTCTTCATTAGAATATACTTAAACATTGTTGATACACGCAAAGAAAAAATTCGTTTCTGCGAAACGAAATATTAGACAACTACAATTATCGTTTGCCGGAACTGAAATTTCGTTTGTTGTAACAGAAACATATTCTGACCAAAAGAAATTTCAGTCTTTGTAAACGAGAATTGTAGTTGTCTAATATTTCGTTTCGCAGAAACGAATTTTTTCTTTGTGTGTAGTATCGATAGAAGGTTTATAGGGCGATATGATTTAACTTGAGTTGGATCTTTTCCTGGATTCGGTATCGTCACGATTTGTGACCTCTTCCAAGATAGGAGAGTAATCTACACGCAGAATAGCTTTGAATAAAAATAACACCATTTTCAAGGCTGGAAATGGAAGCTCTTTTATTATTTTCGCTGTTATAACATCTCCTCCATACGATTTTTTTTTAATTTTAGATTTTTGACAGATTTTTCAACATTCTTTATGCTAAGCTTGATTGGGCGAGAAATTGTATCATCTATCACGGGCTGATAGATTAGGCGATAAATTATATCAATTAACACGGACGGATATGTTGGGCGAGGAATTATGTCGTCTAGCACGGACAGATAGATTGAGCGAGGAATTCCGTTTCTTGATCTATGAAAGAATGCTGCAGATTTTTAAGTTATCTTTTCAGATTTAGTTTATTATGATCATAGTTTCCTGCGATTTAAAGGTTATCCCGGCTTTGTCGATCTTATTCGTCATATAAATATGGTCCAAATCCAAGAATACCAAAAAATATACCATGAAATACTTTTTTAATATTTTGTTCGTGTTTCGGATACCATAAAATGCTGTTAACCCTAAAAATGCAGACCTTACACTACATATGTCGATAAAATCCAACTCGTTGGCATATATTAACATGTACATACATACATATATCTATATAAAGATCTATATTTTAAATATAAATAATTACCCGGCCGATGATATGCTTTTCAAACAAATAGGAAAATCTATCGATTTAAATTTATTGCAAATTGAATTATTATAAGAATAATTCAATTTTCAGATGATATTCAAGTAAATGCCAGTCGCTGCAGCCATTCATACGGGTATAGTACAATATACGAGTACATATGTATTATGTGTGAGTGTAAATATCATCTATCAACACTAACAATGATTTGACTATCAATCAATATACACTGTTTATGTACTCGTACGTACATATTCGTACATATCAACAACTACATATTTGCATAACATTTGAATGCAATATTTATAACAATAATGTTTTAATTCTTATTGTGTACACACATTGAAGTGTGAGGGGTCATTGCAAATAACCAAAACCGAAAAATTATTTCCAAAAAAAAATTATTTTTCTATGTTTTGTATTTGGTTTAGAGTCCTTTAGCTAAACACTTAAAAATCTTACTACGGTCTCAGTATGTATTTGATCCATACATACATAGTTCTGCAAATTCCTCACAAGAAAAATTCTTGCAAACAATTTTATAACAATTTTTTAAGAAAAAAAATTAAACTACGTCCGTGTTTAAGTGGATTTAATTTGTGTGTCGATAAACTTTTTAACTCGTAGGAAATTCTGTCGGGTTTTTGGGAATGCTAAATTTAGAGTGTAGTTAGGGAGGACGAAGAGAGATTTCTTGGCAAAGAAATATTCAAGAATTGACAGAACTCCCATGTGAACGAAGTCTCCTTAATGCCAGGAATAGAAGACAAATCATATGTGCTGAATGAAATATTGAACATATTTTATAAAACAAATGTTATTATCGATTGTAACCATATGATCGCCAAGATCCAAATAATGATACAGAAATAAAAAAGAAGTTATTTGAAAACCAGTAAGGAAAGACAGAAAGTCTAGCGGGGCCGACTATATAATACCCTACACCTACCTACCAATGCGAAAATGGGCATTGCGATAAGAATTTGGCAGTGTTCATACATGTAATAAGCAAACTCTCTCTGCCGATTTTCGTACTGATTGGATATAAAACACGGTTCCTACAGCGCTTACATGTCAAATCGGGTATAACATATATATTGGGACTATGTTAAAATCTGAACCGATTTTTCCCGAATTTGGCAGTGTTCCTACTTGTAATAAGAAAACTCTCTCTGTTAAATTTCGTACGGATCGGATATAAAAGACGATTTCTACAGCGCTTAAATGTTAAATCGGGTGAAACATATATATGGTGGCTATATCTAAATCTGAACCGATTTTCCCCGAATTTGGCAGTGTTTATTCATGTAATAAGAGAACTCTCTCTGTTAAATTTCGTACTGATCGGATATAAAACACGATTTCTACAGCGCTTAAATGTTAACTCGGGTGAAACATATATATGGTGGCTATATCTAAATCTGAACCGATTTTCCCCGAATTTGGCAGTGTTTATTCGTGTAATAAGAGAACTCTCTCTGCCAAATTTCGTACTGATCTGATTTAAAATTCAGTTCCTACAGCGCTTACATGCCAAATCGGGTGAAACATATATATGGGGGCTATATCTAAATCTGATCGGATTTTCTCCGAATTTGGTAGTGTTCATTCACGTAATAATAAAACTCTCTCTGCCGAATTTCATAAAGATCGGATGTAAAAAGTGGTTTCTACGGCGATTGCATGTCAAATCGGGTGAAACATATATATGGGGACTATATCCAAATCTGAACCGATTTTAACCAATTTCAATAGGGATCGTCCTTGGGCCAAAAGAGAGTACTATGCTAAATTTCATCGGTCCATAAATACGACCTGCACTTTGATTACAAGAATACATGGACAGACGGACAGACAGACGGACAAACGGACAGACAGACGGACAGACAGACAGACAGACAGACGGACGGACAGACAGACAGACAGACAGACAGACGGACAGACAGACGGACAGACAGACAGGCGGACATGGCTAAATCGACTAAGAAAGTGATTCTGAGTCGATCGGTATAATAAACAATGGGTCTATCTCTTCTCCTTTTAGGTGTTACAAACAAATGCACAAAGTCATAATACCCTGTACCACAGTGTGGTGTAGGGTATAAAAATAGTAAAAGTGGACTTAAGTTTAACCGTCTCGCCGGCTCCTCCATGAATCGCATTCCTCAATACAATAACGGATTATGTTTGTATGGAAGCTCCTCAGCAATAGCAACACTTTTATTGGTGAATGGATTTAAGTAAAATAATGATATCAAGTCGTCCGATCTTTGTATTGGACGAACGTATGGTGCCCTTGTTGGTGTGAATGGACACTTGTATAAATAAACTCAAGTTACCAAATTTGAGCCCGATCACTTAAAATTTGTGGTATGTATCTATAGCTCTAAGTAATCAAATACCAACACCTAGGACACCCGTTGTTGGTGTGAATAGTTTTGGCTATTAATGAACTTAAAAGAACAATTTTCAGGCCGATCAGTTGGAATTTGTGGAAGAAGTCAAATCGGGAAGGTGCTATCAAAATTGGGAGCTATATCACAAAATGGTCCGATATTGTTCACTTTCAATTCCAACTTACATCAAGACATAATTTTGTGTCCGAGACCTAAAAACTTATTTTTGTTTAGTTCGAGGCATACTATTCCATACTTTAAAAAAAAAATTAATTCAAATTTTCGTAGAAAGTGCCTTTAGCATTTTGACTATAACCTTTTAAGTATAAGCCCGATAGAGCCCGCATACGCCTTCAGTTTAAGGCAATTATGAAGACTACGCGGTGCAAAATCGCCTTTTTTGATATGTTTGAATCGGAAGAAAATATATTTTCAACACAAATTTTTAAATATTATACATTTCTGAGCAAATAAATTTTAATTGAAAATCAATAGAATTTACTTGGAACGCATATTAATATATTACAACAAAATATATTTGCAAACTAATTTACTCAAATAACATATGTATTTAAAAACGTTTAGATTTTTCGAATTTAATTTTACATTGATTTCGAGTTATACCTTACAATTTGGAATGACATAAGTAAAGGGTGGGCCATTTAAAATTTTAAATTTGAATCGGCTATAAAAAAAGTACTGATAATTTTTTCAAATTTGTGGTTTTATTGGAAACGTTGAACTTTGTCTCATCCGATCAACCCAATTTTTCAGTACATTTTCGTTTTTTTTCGGGTCGAATCTCTTCAATGGCATCTTCGATTTCATGTTTCAACACTTCAAATGTTTCTGGATGCTTTGCGTAACATTTATCTTTAATGGCTCCCCACAGAAAATAATCCAAAGGGCTCACATCACAAGTCAAAGTAATCGGTAGTTCAAATATAAAATTTTTAATGACCCAAAATGGTCAAATTTTTTGACATAGGAGAAATGTTTGTTGGTTGCCACTTCTCTCGCTTTGTGTAGAGATTTCGAGATGGAATGAGATAACCACAAACATAAAAGTTTTTCCCCAAAAATGATGTTATTACCCGGAAAACTTTAAAAGTTATAAGCGCATATACTCCAAAAATGTGGAAAATCCTAGAACTGTTCATATCATCATCCATTCTTTTATAAGATGTCGCCAAATTATTCATTCTAAAGGTACTGGTCAGTTAAAAAAAATTCCAGGGACACATGGAGGAAGAATTTTTCGTGAGCATTGTTCATGTGAGATCTTTCCGCGAAAAGTTATACCTCATAAATTTTGGAAATGCGATTTCAAGTATTTTTTGTTCTTTGAATATAATGAAATAACACCAAAGAAGCGCTTATAGCGGCTTGAAGTACCTATAAATCCATATAGGTGCCGTTGATAGTCTCCTAATAGACCAACGCTATAGCTTCCCAAACCTTCGTTAAACTTGCGTGATTTTTTTTTTGATAGTGTATAGATGTATCGCGGGGCACGTCGACAGTTATATATAGATATATTTATTATCCCAGATGGCTTTTTATCCCCTCACCTTATAAAGGAGGGTATATATCATAACGAGCCAAAAGTGTAACACATCGAAGGAGTGACCTAAGACCACGGCTGTGGAGTCGGAGTCTGGGAAATTTGCCCGGAATCGGAGTCCGGAGTCGAAAAATTATGGTCGACTCCGACTCCGAGATGTATTGTACGTAAATGTTCCAATTATGTAATAGAACTTTTGCACTCAACAAATTTTAGAAATACAATTTTGGTAAAAATAACGATAAAATATTCGAAGATCTTAACCTAATATTTAAGTAGGCCAAAAATATCTATAATGTTAACCAAACTATCGAGTTTTTATGTAAAACAATTTCTGGAAAGTTCTGATTATATTTACCTAACAAAATAAGTATTTTTGCAAGACAAGTAAAGAAAGGCCGAGCGAAGCCATCTATATGATACCGTACAACAGCTTGTTCGAGCAGAATAAGCTCAGATATTATAAATATAAAGATGAGATAATTACCTTATAAATCTAAATCTAAACAGAAATTGTTCTTGAGTAAACAAATTCGACCCTACTAAATTAAAAAAATTATTGAATGTGAAATACAGCTTCCATAGCTTTACAAGGCCAAATCTAAAGAAACATTTATATCTGGGGGCAACATCGACCTGAACCGATTTTCACCAATTCCAATAGGTTTCCTCCCTAGAGTAAAAGAGTTCTTATTGCCAAATTTTAGCAGGATCGTAGTGAAATTTCGTCCTGTACTTAACGAACAACTTAATATGGACAGACGGACAGCTAGTGATTCTGAGTAGAACGGTATATTTTAAGGTTTGTCTAGCTGTAGTATTTTTTACAAATCTGCCAAAAGAAAAATGTATATCCTCCTATACCATAGTGTGGTGTAAGGTATAATAACTAACGAATAAACTGGTTGCCTGCAGCGAACATTATATCTAAAAATTGCGGTATATTAAAACAGAGGCAGTGATTGATGAAAATTTTATCATGATTTCATGTTGTAAGAATTATCATACATATTAGTTGAAACTTTCAAGTCAAGCGTCGCACAATGGGAAACAAGGGGTAAATACGCGCGCATAGCAGTATTTTCTATCTCATGGCCATACCGTTAGAGATAGAGTCCTACGGTTTGGACCATCTTTGGACCATAATTCTTTGGAGAAGAAACTGGTGTACCCAGATTTTATTTTACTGTTACCATGTACCGCACAGTGGGGCTACAAAAGCGACTTTGTGGAAATTAGTGTGAACATCAGAATATCGTACCAAATTCAGTGAACTTGATTTTATATTAAAGCTGACAAAATTTAGTTCATAATCTCTTTGAGTTACTTAATTGTGTGTTGCTGCGTTTTAAATATATAGACCATTGAAGTTCAAACATATTTTTGTGAAAATTGCGTTAATAGTCACAAAACCGGGCAATGTTTTTGAAATTGAACCAAAAACAATATAAATAGGATAAAATTGCAGTATGCAATATTTGTGAAAGCTGAAGGTTTGCACTAATGCAATTACACAATGGGTCGTCGACTGTTAGTAAGAGAAGAGTTAAATTAAAAACAAAAAATAATCGGTCCACTCTAATATACATAAACTGCAGAAGCGTTTAACTATATTTTTATAGTTTTTGTAGAAGCAGTAAACTATAAAAAGTACACATGTAATCATAATAATATAAATTAGATCGATAATTTTGATCGTCGAACTCTACAAAGTTGCAACTGGACTTGTACCGGTCTTATTTATTATCCGATTATGCCGAAATTTTGTAAAAGTTATTTTTTTGAACCAAGAAAATAGGTCCATATGTTTCGGGAAAATCGGTTCATAGATAGATGTAGCTCTCACACATATTTTCTTTATTTAAAGTAAAAAAGCACATATCTGAAGTACAAAAATCGGCCATAATCGCAAAAAGTCACAGATAATCTAGTTACCGTTGGATTCACCACTAAGTCACCTCTCTTCTCTATGTCATATCGTAGTGATCCCACGTGATCCAAAAAAGTTGTATTCCATTTACTGCGGATAATTTTTTTTGAAAAACAAAAAAAAATATGTTTTTACTTTGATATATCTCTTCATTTAAAGACGTTAAAAATACGTTTTATACACAAAAATTTAGATGAATATAACCTTAGTATATGTTACAAGTCCGGTCGCATTTCACCAAAAAACGAGAATTCAACAAGCATCTTATTATATATATTTTATCATCGCAATTTCATTTGCATTTATTAGTAAAAAAGACAAAATTTGAAAGGTCATAACTCGGAATCGTCAAGAGATATTTTCATAAAATTTGAAGGTATTTTCATTAAATGTTATCCACAATAAAACAACATTCCCAAAAAACTGATTTTTGAAAGTTGTTTTCAAAGTTCTATGCGCGCATATTTCGTCATATTTTCCCATCGTGCGTCGTTAAATAAATAATAAAATTTTATTTAATTACTGGTATTGAATACCTACTTTTTGTGTTTTTTTTAACAAAGCTATATTTTATTTTCAATAACATGAACTCACGTCTTGGTAGAAATATAATTTCAGAAATTTATGATATTTAACTGCCGGAGTCGGAGTCGAGTAGTTTTGGCTCGACTCCACAGCCCTGCCTAAGACATTTGTCGAGCAACAATTCAAGTGCTAAAGGATGAGATAATTAGGCACATTAACGGCATAGAACCTCAATTATGCCTCAGCGTCATCGAAAATTTGGACCATCGGATGGAGGTGTGCCGCTGAGGTCGCGGCGGCCATTTGGCCGATATTTTGTTCCATACATAATTGAACCATAACAATATTATCATAATAAAAAGATATGACAATAATTTCCTAAATAATTTGTGTTTTATTCAAAATCAACATCGGCCCTTAAAATTTAACCACTCTTTATAAAAATTTATGGCTCAGAGATGGTACTCAGTAGACGGATGTGAACAAACTAAGGCTCTTTGGGACGAGCTGTCTCAAAGGAAGCCGGAGGTACTGCTAAGTTTAAAAAAATCGCATCTACGATTGATTGTGGGTATAATTACTGGATACAATAGACTTGGTAAGCACATGCATAGAATTGGCCTAAAAAAAGACGATTTGTGTCGGTGGAGTCATGACCCTGATTTGGTAGAAGATACCTGTCATGTCCTTTTGTCCTTTGTAAATGTCCTACTTTATCTTATATAAGAAACAAGATACAGGGTTCTTTTTATCCCTCACCTTAAAGAGAACACCTTTTCTTTCAAATAACCTCAAAGAATGAAGTCCAACGGTGTCAAATCACATGATCTTGGCGGCCAATTGACATCGCCACGACATGAGATAACACGGCCATTGAATTTGTTGCGCAAAAGAGCCATTGTTTCGTTAGCTGTGTGGCAAGTGGCACCGTCCTGTTGAAACCACATATTGTCCACATCTTCCATTCGGGCCATAAAAAGTTCGTTATCATCTCACGATAGCGAACACCATTCACAGTAACAGCCTGGCCGGCCTCATTTCGAAGAAGTATGGCCCGATGACGTCGCCAGCCCATAAGCCGCACCAAACGAACTGGGCGAGCATGCACAGGTGTTTTCACATCTCCTACAGACCCGGTTTGCTGAAATTTGTGCACAATTCTCCCGATTGTGGACACATTTGGCCGATTGTGGACACATTCGGTCGATTATACAATTTTTTATGAGAATTTCTTAAGAATAAAAGTAATAAGATCGAGTACTTCGCGAAAAGAACAAATAATTTCCCTAAAGTCCTTCCACTGTATAAATGTATTTCTCAAACACTAAAAGTTCAACGAATTCAATGCTGAAATGACCAATCATAATACCCTTCAAATTACGAATTTTGCTAAACCTATGATAACACTTCCTTAATATCCTTTCTCGAATCGAATTGATGTGGGTTCAAAACATTTGTGTATTTGTTTTTCTGTCAGTGTATACTCCAATTAATCCAAACAGTCGAAGAGAGTAGCGAAAGCAATTCATAATATCCGAAACAACCGGCTAAGCCTTCGACATAACAACTATTGACCCCTCACGGCAATGTATTTTTTGCCGTTAGACCTCAATCAAATCGAATTATTGGAAAAAGAAACAATACAATGAAATTCTAAACAAGCATATGATGTACTCTCCACTCCACTTCAATCCACTTCATTTCATTCCAATCCACAAAAAGATTTGTGACCAATTTCTGGTTTGTTTTTCGAGATGGACAGCGGCGGAAGGCTAAGTCGACTAAGGACAAATGACCCCAGGATGTTACCCGACATATGTACCCAAATGAAATTGTCTTATAGTTGTTCGGCCGCTGAAGGGTACTCTGGCGAGTGTGTCTGTGTATGAGTGTTTTTTTTCTTGAGGACCGGAAGTTGGAGGTATAGGAACGACCGACCGGAAAGCCCTGCTAATATGCCTGTGTCAACTGGGACGATTATGACAATTTAGCAAATGTTATGTGTGGCGCTCTCTCAATCACTTCCTGGCAGCCTCAATCACACGCACGCACCCACACACACACACACACGAGGACACTTGACAAAAATACAAAGGAATATCCTCCAACCATCCAAACCAAACCAATCCAAAGCAAACCAAACCAATCCAAGCAAGCTGCCACTGGTGGCTCACTGGGGACAATGTCTTCGGCAGGCACCTTTGAAGATGGTTACCCCATATCCACAGTGGTGATAAATTGTGCGAGTTTCAAACGAACTCACACTCTTCATCAGATCCCGGAAGTTCCGCAACAACAAAAAAAAACACACACACACAAAACGAGGTTAAATATGAATACTCTGAACTCGATGACTGGATGGATGCGATGCATGGATGGGATGTTGAATGTTGTGGTCCTATATGTGTCTGAAAGTTTACTGCTCTCCGCACTGTAGCTGTGATTATACGAGAATGAACGCCGAAAAAAACGACTCCATTTGTTGTTTCAATTTTAACCGGGCTAAATATAGCCGTAGTTTTTTTCCTGCTCTGTCATATACACCAGATTTTTTCATTTTTTTTGGTATTTTCTGGCAACATTTTTTTTGTATTCTGGCGTTCCAATGTGTTGTCATTCCATTACGGAAAATTGCAACAGTCTCTTCGGAAAATGGTGGGGATTCAATGGTGGAGGTGGCGGCAAGTGAAGAGGACAGGAGAGGAGCGGAGCGGAGCGGAGCGGAGTCGAGTGGACCTGAGATTGTCGTATTGGGGGCCAAAAGAACAAAATATTGCAAATTACATACGGTTTGATTACATTTTGTACAACACGTTTCGAGTATGTTTGTTAAAAGTACACAATCACGCACCCACACATATGCTGAGATACGGGAGATGCACAGTGTTTGGAAATCGTCTATTGTTTGACGGATGGAATGAAGAAATTATATTAGAAGAAGATGAAGGCTACTTAATTTAGGATTGTTTAGAGCTTTCCTGAGCAATTTCGATATAATGGTTCTCCAGTTATGCTAAAATAAATGGTTGAATCTAACCTAGAGGTCTATCTTTATTTTGATTGTCCCATCCCACTAATAGACCACAAAGTTCTTAAAGGAAATGACCTTAGCTTTCTTTTGAGCAAAAAAATCAAAGATTCAAAACAAGTTTAGGATAGGATATATAGACAACGTAAGGGACTACCGATGGGATCGCCCGCCTCCCCGGTCATAGCAGACCTAGTAATGGAAGAATTACTCGACGTTTCAATGCATAAATATGATGAACACTAAACCAAAAATTTTAACAAAATATGTGGACGACTTATTTGCAATTATCAAGAAAAAGGATGTGGAAAACACTCTACAAATGTTAAATTCATACAACAGACAAATTAAATTCACAATGGAGGATGAAAAGGACAACAAACTCGCATATCTGGACGCATTAATAATTAGACAGGGTAACTTACTGAGAACAGATTGGTACCAATAAAGCACATCTTCAGGAAGATTAATAAACTTCCACTCAAAACACCCCAGAAGGACTATTATCAACACGGCTACCAACTTTATAAAAAGAGTACTTACAATAAGTGACAAGGAATTCCCAAACCAACAGAGATAAAATAAGGCAAATATTAACAATGAATGACTATCCCAAGAAGACTATAGAAGATTTGCTACGGCGCTACAGGATAAGGAAGAACATAGATAAGCAACAGGAGACAACGACACCAACGACATACAAAACCATGACTTTTATTACGGGCTTTACTGAGAGCCTACAAAATTCTAACATATATGACAAAAATTTAGTAAAAGTTGCACACAAAACGCAGAACACAACAAATCTTTTATTCAGCAAAACAAAATCGAAAGTGATAAAGGACGACAAATCAAATTTAATCTACAAAATTCAATGTAAAGGCGACGGGTCCGAAATATGCCAAAAAGTATATGTCAGTACAACCAAGACAAAATTAAAAACTAGACTGTCATCGTACAAATCTGACTTATAAGCTTTTGACAAACCAATAGAAACCAAAACGACGCTTGCGGCCCACTGTGCGCTGATCGGACATAAACCTAATTTTGACTAGCGGAAGAGAGTAACTACCACAGACGATACACTTTAGAGATGCTACACATAATTGACGTTCCTACAGAGAAGAGACTAAATTACAAATCTGACACTGACAGGTGCTCTGAAATGTATCGACATACTGTTAAGAAACACGGACGACATAAACATCAGTCAACAGCGAGAACTTAAAAAGGACAGACAACGATTTTTAAAGATCATTTTAATGTAGAGTTCATATTTGTAGTGTTTTAATAATTAATGTATTTTTGCAATAGATCTCCAGAAGATGTAATATCGAGAATAAATATTGAAATTTAAAAAACAAAACTGTTTTTTTAATCAAAGCCGAAAAAAATAACCAAAATTAAAAACATCATAAAGGTCAACAATATCAAATAAATTTCACGGAAGGCTCGTCGCAAAAAATTCAAAACAAAAAATTTAGGCGAATTTTTTTATTTTTTTTAAAAACATTGAAGAAAGAGTTATTGAAAACTCTTTGGGAAAAATTTTATACAATAGGTAATTAGTTACATCGGTGGGAAAAAGGGCCGTTTGACCAAAATTTCATCCTCCAACTCGGACAGTCCTCAACCGATCCTGTAGAAATTTTGTGTCATAACTACTATTCAATAGCACTAAACTTAATGCCAGTTTCATTCCGAGTCACATACTATGCTGTGTAATGCACCCATGTCAAATTTTAGGACGATTGGTGCTATGCTTTTCCAGATAATTTCATTTTCATGGAAGCATGTGGGCTGTACCAGCTTTCACAGCTATACCAACTTTCACGAAATTTGTTCAATATTTCTGACATTTCGTTTTCACTTTCGTGGGCACTATCGCACTATTGCCTTTCTAATGAAACCAGTTTGGGGTACATCGGTTGGATGGCTTCAAAGTCCATAACGGACATCGTTATAACATTTTTTGTGTTTTTATATACATAGATTAAATATTAAATAATGACGCGCCAACTTACTCTATCCCGCCCAATTTTGGTGAAACTACTAATATTGACTCCAATAACTTACAATACAAATTTCGTTCTTCTACGGTTATTAGTTTTAAGATAATACATTAATTAACCGATGCTACACGGGGCAAAATCACCTTTTTTGATATGTTTGAATCGAAAGAAAATATATTTGGAGCACAAATTTTTAAATATTATATATTTCTGAGCAAATAAATTTTATTTGAAAATCAATAAAATGTATTTGGAACGCATATATTAATATATTACAACAAAATTTATTTGCAAACTAAATTTCTCAAATAAAATATGTGTTTAAATACAAATAAAATTATTGTTTAGGAATTTTCCAAATATATTTTATTTAAAAAAAATTTCAAAACATTTACTGACTTTTTCGAAATTCAGTTTTAATTTTTCCTTGTTTTCGAATTAGACCTTCCAGTTATGATACCATATTAACTTCCGTTTTAAATCAATCATTTAAATTTTCTGAGTATTTCAAGCCATCATTATTTGTCAATCCTCTAAGTAATTTATTTTAATCCAAGATTATACGAACATTTAACATTTCTAAAAAATTAACTTTGAATTACTGAAAAATTTAACACAATTTATGTATTTTCCGAATACTTAAATGCAAAAAAATATTTGTTTCGGAAATAATAGTCCCAAATAATAACATATTGGGATGTAAATAAAGATTTGTTTAGAACGACATCTTCCCAAATATATAATTTTTGTATATACCAAATACTGTATGTTTAGAGTGTACCCTGAATATATATATGTTTCAAGCCGAATATGTTTGGGACAATATACTACAGAAGCGATTTTTTTTCAGCGTGTACGCCTAATTTTGCCCACTAATCCGATCCAACACATTTTTGTTGTAATTTTATATCGTTTTCTAATAGGGACATAACAATTTCTTATCCTTATTTCAACGCCCCCTTAAACGTTTTTAATGATCTTTCAGTGTCAAAGCGTTAGTCGAACTCAACATTTTCATCATGGCAAAGTTCACTTATGTGTAACGTTTGGAAATCATTAAAAATTACGGTGGTCGCAACTTTAAGAGCGCTTTAGTGGATAAATTTGAATCCAAATCATCACTTTTTTTTGGATGTTCCGGCGCCAAAGAGACGCCGTACCGCTCGAAGCGACGAAAGTATCGCAGTCGTAAGTGTATCCATTCAAAATGAGCCAAATCAGTCGATTCAACGTCGTTCCTCAGGAAGTGGCGTATTTTGCGAAAAGATTTTTGCATTCATCCTTATAAGATCAAACTGCCTCAAGATTGGGCTCCGGCAATGTTAATGTTATGTCCTTAATGGAAAACCCTATATAATAACTCTACTATGTTCCAAATGTCTACTATGTTCCAAAAATCTCATAATATTTGATCTTTTACGATCAAATATTATGAGATATTCGAATTGTTAATATTGCCAGGCCCAATTATTTTATCCCGCCCACTTTTGGAGAAATTGCTTTTATTGACTCCAATAACATACAGTCGAAATTTCGTTCTTCTATTGTCAATAGTTTCTGAGATAATAAATTTTCAACTAATGATACGCCCACTTCTGCCACACCTACTAATCCAATCCATTCAATCTTTATTAATGTTTTAGATAATAACTTCACTAACGTGTGTTCCAAATTTCGTTCTTCTACGATCAACACATTCCGAGATATTCGAAATTTATATAATGCCACGCCCACTTATTCTAAGCCACCCACGGCCCAATTTTTCAAAAAAAAATTATTCCAAAAACATATATGATCTAATAGGTCCAGTGTTTTCAGAGTCTATAAACAAGAAATATAAACCCCGTAGAGCGAAACAAGGAATTTCCCAAGGTGGGTGATATATACTGCACTGTTTACCTCTACCTTTCTGTAATTCCACTACCTCAAGACGGCATTCAAATCGTATCATATGCTGATGACTGCACGATTCTGGCGTTGCGCCCCATGATCGATGACATATGTGGAAGGCTGAATGTCTACCCGACTGAGATTACCACTTTCTTCGCTGCGAGGAATCTAAAGATATCCGGCACAACATTATCTGCCTCACTGTTTACTGCATGGACAGCGAGAGTTAAGGAGCAACTCAATGTGATAATCGATGCCACAAGAATTCCGACCTCCAATATTGCTCTTGGTGTCACATTTGATGTCACATCAGAAAAAAAATGAGAAGTAGGAACACGGTCCTCAAGTCGCTAGCCGGCATCACTTGAGGAACCGACAAAGAAACCTTGTTGATCTCTTACAAAGTGGTAGGTCTGTCTGTGGTTAACTAAGTATGCAGAACCAGTGTGTTTACCGAATGTGAGAGAAACGCAGTGGAAGAACATGCAGACCTGTCAAAATGCTGCCCTAAGAACTACGACAGGGTGCCTCCTCATGTCTTCTGTGGACCACCTACATGAGGAGACGAAGGTCATACCCGTGCGACGATAAAATTATTTGCTGTCGAAGTAGTATCTGCTGGTTGCTACCTTCCCAACCACTACTTTGTAGATAGGCTTCCATCTCCCAGACATATCAGGAAAGACCTCTAGATCACGAGCGCTACAATGGAGAACCTCTAGATCAAAGAGCATATCAGGCAGGCCTTGCTGGCGTACACTCTAACGCAGTCGCTGAAATCGTGAATAATTACAGAGTGAATGTCGTGTTAGGAGATCACCCTCCATCAGTGGCTTCGGAGGAAGCGGAATTACCACGACAGACTGGTGTAACCGCCTCAATTCGTTTGGGGCAAGGATTGAAGGCACGTCGGAAAACGCAACCAGGAACCGGACGACACACTACACCCGTCCAACTGACCTTTCAAACCTACTCAACTTGTTCCCGACATCTTTGGGTCCATCCATTGGAAGCAGCCACCTTCTTTGTTCTGGAAACCAATACAGCAGAACCCACAATACAGGCCTAATGGACAACAAAACACCTATACTGCTATAAAAACAACAACTATTGCTCAGATATCAGTATCAGAAACTCCTAAAAAATTATTCCCTTTTCCCTTTTTTATTATAGCATTTTGATAAATATAGATTTTCCGTTGGTTGCATATATTTAGTCCTTTTGTTCCTACAAGAAACACAGGGCCTCAAGGAATTTGCTTCATTCGGTTTTGTTTAATGTTAGAGTCTTTAGCTCGTTCCACGATTTGTTGCACACAGCTGCTCCAGCTGTCGCCAAGTGCTTCTAGGGCGTCCACTTCGAAGCGCGTGACCAATCCAGCGCCATTTTCGGCATTTTATTTCCGCACTTATTGGAATATAGCCTGTAATGGCCCATAATCGTTGGTTGCTTAGGGTAGTAATAAAAATATCTTCATATGGTTGATTCTGAGATTAGCGGGTAATTTGCTGTCCTTGTATATTTTAATTAGGAAAAATAAAATATATTCCACTTTAATACTCACTTTATTACAAAGCTTTGTAGGTCCTTTGCAGTCGTATATCCTCATATATTGAAGAAATTCAATATTTTCGAACATAGACTAACGTACTTTACACCCTCGACTGTCACAGATCTATAAACGAGATGGCTGAACTGTTCAATGTTCACCTGATAAGGGTGCCGGGCCACACAGATGAACATGCAAGACTAGAAACTAACCATACACGCTTCAAGGGACCTGGAACATGAGGGCATGCCTCGAGCAACCTGAAAGCTCCTTTTGAGAGATAGTGCACTTACGGCAACAAATAACAGTTGGGACTAGTCAGGAACGAAGAGGAGGAATAATCAATAGAACACATTCTGTGTCTGTGCCCCGCTCCCTCTAGAAGGCGACATACAACATTGGACTCTCATTTCTTTGAGGGGTTAGCTAACTTGGCTGATGTTGGAATCTGCCAACTTTTGAGCTTTTTAAGCAATCATATTGGTTCAACGGAAAGGGCTCCTTTATGTCCCTGTGGTAACACAATAGACTGGATAGTCTAAGTGAGTCGGTTCTACAGGCTGCCACTCTTATTCCAACTAGATGTGTAATCTTAAACCTATGGGACTGATTGCCACTTTCAAAATGACAGTTTGTGAGAGATTTAGGAAAAAATAAACAAAAATATAAACCATAACAATTCCATGAAAAGGAATTAATATATACTCAGTAGGGACATAAATACTGTTACAAAATTTAACACACCCATTACAATAGTGGAATTGAACATAAGCTACCCTTACCACGTGGATTATGAAACCTAACTTCTGTAGCGTTAGTTTCGAGGCTTAACTGCCAAAAAGACGTAAGCGCCACCATGGTTTATTTTTTTTTTTTTTTTTGGGGGGGGAAATCTATGGCAAATGGCACAATGTGTCAGAATTTTATTGCTATTAAATATACCGCTATATTTAATTGAAGATAAATATGAACAGATGTGCATTGCAATAAATATGCCTTTAAACCAAAAATAATCGCAAAAGAAATCGAGCCCTAACCGCCGAAAGGCGTAAGCGCCACCATGATTTACTTTTAATTTTTTGAGGGAAATCGTTTACTTATGACCGAAATTTATAGCTGTAAGTATGTATTTTCCGAATACTTAAATGAAAAAAAATATTGGTTTCGGAAATAATAGTCCCAAATAAAAACATATTGAACAAAGATTTGTTTAGAACAACATCTCCCCAAATATATAATTTTTGTATGTACCAAATATTATATGTTTAGAGTGTACCCTAAACATATATATGTTTCAAGCTGAATATGTTTGGGACAATATACTACAGATGCGATTTTTTTCAGCGTGTACTTTGAGATTTTTTCTCAAATATCGTAGGGTTTGATATGAGATGACTCACTTGCACAATTGCTCAATCGCGGAGTGGTCAAGAGATTTGCAAAAGGTCATTCTCGTAATATATATATTTTTGCCTTATGGAATATAAAAACCACTATATTCCAAAGTGGGATGGGCAGGACAACGTCTGCTGGGATATCAGCTAGTATGTTATAAATTATGGTTCATAATACTACGAGTAAGGTATTAAATTTTTGTGTCTTAATGAAGCGAACAATTTTATAATTTCAAATTAATAAATATACGCTAATAATTATAACATTTTTTTGTTCAATTAAACCATAAATCAGTTTCCAAACACCGTGTAATATGATGCACACATATGTAGTACATGTGTTGGCACATAAATATGTACATACTCGTACGTTCAAATGAATGTGTATGCATGTATGTGATGTATGTAAATATGGCAGATATATGTGAGTCTATGTTGACTGGGATATTTTTAAGCAAACTCTAGGCTTTGGAAAGCAATGGGAGAGGGGGCGGCGGCGGACAGATAAATAAACAAACATACATACAAATCTCTCACCCACTGGGTTACGATTAATGAAGTGTCAGCATTAAACATACTACTCTCGTCGTCGGTCCTCGCTCGCTCGGCCGGTCGTCGTCGTTGTTGTCGTCGCACAACAGCCAGCCTAGCATTAGCAGAGCCAGTTAGTCGTTGTCGTCGTTTGCTAGTAAATGTAACAGCAGCAGCGCAAAGGCAACCCGATCCAGCTTTTCAGTTTCAGCTTATGTTGGCAGTAACAGAGTGGGGTGGTTGTAACAGTGACTGACTGACAGAGTGGCTGAAGAGCCAGGCTCACGACCACGTCTAACTCCACTGCCACCGCCACACACAGCCTCGAACCAATCGTGATTATTAAAAGTGTATATGAATGAGATTTTAGGCCTCAATCAGCCTTTTTCTGGCTTTCTTTTTTTGTTTCTGCTCATCTAAAGTAATGAAATGTCATACATACATACACTCACTTCTGGGGCACCACTTTCGCACTCTGGCCTCCTGGCACTCACTCATCCACTCACTTACACACACTCACTCGCTCGCACTTAGGGGCCACTCGAACACAAAATCAATTTTTAACACACATTTCCAGATATTCTTCTTCATCACAATTACAATCCCCACAAAGAGATTTTCGAATATAATTTTTTCCGAGGAAATTCTTTATAATTCTATAAACACTTTGTTGGACATGAGGACAGCGATGCGTTTTTTCTTGTGCTAAATTGAAATATCTTACTTAAAATAGTTATACATTTTTTCGCCTTTGCCTGGCATGTATTTACCTTTTTACGATTTTCTTCTTTTTTTTGTTAAACCGTTTAATATTTTTCAAGAATTTTTTTCATGGCACACTTTTTTCCCGGAGGATTTTCTTTACAACAACATTTGTTAATTAACTTTTCTTTGTTTGGCTTTTTATTTCTTTGTATATTTTATTGTAAAACAACAATTTCACCGTTTAATTTCTATGCAGTTGCAGATATTTTGTTGTCGTTTAGTATAGGAAAAAGAAAATAAAAAAGAAATTTGGTTGTATTTATTCGTTCGTTCGGTTTTTTCTGTCTTCTTTAAAAAACAACGTTCAGCAGGCAACTGAAAATGTTGTCTTACTACACCGACTACCGAGACAACAGCATCCATCCATACACAATCCAGTCCCCGTCGTCTTCGTCGTCTTTATCATCGTCATCGTCATCGTTGTCGTCGACATCGTCGTTGTATACGAAAAATGGCAAAAACAACCAACAATCATTTGTTATGTTCGTTCAAATGTATAAACTCTACGTTTAAGCGAAGTCCTCTCATCATACGGACGACAAAAACAACAACAACAGCATCAGCTACAATCGACCACAAGAGACAACAGAAAGATTTTGTATTGGAAAGTTTTTCCTGTACACTCTATAACTACTCTACTCTACATACTTTACTTTACTCTACTCTACTCTGGTGGTGCTCTATGAAGAGCTAGCTCCAAGAACAACAACAATAAAAAAGCACAAACACCACATCGTTTACAAAGCCAAACAAACTGAATGCGAGGAACAGTGTTGCCATTGTTTGAAGTACGCTTTTTTTGTAGTAAACCGCTAAATGTATTTAGAAAATCCCTTCGTATTTATTTGGAATAGGTAAAAACGGCGTCAAATTCGGCCAATCCGAATATTATATAAACTAAATATAAACTAAAACTAAATAAAGGCGGGGAAAAACACGTCAAAAGGCCCACTTTTTTCAATTTTATTCCGATCGCGTCAATACTTGGTGGGGTTGCAGAAGTACTTTGGGTATGCTATGTGCTTAAAATACAGGTTCCTAGCGTGATACGTTATGAAGATACAGGGTGTCAAAGTTGGAAATTTTGACCAGTGTATCTCCCGACTACGTGGTCCGATTTGAATGAACCGTGGCTTATATGACAGCTATTTAGAAACGCACAAAATGTGCATTGATATTTGTTTGCAAATATTCAAATTTCATATTTTTTTCTCGCGACTTATGTTTTCCTCGCGATTTTAATTGTGTTCCGCGGATGGGATTCTTTAAATATATCTTTAAACTACAAAAATGAAGCCCATTCTGTTTACTTTATCAATACGAATTTTCGCAATGGGATGAAAACCACAACAAAAGCTATGGAAATTTTGAATGTCAAACCTACTATTTTTTCATTACTTCTTTCGTATTATAAATTGAGTTTATTCTAAGATGTGGACCGGAAACACGATTAATAAAATGTAATGGTGTCATTCTATAGCCAAATACGCCAGAACAACAAAAAAACTTATTTCGAAAAAACTCGACGTCGCATTTTGTACACAGGCCTACAATATTGCACTGGTCAAATCGAACCATAGTGAGAAGATTTTGGACACGATCTCGAATGATTTTGATGTTCTTAATACCAATATAAAATCAAAAATGCAATATATATTCGCGTTTTTGAGATATTGTATTAATTATGTGATAAAAAGGCTGATTTTAGGCTTTCTTAAAAACAGAATCGCGACAGACGCACTTTTACCGAAAAAACATTGCAGGTTTCTCAAAATAATCGCTTTCCTATTAAAATGAGTACCAAACGAATTAAAAGATAATTTTATAAAGGGCCAAAATCTTACACCATCTCGTAGATATCACATTTTATTTTTTTTTTATTTTTCCAATTGTAGCTATATTAAAAATACGATTTCTCCGATGAGGTTTCCCGGGAGATATATCGGAGATGACTTACGATTATTACAGTTTTTGAATACTCGTAGTAATTGGAAAGCGATTATTTTGCGAAACCTGAATTTTTTTTGGTAAAAGTGCGTCTTTCGCGATTCTGTATTCATAAAAGCGTAAAATCAGCATTTTTATCACATAATTAATACAATATCTCAAAACGCGAATATATATTGCATTTTTGATTTTATATTCGGATTTAGAACCTCAAAATCCTTCGAGATCGTGTCCGATATCTGCTCGCTAGGATTCGATTTGACCAGTGCAATATTGTAGGCCAGTGTAAAAAATCCGGCGTCGACTTTTTTCGGAATAATTTTTGTTGTTGTTCTGGCGTATCTGGCTGTAGAATGCCACCATTACATTTTTTTAATCGTGTTTCTGGTCCACATCTTAGAGTAAACTCACTTTATAATACGAAGGAAATAATGAAAAAATAGTAGGTTTGACATTTAAAATTTCCACAGCTTTTGTTGTGCTTTTCATCCCATTGCGAAAATTCGTATTGATAAAGTAATCAACGCACATTTTGTGCGTTTCTAAATAGCTGTCATATAAGCCACGGTTCATTCAAATCGGCCCACGTAGTCGGGCACCCTGTATCTTCATAACGTATCACGCTAGGAAGCTGTATTTTAAACACATAGCATAGCCAAAGTACTTCTGCAACCCCACCAAGTTTTGACGCGATCGGAATTAAATTGAAAAAAGTGGGCCTTTTGACGTGTTTTTCCCCAGGCGAATCTTTGTATGAGAGCTATGTACATATACTAGGTGTTGATACTCGAACAATAGAAACATTTTTAATATTGAGCTTAATTGAAATATATCAAATAAAACCCAAACTGAATATTTTTAGCCAAATCGGTGGAAACTAGTGGTTTCTACGTTAAGATGGTACGTTCTTTGTATGCCCGCTATATCAAAACGAGGACCAATACCAACAAATTTTCGTTTTAAATAACTAAAAAAGGTGACCTGGAGGTAAAGACAATATTGTACTTAGGTTAGGTTGAAGAGAGGAGACGTTTAAACATCTCATGTCCATGGACATACACTTAAGCCAGTGGTTCGGCCTGTTGTGCGCTCCTTATTTATGATCTTTTTATACCTCACGATTTTAAAAAAATCGGTACTACACAGAAAGAAAAAATTGAGTAATCCGTACTTGAATCAAGACGTAGCGGTGTCAAAAGTACGGTAAGTGCGGATTTTCTTAAACCAAGTACAAAATACTTGAATCAAGTACGGATTTTATGCCCTGAAGTCTTAATCTTTGCGCTTATTAAGCCTGATTAGGCTTGATTTTAACCCAAAAAATTCTTATTTCGAGCATAATGCGATTGATTTAAGAATTTTATCGGATTCATTTCAGTGCGAAACGGGCTTCGATGAAGAAATTTTTGATTGAATTAAGCCTGTCCAATACTTGATTTAAGCCTGATAATACTTGATTTAAGCCTGATCAGTTCTTGATTTAATCCTAACTAATACTTGATTTAAGCCAGATCAGTTCTTGATTTAAGCCTGGTCATACTAGATTTATTGTGCTTTCGTTCGTTTTATACCTATATACCATTTATATTAATTATACCATTTTTGCCACTGTATTGCAAAGAATGCAATCTTCTAAAATGGTATATCAAAATACAATTGCTTAACAGCAAAAGTAAAAGTTTTGCTGCATTTATTCGATTTAAATATGAAACATATAAGGAATAGCATCAACGAAACGAATAAGAATTGTTAACAACTTCAAAAAACTAAAATCAAAGAAAATCACGCCAAATAATGGAGTGAGGGTAATTTTATTGTGCTCTATAATGGTTCTGTCTCTCAGAGATTAAAGTAAGTTTTTTTTCTTACTTTAAGCCATATTAGGCTTAATTTTCCTTTTCGAGAAATGTTTACTTAATTTCAAGCATTAAATGGTTATTGTAAGCCTTTCAGCGCTTGATTTTTTCAATTTAAGCCTATTTATACTTGTTTTAAGAAGAACTTAGTACGAACGTACTTAAATTTTTAAGTACGATTTCGGCTTAAATTAAGAATATTTTACTTGAATTTAGTATGGAATTTTTCCTTCTGTGTAGACACGAGTTTTCTCAATATCTTCCAGTCATATTCTCTGAGATGAGTCAAGTCTGGTAATATGTCGGACCCGAAATGTTGGGATCTTGCATGTGTGAAAGCCGGTCATTGGCACAGAAAATGTTCCATCGTTTCGATGTTTTCCCTGCATGCCCTGCGTTCGTCGTTATCTGCTAGAGCTATGCGATGAAGATGTGCTTGTGAGCTTGAGTGTCCCGTTAGAACACTAATATCGATGTTGTTTAGTTTCAGAAAACTATTTTTTTTATTCTCATTTGGGTCACCTCACAGTATCTTTGCAATTTCTCCCACTGTTATGCTATCCCACGCCAATTTGTGAGCCATCACAGCCAGTGCTTCAACTCATCATTCATGGCTTCGAAAGGTTTCGAATTTTCTATGTTTACTACTCGAAGTCCTCTGCCTTTTGAGGCCAAACTGTTTACTATGTTTCCTGGCACTCCCTTGATCATATGTCTGGTACCAATGAATCACAGGTAGCTGCAAGCCTGGAATGCGGTCGGAGATTTCCGTTGTTTGAATGTGACCAAATATAGATTATAAAATCTTCTGATGGTAAGACTTGTTGTCTCGATTTATCCATTCACCTATCACTTTATACGGAAGTCTATATATTTTACCATAACTTCTACATATCGCTCATTTCGTTGTTTTCTTTAGAAAATATTTACATATAATTTTACCATTTCTTTTTCATAAGAAGCAGCAATATTACATGGAACTTTAAAATTTAACTAACAAGAAATTATTTTAGTTTTCAAAGTTAAAAATACCTATTTCACACAATTTGCAAAAAAAGTTATAAATCATGTTTGTGTGAATGATTATATGTATCATTATGAAAACCTGTTTTACGAAAAGTTTCATTTTATTTAGTTTTTTGCTGCTCATGTAAAATTTACAAAAATTATGATATGATTCTGATGACGATATGTAGATATGTAAGTTGGAAAATTACAAAAACCGTATACAAATTAGAGAAATGATAAAGAAGATCTACTCTGCTATAATAGTATGTTTTTAGCCTGCATTTACTTAAATAGTGTAAAATTGCTTTGAGTAAACGAAATATACTCGTAGGTCTTAAATTTTCAACTCTTATGAATAAAGTAAAAAAATTGCGCACCATCAAATACGATGCTTTCTGCACTAAAATGGCAACTCTGACGAGGGAGCACATACACAATAGCCCAGCCGCCCGCTTGCCATCGTAGCTGCTGTCGTTTACAACCATTCACATTTCACTTCATTTTCTTTTTCCCTTAAAAACAAATTTTGGCGGTTTTCAATGCACACACAACAAACGCAGTCGTACACACGATTTCCCGACGAGAGCTGAACAACGCGAAGAGTACGATTTTGCACGGAACACAAGTTCTTGTTTGAGAGTGGGCGCTCGCTCGTTTGCTCACACATAACAGGAAAACGGACATATACACTCTTCTCACGGGACGCCAAGAAAACACACTGTTGCTCGTAGCATTTTTGCCGCTTTTCACCAACAACGAAAAGGCAACCAAACCGATTTGTTTTTCCAGCAAACAACAACAATAACTCTTGACTGTTAGTAGGCACTAGCACTCGTAACTCAGTGTCTCGTGTCTCACTGCACTCACCATATCACCAACAACATAAATATGTAGCCTATTTAGCAGAGCACACGACGGACGACGTGCAAAAATTTAAGAAGCAAGAACAACTAACACGAGATTGCGAGATGAGACGATGCGATGCGATGCGTACGAGTACACTTCCTCGCCACGTATGGCATTTTGTTTGAGCTCAAACGTTCGTTTAGGCCATAACAATTTGATGCTGTTTTTTTTATTCTCTGAAGCCTGTTGTAATGTCTGTTTCCCTCGGTCGGTTTATGTATTTGAAAGGAAAGAAGCAGCGCAGCGGCGCCCAACAATAATTGTTCCCGCGTTTGAGAGTTACTCACTCACTTTACATAGAAAGAGGCACTCTTTTGATTACCCAGTACCATAACATGAACTTTCTTTGCAAAGAGTAAAAGCTATTCGATTACCCGTTTGTTTTGTGTGAATGTGTGTGGTAAGTAATAAGCTTTTGATTGTATTGTCTTCGCATTGCTATGAGTCTAGGAATGATTTTGTATGCAAAAGAGATTGGCCAAGTTTGCCAACAACAGTGCAATGTTATTTGCGCTCTGTGTTGGTGGTGTTGTAAATTCCATGCGATGCTAGAGTTAGCAACAGCTGTGATGCTCCTCACTGGTTGAACATATGGTCTAACATACGAATATTGGGATGTAACAGCAAATCATTGTTTATTTTTGGAGACTTATTTATTGAATATAATTTTTTAAGGATGTTCAAAAAAAGATGTAAATGGTTTTTCAACAAGAGGTGTTATTTTTGTATTGAAAGAAAAATGCCATTTTTTAGATAAATGATCGGATGTTTATTTCAACATCAGCCAAATGACCACCACGATTACAGGACCATATCCTTTTCATGAAATTTTCGATAACCAAATCGCAAAGTGGCTGACCTATGTTCTCGATAGCCTCACGAATTCTATCTTTGAGGTCTTGAATGCACGCTGGGCTGTTAGCGTAGACCTTATCTTTCACGTGGCCCCAAAGGAAGAAGTCGCAAGGTGTTAAGCCACAAGATCTCGGTGGCCAATTGTGATCACCTCTTCGAGATATAACACAGTCCGGAAACTTTTCCCATAACAGAGCAATGGTTTGTCCACGATTGTATTGTCCAGATCAATACAATCCAACTCCGACCATAAAAAATCATTAATCATCTCTCGATAGCGCAATCCATTCACCGTAACTGTTGATCCAACCTCATTTTCGAAAAAGTAAGGTCCAATGACCCCGCCGGACCATAAACCGCACCAACAAGTCACACGTTGAGGATGGAGAGGCTTCTCAACAATGACTCTTGGGTTTTCCGAGCCCCAGATGCGACAATTTTGCTTGTTGACGTAGCCACCGAGGTGGAAATGTGCCTCATCACTCAAGATGATTTTTCGAATTTTAATAATTGCAATGCGTTGTTGAATCATGTATCGTTCTATTCTTAGTAATGGCGTAGTTTCTACTTGTCAAATGTCAAAGAATAAAAGCTTCAAAAGTAACAGCTACCGAAATACCGGGTGATTCAAAATAACACCTCTTGTTGGAAACCCCTGTATGAACATTGCAGTCAAGTAAATCTACTAAAGTATACCCATACTTAATCTCAGAATCTCCACCAGACTCCCAGATGAATGCACTGTCTTCCAGGCAGAGATCTATGCCATTAACATTGCCGCGAAACAGATTTTGGAACGGGATATTTCTCCGAAAAAATTCAAGATCTACGTCGACAGTATGGCAGCTCTCAAGGTCTTGGGCTCTAGAACTATCAAATCACGCTGCACGATGGACTGCTTTCTATCCTTAACCCATATTCAGGCGCACGAAATCACGCTCTGCTGGGTGCCAGGACATAGCAACATACAGGGCAACGAATTAGCAGACGAATGTGCCAGGATAGGATCCGGCGCACGAAATGAAACCGCGACTCTGGACGTGCAAATTCCGTTCGTGGAACTTAAAAACCAAATCGACGAACGCGGAGCAGCACTAACCAGATCGAGGTGGGATATCGTACAAAACTGCAGGACTGCAAGAACCCATTTATGTGAAACGTACCGAAGAATTGCTGTCCTTCAGGAAGAACACACTTAGCATCCTCACTGGAGTCATCACAGAGCACTGCGTGATGACGACCTAGAAGATGCACCGCTCAAACCCCTTCTCAATTTCATCAGAAAATCTCTCTGGTTTAGTAAAGCCACAAAGACAAACGAAAACACGAGTCACTAGATCTTCTCTCCCTCTTCCTAAATCTTCTTTCCATCTTCCTAAAACTTCTCTCCCTCTTCCTAGTCTGTCAACCTCCAACTATTCCTGCTATTCTTCTATTCTGCTCACGGGAAACACAATGGAGTCAATTGTCGGCCCCGAGTGAACCCGTGAGTTGTATTCTGACGGGCGTCCCTTTCAACCTAACCTAACCTATACCCATACTTTATGAAAAATATGGAATTTGATAGATTCTGTGGGTGATGTCAGAACTGTGGAAACATTTTGCCCATTCCTTATTAGACTAAATTCATTGGAAACATTTAGATGATTGTTACAGAAGTTATGGGAATAGGATTTTGGAATCAATTTGTCAATTTGTGTTTGTGGTACCAGGTACGCTCAATTTGATCTGAAATGTCCGTCCGTCTGGGTGGGGCGTACGATAACTCTCGAAAAGAACTTAACATTTTGTAGATATTTAATAATATTTGTTTTATATCTCAGGATTGGCCCACTACTTCTGGTATATCCCCCACAAAGGGTTAACATTTAGTGAAGTATTTTATCTCTTATAACTCATATACCAATTAGCTGAATCATCTGCAATTCCATACATAAAAATAGTCTCGGAGTCACTACCATCTCAAGAATATTGCCACACCCCTTTCTGTGCCTCTCTCACAAAACGGCCGTTATGTACAAAAGGTTAACGAATCATTGTAATGCCTATACAGCATTTACGGTATCCCCCACACAAAATTGTATCTAATTCTCGATTTCGACTTACAACACTATGCAACAAAAAACTTTGTTTGTGTCAGAGACCTAGAAATTAGTTTTTTGTGCAGATTGAGGAATACATTTTAAATTCCATTTTTCATGGAAAATATCTGTAGTATTTGGACCATACAGAACAGGGACATGACAATAACGCCCATTTTTCGCGGGTCTGTAGCTACTATAAAAGAATTTTATATTTATATGTACTAGAATCAAAGTTATAAGCTGCTAACCTTTTGTGCAAACAATGTCACAGTTGTGTAAGAGGTACCAAAAGGGGGTTGGTAATAACGCCCATTTTTCAAGGGACTGTAGCTACTATAAACACATTACACCGCACAAAATTGTAAATTTGTGTATGTACTGAAATCAACGTTATAAGCCGCTAAATTTTTGTGCAAAACTATACTATAAAATCATTATAAATAAAAACGTGACTTCTTTCAAAATTATCTTACTTCTTCCAAAAGGATCATAATTTCGACATTTATCCATACATTATTTTTTCATAAATTTACATAAATAAATTTACATAAATTTACTTTTGGGACATTTTATACTTAAATAATACCCTGTGTGGTGTAGGGTATAACAACGATTGGATCTAAAGAGCCAAATCGGATGAAACATATAATATATGGGAGCTATAGCTAAATCTTAACCGATTTTCTTCAAATTCGGCAATGTTGGTTCATGGATCAAGAAACTCTATCATTCTAAATTTCAAAACGATCGGATGTAAAATACAGCTTCTATAGGACTAAAGGGCCAAATCGGACGAAACATATATATGGGAGCTATAGCTAAATCTTAACGGATTTTCTTCAAATTTAGCAATGTTGGTTCATGGATCAAAAAACTCAACCATTCTAAATTTCAAAACGATCGGATGTCAAATACAGCTTCAATAGGACTAAAGGACCAAATCGGACGAAAGATATATATGGGAGCTATATCTAAATCTGAACCGATTTCAACCAAATTCAATAGCGATCTTAACAGCCGCGAAATACTCTAAACTGCAAAATTTCAGAACGATCGGAGTGAAATTGCGACCTGTAGTCGACGAACAACTTTACATGGACGGACGGACGGACGGACGGACATCGTTAAATCGACTCAGCTAGTGATTCTGAGTAGATCGGTATACTTTAAGGTGGGTCTAGCTGTGTTATTTTAAGGTGTTACAAACATCTGCCGTGAAACAAACTTATAATACCCTGTACCACAGAGTGGTGTAGGGTATAAATACATGCTTTTATATTCATTAGGTACTTATGAAATGCAAAATATAATACTTTTTGACCTTAATGGAATCAAATACTAGGTTTCCTAATATTTATTTATTTATTCGTTCATGTACGTAATACCAAGCCTTCAAGGCCAAAAAATGTATTACATGACAAATTTGATATCCAGAGTAGAAACTTAAACACTAAAAATACATATAAAAACATATATATAAATATGTATAAATGATTTAGATTGGCTCCCCAGCCATGACTACAAGAAACAAATAATGAAACTGTCCAGACTAGCAACAAAAAGCCATATCGTTAATAAAGTAACATGGGCAACAATAACCAATAACCAGAAAAGTAAAAAATTAGAAAAAAAGAAGAGATTACGTCAATGTTGACAAAAAATAGTCCAAGAGTTTTAAACGAAAAGCGTTATTAGAATGCGAATTCCGAAGTTCAATAGGCAAGTAATTCCAGATGCGAGCAATACGAACAATATATGATCTTTCAAAAGTTAGGTTAAAAATTCTAGGTATAAGAATCTGGGTATTTCGAGAGGAGAGGGAAAAGTTAAACATATCACGTAATATAGTAGGCTTTGATCACTTTGTAGAAGAGGAAAATATTTCTATAACCGATAAAAAGTTCAGAAGAAACACCTAGAAACTGTGTAATATACTCAGAAATATGTTCCCTTCTTCTGATATTATATATAAATCTCACCACATTATTTATAATACGTTTAAGCTTCAATAGCATACCTTCAGATGTACCGGACATCACTTCAAGTCCATAAAGTATTGCAGGCATTAGGAGCGCATGTGCTAATCTAGTTTTAATGGAAATAGGCAGGTAAATATTAAGTGAATATAACCTTCGTAAAGTAAAATAAACATTTCTTTGGACAGAATCAATATGCATTTCAAAACAAATTTTACTGTCCAATACCACGCCCAAACACTTATGATGTTCCACAAAGGCAACTCTTGATTGACCCAAAACAATGTCAAGTTCATAAGATTGATTCCTAATTGGAATAGCTTTCGTCTTGGATGGATTAATGCTCAAGGAGTTCATAGACAGCCAATCCGAAACACGAGTAAGACACAGATTTATACGCCTCTCAAGGACATTAATAGATTCACGATCATGACTAAAGACAAGGAATACATCATCAGCAAACAAATATAATTTACAAATGTTACTATCCAAGCAATAGACAAGATCATTGACATATAATATGAAAAGGAGAGGACCCAAAACTGATCCCTGTGGTACATCAGACGTTAACGAAAGGACACTAGAAGCTCTGTCATTCAAACAAACAAATTGAGACCTACCAGACAAATATGACATAACAAGTTTGCATGCTGTTCGCGAAAAGTTAAACTTATCTCTAAGCTTATTCACCATATTTCTATAACAAATGGAATTAAATGCTTCCATATATGAAGAAATAGGAATCCTATTGTTGTGAGATTCAGTTCTCTGAAAGTCCTTAGTAAAAGAATCATAATGCATACAGTATTAATTACACTGTTCTCGAAATGAACGCTTTAAAAATGTAACAGAAATGAGACCCTATGGATATACCTATTTCGACCTTGCTGAATCCAGTTGTGCTAGCCGTTTTTCTAGGTTAGCTCGTAAGTTAGCTAGTAAGGAAATCCGAAAGGTTAATAATCTCGATGGTTATTTTTAAATGGAAGACATCGAAATACATGCTTCAGTTCAAAGAACGAAATAAAGGGAACCCTTGCAGAATTATTTGTCTCAAAACAGTTAAAAACGCTTCTCACCTCCTTACCACTAAAAAATTGCGATCAAATCTTAAATATCGACGACATTTTTAGTGGTTGTCTTTGAGAAACATATTCCTCGGGAAACAATACTATAGGTCTGTCTCCCTTCAATATATTAATTTGAACAATTAACAGGATTCATAATTTAGCAACTTTTGTTAGTTAGTTAGTTAATTTCCATAAACACTAACCGAACAATTATTTAGAAAAATTTAGGTCATCATATCAATAAATATTTTCAGCTATGAGTACAAAAATACACTAATTATTTAATAACTCGAAATCTGCTTATTTTTCATAAAAACGTTGAAACGGGACTCATAGTATTTATTCGCGAGGAACCTTTTTCTCGAAGACACCAACTAAAAATTTCGAAAATTCGTGCCACTTTTGACATATTATAAGATTTGGTTGCAATTTTTTTTGGGATAATGGTGTGAGGAGCTGTGACGACTGTTTTGAGAAAAATAATTCTCCAACGGTTCCCTTTATTTTATTTTTTAGACTGCAGCGGGTATTCCGAAGCCTTCCACTTGAAAATCACCTCAGAGATAACTAACCTCTCTGATTTCCTTCCTTTCTGTTACACTTTTGGACTAGGTTAGGTTAGGTTAAGCACGCGCGGTACATACCATTTGGTCCATCGTGTTTATCCTGAGAATATGAGTAAAAGAAGGGGAGAAGTCGAAGAAGATGAAAGAGGTGATAAGTATAGATAAGAGAAAGGAGGGAAACTAGAGATGGCTTTTTGGGAGATGTTTAGATGAGTTGATGTCAAACCATCCATCTCAAGCAACCTGTAAAGCCCATTATTCTATCAATATCGTGGGATGATAGAGATTCCAGATTTTGTATAGTGTAATCAGTGAGTAGGGCGGGTCGATTTAAAAGTCGCCCATTGCTCAGTCGTATTCTAGGGATCAAAATAAGAAACTTTGCCCGAGGAACCATACCTCTAAAACGAATTCTGATGTCCCCACTTTTGACCCGTAGGGAGAAATTTTGAAAAATCCCACTTTGACCCATTTAGAGGGCGCCAATCGAGTCCAAATGTATGACCGACCCCCACTAACTTTGGAGGGCCGATCCAGCCATGCCAGTGGCACACCCCCTGGAACTCACCTGGGGGGTTCCCCATACAAACATTTCAAAAAAATCAAAATTGTTGGCACTTTACATGACAAAATCAGCGAAATGGTGGTTCCAGGGGGTGTGCCAGAGGGGTTCCAGGGGGTGTGCCAGAGGGGTTCCAGGGGGTGTGCCACTGGCATTGGTGGGTCGGACCTCCAAAGTTAGTGGGGTCGGTCATACATTGGGACTTGATTGGAGCACTCTAAATGGGTCAAAGTGGGATTTTTCCAAATTTGCCGACCCAAATTCCGGGACATCAGAATTCGTTTTAGAGGTATGGTTCCTTCGGCAAAGTTTCTTATTTTGATCCCTAGAATACGATTTTCACTGAGCAATGTCAACTTTTTTTGCCTCCCCACAAATCGACCCGGCCTAGTAATCACCTAGGTAGCGGTGTCTTCGTCTTGATAGAGTAGTAGAGTGTCTTCATTGACAGAGAAGGTGTTCGATTGTTTCCAGTTCCACCTCAACCTCACATTACAGTGGCCAGTCAGGCACACAATGATAGACACATTAACCGAATGTCCCTCTTTGTGAGGCTAAGAAGATCTTTGGTCCTAGATTTCGATATGCCTGGCCATAGAGATTTAGTGATTTTACAGTCATATCTGCTCGACCATTTCTGGTTTGCCAGGTCTTTCTAGAAACACTCTATGTTAGTGAAAAATTCGCATAAGGGGGGATATAGTGATGGCTCAACCCTTGCAGCGTCCATCACTGACTGACTATCAACATAGACCGTTATGTGATCTATTTGCCCGAGTATTCGTCGATTTACAAGCTGAGGGCTTGTAAACCTGTAGGACGTATTTATGCCAAGAGATTTGCTGAAAATTCCTGCCCCTGTGCCTACATCCATCTTTGAACCGTCAGTGTATATTGCATGGCCCTCCAAAGGAAGGTTGTCGCTTGACCAGTATGTTCTGGGGGGATCATTATGTCGAGATTTGAGGAAAATTTCTGAACTGGTGACAAATAGTCTGTCGGTCCAGCAAGAGCCCTTAGATCAGACATTCTTGATGCCTCAATGAGAATGCCCGAGCGGCCCCAATCCGCGTTACGCCACATTCGAGTTTCTCGGAGTCGGAGAGCGCATTTTGTAGCACTGCACTTAACAAAAAGACCTACAGGTTGTAGCTTCAATACCATGTCGAGTGCCGCCTGCGGTATGCTCTTTTTCGCACTAGATATAAATAATGATGCCACTCTTTGTACTTTCTCTAACTTTTTAAGCTGATATTTAACTTCTGTCGCCTTCCACCATACCACTGAACCATAGGTATGAATAGGACGCACTATAGCTGTATACATCCAGTGGATGGTACTTGGCTTGAGCCCCCAGCTCTTACCTATGGAGTTTCTGCACTAGTTAGCGTTCAATCCCTTTTTGACTCTTTCCTCTGTGTTTCTTTTCCATATCAATTTCCGGTCAAGTATGACACCAAGGTATTTAGCCTCAGAGGACAGGATCAGCTCCACTCCGTCCAGAATAGGTTTGGTGAAATGTGGTATCTTATTCTGTCTGGTGAATAGTACTAGCACGGTCTTCATGGGGTTGATGCCCAGCCCATTTGCCGTTGACCAGCTAGATAGCCTCCTAAGAGCACCCCGAATAAGATCGGTGATAGTCGAAAGAAACTATCCGTTGACCAGCTAGATAGCCTCCTAAGAGCACCCCGAATAAGATCGGTGATAGTCGAAAGAAATTTGCATTCAACCATGATGACAACATCATCTGCGTAGGCGACAACTTTCACTCTTTCTTCCTCAAATGATCTGAGAATTAAATTTAGTACCAAGAGCCACAGGAGAGGTGACTGTTTCCCTGCTTGAGGAGTTCCTCTGGTTACCATCTTCCTAATGGATCCCTCTGCAAGTGATGCGTTGATGATTCTGTTCTGCATTGAATCAATCCAATCAAACAGTAGAGGGGGAATGTCCACATCCAGTAAGGAGTTATATAGGAGTTACATTTGGACTAGCACAGTGTTTTTTTTCCATGGACTGGTCGATGTCGAAACGGAATAAAACTAGAAGCTTGTGAAGTCTTAACGAAATTATTTTTCTTAACGAAATTATTTTCTTTCAGTCTTCAAACATCTATATAGCTATTTTGTAGCACTTTTCCACCTCAGTCACATCCTCAGCAGACATACCATCACTTGTTTTATTTTTTTATTATTTTCTATTTTTTATTTTTATTTTATTTTTTTCTATATTTTTGCAAATATATATTTAAATAGCACAAATGAAATGAATGAGCTTTTACAAAAAATCTCTGAATGAAATCATGGTACTATAATTGTAGAGGTATTGCCAAACTGAGATTTGATTCCATAACATCACTGGATGTACACAGCTATAGTGAGTCCTATACTAACCTATGGTTCAGTGGTATGGTGGAAGGGGACAGAAGTTAAATATCAGCTTAAAAAGTTAGAGAAAGTGCAAAGAGCGGCATCATTATTTATATCTAGTGCGAAAGAGAGCATACCGCAGGCGGCACTCGACATGGTATTGAACTTACAACCTGTAGGTCTTTTTGTTAAGTGCAGTGCTACAAAATGCGCTCTCAGACTCCGAGAAGCTCGAGCTCGGCCATTCTCATTGAGGCATCAAGAATGTCTGATCTAAGGGCTCTGACAGGACCGATTATTGTCACCAGTTCAGACATTTCCCCCCCCCCCAGAACTGACTGGTTATGCGGCAACCTTCCTTTGGAGGGCCATGCAATATACACTGACGGTTCAAAGATGGATGTAGGCACAGGGGCAGGCATTTTCAGCGAATCTCTTGGCATAAATACGTCCTACAGATTAGCCGACGCCTGCAGCGTTATCCAGGCGGAGATCTTTGCTATACTGCAAGCCCTCAGCTTGTAAATCGACGAAAACCCGGGCAAATATATCATATAACGGTCTATGTTGATAGTCAGGCTGCTCTGAAATCACTGAAGTCAACCACTACTAAGTTCTTGGAACTTACAACAAGAACTTGAATCCACCTTATGTCCCACTTGCAGTGACTCGGACAACTACCCTTTGTTCCATTCAGCAACAGTCTTTAAACATCTCTATTGCTATTTTGTTGCACCTTTCCACCGCAGTTACTTCCTTAGCAGACATACCAACGCTTGTTCTTTTATTATTTTCTATATTTTTGCAAATATGTAGATTAATAGCACCACATTGTTTAAAATTAATGAATGAGCTTATACAAAAAATCTCTGAATGAAATCATGGTACTATAATTGTATCTCAGGATTGCCAAACTGTGATTTGATTCCATAACATCATAGAAGCAAAATGGTTTGGAGCGGGAGAATATTCTAGTTACAAATAAAAATAATGAAAATGTTATTTTTCAATTAATTTTTTTTAAATTGAAATCAGCCGATATTTCTATGATGCATTAAATTGAATAATTTTGTTAGTTTAATTAAAATAAATTAATTGAAGATAAAAAGTTCAATCATTTTTTTTTTAATTACAATTATTTGACTGCAAATCAACCAATAGCCCATTTTTGGCCATTTGTTCCCATTCTGCACATTTCAAATTTAAAGTATTTTTCATAGTCAAAAAATTTACATATATCCCAAGGCCCAAAAAATGCTCGTCCTTCCATATATTAAAATTAAAACACTGCTCATCATACACTGAGAGAAAAAAACGCATTGTCGATTTAGGTTTCTTTTTAATTTTGGTGTTATCATAAAAGATTTTATTAAATTTTATTTAATATATATTTATTCAGAATTTCTTGTCAACAACTCTGAAGTTTTGTTTTTTTTTTTATTTTTTAGTATTTTTTCGAAATAGTATACATTCCTTTTATTTGTGGTTGTTGTTGTTTTTTTATTTATTTCTTTTTAATAAATCGTTTTTATGTCTGTATATCAATCGTCTTAAAGTTGATCCTTTGTTTTTCTTTTTTGTTGTTTTCCGTTTTGTTATTTGTTTTTTTTTATGAAATATTTTGACTAGATAACAATTTGTGGTTGTTGTTTTGAGGAAAAAAATGTTTTAAAAATAAATTATTATATAGAGTAAACTTAACAAATACTGCTTATAAATCAGCATTAAAGCTAACAAAAATTAGAATTAAAAAAGTATAGTTTAAATAACAAAATTCATTATTTATGTTCTTATGTATGTTTTTTTGTTTTCTTTTCTTTTATTAATTTTGTGAAATTTTTTTTAATTTCACTTGCCTTCATCGTCTTGTTCTCAAATATTTTCATATCTGTGTTTGTTTGTTAGTTTTTTTATCATAAATTTTGATATCCTTTTTTGGGGGGAGAGGGGGAGGCTTTATTAAATTAATATTATTATTGTTTTTTTTTTTAGTTTAGATTTATACTAAGCAAAGAATTTTTTTTAGTTTATTTTTGTTGAGATTTTTCGATTTTGTGTTTTGTTTGCTTTTTTATCTCTTTGAAATATACAACAATAACAAAAAAAGAAAGTTTTTGAATGTGTTTTTTTTTGTTTTGTTTGTTAAGGAAAAAAGGAAAAGATGAATCCTTTCAATCAATTTCTTGGTTACTTTTAAATCCTCCGATTTGTGAATTTTGCGGTATTCACTTGTATTTGTTTATTTATTACATGTGTATGTACGTAGGTATGTATGTATGTATGTATGTTTACTTAGTTGGTTTGTTGCTGTGGCTTTAATTTAAATAAATTTACATTAGGTTTGCTTTTTTGTTCTTTTTATGTTTTCTCAAGCTGCTCATTATGTTTTACGTTATTTTTTATTCGTTTATTTTTTTTTTGGTTTTCTTTAAATAAAATGAATGCAATTTGTTAATTTCCTGAGGTTTACTTCTTTTTTCTTCATTTTTTTATGTGTATATACTCTTTTGTGTTTTTGGTTTTTAATTATTTTTTTTTTTTTGGTTTGAAAAAGAATTTCCTTTACTGTTGTTGTTGGAAAACAATACGAATACCATATTAATATGTAGTATTTTAATTAGGTTATAGTATATTTTTTATTGTTTATAGGTATGCAATGTTTTGTATGTGTGTGTGTGTTTGTATGTATGTATCTGTATTACAACCCAGAGCCTAAATATTAAATTAAATTTTAAAAACAGAAATCTGTATGCTTTTTTGTTGTTGCTGTTTAAAAATGTAACTTAGTTAAAAATATTTCTTTTGATATGTAAAGGATATAGTGTACTTTTTTTTATTTAATATTCTATTTTGTGATTTAAATATCAAATACAAACAATGATGATAAAAATGTGGTGGTAAGGGACTGAGGGTATATGCTTAGGTGTACGTTTAAATTTATGGCCCGTCATATATATTAGTGGGGATTTTATATCAAGAGAGTGAATTTTTACAATCGATGTCTTCCGATTGGAATGAAACACCAAATTTAGTCCTATGACACAAAATTTGAACCAGATGGGTTAAGGACTGTCCGAGTTGGAAGGTGCTGAATTTTGACATTTTGGTCAATTTGGACATTTTTCCCATCCATATAACTAATTACCTATTGCATTTTGAAAATTTTTCCCAAAGTGTTCTCGATAGCTATTACTTCAATCTTTTTTTAAAAAAAATTAGAGTTTTTGCGAAGTTTATAATTACACTTTGCACAAAATGGATACTTCAAAAACGTAGCAGAAGGGAGACCCTATGGATATACCTATTTCGAGCTTGCTTCTAGGTTAGCACTTGTTTTAGCGATATTCCGCCACAAAGTTTGCATCTATCTCGGAGGTTATTTTGATGTGGAAGACTTCGGGTTTAACGCTTCAGTCCAAAGAACGAAATAGAGGGAAACCTTCGATAATTATTTCTCTCAAAACAGTCAACCACGCTTCTCACCTCCTTACCTCTAAAAAATTGCAATTAATTCATATCATATGTCAAAATCTAATATCAATAAAAATTTTCTGCTACGAGTAGAAAAATACACAAATTATGTAATAAATCAAAATCTGCTTATTTCTCATAAAAACGTTGAAAAGCGACTCATAGTATTTTTTCACGAGGCATATTTTTTTCAAAGTTTCAACTAAAAATGTCGTCGAATTGTATGACTTTTGACATATGATAAGATTTGATTTCATTTTTTAGGGAAAAGGGGGTAAGACGCAGGGACGATTGTATAGAGGGAAATAATTCTTTAAGGGTTCCATTTATTTCGTTCTTTGGACTGAAGCGTGTATTCCGAAGTCCTCTACTTCAAAATCATCTCCGAGATATCTAAAATCTCAGTTTTCTTTCCAAATTTTGTGGTCGAATATCGCGAAAATAAGAGCTAACCTTGTTTTCACTGGATTCGAAATAGGTATATCCATAGGGACTCCTTTCTGTTACATTTTTCGACTAGCACATTGTTATTTTTGTCAAAAACTATATATTTATTTTTAATTTTTTTTTGCTCAAACGAAAGCTTGTTTGTTTGCTTAAAAGCAATCTAGTGGCTGCGACCTGCTTATATGTCAAAACAAGGATATCCATCTTAAAATATAGAGGTTGAACCACATATATATATTACCATAACTCGAGAACAATTTAGCCTAATCGAATCCTACATTAAGTAGTCTTCGACTTTTTCCTTTATCGTTTGTTCATCACATCAGCGGTTTCAATATATATCGAAATAAATTCCAATTATAAACATCAAAAATTCACAATTATTACATTTTTATTATTTTATCGTAGTAAAAGTTATAGGTTATTAGAAGAAGATTAATGTAACTTAATTTAGGATTCTTTATCCAATTAGGATAAATGGTTCTCGAGTTTTGCTAAAATATGTGGTCCAACCTTTGGTTCTTTAGATTTTTATCTTCGTGTTGATATATAAGTAGATCGCATCCCACAAATTAGTTTTAAGATAACAAAGCAAATGACAAAAGCCTTCGTTTGAGCAAAAATATTAAAAATATAGTTTTTAACACGAATGCAAGAAACATTTCTAATATCGCAAAAAAATCACAAAAAATATTTTTTAATAAGATTGAAGAAAGGTCTATCGAAAACACTTCGGATAATATTTTCTAAATCCAATAGGTACATAATAAGTTTTATGGACGGGAAAAGGGCCGTTTGACCAAAATGTCAGAATTCAACAACCTCCAACTCGGACAGTCGCTAACTGATCTGCTTGAAATTTTGAGACATATCTACTATTCAATAGGACCAAACTTGGTGCAAGTTTCATCCCGATCAGAAAACAATGGTTTTAAAACTCATTCATTTGACATGAAATCCCCCATATATATGTACTTATATGTATGCATATATTTCGTTAAAAGGCTTTCTGGAAATAGGGAAGGTTTTTGAGGAAAATTATGCTCATAAGAAGTAAATTTACACAAAGTGGGTAAATTTATTTGTTTGATTCCCGCTGTATTTTAGAATTTTGGTCAATATACAGCCCACAAAGAGCAAATAATGTAAAAATTGTTTTCAAAATTTCGCCTTTCCATGTTCGTTTTTTTTGGGAAGGCATTAGTGAAATGTTACACTATATTTTATAATACTTTACAAAAAAATTAATTTTATATTTTAAATACAAAAAAAAAATTTTTAATGAATTTTTAATATCTTGATAGAAAATCTATAACTTCTTGAAAAACATGGTCTCAAATAATTTTTAAAATTTATTTTAACTTATTCAAATTTTTGTTTTATTCGACCTTTTTGTTCCAGCTCGAGGTCTGGTTTGTTGTTAAATTTAAATTTTTATTTATTTCCAATATTTCGGAATTATCTTTGGAACTCCGTCATAAGGGATCATGTTCTACAATAAATTCAATACATAATAACTTAAATTAATACATAAAATCACTAACTATCAATATATAGTTATTTTCACTTGATAGTGATATTGTGTATTAATTTAAGTTATTGTGTATTTAATTTATTGTAGAACATGATCCCTGTTGACGGAGTTCCAAAGATAATTCCGAAATATTGGAAATAAATAAAAATTACAATTTTTTTATAACACTATACTCGGTTTGGCGAAATTGGTGACCAATTTTTGTTATGGGCCTCAAAAGATTCTGAATATTAGTGGGACCCACATCATCAGTGTCATCAGTTTTTGTTCAACAGCTAATTCAGAATTGTTTACACCGCTTAGCTATATTTCGCAATAATGTAGCTAAGAATATGACGAACAATGTTTGTTAACATTTTATGCCAACATATTAACCCTCTAGCTCCGCCACATAAAGTTAATTGTTGGCCCTATTTTAACAAATCGTAAAAAAAACCCTCTAAACATGGGGAGGGTGGGGATGAAATGTTCTAAAAAAATGTTGGCCATAAAATTTTATTGTATATGTCAGAACACACCGTAGCCCAAAACTTAACACAAAAACAGCCTAATTCCAGTAAAAACACCGTTTTAAGACTTTTCGTGCAGCAATGTTATTCATACGGCCCAGTGTAATTTGACTGTTTTTGGTGTTTGTGTTAAGTTTCGGGCTTTGGTGTGTTCGTTCTGACGTATATTCGTTTGGCCGACATATTTGTAGTAATTTTTTAATTTCGCCAAACCGAGTATAGGGGTATGCTACCATTTGGTAGTAGAATTGAACCTATACTGTCAAGTTGTATTTTTCAAAAAGTGCTCATTTGTTGGATAGTGTAATCAGTACTTATAAAGTAACGCAAATGTAATTTTTGGATGTAGGCAAAAAATCGTTTTCTTTTATTTTTTGAAAAGTATTACTAGCTAACAAACAATAATAAATTGATTGTCTTGCCACGATTTAAACCTAGATTGGGGGACCCAACAGCTTAATATCACATCTTAGCGTCTTCGGTCTTAAAAGAGTTCGCGTTAGCACCGCCCTAATCCAGAAAAAACTAAAAGGAAAAACTTAAATCATTCATTGCCAAGCAATTGTTACAAAATCCCGCTTTTTTGCAAATGAATTCCCGCTTTGTATCATAGACTGCTGGTCATTTAAGTAATTCCGATTAACTATATTTGGCAATAATGTAGCTAAGAATATGGTGAAAGAAGACTGTTAACATTTTACGCGAAAAAAATTCCCGCACTTCTTTTTGAAAAATTTAAGGACAAACATATTTTTTTTTTAATTTTTTTCATCATACTTTACAGGGACTCGTAATTTTTCACTAACAATATTTGCAAAATTTTAGCCACGGTAAATCTGAACAACTTTTGTGAAAATATTAATACAATCTGAACGTGTCTAAGCACCCTTAATAGCTCAAAAAGACCTTATTGTACCTCAAAATTTAAGTATTTCACTATTTTGTAACAAAATATTATTTTGGTGTGGGGTATGTTCAGCAACTTTATAGAATATATTAAGAAAATATTATTACATAACTGTAACTTTTGGCGCTATTTTAACAAATCGTAAAAAACACCCCTAAAATTGTAGAGGGCGGGTATGAAATGTTCTATAAAAATGTTGGCCATAAAATTTTACTATATGTGTCCGAACACACCAATCCCCAAAACATAACACAAAAACCAAAAAAAACGGTCAAATTTTAGTAAAAACCCTCCTTGGCTCGAGCAGCAATGTTAGTCATATGACTTAGTGGTCGAAGCAATAACGATACCAGTAAAGAGCGTTTTTGAGTGGAATTTGTGTTAATTTGTTTTTTTTCGTTTTTGTGTTAAGTTTTGGTTCTTTGGTGTATTCTGACACATATAGTAGAATTTTATGCCCAACATTTTTGTAGAACATTGCATACTCTGCCGCTCTGCCCAATCTTAGGGGTGTTTGTTACGATTTGTTAAAATAGGGCCAAAAGTTACAGTTATATGAGGGAGCCAGGCGGTTAATATGTTCCACCAGTATTTTGGCCTTAATATTTTCTATAATGTTCCTGAACATATCCTACACTAAAAAATATTTTGTTTTAGAGTTACAAATAGTGAAATACTAACATTTTTGAGATACTATGCGGTGTTTTTGTGCAATTTAGGGTGCCTAAACACGTTCAGATTGTATTGATATGTTCACAAAAGTTGTTCAGTTTCACCGTGGATACAATTTTGTCAAATATTGTTAGTGAAAAATTACTAGTCCCTGTAAGTTATGCTGAAAAAAGTGAAAAATAATATTTTTTCCTCCACTTTTCCAAGAAAAGTGCGGGGAAAATTTGTTTTCCCATAAAATGTTAACAAACTATGTTCAGCATATTCGTAGCAACATTTTTGCCAAATATAGTTAAGCGGTATCACCAAGTCTGAATTAGTTGTTGGACAGAAGCTGATGACAACTTTTTCAGAAACTTTTGAGGTCCATAAAAAAAATTGGTCACCAATTTCACCAAACCGAGTATAGGGTTATACTACCCTTTGATAGTGGAATCGAACTTATACTGGCAAGTCCGAGTATGTTTTCACTGTTGCACAGTGCAATTAGAAGGCCATAATTTAACCGTACACCTAACATTTTTTGGAATGATACAATTTGAATAGAAGATTTGCTTTTTATAGACATCTCATGGCGATAAAATATTTTTTTTTTGTTTTGATTGGTGACTATAATTTCTAATTATGTTTGTATGTGGCTATGATGTATATAAATATGATAATAAAAGGGTTAACAGTTAATAAATTGATAGATATTTTGATAGGTATTTATGTATAATTATTGGGGGTTATTTAGGCTTAGGGATTTTGGTTTTAATTCAGAAAGAGTAAAGAAAGTTTTGATTTTGGATTTTTGTTTTTTTTTCACTTTGGATTACGAGTATTTAGAGATTCGGTTATGTAAACATTAATGCATTAAAGACAGAATCGATTTGTTTATTTTTGTTGTTGATTTTTCTTCTTGTTCTTCTTATTGTTGTGGTGGTAGATAAAACATTAAATTTCGAATTTGAACTTAGCTGATTTTTCTTGTTTCATTAGCGGTTGTTGTTGTTGTTTGGATTTTGGATTTTGTTTTATTATTTTATTATTATATTTTTTTTGCTTTTGTTTGTTAATTTAATAATTTTATAAAAAGTTTTTCTTTGATGCATCCGTTGTATTCTTATCCGTATCCTTAAAGTCTTTCGATGTAATGGGTGGTCCACGGGATTCAAAGGTCGGTTTGACCATGGCCAAAGCGGGATTTAGATCAAGCATGGTGCGAGGACTCATGGCCACAATACTGGCACCAATCGGACCTAAATCACAAAAATATAAAATACACCACAGATTAATTTTTGAAATTCATTTTAGAAGCGAATGTAAAGAAGTAATCGGAAAAAGTACATTTCTAATTTTGAACATAATTTTGGTTTTTGTTGTCTGAAGAAACTAAAGCAGATATTTAAAGCAAGCTTTGAAGCAGTTCACAATCATATATTAGAAAAAAGATAATTAAACAAAGATACATTTTGGAAGAAAGGCAGAGGGATGGGGGAAAGTAAATAAACAAATAGACATGCCAAATTCGAGAAGGAAGTCAAGCAATATACATACATACATACATATGTATTTATAGGATAGATTTAAAGGATCTTCATTTCAAATACACATACATACATATAATATAATAGAAATGCTGTTAGGTCGAACATGCATTAAGAAAATGTTGAAAATAAATTTTGACAAATTGTGGTATATACATAATAGGACTCGAAACTCGCAAATATTTCAAATTGTTTACTGGCTTTTTCTCCAAAAAGAAAAAAAACGATTCTCAACAATTTGAAAGTTTTATTTTGCGGACGAGGCTCCCAAATTGTGAAAGTCTATAGAAACTTGGCTGCTCCAACTAAATTATTGTAATCTATTTTTTTTACTATAAATTGGGAATTACAATTTTTACAAACGGGGAGTTTTCTTTTTTGCTTATTTAGGATTTTGGGCGGGGGCAATTTATTACCAATCCGTATTAGTTTTCTTATTACAACTTTTAAGGGGGGTTCTGTATTTTGGATTTTTTTTTAAATTTTTTTTTATTTTTTATGGGCGGGGAGAAAAATGGGTGACTACTGTTTAGTTGAAAGAAAAAAAAACGACAGATTGATTTGATTTGAATTTTCAACACACCCTCCCATTTGCTTCCGTTTGTGAGGCAGAAGTGTTTTGTTCATTTTGATTTTTGATTTGTGTCATTTTTGTGGTGTTCGTTTTGCTACAAATTTGTTTGTTTTCTTTTTGTTTTGAGAAATTTTGAAGCGTTGTTGGGTTTGAATTAGTTAAAGGATTTTTGTTTCTTAGTTTTAGTCAAAACCAAAGGCCACATCTGTAAGATATAAATAAAACAAGGATTTTTTAATGAATATGTGTTGAGATTTTTGTTTAAATATTATGCTGTTAAATGTTAAAGGTTATTTTCTCAATATATGTATGTATCTACAAGAATTCTTAATGAAAAACTCATTATGTAAATGGAATCTAAAATCTAAAATAATAAAAAAAATTAACCTTTTTTGAATGTGAGAAAATACCCGCATCAAGCGAATATTTTTTAATATACATATGGGTACTTTAGTTTTATTATATAATATTTTAATGACAAAAACAATATAGAGCAAACAATTTTTTTGTTTCCGAGACCTAAAATTGTATTTTTTGTGAATTAATACATACTAGTAAGGCGTGTCGATTTCGACATTTTTGTGAATAGGTGGTGTTTTACTCTAATTTGAAAAGTTTTAGCTTATTCATAAACATTTAGCTTGTTAAATTCGCGTTTAAAGACACTACGCAAAAAAATATTGTTTGTGCCCTAGACCTAAAAACTTTTTTTGTATGTATAGTAGACCGGGCCGATTTGTAAGGACCAAAATTTGCCGATATTGTGCCATCGATTTTTCGATAGCTTTTGGCATGAGGAAAAAAAGTTCCACTACGACATATCCAAAAAATCATTTTCGAGGCGCCAAAATTTCAATTGTTTGACTTTTTCTCAACTTTTATTTTTAAGGTTTTTTAGTAGGTAATAAAAAAAATGGACTGATTTAATTTTTTTTAAATATTACATTTCCAAGGTGAAATTGTACGCTAAAAACGATGGCGATAGCAGTTTTGCCAAAAAAAATGTTTTTCTTTAGGTTTTGAACAAGTTTTTGTCGAACAATCAATTTTTTAAGCATTAATTTTTAAGGTTTTTTTAGTAGGTATGTTAAAAAAATTCGCCAATTTCAAATTCTTTAAATATATCCCATCCAAGGTAAAATTGTGCGCCTAAAACGATGGCGATATCATTTTTTCGTAAATTTTTTTTTTTTTTTGGATTTTGGACGATTTTTTGTCAAAAAATCGTTTTTTTGGTAAGTTGCATACGTTGGAAGTACTTGTGCTATTTTGCGGAACCAATGACGACGTAAATCGAGGGATTACTGTATTTATACTAAAATCAGTTCTCCACAGGTATCGTCAGCAGCCCTAAAGGTTTCACAGCAACTAGTTTTCGTATATAACTCTGTTATTGCTTTTTTGTTTTGTTTCTTATTTCCCAATTTTTTTATATTCTTTTCCAGTTTCTCCCGCTGTGGGACTTTAGTGACAGTGTGAATATCAAGTTTATCTGTGGACTTTAAACCAAAAAGGTGGAAAATATTAATTGTTTAATAAATATAAATACATAAAATAAAAATTCATCAGAAAATTTAGAACACAATATGGAAGAAGAGGGAGAACCACCAGCACAGGCTTTAGAACACATGCTTTAAATAAATTCCCATATTTTTCGCTTATGAAAAATCAATAAAATTGTTAAAAAAAAAACTATTTTTATTTTAACAACCATAACAGCAATTATAATAATGTTGAAAATTGACAATGATGTCTTTTAATAATAAATTAACACTCATACAAAAATAAATCCAAAGTTAAAAAATCTTCATTTAAATCCAAAGTTAAAAATCTTTTATTCATCAAATTCATCAACATACATAAGATGAAATAATTTTGTTCATCATCAACATCATCAAATAATTTTATCCATCACACATATCTATACGTATTTGATACATGAGAAATAAAAAAAAGAAATTGGTTTGGAGCCTTAAAAATAACAAAAAAGAGTAAAAAATCTAGAAAACAAAAGATTTTTCGACAAAAAATCGTCCAAAATCCAAAAAAACAGTTTTTACGAAAAAATTATATCGCCATTGTTTTAAGCGTACAATTTTACCTTGGATGGGATATATTTAAAGAATTTGAAATCGGCGAATTGTTTTTAACATACCTACTAAAAAAAACCTTAAAAATTAATGATTAAAAAAATTGATTTTTCGACAAAAACTCGTTCAAAACCTAAAGAAAAACATTTTTTTTGGCAAAACTGCTATCGCCATCGTTTTTAGCGTACAATTTCACCTTGGAAATGTAATATTTAAAAAAAATTAAATCAGTCCATTTTTTTTATTACCTACTAAAAAACCTTAAAAATAAAAGTTGAGAAAAAGTCAAACAATTGAAATTTTGGCGCCTCGAAAATGATTTTTTTGATATGTCGTAGTGGAACTTTTTTTCCTCATGCCAAAAGCTATCGAAAAATCTATGGCACAATATCGATTGCTAAATCGACCCACCCTAATGTATAGGGTAATTCCAAAGGAAACAGACCCAGTCCGAATATTTACGGTTTTGATTTTATAGGGTGCTCAAGTTGGTCACCTACAACATTTTATTACAAATTTAGCCTTTTCGAAGTGTACATAACTTTTGAACGGAATATCCGATTTGACGGATATAAGTACCATTTGAAAGAATATAACATCCTTTCTATGAATTATAAATTAAGTAATTAATTTCTTTTGTCCGTTATGAATTTGGACAATCGGTAAAAGGTCGTAAATCTGCATGGCCTTCTTGTATCGAAAGGGACAAATATTTAAATTGTAATTTTTGGGTCGTTTTATTTTGGAATTACACCATAGATTGAGTCATATTATTTTATGAAAACAAAACCAAATTTTTTTATGGTAAAGTTTTTTTTAAACATTTTTTTTCTGGAATTCTAATTTTCATGCAAGGTACCTTTAGTATAAAATACCTTACCGAGATACCATTAAAATTAAAGGAAATTATAAGGGCTAAAAATTCTGAAACATCATTTTCATGTAGATACAGAAGTTTAGTAACTGTCGTTAAAACGATTAGAAAAAAGTAGATATTTTCCAAAAACATCGTTTTTTGCTAGCACGAAAAAACCATAAAGAAAGGAAAAATGCAAAAAATTTGTTTGTTTATTTTTTTTAAAGCTGGCATCCTAAGGAAGAAGACAGTGCCTATTTGGAAAAAAATCTATGGATACATGTATAAATTATGACCCATATTGTAAAAGTAAGAGAAATTCAAAAAAACATTTTTCATATTTTTATACCAATGCATTGTGCTTTTGTTTGTAACTCCTAAAAAACAAAGAGATAGGCCCATCGTTTATTATACCGATCGGCATAGAATCACTTCTTGAGGCAATTAAGCCACGCCCGCCTGTCCGTCTGTCTGTCGATGTATGCTTGTAATCAAAGTGCAGGTCGTAAATGTAAAGCTATCTCTAGGAGAATTGGTACAGAGGCATTCCTTAGACTAGGGACTATCCCTATTGAAAATGGGGCATATCGGTCCATGTTTTTATATAGTCCCATATAAAGGTCCCCACCTATGTCACTTCTTGATACTCTAGAGAACACATTTTTCAATGGATCTGGTTGCAATTTAAGAATTTACACTTTATATTGGACCTAATCGTAGCTAGTAAAAATGGGGAACATCGGTCCATGTTTATGTATATCCCCCATATAATGGTCCCAACCTATGTCATTTCTTGACGCTCAACAGAACGGATTCTGCAATTGATCTGGCTGAAATTTAAAAATTAACACTCAATATTTTACCTAATAGTACCTAGTAAAAATGGGGAACATCGGTCCATGTTTAGGTATAGCCCCCATACAAAGGTCCCCACCGATGCCACTTCTTGACGCTCTAGAGAACGGATTCTTCTATTGATCTGGCTGAAATTTGAGAATTCATACTTAATGTTTGACATAATCGCGCCTAGTAAAAATGGGGAACATCGGTCCATGTTTGGTATAGCTCCCATACAACGGTCCCCACCGATGCCACTTCCTAACGCTCAAGAGAACGGATTCTTCAATTGATCTGGCTGAAATTTAACAATGTATACTTTATATTGCACTTTCCTTGTGCAAATGGGGAACCAACGGTCCATATTTTAATATTGCTCCCATATAACGGTCTCTTCCGATTAGACTTCTTAGCGTTCTAGAGGACGATTTTTTAACACAACATGCGAAAATTTAAGCTTTTATACTTTATATTGAAAATGGTGAAAAATGCGGTATATGGGTCCGTGTTTTCATATATAAAGGGTTTTCCAATAGGGATGACATGATTTTGAAGTAACGTCTCGGCCATTTGTAATATGTCAGTTTTATTATCAATATAATCGTTCTCCAATTGCAACTTTTCGTGCGATAAGTCAATTTTTTTAATTAAAAAAAAACACTGTCCGGTCGACCTACGACCTTGACACCCATGAGCAATATTTTAGCTCTCGGTAAAAGCTATCTTTTTTCCATTGACCGATTCCCGATTCGACGAACCGTTAATGAGCTAGAGCAAAAATAAACTTTCCGTTCACATTTGAAAATGATGCTAAGTTCATTTTTTTAAATCAAAAGACACTTTATTTTAGCTCTCGTTAAGAGCCATCTTTTTGCCATTGACCGATTGTGGCTACGTGCCACTCAGCAAATGAAACAATTAAATTGTTGCGAGAAAAGTTTGGAGAATCGATTATTTCAAGAAATTGTGATATTGAATGGCCTCCAAGAAGTTGTGATTTAACACCATTAGACTATTTCTTGTGGCGTTATTTGCAGTCATTGGTCTTTCGGAATAAACCAGACTCTCTTCAAGATTTACAAGACAATATTGACCCAATATTAACACCCATTTTTTTATATACTACCGGCACTATAAAAACATTACACTGTACAAAATTTCAAGTGTTTGTATGTGCAGGAATCGAAGTTATAAGCCGTTAACTTTTTGTACAAAATGGTCCGTTTGTATGGGAGGTACCAAAAGGGGCGTGGTAATAACGCCAATTTTTCATGCGACTATAATAATGTTCAGGCTCCACAACATTTTAAGTATTTGTATTGATGGGAATCAAAGTTATAAGCCGTTAATTTTCTTAAAATAGCCTAAAACGGATTTTCGCAAAATATTCTTGGGGTCTCTTAGGTAACTCCATTGATGTGTTACACTTTTTTCCCGCAGCATATGATATTAATATACCCTTGTTCACAATAGTGGGTGTATGAAAACCGGATTATATTTAAATTCTCGTAGTTCTACCAAAAGTGCTATAATTTCTTCATTTATCCATGCATTTTCTTCAAATAAGCACTGTTTTCTTCGTTAGGATTCTAGCTTTTGGAAAAATTGGAACAAACATAAAACTATTTTTTTTAAAAAATCCAATTTTCTTCATTGTTTTAACGAAAGTTACTAAACTTCTGTTTCCACATGAAATTGTCATTATTAACATTTCTAGTTCTCATAATTTCCTTTAATTTTTCGTATATCCTGAGTTTATCGAGCATATACTTGGTCTAAATAGTAAAGGAACCTTCCAAGAAAAAGGGAATTTTAAAGAAAATTTTTTCACAAAAAAAATTTATCATAAACATTTAAAATATTTGTTCGTGTTTACAGCTGAAAATGTTATGTACAGCCCTTGGACAAAAATTTTGTAAACTAGTGTTATTTGTGATATTTGATATTTGCCATTCAATTTTCAAATGTTTGTCTGTATTTTTTTAATGTTATGAGCTATTACAATTTGGAAGAATATTATGGCCAACGACGTTAAAATTTTGCTCATAATCGATAAAAAATGGAAACGTATCCGAAAATCATTCAAAGTATTCGGGATTTTTTCAATTGTTATTAATTATATGTTGATTAAGGACTTATTGGACTGGACAGCTCAAAAAATTTCGTACAGAATAATTAATCCACGGAAACGTTAGAAAATGCAAATTTTGATCAATAAATATTTTCAAGGATTTCAAAGATATATATGGGGGAATTCCACGACGGTTTCAAAAAAATGTCGGTTTTGATTTTTCCCATTTTTTTTATATTTTTTAGTACACCTGAAGAAACGCTTTGTGGAATTTTTTGAGATTTTTCCGATAACTCGTTCAGAAGTTATATATATTTCAAAAACAGTTAAGATATCATAGATATCACCAAAAGCCAGATACACAGAGTGATACCCTAACGATTTTTTAAATTAAAAAAGAAATTAACTTTGAAGTTTTTAACAGATTAATAAGACATACAAACTTGAATTATATCGAATTGTAGGTCTGTATAAAAAAAGCCCTTCTTTAATCAATCTTTAATTTGCATATCAGGATATGTGGAAGATGCTCGAATCCTTTGGTGGATTTTTCATGTGTGCGAAATGTTATCGTCATACCACAACTCCTCGTCCCCTCTCTAGTCTTCAGTTGTGTGAAAGGGCTACACTGTACACCGTAATGTATGAATAATATTAATTAGATTCAAAAACACGTTTCACGAATTGTTGCCGAAAAACTAAAAGGCTCAGGACTTTCGTTTTGGACTTTTCTCTCCATCAACGTTTGATTTTGTTTTGAGTGCAAACTAGTGATGTCAAACGGGAAATCCCGATCCCGAAAATCCCGGGAAATCCCGGGAAATCCCGAAAAATCCCGAATCCAGGGATCTTTTAAAATAATTTTTTTTATATTAATATTTATGAATTATTATTATTTTAATAATAATATATGAAGCTGTCTCGTATAAAATATTAAGTGAAACATAGATAATCTCTGTCGAAAATGTAAACTAATGAAGCAAATTGTAAACATCAAAAAACATTGACATAATCCGGTAAAAAAATTAGAAATTTGGAGAAGAATTACAAAATATGTATATCATAAATGTAATTATAAATAAGTAAACTTAAAAAAAGAACACAAATAGAGTTTGTTTCCCACAAACGAAGATAATTGTATTCTATTCTTTCAAATTTATGAAAAAATCCTAATATAAAATCTGATATGGATCGACAAATCGATTTGGTCCCATAAAAACGGAATTAGTCAATCAGTTTGACTAATCTCAAGTTGATAAAAATATTTTTCGTGTTTTAATAAAAGAAAATTATAACATCAATAATAATTCAGACGACAAACTGAAATTGAACCAAAATTATTTCATAGCTAAGATGTTGTGAAATATTTTAATAAAAGTTAGTCTTTTTTAACAAAAGTTAATGTATGCTTTAGCTGTTTTGATCCTTATTTAAATTAATTAAATTAAAACTAAACTAAAATGTTTGTATTCTATTTCGAAATATCACATTCTTAAGAATGAAAAAATCCCGATTTATCTCGAAAACCCCGATTTATCCCGAAAATCCCGGGATATCGAACAATTTCAGGATCCCGAAAAATCGCTAAAAAATCCCGGGATCCCGAGATTTGCAATTTAAAAATCCCGAATCCCGGGATTTGTGAAAACCAATCCCGTTTCACATATCTAGTGCAAACTGTATACATTAAAGTTCAATTAATGTATACACTATATTTAAAATAACATAAATTTATAATATAATTTTAAATTATTTTTCTGTTATATTTTAAGCTTTTTAAAAATGTGTAGATTAATAAATATAATTTATGTTATTTATTTTTGTTGTTTATTTCCAGATTTTTACCTTTGGCACATATAAATTTTGTAGAAGAAATACTCACGCACACATATAGATTTTTACAAATACATAGTAAGTAAATTTGTATACATATGAGCGTAGATTACTGTAATGTATTGTTGTTATTATTATTGATAAAGAAAACCAACAGTATTTTAAAAGCGAAAGTTATAACATCGAAAAAAGAGAACAAAACAAATAGAATGGAAATGGGATACGAAATACGATCAACGAATAGAGGAAAATAGGAAAACAGGAGAAAAAACAACACTCAATTCAATTCAAGAAGTAAAAGTTTTAGAGAATTTTGTTTTGTTTTTTTTTTGTATTTTGATAGAATATCCAACGTTTAATACCAAATCCAACGAAGAAAATTGACGTACCGCAGCGATGCTTTTGTTTTTAGCGATCATTCACATGTTTTTCATATCGGAGTCGGTGTCGGATTCGGATTCCAGATCTGATTCTTGTCCATCTTTGAAAGGGTTGAAAAATTTCTGTATGGAAATGAGTGAGTGGAACTGATGGGTGGCGATGGTAGTCGCGGTCGTGATTGTGGAATATATATAAATGATTTCATCAAATTTTCTGATATTTTGTTGTTGTTGTTGTGATGTTATTAATCAAATCCTTGGTTTGTGCTTTGGCTGATTTAAGGAGTGACTGTTTGAGGTGATTATAAATTTACACACGCACTCTTATCCACACTCACGCACACGTTTACACTCATATGCACGAGTATATATATATGTATGTATGTATATCCTGTATTGATCCTTAATTTGAAGATATGATTCGATATGGCTCTGTTCTTTCTTCTTCATTTTAATATTTATATAGACAATGTTAACACATTTATTGGTATATGCAAAATTGTTTGATATTTTTTTATTTTGGTGTTTTTTTAATCTCCGAGGATTTCTTTTCTGTTGAGTTTTTTGAAGCGACGTTCTTCAGATTTTCTGTTTTTCTTTGGAGGGGGTATTATTTGGTCTATTGTATGGTGTTTGGATCTTTTTTGGGGGAAGATTTGCGCCGCTGCATTGTTGGATTTCAAAGAAGTCTCCCCATTTTACCATCGCCTCGGCTTTTGCCAATCATGGCCGTGTACTCATCTAGATTTTCAGCAAAAATTATGGTTAAATATGGGGATTTTTGTTTTGATATAAATTAATTTGAATTATTTAAAAAATATACTTATAAGAGAAAAAAAACACAATACCAAAACTTCAAATAAAACATAACAGTAATATTCCAAAAAAAAATATTTATATATATTTCTACAGAGTACGAATTCTTTTATTTCTGAAAGGGTTTCAAATTTACACATGACATTGAAAAATGTTCTATTTAAGGCGTGGGGGTTAAGTAAGGGCAAAGGCCGTTCTCAGAATTTCAAATTTAAAGCAATAATGTACAGTAGGTGATGACTTTATGTAACGTAACGTGCCGGCTTGCTGCTTGATTACTGAATTGATTGCTTGCTTGCTTGCGTTGCTGTTTGCCTGCTGCATGGTTAGCAGGATTTGCAGGATGCTTGCTGCTCTACAAATACGAGGCTTAGCCGATTGATTGCTTGCATTCAAAGCCAGGGTAACTGAGTAGCAGTAGTAGTAGTAATAGTAGTATTAATTTTAGAAAACGCTTTGCTTGCCAGGCAGTGTGTTCAATGTAAGCTTAACTTGTGTCCACATTCAGAGTTTCTGGGTTCTGAGTTCTGAGTTGTGAGAGCTGTTCCCAGCTGTGGTTGGTTATATATTTGGTGTTCAACATAAAGTCATTATGGACAGTGTATTCGGTTTAAATGCATCTTCATCTGTTTGTTTTTCAGTTTTGTTTTGTTTGATTTGTTATGTTTTTTTGAATATATTTTTTGGATTGGGGTTTGTTACGAGTATTTTAATAAGAAAAATAAATAAGGCAAACAACGACAAAAAAAGGCCAGAAAAAATATATTTTATTTATAAAAAATATATGTAAGGTATGTAAGTAGGTATGTTCAGTTGTTACATATATGTATTTACACTGTACACTTCATTTATATATTTTCATTTTAAAAATTATTTACATCTTTTCGGATCGTTGAGATCTTATGCCCTTCAAAAATGTTAAGTGGCTTTTGATCCCACTCTCTATTAACTTACAAACTGAAGTCAGAAAATCTGGAAAAAGTATCATAATCTGTTAAATATTAACTAAAAACAATATAACTGTTTCGTACTAAAGACGCAAGGATGAACAGATAACCAGGCTGGGCAGTCTGTTAAGCGCGACATCAAATGGTTTTGGAGAACTTAATAATTCATAAAATCGTCATCCTTAATAAACGTTTTGAAAATTGAATGTATGTATAGAAATTTCGGATTACGGCAGATAAAAATCGATCTCAACGAGAATAGGTCCTACGGCTGGACGATATAATGGCTACATATCCTTCTAACACAATCGATAGGTAAGCGCTTCATTATAATCGCTACATTTAAGTTGCACATGCAATTTCGCCATTAGCAGTCTAGACCTTCATTTGGTCAAACACTCCATACTGTTCGAAGACATTGCCAATACATCCCTGCCATCAAGTTCGCAACGTTGGATTATTAAAGATAAGATGTACAGACAACTAAACAGTTAGTTCCACAGGGATGTGTGTTATCTCAGATATGGCATAACTTTTACCTAACCTAAATTTCATCTAAAAATCGATGGCAGACTTTGGTGAAAGAGGAGTTGAGAACCAAACCTCATTGTCTAATTGCAGAGTCTTTGTTAACAAAATTAGGGAAGAAGTATTAGATATAACGATATGTTCAGAAAATCTTATTGATGAGATTCATGAGTGGAGGGTATCGGATGAGTTAAGGTTTAAAATTGCATGGCCACCGCCAAACCCAATAAGTTTCCGTAATAAGGCTAAGACCGACTGGACTAAATTCAGTCTACAAGCGATTATCTATGTACAGAAGACATTACCAATGTGATCAATGTGATCAACGACGTTATCAATGTGAAGAAGATTATGGAAGCTCTTGTAAAATCATTCGAAGATAGTTGCCCACTTCGAGAAAGGAAATCTGCCTATGAGAAACCCTGGATGGCAGGACAAATTCGCTAGATTGGCAAGGATGTCCGCAGACTTTACAACAGAGCTCGACGTAAAAAACCAGAAGTATATTGGGACGACTACCACAGAAGACTCAAAGAATACAATAAAATCATTAGATCGGCGAAACTTAATTCCTGGAAGCTTTTGTTTAAAATGAAAAAGTTCCCCTTAAAAAACGCATGTCCAAAACGAAACACTGGTGGATGACACGGGTAAAAGGATGGAAACTATAGAGGATTCCATAAGGATCTTGATGAAAACTCATTTTCCGACTGGAAATGCTGTACCAACAGAGGAACAGTTACAGAATGAAAATGTATTGCATCAAGTATTACGAATATAACAGATGGTATGGTTGAAGAAGCCATAAAAAGCTTATCTCCCTTCAAGGCTGCGGGACCGAATGGACTATTTGCAGCACTTCTGCAGAATGAGGTGGATCTGGTATCAACTCATTTAGCTGAAGTGTTCACTTCATGCCTAACCCATGTATATACCCCAAAAAACTGGCAGGAATCATGGGTGGTCTTCATACCCAAGCCTGGCAAGACGAAATATACGACTCCAAAGGCTTATCGACCCATTAGCCTAACTTCTTTACTATTAAAAACAATGGAGCGAATAATTGATGGCATGATCAAAAGTAGAATAGCGGATGACTGGCTAAAATCAAACAACTCGCCTATGTCAAAGTAAGATCAGTGAACACAGCTATGCATGAGGTAGTGCACCACCTGGAAGAGTCCTTCAGTAAATATGTAAATGTATACACTTGCTGTTTGCATAGACATCAAGGGCACATTTAACAATGTGCAGACCTATACACTTATCCAGTCCCTAGACGAGTTTCAGGTTAAACGGGCGCTGAAAAACTCGATCAAAAATATGCTAAGGAATAGGTGGATTATTTGTGGATCGTATGACGTAAAAATTAGAGACAAGGTAAATCGTGGTATACCTCAGGAGGGTATTTTATCTCATCATCTATGGGTTACGACGATACACAGTCTCCTAAAAGCCCTCACCAATGAAGGATTTAAACCAGTCTATTATGCAGACGACGTTGTAATACTTCTAAGGGGCATACATCCAAACCTATTATGCAGAAGAGCTGAGGAGGTACTTAACATAGCATATAACTGGGCACAACCAAAGGGATTACATGTTAACCCAGACAAAACAGAAGTATGTCTATTTACAAGGAAAACGAAGATCCCACGTTGTACCCGGCCTCGATTCCTGAATAAGACAATTGCTATATCTAAAAATGTAAAATACTTGGGAGTAATCTTGGATCAGAAACTGTACTGGAAAGATCATCTTGAAGAAAGAGTTACAAAGTGCAGAAGAGCTATAGGACTATGTCCAAATATAACTCACTGGCTTTACATGAGCGTGATTAGACCAATAATAACCTACGCCTGTGTAGTGTGGTGGACATCAATGGACAAGAAGTGCAACGTAATTCCTTTGCAAAAAATTCAACGTACGTGCTGTCTAGGCATAAGCGGGGCATTTAGAACTGCACCAACAAGAGCGTTGGAGACTATACTGCACATGCAACCAATAGACATCCGTATAAAATATGAGGCAGCCCTCACAGCAAAGCGTCTATAAGTGATGGGTGAATGGATAAATCGAGACCACAAGTCGTACCATCAGAAGATTTTAGAATCTCTATTTGGTCACATTGAAACACCAGAAATCTCGGACCGCATTCCTGAAGAGCGGCTTACAGCTACCTGTGATTGGTTTGTGACAGATAGACGCTTCTGGGAAAACGGAACACTTGTCCATGTGCTAGTGGGAACCAGCTGCTACACGGATGGGTCCAAGCTAGGAGGAAGGCGGATCTGGGACTTTTTATTGATGAACCAGAAGTCGAACTTCGCTTCCGCCACCCTGACCATAACACGGTATTTCAAGCAGAAGTTCGAGCAATCACGGAGTGTGTGAACCGGCTCGGTAATACCTCAAAGCCTAAATATGTCAACATCTTCACAGATAGCCAAATGGCCATTAAAGCAATAACATCGAAAAGGGTCAAATCGAGAACTATGTTAGGCTGTAAAAGATCGATAAATGATTACTCATGGTCAAGTGCGTATTTGCTGGTTGACAGGAAACAACGGAGTGATTGGAAAAAACAGGCAAACAGCTTGGCTTCAAAGAGCAGAGAACTTCGAGAAATAAACTTGGAAAATTCGAAACCTTTCGAAGCCACGAAGGATGAGTTGAAGCACTGGGCAGTGGTGGTTCACAAAACTGTGTGGAATAGGGCAACAGTAGGAGCAACTACAAAGATACTGTGGGGTGTCCCAAATGAAAGAAAACAAGAAGTTTTCTGAAACTAAACAAGGTCGAGATTAGTAACATGATGAGTGATCTAACGGGACACTCAAGCCTACAAGCACATCTTCGTCGGACTAGCAGAAAACGAAGAATTTAGGGCATGCTGGGAAAACATCGAAACGACAGAACATTTTCTGTATGACTGCCCGGCTTTTACACTTGCAAGATCCCAACATTTCGGGTCCGACATATTACCAGAGGAATGACTGGAAGATACTGAGAACATTCGTGTCTAGTACCAATTTTCTGTAACGCGTGAGGTATATAAAGATTATAAATAAGGGGCGCACAACAGGCCGAACCACTGGCTTATCTGTATGTCCATGGACATGAGACGTTTAAACGTTCAACCTAACCTAACCTAATTGCAGAATCTCCTAGTATGACTAGTGACCTACATGCCGTTACCACGCATTCAAGCAACGATATCAACCAGAATAGGTCTTGAGACATGTCGGTCTTGTATCAGCTTACATCCCTAAGGCCTTCGATAGCTCAACAACGTCATTCTATTCGAAGAGATCGCCAAAACATCCTTCCGTCCTTCCGTTGGTTCACTAAATATACATATATGTTACGTGGAATTTCGCCATACCAAACTAAAACCTAGCAGTGTTATACAAATTAGTCACTATTGTCAGAAATAAAGGGTAATATCCGCAGCATTCCATCCTTACCTGCAGGCACGGAAATCATAAAAAATGCTGCTAACTGTTCAAGTCTGGCCCAAAAAACGATAGCAGATGGAGTATTTATGTTGATGTTGAAACGACACTTTAGTTCCCGATGCTTCTAATAAAGAAAACAGGCAAAGACGCGAGTAAGGAAGAATCACACTGGCCTTTTTGTCTACGCCCGACTGTCACCAAAGACACACCAAGAGAATTAGCATAGTAAGACCGCAATAGACCCTGTCACAGGGAGATCTCGTGCTATCCATATATCTAGGACCTGCAGCAAGTCAAACGTATGATGATGACATTGTCAAGGTGTCTCTCCCGTCAAGGCCTCGCAGGACTTAACAGGGAGTTCCGCAGGAAGATGTTATATCGCCGATATAATATCCTTCACGAAAACTTTGAAACGTTGAGCCATTATTTCGTGATAGACGAGGCGTCGTTGAACTAAGCAGCGACTTAAATCGTTGGTATTACGACGAATAGGTAAATCTCCCATCCAAAAATCGCAAGTCTATAAAACCCTAGAACAGCAGATCCGAACGCTTGCAGATTAAATGTAATACTTCAGGACAATCTTCCAATAGCAGGAGCCATTCACGATTCAGACCGTTTATGGTTACTCATGAGGTTTTTTTATGGACTCAGACTCTTAAGGTTTTACTATGTTATTGCAACATTTTCGAAGATTCAAAAGCTCATTTCAAACTAAAATGTAGGGGTATTTTCCAATAATTTATAATTTTTGCTTTCTTCAAAAAACGATCCGAAAAGATGTTTGGGCCACTGTCATCGAGTTAAGAAACTATATGTAGATATCTTCATTATATGTATAAGTAGTATGTTTTTCGTTGTCAATAAACCGATTTGTGTTCTTGGCTCTGTGAATATCATTCAAAAAATCCGAAAAGAGACTCACCTGATTTAGGACTCACTAAATCTTTGGTTTTATTATTCATACGTCTAGGTCCAGTACCACCAGAGCCCATAGGGCCTGAATTTGGTCCCGAACCGGGTGTACCACAGCCACTCACACCTCCTGATTGACCTGTTGATGACCAAGTATTTGTTTAGTACATATAGAATTTATGAGTCAATGTGGCACTCACCTGTCAGCCTTGGTGGACGGGGCTGTTCAACCGGAAGCACACGTCTACGTTTCTTTGGCAGTTTTGCGCGGGCCTGTGTATGTGAATAGTACATGGCAAAGTTGCTGACAATAACGGGCACTGGCAGTGCAATGGTTAGCACACCGGCTAGAGCACACAGCGCGCCCACAAACATGCCGATATAGGTCTTTGGCACCATATCTCCATAGCCCACGGTGGTCATCGTGACGAGGGCCCACCACAGCCCCAGCGGTATACTGTTGAAGTCATTGTGCGGATTCGTCTGGATGCGCTCCGCATAGTAGACCAGACTGGCGAATATGACAATGCCCAAGACTAGGAAAAATACCAGCAGCGTCAATTCTTTGGCAGAGGCTCTAAAGGTTTGTATCAAAATTTTCAATCCCGACGAGTGCCGCGTCAGCTTGAACAGACGCATAATGCGAATGATCGAGAAGAATTCCAGAATATCGGCATTCTCCAAATGCGAAGCGAATCGCTGCAGCACCAAATCAATATAAAAACTTAGGGTGGCTATGTAATCGATGATATTGACAGATGACTTGATGAAATCACACTTGTTCGGTGATGATATGAAACGAACCTACGAGAAGGGAGGGGAAAAAAGACAATACAGCGGTGAGATGATTATAGACGGTTCTTCGAGGATATCAACTATTTCACTCAAACTCACTAGTATTTCAAAAGTAAACCAGGCATTACAAACACACTCTATGTAGAAAAAAGCTATGTGGGCGTTTGTTTGCGTCTTCTCCAGAAACCAGGCGGAACTGCCATTGGCCGTCTGCACTGAGTTGTTGCGGACATAGGGCACCCTCATGTCCGGGTGGGTTTTCAAGCAGAACGACAGTATTGAAATGCAAATAAAGAATACCGAAACGACGCCAATTATCTGAAAGATAGAACGAGAAAAATTAAATTAGAAATGTATATATATTTAGAACTATGCATATGCATGCAATTTTAGACAACAAGATAAACCTGGAGTTGAGTCCAGATAGCTACCTCTATTACTCATTACTAGCATCTGATCATTCTCACTGCACTTTATGCTTGGAATATTTGGGCTGGGTGACCCGATACTGAAAACTGGCAGATGTGCATATAAGAAAGAATCACATAACCCTATTTGTCTTCTCCCACTTTGAAGAACATGAAGTTGAGTACCTATCCCGATTGACAATTTTTCCCTACCCACTCTTATATGCAGTACCAGATGCTTGGAATATGTGCGGAGGGGCCCGCTACTGACACCAGACAGGGATGCGAGTAAGACAGATTCACACAGACCTATTTGTCATCTCCTGAGCTTCATATGCAATTTTTTAAGTACAAATCATCAGCACGAATTTCGAAGTCAGCTTAGTACGACCACTGCTCTATATGCCAATATTTATATAAGCCAGGATCTCAACCAGAATACGTATAATTCCACCAGAACCTCAAAGAATTAAAATCGTATTCTTTTGAAATATCTACTAGAATAGGCCTTGTGACCGGGCGGTATCATGGCTATCGATCCATGTGGAGCCTTCGATATGTCAACCACACAATTTTGTTCGGCATTTCGTATACTTTGATTTCTTGCTAAAAAAGACAGTAAGGAAGAGCTAAAGTCGGACTTTCTTTCGGAGCAGAAATATTGTCAAGATTTATCAATGATAATGACCTATCAAAAAACAATTTTATAGCGCTTAGATTCAAAATCGGACTATAAGTATACACCGGGGTTATATCTAAACCCAAAGCAATTTTCTTCAAATTTGACAACGTTCTTTCCGGGTTTAAAAACTATTATTTTCTAAAATTTATAAAGATCTGTTCAAAAATACGAATTATAAGGCTAGATGCGTGATATAATTACACAGTACAACACATGCTTTTGGGACTCAATTCTGAGAATTAGACGTAAAAGTAGCCCAAAAATAAGAACTTCTGCATCATTCGTTTATCAAGTTGGCTCAATAAATAATTTAATTTTTTGCACGTTTTCTAGATTTTTTTCTCTGGCATAGAGCTGAAAATGTTGTACTGTGCTATAGTATATAGGGCCTACATATTAATCAGAACCGATATTCTTAAAATTTGCCAAATAACGTACTTGGCTCAAGAAGCTTTTATATGCTAAATTTTAAAAAGCTCAGTTCAGAAATGCGCATTCTGTAGCTTTTATATGAAAAATCGGAATATAGGTTTATATGGCAAGATTTATTGTCGGTACAAACAACTTTTCTGTATCAAATTTGTAAAGAGTTGATGCACAATAGGCTTCGTCCTTGATGTAAGAAATTACTCTGTACCAAATTTCATCAAGATTGGAATTAAATTGCGACCTGTACTTTGCGTAAAAGCTTAAGATGGACGGACGGACGGACAGACATGGCTAGATCGAAAGTACTAGTGATTCTGAGTCGATTGGTATACTTTAAGGTGGGTCTAGCGCCAATTTTTTGGGGCGTTACAAGCATATGGGCCAAGCCAAACGTATAATAAATACCCTGCGTGTAAATACAGAGTGATGTATGGTAATAAAATATGATGGGTCCTTGGGCCGTTCTCACTTGTGGCAATTGTCTAAAATGTCATTCCTGTGGAAATAATGGTTTTTAAGCGTTATTTACCTTGGCCGCATTCGAGCTATATGGTTCATCAAATAATGACCATATTCGTGGTTTCATTTCCTGCCACCACGATAGTGTTCCCTTGTAATAGTCTTCTTCGAAACCAAATTTTCGAGCTAATTCCTCTTCGGACGGTTTTTCTGTATCGAGGTCTAAACGATCTAATACGGCTAGAGTTTCTTGAGTGTCGCGATGCTGCAATGGACACAAATGAATCATATCGACATTCTTCACAGAAGTATTATACAAATTTTGTACTCACCTGGGTGTAGGTCATCCAACAACATGGTTCTACTTGATTTGAATCTAAACCCCAAAATTCGAGCTCTTCTTCGAACAGCGGACCACAAACGTCCGTTGGATAATGCAGTTTACCAGTTCTAAGAAGAAATTAATTGATATTAGTATAAATTTTATATTAAAGGATTTATTCGACATTAGCGTGCTTTTAACGAACATTAGATAAGTTAGATTCGTTTTCTGTTAATGATCGATTTAATCTAAACGTTTTTAGACTTTTGTTTGAATGGTGCCCGTTCGATTCGTTCAACTTTTTGATCAGAACTCTTCTGATGTTTTGGAAAAGATACAATTAGAAATGATAGAAAATATACAAATATATATTATTTACAAAATCCTTGAAATCTTCAACATAATTTGTAGAAGATGTTTTTATCCCTGCCGAAAAATATTTTCTTTAATTAAAAAAGTCAGGAAAAACGACAACACTGATTTAAAAGCAAAAAGTATCTTAAACGCCTTATAAAGTGCAAAAAGTCTATATATAATATACTCTCTCGTTTCACTAAAGTGAAGGTATACATGGACATCTTTTAAAAAAAATTAGCTTCTCCGTCATCAAATAGTTGAAACTAAGACCTTCTTTAAATTTGTGCGGTGGTGTGAGTATTTGATATATATTTGATAGTATTTGATAGTGTAGCTGAGTCTGTTGTTCCCTCACGTGTTGTTCATACCAACAACAATAACACATTCGTACAAATGCCCAGCGTAGCATAAAAAATACTGGATGTTTTTGCATATGAGTGGATGATGTTTGGTGGTAGTTTTTTGTAAAGACATATGTGTTTGAAACATAATTCTCATTGGCAGTAGACAAATAATACCGATCTTCCAGGGAAGTCGAGAGTACATTCAAGAAACAAATTAAAATTTTTTGTGAATGTTATCAATATTTCAATGGGTAATTTTTATGGGGATTTTGATTTTGATTTTTGAAAATGTCTAAACATGTCTTGAGAAGGTCTAAAAATATTCTTCAATCGTTATTAATTGTTTTTTCATAAATTTCAAAATAAAAATTTTCTTTGTTAAATCCATTGCGAAATACCGTTAACAGCATCATTTTTTCCCTTCAGATATATTATTTAATTTCATAACTTTGCATCCAATTGCACTTTTATAATTATGTCATTCAAAATTGTGTAACATTTTATATTACTAGAAAATCTTTCCTAAATTAATATTTTCTCGCAAATTTGATCAGTGGAAGTTGAATTTTTATAGAAAATTTCAGCAAAATCTTTTAGAACATTTTCTCAAAATTAGTAATCATAAAAAACTGACTGAATAATATTTGAAAATTTATTTTTTTGGAAAATTTATTCACTTTTATTGAAAAAGTATTTTTTCTAGAAATGTATGTATATCATTATAATTGCATTTTTCTCTAAAATTTCATCGAAATTTCATTTTTCTACAAAATTTATTTTTGGTAATTTTGTCGAAAATACATCTTTATTAAAATCTTCTTTTTTGTTTGGTTTTTGTATTGTTGACCTTTTATTTTATAATTTTTGAAAGTTTTGTCTGGCTCGAGGTCATATATAAATTAAAAACTAAAAACTGGTGGTGTTGTTTTTTATATGTTTTATTTTTATTTATTTCCGATATGTCGATCTTCGACGATCATCTTCAGGGATTTTCACTTACAAGTCGTTTGTTTTGTTTAAATGTAAATATCGTGATATATTTTTTGTAATTTTTCTTCAAATAATATAAAGGGTCCGCCAAATAACTTTTTTTTTGAAAACATCGCGCAAAACATCGAGTGTAGCTTCAGCTGTGTGGCACGTAGCGCCGTCCTGTTGAAACCAAATGTTGCCAATATCCTCCTCTTAAATTTTTGTGAACAAAAATTCGTTCAACATGGCCCGATAACGATCGCCATTGACTGTAACGGCCACTCCTTGTTCATTTTCGAAGAAAAATGGCCCAATTATGCCTCTGGACCAAAATCCGCCCCAAACAGTGACTCGTTTTGGGTGTATCGGCTTTTCAATGTATGCGTGCGGGTTTTCTGTGCCCCAAATGCGAAAATTTTGCTTGTTTACATACCCGCCAAGATCAAAATGAGCTTCATCTGAAAAGATGATTTTTTTGGCAAAATCGGCATCTTCTGTAAGTCGATCGCTCCCAGCGTTTTTCAAGCGTATACACAACCATATTCGTTCAGCGGAAGGATAAAACTAATTATCTGTCAAATCAGACATGAGCTAAGTGTTACCATTCACGAAATAAGCACTAGTTGAAAAAAAAAAGTTAGATGGCGGACCCTTTATGGTCTTTGTTATTTTTTAAGTGAAAATCCTTGAAGATGATCGTCGAAGACGATCGAAATATCGGAAATAAATTAAAATAAAACATATTAAAAACAACACCACCAGTTTTAGTTTTTAATTTATATATGACCTCGAGCCAGACAAAACTTTCAAAAATTAAAAACTTCCTTTTTCTGGAAAATTATTATTTATTATTAATTATTTTTTTCTGGAAAAATACGTTTAAATTGCTCTTTTATAGAAAAATTTCTTTGAAATTTAATTTTTCTAGAAAATAAATTCGTCAATATTGTATTCTTCATTGAAAATTGATTTTTCTAAAAAATATTTGAAAATTTAATTTTATTTAATTTTACTAAAAAATTTCATCGAAATTCAAATTTTGTAAAATACATTTTTATTGAAAATTTCGTTTGTTTTCTAGAAAATTTTGTATATCCATATAAAATTTTTCTGTACAATTGTATATTACTTTAAAATTTCTTCGAAATTTCTTTTTATACCCTCACTTTAGTGTGACGAGGGTATATATCATTTGCTACGAAAAAAAGTGTAACACATCGAAGGAGTGATCTAAGACCCTAAGTATGTTCGGCGGATATTCGTTTTGGGTCATTTTAAGTCGAATGAGCAATGTCCGTCCGTCTGTCTGTCTGTCTGTCTGTCTGTCTGTCTGTCTGTCTGCTGGCTGGTGCGCACGATAACTCTCGAAAGGAGTAACCGATTGACTTCAAATATGGTACGTGGTAATATTTTTTTCTATCTCCGGCTAAGTTCGAAGATGGGCCATATTGGTCTACTCCTTCTAGTACCTCCCCCACAAAGTGTTAAAATGTTGTGAAATATTGAATCTTTAATTACTGCTATACTACTTATTCGAATCTTCTGAAATTCCACACATAGCATTAGTTTATTAGTCGCTATCAACTCGAGAAAAATGGGCCATGTTGCTACGCCCCTTTTGGTACCTCCCACACAAATGCACCATTTTGCACCAAAAGTTAACAGCTTATAACATTAATACCAGTGCATAAAAATACTTGAAATTTTGTACAGTGTAATGCTTTCATAGTGCCTACAGTCCAGTGAAAAATGGGTGTCATATTCACGCCCCTTTTGGTACCTCTTACACAAAGGTACCATTTTGCACCAAAAGATAACAGCTTATAACAGTAATACCAGTGTATAAAAGCACTTGAAATTTTGTACAGTGTAATGCTTTTATAGTGTCTTTTGCACTGTGAAAAATGGGCGCTATTGCCACGCCCCTTTTTGTACCTCCCACACAAAGGTACCATTTTGCACAAAAAGTTAAGAGCTCACAGCATGAGTACCAATGCACAAAAATGCAACCACATTTTGCACAGTGTAACGCTTTTGAAGTCCTATAGCCCTGTAAAAAATGGCCGTTATCACCACGCCCCTTTTTGTACCTCCGACACAAAATGGCCAAATCATACCAAATTTAATATCTCATAACGTTAATATACCAGTGCAAAAAACGCTTATAATTCGGCGCAGTGCAATGTATTTAAAGAAAACATTTGTTAAAAATATTCTGGTACCTCCCATACAAATTGACAGAATAATTCGTTTAATATTCCATATTATATTACTCACAAAGTGAGGGTATACCTTAGTCGGTTTACCCGACTGAAACTTTCTTACTTGTTTTCAAGAAAGTTATATGTTTAAATTTATATTTTTCTAGAATAATTCGTTTAAATTGCTATTTTCTAGAAAATAAATTAAAAGGAAGAAAAAATTGTCAATATTCTATCAGCCGTTGAAAATTGCAATTTTCTATAAAAAAAATATTTAAGAATTTATTTTGTGGACAATTTTGTCGAAGATACATTTTTATTGAAAGTTTTGTTTTTTTCCAGAAATTTTTGAATATCAAAATTCAATTGTTCTGGACAATTTTGAAATTTAATTTATCTAGAAAATTTTGCCAAAATTAAATTTTGTTGAAAATACATTTTTATTACAAACTTCTTTTTTTCTAGAAAATTATTATTTAAAATTATTTTTTTCTGGAAAAATTCGTTTAGTTGCTCTTTTCTATAAAATTTCTTTGAAATTATATTTTTCTATAAAAAAAAATTCGACAATATTGTATATTGTGTTGAAAATTGCATTTTTCAAAAAAAAAAATATTTTTTTTACTAGAAAATATCATCCAAATTGAATTTATGGAAAATTTTTTCGAAAATAAATTTTGTTTTTTTTCTAGAAATTTATGTATATCAAAATTCAATTTTTCTGGACAATTTAGTTGGAATCGCATTTTTCTTTAAAATAACTTCAAAATTAAATTTTGTCTAGAAAATTATTTTTTTCTGGAAAATTCGTTTAAATTGCCCTTTTCAAGAAAATTTATTGGAAATTTAATTTTTCTAGAAAATTTCGTTGAAATTAAAATTTTCTTTAAAATGTCTTCAAAATTAATTTTTCTAGAAAATTGGAAAATTTTGTTGAAAATACATTTTTATTACAAACTTCTTTTTTCTAGAAAATTATTATTTAAAATTATTTTTTTCTGGAAAAATTCGTTTAAATTGCTCTTTTCTAGAAAATTTCTTTGAAATAGAAAAAATTCTACAATATTGTATATCGGGTTGAAAATTGCATTTTTCAAAAAAAAAATGATACTTTAATTTTACTAGAAAATATCATCCAAATAGAATTAAGGGAAATTTTTGTCGAAAATACATTTTGATTGAAAATTTTGTTTTTTTTTCTAGAAAAATTTTTTTTCTGGAAAATTTGGTTGAAATTGCATTTTTCTTTAAACTAACTTCAAAATTAAATTTTTCTAGAAAATTTGGCCAAAAATAAATTTTTGGAAAACTTTGTCTAAATACATTTCTATTGAAAATTTAGTTTTTTCTAGAAAATGTTATGTATAAAATTATTTTTTTCTGGAAAATTTCGTTTAAATTGCTCTTTTCTAGAAAATTTCTTTGAAATTTAATTTTTCTACATAATTTGGTTGAAATTAAATTTTTCTTAAAATGTCTTCAAAATTGATTTTTCTAGAAAATTAATTTTTGGAAAACTTTGTCAAAAATACATTTCTATTGAAAATTTCGTTTTTTGTGCTGTTGTTATTTATTGTTGGTCTGTGTTTTTGTTATTCAGTCAGAATTTATTTTGTTTTAAGACCATATGTTTCAGTTACTTTCTGTTTATTGCAAAAAAGTAATAGAAACAAATACAAAAATTGGTAGAGAGTTTTAATTGCTTGGTAGAATTGACTGCCGTTTCTATAGACACCACTGTATCATCTTCAGAATTCAGTAGCAATAGTGTATGTCTTTAACTTAAATCAGCTGAAAGTTATAGACATACACTATTGCTACTGAATTCTGAAGATGATACAGTGGTGTCTATCGAAACTGCAGTCAATTCTACCAAGCAATTATAACTCTCTGCCAATTTTTGTATTTGTTTCTATTACTTTTTTGCAATAGACAGAAAGTAACTGAAACATATGGTCTTAAACCAAAATAAATTCTGACTGAATAATTTCGTTTTTTCTAGAAAATTATACGTATCAAAATTGAATGATACTGGAAAATTTCGTCAAATTGTTTATTACTACAAAATTTAAAATTCAGTAGATTTAGAAGAAATTTTCTAAAAATATGCAAATTTGAGGGCATTTTCTTAAACGTTTAAAATTTTTTTTTGTAGAAATTTAATTATGATGAAATTTTTAAAAAAAAATGTAATTTCAACAAAATTTTGAAAAAAAATTAAATTTCGAGGAAATTTTCAAAAGAAAACTAAATTTTAAACAAAAATATATTTTATTAATCAATTTGTTTAACGCTGTAAAACACAAAAAGAAAGTTTCTGACAATGGATTTTGTTAGAGGGGGTAAAAAAGAATACACGTGGTCATTTTATTTTCCTGTATATTTCGAAACCATTCTTTCGACCAAAGAACTTATAAATAACAAAAAATATGTTCCTGCATAGGTTAGCTCTTGTTTTGATCACAAATTTTTGATGGGATTAATTTGATGAGGATGTTTTCAGAATACACGCTTCAGACCAGAAAGCGTAATAAATGGAAAATTGGAAAATGATTTTTTAATTACACAGTGCAACAACCAAAATGGGAATGGGATGAGACCAATTGCAAGTTGTCATTGTCCATAGTAAAACCTTCAAGGGTTTTTTCATTTCAGTGCGAGATTTTTTTTTACACGCCTTTGAAGTTGGTGATTTTGAACCGTATTTTCTATGAAAATCGACAAGAAATAGCACCACTTGTATGTCAGCGCCATCTAGCGTGAGTTGTAGGTTAAAATAAATATCAAAAAAGAATTCTTCGACCCCAAAAACAGTAAGATACCACAACATTCCATGATAATAAAAAATAAGCATTATTTTATAAAATTTTCAATGATATTTTCTTGTTGAAATCACCAACTTCAAATGCGTGTAAAAAAAATCTCGCACTGAACTGAAAAAATCCCTTGAACGTTTTGTTATGGATAATGTCAACTTTCATTTGCAATTGGTCTCATCCCATTCCCATTCGGAAAATTCCGTTTTTGTATAACAGTGTTATTAATTACACTGTGTTAGTCCGAAAATTTAACAGAAAGGAGACCATTTGGATACAGAGTTCCTTGGTTTCGAGATATTTGTTTTGAAATCTGAAAGGAACAAGAATTTGAAGTGGAATGCACCGAATACACCCTTTAAAGAGCGAAAAGATAAACCGTTAAAAAAAACGTATAAAAAGGTCTGTCGGGTCCCAAAAAAATATCCGTAAATTTATTTTTTGTTTTAATAAAATTAATCAATTTAAATTGCACTTAACAACTTTAAAGTACGCACTGGTATTAAAATTATAAGCTGTTAACTTTTGGTGTAAATAGTCCGTTTGTTTTTGAGGGTACCAAAAGGGGCGTGGAAATAATGTCCTATAGCAGCATTACACTGTACACAATTTAATGTATTAATCTGAACTGATATTAAGGTTATAAGCAGTTAACTTTTGGTTCAAAATTTGTGAACGAGGTACCAAAAAGGGGCGTGGAAAAAATGCCGATGTGAATATGTAATACCAGTTCATGTAAATTTTTGGAATTTACTACAGTGTAAAGATTTCATAGTATGTACAGTCCGGTAAATAATGAGCATTGTAGCCTCGGCCCTTGTGGTACCTCACACACAAAATGGCCAAATCATACCAAAAATTTAATGGCTCACAATAATACCAGTGCACATAAACACTTACAAATTGGTTCAGAACAATGTCGTCTACTACCATAGAATCACATTACATTACTAACAATGTGAGGGTATACCCAGCTGACTTGTTGACTTAGATTTTATAAAGAGTTCTTTGGTTGGTGCCTATAGAAATTACAAATTAACTAACAAATCCTTTTAAATTTGGATGATTATTTTTCTTAATTGTAGTAAAAATAGTAATTTTCGCGGGTAATATTTGTGTCGAAAATATCAACTAGAAATGTCTATAATTTGTAATGGTAATGTTATAGGGATAAGGGCATCAGAAGGTGAAGTGACTGGTTTCAGAGAAAGAATTATGCCATAATCCTCTTTACTCGCATTTCATTATTTTGGCAGAAGCAAGTATTCATAAGCCTTCCACTTCAAATTTACCACCGATATACATACTGATAGAAAAAGCTTTGCCATTCTTCAAAAGCCATCTAACGCATGGAATAATCCTATCGTCTGTCCGAACGATAACTATTGATACTATATTTTCAAGAGATTAGTCAGGACGACGAACAAATTCATCGATAGGATTATTCGGTACATTAGCTGACTTTTGAAGAAAGATGATTTCTCAGGCAAATTTGTAGCCGAATATCTCAAAAAGAAGAGCTAATGGTGAAAAACGACTTACACCGTAGGTCGAAATAGGTTTATCCTCAAGATCTCTTCTCTTTAAGATTAATTTTATTAGAATTTTTTTTTTAATGTTTCAAATTTTGTAACTTAACTTACCTGTAGTAATTTAAGACTTGTGCAAATACTCCCGGATGCCGATCGAAAAAATACTCATTCAATAAAGGATCATAGTTGGCCAGTGCTTCAGTCAGTTTGGACAACCTTGTGGCCGGTATCTTTTTCAAGGTCGCCTTATAGGTCTCGTGTCGAATGCCGCCCACGTTCAGTACCACCCTATTCTCCGAGTCCATATTAATCAAATTCATAGCTGTGTGAGAGCGTGAGTAATAGGAATTTTTTTTGGGGATGTAAGTCATGGTGATCTCTTGAATGGGAAAAGGAAGACCGTGTGGACAATATGAGTATTGGGTGTGATACTAACCTCTGTTAATTTTGTTTGTTTGTTTGTTTTTCGTTTTTGCCTATAACAACTGGTCAGTAGCAAAGCGTTAGATGATTACGGCAGAGGCGGTTACGGAGGCGGAGGAACAATAACTACTACTTAACGCAAAACGATGATGGTAACGATTAGAGTAGCTCTTGGATGCTTCTACAAGTGAATTGCTGTTGCTGTTGTTCGTGGTAGTGGTGTTGATGGGTTGTATGTATGAGTGTGTGAATTTGTTGTTACTACAGGATGATCTCAGTTTGATTAGCTCTGTCGGATTAACTACTGCGATGAGCATTACAAATGCATTAGTTTGCTCCGGCTGCTGCCCCCGGGGCCGCTACAGACTACCGCTACCACTGATTGCAAACAAATTGGATCGAATTATGCTGTGTCTCAAAATCAGGTCAAATCGAATTGAATTGAATTCAATTCAATTGATTTCTAGTTTTGGGGGGGGTAAAATTGATATTAGCTAATTAGAAAAGCCATTTTTGCTGCTGATGCATTGTTGAAGCATTTGCGATTATCGTTAGGCTAGACATCCCAGGCGTATGAGTGATATATTTAAGCTTTTGTAGTCAAGTTGCTTTGCGTTATGTTTTGTTATTAGCTTTGCTTCGCTTTGCTTTGTTTAGCTTTTGCGGTCAGAGCTGTAAAAATGATAAGACGAATGAAAAAAAAAATAATTGTTAGTAAATGTTCTGTGGAATTTGTTGCTGCTTCAGCACGTGTTCTCTCTGCGGGTTATTGAACCAAATCCAACCAAACCGAACCAAGTGAAAGGAAACCGTCTATCGTCTGCCTTCCGCCGTCTACTCGTACCAAACAAGTATCAAACGCTAAAACAAAATCAGCAAAATCAACAACAACAGCAACAAAAGTATGACGACAACGAGGACGGCAACAACAACAACGACGACGACTATGCATAAGTATAACAACAAAAAGGGGCATTAATCGCTGCGTCACTGCCTCTGTTGTGATATGCCTCTTATAAAACAAAAAAAAAAAGCAGAGAAAAAACACAGAAGGCGAAATAAAAGGAAAGCCACTTTCGAATTTGTTGTCTTTTTCCGTGCCAAACACACGCACACACAGACACACACTTGTTCACTCACTCATTCGCATACACACTCTCTACTGCACACACATACACACCCACGCTTAGATTTGGACGAGCACACTGTTGATAGATTTTCATCCCGATAACTCGCGCGTATTTTGTCTGAACCCAGTCGCAAAGGAGACATGCGCATTTTGCCGATTTAGTAGCATAAGGACACTCGAATATGTGTTTACGAGGACCGGTATTAAAATTAATGACCTGCACCATTATCATTTAGGACTAGGAAGTGTAAAATTTAATGTTTATTATTATTATTATTATTATCCATAAACAGTCAATGTACACTGAGCGTCAAAAGTGTGTCAAATTCAAATATATTCATTTTCGAATTATGCGCGGGGAAAAATCATACTTTTTAATATTTTTGAATTTAAACACAACATCGAGCCCTAACCACCAAAAAAAACTTAAGCGACAAAGAGAACAGTTTTCAGGAAACAGTTTTTTTAATTTTCTCTATGCTCAGTGGAGGTATTAACATGAATTTTTCAAGTTAAGCTTTTTTGAGTAATTAATTAGTACAAATCTTGCATTAGCCTTTTTTACAAAAAAGTAAGATTTTTATGACGTAAGTTTTTCATTGTAGCAAGCTAAAGCGATGTATTTGTGTGCACTAGCATATTTTTTTAAAATTTATTTTGGAAATGTGGACAAATCAAAACAAAGGAAATTAATTAACATTAAATATAATAAAAACCACGTAAGGAAATGCTAAAGTTGGGCGCGGCCCTACACCACTTTCTTAACGGAATAAGTACAAAACTAATCAAATTCACAACATTGAGAGATATATTTTACATATGTATGTGGTCGATATCTAAACTACACTCTGCCAAATTCCATAAAAATTGGATGTTAAATAAACCTTCTGTCGCACTATAAAAATCTCAACAGATTTTTATCAAACTATGGTATCGTTATTTATGTGTCAAGAAATTCCTATCTGCCAAATTTTATAATGAGCGGATGTAAAATAAAGCTTCTCCGACACGTTTATATCAAATCGGAAGGAAAGTATATATGGGTGCTATAACTAAATCTGAACCGATTTCATTCAAATTTGAAAGTGTTCATTCCTGAACCAATGAACTCCTTTATGCCAATCTTTTTAATTTAATCCGATGTAAAATTCGATTTATATAGCGCTTAGATGCCAAATCGGAGGTAAACATATATGGGGCATATATATGAATCAGATCCGAAAACAAAAGTAAATGTTGTTTGAGTAATTTTTATTTTTTTATTTTAGTTTATATAACGGTACATTTGTCAGCTACGAAATTTTTACAGGTCATGGGAATTATGCTTCTTAATCAATTTTCATCGAAAATCGATATTTTTGTCGCTTAAGTTTTTTTGGCGGTTAGGGCTCGATATAATATGTGACAAATATTATCTATATATCACAGTGCAACACATAACAAGTTGCTCCGTTTTGACTTCAGTTTCTGAAAGTGCTTATTGAAAGTAACAAAATGCCATATGGGCATTTCCCCAATGTCGAATGCGACATTCGTACGCATTCAATTTCATTTTGACAAAAGGCGAAACTTGTAGCTCTTAATTAGCAAAATTTCAAGTCTTTGTATACACTGGTATCAAAGTTATAAGCTATTAACTGCTCCTAACAGCCCCAAAAGGAGCTTGCCAAATACGTCCACTTTTCTCTGGACTCGAGGTACTACAAAAGCATTACATTGTACAAAGTTCCACGTATTTGCATGAAGTGTTATTAAATCTATAAGCAGTTTTTTTGGTGCAAAATAGCACATTTGTGTGGGAGGTACCAAAGGGGCATGGAAATTTCGCCCATTTTTCTCGATGTGATAGTGACTAACAAACTAATACTATGTGTACAATTTCAAAAAATTTAAATAAGTAGAAGTTATTAAATAATTAATATTTCACTAAATGTTAACCCTTTGTGGGGGAGGTACTAGAAGGAGTGGGCCAATATAATCCATCTTCGAACTTTTCCTGAGATAGAAAAAATATTACCACATACCAAATTTAAAGTCAATCGGTTACTCTTTTCGAGAGTTATCATGCGCACCAGCCAGCAGAAAGACAAACAGACGTACGGGCGGATATTTCTCATTTGGCATAAATGACCCAAATCGGATATCCGCCGAACATACATAGGTTCTTAGGTCACTCCTTCCTTGTGTTACACTTTTGGTCCGTAGCAAATGATATATACTCTCTTAGCACTGTAAATATGTAAAACAAAGTGGAAAAAACAGCATCTAGCTAGTACTTAAAAATCTCAAAATTGTTTATAAATTGTCAATTTGTTGACGCATTTATGCACATCACTTATTATAACTCGGAAATGACTTGTAAAATTTGGTTGAAATAACCTATGCCTATAAATGTTTTTAATCTGATCAATAGTTCCACGGCTAGCTCTCTCACATAACTGTAATTTTTGGCTATATTTTAAAAATCGTAAATAACACCCCTAGAAATGGGGAGGCATTCAAGAAATGTTCTACAAAAATTTACTATATATGTCAGAACAAATCAAAAAACAGTGAAATTCCAATTCCAAGAAAATCGATACATAATTAAAAAAGTTCTCGCTAATTTAGCATATGGTTTTCTTCTAAATTGCGCCAAATATTGCTGTTCCTCAGGATTACCCAAGCATGAATTATCCATTTGATATCGAAATGTAGGACAATTTGATATGATCAACTTAATTTCAATTTGGAGTTTTAACGCTCTTGTACTAAATGAGCGATATTATAAAGGGAATAGTTGTATAAAGTTGTACAGATTTCTGTAATAAACAAAAAAGGCTAAATCCGCCAAATTGAAAAACAAAAGAAGCCTCTACGGCGCTTTTTTCTGTAAAAGCGCTTTTTGTAAATATGGCGCTTTTCGGGTATTCAAAAAGCGCTAAATATGGCGCGAAAAGAGCCATATTGGCAACACTGACGATAGCAATATACTTTAGAGAGTGTTTTGAATGATATTTGACTTTTTTTGGTGTTTGTGTTAAGTTTTGGGATTTGGTTTGTTCCGACATATATAGTTAAATTCCATGTACAGCATTTTTTAGAACATTTCGTCTCCGCCATCCCGAGTTATAATAAATTATGTGCAGAAATGTCTCAACAAATTGAAAATAGCTCAATAGCTTTGCGATTTTAAAACACTAGATGCTGTTTTGGCAAGGTAAATTGATATAGCCGTTGGAAAAAATTAAATTAAAAAAAAATCAATTTTCTCAGAAAAAAATTCTCAAAATCATGTTTCAGCTAAAATATTCACGATAAGAATTGGAGCTACACAGGATAAACTCAACTTAATGTAATGTACTTTAAAATTTGCCCTTTATTGTTTCCTGAATTTTCTAGATTTAAGGTTTGTTTAAGCCACCTCTTCATAGTACAGAAATTCAATAAAAATGTGTAAACACATATTTAAGAATAAAGTTTAAAAAAATCCCAAATTACACTTTGTTTCTTTCGATAAGCACTTTCAGAAACTTAAGTCAAAACGATGTCAACTTTCGATGACCTCGAAAATGTTGTATTGTGTATTTGAAGACTGCCCTAAACAAATACATATCGTCGTTCTGAAGTTATCTTCACGTATATTACAAAATCGAAAAAAATTAGATAATACACATTCCTTGGATAATTTTTTTTGGATCTATCGATCTGTTCAATCCACAGGTCCCTATCGGTTGTGGTTTCTGAGATATTGTGGAGCCATTCCACGTTTGTTACAAATTTAACGCGTTATGTTACCGTATATACCATTATTGTGGACATGCAATAGAAAATATATGAAATATTGAGTTATCTTCACGTACATATGTCCATCTATCTGTCTGGTTGAATCACACTACAATCTACAATAATTGAGCTAGAAGACTATAATTTGGTACAGATATTTCTTATATCTATATATCGGTCGATTTTTTGATATAGCCTGTATAGCATCTCCCCGATTTGACCACAATTGTTATCTGACCGGTTTAAAAATTTTTACTGTGAGCTTATTTATACCCAGAACCATTCCCGCGAACAACGGTTGCTATAGGTCTTCGCTTTGATATAGCCCCCATACAAAGGCCTCTCCCGAGTTATCTTCTTCACGCATTTATACTCCATATTGCATTAAATCGTCCTTAGCAAAAATGGAGCATATCCGTCCATGTTTGATATAGCCCCCATAGAGTATCCCCTTAAGATTATACTTCCTGGTGTCCAAAAGAACACAATTTTCAAAAAATCTCAGTAAAATTTAAGCTTTTTACATTTTAATTTATCCAGACATCGTGGGTAGCGAATATGGTGCACCTAATGCCATGTTTTGATATAGCCCATTATAAGGTCCCTTCTCTTTAGTCTTCTTGACGCACCACAGTGGTCTCAAATACGCATTTATCTGGCAAAAAAACAATTTTTTTGCTTTATACACAGGATAAACTCAACTTAATGTAATGTACTTTAAAATGTGCCCTTTATTGTTTCCTGAATTTTCTAGATTTAAGGTTTGTTTAAGCCACCTCTTCATAGTACAGAAATTCAATAAATATGTGTAAACACATATTTAAGAATAAAGTTTAAAAAAATCCCAAATTACACTTTGTTTCTTTCGATAAGCACTTTCAAATGTTGTATTGTGTATTTGAAGACTGCCCTAAACAAATACATATCGTCGTTCTGAAGTTATCTTCACGTATATTACGAAATCGAAAAAAATTAGATAATACACATTCCTTGGATAATTTTTTTTGGATCTATCGATCTGTTCAATCCACAGGTCCCTATCGGCCGTAGAGGCTTCTTTTGTTTTTCAATTTGGCGGATTTAGCCTTTTTTGTTTATTACAGAAATCTGTACAACTTTATACAACTATTCCCTTTATAATATCGCTCATTTAGTACAAGAGCGTTAAAACTCCAAATTGAAATTAAGTTGATCATATCAAATTGTCCTACATTTCGATATCAAATGCATAATTCATGCTTGGGTAATCCTGAGGAACAGCAATATTTGGCGCAATTTAGAAGAAAACCATATGCTAAATTAGCGAGAACTTTTTTAATTATGTATCGATTTTCTACGAGATAGTCAATAATAAACACTCTAAATGCTAGAAAAATTTATATGTTATTTTGTAAGCCGGTGTTTTAGTAAGAGTAAAATAGTTGAAAGTTGAGAAATTTGATTTTTTTTCCGATAAAGCGAATTCAAAGAAGTAAATTTAAAATATGCAGGAATAGGAAATTGAAGTTTGTGGTGAGAGCAATAATATAAATTGAAATAGGTACGCTTATGTATGAATGAGGGGGCTTATTTAAACGAATTTACCATTTCTTTATATTTATTAAATATAGTTTGAATTTCCAACCTTGTCCACCATAAGAACAAAACCCGAAATTAACTTAGAGTGTCCGATTTTTAATGTGTGTCTGGAACCTACGAACTCTATTGACATCTCTTGCAATCGTCTGAACTGACAATTCACCTTTGCCTAACAATCTGTCATTATCCGTACATTTGCAGCACTTTAACAGGGTTGATAATAGCTTTATACTCAAAATTTATACATATTTCTCCCTGAATTGCTACTGCATATATAGTGGATAAACGTGAAGATAACTTCAGAAAAACATGACTGCGAGTTTTTCAGCTTACGTTCGCGTTTGTGTCATAAACCAAAAAATATTTCACAAAAGGTGGTGTATACAATAAAATGTAATTATTTCTTGGAGATAGCTACAACTCGGACAATATATTCCATGACTATTAGGGTTAGTCATTTTTTTGCGGCAAATGCTCATCCCACTACGATGTAGGGGATGCTGAACTAGTTACAAATAACTATTTTTTTTTTACTTTGCGATCAAAAACCTTCCGTACCGAATGCAATTACTGATGCTCAAACCGAATTTTTTCTTGCTGATTTTCAAATTTAAGAAAAAAAATATATAAAATATAATAAGTCTGCTAAGTTGCGGATCTTAAATCAGTATGGTATCTTGATCACGAATCTGCTTTTTATACCCTCACTTTAGTGTGACGAGGGTATATATCATTTGCTCCGAAAAAAAGTGTAACACATCGAAGGAGTGACCTAAGACCCCAAGTATGTTCGGCGGAAATCCGTTTTGGGCCATTTTAAGTCGAATGAGCAATGTCCGTCCGTCTGTCTGTCTATCTGTCTGTCTGTCTGGTGTCTGCTGGCTGGTGCGCACGATAACTCTCGAAAGGAGTAACCGATTGACTTCAAATTTGGTACGTGGTAATATATTTTTCTATCTCCGGCTAAGTTCGAAGATGAGCCATATTGGTCCACTCCTTCTAGTACCTCCCCCACAAAGTGTTCAAATGTTGTGAAATATTGAATCTTTAATAACTGCTATACTACTTATTCGAATCTCCTGAAATTCCACACATAGCATTAGTTTATTAGTCCCTATCAACTCGAGAAAAATGGGCCATGTTGCTACGCCCCTTTTGGTACCTCCCACACAAATGCACCATTTTGCACCAAAAGTTAACAGCTTATAACATTAATACCAGTGCATAAAAATTCTTGAAATTTTGTACAGTGTAATGCTTTCATAGTGCCTACAGTCCAGTGAAAAATGGGTGTCATATTCACGCCCCTTTTGGTACCTCTTACACAAAGGTACCATTTTGCACCAAAAGATAACAGCTTATAACATTAATACCAGTGTATAAAAATACTTGAAATTTTTTACAGTGTAATGCTTTTATAGTGTCTTTTGCACTGTGAAAAATGGACGCTATTTCCACGCCCCTTTTTGTACCTCCCACACAAAGGTACCATTTTGCACAAAAAGTTAAGAGCTCACAGCATGAGTACCAATGCCCGAAAATGCAACAACATTTTGCACAGTATAACGCTTTTGAAGTCCATATAGCCCTGTAAAAAATGGCCGTTATCACCACGCCCCTTTTTGTACCTCCCACACAAATTGGCCAAATCATACCAAAATTTAATATTTCATAACGTTAATATACCAGTGCAAAAAACGTTTATAATTCGGCGCAGTGTAATGTATTTAAAGAATCTACTATTCAGTGAAAAATAGGTGTATTTGTTAAAAACATTCTGGTACCTCCCATACAAATTGACAGAATAATTCGTTTAATATTCCATATTACATTCCTCACAAAGTGAGGGTATACCTTAGTCGGTTTATCCGACTGAAACTTGCTTACTTGTTTATTTAAAGATTTGACAGATTTTAGATCAAGGAGCAGATTCGTGATCACCACGCAATAAATTATTCAATGGCAATTTTTTGTTGTTAAATTTTTAAATCAAAACATTATACTCGTACATAGCGTGCCTCATGCGGTAGAAAGTTTGGCTAGATTGACGCCAAAACGGCTAATGAGGTTTTGTTTAGAATCATCGCCTCTATTCGACCAATTTTAAAAAAGTAAAAGCGCAGTTCTTTTGTATTTTTTACATGCCCTACACAGTAATATCAGGAGCAATTTGATATTCCACAAAAGGTACAAAAATGAATAGCCCTAATGACAGTGCATATTTTTACACAAATCGATGCAGAAATACCAGCACTATGTCTGACAACAATTTTGGACCAGTTTTTTCACGCCACTTTTTTTATACCCTCATTATAGTGTGAGGAGGGTATGTATCATTTGTTACGGACCAAAAGTGTAATACATCGAAGGAGTGACCTAAGACCCTAAGTATGTTCGGCGGATATCCGTTTTGGGTAATTTTAAGTCGAACGAGAAATGGCCCTCCGTCCTTCTATCTGTCTGTCTGCTGGCTGGTGCGCACGATAACGATAACGAAATGAGCAACCGATTGACTTCAAATTTGGTATGTGGTAATATATTTTTTCTATCTCCAGCTAAGTTCGAAGATGGACCATATTTATCCACTCCTTCTAGTTCCTCCCCCATAAAGGGTTAAAATGTAGTGAAATAGTTATTCTTTAATAACTTTTATACTACTTATTCGAATCTTCAGAAATTCAACACATAGTTTTAGTTCATTAGTCACTATCACCTCGAGAAAAATGGGCGATGCTGCCATGCCCCTTTTGGTACCTCCCACACAAATGAACCATTTTGCACATTAAACTAGTGCATACACATACCTAAAATTTTTTAAAGTGTAATGTTTTTATAGTTCCTGCCCCTTTTGGTACATCAAACACAAACAATTTGTACTAAAAGTTAACGGCTTATATCGTGGATACAAATACTCACATTTTTTGCACAGTGTTAAGTTTTTTACAATTCCTACAGTCAGAGTTATCACCACACCCGTTTTAGTACCTCCCATACTAAAGGACCCGAGACATACCAAAACTAAATAGCTCATAATACAAGTACATATATAAATGCATATTTACATTGCTCACAAAGTGAGCGGTTTACCCGACTGAAATTTCGTACTTGTTTTCTAATCTTTTCCGCCCAGCAAAAAACAAATTAAAAAAAGCCAATTGTTTTAACGACAGTTACTAGATTTCTTTTTCCTTGAATTGAATTTCCTTATCGAGCTTACATTTATGGTCCAAATACTAAAAGCAACTTCGAAGAAAATCGGAATTTTAAAAAAAATACATATACTTTCCACACAAGGGGAACATTTTGTACAAAAAGTTAGCTGCATATAATAATACCACACCCCTTTTACTACCTCCCACACAAAATGGCCAAAACATACCAAAATTGAATAGCTCATTACTGAAATACACGTGCACATCACACATCACATCTTCGAACTTAGCCTGAGATAGAACCAAATATTACCACACACAAAGTTTGAGGTTAATCGGTTACATCTTTTGAGATTAATCGTGCGCACCGCACCGGTCAGGCAAACATACATAGCTCAAATACTTAAAATGTCCTAAAACGGATTTCCGCCAAACATAGTTAGGATTTTAGATTACTCCCTCTATGCGTTACACGTTTGGCCCGTTGCAAATAATATATGTATACCAGCCTCCACTAAAGTGATTGTATACAAATATTGTCACGTGCAGAATTTTAAAAAAAATTCTATATATGGGGAAAAACACGTCAAAAGGCCCACTTTTGTCAATTTTATTCCGATCGGGTCAAAACTTGGTGGGGTTGCAGAAGTACTTTGGGTATGCTATGTGCTTAGAATACAGCTTCCTAGCGTGATACGTTATGAAGATACAGGGTGTCAAAGTTGGACATTTTGACCATTGTATCTCACGACTACGTGGGCCGATTTGAATGAACCGTGGCTTATATGGCAGCTATTTAGAAACGCACAAAATGTGCATTGATAATTGTTTGCAAATATTCAATTTTCATATTTTTTTCTCGCGACTTATGTTTTCCTCGCGATTTTAATTGTGTTCCGCGGATGGGATTCTATATCTTTAAACTACAAAAATGAAGTCCATTCTTTTTACTTTATCAATACGAATTTTCGCTGTGGGATGAAAACCACAACAAAAGCTATGGAAATTTTGAATGTCAAACCTACTATTTTTGCATTACTTCTTTCGTATTATAAAGTGAGTTTATTCTAAGATGTGGACCGGAAACACGATTAATAAAATGTAATGGTGGCAATCTATAGCCAAATACGCCAGAACAACAAAATAACTTATTTCGCAAAAAGTCGACGTCGCATTTTTTACACTGGCCTACAATATTGCACTGGTCAACTCGAATCCTAGCGAGCAGATATCGGACACGATCTCGATGGATTTTGAGGTTCCAAATCCGAATATAAAATCAAAAATGCAATATATATTCGCGTTTTTGCGATATTGTATTAATTATGTGATACAAATGCTGATTTTACAGCTTTTATGAATACAGAAACGCGAAAGACGCACTTTTACAAAAAAAAATTCAGTTTTCGGAAAATAATCGCTTTTCAATTAATACGAGTATTCAACAACTGTAATAATCGTAAGTCATCTCCGTGATATCTCCCGGGAAACCTAGTCGGAGAAATCGTATTTTTAATATAGCTACAATTGGAAAAAAAATTAAAATATGATATCTACAAGATGGTGTAAGATTTTGACCCTTTATAAAATTAACTTTTAATTCGTTTGATACTCGTTTTAATAGCAAAGCGATTATTTTGAGAAACCTGCAATTTTTTTTGGTAAAAGTGCGTCTGTCGCGATTCTGTTTTCAAAAAGTCTAAAATCAGCACTTTTATCACATAATTAATACAATATCGCAAAAACGCGAATATATATTGCATTTTTGATATTATATTCGGATTTAGAACCTCAAAATCCATCGAGATCGTGTCCGATATCTGCTCGCTAGGATTCGAGTTGACCAGTGCAATATTGTAGGCCAGTGTAAAAAATGCGACGTCGACTTTTTGCGAAATAAGTTATTTTGTTGTTCTGGCGTATTTGGCTATAGATTGCCACCATTACATTTTATTAATCGTGTTTCCGGTCCACATCTTAGAATAAACTCACTTTATAATACGAAAGAAGTAATGAAAAAATAGTAGGTTTGACATTCAAAATTTCCATAGCTTTTGTTGTGGTTTTCATCCCACAGCGAAAATTCGTATTGATAAAGTAAAAAGAATGGACTTCATTTTTGTAGTTTAAAGATATAGAATCCCATCCGCGGAACACAATTAAAATCGCGAGGAAAACATAAGTCGCGAGAAAAAAATATGAAAATTGAATATTTGCAAACAATTATCAATGCACATTTTGTGCGTTTCTAAATAGCTGCCATATAAGCCACGGTTCATTCAAATCGGCCCACGTAGTCGTGAGATACAATGGTCAAAATGTCCAACTTTGACACCCTGTATCTTCATAACGTATCACGCTAGGAAGCTGTATTCTAAGCACATAGCATACCCAAAGTACTTCTGCAACCCCACCAAGTTTTGACCCGATCGGAATAAAATTGACAAAAGTGGGCCTTTTGACGTGTTTTTCCCCATATAAAAAAACAGCATTGTATTTAGATAATATCGTGAATTATGATATAATATTCTAAAATTATGAAAACTAATTAATTTGGTTATATTTCGTTTTAGGTATTTGGTATTCTTATTCCACGGAAATCCTTCAAAGATTAATGTGAGTATTTTAGCCATCATATATATATAAACTAGCCGACCCGATATGGGCGGGGCCACGCCCCCTTAATCAAGAACTTGCAGCGCCTGTGTCACCCGCGAGTCTTATCTGAAGATTCCTTACAAATTGCATCAAAATCGGTCCAGCCGTTTCGATGTCCATACGTAACATACACACACATCCATTTTTATATATACAGATATAAAATTCATATATAATTACTATTATGAATTCGTGAGAATTACATTCGAACAAGAAAGTATTACCCCCTGTTTTTGTACAACGTTTTCGTTCATTTACGATGAAACGTCAAATTTCAATCAACTATAACTCGAAATCTTTAAAACACAGACATGAAATATTTTCTGTACCAACTATTTGCGGACTTTTCTTTAGTACAGAATGAATTATTGACTCCTGTGGCTTATATATTTCGCGTATGAATTGAGTTATTTTGGATTATTCGTCGTTTACAAAAACTGGGGGTTAGAAATTATTTGTTTAAACTAATTTTAATATTTTTTCAAAAATTATTTCTATGAAATAACATAGAATACTATACCTGATGCCACTCTTTCTATATACATTAAAACTTGTTTCCTCAATTTAATATTAGAGCAGGCGGTCAATTAAAGTTGTGTTAAAGTAACAGAATCAAAATTGTCCATTTAAAACCCAGTTTCAACAAATTAATAAATAAAAAACCAGAAAGGAAAGGCTAAAGTCGGGCGGTGCCGACTATATAATACCCTACACCACTCTCGTAATATTGAATAACTCTGATATATACATTTTGTAATTCATGTATAAAATGTTTACATAAATTTACTTTTGGGACATTTTATACTTAAAAAATACCCTGTACCACAGTGTGGTGTAGGGTATAAAAACGATTGGATCTAAAGAGCCAAATCGGACTAAACATATATATTGGAGCTATAGCTAAATCTTTACCGATTTTCTTCAAATTCGGCAATGTTGGTTCATGGATCAAGAAATTCTACCATTCTAAATTTCAAAATGATTGGATGTAAAATACAGCTTCTACAGGACTAAAGAGCAAAATCGGACTAAACATATATATTGGAGCTATAGCTAAATCTTAACCGATTTTCTTCAAATTCGGCAATGTTGGTTCATGGATCAAGAAACTCTACCATTCTAAATTTCAAAACGATTGGATGTAAAATACAGCTTCTATAGGACTAAAGGGCCAAATCGGACGAAAGATATATATGGGAGCTATATCTAAATCTGAACCGATTTCAACCAAATTCAATAGCGATCTTAACAGCCGCGAAATACTCTAACGCGAAATACTAGACGGACGAACGGACATCGTTAAATCGACTCAGCTAGTGATTCTGAGTCGATCGGTATACTTTAAGGTGGGTCTAGCTGTGTTATTTTCAGGTGTTACAAACATCTGCCGTGAAACAAACTTATAATACCCTGTACCGCAGTGTGGTGTAGGGTATAAAAATGTGCAATAAAGCATTCTAATACATTAAGGTATGTATTTAATTGGAATTGGCGGAATGTCATACGAATGCCTTAGAGTACACATGGGCGTATACGTTATTAAGATTGTTGATTATTATATCAAACATACGCACATGTACCAGTTTTAAATCAAAATTAGAGAGGGAAGTCTTTAAATATTATAATTAAATTTAAATCGCACAATATGTTATGCTTCATTTGTTAAAATGCCACCATAGAATGGAGGTAGAAATGCATAAGGGGGTAACGTTAAGCCGTCCAAAAAGGCTCATTATCCCCTCACTTTAGTGTGACGAGGGTATATATCATTTTTGTGTTGTTTTTTTGTGACGACACAGATAAAATTTTTTGATAATACCAATGGTGCACTAGAGTAAAGCTTTCGAAGTATATTGTGTAAATTTTTCATGCAGAAATATTAAATAATATTACAATGGCAGCAATTATTCAGAAGCGTCTGCGAAAAAGTAGAATTGCCGTGTCCGTCATAACTTGGTAGTAGATCATCTGAAATCAAACAAATAAAGACGGATTATGTTCGGCCGTGCCGAATCTTATATACCCTATGTGAATGGTTTCGGATACAAATGAACTCTTGACACCATTTTCAGCCCAATTCGTTGAAATTTATGGTTTTTGTGGCGTAACGAAGTCAAATCTAGAGGACCTTTTAATGGTGGCTATATCAAAACATGGACCTATGACTACCATAGTTCATGTAAAGGATTCCCGGTTAAAAATAAAACCCAGCCCGATCAGTAGAAATTTGTGGTCTCTGTGGTGTTATGAAGTCAAATCGGAGAAATGCTATGGGGGCTATATCAAAAAATAGACCGATATTGTCAATTTTCGATCCCAACATACCCGCAAATATAAGAAGTATATGTACCAAATCTCAACCACCTAGTTCAAGTACTCGTATTATAGATTGTAGCGTTATTACAACAGACGGACATATCTAAATGGTCTTAGAATTTTACGACGATTAATAATAACGGGTTTTCCAATAAGAGTGATATGATTTCTTTGAAAAAAAAACACTTATTGTTAAGGAAATTCAAAAGTTCTTTATTTAATGTTAAGTATGTATAATCGATACAATTAAGTTCTAAATAAAACGTCTTTCAAAAGGCCTCCACGACTTCTTCTGCAGGAACGAATTCGATGAACCCAATTTTCGAGCACTTTTTCCACTAAATCAAGTCGTATGTCATGAATGGCACGTTCAATATTGACATGTAAAACTTGAAGGGAGTCTGGTTTATTTCGAAAGACCACAGACTACAAATACCCCACAAGAAATAGTCTAATGGTGATGAAAGTGAGCCTCATCGGGGAAGATGATTTGCAATTGAACTTGCAATTGGAGAACGATTATTTTGATAATAAAACTGAATAATTTGTAAACGTTGTTCTTGCGTATATCTCTCCATGATGAAATTGTAAACACTACTGAATACAATGAAAAACAAATGACAGATCAAGTCATATTAGAAATGGCCGAAACGTCACATCAAAATCATGTCATATCTATTGGAAAGCCCTGTATATATACATTATGGGGTCTCAGATCAATATTTAATCGTGTTACAAATGGAGTGACAGAATTAATATGCCCCATCATATGGTGGAGGGTATAAAAACCAAATTTGTGACTGACAAAGAAAAACGCAAATAGTATCTCCCACCCGAAGTGTCATACTCCAAATTACATTACTCAAAAAGGGGGGCCATTCTGCCGTCCTAAGAAAGAAAGTCACTAGCGCCAAAATCCAAAGATGAGATAAGGGCAGATTCGGAACCGTGAATGAGTTTCTAATTTCTGTTAAGTTGTTAAGATCCGTTTTCAACTGTAAATGAACGGAAAACATTATGCAATTTTGTCACATTTGGGATAGTATGACTTTTGCCTTTTTTGTGTGGCATTGCGATAATAATTTGGAATAATTGATTTCGTTTCAATTAAGAAAGTACTTAGCTCCACCTTTTCATCAAGTTGTATTCCAAGGGGGAGTTGAAGATGTTGATCATAATACTAAATCTGAAACGATAACCTTAAAACGAACAGTATTTTTTCATAGATCAAAAATATAATAATAAGAAACCTCTTTCTGCCAAATGGAAAAGGTGAGAGAGATGGAAAAAAATGGATCAAAGACTTTGCATTGCATTTGTGCATAAATCGTGCGGCAGCGAAATTCGTTCCAAAATTACAGAATTTTTAACATTAAACCGTCGCATGTTCGTATATTTTTGGTGCCGTGAATACCGTGCCTCAACCACCGTATTTACCAGATTTGGCTCCCAGCGACTTTTTCCTGTTTCCAAAACTAAAGAGACCAATGAAAGGACGACGTTTTGCGACAACTGAGGAGATAAAAACCGAATCGCCTAACTGTTATGTCTCTCACAAACAAACTAAACTAAACACAAAAAACTCAACTAAGAACAGAACGTATGTTTGAGACAACTGTACCAACATAAAAATAGTTAATCGAATGCACATAGCCCGAAACATTTAAAAATTTTGTATTGTACTTGAATCAATCCGTAGCGGTGTTAAAAGTACGTTAAGTACGGATTTTCTTAGTACAAAATACTTGAATCAGGTACGAATATTTAAGCCCTGATTTCTTAATATAGCGCCTATTAAGCCTGATTAGGCTTGATTTTAAGCCGAAAAATTTTTATTTTAAGCATAAAGCGATTGATTTAAGCATTTTATCGGATTAATTTGAGTGCGAAACGGGCTTCAATGAAGAAATTTTTGATTGAATTAATCCTGCCCAATACTTGCTTTAAGCCTGATCAGTTCTTGATTTAAGCCTGGTCATACTAGATATATTGGGCTTTCGTTCGTTTTATACCTATACATATACCATTTACTCGTATATTAATTATACCATTTTTGCCACTGTATTCCAAAGAATGCAATTTTTTAAAATGGTATGTCAAAATACAATTGCTTGGCAGCAAAAGTAACAGTTTTGCTGCATTTATTCGATTTACATATGAAACATATAAGGAATAGCATCAACGAAACGAATAAGAATTATTAACAACTTCAAAAAACTAAAATCAAAGAAAATCACGCCAAGTAATGTATTTGCAAACACTGGTTGAACGAGAAACGAATTGGATATGGTCGCCCACAAATGTTTATACATATACATACATCTCGACAATTTATATGCATGAGTATTTGATGTTGCGTCAACCAAAATCAACCACTTTCATGAGAGTGGTTGAGAGGGTAATTTTATTGTGCTCTATAATGGTTCTGTCTCTCAGAGATTAAAGTAAGCTTTAAAGCCATATTAGGCTTAATTTTCCTTTTCAAGAAATGTTTACTTGATTTCAAGCATTAAATGCTTATTGTACGACTTTCAGCGCTTGATTTTCAATTTCAATTTAAGCCGATTTATACTTGTTTTAAGAAAAACTTTGTACGAACGTACTTAAATTTTTAAGAACGATTTCGGCTTAAATTAGGAATTTTTTACTTGAATTTAGTATGGCATTTTTCTTTCTGTGTTGTATGTACATATAGGGGCTTTATCTAAATCTGAACAGATTTCCCCAAATTTTGCAGAATTCGTTCTTGAGTTAGAAATATTAATTCTATTAAATTTCGTAATGATCTGATATAAAATACAACTTCTACAGTGCTTTAATGCCACATTGAGAGGAACATATACATATGTGGGCGATATATCTAAATTTGAACCGATTTTCACAAATTTCAATAGGGTTCGTCCTTAGGCGAGTTCTTGATTCTTTAATCTTTAATTTTTGCTTGCTTGCTTTTATTCGGTCTGGAAATCTTTGTGATTCTAACTTGGATATTCTCCCGGCTTCAAGAACATTTTGTTTTTATATTATTAAAAAAACAAATATTTTATACATGGCGGTGTATAAATACATATTATGTGTGCTGCCAATATTGAAAACATATTTATACACTATATATAATATAGAAATAAAATGGTCTTGAAGCCGGGAGAATATACTAGTTTTAATCTTTAATTAAAAATTAATAGTTTCAAGTTTTTAATCTGATCAATAGTTTTAAAACTGGCGACTGGCGACTGGCAATTTACTGTTTTCTTAGTGTTTGTGTTTGTATTTTTGGGCTTTGGTGTGTTTTATTAAAATTTTATGGCCAACACTTTTAGGGGGTTTTTACGATTTGTTAAAATAGAGCCTAAAATTTCAGTTTATTTTTTCTTCTAGTCTATACCTAAAATTATGCCGAGGGCCGTAAAACAAAATTTCCATCTATAAGCTAGATATAGCCGTGGGAAAAATTTAAATTTTCCTAAAAAAATCTAATAATAATTTTTCAGCAAAATTGTTCAACATTAGCTAAAGTTCGAATTTGAGCTAACCCAGAAAACCGCAAATGACATGTTGTTACTTTCGATAAGCACTTGTTATACTCGTATACACGTAAATTTAATTTTCCAAATGTTTATGAACTCGTCTGAGTACTATAACGTGATGATTTTTTTACTCATAAAAATCTTCGCACATAATTTCTTTATTTTTTATTATTTTTTATTTTTAACGGGCCACCCCATTATACGTAATTTATCTCACACTTAAGGGCCACGATTTTACTCCGTCGCAGACGAACATACATACGTACACTATTATAGCCAACGAGTCAACATATATGCATATGTTTCCAGTACAGTACGATTTTCAGTAGAGACTTTGGTCTACTGTTCAACCCACTTAGACTTTGGTCTACTGTTCAACCCACAGAGACTTCGGGCTACTGTTCAGACCACAGAGACCTCGGTCTACTGTTCAACCCACAGATACTTTGGTCTACTGTTCAATCCACAGAGACTTTGGTCTACTGTTCAATCCACAGAGACTTCGGCTTTCTGTTCAACCCACAAAGACTTCGATCTACTGTTCAACCCACAGAGACTTCGGCCTACTGTTCAGACCACAGAGACTTCGGTCTTCTGTTCAACCCACAGAGACTTCGGTCAGCTGTTCAACCCACAAAGACTTCGGTCTACTGTTCAACTCGTAGTTAGTCCAGTAGTATGCAATTAGAGAAATAGTTTGTAAGACGAAGAGTATCCCGAAAACGCAGCCGATACCGAGAAAGTGGAATGCAGCAGCAAATCCCGAACCGACCCGTTTGCCGATCGCATAGGTCCCGATGCTGAACCGTTTGCCGCAGACACATTATGTCGAGTGCCTAACCAAAACCGGAACCGACCCGATTGTCGATCGCAATGAGACCCGATGCTGAACCGTTTGCTGCGCATACCCCATGTCGAGGACCCAACCGAATCCCGAATCGATTTGCTTGCCGAGCACACCGAATACCCACGCTGAATCATTTCCAGCGCATACACCCAAGCCGTGGACTTGACCAACTCCCGAACTGATCCGGTTGCCGAGCATCTGGAGTACCAACGCTGAAGCAGTCGCTGCAGATACTTCTCTTAACACTTTGTCGATCCGACATGTCTCCGTAATCGGCTCTATCCGAATAGCAGAAGTCGAAGTGAATAGTTCCCGATCAACTCAAAGTCGCTATTAACTAAAGTTCCCGATTAACTTAAATCAATTATATGTACAGTTCCCAACTAAAATCGTTTGCCACAACTATATGCAACTCGATTCTTAATATTGAAGTAAATTGTCTCATTTCGCCCAAGTAGATTGTAACTTAGATTAAAACAGTAAACAGCTGAATTGTATTATTTTCCCAAAAGGGAGAACTTTTTTCGTTATTAGTTTTTTTTAGTTTTTTTTTTTTTTTAGTTTTTATTTTCTTTATTTATAATTATGAGAATGATATATGTATGTACAATTTTATTCTTCTTATTCTTATGATATTTATAAAGAAAATGAGAAAAAGTTAACAGCATGGTTTATCTAAACCGTCTGCTGGCAATTTACAAGTTGTAAAAGTTATGTATAAATATTTTAATAGTTGAATTCATATACTAAATTACTTCTATATTTCAGAGCGTTTTTGATAAATTTATATAGACCTAGCCAATCTGAATTTTCACCACCATTTAATACATCAACTATTTCATCATCCGTGAGGTATTGCTTATGCAAAAAGCAGGATCTTATTGTCCTTAGAATTGGACATCTGCCCACAAAGTGTCTTGTATTTTCAATTTCTCTCATATTGCACAAAGAACATTTTCTTGCTGTTTCGTCTCTATATTGATTTCCGTTCAGCCAAAGGCAATCTCCTCTTGCTCTCATTATATAGGCGATTTGTTCCTGATTGTATATATCTATGCAACATGTAATTCCTTTGTTTAGGTCAAGTTGCTTATATATTCTGTCTACGCTTTTCTGTGCGCTTTCCATATGCTGGTTGAATATGCGGTTTTTCATTCTCTCAAAGAGGGTAATACAGGCACTGTTCCATACTTCCTTGCTTTGCAATACATCATTTATATTTACATGATATTCCTCTAGTTTGTTTTGAAAATCTTTGTACCATCCGATGTTTTTTGCTATTACCTTCTGGGACAGCTTGTAAGGAAGTCTCCAGGTTCCGTAATTGAAGCAAGTTTTTGCTACATACTTTAGGTGCAACCCATAGGTGTAGAAATGTGAATCTTCTTGTGCAGTTTCAAGACTGAGCACGTAATTCGGAATGTTGTCAGGGAGTCTTAGGATTCGCTTTATAAAATACCTCTGCAACTTGTCCACCTCTTCAAACCAGGAGTTCCCCCACACTTGTGCCCCATATGCTTGGACTGCCCTGGTCACTGCCGTAAATATTTTCCATTTAGCACGTAATGAAACTCCCTTCTTTCCAACAAAATCTTTCCACGTTGCATTCAGGCTAACTTTTGCTGCATAGTTTTTATAGGAAACATGCTTTGAAAATGACATTTTCGGAGTTAGGACTATTCCCAAATATTTATATTCTGGTACAACTTTTACATTTGAGCCATTTAGCGTCCATCTTTCCTCTTTACTTATTCTACCACCTTTTCTGAATATAAGTATCTCGGATTTCTCCCGGTTTACTTCCATACCCCAAGTTCGACAGTATTCTTCTAACTTGTAGCTCATTTGCTGCAATACTCCCATGTTTTTCGTTATTATAACGGGTTTTCCAATAGGGATGATATGATTTTGAAATGACGTTTCGGGCATTTGTAATATGTCATTATCTGTCATTTGTTTTTCATTGTATTCAGTAGTGTTTACAATTTCATCATGGAGAGATATACGCCAGAATATTTTTTACAATTTATTCAGTTTTATTATCAAAATAATCGTTCCCCAACTTTTCGTGTTTTAAGTCAATTTTTTTAAAATCCAAAAAAAACTCTTTCCAGTCGACCGTAGGTATAATAATATAATATTTTAGCTCTCGTTAAGAGCTATCTTTTTTCCATTGACCGATTCCCGATCCGACGTACCGTTAAGAAGCTAGAGCAAAAATAAACTTTCCGTTTACATTTGAAAATGATGTCCATTTTTTTTAAATACAAAAATAACACTTTGAAGTCGACCTACGTCCTTGACACCCATGAGCAATATTTTTTCTATCGTTAAGAGCTATCCTTTTGCCATTGGGCGATTGTGGCTACGTGCCACACAGCTATTGAAACAATTGAATTGTTGCGAGAAAAGTTTGGTGATTCGATTATTTCAAGAAATTGTGATATTGAGTGGCCTACAAGTGCTCGAAAATTGAGTTCATCTAATTCGTTCCTGCTGAAGAAGTTGTGGATTTGAATGATGTTTTATTTAGAACTTAATTGTATCGATTGTACTTCACACTAAATAATAAACTTTTGAATTTCCTTAACAATAAGTGTGTTTTTTGTACAAAGAACTCATATCACTCTTATTGTAAAACCCTGTTATTTATTATTTCGTAAAGTTTCTTGGTCCTTATGGAGGCCCTGGACACGACTGGACTTACCTCAGCCGAAAACAAAACCTCGTTACAGTACGTATGGGCGTATGCGTTATAAAGATTGACCAATATTGTCAACCATACGTATATGTACCAGCTTTAAATTGAAATCAGTTCCCATAGAATAAAACTAATTCTAACCATTTCCACAATGTGTAATACAATGCGGTGTATGTACGAGTATATAAGTACAATGGCTGATTATTTTTATCCCCTCACCTTAGAGAGGAGGGTATACTATATCATTTGCTACGAACCAAAATTGTAACACATCGAAGGAGTGACCTAAGTATGTTCGGCGGATATCCGTTTTGGGTCATTTTATGTCGAATGAGCAACGTCCGTCCGTCTGTCTGTCTGCCTGTCTCGGTCTGTCTGCTGGCTGGTGCGCACCGACTAATGGATTCATTAGTCGGTTTACCCGACTAAACATTCTTGTAAACAATTTGTTATAAATTAGGACCCAATGATTTAAAGTTTATCTCTTTAATAAATCTTATATGTTGAATTTACATTTTTTTCCGATCATCCAAGAATTCCTTGCGATATTTATAGCTTCACTGAATTATTATTAACAATTTAATTAAATTTATTTTATCAATTTATTGCTAAATTTATGTTAATGTTCCATCATTATTTTGTGAAATTCCTTATGGTATTTTCCCATAAAAGCTTAAAATAATTTTTCCCGAAAACAATTACCAAGCCGTAGGAGGTAAAAAAAAGCTTTCAAGTATTTGATTTTTCCGATCATTTTCATTCTCATAAATTTGAATTTACCTAAATTGGGGTTGTTTACTTTATTCATTAGACAAAATCATTAGACATATAATGTGATTCATTGTTTAAACGACCCTCGTTTGTGTACGCGTAGAGTGAGTGCAGTAGTAGCGCCTGTGTGCATTAAAAGACCTCTTATTTACGAGTAATGAGAAAATTAAAAAAGATTTTAAATTAAGTGTTTTCCTTCCTGCTAAATGTGGTTGTGGCGTTGGCGATGTCGGTGGAGATTTATTTTGTTCTTTATTATTATTGTTGTTAATCTCGTCTACCTTTTGTGTAGTTCCCACAAATGAACGCACAACAAATGTCAGAGGATTATTGACTCATCTCCAAAGAAAATCGAGAAAAAATTCTATTCTATTATTTTCAATATCAAAACACGTACATACATACATACATACATGTGTACATTGTACGGATACTCAACTCATATGGTTTGATTATCATTAATAATATTTAGATGCTTTTGAACGATTTAATTGTTGTTGTTTTTGTTGTATAATGTGTGATGTTTAATAAGATGATGATGGCAAAAACGTTTCTGTTTGTTTTTCCTTGTCTTGCGGTTACTGTTGTTGTTGTGGATGATCAGTTGTTTTTTTTTTATTTTCTTTCAATAGAAAACAATTAAATGTTAATTTATAAAAGTTTATGAAGAGCAATTTCGCAGAATCTAAAATGAGCTGCCGAGATTTGTGGTGAGGTTTTGGGAATGCGGTTGAAGAGAGGAGCGAAATGGGAGATGGGTGAGCAACAGAACGCTGGTGTTGGAAATGAAATTGAGGGTTTTGGTTTTGACTTTGGTTTGTGGAGTGCCAAACAACATTTGCCATTCAAATAACAACAAATCAGCATTTTTGGCACTTCGTGGCAAAATCGTGTTTAATTTATATACTTCGGTAACTCTTTATGACTGCAACATTAGAGAGTAGAGTTTACTAACGAGATTTGGGGGGCGGGGGTGGTTCTCACACACCCTCAGTCACTCACTTATTTACACACTCTCTTTCTCTCTGCCTCTCTGCCTCTCTGCTCCATTGCCTACTACATATACGCTAAGTTACAAGCAGTAAACGCAACAATAACAACAACTATAAGGACTACGACGGCTAACCGCATAGTTCTATGATCCACGCTACGGTTGCGGTGGCAAGACCACGCACACATACTTGTTTGTTGCAGAACGGGCAGAGCGCAGCGGAGCACCACCTCAGCAACCATGACACAGTGGGGAAGTTTTCATTAAAGGGAGAAAACAGTCTTTTCGTTTCTTGATAGACTAAACGAATCAATATTTGACTAAATTTTAACCCTGTGTGGGGGAAGTACTAGAAGGAGTGCACCAATACCGTCCATCATCGAAATTAGCCTGAGATAAAAATAACATATAAACATTTATGTTAATCGGCTACTCTTTTCAAGAGTTATCGTGTGAACCAACCAGACGGACGGACATTGCTAATACGACTTTAAGTTTCCTAAAATGGATTTCCTTTAAACATTGTTATGGTCTTAGGTCACACCTTCGATGTGCTGCACTTTTTTCGTGACAAGTATATAACGTCCAACACTAAAGTCATGGTATAAAAGTGTTTAAATAGTCCTTTCTACATTCATAAATTTACAGTCTTAGAATTTATATATGTACATATATCAAGAAGAAATATATGCAGAACATTGTAATTATTTCAATTCTTCAAATTAACCTCACCAATTGCATTACGAATGCCATAGAGTGCGCAATGGCGTATACTTACACATTATTAAGATTGGCTACACTGTAATCCAAAAATGTACCAATGTAGCAATGTCGAAATATACCTATTTCGACATTGCTGAATCCAGTGTTGCCAGGTGTTTTTCTAGGTTAGCTTTTTTTCGCGATATTCGACCACAAAGATTGCAAGGAAATCAGAGAGGTTAGTTATCTAGGAGGTGATTTTGAAGTGGAAGACTTCGGAATACACCCTTCGGTCCATAGAACTGAATAAAGGGAACACTTGAAAAAATATTTTTGCTCAAAACAATCGTCCCAGCTTCTCACCCCCGTATCCCTTAACAATTGCAATCAAATTTTATTATAAGGTGTAAACATTTTCTACATTTTTAGTTGGTGTCTTTGAGAAAAATATTCCTCGCAAAAAAAAACTATGAGTCCATGTTCAACGTTTTTATGAGATATATACAGATTTCGAGTTTTTATATAATTTGGGTATTTTTCTACACATAGCAGAAAATATTTTTTAAAGTTTGTTTTTGTCTTAAATTTTTGTAAATAATTCGGTTAGAGTTTATGGAACTTACAAAGCTAACTAACAAAACTTGCCAAATTATGAAACTTGTTGATCGTTCATAAATATATTGAAAAATTTCGTCGATTTGTTTGACGTTTGACATATGATAAGATTGCAATGCAATTCTTTAGCGATAACGGGGTGAGAAGCTTGGTTTACGGTTTTGAATAAAATAATTCTCCAAGGGTTTCCTTTATTTTGTTCTTTGGACTTCGTGTATTTCGAAGTATTCCATTAACCTCTCTGATTTCCTAGCAATCTTTGTGGTAGAATATCTCGAATAGAAGAGCTAAACTAGAAAAAAGGACAGCACCATTGGATTCAGCAAGCTCGAAGTTGGTATATCATTTGTTATGTATCCATTTCGATCACAGTGCTATTAATGTCAACCATACGTAGAAGGCAAACCAACGTTCACGACATCGTAAAACAGTCTGATACTGAATAAAAAAATACATGCTCTAATTGGTTGTATATATTTTCGAAACTTTTAAATAAAAAAGTTATTAAAATGAAATGTAAATTCGAAATTTCAACATTATCAACATTATTTTAAGCATCAGTAAGAAAACAGACAATGGCAAAGCAAGGCGTATGTCGCTTTATGTTTTGTGTTATTTCTATACTCATATCCCTGAAGATGTTCTTCAAAGAAGAACGAAATATTGGATAGCAATAAATAAACAATAACAACACCTGACCTCGAGCTTGTCATTTAAATACAAAAATAATATAGAATAAATGGTCGATTATTTAGAAAACATATTCAAAAATCAAAATTTTATATATTTCGAAACCAATACAACATATACGGTGATGTGAAATATAATAGGGATAGTGTCTTGCAATTTAAATATTGTAAATAAATGTAAGTAAAAAAAACAGAAATGATGATGGTTAGAAATAGATTTTTGTAGCTTGTAGATTATAAAAACATATTCCATTAACCATTTTTTAAATATTTGACTTAATTTTTGAAAATGAGTTTTTTAAGAAATATTATATTCAAATTAAAGTCAATTTAATCTGGTAATTTAGAATACTTGGACTGATTTCTGCGAAAACGACGAATAAATTTTTAAAACCACGCAACATTTTAATTTTCATCCCGTAAATAATTAATTGACGCCCACATATTATTTATTTTATATGAAGTTACTTGAAACAGCATGCAATTACAAAATTTTTGTAAACTATTTTTCAAGGTTTTTACGATTTTATGGTATTCAGAGTGGCTTTGATTATATTAGCTATTTTCTCCCTTACATCGAAAATTTGAAATTAATAATTGCTCTAAGTTTACACGAAAGCTTTATTTTTACCTTCTAACTTACAAAACACATAATTTTTATAATAATTATTCCGTTCAGTAACATGTTTTTTTATGAAAAATGTCAAGTGTACTTATTATTTTGCACAGCTTAAAAGTTAAATTTTACATTACTTTTGTGACTGTTCAAAATTAAGTCAAATATTAAACACTTTGTTTGTGGGGTATATTTTTCTAATCTAAATGATACAAAAAACTATTTCTAACCATGATCATTTCGATTATTTTACTTACTTTTATTTACAATATTTAAATTGCAAGACACTGTCCCTATTATTTTTCACATAACTGTATGTTTATGGTAAAGTTTTTAATAAAAATTGCATGGAAGGTATACGAGTATTTAACATTTGGGCGTTACTTTAACTATAAGTCCGACAGATCGGCGATATCCATTAAATTAAAAAAAATTATGAGGACTACAAAGTTGGGAATATTACCTTCACGAATAGACAGACAGTGGTTTAGTAACTGTCGTTAAAACAATTAAAAAAACAAGTAAGAAAGTTCAGTCGGGTAAACCGACATATGAATCCCCTCTCCTTGAGTCCCAAAAAAATATTAGTAAATTTATTTATTTTTTTTTTGTTTTAATTAAATTATTATCAATTTAAATTGCATTTAACAACTTTAAAGTATGTACTGGTATTAAAGTTGTAAGCTGTTAACTTTTGGTGTAAAATTGTCCATATGTGTGGGGGGTACCAAAAGGGATGAGCCAATAACGGCCACTTTTCTCTAGACTCTGGGTACTATAAAAGCATTGCACTGTACAAAATTTCAAGTATTTGTATGCACTAGTAATAAAGTTATAAGCTGGTAACTTTTTGTACAAAATGGTCCATTTGTGTGGGAGGTACCAAAAGGAGCGTGGAAATAATGCCCATTTTTCACTGTATTGGAGGTAATATTAAACCTTTACACTATACAAAATTTCAGGTCTTTGTATGCACTGGTAATAAAGTTATAAGCTTTTAACTTTTGGTTCAAAATTGTCCATTTGCGAGGTAGGAACAGAGTATGAAGCCGCCGAGCCGAGCCGCCGATTTTAGCCGCCGCCGACCTTTTTTCACCAGCCGAAGCCGCCGCCGATCTTTGCGGCTAAAATCGGCTGAAACACAGCCCCGTTCTATAGAAGAACTTTAAAATATCGATAAATACAATTTAAATTTTTGATAAGCAAATAGCTATATAGCAGATACATACTTAATAGAAGAATAATGTGTAGGTACGCATATACACTATTATTTTTTATTGCATTCTAAGAATGTACGCAATTGGTTCTATATATGGTGAAGATCTACTTTCACAAATTGGGTTATTGGGTGTTTGCAATTGTTCATTAATAAATAATAATATCGAGTTTCAATTTCACAAAAACTTCAAATATGATTTTCTCGAAACGACAAATAAATTATACACTATTCATACATTGGGTGGACGATATGGAAGTGAGTGATTTTCGTTTTGATTCGTTTATTGGCACAAGAGGGAGCTTAACATGTCTTAAAAATCATAATATTGATAGTAATAGAAAAATAATTATAAAAATTCTTTTTTAAAGGAAATAATACAATTTAGATTATGTACATATAGAGATAAAAATATTTTCGGAAAAAATCAATGGAGTATTAAAGAATAGTATAACATATAAATTAAATTAATACGTCGATTCACCTCTCCTGGAAACAACCTGTTTCGACTTAAGCTGTGAACGTACAACCGTGTGAACATGCAATATTTGTCTTTCCGTTGGCAGAAAAGACATTGTGAGATAATTTGCAGATTGCAATATGTGCGAAGTTTATGCACGTGACAGCGGCGCCATTGTCAGAAAAACATTTTATTGGCCACTGTCTAAAAAAAAATTTTATTGGCAATTCTGCATATAAATATTTACAAAATATATTTTAAATATATGAAATTGTAAGGGTTTCTTGCAATCGTCTTCACCTTTGCCTAACAATCTGTCATTGTCCGTGATTTGCGGCACATTAACAGGGTTGATAAAGTTGTCCGATCTGACAATCGTCTATACATAGCTTTAGCATAATTTGAAAATAGAGTATATCATAGAGCCGCCTAGCGGCATGGAATTGATGATTTTTTCACCTCACAATATCTTACAATTAAAAACATCTATTATGTAAATACCAGAGCTTAACTTTTCAACTATTATTTTAAATGTTAAAATGTCTATCATAGAGCCGCCGTATGTCAATTTTATGTCGGCATAGCCGCCTAGCCGCCGCCGCCGATCTATAATTTGCAATGGCAGCCGCCGCCGCCAATTTTGGCTCGGCTTCATTCTCTGGGTAGGAACCAAAAGGGGCGTGGCAACATCGGCCATTTTTCTCGAGGTAATAGTGACTACTAAACTAATATTATGTGTAGAATTTCAGAGGATTCAAATGAGAAGTATAGAAGTTATTAAATAACAAATATTTTACTAAATGTTAACCCTTTGTGGGGGAGGTACTAGAAGGAGAGGACCAATATGGCCCGTCTTCGAACTTAGCCGGAGATAGAAGAAAATATTACCACATACAAAATTTGAAGTCAATCGGTTACTCCTTTCGAGAGTTATCGTACGTACCAGCCAGCAGACAGACGGACGGACGGACGGACATTGCTCATTAACTTAAAATGACTTAAAATGACCCAAAACGGATATCCACCGAACATACTTAGGGTCTTAGGTCACTCCTTCGATATGTTACACTTTGGCTCGTAGCAAATGATATATACCCTCCTCTCTAAGGTGAGGGGATAACTAGAATTTTTTTTTAAATCGTTTTTGGTGTCGCGAAAAAGCATAAAAATATAAATAATGGTTTGTTTCATTTTTTTAAAGCCACAACCTAACGAAGAAAACAGTGCCTATTTGATTTGAAATCTATGGATAAATGCAGAAATTATGACCCATATTGTAAAAGTAAGGGAAATTCAAAAAATCATTTTTCATATTTGTTATTTTGGCCATTTTTTTATATGGGAGGTACCAAAATGGGTGTGGTAATAACGCTTACACTGCCACAAATATTTGTATGGACTGGAATCAAAGTTATAAGCCATGAACTTTTTGTGCAAAATGTTCCATTTGTATGGGAGCTACTAAACGGGGCGTGGAAACTTCGTCCATGTGTGGAATTGTGAAAGATTGTGATAAGTAATATATAAGTTATGAAATAATCAATATTTCACTAGATAGAAATAAATATTAACACATACCAAATTTGAAGTCACTCCTATCGTAATTTATCGTCCGCACCAGTCAAACAGATGGATGGACACTTCTCAAATGACCTCAAATTACCCAAAACTGATTTCCGCCAAATATTCTTGAGGTCTCTAAGATCACGATCCGCTGGACCGCTGAAACTGACATTATTTTGTTGAATTTCTCTTACTTCTACCAAAAGGGCTATACTTTCTAAATTTATCCATAGATTTTTCAAATAGGCATTGTTTTCTTCATTAGGATGCTAGCTTTCAAAAACTGGAACAAACAAATTGTTTGCAATTTTTATCGCGATTTTTAAGTGCACAGGATGCACTTTCAGGTAGGTTTGTTCCGCATTTTTCTCTTATTCAATATCTACACCTTTGATTCAGACACAAAAGAGATATTCTGTACGGTATACCGAGAAAAAAAATATAGAAAAATTTCTAAAAATCCACCTTTAGCAAAAATATTCGTATGGCCATTAAATTACACTGTGATACAAAATCGAACTTTTATTAATTGAGCCAACTTGACTAAACGAATGATGCAGAAGTTCTTATTTGTGTGGCCACTTTCACGCCCAATTCTCAGAATTGAGTCCCAATTCAATGAGCTGAAAAATGTAGTACTGTAAGTCTACACCTAACAATGCACATTTTTTATATTATTATTATTTATATATTATACCGTGAAACAAATAGGTTCAATATACATCTACAAACAAATTTGATTTAGTGGCATTGCGGTCGGTCGGTCGGTCGGTAGCTCAAATGACTTAAAATTACTTGAAACGGTCTTTCATTTGATATGTATGATGTTATTGATGTTATTCACATTGCACTGTGGTCCCAAACATCCATTTCTTTGGCCAAAAGTAAAATTTTTGATATGGTGCAAAACACACCATGTAATAGAAAACACCTCAAAATACACGAAAATTATCGTTTTTAGTAGTCACTTCTTTGATGTTGGACCACAATCCTTCAAAACTCAATTCTTGTGAGTAAAAATATTTTTAATTTCGGGAAATTGATTTTGTTTGCTATAGTTTAATTTATTACCCCCGAATTCTAGAAGTATAGAAATGCATCAAACTGAAATGGAAGATATTGGGGAGTAAAATAATACAAAAATTTTAAATCTGACACATAGTAGGCTAATATATGAAAAGAGCAGGATTGTTTAAACCGATTAAAAAAAATCTATGTTTACTACATCTAGTAAGACTTTACAAATTATGTCTAGCACAGTCTACCGCAAGAATGAAATAAGAAATTTGTTTCAATTGTCCTGTTTTTAATATATAAATTGCGATTTCTGAAAAAATACGTTTTTCCGGGCTTCTTATATTTGAATAATTCTGAAATTTTCAATATTTGGTTTTAAAAGCAACAAAAATAATGAAGTCGTATTCCGATATTTATTAGGGAAAACGAATATGGATAAATGTTCTGATCAATATTTAAATTATTTATTTAATTCTTGCGAATTGGTGCAAATGTCATAGAAAGGAAAATCATTTTCGGGGAAAATATTCAGATTGGATTGCCAAAAAAAACTAATTAAAGAAAGATACTATATCGAAAAAATTACTTTAAAACATCCGAGCGAAGGAAGAGGAGACTAGCCGCTTTCGCGTAGTAATGATATGAATCTATTAGTAAGAGCAACAGCAATATCGGATCAAAAACATCGAGATTTTGACTTGGCAGTGGCCTTAAAGTATACCATTGACAGTCCATCCGCACCAGCAAAAATCAGAAGTTTATGAGGCCAGGATGAAAATGCATACTGGCCATAAATTAGCATTTATACTGGAAAATAATCTGTCCATACGACAATATTACAAAATTCACAGCGAATCCAAGGTACACTTTCGTTCATGTTTCCCATCATACAAGATAAAACTATCATTTAGAAGATAAAACTAAGTGCATAATAATATATGTCTACCATAACACAGTACAACACATGATTTGGGGACTCAATTCTGAGAAATGGACGTGAAAGTAGCCCCAAAAATCTTACAGGCGTTCAAAATTAAATATTTATTTAATTTTGTTAAAAATTCAAAAGAAGCATTTAAATGTACATTTAAGACTTTTGGCCAGAGTTTTGTATTTGGAACCAATGTGCATTGTAATAGTTGTAAAGAAAATTATATCAAAATTGTTACAATGTAGTTTTAAAAGTCCTGGGATAAGGACAAATAATCCTGGAATTGGGAAGTTAGTACATTGTTTTCATACTATTTACTAGGATCTATATTTTCAATTGTATACAGCCACTCATGGCAGGGAATACAATTATTTTTTTTTGCCTCAGTGTCATATATTATGCAGCTTATGGAATTTAAATAATTAATTTAAATTGATAAATAAGTGCAAAGAAAAATGTTATCCTTGAAATTCTAAAAGTCCTGTAAAAAGGACAAACAATCTCGAAATAAAAAACTGAGTATGCAGATTATCTATCTGTTATATAGTCTCGTTCTGAAGAGGGAGAAAAAGTTCGCATTTTTCGCACGATGTAATATGTGCATTTAAACATAAAATAATCACAAAAAAAAAACATTCTTCTGTAAAAATGTTTGTTTGGCGCTTTCAGCTTTTTAACGGTTATGGCTCCATATGGCCATATGTTCTAAATTTTTTAAAAATAGTTGGATAATACCTCAGACTGTGATTTGTAAGGAAGCGAAAGATTTATTTCCACTGTCGTTTCAAATTCCCCCACAGTTCATTGTCGCCGCTTTTCCACCTTTGTTCCGTTTGTTGTTGTTGTCGTTGCTGTTTCTGTTGCTGAGTGGGGTAGTAGTGTTGGGTAGTGTGGTGTGTGTGTGTGTGTTGGAATGGCATGGAATGGAGTGTGTATGTTCACGAATACTCGTAAAATGTTGTATACAACCTCATTTTTCTTCACCGTTTCAACTGCTGCTGCTTCTTCCTCATTTTCAGTTGTACAGAGGAAAATTTGTGTTGTTTTTGTTATTTATTTTTCGGTTTGTTGTTTACTTTTTCTGGATTATTTTCAAAAACTAAGAAGCACAAGCACAACAAGCAATTACACACATTATTCATTTGGAGATATGTTTATGTTAATTGAGGATTTAATAAATTTATTAAAGACTGATGGATGGACGAACGGACGGACGGACAGTTGCTGGATACGAAAGGCCAATGCAAAACGTTCAACGGGTGGCGTGGTTGACGAAGGGAGGAGCGGGTGTTGGCGGGGTGGTTGAGAGACGTTAATGTCTTGTCGTCTCATTAATAAAATAAACTGCTCACTTGTTCCACCATTCACACAAACACACACACACATTGTATCTATGCACGAGTATAACGACGACACACTAACACGCCACTGCGAATGAATGTTGTTTCTCAACACTCTCTCCAGGACATTTATTTGTGATTTTTTTTGTTAAAGGAATTTCATTTAATTCATTTATTATTTTTTCTCTTTTTAGGCCAACAGCACTTGTAGTGAGAGTGCATTACTTAAGTTATTTTCTTATATTTTCAAATTGTTTTGTTTTAAATGACAAAACTCGACTCACTCACTCGCTCACTTTTACACACGCACTCTGGGAAAAAAGTAACACTGTCACTCCTTTTGAAACTTCATCGATTTTTCTCCCTGTGGCACCTTTTTCCTTCGTATGCGTGCACTAATGGTTAAACGAACGAAAAAAGAGGAAACTTTTTCATAACTTTTCATTTGCATTTCTCTGCGAAAGCAGCTTTCCTTTCATTTTTCTTACTTCCACTCACTCGTTTTTCTCACTGGTATTCCATTAAAAATTCCATTAATTCGTCCCCCACACAAATGGGGTTATTTTTAAAGTTAACCTAACCAAATTAAGAAAGTTTTTTCTTGGCTTTTATGACACTTTTTAATTATTAACTTTTCTTTTCTTGCCGTGCTTTTGTGGTTCACCGCAGTGTGTTGTAGATATGTATCTACATACCTTTTGCTGCAACCTTTTTCCTTGTTACACTTCACAATATTTTGCGGATATTTTTTCTTCTTTCTTTTTTTTTTTTGCTTCAATTATTTCGTTACTAACTTAATTGTAGTGTAGATTAGATTAGGTATATTTTTCGTTTTGAATTAAATTTACAAAAATATATATATATTTATTTAGACGAGTTAAACCTTTACTTTCTTTTTTTTTGGTTCTCTATTAGACTACTACTTTTTGAATTGTTTGGATCGATTTTGAATTGAAAAAATGCGTTTTCCCTTTTTTTGTATTTCCTCCCGAACTGTTCGTTCACTCAATCAAACACTTTACTAGAACTGACGTATCGCTCTTTTTGTGATTGTGTTCGAGGGAAAAATAACAATTTTCCTTTAGTTAGTGCCTTTTCTGCTTTGTCTTCTTCTGTTCTGTTCTGTGTTGTGTTGTGAACAAGCGCAGCACCACTCGAGCGAGCAAACGGACAAAACATAACAGAACACAGTGCGTACACTGCAAAAATAAACTACTCGCATACAAATCTCTATGCTCTAGCAATCACTGGCACATTTTACACATAAAATATATATTTCACCAGGAAATTCTCACTTAATACATACTACTTGCAAGTTACATATATACACTGCGCAAACATTGGGTAGCCTCGCCTACTTGTATTCCTAAAGAGGTATTGCCAAATAGTGTATACCATTGGAAAGAGTACACTTTTTTCCTTTAAATCGTTGCGAATCTCATGTACGTTAGTTGAAGTCAGCGGGACTTTCGAAATAGTTGTTCTTAATAGTATCAAAAAAGATATATTATTAGGTGTAAACTTAGGATTGGATTGATATTTTGAAAATCGTTAGGATTAGAAACAAAAATAATAAAGCAATAAGATAAGTCATCCCCGAGCGAGTAAGTTGTCAGGTACGAACGAATAGGATTTCAAAAAGAGAGATTTTCCCCGGATTTCGGACCGATTTTTCGGATTTTTTGCAATTGTCACAATTAAAAAATTAATATTAATCGATTAGTGCAAAAAAGTTCAAGCTATGTTCGCGGAAAACTGTTTTTTTTTCGCGTGTGACCGTTCATTCCTATTCGTTCGTAACTGATAGATTTTGACGATTCGGGCGGAGGGAACATCTGTTTAATTTAAGGTCTGTGATTGTAACATTTCAAGAGAAATGAACAGGATTAATATTTAGTCTTATTTTAAACCAATAAATTATACACAAAGACTATTTAGTTACTGTCTTAGCTGACTAGTTGTTTCTGCAAAGTTTATCGCACCATTTGTGCAATAAATATGGCGAAAAACAAATTATTGTCAATTCCTTAAATTACACCGTGTGTTCACCAAATCCTCGATGATAACCATTTACCCCGCATTTGTCATCGCGTTTCCGAAATATTTAGCCACAAAGAAGTGAGTAAATTCAGGCACAATTTTAGTACATATATAAGGCTTCGGAATATATGTTCCATGTCAAGGAAAAAACAAGTAAGAAAGTTTCAGTCGGGTAAACCGACTTAGGTGTACCCTCACTTTGTGAGTAAAGTAATATGGAATATTGCACGAATTAATCTGTCAATTTGTGTGGGAGGTACCAGAAGGGGTTGAACAAATACACCTATTCTTCGGTAAACAGTTGATTCTTTAAATACATTGCACAGTGCCGAACTATAAGCGTTTATAAGGTATTATAAGCGTTTATAAGGTATATTAACGTTACGACCAATTCAATTTAAGTATGATTTGGTCATTTTGTGTGGGAGGTACAACAAGGGGCGTGGTGATAACGCCCACTTTTCATAGGACTGTATGCACTATAACAGCATTACACTGTTCAAAATTTCAAGTATTTGTATGCACTGGTATTAAAGTTATAAGCCCTTAACTTTTGGTGTAAAACGGCCCATTTGTGTGGAAGGTATCAAAAGTGGCTGTACATTAATGTCCATTTTTTACCGGACTCTAGGTGCTACAAAAAGTTATAAGTTATAAGCAGTTCAATTTTGATGCAAAATGGTCCATTTGTGTGGGCGTGGCAACTTCGCCCATTTTCCTCGAGGTGATAGCGATTAATAAAATAATACAACGTGTGGAATTTCAGAAGATTCTAATAAGTAGTATAAAAGTTATTAAAAAATTAATATTTTACTAAATGTTAACCCTTTGTGTGGGAGGTAGCAGAAGGTGTGGACCAATATGGCCCATCTTCGAACTTAGCCGGATTCTTTGGCATTTTAAAGATTATGTCTATCAAATGTTGGCCGCACAAAATACCCGACACCGCCGCTTATACCCTAAACACTGAAAGTCCCCTAGAAAAAAAAAATAATGGTATATCAATAGACGTAGAAATCGATGGATTTTTAGGGTGATGTATTCGACAAAAGTATTCCTTGTAAAAAATCACTATATGTCCCCACAATGCACATTAATGTCAACCTAGTGGTTTTTAGTATACATCGTATATATCCACAAAAATCGGTGGGTAAACAAAGGATTAATAAATTCAGACACAATTTAAACATGACAGGCTACGGAATATAAGTTAAATGGGAAAGAACAAAATATAGAAGACATTTCAGAAAATATTACTCCCAAAACATCCGACACCGCCGCTCATGCCCTTCCCCTGATAATCTCCCTCCAAAAAGAAAGATGATGTATTCGAAAAAAGATTCCCTGTAAAAAATCACTATGGTTTCCCACAATACACTTTTATGGATTCCCAAACGTTTTTATAACTTTGTGCATTTCTTTGTAACACCCAAAAGGAGAACAAATAGACCCATCGTTTATTATACCGATCGACTTAGAATCACTTTCTGAGTTGATTTGGCTATGTCCGTCTGTCTGTCCGTCTGTCCGTCTGTGCATGTATTCTTGTAATCAAAGTACAGGTCGCAATTATGGTCCGATCTCGACGAAACTTTACACATATCTTTTTTTTTGGCCCGAGGACGATCCCTATTGAATTTGGATAAAATCAGTTCAGATTTAGATATAGCCCCCATATATATGTTAGCCCCGATTTGACATGTAAGCGCTGTAAAAACTTTATTTTATATCCGATCAGTATGAAATTCGGCAGAAAGAGGTTTCTTATTATATGGATGAACACTTTTAAATTTGGAAGAAATCGGTTCAGATTTAGATATAGCCCCCATATATACGTTACCCCCGATTTGACATGTAAGCGCTGTAAAAATGTTATTTTGTATCCGATCAGTGCGAAATTCGGCAAAGAGAGGTTTCTTATTACATGAAGGAATACTGCCAAATTCGGAGAAAATCGGTTCAGATTTAGATATAGCTCCCATATATCTGTTACCCCCGATTTGACATGTAAGCGCTGTAGAGACTGTATTTTATATCCGATCAGTACGAAATTCGACAGAAAGAGGTCTTTTTACACGAATGAGTATTCAGAGAAAATCGGTTCAGATTTATATATAACCTCCATATATATATGTTCCTCCTGATTTTGTTTCAAAGCGCTATAGAAGTTGTACTTTACTTCCGATAATTAAAATTTTCCAGAAAGATGTCTCAATTTAGGAACGAATATTGCTTAATTTAGCAATTATCGCTTCAGAATTAGATAATATGTTCCTACCCATTTACCAATTATTACAAATTATTATCGCAATGACCCTTATCGCATTGTTAGGGAGGTGTAGGGTATTATATAGTGGCCCCCCACCCCCGACTTTCTGCCTTTCCTTACTGGTTAGGTTTGTTTTTTACGATTTCTTAAAATAGAGCCAAAAGATGCCGTTATGTGGGGAACTAGTTTTAATATATCGATTTTTAAGTCTTTTGATATATTACACTGTTCTCGAAATGGACACTTTGAAAATGTAACAGAAAGAAGACCCTATGGACATACCTATTTCGATCATGCTGAATACTAGCCGTTTTTCTAGGTTAGCTCTAGTTTTCGAGATATTCGACCACAAAGTTTACCGGGAAATCTGAGAGGTTTGTTACTTTAGTGGTGATTTTTAAATCGAATACTTCGGAATACATAATTCAGTCCACAGAACGAATTAAAGGGGTCCTTTGAAGAATTATATCTCTCAAAACAGTCACCCAAGCTTCTCACTCCATTACCCCTGAAAAATTGCTATCAAATCTTACCATATGTCAAACGCCATGCAAATCTTCAACATTTTTGAAAATAATATATTTATAAAAATTAACAGGTTTCATAATTTCATAGGTTTTGTCAGTTAACTTTGTAATTTCCATAGAATCTAACAGAAAAATAATTTACAAAATTGTAATTCAAAAACTAATATCAATAAATATTTTTTGCTTTGAGTAGAAAATACACAAATTATGTTATTACTCGAAATCTGCTCATTTCTCATGAAAGCGTTGAGGAAGGACTCATAGTATTTGTTGCGAGGAATATATTTCTCATAGAAGCCAACTTAAAATATCGACGATATTTATGACTTTTGACATATGATAATATTTGATTACAAATTTTTAAGGGTGATTGAGCAGGTGTGTCGATGTTTTGGGAGAAATACTTTATTTGAAGTTTTTCGTTTATGTTGTTCTTTGGCATGAAACATCTTTTCCGAATTCTTATATACCAAAATTGTGTCTGAATTTACTAACATCTTTGTTTACCCAGCAAACTTTGTGGCTAAATATGTCGAAAACGCAATGTCACAGGAAAAAACTGCCAATGCCATTCGATTCAGCGGGTCGAAATTATGCGGAGTAAATTATTTTCATCGACGACAAAGTGTTATTATTTTAATATTAGTACTTTTTTGATGAAATCCATACTTCTACGACTTACTTAATTGAGCTTCCGAGGCTGCTATGAACACCGGTCCTGGATTTCCCAACATTACCATTTTATCATTTAAAATCCTCGAAGTAATGACTGTTTTTTAGCTGCGTGAGAATTTTCGATAACGATAACTATGGTTTGACAGCTGATAATGTCAAACTGTGTTGACATTTATGTTCAGTAAGGTTTGGTAAGTCATCTTGAATCGTTTAGCGCCAGAACAACGCATCCAAATTGTGGAAATTTATATTGCAAAAAATACATCTGTTCATGAAATTCAAATCAAACAATTGTGTTTAGTGATGAAGCTCATTTCTGGTTAAGTGGCTACGTCAAAAAGCAAAATTGCCGTATTTGGAGCGAAGACAATCCTCAGGCATTAACGAATCACTATTACGTTAATTAAAATTGACTGTTTGGGGCAGTTTATACGCTGGCGGCGTCATCGTTCCTTATTTCTTTCGAAGCGCTATCAAGCCATGCTGACTGAATTTTTAGGAACAAAAATTAATCAGCTAAACATCAACGGCTTTTGTTCCAATAAGATGGCGAAACTTGCCATACAGCGCGCTTAACAATCGATTTATTGCAAAATCAATTTGGTGACAACTTTATTTCCAGAAGTGGTCCTGTTCACTGGCCCCTCGTTCGTGCGATTTAACGCCTCTGGATTTCTTTTTATAGGGCTATGTTAAGCCGGTGTTAACCAGCAACTCTTCAATCATTGGAAGCCAATTACCAAGCCACCATTGACGCCATACGGCCAGATTTATTGGAAAAGTAGTCAATAATTGGACTGATCGAATGGACTATGTAACTCGTAGCCGCGGCAGACATATGCCGGAAATGATATTTAAAAAATAAATGCCATGAAATTATCTACCAAATTATAATGATTTCATTTCATTCCAACAATATTTCTGTCTTACATTATCATTTTAAGTTGTAAGCTCTTTAAAAAAACACCCTTTACATATGTACATTGAACCTTTTGAAAATTTTTTAAAAAATTCAGCTTATAGTATCTATAAAACACGAAACAAGCTAATATTTACGTATTTGGGAAATATATATTTACTAGCATTTAAATACCCGGCCTTGTCCGGGTTGTCTTTTAACACCATGATCCAAACTTCGAAAGCTTGAAGATATTCTAATGATAATTCCGCACTGGAACACTGACCACTGTCTGGGAATTACAAATTATTTTTCACGCATATATTTGTCATGTATAGTTCTTCATATTTATAAAATGTTAGCTTTGTATCTTACAAGAGGCTTTTGAAATGACAAAAACAATACTCAATTTTTTGATACTGCCTAAAAAACGACTACATTAGTAGCCAGTGGTTTGTACAACACGCCTGTCTATGCGTGTGCAAAATTTCAGCTTTCTAGCACTAACAGGAGCCTCAGCGGTCAAGTGGTCTAAAATCACTTGGCGGAAAATCGAAGTAGCCTATTTTAATTTCCGGCTATTGGTCTATCTGTTCACCAAGTTTCAAGAAAATTCACGTTCAGCCGTATAGGCGTGATGCGGCAACAGACAAACGATTTTATAATATTAATAGGATGAGACCATATGTATCCCAAACTTAAGCATCGACGCCATCCTTGAACATTTTTTGAGAGTCCTTGAATCTAATCAGAAAGAACACAGAAGTGACAATTTCCCTCCGATATTTCAATCAATATTTCGATACCTTCATTCCATAGAATGCAAAGTCGACTTAGCATGTTTAAAGGGACATTGCGTTTTTAAATTAAAAATATTCCAGATTGTATTCAGTCACAATTTGGTTTGACTCTTCAAGCCACTCCATAGTTATGGACAAAACGCTAGACCATACCAATTAAAAAAATGCTTAAAACTTTGATCGGGACTCCTGAAGTTGTGCATACAATTTTTTCCTGTGCACGTACGTACTTTACGCTACGTACACGTAACGTATATATGTATTTATGTACATGCATTCCCACAGTTGTTAAGCACATACACACCATATAAATGTACATACCTATGAACGCGTACGTACTCTATGGCCAAACTACAACAAAACAGTCAACCGGTCGCTTATATCTCCCTCCCCCACCTGCTTCGCCCAAAATTCAAACCAAAGGAGAGTTACTCTTTTTACAGGCTCTCACTCTCTATCTCTCTCTGCTCTCTTGCAGTGGGGCCACCCCTCCCTCAACCACCCACTCATTGTTGGACCGGTGTATATTTGGAGAAGATTTTCTTTTTCGTTTTTTTTTTTTGGAAAACACAGCTGACACATACTCGACACCATCATGTGTTTTGTGGATAGGATAGCAATTCATGTTGATATTTGTTTCAATTCTTGTTATAGTTTCTTCGATTCGTTTCTGCTTTGGTGTAATGTAAACATTTTAAGTTTTCCAGCCATCCACAACAGCAGCAGCTACCCTAGAAGAAACAAACAATGATGTCCAATACGAGTACACAATGAAACACAACGTTTACACTTTTGCAGTTAATCAACAGATAGCAAATGAATACACCAACAAGACTAAAGACTTTGTAATGCCCTACTTGCGACAAACGCAATCCACAAAGGTTGGAAGTACTTGTCTCTTTTAAACAAAAAAATCCTTTCTTCATTGAAAGGTTTAGAAATTTAACCTCTAGCAATAAATTATTAGGAATATGACCACAAGAGTGGAACTTACAAGACACAACATTTATTAAACTCTCTGAATTAATCATACGGTCTACGGTTACAGATAACCCCTACGGCTATTGCTGCTGTCAGTTTGCATGTAACAAAATGTTACCAGCTGTTGATTAGCAGTAACCAGTATTGGTAAATATATGTATGTACGAGTATATCACTGTTGTAATATTACTGCATTAATAAATCATGGCATAAACCATTAAAATATTTTAATTTAATTCTGCATTTCTCCGTAGTGGTGATAAGTGTAAATAGGAGTAACAATATAGACATGTTTTTTTGTAGTCAGTATCTCGAGGGTACATTACAAAAAAGCCAATCAAATAGACTCCTTAAAAATGTTGCATCGAATTTAAAATTATTTTTTTAGCTATTTATTGGCATTTTTATCGACATTTGGTAACCTACATACATATATAGGAGATGACTTCCTTTATTAAATGAAAGAAAAAAAGCAGTACACGCGGAAAAAAAATCGCTTCTGTAGTATATTGTCCCAACCATATTCGGCTTGAAATAAACATATGTTTAGGGTACACTCCAAATATATAATATTTTACACACACAAATATTATATGTTTGTGAGGATATTGTTCTAAACAAAAATATGCTCCCATTCAACTATTTTTAATTTGGAACTAGTATTTCCGAAACAAGGATTCATTTGTAATTATTTATTTTGCCGTAACTGTTCTTCTGTTTTTCAGATTTTCAAAGAGCAATTTTTTTATAAATTTTATATGTTTGTAAAATTTAATCAAAACTTAAATCGAACAATCTTTCGTAAATATAAACGACATTGATGGATTGACAAAAAATGATGAATAGGAATATTTATAAATAAGGAATTTTTTAGCTATAAAGTTTAACACGAAAACTAGGAAAAGCTAACTAAAATTCGAATAAGTCAGTAATGTTTTAAAAATCTTTTTAAATAAAACATATTTGGAAATCTTCTTAAACAATAACTTTGTTTGTGTGTAAACACATATTTTATTTGTGAAATTCAGTTTGCAAATAAATTATGTTCTAATATATTAATATATGCGTTCCAAACAAAATTTCTTGATTTTCAAATAAAATGTATTTGTTAACAAATATATAATATTTAAAAAAATAGTTTCCAAGTATATTTTCTTTCGTTTCAAACATATCAAAAATGACGATTTTCCTCCGTGTAATAATGTAACCCGATTTGTTATATACATAACTTATTTTTTTAAAACATGTTATACAGTATGCCAATGATCTACAAAATATACAAATTTAGACTGGATCCAACTACATGTAGTTAGTCACAACTATTAAATACAGTAGTAAAATAGGATCAATTATTTTTGTTTTGTATAGGATGTACGCAATATTTAAATTAAATAGAAAATAAACGGTATCTTTTTATTGAAACACATGACGAATCAGCAGACTTTGACAGATATTATAGTCATTTTTTGAGTTCAAGTATAAATAACTCTACACGGGGCAAAATCGCCATTTTGGATTTGTTTGAATCGAAAGAAATTATACTTGGAACACAAATTTTCAAATATTATATATTTTCGAGCAAATAAATTTTATTTGAAAATCAATAAAATGTATTTAGAACCCATATGTTAATATATTAGAATAAAATATATTTGCGAGCTAATTTTCTCAAATAAAATATGTGTTTAAATACAAATAAAATTATTATTTATGAATATTTCCAAATATATTTTATTAAAAAAAAAAGATTTTCAAAACTTTGCTGAATTTTGCGAATTTTATTTTTACTTTTTTCCTTGTTTTCGAATTATGCGTTCCTATTAAAAATTACATTCTTAGCTTAACTTTTATTTGAAACCACTTATTTTTATTTTCTAACTATTACAAGTCATTATTTTTAATTATAAAGAAATTTTAATAACATTAAAAATTTCTAAAATTTACCTTTCAATTGCTGAAAACTTAAAACATTTAAGAATAGATATATATTCACGCAAATAGATCTTTGTTTGGGAAATAACATATCCATATAAAAAATATTGGGATGTAAACATAGTTTTGTTTAGAACAACATCCTCCCAAACATATACTATTTGTATGTGGCAAATATTATATATTTGGAGTGCACCCTAAACATATATATGTTTCAAGCAGAATATGTTTGGGACAATATACTACAGAGGCAATTTTTTTTCTTTCCATCTGTCTGTCTGGCTGGTGCGCACGACAACTTTCGATAGGAGTAACGGATTATCTTCAAATTTGGTATATGTTAAAAATGTTTTTTTCTTTCTCAGCCTAGGATCAAAAATGGACTACGTTGGTCCACTCCTTCGAGTACCTCCCCCACAAAGGGTCAACATTTTGTGAAATATTGTTACTTTAATAACTTCTATACTACTTATTACAATCGTTCACAATTGCACACATAGCATTAGTTTCGTGGTAGATATCAACTTCAGAAAAATGGTCGAAGTCGACACGCCCCTTTTGGTACCTCCCATACAAATGGACCATTTTGCACAAAAAGTTAAAGTCTTATAACCTAGATTCCAATTTTGAAACTTTTGGTAAGCGCGTTATCTAGCCTCGTGGGTCTGTGGCGTGGCCTCCAAGATCGTGCGATTTAACACCGCTGGACTATTTTTGTGGGATTATGTAAAGTTTCTTGTCTACGCAGATCATACCGACATGATTGAGAAGAAAATATTCAGCGCATTATTGCTGACATACAGCCCCAAATGCTGCAAAAAGTGGTCGAAAATTTGGGCCTCTCGTCTGGAATTTATTCGAGCAAGCCGCGGCGGCACTTGCCCGGAACATAATGGCAAACCTTTATCTTTATAACTTTATAAAAAAGTTTAATTGTTGGCCATAACATTAAATTATATGTTTTATTTCTTCTTGAAAACCACACGTCTAAAAAAACACCCTCTACTTCCCAAACACAAAGGTCAAAATAAAACATATGAAAAATGTGTTTTTAATTTCCCTTAGGTTTACAATACTTATACATTTATCCAAAGATTTTTGTCAAATAGCATTGTTTCCTTCGCTAGGATACTAGCTTTCAAAAAATTAAACAATTTTTTTGCGAGTTTTTAAATATTCTTTATGGTTTTTATAGAGCCAGCCATTTTTTCAAAAAAAAAACAATTGTTTAAAAATAAATAATTTTTAACGATAGTTAATTCCCAACACTTGTAGCCCTCATAAGTTCCTTAAAAAAAAGTTTTAAGGCTATCACGGCCCTATCGGGGTAATACTAAAAATATGGTCCAATACTAAAGGAAAATTTGGATTAAAAAAATGTGAAAACTTTACCATAACAATTTTTTTGTTTTGGTTTCACAAAATAGTATGCCGCAATCTAGACAAAAAAAGTTTTTAGGTCTCGGACACAAAAAAAATGTTTGCATAGTGTACATGCAGCGCCACCTGTCGGGTGCAAGTCAAACAATTGTGCAATGGATTGTTTATATAAACTATGTATATGGTTTTTATATTATATTTAACAAACCAATTCGTAGACTAATATTATTGTTCAAAATAGCGTAGCATAAGATGTGTTCATGTTAGGTATGCCAACTTTGAAGATCTAATTAAACAAGAACTAATTCAGATCCGGGCAATATAGTTATAAAATGTTGCATAACTGGGTTTTCAATTATATTTTACGTAATCATTTTTAGAAGCCCTTTTTGAATGCGAACCTTCATCGATGTCGATGTCAAATAAAGGAGGTAAATCGTGCCAAAGAAAAGAGGGAGAAAACTTTATCCTACCGTAAAAGTATACTTAAAACGATGACGTTGATAATGTACCATGATATGAACCCTTTGTAATCACGTTGTAGTCATAAATAAACATATTTGCCACGTTTTCTTCTCATCGCCATGTTATAGTCCCCATATTATAATAATATAGTTATAATTTACCGTACTATGATCCCCTTGTACCTATGTTATATATTAGACACAAACGAATTTTAAGAAGAAAATTTAAATCGAGTCTCAATCTAATCGAATGTTATGTACATTACAATAGTTGTCATATGATTTAAATTTCAAAATTTCAAAAACTGCGATAAAGACTTAGCTATGGAGTTACCGACATATAAACAATGTTAGCCACAAATTTCCACCAATAAAATCCCATTTTGCAGAATGTCTACAGTATCCAAATAAAGTCCGCATCGGCATCCCTATTTATATAAGTAGCTATACTTGCCATCATCAATTTCCATTTTGATTGGTACTCGCAAAGAGCACACACTTACGCGCTCACTCACTCATTCGCTCGCTCGCTGACGGTTGTTATATTCAATTGAATTTTGTTATGTAGTTTTTGAAATGCTTTGATTTTGATTTCAGTCAAGTATTTTATTTTGAAATACATTTTGAAGGATGTTTTTAATGAATTTCATTTTCATTCACTTGTGTTGGCACATTTTCTTTTTTGCGTTAATGAAATATGAATTTGATTGGCTGTTTCAATTGATTTCAATAATTGCTCGACTTTTAATGATCAATTAAAATAAAATACACTATTTTATGATGGTGTTTTATGTATTTGTTTGTTTGGAGAGAAAATTTCGCGGTATAGATCACAAGATGATGACAATGGCTAATAAAACACTGCAATAATGTAGTCGACAAATGTATAAGAACGATCATTTGTTATGTACGTATGTATGTACATACTTTTCATGAGATTTACTCGCCTTGAAAACTGTGTAAGACTATATAGTAGAAGTAAAGATAAATCATTTACTTAATTGCTTTACGTGTTTTTGTTTTACATCTAACACCGTAGTGTGCGTAGTTGTGTATGTATGTATATCGCTTTTTAATGAAATTCGATAACTTACGATCAATCACATTAACTCTCGAAATGCCACAGCTGTAAAACCGTTATTAAATGATAGCGAAGACACCAACATTTTAAGGCAGTGTTTCTACATTTTGCACAGAAACCGCATTTTTAGGTTCGTTTGTAAAAATGGTGCAGCCGTATGAACGGGTTTTGATTTCGTTTGTAAAATTATTACACTCCGCAAATGCGAAAATATCGCATTTTCCACACTCAGCCCAGTCCACGGTGTGGAGTGTTGCACCGTCAACAGCAAACTTCAGAACCAAACCTAATTGAAGGAGTAAATTTTTAATGCACTGTCAAATGGTTGCGCCATAATGTAGGTATGGGTTTTACTCACCGCACAATTTTTGTTCGATTGTTCGCATGTAAAATGCGAAATTAGCAGTGGATGCAGGGGGAATTTTTTAAATGTCGCAACATGAAGTGGTGATATTATTTTTTACAAAAGAAATCACCATTAGTAATATGTAGTAAGAGCACTAGTCAAAAAAAATATTTAAAAACATCACACCATTCCAGATTACAGTTCGTCGTCTTAATGATATTTTGTTCCATACGCCATTTTGTATGTTCGGAGAAAACCGAAATTTATTGTTTGAGTAAAAACGGGACTGAAGAGTTACACACTTTTTATTCCATGGGTTTCCCAACAGTGTTTGTATGATTCTCATGCATTTCTGTGACATTACATTCAAAAATAAACAAGTTATAAAATTTTTTTACATGTTGGTCCATATCCACTTCTGTTTTAATATTTTTTCGTATATGTATTACATGGGCCACAAAGAGGGTCGGTATGGAAGGAGAGTAATTTACATATTGTGATCGAAAGAATGTAAAATAGTGAGTAAAAAAAAGGGAGATAAAAAAATGGGGACATAGAACAAAAATATCATAATTATATTTCCCGTACATTAGAGTTAAATCGATTTACCCTACCAATATCTCGAAAACTAGGCGAGATAGGAAAAAATTATTGCAGATTCTGAAAGAGCATGCTTGAAACCCATATTATCAACGCGCGAACCGAAAATATCGGGGATGTCGTCTGTCCATAGTCACGTCCGTTGTGGGGGAAGGAGGCATTCGTTTAAAAGAACAATATATGGCATTTACTGTTTGAAAATGATATCATGTAAATGTTGGTCATGACTACGTCTGAGGTGGTCCTTTCGGAAGGTCCAAAATTGGGCGACTCGTTCGAGCATAACGACTGGTATCTCGCGAATAACACGAGTAATGATGGCTTCCAAAGCGTCAGAGAAAATAGCTCAAAGGTGTGATATCGCATAATCTAGGTGGCCAATTTACCGTAGCAAAACGTGAAATTAAGTGCTCACCAAAATAATTTCTCAACAAGGTCAATGTTTCACGCGCTGTATGGCTCATTCCGCCGTCTTGTTGAAATCTGAGTTCACCAAGACTATGCGCTTGATTCTCAGGAAGCACGTAGTCCGTTAAAGTGTTGCGATAACGGTTACCATTGACGGTAACATTCAGATTTCCAATTTTTTTAAGAAATATGGGCCAATGATTCCACCATCTCGTAAACCACACCATACAGTTGTATTTAATGGATGTAATGGTAGCTCTTTGTACTCTTCGAGTTGCTCGTAAGTTTCTCAATTTCGTTTATTAACGTATCAATTGAGCCAGAAATGTGCTTTATCACTGAACATAATTTCACGATAAAACACCGGATTTTCATTTGGAACAATTTTGAACAAATTGGAGACACTATTGTGGTGTGAGTCTTTCTTACTGAAGAAAAATGACAAAACAGTTTGATATGAGTCACGAGTCTGTAAACAAAGCATATTGAAAATCAAACCTCACGATGAATCACCCGTTAGTTAAGATACCATATGACGCCCTAATGCAAATGATATAACTGAATCTGTATCAAAATCTGACTCACCTGGGGAATCAAGCCACAAACATCCATCAGATGAGAAACAATAGTAATTATCCAATAGGTATGAATGTCAGATTCCAGGATATCCCCGCAACGGTCTCCATAAATACACCAAACGCCGACCCGGTGCATAGGAATCCCCGTAAACCAAGTCACAATCAACAGCATCAATCATTCCTAATATCGAATCACAAATTAGGAGGAAGAACCTGGAACAACACTATCAAGATTTTCACGACTGGGACTTACTATGAAAAATGAAAAAACTAAAAAACGTTGTATCCGTTGTTTCCCGAATGCCAATCTGCAGGATCTATTGTAGTACGTAACACATACAAGACCATTTGGTAAAATGGGCGCTCAAATCAAAATGCATTTCGTGCACTTCGTGATTTTTTTGGGCAGCATAGTCGACCAAATGTGTCCACAATTGGGAGAATTATGCGCAAATTTGACTCATTTGGCCAAATGAGAATCCACAAGTGATTGTTAAAAAGCCCATGCATCCACAAAGATTGACTGTTAGGTGCGGTTTATGGACTGGTGGCGTCATCGGGGCGTACTTCTTCGAAAATGAGGCCGGCCAAGCAGTTACAGTGAATGATGTTCGCTATCGCGAGATGATAACGGAGTTTATGTGGCCAGAAATTGGGGATATAGACCTGGACGATATGTGGTTCCAATTGGATGGTGCCACTTGCTACACAGCCAACGAAACAATGGCTCTTTTGCGCGAGAAATTCAATGACCGTGTTATCTCACCTCGTGGCGATGTTAATTAGCCGCCACGATAATGTGATTTGACACCGTTGGACTTCTTTCTTTGGGGATATTTAAAATAAAAGGGTACGTCAATAAATCAAAAACAATTCAAGAGCTAAAAAGGTTGGATAATTCGGCACATTAACGACATTGAACCTCATATATGTCTCAGAGTCGTTGAAAATATGGACCGAAGCCGTGGCGTGCATTTGACCGATATTTTGTTTCACACATAATTGTCATAGATCTTTTTTTTGTGGGAGTAAAAATAGGGGTCACTTCGCTACCGCAGATTCGGATAATAAGTATAGAAGTTATTAAAGAATCAATATTTCAATAAATTGTAACCCGTTATGGGGGAGGTAGTAGGAGGAGTGGAAAAATACGGTACATCTTCGAACATAGCCAGAGAAGGACAAAATACTACGACCCAACAAATTTTAAGTCAATCGATCAAATTGACCAAATGACTTGAATTTCCTAAGGGTCATATATCACTCATCGATGTGTTAAACTTTTGGACCGTATTAAATTATATACCCTCCTCCAGGGATTTCGTGTCAAGTGAGTCAATTTTTAAAATCGATTTCTTCTGATCGTGATGAAATTTGCACCAAGTTTAATTCTATTGGATAGTAGTTATGACACAAATCTTCAACGAGATCGGTTAACTACTGCCCGAGTTGGATGGTGTTTAATTTTGAGATTTTGGTCAAACGGCCCTTTTTCCCATCCTAATATCTAATTACATATTGTATTTACAAAATTTTAACCAACGTGTTATCGATAGCTCTTTCTTCAATCTTTTTAAGAAAATAAATAAAATTCGCAAAAATATTTTTTGTGAATTTTGTTAGCAAAATTTAAACCTTTTTTGACATTTTTGTCAAAAACACATATTTTTATTTTTGTTTTTTTTTTTGTTTTTGCTCAATAGGTCATTTCCTTTAAGAGATTTGTGGTCTATTAGTGGGATGCGACTTGTTTATGTATCAAAAAAGATAAACATTTAAAAAAATAAAGCTTGAACCATATATTTTAGCATAACTGGAGAAGCATTTATCGTAATTGGTTTAGGAAAGACTTAGATAATCCTAAATAAAGTAGCCAGCATATTCTTCTAATATATTTCTTCATCCCATCAGCGGTTTCAAAAATTTTTCTTACAAGATTTGCGAAAAATCCAATTGTTTTAGACAATTTATTTTAATAATACATCGAAAAATGCTCAGTCTAATCGGTCATGAATACAATGATACCATTCCGATAAAAATGTTTGAGACAATTTTAATACTTGTTTAATTAAAACTTCTTTAAAACATCGAAAAATACACAGTCTAATCGATCATGTATACAATGATAAAATTCCGAAGAAAATCGATGCATAATTTAAAAAGTTGTAGCTAATTAATTAAATCTATTATATTCTATATACTCGGTTTAGTAGTGTGATGTTATTATCATGTTATGTTATTAACATAATGTTATGTTGTATTTGGTATTTTTTTTGATAACTTGTGGGGTTGGTAGATTTTCTAAATTAGCTTCAACTTTTTAAATTATGCATCGAAAAAATTTTTGGCCTCTAATGATTTTTTTAAAGTTTGAGTTGTTACCCTCTTTTTGTTACCCTTTTGTTCCCCTATCAAATTTAGTTGTTGTCTTTTTTTCTTATTGACATTTAGGGCTTCCTCATATGTGCATATGTCGATACTTCAATTCCAAAACATGTTAACTCGAAACAGGTCGCTATTCAGGAGAGGCGATCAACGTTAGTATGACCATCAGAAATTATGAAATTTTTAAATTTGTGTGGAATTTCTTTATAATGCTAATCGAATGACCTCTACTGTTCTATGAATAACTTTAAATTGGGTTCACGGATCAAAGACCAAATTTTGATATGATGTAATTTGAAAAATCATAACAGATCGAATAACATAAACAAAAAACCATGAGTAATTTGGTATATTTAGGGCCATTAACAATAAATAAATAAACTAGGTTTAAGAGCTAACTAACGGTTATAGATGTCAAATTCCATACAATTTAACTTTCGTTAGCTCTACCACTCGGTTATTTGGTTTTGTGTTAATTGGGGTTAGAATTTCAAATTGTAATGTCCCTAAAAACATGCCAACTCGACTTAGAATCCTTTGGAATGAAGGTATCGATGTATAACATTCAAATTTTCGTTCTGTTTCTTCTTTGGACTTATTAATTTCACTATACTAAGTATGTATGTAACAAATATTATGTTTCGCGCCTTCCATTTCTCTCATACTTTTTTCAATTCTCATCGCAATGATCGATTTTGATGTCGGCAATAAATGTCATAATTCCTATAAAAATTTCGTTTATTCAATCTCTACTCATCCATCTCATGATTGCATTGTCTACAATATTGTTTATTTTGTTTTGATCTTTCGATGAATGTTCGTTCAGTCAATTTTCGTTGTGTTTTATATCTTACAACAACTATTGGATGTTCCAGATAAATGAAGAATCTGGCAGAAGTAATAAAATCATTTACACCAACAGCAAAATGTAAATATGGATATCATTAATTTGGGTGGAGGGAGGTTGGTTGCGATGTTGAATGAATGATTACACGGAATGTATTTTAAGAAAAATTATATTCTGCTGATATTAACTGAAACAAAATAGGATCTCTCTCATATTTCGTTATGAAATGTTTGTTTACTTGAAAAACCGATCGTGAGGATCAATTTTCAATTTGCTTTCTTGTTGAGAAATCATTTTGGTGAGCACTTTATTTCAGGATTTGCTACGGTAAATTGGCCGCCTAGATCGTGCGATATCTCACCTTTGGACTAATTTCTCTGCGGATATGTAAACTCTGAAGTCTTCAGGAATAAGCATGCTACGATTGACGCTTTGGAAGTCAACAATACTCGCGCTGTTCGCGAGATACCAGTCGCTATGCTCGAACGAGTCGCTCAAAATTGGACCTTCCGAATGGACTGCCTCAGACGTAGTCATGGCCAACATTTACATGATATCATTTTCAAACTGTAAATGCCATAAATTGTTCTTTTAAACGATAATAAAAATTTTAGGTTCACTTTCAAATTTATGTGTTTTATTTTACATTATAAATTAAACCTCACGCACCCTACTCCGCATAATTTTCATCCACCAATTCGAGATATTTAGCCACAAAGTTTGGTGGGCAAACAAAGAGGTTAGTAAATTCAAACAGAATTTTAATATAGAAAATTTCGGAATAAATATTCCCTTTCAAAGAATGAAAGAAAGGAGATACTTCAAGAAGTATTTATTCCACAACACCCGACACCCCCGCTTATCCCCTTACCACCGAAAATCTCCCTCTAAAAATAATGTTCTATAAAAAGTCATAGAAATCTGTGAATTTTTGGGTGATGTACTATTCAACAAATAGATTCCTTGTGAAAAATATCAATGCACTTTTATGGCTATCAAATGATTTTTAAATATAAAGAAATGAGTGGTCATGGCGGTATTTTTCCACATTTCTGTGATTGTGATACTGAACAAATTTAGTCGTTGCCACAGGATGTGATATTCTCGTGAATCTTTCATGGTGAATGGGAACATAATACCGGCGTAATAGTAATGACCAGTTTTTAGATTTGCTATTGTTTTCAAAGTATACGGCCACAAAGTTTTCTAAAAACCCCATAACCTTCGGAATACATACGCTGATTTTTCTCTGAGGTTTTCATATTTAAAGAGCATTATGTAATATTTGTTATACATATTATATCGTCCCCTCAATAAAAGAATAGTGTATAATTTTTTTGTAGTTTCGAGAAAATCACATTTGAAGTTTTTGTGAATTTAGACTTCTTGGAAGATAAATATGTATAGTTTAGAAGAGAATCGATGTTTTCAATTTCTTGTCATTTTAATATGTGGTGAAATAATCAGGCTACATCCAGATGATATTCTATTAGTCTAAAAGTGAGTTAATTTCATATAAATGGGATCAAAGTACCATACTACAAATACATATACACTATTTTTCGATTTAACTTTTGACCCACTTTGTGGAAGAACAATTCCACCAAATTTTTACCAGCTATAGAATCGATTAAGTAGATTCTTATAATGCAATAAAAAATAATGGTGTTTCAATCATGACACATTTTAAACAGTAATGCACGAACAAAAATAACAGAGTTCCGACAAACAAGTAAGAAAGTTTCAGTCGTGTAAACCGACTAATGTATACCCTCACTTTGTGAGTACTGTAATATGAAATACACGCATTAATCGGTCAATTTGTATGGGAGGTACCAGAGGGGGTTTAACAAATACTCCAATTTTTCGCTAAACAGTAAACTTCAAATATATTGCACTGTATCGAATTGTATGTGTTTATATGCCCTGGTATATTAAAGTTATGATCTATTCAATTTTGGTATGATTTGGCCATTTTGTGTGGGAGGTAACAAAAGGGCGCGTTGATAACGCCTATTTTTCATAGGGCTATATATACTTTAAAAATATTACATATTAGTATATTAAATATTGTTGTATTTTTGTGCATTGGTACCCACGCTATAAGCTCATACCTTTTGGTATAAAACGGTACATTTGTGTGGTAGGTACCAAAAGGGGCGTAGCAATAACCCCAGTTTTTCACTGGACTGTAGGCACTATAAAAGCACTACACTGTACATGCACTGGTATTAAAGTTATAAGCTGTTAAATGTTGGTGAAAAATGGTCCATTTTGTGTGGGAGGTACCAAAAGGGGCGTGGCAACTTCGCCCATTTTTCACTTGATTGTAGGTAGTATGAAACCATTACACTGTACAAAATTTCAAGTCTTTTTGTGCATAGGTATTCAAGTTATAAGCTGTTAACTTTTGGAGCAAAATGGTCCGTTTGTGTGGGAGGTACCAAAAGGGGCGCGGTAACTTCGCCCATTTTTCTCGAGTTGATAGCGACTAATAAACTAATACTATGTGTGGAATTTCAAAAGATTCTAATAAGTAGTATAGCAGTTATTAAAGATTCAATATTTTACAACATTTTAACACTTTGTGGAGGAGGTACTAGAAGGAGTGGACCAATATGGCCCATCTTCGAACTTAGCCGGAGATAGAAAAAAATATTACCACATACCAAATTTGAAGTCAATCGGTTACTCCTTTCGAGAGTTATCGTGCGCACCAGCCAGCAGACAGACAGACAGACGGACGGACATTGCTCATTCGACTTAAAATGACCTAAAACGAATATCCGCCGAACATACTTAGGGTCTTAGATCACTCCTTCGATGTGTTACACTTTTTTTCGTAGCAAATGATATATACCCTCGTCACACTAAAGTGAGGGTATAAAAATATACGTGTATCGACGTAGGGTATGTCCAGCAACTTTTTAGAAAATATTAAGACCAATATTTTTGTGGAATATATTAACTCTATATCATCTATCCATCTCTCTCCCCCACATAATGGTAATTTTTAGCTCTATTTTAACAAATCGTAAGAAAGAATTAACAATAATAAAACAAGTAAGAAAGTTCAGTCGGGTAAACCGACTTATGAATCCCCTCACCTTGAGTCCCAAAAAATATTAGTAAATTTATTTATTTTTTTGTTTTAATTAAATTATTAACAATTTAAATTGCATTTAATAACTTTAAAGTATGTACTGGTATTAAAGCTAAAAGCTGTTTTCTTTTGGTACAAAATGGTCCATTTGTGTGGGAGGAACCAAAAGGGGCGTCCCAATAACGATCACTTTTCTCTGGACTCTAGATACTATAAAAGCATTACACTGTACAAAATTTCAAGTATTTATATGCACTGGTATTAAAGTTATAAGCTGATAGATTTTGGTGTAAAATGGTCCATTTGTGTGGGAGGTACCAAAAGGGGCGTGCCAATTACGACCACTTTTCTCTAGACTCTAGGTACTATAAAAGCATTGCTCTGTAGGAAATTTAAAGTATTTGTATGCACTGGTATTAAAGTTAAAAGTTGTTAACTTTTGGTACAAAAAGGTCGGTTTGTGTGGGAGGTACCAAAAGGAGCGTGCCAATAACGCCCATTTTTCTCGAGGTAATAGTGACTAGTAAAGTAATACTATGTGCAGAATTTCAGAGGATTCAAATAAGCAGTATAGAAGATATTAAATAATCAATATTTCACTAAATATTAACCCTTTGTGGGGGAGATACTAGAAGGAGTGGACCAATATAGCCCATCTTCGAACATAGCCGGAGATAGAAGAAAATACTACCACATACCAAATTTGAAGTCAATCTGTTACTCCTTTCGAGAGTTATCGTGCGCACCAGCCAGCAGACAGACAGACGGACGGACATTGCTCGTTCGACTTAAAATTACCCAAAACGGTCACTCCTTCGATGTGTTACACTTTTGGCTCTTAGCAAATGATATACATATACCCTCCTCTCTAAGGTGAGGGGATAAAAATGTTGGCCAAAACATTTCACTATACATGTCAGAACACACCAAATCCCAAATCGTAACACAAACTTCAAAAAACAATAAAATTCCAGTCAAAAACCTACCTTGTCCTGCTTCTGCAGAAATGTTAGTCATACGACCTAGTTGTCGAAGCAATAACGATACCAGTAAAAAGGGTTTTGACTGGAATTTAACATTTTTTCGCTATTTGTATTAAGTTTTGGGCTTTGGTGTGTTCTGTCATACATATACTTATATAGTGAAATTGTAGGGCCAAAATTATATGGCCTCACTGTGAACGAGAGTTATCGGCAAAATCAAATTATTTAAATTTGGAGTAAAACATTTTTCAAGACGGCTTTACAACATAAACGTTGTTGTGAATTAATTTCATCAAAGACCGCAAAAGTTATGGCAGTTCCAAATTGAAATTAAAAAATATAAAATTAAATTTGTATTTTCATTTATTTTTCTTTCGGTCTTTAAATCGTTATTTATTTTTTACTAGGATATTCTCCTGGCTATAGACCATCTTTGCCTCTATTATTTATTATAGAATGCAAAGTTTTTTAAACATGGTGAAGCAAATACAATTACTTGACAGCTCAGCTCCTCGTATAGCTATTTCACGGATTCTACTCCGATCATTTAGCGAGGTTTAGCTGTGATTAACGAAGGTTTAAGAACTGTTGGTTCCATTAGGAGAACATCAACGATACCTATATGGATTTGTACCCTAAGCTAAAAATCTGTTCTGTACTACATTTGCTGGAAACATATTATTTTCGGTCAAATTAAAAGTCTGAAAATAATCCTGTAACATATTTAAGTATTTTGCCATTTGTTAAGATAACCAGCACCGAAAATCCGAAAAAAATAATATTATTAAACGAGAAAAACAAAACACTTGAAATCGCATTTCCAAAAGATATGAGCTATAATTTTTTGCGGAAAGATATCACAAGAACAACGCTCACGAAAATTTCTTCCTCCATGTGTCCCTTGTATTTTTTGTAACTGACCAGTACCTTTAGAATGAATAATTTGACCACAACTTCTAAAAGAATGGATAAAGAGAGGATGAGTATCATTTATATTTTTTTGGCATTTATATTTTTTTATTGACAACCTTTCAAGATTGTTGTGTAAAATTTGAGATGAATTTCGAAAAAAAACAGCGTCAACTTGCGATAACGATTATATAACGAAATTAATTTATTTTTTTTATTTGGGATGATCCGGCATCGAGTTATGAGGGGCACCGCAATTCTAATTTTTTTCCGAGACGCGTCCGAATAAAATGTTTCGTCTTGAAACGTTGTCAGAAAAGTCATCGTCTGTACATTGGAAGATGTGCGATGATTATGCAGATTAGATAATACAATGTAACCATTGTCAGAGAAGCATTTTATTGACCACACTGGCAATCCTGCATGGAAATAAGCAGAATAAAATCGAAACTATTTAAAATCACAAAATCCATCGTTTTTCAAATAATACATGATCTCAAACCAAGCCATCAATAACTTCATAATATAATAAAAGTCAGCGATAAATAATAAACATATTTACAATTTTATTGTAAATATATAATTGCAAGGTTTTCTTGTTCATCTTTTGGTAACAATCTGTCATTTTCAGTACACTGTAAGCACTTTGACAGAATTGATAACATTGTAAGATCTGACAAGCGTGTGTACATTGCTTAAGGTAACAAATCATCTTTTTTCCAAGACGCCTAAAATCACACTTCATTTTATTATAAAATTCTGTATACAAATACATTAAAGTGGGTCGAAAAGAGGGGGTACATTCAAAGTATGTTACACATTTTCCTTCGCAATATCCATTAAATTAAATTTAATATTCAGTTGTTCCGCCACCGATCACTGTTGCCAATTTCCTTTGGAGCATTTCCATGTTAAGTGATCACAGTATTTTTGGCTCATGTCACGGATTTTAGTGAAATTTGGTATAATGTTTATACAAAGTGTTGTCAGCACCACATGCAAATTATTTTGAAAAAAAATAAACAACAGGCCAACAATGACGATTTTAAAATTTTTGAAATTGTGAATTTTGATCGATGCATACTGGGTTTATTACAAAAATTATATCTATCTATCAATATGAGACTTTTTGCAAAATGTTAGTAATTATTTGCACTCTTAATGAAAAATAGAAAACGAATTTTAAAAGTATTTTTTATTTCTTTTTTAAAAAATTATTAAAATTAAATTTAAAAAAGAGCCAATTTATCCCTTGAATTTTTATTTCGTGACACTTTTCTACCCCGTACGATTCTCTACACCCTTCGTCAATAAACCCGTGTCGCAAGCCTCAGGTCGCAGGGGCAAGTCGCACCGTGTAAATCGGGTCTAAATCTTTATGACAGGTCTGTCCCAATATTTTCGAAAATGCCCGATAGGCCGGATTACAACCCAAAAAATTACCATTGATAACTTTTCAGATACACAAAAGTTGTGTCATGATGCCGTAAGTTCTGTACTAAACGGAAAAAAATCTTGAAAATTTCCTTAAGGTCGCGCAAGGACGATCAGAAAGTAGAAAAATGTTACTTTTTTCATCAACCGAACTGTTGGCGTCATGACACAACATTTGTGTGCTACTAGTGATTAACGGAATTTTTTTCAATCAATCGGGCGTTTCAATCAGGCCTATTAAGCACTTTAGAAATATTGGGACAAACCTTTAATTATTTCTCGAGAAAGGCAAAGAGGGTCATCGTAGAATTTGGCTATATTGAAGATGACAATTTGGTCTAAATTACAAAAAAAAATAAAAAACCGATTTATTTCAAAATTAATTTAATTTTTTTTTAAAAAAAATAGAAAATAAGTATTTTTAAATTTGTTTTCTATTTTTCACTAAGAGTGCACATAATTACTAACATTTTGCAAAAAGACCCATATTGTTAGCTTTTACCGATAGAAAGATATAATTTTTTTAATAAACCCAGTCAGTATCCCTCAAAATTCACAATTTCGAAAATTTTAAAATCGTCATAATAGGTGCTTTTTTTCTAATTATTTGCATGGTTTGTTATTGTAGGAAGTTTTACTAAAATCCGTGACATGAGCCAAAAATACTGTGATCACATAACATGGAAATGCAGTTTGCCAGTTTTGCCGGTTTTTTCTAATGTGAGAGAACATTTTGGAACATTTTTAAATACGTGTGAAAGAGTCAAAAGTCCATCAAACACGAATTTCAACATATTGTTTTCTGTAAAAATAGCACATTTACAGCGTCGTACGCCGACGTCATATATTTAAATAGCAGCCTTTAGTAGACGATGCCTGTTAACGAACACAATAAGTTGAACTTCGATGTAAGTCGCACTCTGACAAAGAAAAATCTAATGAAGCAAAATCCCACTGCATTTATTGCAACTGTAGTACTATGGCAAAATTGTACGATCCACAATATCTCGCTGCAACAAAACATATCATTGTATATTGTTGTATGCAAAAAAAACTACTTGCAGATATGATAAATATTGCAACAGTAACGTTGTATCAGATTTTTTTAAAATGGTAAGCACTAATGAATCTTGGGTTAACAATGTCAACGTAATTGATAACATTTTATCTCTTGGCTAAAATTTTTATTTTAAAATCCTGAAATAAATGTGGAGTATAACTTTTAGCCATTTTCTTGGTCTTTTTCTTATTTAAATTACCCATTTTTAGGCTTATTTTTTGGCCAATCTAGCCACTTTTGTTCTCCAAGAGTAGTACTTTCTTTACACACTTATGGAGGAACTTCAAAATACCTCTTTAAGATGCTTGATATTGAAATCCATCGAAAATTTAAATTGATAACAATTGTCAATTAAAACTTTTTTTAATATTTCCTCAACTGTTTTAGTTTCCTATCGTTTTTTTTTGAGTTTTTTCAACAATTCTCCAATTTAATTTTTACGTTTCCACATTTTCTAAAACAGGATTTGAAGAGAATTTGCAAAAATGTAGTTCGCTAAAATGGCTAAAAAATAATATTTGATTTTATAAATAAATTACGAATATATACAATTCTATTTCATTTGTTTCTGTCTGAAATTTCTTCCTGATGTTTTACAATTCTTAAACCACTTTGTAAAATATATGTTCAGATTATTTATAATCCGCATGTTTCTGATTGTGCAACTTTTACACAAGAAAAGAACAATTTTACAAAAAATGGTTTGAAATACAGGGTGGAGCGCGGTAATCTGCTTATTTGCCTTAGCCTGCAGTGCCAAAAAATTGCCGCGCTCCTCCCTGTTTATGACCAAATGTATTCTTGTAATCAATTCACAGGCCTTAAATTATATAAAAGTTTATATAAAGTTAAAATGTTTAAAAAAATGTGACGAGAAAAAATATACATATATATTTAATTTAATTTTATAAAAAGCCGATGGATATAAAACACCAATACATTAATTTTTATGTTTATACTCGTAGATCTACTGTTGTTTGACCTACATGAAAACATTCATTTATCAGTACTTGAATTTATGCATGTATAAATGTTTAGTAGTATATACAATTCTAAATTGTCACAGACTTTGTGGCGATAAGGGTGGTTCAATTGTTTATATGTTTTACGTCAGCATTGGTCGATAAGTGCGTTAATCACTATCGCATAACGAATAGTAGGTCAGTTTGAGTAGGTTTATAATCATCCATAAAACGCAATTTTACTCTTATTTACTTCAAGGTTTTCTATATCAGCAACAATTAAATTACAATGATTTTATTTTAATTTCATTTTCAACAAATTGGTATTTCATATATTAACGTATGTAAGAATATTTATTTGAGAATATGAAAATTACATATTTTATGTTTACTTTAAACAATTTTCATTTGATTCTCTGTATATTTTTATTTCTTGCATGTTTCTGAAATATAGGTATTATCTGTGTGCATTTGTATTTGTAGTGAAAAACAAAAAAAAATATTTATTGGATTATGCATTTACTGGAAATGAAGACAATCAGATAAAAACAATAAACAATGTATCAGTAAAGTGAAATCACTCTAAACAATATTAAAAAACAAATACTCGTATATAAAAGATAAAAATGTTACGATACAAATACATTGTGGTTTAAAAAATGGCTTGGAGTGTGTATGTGTAATTATTGGAGTAAAAATGATCTAATAAATATTCATTTACTATAATTTTAAATTACTAAAAAAAAGTGTTGTTTATACTAAATAATGAAAAAATAAAGATTCTTTAGATATTTCGTTCTAAGCTTTGTCGGTGGAAGTAGCGGTGGGTGACGACGTAGGCGACGTATGCCACACTTTTCCCATTTCTAGAGCTTGCAGTTTAAGAAGCTCATTATGATTTTCCTTGGCCTGCAGCAAAAATACGCTTTGCTGAAACACATATAAATTGCATTTGTAATTCATGTTATTATCTATCTGTACAAATGCTGGTCGGTCAATAAAGAAAATTAAAAATACGCACCTTTATCTCTTTACTTGTTAACACATCCATTTTGTCGTAGATTATTGCATGCAAACCCAAATCTTTTAACAATTTTATTGTGTCTTTGCAATTGTTATCATCGCCCCAGCAAAATACTACCAGGCCGCGTTCCTTTGCCAGGTTTACCTGCAAAAAAAGAACAAAGAAAAAATTAATTTTTTATCAGGTGAATGTACCGTTATAAAGAAATGAGTTTGAACTTTTGGGGAATACAAATTTATTTTACGTAAGAAAAAACACATCATAAAGACTACATATATATTTATATTGTTTGTACGACCTCTTACAATCGAAAGCAAAAAAATAAAAATAAACATTTCTGTGACCGCGAGCAAAGTCTAAAGTATTGTTAGTAGAATAGAATAGAAAAATCGACTTAGGCGGTTAAAGATTGTGGCCACAGATTTATGGTAGGTTTTCCTTTAAAAAATATTTTTCGTCAGTGGTTGTTTGACTATTTTTACCGTATTTTGTGGCATCGATTGAGCCAAAACTACATTTCAATATAAATTTTTGGCTAGAAGAGGTCATAACACAAAAATATGAGCACAAAAATATATAAAAAATTTATCAGATACATATGTATGTATGTGTTGGAAAGCATTTTTGGTGAAATCGATTTCATGTAATTTTCATATTCCATTCAATCTTTCAACTTCTTTATGACAGCTTTCTTATGACAACCATTATACTCTTACCTGAGATGGATCTCTAAGTAAGTCCTCAGTATGAGCCACAATACCCAAAAGCTCCATGGCCAACGAATTAAATACAGCCGTTTCGATGCGATTTCCACGTGGATCCATATATTTCTGATACTTCTCCGTGACGCCAATGGTCAAAAACATAACAGGATAACGATTCTGCTTAAATCGCAACATTGTACAAATATCCGAATCGAAACACGAGAACACCACTCGTCGTTTCCCAGCCTTGCGGAAAACCACATCCAGAATACAGTCCACATAGAGATTGCGATCAATTACATGTTCAAATTGTTCCTCCATGGTACCGTCGTGCAAGCGCTGAGACCATTTAACTTCAATGTTGAAACCCACATGAGGATCAATGGCCTCTAAGACATCACCTAGCTGTGGGAACGGTTGATGTTCCTGCAAGTCTTCGTTTTGGAAAGAGCGTGTGGCGCGAGATTTTCCTTCTGCCGTGTGATATACTTTCAAATTCTTCAGTTGTTGCAGCGTCAATTCACGCACTGGTAAGGCAAGAAAGTTATTATCTTCCAAACTACATTTGGACTTGAGCGAAACGTATATCATAAAATCATGGTAAACAACAGGCACTAAATCTTTTGACAGCTGGACATCGAATTCCACCATATCGGCTCCATGTTCAGCAGCATTCTTCAAAGATGTAATAGTGTTTTCTCTAATCGAAATATCATTGGTTTTGAATGAGGTACCCGATCCACGATGACCCACATCTAAACCTGTCCACTTTTTGTTCCAGTAGCGAGAATAGGAAACCGACATATCTAGTCCTAGGGACGGTGTCGGTCTAACGAGTAAATAGCCCAATTGCATCATGCCCATGGGACGATGATTAGAGGCACATGTAATGGGCACCTCCAAACGACCCTCGGACATTTTAAATAAATTGGGCAAAACATAATGATAGCCCACATGATGTGGGGGTTCATCATTGTCCGCTTTGGAGCTATATGTGTATAAATCGATCAAGTAGGCGGTGTTTTCGAAATCGCCAACTGTCAGATGAAATATGACTAAATCGTCAGGCCCACAACGGCTACCAAACTGAGCTTGAGGTTTAATCACGCTGTCATCGGCCGCCAAGGTGGTAACCTCCGAAAATGAGAACGCAAGGCCACAATCTCCGCCATTTTCTCGCGTATCATGCGTATCATTGGACAGGGAGTCTTCCAATGGTGCTATTGAACCCGCCAGCAGGTTGCTGTCCCCACCACCATTAGGTATACGTAAATTCATCGGTGTTAGTTTCACATACATCAGACGTTTCTTCATGCGTTGCTTCCAAGAAAAAGGAGCATTGAAAATCTTTAGCTGCACCAATGTCTCGGACGATAGCCAACCACGGTCCACTTTTCTGACACCATTGACAACCCCAAAGACGTCGTGACACTCAGCTGCTGGCGCTTGTTCGCCGCCGATGGCAATTTGCCGTACAGCCAATGAAGTCTCCCATTTCCGTACCAAATGTTTTTCAGTGCACGGATCCACTGCACAGACAAAATAACGATAGGCTATTGTGCGATCTCCGGGTATAGAGACTTCCACACTCCATATATTCGAATCTGGAGAAGAGTTTACGAAAATTTGTGTTGTGTGTGTGCTTGAGGTTGTAATCCGCTTTGACCAATTATATTCTGGTTAATATAAAACAGTGGTCATTGCCTACATACCCTCGTCCTTGCTCATTATGACACTGCCATCTAGCTGCCAATTTCCCAAGGATTCGCAGTTACCCACTAGAGCCAGTTTTTCACTTGAAGTCATGTCGTCGTTCATGAGTACCCTAAATTGCCAAATACGTTCGGCATGTCCATTAGTCGCGGCTGCAGTGGTGGTACAAGGTGGGGGCAACAGGATAGCATCACAGGCCTCCGATTCATCATCTGCAAAGTTCCACTTACTCTCCATTTTGATGGTCGTCTTCTCTACAAAAAAAGTACAGTTGCAAACAAAATGGAAATTTCGCCTAAAGAAAGATCATCAATGCCACCGGGAAAATAATGGGAGGGGGTGGGTGACATTGAGTAAAGAGAAACATATTAGAAAAAGTCGGATGACTTGAGGCTTCAAGAGAGACACGTATTACGTTTTTCTCGTACACACCATAAAACTTTACACACATACCTTTAGCAATTATTAAACCTCTTTCCACCTGCTTCGCGTCGATAGAGATTGTTTACAGCAATTTAATATCTCTTAATTGAATCGACATATACTGGCACGTGAAGGACAGATGTTGTAGCGAGAAACAAAGAAGAATTTACAAGTATCTGGTAAAAAGTATATACATCTGTCTGGGGAAAGATCTGTGGATTTCTTCCTTGTTTGCTATTGATTACTAAGTTGTATCGTGGTGTTTCTATTGTCTGGTGGTTTCTTGGAACGGGCGCTGGCCTTGCTTTATACAGCAAAATTGCTAATTTTGAAGGTTACTCATTTTTTCTTTTTTGTTGATTTGTATGTTTGAGAGTGGTTAGAATATCCACACACCTAATTTGTGTTACAGTGAACTACGATGTTCCCTCAAAGCGATTTAATGGACTACCACACAAAAAATATCAATTTATTATCAGCAGGTCTTCGTTTGTTTAGAACAAAATGAAAAAAAATCCCAAGGGTTGAAGGAAATTTCTGCTTCGAAGTGCCTAAATAATTGAGTAAAGCGTAAGCCAGAGATGGGAGAAGAATAAAGCCCAGTTAGTCAAACGTAACCGTAACGCCCCAGTAGCATAACGACTCATAAATCAGTGTAAACGATCAGCCAACGAAAAAGAAACGTAAACGCACGGCTCATTCTGTTGAAATCAGATTTAGACGTTCCTTTTATGTACAATTTTACAACAGCTGATATAAGTAGTTTGAATTAAAAAAATAATAAGAGTTCCAGTAGAAAATGAAGTAAGATTTTATGTTTCAAAAGCCAAATACATGAACGCCGATTATTTGATATCGTTGGGGTAGTCGCGCGAATTATTTTATATAATAAATATAACTTCCAACATTAGGCACGGTACTATGTTCCGGTTTCACGCTGAAATTCCATACAATAAACAAAGTTGTGAAAATATGAGTGAAATTTTTTCATTTGTGGTACTATGTTTTTTCAACGTGAGAAATTGACATTTTGCGCCGATGCAAATTAATTGAACGCCACAACAAAATGAAGCCGCCAGCATTATACTCCTATTTATTTATATTCATATTTGTCCGCGAGAAATTCAACTTAGGCGTGTTTTCGTTACACCATAAGTGCTTAATTTGTATGGGGAGCTAAGCACTTTTAAGCACTATTAGTTCCCGATGAAGTTTGGTGCTTGTGTTCATGTCTTAATCGAGTATGATGTTGCCAGATTGGGCACCCTATATTTAGCAATATGGCATCCCATTTTTGGAGAGATTTTATCAATTATTGTGAATTAACGGGAAGAAGAAGAACAAAAATGGGAAATTATTTTAATATTTGCAAAAGAGTGTAAACAATTGAACATAGAATAGTTAATATATGTTTTATAAATACTTTTCACGAATTTTTTGTCTGTTTCGCACTGTTCTTTCTTCGCAACTCATGACACCATTGCTACCAGATAGTGAAAATCCGCCACTTATTGCTTATGTGCCAGTTAGTGGAAGTCAGTTGTTTTCGTTGCAACAAATGCTAAACTAAAAGTGCTAGCTTGTAACGAAAACATGCTAACTTGTAAATACTATATAATTTCCTACACCCAAAAAAAATTATTTGCTGTTAATAACAAACAACGTCTGCTAATTTGTAGCAAACATTTTTTCTGCTAATACAGCACATTTTCTGCTGTAATAGCAAAAAGTTTGCAGTTTTGCATTAGCAAACGCACTGCTGAAAAATTTGCAGTTTGCTGACAATTTTTGCTGTTAATCAAAATATGTGAAAATAAGACAAAAGTTGCAATAATTTACATGATAAACTTAAACTACTATTGAAAATCAAAAAGGTTAAGGTCATTCGTGTGATGAGAAAAGTATATTTAAAAAAAATTAAATAATTATTCGGCGATATCTATTTTCCGAGTTACGGTTCTCAATATTTTTATTTTTTCATTGGATTTTAAAAATATTGGAAATAGGAGTCGATTAAAACTGCAAAAAGTAAAACACAAATCGATAACAAATATGATTTGACGATTTCAAAATCTTAGTTCCGGACATACAATTAAAATTAATCTATTGTGTTTAGATTTTAGTTTCTAATTTTTTATATTTTAATGAAACCAAAGCTAAACATTAATATTATATGTGCGATTTGTAAAAATGTTTATAAAGTCTGATTCACACAAGGCAATTTTATTTCAAGCAAGTGTCAAAGTTTGTAGGAGAGATACATACAGCACTTTCCGCTTAGAAGAAATTGCCTCGTGTGATCTAGGACTAAGTATTGTGCATGCAAAAAAAGTTAAAAAGACGAGATAATTCCTAAAGGCTTAGGGTGAGTATTAAGAGAAAATTTCGCAAGATTGTATCATCCTGTGCAAAGACGATTTGTATACGCACATGCATATACACACATACATACATATAAAAGTGAAACTTTGACACACACACTTCCAAACTGCAATACAACTTTAGTAAAAAAGCGTTCCATTTTTCAACTCGAAATAACATTCTGCGAAATTTTTTCGTGCCGAAAAAACATAGTACCCACCTTAAAGCGTGGTACTATGTTCAAACATGTAACTATGTAAAAACAAAGTCGCGAAAAAAACTGCGAAATTTTTTCGTTTGTGGTACTATGTTTATTTCAACGCGAAAAAGTAACATTTTGCGCCACCACAAATTTAAAGCCGTTACAAATTGAACGCCGCAACAAATTTAATGCCGCCACCGTCACACTCCCATTTGTTTATATGTACATATTTATTTTTGTCCGCAAGAAACTCAACTGTTGTAAATATTAGAAATAAAAGTTCCTAATAAAGAATAATAAATTAAATTATCTTCCGAAATAAAGAAAAAAGAATGCAAAGATGTGAAAGGCTAAATAATTATGTTTATGGATTAAACCAGAAGATCGAAATTCCAATTGGATTGCAGTGCAAAAGCAAACAAAATTTGCAAAACAGTGGAAGGACATGTAACTAAATGTAATAATGTGAAATTTGTCTTGTAATGCCTGTGTTGTTGTTTGGAAACAGTTGTAAAGAACATACAGAGTTAGTTCTTGCCCCATACAAGTTGGAGGAAGATATTTCGTTTATAAATAATAATCATTTACAAATATAAAGTAAATGATAATAATAAAACATATTAGGCCTGTTTTCGTTACAAGCTAGCACTTTTAGTTTAGCACTTTGCAACGAAAACAACTGACTTCCACTAACTGGCACATAAGCAATAAGTGGCGGATTTTCACTATCTGGTAGCAATGGTGTCATGAGTTGCGAAGAAAGAACAGTGCGAAACAGACAAAAAATTCGTGAACAGTATTTATAAAACATATAATTACTATTCTATGTTCAATTGTTTACACTCTGTTTGCAAATATTAAAATAATTTCCCATTTCTGTTCTTCTTCTTCCCGTTAATTCACAATAATTGATAAAATCTCTCCAAAAATGGGATGCCATAGTGCAAAATATAGGGTGCCCAATCTGGCAACATCATACTCGATTAAGACATGAACACAAGCACCAAACTTCATCGGGAACTAATAGTGCTTAAAAGTGCTTAGCTCCCCATACAAATTAAGCACTTATGGTGTAACGAAAACACGCCTATTATCATTTACATTTTAATAAAACATATTTTTCGATTAATCAAAATATCATTTTATTTATTTATATTTGTACAACAGTAGGAAATTATTTCGTTATTTATAAAATTGTACTAACCTGACTTTTCATGTCTCACAAACATCGCCACCGCAACAACACAAAATAAATAATTTATTTATAACATTAGCACAATGATCTCCAACAATATTTCCATTCTGACATTTAAATTAACTATTTTCTAAGTCGACATTATTCCAATTGTTAATTGATTCGAATTTTATCGTTTGTTTGTTTTCGAGAATGAAAATGAAAAATGCACATGCATATACACACATACATACATATAAAATTGACACTTTGACACACACACTTCCAAATTGCAATGCTACTTTGTAAAAAAGCGTTCCATTTTTCAACTCGAAATAACATTTTGCGAAATTTTTTCGTGCCGAAAAAACATAGTACCCACCTTAAGGTGAGGGGATAAAAACCTTGTAATTGCATCATGCGGTAGGAATGTGTACAATTGATTAGTGAAGCTTTAACGTAAACACAATTATTCAACCTCGAAAATCTGTCATTATTCAGGGATGCGCAAAAAAACAATAAACATACGCTATGTGCGTATGAGGATTTTTTTTAGAATATTGATACAGTTCTAGATCATTTTCTTGCCATTAACTTAGAGTTGGGCACTTTATTTCTTTTAAGTGATCGCTCTTTTCAATTGAGTGAACTAGTTCGTGCCATTCAGTAAAGTGACCCGTTCAATTGAACTAGTACGTTCACGAACTACTTAGTCCGTATTCACACGAGACAACTTTACCAATTCGGAGTTCATAAAAGAGAGAGGCCTGAGGAATAGAAAGAGGCAAAATCTTTCTCGTACTGGCATCCCGTTTTGAATTTTTCATTCGCATTCAAGATGGCTGCAAATTTTTGGTATTTCGGTATATTTGTCATTCGTTGTTTTGTTGTGTATTCGGTATAATGCTTGTAGATTAAATTACAAAATAGCATTTAATAATTATAAAATAAAAATTTAAACATGTCTGTGAAATGGCAAAAAGAAGACATCGAAAAATTAACTATTTGCGTGAAAGCAGGATTAACGAAACAAAATTTCTCGTGTTAACGCAAGAGGCCAGTTCAAAAGAGAATCAGAGAAAAATCAGCAACTACTGTTGCTGAGTGTAATTGAGGACTTACAAAAAAGTCGAGCGAAAAGCCCATTATAATACCTTCATCATTACGCTAAACACTACGATACCTTTCGGCAGTAATCTAGGTATAAACCGATAATCAAAGTAACGGCGTGGACGCAAAACAAAATGACGGCATCGAGCGGGCTTCTGTCAGAAAAGGCGGTAATATTTGGTCAAACATCTGTTGACATCCTTGCAAAGAAAATGAGTAATAGGACGCCACAAATACGAAAAAGGCGAACGACTGGCAGATTGGTGGTGTTAAATGAGGAGGAATTAATACACCAGGTTCATCTGCGTCCCATACTTTATGATCGCACCCTGAAGTCCTTTAGGAAAAGTTCACTTCGTCAATTGCATTGGAGAGAAATCAGTGATGTGATGGGAGCTACAACTGACGAGTGCAGACGACGCTGGCGATCTTTGAGAGATGCATTCTCCAAGCACTACAAACAAATACAAAGAACTGAAGAAGAACATATACAAAATAAGCACCGTAAATGGGTATTTTATGATCAGATGACTTTCATGATCCCTTATTTAGACAGTGCAAGGTAAGTAGCGAGATAAACAAGTAATCAACAGTAAGGTTCATCTTACCGCCGGCCGCTATTGTTGCTCGGGATGCCCCCGTTGCTAATGTGGTATTAACGCTGTATATGGTACATAGCAGTTGTTCCTGATATCCTCGCAATCAAGACGACAAATTGTGTTTACAAATGGGCCTCATTACTTCAAAATATTGGTACATATAAATGTAGCTAAATACTCTTCACATCTCCCCTTGTTTCAGTTATGCCTTAGATGATAATCTAATTGAAGAATTCGGTGACAATTCGGATGACCAAAGTGTTCACTGTGAAACGACAGTGCTCCAACCATCCCAAGAGACACAAAATAACAAACTGTCATCCAGCATCGAGGAGCATAATGAAGAACATGTGCAACAAAATACTGTGTCCGTCCAGGCCACCGATTTCATGCCTGTACAGGAAGAGTCCGTTATAGATCATAGCCACCACCATACCCACAATATGCCATGTCAGAGTTCAGATTATACGAGGGGACCTGGCACTCATACAGCCCCATCTTTTAGCGATACCAGCTATTTTGATTCTGACGAAAAATTTCTACTTAGCTGTGCGCCAGCACTGAGGCGATTGACTAATCGCCAAAACGCTATTGCACGTCTACAAATCCAGCAACTGCTTTTCGATATTGAATTTGGCGATCGTCAAAACCAATAAACAATCAGTGCTTTCTGAGTGCTGATTGATAATCATCGGTTTAATTTTGCCAGAATGCAGTGGATTATCTTATCATAGTGAAGACTATTGACTATTTGTTACGCGCTAACATATTTGTCTTCAGTAGTATTCCACCATGGAACAAAGAAGACAGAACCAATATTGGAGAATTGCTCACAGCTGGCTGTTTGTCGGTTTGCTTTTGTTTGCCGGCATAGCAAGTAGGTATTATTTTATTATATTATGTTTTCATAATTATGTGATTTACTTTTTAGTTGAGGCATTGGAATGTTATTCCTGTGATTCTACCGAAGATCCGGAATGTGCCACAAAACCAGGCCAACAAATCGCTGTCGAAGAGTGTGCTTCTGATACAGACGAGTGTGTTCAAGTAGTCGGTATGTACTCATATACATATGTATATAAAATATATTTGTTCACAAGAGTGTCTCCTTTTTTAAAATGTCTACTATACATTATAACGATTATGTAGGCATTGTAGTCATTAGGAAACAAGTATCGTAAGTAGATAAAAGTATTCAATTTTATGAGTTGTCAGTATCGAGAAAAAATTAGTGAACATTAGAGAACAATTAGTTCTAATATTTTCGGTTAAATTGTTATTTTGATAGAAATGACTAAGATTTACGATAAAAAGGACTTGATTTGCGGACTTTTCAGATTTTTTTTATATTGGAAATTATTAAATATCCCATTACATTTTTTTTTACTTTTCATTCTCGAAAAATTAAAAATAAGTAGTTTTTTTTATATTTTCTATCATAGCTTAATAGTTTATTTTTATAACCCACTCTACCACACTGTGAGCTAATGTTGTGTATTTGTTTGGAACGTCGAACGGAAGAGAAGTTGGCGAGTTCATTCACGAGTTTTATATGTATATATAAATTCTTGGCTTTCAGGAAGGCACATTTTTTATCGATATGTTCGTCTAAAACAACATAGTTATCGAAGTTTATTTTTCAGCCCTCGTTTTAACAGAGCCCATATGAAGTAGTCTTCTACTATAATTATTATCGCTCTAGAGACCTTATTTTGCAAAACGGGCTGATTTAAATTTTTAGCATATTCTTCATTCAATACTTTATTTATATATATTTCAAGTCCCTAAACCAATTCCTAGTATGGAATTGTTTTAGAGACATTCACAGATCTGCCAGGACTTGACGCTCCAGAGGTCTCATATTGTTGGCTGAAATTTAGAAATTATTTCCCTTCAAAGCTTTTTTTGTAAAAGTTGTTCAGGCCTTTTCTTGTTCTTTTTTAATATCTTCCTGGAACAGATCTGTTCGGTTTCACTAGGCGCTCTAGAAGCAATTTTGCCATTAGATAAAAATTCTGGAATTGTTAACATTATTTATTGCCCCTATGTAAATGTCCCTCCCCATCCGATTATGATTTTCAACTCTAGAAGACACATGCATCGCATCTGGCTTTGTAAATATTGATGTAAGGTACAGCCGACCCGCCCGACTTTCTTTCCTATCTAATTTATGAATTATTTTACATATTATATGGCTATATTATTATTTTACATATTATATGACTTTAACATCATCGTATAATCTTTAGTCATTTCGTCTCATTTTTAACAAATCTGTGCCAATTTTTTATGTGAGAAAGTACGAAATTAACATACACTATATAAATATTTTGAAGCAAGTCCAAATTATTTCGATACCTGGTGATTTCGATTCTGAAAAAAATGTTGCCCCGTCGACGTGAAATTCTGAAAAATTGTTGCCCTTTTTAGTGAAACTGATGTAGTCTCTCGAACTAAACCTGTCTTCAATTTCAAAATTGCAAAATGTGGCATAAAAGTCCCGTTATCGGGAAAAGCGTAGCGAAAATGTTGCACTTTCTTGCAGAAAAGAAATCGCCATAAAACATGCTAAATCAAAACATGAAGTTTTTCAGGAGAGGCGACCAAGGTTTCATGAAATTTTTAATTTGAATGCAATTCCTTTATTTTGTAAATATTACAAAATACATATAACTAAGCTTTTTAACCAAGAGTTATTTGCGATAACAAAATAAATATTGCCCGACTTTTGGGTTTGGCGACTCTAAATGACGTGTGAATTGCATTCATTACATTGTTTTTCAAACATATTAACGGCAGTGGAATATTCACAGGTCACCCCTATAAAAAAAATTATAATGCAGTGGGACAAAAAATGATTTAAGTACAAAATACCTAGTGTTAAGTCTAAAAGTAAGAAATAAAATCTAGTTCTATGTTTAAGGAAGCAATAAAATCTAGATAATAAATGAAAAAAGTCTACAAATAAGAAATACAATCTAGATAATAAGTGAAAAGAAAACAACGAAAGTATAAATAAAATATTTCCATTATTTTCTAACAGTCTCGGGAATAACGAGACGCGGTTGTTTAACGCGTCTTTTTCCCTCGCGTTACTGCCCGGAACCGTGCGAACGTTGCACCAAAAGTCTCTGTAATCGAGATATATTTCCTCAGGATCGTTTGCGATGTTACCAATGCTCTGGCGCTGATTGTGTAAATGTTGATAACAAGCCACAACTGGTGTTACCATGTCCTTTCTATTACGAAAGCGATCGTTGTTTCATGAAAGTGTTACATATCTCTAATGTCCTGAGGGGTTGCGAGTATTCTGTCACCGATGCCAGCACTTGTCCCAATTCGTGCATAAAATGTAATCGCAATGGCTGTAACAATGAACCTGGAACTTTGGAACAAAGCTGCCTGGAGTGTAGTCACTCCACATCTAGTCCAAATCCCGCATGTTGGCGTGGCCAAGATTTGGAGGCGAGTAAATGTGTTGCAGCCACTCCACTATATTGCCAAAATAAAAACCTTTACGGACAGGAAAGTAAATGTTTTACATATATCAATGAGCAAACGGGAGTTGTGAATCGTGGTTGTTCCTCCAACAAACCTTTTTATCCCTCCGGAAATCTAACCGAATGTTATGGAGAGAACTGCAATAATTATTGCCTGACAACATCATGTAATATCTGCTCATCCACGGACGATGTCAATTGTATTCAAGGAAAGAATCTTAAGGCCACCAAATGTACTGAGGGAACACAATCGTGTTTTTCTTGTGAAAATGGAAATCAAGTACGCCGCGGTTGTGCTGATGACGAATTCTACTCAGCTCCCAGAGAAAATGAAGCTTGTTATTTGTGTCGCGACTCTTCCTCGACGGCTTGTAATCGTTTTCCAGTCAGAACATGTTACTCCTGCTCTTCTGTGGATGATGATGATTGTGCCTTAATGAATTATGCCGATACTGCTAATAGGCGAAATTGTTCCTCTCACGATGATCTATGTGTAAGTACAGTGGTTTCGAAACTGCAATTGGCCTATGTCCTCCGTGATTGTGCATCGCATCTGGCCGAGTGTACCAATAAGGATCCGCTATGTGTGCGATGTAACGGCAGTTTATGCAATGATGTTGCCATCGATTTGACTAATGGGGATATTGGTAGCTGGAAAAGAGGTCAAATATCGTTGGATGAGGAGGATAAACATTTGGAAATTGCGGCCAAAGGGGGTGTTAATAAAATAATACAATCAAATGTAGTTTTTGTATTGATTGCATCAGTGGCGGTTGTTAGTTTTTTGATTGATTATTAAATAAAAGTACGTACCTATTTTGAGTTTTGTTTTTCTTGTTATTACTTATAGTTTGTGTCGAGCAATGCAAATAAAACAGGAAGCGAAGAAAAATTTCTTTGAGATATAATATATTTTGCAAGCAATATTTTTCGATTTTATAAAATAAAATTTTTAGTTTCAGAAATCCCTTTGCAACAATATATGTATGTATGTACTAGCAATGTAATGAAAGTGGCTTTAATGAATATTCAGGTATGTCACAGAGTGCATTTTTGAATACGAAAACCTTTTTTAGATTTGCCAGAAAACGTAAAACGAAAAATTCTTTTTGAAAACGGACACTGCACAAAATTTTAAGTATTTATATGCACTGGTATTAAAGTTATGAGCAGTTCACTTTTTGTACAATATGGTCCCTTTGTGTGGGAGGTACTAAAAGGGGCTGGGCCACTGCCCAGCTGATAGCGACAAAACTATTACATACTATCGCCTATCGGATTCGAGTTTCTAAATTTGTTTCTTTGGACCCAGATATGTTTCGAAAGTATCAAATATGTTCGAATGGAAACGTAAAGGCAGTCTGCGTTTACAGATAATCTTCAAAAGCCCTCAAACAGAAATTATGGACAATTTTATGAATTAGAATTTCGGATTCAATCCGCTCTCGGAATATAGCACAGGGGGAATGTGTGGATTTACAGAAGAATCGTATAAGTAGTATAGAAGTTATAAGAGAATCAATATTTCACTAAATGTTAACCCTTTGTGAGGGAGGTACAAGAAAGAGTGGATCAATATGGCCCATATTCGAACTTGGCCTGAGATTTGAAAAATCCATCCAGAAAGACGGACGGACATTTGACCTAAAATGTTCCAAAATGGATTTCTGCCGAACATACTCGGTGTCCTTAGGTCACTCCTTCGAGCGTAAATATGTCTTATCGAAAGGGACCTTTGTATGGGGGCTATATCAAAATACGGACTGATATATCCCATTTTAAATAGAGATCGTCCCTGGGTTAAGAAATGCCTCTGTACCAATTTTCCTTAAGATTGCTTCATATTTGCGACCTGTGGTGTCGAATATAAAAAAGAACAGAAACCTAGTGATACTGTTAGATACTGTTGGCAGTGTTCATACATGTTATAAGCAAACTCTCTCTGCCGATTTTCGTACTGATCGGATATAAAACACGGTTTCTACAGCGCTTACATGTAAAATCGGGTGTAACATATATATTGGGACTATGTTAAAATCTGAACCGATTTTTCCCGAATTTGGCAGTGTTCATACATGTAATAAGAAAACTCTCTCTGTTAAATTTCGTACTGATCGGATATAAAACATGATTTCTACAGCGCTTAAATGTTAAATCGGGTGAAACATATATATGGGGGCTATATCTATATCTGAACCGATTTTCCCCGAATTTGGCAGTGTTCATACATGTAATAAGAAAACTCTCTCTGTTAAATTTCGTACGGATCGGATATAAAACACGATTTCTACACCGCTTAAATGTTAAATCGGGTGAAACATATATATGGTGGCTATATCTAAATATGAACTGATTTTCCCCGAATTTGGCAGTGTTTATTCATGTAATAAGAGAACTCTCTCTGCCAAATTTCGTACTGATCTGATTTAAAATACAATTCCTACAGCGCTTACATGCCAAATCGGGTGAAACATATATATGGGGGCTATATTTAAATCTGATCGGATTTTCTCCGAATTTGGTAGTGTTCATTCACGTAATAATAAAACTCTCTCTGCCGAATTTCATAAAGATCGGATGTAAAATGTGGTTTCTACGGCGCTTGCATGTCAAATCGGGTGAAACATATATATGGGGACTATATCCAAATCTGAACCGATTTTAACCAATTTCAATAGGGATCGTCCTTGGGCCAAAAAAGAACACTATGCTAAATTTCATCACAATCGGACCATAAATACGACCTGCACTTTGATTACAAGAATACATGGACAGACGGACAGACAGACGGACATGGCTAAATCGACTCAGAAAGTGATTCTGAGTCGATCGGTATAATAAACAATGGGTATATCTCTTCTCCTTTTAGGTGTTACAAACAAATGCACAAAGTCATAATACCCTGTACCACAGTGTGGTGTAGGGTATAAAAATGTTAGTGTATTCTGTTCTCTTGTAATGGTTGCGTTACTGTTCTGTTCGCGACGAAAGAACGGTACAGATCTAACGAACCGTTCCTTAGTGATCAGCAAATTGAACCGATATTGTCGCTGGCGGTGGGTGAACCAGCTGTTTTGATACTAAATGTGGAATACTGCAGTGTTTTGAGATACAGGGAATAAATGGCGTATTTGTCAATTATCTTTGGGTATTTTGAGAAAATCGTACAATTCCCATTTCCCCTTGACTCATGTAGAAATAATTTCAAAGTCTTTAAATATATTTTTTTTAATTCATTTTATTCGATGGTGATTTTCTTACCTGTTTTTTTTAGGAAAACATGAAGATCGCCCATTTACTTTAAGAGTGTCATAACTCGAAAACGGTCGATAGTTTTCTAGTTTTTATGATTTTTTTTGGTTTCTATCATTTACAGTTGTTTACTTTTTGTTTTTATTTTTATTTTAAATATTGGAATATACCAAAAACAATATAATTTAAGAAGACATTCCTTCCTGTAGCGAGTAATTGCCAGTTACGAACGAATAGGAATTTGATTCCAACGAGTGAGGTTTTTCGCGGATTTTCAGACCGTTTTTCCCGAATTTTGTGTAATTGTCACAATTAAAAAATAAATATTAATCGATAAGTGCAAAAAAGTTCAATCAATGTTCGCGGAATACTGTTTTTACGCGTGTTACAATTCATTCCTATTCGTTCGAAACTGATAGATTTTGACGTTTCGGTCTGAAGGAATGTCTTCTTATATTCTATTTGTCTTTGGTATATACATATAAGCATTATTGGAATCTTATTTACATTAACATGTTTCTCATAATAATGGGAATACGTTTGGTTTTAACTTTTATTCTATTTTAATATATACAAATTATTGAGAACTTATTTACATTAACATTTTTTCATAATAATGATATTACGTTTGGTTTCTAATCCTGCGATTCTTTGAGTTATTTTCGTTTAATTAACAAACATGATCTTTCTTTAATTTTAACTGGATTCGGCCTAAAAAATCTCCTTCAGTCGGTCTCTAAGTAATACCCCTGCATCTAAGCATAAATGTAAATATTTTAGCACCCCTATATTTCAAAATTTTGACATCCGTTCATAGCTTTAAATTTTTTTGGCAAAAGGAAATGTTCGCGCTTTTGAAAAACAATATATTATTCGGATTCAGCCTGAAATATTTCCTTCGGTCGGTCTCTAATGGATACTATCTATATCTAAATTTATTTTATCGCCCCTAGATGTGATAATTTTAGTTAGAATTTATCGGCGACATCTGTTGGTCGCTTAAAAAGTTTCTGGCAAAAACAAATCATCATCACACACTTGAAAAACAATGGAATATTCAGATTCGGCCTGAAAAATATCCTTCGGGTGGCCTTTAACTTATTACCCCTATGTTTGATAATTTCAGTTAGAAACTATCGGCGGCATCTGTTGATCGCTTTTAATAGTAGGAAAAAGGAAAGAACATCTTGTCTTTTTCATAGTTTTGTATGTTTAATAAAAAAAATTGTTTCTAGAGTAGGTTAGATGTGGTGTATGATGTAAATATATAAACGAAACAATTAAATACACAATTAATCAACATTTACATTTAATTATGCCGCCGGAGGTTTTCTTAACATCTTCAATATTTTTTGTAAGATTTTTTCACCGTGATTATTTGAACGTTAAAAATAAATGCTGAAAAAAAGTTGCCAAAGGTTGAGACAAATCGCACAACTAGTCTAGAAATCGTAGACAAAAACAACCCACAAAAACCAACGTTGCCACAGGGTTTTTGATTACTACCGACACCTACATGTAAATAATGACCACTTGATATGTCATTCAAATTTCGCCTGAGTGACATCTGAAAGTCGCGTAGAAATTAACTAAAATGTGGGACATCTAACTGTGAGTTACGTGAATGTTTCACCTTCAAAATTTAGTATATCAATACTGAGGTGTAGTTTTAGGAGGGAGCATTAATGGTTTGAATTTTACTTTAGTGTTGCAATGAAATATTTTTTAAAGTATATTTATGTATATATACATACCTTTTTATGTATTTTTTAGTAGTTTTGAATTAAGTTTAGTCAATTTAGTTAATAGCTTGTCTATAAGTACAGATGTTTATTAATAGGTTTTGATAAAATTAACACTATCTTCTGTATTTCATTATTTTTACTTTTATGGCAACGAAAAAGAGACGGGCAAAATAAAAAGTATCGATTTCCATAATATACGAGTATAATTTTTTTTCAAGAATTTTGTAGCATTTCTCACTTTTAAGACGACGACAAGTCCATTTTCACATTCTATCAAAATGTTTGGGATTAAGCTTGTTTTTGGTTAAAATCCAAACAGTATCGTCACGACCATGATTCAATTATACAAGGTTGTGTTACTAGCACAACAACTACAATTCTACAACAACCACAAGGAGATTTGTTGTTGGATTCGTAGTTGAAATGTCAATTCAAAATATAAACAAAATGTAGAAATGTCTAATATTTGTTTACAAATAAACAAAACAAATTGAATTATATTTTGTTTTGTCAGGCAAACTCATATTTGAATCGACGGAATCTTACATTTTTGCACCATTTTTAGTGGAGGAGTATATCTTCAAAAGTTTAGCACGTAGAAAGCGATCTAAAATCTTATGTATGTTTGGGGGATATCCGTTTCAAGACATTTAAGTCGTTTGAGATATACCCACCCATCTGGCTTATGCGGACGATAACTCTCGAAAGGAGTACATTTCACATAAAGGGTCTAAATCTTTCCAAAATGCTGATTAATTTAATATCAGTGCAAATAAATCCTTAAAATCTGTTATGACTCAATTTATCAAACCTTTCCCAATAACTAATGAGCAAAATGTTTCCACCGTTTTATTCATTTAGTCTCCAAGACTGGCGTTCGAAGAATCATTCCTTATGGTACCCTACACAAATGATCAAATTCATATACAATTCCTAGGACTTACACGATTTAAATTCAGAAGTTTATAAATACAAATGGATACACCTTTTTTCATATTTATCGTTTTATTGCAGCGTTTAATTCGCAAATACATTAAAAACTATAAATTAAGAGTGCTCATTTGGCATTACCATTTTTTTAATCATTTCTCTCATGTCCTTATTCAACAAATTATGTTTACATAGTCTTTCGCAAAAAGTCGACACGGCAATTGGTATTTCGCCTTCGCAGTTCATTCTTCGTGATATTAAAAACTGCCATTATCTCCATTCTTTACGTATTTTCTGAATTTCAAACTTTTTTGACAAACAAAAGATAAATAAATTTGAAATACAAATATTAGAGTGACATTTCAACTACTATCAACATGAAAAAAAAATGGTAAACCACCTGCTAGGAACACAACCTTGTATAATTGAATCATGGTCACGACACGAAAAAGAGTAAAGGCCGGGTTAGGCAAACGAAACCGTAACTTAACTTTGGCGCAGACGTAACGTTGCCCGCTGGAGCTATTACTCAAAATTTAAAAAACGTGCCATAGACTCAGACATTCATAAATGTATTCTTTTTCCGTTATTTTGTTGTTTTTATTTGCAAATGCATGTAAACGTACCGTCTAAATCAAATCCAAATCGTTGGCTAATCGTTTACACTGATTTCCATATGTCAGCAAAGACAATTTAAAGTATAGACATCCTAGTTACTGAATTGTTCGCACATTAATTAATTTTTCGTAACAGACAAAGTCTTACAACAAGCAGGGATGGAAACAATTAGTACTTTATTACTTTTTCAGTACCTTTTCACTTTCAAAAGTACCAACGTATCCTCACGACCTTTTAGTACTACCTTATTTGATATGTCTATTGTTTAGAAAATATTTATATACACAAAAATCAAATGAAATTTTGTTTTCTAATTCACACACTCGGCGTACGTTTTCTATCACAATTAATTTAAATAGAATTTATGTCGTTGGTAACTAGGTACGGGAGAAAACATTTTCAAAAAATGTGTTTATTTTCCATTTTTGTTTATACGAAGAGAATATGAACTGTTAGATTTTTATTTATATTTTGCAGAACACATTCACTAATTTAAAGTATTCTTTTGGAATAGCGATCACAATTCTCTAAAATTATATTTAAACAAGTAAGAAAGTTTCAGTCGGGTAAACCGACTAAGGTATACCCTCACTTTGTGAGTAATGTAATATATAACATTACACCAATAAATCTGTCAATTTGTGTGGGAGGTACCAGAAGGGGTTTTCCAAATACACATATTTTTCGGTAAACAGTACATTCTTAAATACATTGCATTGTGCTGAACTATAAGCGTTTATGTGCACTGGTATATTAAAGTTACGAGCTATGTAATTTTGGTATGAGTTGGTCATTTTGTGTGGGAGGTACAAAAAGGGGCGGGGTGATAACGCCCACTTTTTACAGGACTATAGGCACTATAACAGCATTACACTGTACAAAATTTCAAGTATTTGTATGCACTGGTATTAAAGTTACAAGCCGTTTACTTTTGGTACGAAACGGTCCATTTGTGTGGGAGGTACCAAAAGGGGCTGTACAATAATGCCCATTTTTTACCGAACTATAGGCGCTACAAAAACATTATACTGTAGAAAATTTCAAGCATTTTTATGCACTTGTATTAAAGTTATAAGCAGTTAAATTTTGATGCAAAATGGTCCATTTGTGTGGGAGGTACCAAAACGGGCATGTCAACTTCACCCATTTTTCTCGAGTTAATAGCGACTAATATACTAATATTATGTGCAGAATTTCAAAAGATTCGAATAAGTAGTATAGAAGTTATTAAAGAATCAATATTTCACTAAATTTTAACCCTTTGTGTGGGAGGTACCAGAAGGAGTAGACCAATATGGCCCATCTTCGAACTCATCCGGAGATAGATCAAAATATTACCACATACCAAATTTGAAGTCAATCGGTTACTCCTATCGAGAGTTATCGTGCGCACCAGCCAGCAGACACACAGACAGACAGGCAGACAGACAGACAGACAGACAGACAGACAGACGGACGGACATTGCTCATTCGACTTAAAATGACCCAAAACGGATTTCCTCCGAACATACTTAGGGTCTTAGATCACTCCTTCGATGTGTTACACTTTTTTCCGTAGCAAATGATATATACCCTCGTCACACTAAAGTGAGGGTATAAAAATGCTATAAGCGGAATGACTAATTATAATTATTGTAATACAGGGTGGCGCAGAATGAGTTATATGGTTTAAATGGTGTATAACTTTTTTATTTAAGCGATTATTATATATTTATACCCTCACTTTAGTGTGACGAGGGTATATATCATTTGCTACAAAAAAAAGTGTAACACATCAAAGGAGTGATCTAAGACCCCAAGTATGTTCGGCGGAAATCCGTTTTGGGTCATTCTAAGTCGAATGAGCACTGTCCGTCCGTCCGTCTGTCTGTCTGTCTGCTGGCTGGTGTGCACGATAACTCTCGAATGAAGTAACTGATTGACTTCAAATTTGGTATGTGGTAATATTTTTTTCTATCTCCGGCTAAGTTCGAAGATGGGCCATATTGGTCCACTTCTTCTAGTACCTCCCTCACAAAGGGTTTAAATGTTGTTAAATGTTGATTCTTTAATAACTGGTATACTACTTATTTGAATCTTCTGAAATTCCACACATAGTACTAGTTTATAAGTCGCTAGCAACTCGAGAAAAATGGGCGAAGTTGCCACGCCCCTTTTGGTACCTCCCACTCAAATGCAACATTTTGCTCCAAAAGTTAACAGCTTATAATAATAATACCAGTGTTTAAAAATACTTGAAATTTTGTACAGTGTAATGGTTTAATAGTGCCTACAGTCCAGTGAAAAATGGGCGTTATTACCACGCCCCTTTTGTTACCTCCCACACAAAGGTACCATTTTGCACCAAAAGTTAACAGCTTATAACATTAATACCAGTGTTTAAAAATACTTGACATTTTGTATAGTGTAATGCTTTTATAGTGTCTATAGCCCTGTGAAAAATGGGCGTTATCACCAAGCCCCTTTTTGTACCTCTCACACAAAATTGCCAAATCATACCCAAATTTAATATCTCAACGTTAATATACCAGTGCATATAAACACTTAATTCGGCACAGTGTTATGTATTTAAAGTATCTACTGTTCAGGAAAAAATAGGTGTACTTGTTAAACTCGTTCTGGTACCTCCCACACAAATTGACAGAATAATTCGTGTAATATTCCATATAAAATTACTCACAAAGTGAGGGTATAGCTTCGTCGGTTTGCCCGACTGAAACTTTCTTACTTGTTTTGTTTAAATACAGTATATTAATGGGGAATTTTTTGCAATTAGCTTTGAAAAATTATATCGTGGAAGTAATGTCCATTTTCTGCTTCGAACATACGTGCTCTTTTTAGCATATTTTCCATAACATTTCGGAAAATTAAATTATTTAATAGAGAGGTTGAGACACATACAGCCATGGTAATAAATATACTACCACAAGTCAATGTTGCTCTAAAAAGTCACCTATGCGCAAAAATGCAACTTTGTTTGTTAATATTTCTTTATTTACCAACAAGATAAATTCCATCGGTTACATTGAACTTTTCAATGATGTCCTTATCTCCTTTTTGGACGATATTTATGAGTCGTCGATTATTTTTCAACAGGATTAAGCCCGAATACATAAAGCTAAAATTGTGTCGGACTGGTTTAACACCAAAAATATACCACTGCAGCGATGACCTGCGTTAAGTATAGATCTAAATCCGATCGAAAACGTCCTGGGGAATATGGCAAATCAAATTTATTTCAATTGGCGGCAATTCTCCAATCTAGGAGACCTCCGAGCAGCGATAAATAAAACTTGGAGTGGAATACCCACATCACTGCTTACAAACTTAATTTATTGCATATCATAATGACTTAAAGAAGTAATTATGGTGTCTTGCGCTAATACTCATTATAAGACAAATTATGTTTTCTAAAAAAAATGTATTGTTTCAAAATTGTTTAGTCTAAATTAATTTGGAAGTATATATTTTACCAATGAAGTACTTTTCATTTTTCTTTTAAAATTCGGATACTTTTAATAAATTGAAATGTCAACACATGTTTTGGTTAACAAATCATTTAAGAACAATCTTCCAATAAAAAGTTTTTCCAAAATATAAAAACACAATTGCATCGTCCTTTTTTTATGTGGTAGTATAATTATTACCATGGGTGTATTATATCATAACTGGAGAACCATTTTTCCGAATAAGTTCGGGAAAGCTTCAAAGAATGCTAAATTAAGTAGCCTCCAACTTCATTAAACAAAATTTTTCCATCCGTTCAGCGCTTTCGAAGAGATCTTACAAAGATGGTGCTAAAAATCATTTTTTTGAGAAAACTTTAATAATTTTAAAAATAAATGCGTAATAAAAACGCCTTGAAATGCTCTATTATTAATTTTTTATTATTTTATCATAAATTCTGATTAGTCATGAATAAAATGAAACCAATCCGATAGAAATCAATGCATAACTGTGCAAGTGGCACCATCCTGTTGGAACTACATACCGTCGAGGTGCATATCTTAAATTTCTGGCCACAAGAAGTCCGTTATCATCTCGCGATAGCGAACACCATTCACGTTAACTGCTTGGCCGACCTTATTTTCGAAGAAGCACGGACCGATGACGCCGCCAGCTTATAAACCGGATTCATCGGCTTTTCAACAATCTACGTACATACTATTGTCAGATCTAACAATATTGTCAGGAAAATGGCGAAAAAATGCAATCCTGTGACCTGTGACAACCGTGTGAACATACAGTCATTGTAAGACAATAATATTGGAAGACATCTGGCAATCGTGTAAACACACGACACAGCCGGGCAGACAGACATGCAGTTTACGATGATTTCGATTCTGAACAAATTCTGAAAAATATTTGCACTTTTCAGGTTGAACTGATGTAGTCTCTCGAATGAACTTAGCTCTTCTTTCAAAATTCCAAAATGTATAAATGTCCAGTTTTTGGGAAAATGGCAACGAAAATGTTGCACTTTTTTCCAGAAACGAAATCGCCCTTACATTTTTGGAAATAATTCCCCAGAACGAAAAATGTGATTTTTGAATCCAAAAATACGTTAATATCTATCATCATCACCAGTGTTCTTTCAAGGAGCCTCTCAAATCAGTCGAAGCATTGCAAATTTACTGCTGCCTGGTTATTATCGATTTATAGCCACAAAACAAGAAAATCTCTGGATGCTGAGCCAAGGGAATAATTATGCTGATGATGGTGACACTTAGTTTTCCCCAGACAACATTTAGTCCCATTTCAATTTACATCTGTGTTGTTACACAGCCGCCGCTCCGGAAAAACGCCCATCATATGCCACAGAACTGTCCGCACTCCATCTCAGCATTAGCTGGGATGGTTGGTTGGCTTATCGCAGCTCCCAATTATGGATATGACGAGTGGAATACAAGAATGTACTGCTCGCCTTCAACAGTAATTACACTTATGATAGGATTGTATGACAGCCAGACAGACAGAAGACACACTATCACTACACCATAGTACACTGACTGGGTGGCTCTGGAGGAGATGAGAAATAGTTCTCGTTGTGGCCGCCACCATGGGAATATTTTTGAAATTCCACTGAAATGTTGTGTGGCTGCTGTTATTTCAAAATGACTTTTTTGAGATAAACAAACGCTTCAATCACTTCACGTCAGTCGTTTAATTCCGGGCGAGTATTATTAAGTGGTTTCTTGTTTGGATGTTGCTTAATTTACGCCGAGAGATAAGAAGTTTATTAAAAATACAGATATACAAATCTGTTCATATATAAGTGTCGTTGTAATTGTTTTTGTTGTATATTTGAGTTTTGGTGTGAATACTCATATTGCAGTTTAGATGAATTCCATATTGAGCCATGATTGGGTAATTTAATGTCAAGTGAGCCAATTTTTATACAATAAGACCAACTAATATACAATAGGACCAAGTATAGTCCTATTGTATATTAGTTATGACGCAACATTTCAACGAGATTGGTTAAGAACTATCCGAGTTGGTGGGTGTTTAATTTTGAAATTTTGGTCAAACGGCCCTTTTTTTCTAATCCATAATTATATGTATTAGTAATTAGAAAAAGAATTCCGATGCGCTCTTGTAATTTTTTTCTCTATTCTTAAATATTTTGGAAAATATCTATTTTGAAAGATCCGGGGGCTCGAAATTAATTTTTGAGCTATGGTTTCTTCGACAAAGTTTTTTTTTTAGAACAAGAAACGCGATGTGCCTTTGTCGTAAACAAATTTGACCCGCCTTACTAATTACGTATTGCATTTAGAAAATTTGGCAATGTTTTCGATAGCCTTTTGTTAAATTTGTTTTTAAAAATAAAAAAAAAATCGCAAATATATTTGTTGTAGCAGCTATATATATGTTGTGCTCGTTCTGTTCTGTATAATCTGGTCCAGCTTCCAAATTCAGATCCAGGAAGGCGGCAACCTGAATGGGTTGCGACCACAGTGACTTTGGAGTAAGGTGAGTGGGCTTGGCTGTGCAGTTGAAGTGGTACAGCGTGCCATGCGGACCTGCTCCGCATGCAGGGCAGATGTTCTGCGTTGTGCCGTCAATTCTGGCCCAATAAGAATTGAGGCGGCTGCACCATCCCGATATTAGTTGTGCCAAGACCACTCTAGTTTGTCTGGGAAGCTGGTGTTCCTCTGGTGCGATGAATGGTGGGTGAGCTCCGAGGATTGCATTCACACGATACGCGTTTATGGCATCAGCAACTGCATCAGTGTGAATGCCATCAATACCTGCCTGATAGGCTTGTTGATCTAGAGGTTCTCTCTTGTACCGTTGGACTTCTCTCTCTAGACCAGACACGTCAGGAGAGATATTCATGATCTACAGAGAGGTCCAACGGTAAAAGAGAGAACCTCTAGATCAACAAGCCTATCAGCATGTCCACTAGGTGGTGATTGGGATGGCTTTGACGGTGGTCCACTGGGGACTTGAGGAGGCACCATGTGGCAGGTCTTAAGGCGGCATTCTGGCAGGTTTGAATGTTTTTCCACTGCGTGTCACTCACATTCGCAGACCATACTGGTGCCGCATAGCCAACCACAGACCGACCTATCGCGTTATATGTTTTGTTAATAATGTTTCCTTATCTGCGTCCCAAGTGCTGCCGGCTAGAGACTTGAGGACCTTGTTCCTACTTCTGACCTTACCACAGATAGATGTGGCGTGCGCGGACGAATTAAAAAGGCTGCCGAATGTGACCCCAAGAATCTTGGGGTAGTTAGTGGTCGGAATTGATACGCCGTCGACCTGCACATTCAACGGTAGCCGCATCTCCGCTGTCCTTGTGGTAAACAGTGTGGCTAAAGATTTGGTGGCGGATATTTTCATATTCCTCGCGTGAAAAACGGCTGTAAGATCAATTAGATAGGCCTTTAACTAGGGTAATCAAAAACCGCACCGGTTAACCGTCTAATCGGTTTCTCTTTAAAAACCGCCTATCGGTTTTCGGTTTTTCTGCATTTTCGAATAACTCGAACCGTCGGTTTTTTCAACTCGGTTTATTCGACTTTTCGGTTTTTTGAAACCATTATAAAATGATAAAGAAAATATTATTTTTGAAATAGGAACCTACCTAAAATTTTGACAACATCAGTATAAAAACCGTTGAATCCATCGATTTCAAAATGCAGTTTTATATGTATTTATACTGCATATTTTATCGATGGTCTAGGTGATTATTGCGGTATAGAAATTAATTAACAATCCTTTCTTATTGAAATGTAGGTATAAATAAAAATACATTTGTCCAGTTTCACATTTCGACAAGTTTTCATCTCTACAGTATGCTCAATTCAGAATCCGCTACTACTGATAATATATGTATATAATCGGTTTGCCATTTGAGCCATATGATGCTAAAACCTAAGATTTTGCCGATCTTCACTATTAGTCAAGTTTTATAAAAATCATAATAAATTTTTTGGTAAAGAAATCATTTTAAAAATTTAACATAAATATTATAAATATCATAAATGAAATCGAAACAATTACCTATTATAAATACTCGTAAAATCTTCACTATTAGTCAAGTTTTATAAAAATCATAATAAATTTTTTGGTAAAGAAATCATTTTAAAAATTTAACATAAATATTATAAATATCATAAATGAAATCGAAACAATTACCTATTATAAATACTCGTAAAAATATGAAGTGTTTAAAATACAATTTTCAAATAAATCTTATGGCGAATTCGTTTCTGCAAAAAGTGCTACACTTGCATTGCCATTTTCCCGAAAACTGCACTATTGTATCACTTTTTTGAAATTTGGAAATTTTAGGTGTGCTAAAGTCGAGTTACTTAATTTCTAAATTTCAAAAAGTAACACAAAAGTGCAGTTTTCGGAAAAAGGGCAATGAAAATGTTGCACTTTTTTGCAGAATCGAATTCGCCATTAATTTAATAGAAATATGGTTGCGTATTGAATTTGCACTACGCTTATTTTACGTCATCTAACAAAATTTTGAGCATTATTTATGCATTTTTATTAAAAAAAGAAAAAACCGAAAACAACCGGTTTTTTATTTTCGGTTAAACCGAAAACCGGTTTTAGAGTTAACTTAATTTTCGAAGAAACCGAAAACCGTATTTTCAAAATAACCGGTTTTTTGATCACCCTACCTTTAACCTAACACAAAAGTCATCAACGATGGGGCCCGACGCCATGATCGTACAATCATCCGCATACGTTACGATCTCAATGCCATCAGGTGGGCATGGAATTTCAGAAAGGTAGAGGTTAAAAAGTTCCGGAGATATCACCCCACCTTGGGGAACTCCTTGTTTCACTCTACGGGGTTTGAACTTCTTGTTCCTGAAGTAGTTGGTTAACCAACGTTTCAAACCTGACCGGAGGGAAGTCTTCTCTACATCCTCGAACAGCGTGGCGTGGCTAACCGTATCAAATGCCTTCGATAGATCAATTGCCACCAATACCGTCCTGTTGCACGGCCTGTTCTGGTTAAGTCCTCTGGTTATATGTGTGGAAATGGCGTGTAAAGCTGTTGTAGTACTGTGTTGCTTCCGGTATCCGTGTTGATGGTTGGCAACAGGATAACACTCTCTTAGGCTGGGGAGGAGTAGTGCCTCAAGCGTCTTTGCTACTGGCGATAACAATGAGATCGGCCTGTATGAATCTCCTTTGCTCGCGTCCTTGCCAGGCTTCAGTAGCGGGACCACCGTTCGGGCACAATGTGGGTGGCTAACGACAAGTTGAGGACTTTGGATAAATACTCGACTCCGGGTTCATCCAGCTGTTTTAACATCGCCATAGAGATTCCGTCTGGGCCCAGCGCTTTGGATGATTTCGCTCTTCGGATGGCATCTGCAACATCACCTATCGTAAATTGTGGTGGTACCTCCTCGGCTGGAAGAGATGTAATTCGACGTAATACTCTCCTCTTCGCCCTGTCACTCTCGGGGTGCTCTACGAACTGCCGGATGCAATAATTCGCGCACCTCTTCGGATCCGTTACAGCTACGTCGTTAAACATGACAGAGGTCCGATCATCCTTCTTTCCAGGGTTCAAGAGCCAGATTCTGGCTCTCGAACATTCGGTTCCGATGTTGCATTGTTTCAGGCGTTCTAGCCACTTTTTCCGCTTATGCTCGTCGACTAATCTATTGACTTCCAATGTCAGCTCCCTGACTCTGGGGTCATTAGGATTAGTACGATGAAGCTCATCACGCTCATTTGCTAATCCCGTTGCCTCTGCTGGGAAATTTGGTCTTATTTCGGGTATTCGACCAGCAGGTATATAGCGAGCGGCTGCAGCAGTGATGATGTCTCGGAAATTCCTTTCTGCTACCCGGACATCAGAAGGATTGGGCAGCTCTCTGAAGCAGTTGTTGGTGAATTCTCTGAAGCTTGGTCAGTTGGCTTTCTCATGGTTAAGGAAAATGCGGCGTTCAGAGGTTATGAAGTCGGCTGGTCTGTCAATGGAGATGATTATGGGGAGGTGGTCTGAACCAAGCGAAATGACGGGTTGCCATGTTACGTCATTTGTCAGACCTGATGACACGATGGTAATGTCTGGCGAACTGTGACAGTCATCCATAATCCTGGTGGGGGCGTCCTCATTCCCCGTGCAAAACGTGGAGATATCTATCTGCTCTGCCAGCGCAGTGCCCCTCTGGTCATTACCTAGGACGGAATTCCAAACCTAGGACGTGGTGGGCATTGAAATCCCCTAGGTCCAGACGTTTATTGCCTTCCAATAGCACGCTAATGTCGGGCTGATAACGCGGGGCACATCTATTAATCGGCGGGATGTACACGTTCAGCACCTCTACCTCGGCAGTTCCACACTTGACTGCTACCGCCATACATTCCATTTATGAGTCACTAAAGTCTAGCTCAGGCGAGATAGGTCTGTATTGAACCGAGTGGTGCAAGTGGTTCGTATATTTTTTGTGATTTTTTGATGTATGGACCAACATTGCCAAATTTGAAAAAAAATCGGTTCAGATTTAGTTATATCTCCCATATATGTATATGTAACCTCCGATTTGGCCCTATAGCCCTATAGAAGCTGTATTTTAATTCAATTGGTTTGAATTTAGCATTGTAGAGTTTCTTGATTCATGGATCAACATGGGCTAATTTTGAAAAATAGGTTCAGATTAGTTATGGCTCCCATATTGGCCGATATTTTGTTTCACACATAATTGTCATAGATCCTTCTATCATAATAAAAATTCTTCTATCATATTTGCAATTAACATCGTGCATTTAATATGCCCCACCATGTATGTATATGTTTCGTCCGATTTGACTACAGAGGCGTACGAAATGCAAATTGTGTAAACAAATTTTGGCTGAAGTAAACATTGGATATTTCATTGTTATCCAATCATACTAGAGTGGTGTAAAGTAAAGGGTCCGCCATCTAACGTTTTTTTTTCAACTAGTGCTTATTTCGTGAATGGTAACACATAGCTCATGTCTGATTTGACAGATAATTAGTTTTATCCTTCCGCTGAACGAATATGTGTATATTGCGACATTACTTTGAAAATCATGGTAATGTTGCAGCATGTATGCGAAAATTGCGTACGGATTTTGGAAGAAGAGAAGCACCGTCAGCTTCTTATGTTCGTTATCTTGTGAAAAAAGTGAAAGAAAATGGCATCCTCATCGATAAACCAAAGCGTGAAGAGCAAAAAACAGTGCGTACACCCAAGAATATTGCTGCTGTGGCAGAAAGTGTGCGTGAAGCGCCATCAACATCAATTCACCGTCGTTCTCAACAATTGAACATTTCGGAGACATCATTGAGACGAATTTTGCATAAAGACCTTGGTATGACGCCATACAAAGTCCAATTGGTTCAGGAGTTGAAGCCAACTGACCATCCAATGCGTTTTCAGTATTTTTTATAGCATTTTCAAAAAAAAAAAAAAGTTATTTGGCGGACCCTTTATATACGTACGTATAGTCGGCATCGCCCGAATTAAGAACTTACTGGTTTTTTAATTAAAAAATTTTGTAATTGTTATATGAATAAAATTTTGTATATATTGTTATACGAGTATATATGTATATATATATTTGATATATTGTCTTGATATATAAGCAGGTCTCATCCCACCAATTGCTTTTAAGCTACTAAAACAAATTATATAAGCTTTAGTTTAAGAAAAAAAATTTACAAAAATATAGTTTTTGACTAAAGTGCAAAAACAAGTTTAAAATTAAACAAGTAAAGACGGATTAAGTTCGGCCATGCAGAACCTTATATACCCTACACCATGGATCGTATGTGAGTGGTTACGGGTATTAATAAACTAATTATACCAAATTTCAGCCCAATTCGGGCTGTTACGAGGTCAAATCTAGAGGGTCCTTTGTATGGCGGCTATATCAAAACATGGACCTGTGACTACCGTTGTTCGTGTGGAGGTTTCCGGGTATAGATAAACCCCAGTTGCCAATTTTCATCCCGAACAGTTGACATTTGTGGTCTCCATGACGTTAAGAAATCGGGGAGATGCTTTACATGAAGGATATATCCAAGAGTAGTCTAATATTGCCCATGTTGAATCCCAACATACCTGCAGATATAAGAAGTATATGTAACACCTCTAAATATTGATCTGAGACCCCATAAAGTATATATTCTTAATCGTCTTAAAATTCTAAGACGAATTAGCCTGGTCCGTCTGTTCGGTAGTCCGTCTGTTGTAATCACGCTACAATCTATAATACTTGAGCTACGTGGCTCAAATTTGGTATTGATACTTTTTATAGCTGCAGGTAACTTAAGATTTAAAATGGGCTATATCGGTCCATATTTTGATATAGCCCCCATATATAAGTATAGCATCTGTCCGACTCGACTTATTAACACCATAGAGACCACAAATGTCAACTGATCGGGCTGAAAATTGTTAACTGGGGTTATTATACCCGAAAACCTTCACACGCACAACGGTAGCCATAGGTCCATGTTTTGATATAGCCCCCATACAAAGGTCGCCTAGATTTTTACTTCTTAACGCACAAAAACCACAAATTTTAACGAATCGGCCTGACATTTGGTAATATGACTTTACTCGTATTTGTGCCCGAAACCATTCACATGCTATCCAGGGCGGGGGGTATATAAAATTCGGCATGGCCGAACTGAATGCTTTTACTTGTTATTTTTATACCCTCATTTTAGTGTGACGAGGGTATATATTATTTGCTACGGACCAAAAGTGTAACAAATCGAAGGAGTGACCTAAGACCCTTAGTATGTTCGGCGGATATCCGTTTTGGGACATTTAAGTCGAATGAGCAATGTCCGTCCGGTTGTCTGTCTGCTGGCTGGTGCGCATGATAACTCTCGAAAGAAGCAACCGATAGACTTCAAATTTGGTACGTAGTAATATTTTTTTCTATCTGCGGCGAAGTTCGAAGATGGGCCATATTGGTCCACTCCTTCTATTACCTCCCACCCAAAGGGCTAAAGTGTGGTGAAATATTGATTCTTTAATAACTTCTATACAACTTATTCGAAACTTCTGCAATTCTACATATAGTATTAGTTTATTAGTCGCTATCACCTTAAGAAAAATGGGTGAAGTTGCCACGTCCCTTTTGGTACCTTCCATACAAAGGCACAATTTTACACCAATAGGTAGCAGTTTATAACTATAATACAAGTGCATAAAAATACTTGAAATTTTGTACAGCATAATGTTTTCATAGTGCCTATAGTCTGGTCAAAAATGGGCACTATTGTACAGCCCCTTTTGGTACCTCCCACACAAATGGACCGTTTTGCATCAAAAGTTAACAGGTTATAACTTGAATACCAGTTAATATAAATACTTGCAATTTTGAACAGTGTAACAGCATTACATCTACAGTACCTACAGTCCTGTGAAGAATGGGTGTTATTGCCACGCCCCTTTTGGTACCTCACACACAAAACTACCATTTTGTACAAAAAGTTAACAGCTTATAGCGTGAGTACCAATGCACGAAATTACTACTAAACGTTAAATGCATATAAACGCTCATAATTCTGCACACTGCACATTAATTAAAGAATCTAGTGTTTACCGAATCTAGTTGTTAAACCTATTCTGGTACCTCCCACACAAGTTAACAGATTAATTCGTGTAATATTATATATTACATTACTCACAAAGTGAGGGTATACCTTAGTCGGTTTACCCGACTGAAACTTTCTTACTTGTTTACTTACGAATCGATACCTCCTTGAAAGACCTCTACTTTTTTAAGTATAAATTTTGAATGGGCTGACAGATAAACGCCAAATTTGGACTGAATATAATTCGAAATATTTAGAATTTAAAATTACATTGTTCCTAAACAAATGCCAGTTGGACTTAGACTTAGCATTCTTTGGAATTGTGGTATCGAAGTTCGAAATCGCTTATCCCAAACGAAGTCGCTCCTATCTAATGTACATAAATATTCACATCTCCTAATTGTATATCACCAACAAAATTGATTTTTAATTCATTGATTGCTTAATTCATATCAATTTATAATTTTTAAGGCAGTTTCACACAAATAATTGTGATGTCTGACGGCTGCTCCATTATAGTTTCTAATATTCGAATGTAATTGCTGTTGTTGTTGACGGTTGTTGACGATAGAAGACTATTGTTGCCCTTAAGGGTGTTACTCACATAAGTAATAAAGAGCATCTGTGTGCATCTTGTCATCTTTGGGAGACTCCTACTAGCATTAATTAAAGACGGACGGACAGTGGTGTTTGTAGATTTTATGATTCTGCCCTTTGGCCCAGTTCAAGGCTGACATCATCACTGTCGGCATCACAGCCATGGCGCTGGTGCCCATTATAAACTTAATTGACTGGCCTGAGTTTGCACAGATTTTAGGAATCATATCGATGATGTCCTTACAATGCGAGTAAATCAATGAATGACCGGATGGCTCCTTTGTCTGTTAAACTACTTTTGCAATGTGTCAAAGCAAATACGAGTATGTAGACGACGATGAACATGTTCAAGATAATCAGAATCATATTTGTTCTGTCTATTGTCAACGTAGTGCTGCTTCGGTCCTAACCATCTTTATTGGCATGTGCCTGTCGCCCTTTTTTCGGCATTGGAAGCTGGGAGCTAACAAAGAAGAAGAGCGTGCGTTCTGCAGCCATAAAACAGAACGTGACTAAATGGACAAATGACCCTCGCCCCAACGCGATTGACTTGATGATGATGGTGTGATCTGATCTCATCGTATTGCATCTCATCTGATGAGGATGATAAAAATTCCATGTCACATGCAAATATTTACAGAGGACATCTGTTTTCTGACTTCGTGATTGGTTTTCTGCCCCTATAGTGTCGTTCGTTTGCGAGTGTTTGTGTGGATAGTTGTGTGGCAAAAGAAGATATGTAGTTTGGACTGACAGACATGTGCGTCATTCGTGCGCACTCATTATTGTCCGTATCTGTCCGTTTGTCTACTGGAGTTCAGCAATTGTTGTTGAAATTAAAGTGATCTGTAAACATGCGAAAAGTGTTTACAACACTCACTACCTAAGCACTCATGCCCAGGCGCTGAATAACAGCAGTGACAGTGATAACAATAAAATCACTTGGAGGTATAGCCTCCCTCCTGCTACCCCTCTTCCCACTGCTCGTTTTAGTTACTCCATTCTATGTAGTGTCTCTCTCTCCATAGGGAATCGATAGTTAGACGTCTGTACTACTTAATACTAAGTCTATATCGCCTTGTCTTCCTTCCCGTTCCTTCCCTTTCTATTTTCTCTCCATGCCAAGTGCAGTGACTACTGCTTACGTGTTTGTCGACATCTTAAGCGGTGCTACAATTTTTTGTAAGTATTTTTAACTGGAAAAAACGCAAGTACGAGTAGTTTTTTTCTCTGTAACTCCTTTAACTGCCACTACTGTTAACTCAAGTTTTAGCACATGCTACTTGTCTGAGCAAAATGTACTTATATAAGTGCGAGGGTCGTGAGGAAAGGTGTCAGAGCGGAATCTATAGCATATTCTGATGTAAAAAGTTTCCTTTGTGGTTGGCACCTGCACGCAAAGAAAAAATTCGTTTCTGCGAAACAAAATATTAGACAACTACAATTCTCGTTTACGAAGACTGAAATTTCTTTTGGTCAGAATATGTTTCTGTCACAACAAACGAAATTTCAGTTCTGGCAAACGAGATTTGTAGTTGTCTAATATTTCGTTTCGCAGAAACGAATTTTTTCTTTGCGTGTGACATTTAATTCGCGGACCTATTAGATGAAATTATAATCCAAAGTCTGACCATTTTTAAAGGGATTCCCAATTTAAAATAAAAAACTTTGTGTATTACCGCTATTATTATAGCCTTCAAATTTGAATGGGTCTACCAAAATTGGTGTGCTTAAACTGAACGAAACCGTTAGTTTTGTCATAACCATGTTCAATTTTATTTTTTCTGTCTCTCGAAATACATTTCAAAGGTTTTTTGGTAGAAGAACTATATTTTGGGCCTTGTCACAAAGTTCAATTCCGTTCGGAAGTTTAATGAAAGGTCCCCACCGATATCACTTCTTAAAGCTCTAGAGATTTTTAAAATTTTTTTTAATGTATATGTACGAGGGCTGTCCCAAAATTAAACGACCTAGCAAAGAAAACACAACAAATTAGTGAACATATTTCTTGATTTACCAGCATAATCTCCTTTTAGCTCGATACTCTTTTTTACCAGCGATTTTCAATAGCTTCAATACCCTGTTTATAGTAAGAACTGTCTAGTTCTAAGACATCAACCGCAACCTCCCTATCTTGATTGCTGCAAAAACTTCTTCAGCCGAGACATTTTTTTGGAAACAAAAAATAATCCAAGGGAGCTAAAATTGGCGTGCATGCTGAACCAATTAGAACTTTATTTCATTGATTTTTGCCATCGCTATAGTGGATGTGTAAACTGGTGCATTGTCTTGATGACACAACACTTTCTTTTTCGCCAAATGATTTTCATTTCATCACTCAAACGCTATAATAACTTTGCATAAAACTTGCCGTTGATAGTTTTTTTTTCCTTTTTGAAAATAATTAATAAAAATTATCTCACGCGCTTCCCAAAAAAACAAAGGCGATGACCTTGCCTGGAGATGTGTTTGCTTTCTTTGTACGCGATTCTCCCGTTCCAGTCCACTGCTTTGACTCTTCCTTTGTATCAGGTGTAAAGTGGTGGACCCACGTCCTATTCATGGTGACAAATCGAAGCAAAAACTACGCTTTATTGTGGTCAAACATCGCCAAACACTAGATTGAAATCTCTGCACGACGCTGTTTTGGTTCTATTGTGAGCAAACGTGGCACCCGTCTTGCGCACAGCTTTCTCAGATTTTCCGTCAATGTGCAATGTATAGCTCTTTTTGAAATGCCTGTAACTTCAGCTAGCTCACGAACCTTCAACCGACGGCCATTCAATACCATACCACCAGCAGACTCCCCCAAGTAGAATCTAGCTCGGTTGTAATATCGGTTGGACAGAGACCTTTTAAATGAAAGTATTGTATTGCATATCGGTGACCAATATTTTCAATGTTTACAAAATCACCGAGGCTGATTTTGGGACCGCCATCGTAGCTTAATAAGCAACAAAAACTGGAAAAGGATGACATACGATGTATAATAGGAAACGATTTGTAATTGGGAAAACGAATGTGGATGAATTTTCTGATTATTACACAGAAATTAGACCCTATACCTATTTCGACATTGCTGAATCCAGTGCTGCTAGCCGTTTTTCTAGGATAGCCCGTTTTTCGCGATATTCGACCAGAAAGTTTGCAAGGAAATCAGAGAGGTTAGTTATCTCGGAGGACAGAAGAACTATAAATAATTACTCAGCCCATTGTCAGCTGCGTATTTTCTGGGTACCGGGACACAACGGAGTGATTGAAAATGAACGAGCAAACAGCTTGGCTTCAAAGGGCAGAGAACTTCGAGTAATAAACTTAGAAAATTGGAAACCTTTCGAAGCCACAAAAGATGAGTTGAAGCACTGGGCAGTGATGACACACAAAACTGTGTGGAATAGAGCAAATGTATGAGCAACTGCAAAGATACTGTGGGGTGACCCAAATGAAAAGAAAACAAGAAGTTTTCTGAAACTAAACAAGATCGATATTAGCAAGATGATGAGTGTTCTAACGGGACACTCAAGCTTACGGGCACATCTTCATCGCATAGGAATAGCAGAAAACGACGAGTGCAGGGCATGCAGGGAAAACATCGAAACGATGGAGCATTTTCTGTGTCACTGCCCAGCTTTCACACATGCAAGATTCCGATATTTCGGTTCCGACATATACTTGACTCATCTCAGAGGATATGACTGGAAGATACTGAGAAAATTCGTGTCTAGTACCGATTTTCGGTAACCCGTGGGGAATAAAAAATCATAAATAAGGAGCGCACAACAGGCCGAACAACTGACTTAAGTGAATGTCCATGGTCCATGAGACGTTTAAACGTCTCCTCTATTCTACCCAACCTAACCTATCTCGGAGGTGATTTTGAAGTGGAAGACTTCGGAATACATGCTTCAGTGCCAAGAAAGAAATAAAGGAAACCCTTGGAGAATTATTTCTTTCAAAACTGTCACCAACGCTTCTCACCTCCTTACCTCGAAAAAATTGCAATCAAATCTTATCATATGTATGTTAAATGTCGTACAAATCGACGACATTTTTAATTGGTGTATTTGAATATTCCTCGCAAAAAAATACTATAGGTCTCCCTTCAATCTATTTATGAACAATCAACAGGTTTCATAATTTAGCAAATTTTGTTAGTTACCTATCAGAAATCCAGTGTTTCTCGAGTTATGTTCAGAACCAACTTAGCTCCATTTGGGATACATTTTGTGCTCCAAGCTCCTACGGTTTGGGAGATATTAAAGTTCGATAAACATTTGTTTGTTAATCCTATCTATCTTCCGGGGAGTGTATTTTCTTATCTCTGACCTATACTCTTATATTTCCCATGTTTTTGTTGGACTACAAATTACAAACAATACCTTTGAGGCCAACCCTCTTATGTCTACGGGGATACGCTACCAGAGAATTCCACATCGTTAAGTTCCAAGTTGTCGTGTACTTATAGAATGTTATACTACTTGTCTTGTGCTTGTTACAGCACTTCCTTATCCCTGGTGGTCGGTTGACGGTGGCAGGAGAGCGGAGGACCAAGGCAGGAGGAGGATACTGCGCCTCCTTTAGCCTCAGACACATGCATGCAAGTACAATTCCTCAAGTCAAGTGTAGCAACACAATGTACCTACAATTTGAACAACAATGAATTAGCCGCAATTGTTGTACTTGGCGGGCGCTATTGCAATTCCGCCACTTTTTTTTTTTTTTTTTTTTTTTTTTAATAATTCATTTATTTACAAAATAATTCTTATAACAAAGTAAAATATGAGTGCCCCAGCGCCACTTGGACATTTTTGGGGCGAGTTGGCATATATCTAGCAAAATTTACATAGTAGCTCTAAATTATGTATGTACATCAAATTATTAAAAATAATTCAAAATCACAATAGAAGCATATCGATATTTTCAAGTAAATAAGTTTTTAGTGCTAATTTGAAAGTAGAAATTTGTAAGATATCTTTTAGATATTGCGGAAGATGATTATACTCAGAACAGCCATTGTGTTCTATACGTTGTTTTGTTGTTTCTAGTCTACACCTCTTAACAAGTAAGTTGGATCTGTTTCTAGTATTGAATACAGTTTGATTTTGTGAAAAGGTAATTGAATTATAACCAATACAATGGACTGACTTAAACATGTACATGAACAATTGCAGTTTATAAAGACCATATATTGGCAGAATAGTTTTTGATACATCTTTATACAATGATATCGTTGAAAACGTTTGTGGAAGATTGTAAACAATTTTAAGTGCTTTATTTTGTGACCTTTGTAAAGATCTGAATTCAGTATTTTTTTTGTGTAAATATATGATGGGTAAGTAATTGAAATGGCTATGAACTAAACCATTATATATCATCAGTTTAGTTTTTTCATCAAACTTATTTTTAAATTTGTAAAGCATACCAATTCCTGGAGCTATTTTCGTTTTTAAATATTGCATATGCAAGTTCCACGACATATTGGTTTGAAGATGTACTCCTAAGTACTTGAAAGAACTACATTCTTCGACTCTTCTACCACAGACAGAAACATCGAATAGGTTATTATTACCAACAGAGCACGGTCGAAATCGAAGCAATTTTGTTTTCTCGGCATTCAATACTAGCCTGTTTACTCTAGCGAATTCCGATATTGTCTTAGCATCCTCTTCAATGTGAGCTCTTAAAATAACTTCATGGCAATATGGGTAGAAAAGACTTATATCGTCCGCATACATTATTAATTTCCCATGTAATTTCAGATTTGAAATGTCATTTATATAAATAGTAAATAATAACGGACCTAAAACACTGCCTTGAGGCACCCCAAATTGAATGTTACCAATTCCACTTCTACTTTTTTGTATTTCTACATATTGCTTCCTATTTAGAAGATAACTTTCAATAAGTTTATGAGCATTTCCGGTGATCCCATAAAATTTAAGTTTTTGTAACAATATACTGTGATCTACTAGGTCAAATGCTTTAGAAAAGTCGTAAAAAACCCCAGCAACTCCACCAAAGCCATTGTCCAAACCTTCACATATTGTATTTACAACGTTTACTACTGCCTCTTGAGTACCACTGCCTTTTTTAAACCCAAATTGCAACTTAAAAAGTAGATTGTTCTCGTCTAAATAAGCCGAGAGCTGCTTATGCATAATTTTTTCAAAAACTTTATCAAGTAATGGCAATAAAGCAATTGGTCTAAAGTTTTCAACGGCACATGACATTTTACCTTTAGGGATAGGTACTATTTTACACGTTTTAAGTACTTCTGGGTATGTTGATGTTTCAATAGTGGTATTGAAACACTTAACCACATTAGAAACAATTATGTTCTTGCATTCCAAAAACATTTTAGCCGAAATTCCATCCGGGCCAGGACTTTTGTTTGTCTGCAGCTTACCAAAAATGTCTAAAATCTCTTCATTATTTGTATTACAAAATGAAAAGGAATTATGATATTGAGTCAGAGTGTTGAGCATGTTACAGCAATCTCCTGGCAAATGTGATATGTTTTCCTTCAATATTTTCGGAACTTTCAGAAAATATTCATTAAAAATATTGCACATCTGCATACTATTTGTAACAAATTCACCTTGATCATTTATTAATTGTATTTTGGGTCTTGAAACTCTACCCAACTGTTCATTTAAAAATCGCCAGCATTTTTTCGGATCCTGTTGAAATGATTTAAGATGATCTTGATAATAGTTATTCATGCAAATCCTCGTAGCTCTCTTTATCACACGACTTATCTGTTTTAGTTTTTTCTCTAGGCTAATACTTGTACCTTTCTTTCTTCTCACTTTTAATAATTTTTGTTTCAACGATATGAGAGCATATAGGTTTCGATTAATCCAAGGTGTAATAAGATTTTTTGTAAGAACCTTCTCCTCCTTCTCAACTGTTGCGTTTTCTACGCAATTAGAAAATATATTAATGAAATTAGATGTATCATCTGAAGCATTACCAGAAAACTGCATCACTGATAACCTAGTATTGACGTTTTCTCTCAACATGCTATAATTGCACTGACGATAATATCTTGTTGTGTATTCTAAATCTCTTGTATTACAAATTACTTTGCAAGATATTAAGTTATGATCTGAAATGCTACATTCTATTGAATCAACTAAAATCTCATTTGGTATATTGCTGAATACATTGTCTATTGATTTGCCGCTACTTGGACGTGTAATTAAATAATGACGACTTCTATATCCAAAATTATATAAAATATTTGAAATATCTGATGACATGGTTGTATTTAAAAAATCTATATTAGAGTCTCCAACAACTATGCTCGGACATCCACCAGTGCTATGCAACAGGCCTTCTATGAAACTATAAAAAATATTCAATTCACATTTCTGAGAGCGGTAGAAACTAGTGACATTCAAAGACTTTCCATTTATTTTAAAATCCTTAACTGAAATTCGTATAGCTTCAAAAAAATGTTTGCTTTCACAATATTCAACTGTATAAGTAAATGTATCTTTAATGAATAATGAAATACCACCATATCCATCATATCTGCAGCAATGAATGGCATTGTAGCCTGGTATATTATATATTTGACTTATATCTTTTTGAAACCATGTTTCTTGGACAGCAATAATATTAGGCAGAATTTCAAACTGAGCAATCAATGATTTAAATTTATTAAACTTATCTATGGACGAGATGCTTCTTATGTTCACAGATATTATGTTAAAGAAATTGTTTTGAAAATCCTTTAAATAATTATTAAAAATATCTAATTTTGAAAAATATTTATTATTATTATTAAACAATGTTTAGAAAAGAGAAAAATGTAACGAATATTAAAATTACGCTATTTTACAAAAAAATTTGTTCAATTCATATTAGCAGGAGATATAAATTGAGATTGGGCGTCTTCTTCAGATCCATCAGAGTCCTCAGGAATAATTGGTTGCATGTGAGAAACTCTTCGATTATGAAATTTATTCGTTGTAGCTTCAATTAGAATACTATCAACATCTTCCTCTGATTTGATTAATCTGGGTTTGGTTATATCACTCTTTTTGGCATAAATTCTTCCGGCGTGTGAATAAATTGACTGATAACCGACAGATCTTAGTGTTTTGGCATAATTTAAAAGTTCCAATGATTCCTTGCTCAGAAAGTCATTAACATAAATCGATTTAGTTGTTTCGTTTTTCTTAAGATTTGACTTTACAGACATTAGTTTTTCTTTTGCTGACTTCGAATTGAACTTCACTACCAAACTTGTTGTGGGATTGGATAAGTTTTTCCTTTTTAAATAAAAAGCTTCATCAATTGTTTCCTTTTGAATTTCAACACCAACTGTTTTAGAGAGTTCAATTACTGTATCTGCGGCACTAGCTTCATTATTAACCACAATTCCACTAACAACACAATCATTTTTTACGCGTTGATCATTCAACATTTTCACAGATTGCTTCAAATGTTTAATTTCACTTTTTAAGTTTTTATTTTCTTTTTCTATATTTTGAATTTTCTTTTTATTTTCAGTAATTCCTTTTATAACTTCATCAAATTTTGAGGACATAAAGTTAATTGATTCTTGTAACTGGTCTAATTTATTTAGCTTCGACTGTATACGACGCAGTTCTTCTCCAACTGTAGCAGCTGTGTTATCATCGTTGTCGCACAGATGGCAGACATACTCTTCTTCACCGTTTTTCAATAAACGATCATATTGACGTTTATCCAGCTTCGTACACACTTGCTGTAGTTATTTGGTTAGTTAGTTGGGGCTTGTTGTTAGCTTTGTTCGTGTTCGGTTATCTAAGATTGCTGCCATGCTACCACTTGGCCGGACAGCCGTCCGCATGTCACAGTCAGAACTCTCGTAGCTGCTGCAAGTGGTATAATTCCTTACCGTGTGATAAACGCGACGACCACTTATTGGAGTTGCATTATCGCTGCATTTGGAGTGTGTTTGGAATAGAATCGAAATGACTTAGTCCGCCGTGCATTTACTCTTAGCGAATTTGCAGGTGAAACCCCTTCTACTGTGTTATCAGTGGCGCTTCTCAAGTGGAATATTAACCGGATTCAAGTTTGGACGTAATTCAAGTTTAAGTGCATATTTTGAAAATGTTTTTAATGTGTAATTTGTTTATTTTTAACTTGTTTTCCTTATGGAACAGTTAAAGCTCTGATAGACCATATAAATGATGAGGTGTTACCTTACGGTATTCTCTTTTGGACTCCTCGGAAGGAGGTATATTTTTTGAGGCCATGATTTCAGACAGTGTTCCTTTTGGACATTGGAAATTAGACGAAGAAAATGTGAGTTGATCAGATCAACTGTACACTGAAGAAAATGTTAAAGACAGCGGCAATGATTTCGAGCCAATGACAAATAAAAAATAATTTACTTATTATTAAGAAACAAGGTTTAATTCTTTTAATAAATTGTCTTAATTTTATGTGTGGAATGTTCTTACTTTAAACATTATTTGACATTTCCTCGAAATCATTGCCGTTGTCTTTAAACTTAGTAAGCATTTTTTTCTGTGTATATAACTATTAAGGTGTTTCTAACAAGGGCGGGTCTCTATTGGAATTTAATAAAATACTGTGAATGAGATATTGACTAAATTCCTCCTTTAAGTGGGAGACACTTGCCGCGTAGCGCCGTTGTGCTGGAACCATATGTTCTATTGGGTCATTGCCATTTGCTTACCTCGTGCAGATTGGTGAGCCCCACATATGGTTGGTAACGTAACCATAAATCTAACAAATGCGCCTGACCACTAGATACCTGTTGTTGACATAGATTTTCAATATTGGCCAACTCTTATTGGTAAACTCCTACTTTACAGAGAATTTGACCTATTGATTTTGTTAGACTACATATATTTACAAACGCATTCTAAAATGCCGAGTTTAAATCTCCAATTTGCACTTATCTTCATCCCGAACTTTCAAAAATACATCTTTTCTCAGATGAGCAAGTAAATCCGTATCTCTACCACTCCTTGGAATTCTATATTTGGAACACAAAATATTAAATATTATGTATTTATAAACAAATACATTTTATTTGTTCATAAATACAAGAAACTTTATTTGGAGCGCATATGTTAACAAGATAAAAAGATAAAAAATATTTTATTTAAGAAAGATTGTTAATTTTAGTTATTGTTGACCTTTTTATACCCTACACCACACTGTGGTACAGGGTATTATAACTTTGTGCATTTGTTTGTAACACCCAAAAGGAGAAGAAGTAGACCCATTGTTTATTATACCGATCGACTTAGAATCACTTTCTGAGTTGATTTAGCTATGTCCGTCTGTCTGTCTGTCCGTCTGTCCGTCTGTCTGTGCATGTATTCTTGTAATCAAAGTACAGGTCGCAATTATGGTCCGATCTCGACGAAACTTTACACATGTATCTTATTTGGCCCAAAGACGATCCCTATTGAATTTGGTTAAAATCGGTTCAGATTTAGATATAGCCCCCATATATATGTTACCCCAGATTTGACATGTAAGCGCTGTAAAAACTTTATTTTATATCCGATCAGTCTGAAATTCGGCAGAAAGAGGTTTGTTATTATATGAATGAACACTGTTAAATTTGGAAGAAATCGGTTCAGATTTAGATATAGCCCCCATATATACGTTACCCCCGATTTGACATGTAAGCGCTGGAAAATCTGTATTTTATATCCGATCAGTATGAAATTCAGCAGAAAGAGGTCTCTTATTATATGAATGAACACTGTTAAATTTGGAAGAAATCGGTTCAGATTTAGATATAGCCCCCATATATACGTTACCCCCGATTTGACATGTAAGCGCTGTAAAAACTGTATTTTACATCCGATCAGTGCGAAATTCGGCAGAAAGAGGTTTCTTATTACATGAAGGAATACTGCCAAATTTGGAGAAAATCGGTTCAGATTTATATATAGCCCCCATATATACTTACCCCCGATTTGACATGTGAGCGCGGATATAAAATGTTATTTTATATCCGATCAGAGCGAAAGTCGACAAAAAGAGGTTTCTTTCTACATGAAGGAATACTGCCAAATTCGGAGATTAGATTTAGATATAACACCCATATATATGTTACCCCCGATTTGATATGTAAGCGCTGTAAACACTGTATTTTATATCCGATCAGTGCTAAATTCGACAGAAAGAGGTTTCTTATTACATGAATGAGTATTCAGGGAAGATCGGTTCAGATTTATTTTAAGGCTCCATATATATGTTCCTCCTGATTTGGTATCAAACCGCTATAGAAGTTGTATTTTACTTCCCATCATTAAAATTTTCCAGAAAGATGTTTCTCAATTTAGGAACGAATATTGCTTAATTTAGCGATTATCGTTTCAGAATTAGATAATATGTTTCTACCCATTTACCAATTATTCCAAATTATTATGGCAATGACCCTTATCGCATTGTTAGGGAGGTGTAGGGTATTATATAGTCGGCCCCGCCCGACTTTTTGCCTTTCCTTACTGGTTTATTTACTGAAGTTGTTGATGGTTTGGCTTGAGGTCATGTATTATTAAAAAAACTGGTGTTTAAGTTATTTTAAATTCTATTGTTTCCAATATTTCGATTGTCTTCGGCAATCATCATCAGGGAAATTCAATTTATAAAATACAAACACACAATGCAACAAATGAACACTTTTTGAAAAATACACGTACTTGACAGTATAGGTTCGATTCTATTATCAAAGGGTAGTGTAACCCTCTACTCGGTTTGGCGAAATTAGTGACCAATTTTTTTTATGGGCCTCCAAAGTTTCTGTGGACCCCTCGAAAAAGATGTCATCAGCTTTTGCCCAACAACTAATTCAGACATGGTGATGCCGCTTAACTTTATATGGCAATAATGTAGCTAAGAAAAAAATTTTAAGAAAATTTTTTTCAATTTCGAAAAAACATTTCTGCTACTTTTTTTTTGAAAAAGTGAAGGGAAAAAATATTTTTTTCTCTTTTTTCAGTATAACTTTCAGGGCTCGTAATTTTTCACTAACATTGTCTGGCAAAATTGTAGCCAACGTAAATCTGAACAACTTTTGTGAACATATCAATACAATCTGAACGTGTCTAGGCACCCTAAATAGCTTAAAAACACCTTGTACCCCAAAAATGTTAGTATTTCACTATTATGTAACAAAAATATTTTTTGGTGTAGGGTATGTTCAGCATCTTTACAGAAAATACTAGCTGGACCCGGTCCACTTTGTTGTCCAAGATTGAGATTTCCGACCTCGTCAATTTTGGAAGCAATCACGAATCCTGCCACCAAATACATACACACAAAATTACAGCACTCTCGAGAACAAACAAATTGTTCAAGATATCTCCATTCTTGGGCCGATCCCACCACTCACGTAGACTGCCAACAGATACATATACACAAAATTACAGCGCTCTCACTAAAAAATTGTGCAAGATATCTTAACTTCAAAATTTGGCCCCTATGGGCGGGGCCACACCCGTTGGTTCGATCCTGACCATTATTGGACCAATCACGTAGACTGCCTCAATATACATATACACAAAATTACAGCACTCTCGCCCACAAATTGTGCAAGATATCTCAATTTCCAAATTTGGTGTTTATGGGTGGGACCACGCCCACTGGTTCAATCTCCCAATTTTTGGACCAATCACATTCCAGTTGGACCCCAGAAAGCCCAAGCCCATTGGTGGCCCATCTGGGATCACGGTCCAGTAGGAATCTCGTTAATCTATTCGTAGGTACGGACAGTAGAAATCACTCAAAACAAATAATAGCTCCAAATTGGCGTATATGGGCGGAGCCACGCCCCCTCAGTCAAGATCTTATATAGCCTATGTCACCCGCTAGGCTTTTCTGAAGATTCCCTGAAAATTTCATCAAAATCGGTTCAGCCGTTTTGGAGTCTATACGTAAAATACACACATCCAATTTTATAAATTTTTGTGGAACATATTAACCCTCTAGCTCCCCCACATAACTGTAATTTTTGGTCCCATTTTAACAAATCGTAAAAAACACCCCTTAAAATGGGAAATGTTCTACAAAAATGTTGGCCATAATATTTTACTATATGTGTCAGAACACACCAAAGCTCAAAACTTAACACAAACATATATATACAAAATAGGAAAAAAATAAAAAAATAAAAAAATGTATGCATTTAAAAGTATAATTTCATGAAATTTGCAAAAACAACGCCGACTCCGACGCCACAACCCTGAATTATACCCTACACCACACTGTGGTACAGGGTATAATGACTTTGTGCATTTATTTGTAACGCCCAAAAAGAGAAGAAATAGAACCATTGTTTATTATACCGATCGGCATAGAATCACTTAGATATAGCCCCCATATATATGTTACCTCCGATTTGACATGTAAGCGCTGTAGAAACTGTATTTTATGTCAGATCAGTTAGAAATTTGGCAGAGTGAGTTCTCCTATTACATGAATGAACACTGCCAAATTCGGAGAAAATCGGTTTAGATTTGGATATAGTCCCCATATATATGTTACACCCGATTTGACATGTAAGCGCTGTAGAAACCGTATTTTATTTACGATCAGTACGAAATTTGACAGAGAGAGTTTTCCTATTACATGTATGAGCACTGCCAAATTCGAGGAAAATTGGTTCAGATTTAAACATAGTCCCAACATATATGTTACACCCGATTTGACATATTAGCGCTGTAGATACCGTGTTTTATATCCGATCAGTACGAAATTCGGCAGAGAGAGAGTCTTATTGCAATGCCCATTTTCGCATTGTTAGGGAGGTGTAGGGTATTATATAGTCGGCCCCGCTCGACTTTCTGTCTTTCCTTACTGGTTTTTATACCCTCACTTTAGTGTGACGAGGGTATATATCATTTGCTACGGAAAAAAGTGTAACACATCGAAGGAGTGACCTAAGACCCCAAGTATGTTCGGCGGAAATCCGTTTTGGGTAATTTTAAGTCGAATGAGCAATGTCCGTCTGTCTGTCTGCTGGCTGGTGCGCACGATAACTCTCGAAAGGAGTAACCGATTGACTTCAAATTTCGTATGTGGTAATATTTTTTCTATCTCCGGCTAAGTTCGAAGATGGGCCATATTGGTCCATATTGGTACCTCCCCCACAAAGGGTTAAAATGTTGTGAAATATTGATTCTTTAATTACTGCTATTATACGTAGTCGAATCTTCTGAAATTCCACACATACTATTAGTTTGTTAGTCGCTATCAACTCGAGGAAAATGGGCGAAATTGCCCCTTTTGGTACCTCCCACACAAATGTACCATTTTGCACTAAAAGTTAAAAGCTTATAACATTAATACCAGTGTTTAGAAATACTTGAAATTTTGTACAGCGTAATGTTTATACCCTCACTTTAGTGTGACGAGGGTATATATCATTTGCTACGGAAAAAAGTGTAACACGTCGAAGGAGTGACCTAAGACCCCAAGTATGTTCGGAGGAAATCCGTTGTGGGTCATTTTAAGTCGAATGAGCAATGTCCGTCTGTCTGTCTGTCTGTGTGTCTGCTGGCTGGTGCGCACGATAACTCTCGAAAGTAGTAACCGATTGACCTCAAATTTGGTATGTGGTAATATTTTTTTCTATCTCCGGCTAAGTTCGAAGATGGGCTATATTGGTCCACTGCTTCTAGTACCTCCCCCACAAAGGGTTAAAATGTTGTGAAATATTGATTCTTTAATAACTGCTATACTACTTATTCGAATCTTTTGAAATTTCACACATAGTATTAGCTTATTAGTCGCTATCAACTCGAGAAAAATTGGCGAAGTCGCCACGTCCCTTTTGGTACTTCCCACACAAATGCACCATTTTGCACCAAAAGTTAACAGCTTATAACATTAATAACAGTGTATAAAAATACTTGAAATTTTGTACAGTATTATGCTTTTATATTGCCTACAGTCCAGGGAAAAATGGGTGTTGTTGCCACGCCCCTTTTGGTACCTCCCACACAAAGGTACCTTTTTGCACCGAAATTTAACAGCTTATAACATTACAACCAGTGTATAAAAATACTTGAAATTTTGTACAGTGTAATGTTTTTATAGTGTCTATAGCCCTGTGAAAAATGGGCGTTATTGCCACGCCCCTCTTTGTACCTCCCACACAAAATGCCCAAATCATACCACAATTTAATGTCTCATAACGTTTATACCAGTGCACATAAATGCTTATAAGTCGGCACAGTGCAATGAATTTAAAGTATCTAATGTTCAGCAAAAAAAAGGTGTATTTGATAAACCCCTTCTGGTACTTCCCACACAAATTGACAGAATAATTCGAGTAATATTCAACATTACATTACTCACAAAGTGAGGGTATACCTTAGTCGGTTTAAACGACTGAAACTTTCTTACTTGTTTTATAGTGCCTACAGTCCATTGAACAAGTAAGAAAGTTTCAGTTTTCACAACATTTTAACCCTTTGTGGGGGAGGTACTAGAAGGAGTGGACCAATATGGCCCATCTTCGAACTTAGCCGGAGATAGAAAAAAATATTCCACATACCAAACATACTCAACGTTAATATACCAGTCCATATAAACGGTTACAATTCGGCACAGTGCAATGTATTTAAAGTATCTACTGTTCAGCGAAATATAGGTGTATTTCTTAAACCCCTTCTGGAATTTTGCAAACTTTTAAAATTTCTGAACAAAGTTAAGGTTTAACTAATAA